>OV277713.1:285000-1713277 GCA_922987775.1 Agonopterix subpropinquella
ATCTCTGCAACACGTTACATTAAACATCAAATATAGATTATCATAAAGAATGATCTCGCGCGTTACTAATAAGTTAAAGTATATGTGTACCGGCTGGAAGCGCGAAGGTGCAGAACTCGTTGAGGTAGCGCGCCTGCAGGCCGGCCTTACGATGCCGTATCGCGCCCGCTATGTGCCGCCGGATCGCCGTCGCCAGGTCCGGCGCTACCACATTCAATTACACATATTAAATACAACATTAGCGAAGTGTGTACATTATTTTAATAATAAACAATGAATGTGTAGATAGATGACGTACCGATGTATGAAGGTGATCTCTTGAGGCCGGGCCCGCCGCCCGATATCCGCGAGAGTAGCGTCGATAGTATCTCTTGTCTTTGGAATCTGCAATCACGCACGTTTCATATATTATATTACACACAACATCCAACAGCCTTGCCTGCCGTGCAGGAGGCGATGGTTCGATCCTCGTCCAGGCCGACTCGTACCAATGAGTTTTTCGGAATTCATGTACGATTTGTAGCACCAATGGCTTTTCAGTAAAACAAGACATCGTGAGTTAACCTGCATGCTTCAATTTCGGGGCATGCATTGTACCTTGTGCATTGTGTGTGTGTGTGTGTGTGCGTGTGAGTGTGCGTGTGTGTGTGTATGTGTGTGTTTGTGTGTGTGTGAGTGTGTGTGTGTGTGTGTGTGTGTGTGTGTGTGGTGTGTTTTTGTGTGGTGTATGTGTGTGTGTGTATGTGTGGTACCTGATGGCGAGGTGGACCAGCGTGTAGCCGGTGTCGAAGGCGGAGGGTCGGTTGAGGAGCTGGACCTCGGCCGCAGTGAGTGTGTGTGTGCGCGTGTCTGCGTGCGCGTGGGGTTGCGTGTGTGTGTGTGTGTGTGTGTGGTGTATGTGTGTGTGTGTATGTGTGGTACCTGATGGCGAGGTGGACCAGCGTGTAGCCGGTGTCGAAGGCGGAGGGTCGGTTGAGGAGCTGGACCTCTGCCGCAGTGAGGGCCCGCGCGGGATCGCCTCCACTCGCCAGATAGTTGTCCACGCATCGTGCGTCACCCTCCACCACGCCTAAGGGGCACCAACATTATGATAAGTTATCGACGAAGATTCAGTCACTTCAAGAGCTTAGCATGCGATTTATAGAAAGACGAGCATTTACCCGCGACTTCGTCCGCATAATAAAAAAATAAAAAAAATAAAAATAAAAAAAGTTTTATTGTCACAATTTTGAGAATACAAAGTTCAGATTATATTATATGGCTATGTTACACAGTGTTACATTCAACAATATTAGGATCTCTGGTCTCCAAGCTAGATTACCTAAACGAAGGTAATTTGTCTTTTGGAGGTCAGTGTTCCGTCGTACATTTCGTGAAGTTGTGGCAATTTAGGGACTTTAGGTAATAACTATTAGTTAGATTCTTAAATGTTGGTTAGCTTAATTGTGCAAATATTAATTGTGCTTGTTTGTGTGTGGGGGGGGGGGGGGGTGTTGGGGGGGAGGGGTGTGTTGGGTGTGTGTGTGTGTGTGTGTGTGTGTGTGTGTGTGTGTGTGTGTGTGTGTTTGTGTATGAGAGTGTGTTTGACAGTGTACGTTTGATACCAAATTATTTATTTATTTATTTATTGTTCGTTTACATAAACACTCTGTTAATATAGTTTTCTGTATGATCGTAGTCCAAATCCATCAACCAGTTTATAAGTTTCTTCTTACATTCAGTTTTATTTAAATGGAATATATTTAGATCTTCATGTATTTTGTTGTAAAGCCATAAGCTATGCAGTGCGTGTTGTTTTGCAGCAAAAATAGTTTTGAAGGGAGGAATAGTGCAGGGTAGCAGTGGACGTCTCTTCCCTGTGTCCAATTGTTTGAACGGAAGTGATAAATGTTTCCTCAAGATTATTCTTAAAACATAAAGCTGCCTTACAGTTAGAACCATACAGTTTGAGTATAGTTGAGTGGTTGGGTACCTGTAAGGCTTCCGGGTCATCACCTTCAATATGGACCTCTGTGCTCTCTCTACGCGTTTGAATGCAGTTTTGCCCGCCCCTCCCCACGCAGTAATACAGTAAGAGAGCACAGACTGACACAGTGCTATGTAAACTGTTTTTAGGGTCTTATGGTCAGCTGAGTTACGCAATGCTTTGAAAGTTGCAATTAATTTCCGAACTCTGGGCACCAGTTCATACAGTTGCTTGTGCCAGTCCATGCCCTCATCCAAATGCACCCCAAGGTACTTAACATTATTGGCTCTTATGAGGTTGAGGCAACAACATGTGTCATTGTTTTGCGTGGGAACACAAGTATGTGCAACAATAGAGAAAGCACCAGGTTGAGGTCGCGAGGAGGATCGCAATGAGAAAGTGATGTAATTGGTTTTGGTAACGTTCAATGTAAGCAGGTTGTCGTTCAGCCATTTCATGACAAGACTGAGGGCCCTCTCCGCGTGCGCTTTGGCTTCGACCCAGGTTTTCCCGTAGGCAATAAGCGCAGTGTCGTCAGCATAAGTGAAAATATTACACTGCTCAGGTCATCAGGTGATAATAGACATAAATCATTTATGTATAATAGAAATAGAGTTGGGCCAAGAACGCTACCCTGAGGAACGCCGTAGGAGAGAGTTTCTTCGTCACTAATTATAGAGTCTATCTTGACAGCTTGAGTTCGGTTAGTGAGATAATCCCTAAAGATTTCCAAAGTAGTACCACGCACTCCAACGCGCTCCAGCTTGTTCAGAAGTATGGGGACAGAGACAGTGTCAAAAGCCTTAGACAGGTCAAGGAAAATGCCAACGCTTTTGTCGCCGCTATCCAATTTGCTTACTACAAATTCGGTTAGTCCTAAGACAGCATCTTCTGTCGATAATCCAGGTCTAAAACCGTATTGGTTTGGGGCTAGTAGGTTAAAACTTTTTAGGTATTCTCTGAGTCTTTTGTTTAGTACTTTCTCGAGAATTTTAGATATCGTGGTCAGGACGGCTATTGGTCTATAGTTATTGGCACTGTCTCTGTCACCGCCCTTATATACGGGATGAACCACAGCTTTTTTGAGTGCCTTTGGAAATACCCCTGTAGAGATTGCGAGGCTGCATATGTGAGTGATGGGTGGCACTAATGCTTGAGAAGAGGATTTTATAACTTCAGCGGATATGCCATCCCACCCCACCGCACAGCCATCCCGCAAGCTAAGAATTATTCGCTTAATTTCTTCACAATCAACATCGAGTGCCACCATGGAGTTACTCTGAGTGTGTCTATTTGCATTCCTACAGATTGGGAGCGTTCTTGGGTGGCTAGTACTAATTTTCGCCGCGAGCTCGGCGCCTATACTAGCAAAATACTTATTTACCCTGTTAACTGAGGACATTGGATCAGTGGTGGTTTTGAGTAGTTGAGTAGGAGGAGCTCGATTGGAGTTAGCATTTGTAATTTTTCTGATGGCTTCCCACAGAGCTTTTGGGTTAGCACTACCTTTTTTCAATTCACTTTTCTCATACTGGATCTTTAGCTTGCGTAAGAGATTATTGCAAAAATTGCGATAGCGAGTGTACGTTATTTTTAACACGGGGTTGTCGGGAGATTTTTTGAGGTTCCTGTGCATCCGGTCTCTATTTCGTATACATCTCAACAATCCTGGCGTGATCCAGGGTTTTAGGATAACGTTTTTACGTGATACTTTGATGATATTAGTATGCGTTTTTATTATAGAAGTGACGATTTGTAATAGACTGTTTGTTGCAAGGTTTGCATCAGTAGACGTTAAGACACTAGTAAAATCTGCATTTTCAATGTCGCGGACCACTGCCTGGAAGTCAATACGGGTTTGAGTTTTTTGTTTTGATACAGAATTGCTTATTCTCATGGAGAGTAGCACAGGTGAGTGGTCGGTTACATTCGTGTCCAGGGTCAGTGTTACGGTTTCCTGACTGCCTTTGATGAACACATGGTCCAAACATGTATTTATTCTGGTTGGAGTCTGATAGGCCGGGAGAAGCCCATGTGAGGCTAATAGATCTAGGTAATCATTCGAAGATTCACTATGATTGTCCTTTACAATATCTATATTCAAATCGCCAATTAGGATAATGTTCTTGCAGGTGTTTAAGGTTTTTAACAAATTATTAAGGCTACTAAAAAAGTTTTCTAGTTCAATATAAGAAGGAGATCTATAAATTGCAATAATGGCTAAATTATTCCCATACCTACAAGTGAGACAGTTTGCATCTAGGAAGGAGGGTTCCGTAATATCCATGATAAGTTCAGCCCTGACATAGATGACTACTCCGTCATTTTGATTTTTTAAATTAACAGTCCTGTGAGGGACGTAGCCATCTATTAAAGGAGTATTTGGGGCCTTACTTAGCCAGCATTCCGTCAGGACTATGACGTCATATTTTAATGAGGTAAGAGAAAGAATTGTCTGGAAATGATCTAAGTTTTTATTGATGCTACGAATGTTAAGGTGGGCAATATTTAGTCGTTTACCCGAATCGCTCACATGCTTATTAACATCTTCAGGCAGGCAAAAGAAATGCTTGTTGTTAGCATCATTATCTAGGTCAGATAATAATTGATTCATCCTTAAGGTAGCCATTTGTGATAATTTATACGACACATATTTAATGGTACAGTGGGTGAGTATAATAAGATAAGCTGTGTTATTCGGCATGTGATCGGTACGAGTACATTGGGGTGATTAAGATTATTCAGTAAGCAGGGAGTGTTTGTGTAATTATGTATTAAGGATGTGTGTGTGTAAATGGAGAAGTCGTGTAGGATTGTATTGTTAGAGTATTTTAAAACAAAAGCAAAAAGAATAGTAATAAAAAATGGACAAAAAGAAAAAGATGGCACTAAAGTAGTACATTTCGTAATGATAAGTCATTGTTGTTGGTGCAATTCAAATAGGTGTTTTTCCGATTTCACCATAATTTGTTTAGCTCCAGTTTCCTTTCGAAGAAAAATGTTTCCATTTGAGGACCAGCAAAATTGAAAGTCGTGTTGTTTGGCAAACTCTCTAGCCAGATGGAAAAGCTTCTTCGCACTGGGGGGAAGGTGTTCAGAAACAAATATCGGTCGGCGTTCTCCTGGCAACCCTATGAGTAGGGTGTTTAGCTTTTCCTCCTTTTGGCGCTTATTGTTGTAAGTCCTTGCTGTGGACAGAATACTATTTTTCAAACCAACCGTAGTGAATTCAGCGATTATGCTTCTGTTTGTCCCCGGTTTCCCTGGTAAACGATGTATGTCTCGAATAGCAGAGGGTGAAATGCTCAAATCCAGAGCAGAACCAAGGCTGGTGATAACAGTGGTCAGGTCAGTTACCGTCTCGTTGTCCTTGGGCGGTATGTTCCTGACTTCAATGCTGGAAGAACGCGAGCTTAATTGAAGATCTTTTATTTTGCTCTCCAAGTTTTCGATATAGTCTTTAAATTCCTTGCGCTCCTTTTGCAAAGTATCGATTTGCATCTTCATGTCTTCGTACTGCAGACTTATAAAGGACAGAGATTTTTCAATGTCGAGGTTAGTTTTCTGGATCTGGACATTTTGTTGTTTCATGTCGGCTAATTCAGAGACAAGTTTCGATAGAATTAAGTTCTGATCAGTTACTATTTTAGTAAGGGTCGTTTCTTGTCCCGTTTTCCAAGAACTAAGCAGTTGTGTCATCTCGTCCTTGAGTTCCTGTTTGAATACGTTTAACTCTCCGCCCGGAGAATACTCCACTCTAGCGCGCTTTATGCGCGGATTAGTGTTAATATTTCTCTGCTCGTTGTGTATACCAACTAACGGCATTTCCGGTTCGGAGTGGGCTTGCGATAAAGGGCTGTTTGGTGACGTCGCGGGGGTGCGTTGCTGTCGAGACATTATCTTGGATCAGTAGGAAGTAGTAATAAAAAAATAGTACTGTTGAAGTTAGTATAAAAATCCGACCGAGAAAACGTTCAAGCAACCTTCTATTTTATTTCAATGCACAGAGAGTATAACTGTATTGCACTCACGTAGTACAAGTGCAGGCGCAGCGCGTAGCAGTCTGTAGCACTAAAGCCGGTTGGCGTAGCACTCGTAGCGGTCGTAGCGGTGGAGTGGTAGGGATCTCGTAGGCGCACGTATACCGGTCAGCTTGACGTCACTCGCACGCACTAGGCACTTGGATATTTCGTCGCGTTGTAGTAATTGTGTGTTGGCCTTGTGGCGTAACTAGTCGCTCCGTGCTCGGAGGGACGGGGGTTCAAACCCTGGCGGGGAAGTGTTTTTCGATGCAGCGAATAATATTCTTCTTAAGCTCGGCGAACTGCCAAAAGGTCGTTGTCTCTTTCTAGGACTGCCCACTGGGAGGAGCCAACAGATAAGCACGCTTCAAGAGTAACAAGAAATCGAAATTATCACTTACAGCCAATCACTATTTAACTTTGGGAATATTTGTCACGATTTCTAATAACAACGGACACACGTCCACTCAACACGAGTGCACGGACGGAATCAAATTAAGTTATATACCTGATTTTAAGTCAGATGATAAGCTATCAAACAAAAAAGTTTCATCAAATCCGGTTCAGTAGTTTTTGCGTGATACTCGAACAAACAAACACACAAACAGACAGACAAAAAATCCAAAAATTGGTGATTTGGAATCAGGGACATCTAAAAATCAAATCGTAATCTTTTTTTGTAAATATCTTCAATGTACAGACACACTTCTGTTACAGTTTTATAATAGTTTAGATAGACGGGCAAAGAGGCTTACTCTCCAGAATAAAGACTCACCCAGACAGGCCTGTAGCCAGGTCCAGTCGGTGTTGTTGCGCCGCTTGGACCTCCGCCCGGCCTCCGACTCGTGCTGGCTGTTCTGGTTGTGACTGTTGCAGATGTCATTTATACCTGCACAATTCATTGCATTTATGGAATGTGAACGAGATCTTGCGAGATCGATATGCCTAATCCCGCGAGAGATATCGTAAATGGCGAGATCTCTTGAAATATCGCTGAAAATTAAGAATGATTCATCTTGCAATTAGACAGAAAATTGATATCAGTTCAAAATTTAACATGTCTAACACAACCTTTCATTTAATGTCCTGGCTGGTTTAAAAATCAACTTAAGTATTTGACAGTCAATGGCCTCGATTCGGAGTGTACCACGACTAAACTAAACTAAATATATTCCTGTCACTTTCTAAAATAAGATTAAGAAAAGAGACAGAAAACCAACAGCTGACTTTAGTGCTGTCAAAGTGACGTTAAACGCCCAAAAACGACTTAAATAAGATGGCGTACATTATGATGGCATCTTATTTTGCGCATTTAACGTCACTTTGACAGCACTAAAGTCAGCTGTTGGTTTTCTGTCTCTTTTCTTAATCTTATTTTAGAAAGTGACAGGAATATATTTAGTTTAGTTTAGTCGTGGTACACTCCGAATCGAGGCCAATCTAGACATTAATGAGTTTTCATTGAACATTATACTTCATTTCGAGTAAAGACGACAAGATTTTTTGATAGCTCTGATAGCTTTCTGGCTAACGCTGATTACCAAATATAATTTATGTATCAGAAAGATATTGTATCCGACATATCTTGGACGTTACTAAAGCTGTTCCAAGAATAAGTGAGAGGAAGTGTTTCTAATCTTTGTTTCTGTAATTCAAAATTGCCTTAAATTTTTGTTGCTATTTGAAATGTAGTACAGTAGGTACTTAAAAATTTAAGGTATACAGGCCCTCAACTCAGGATAATAATAATACCAAACACTTGACACGTTCCTATTCAGATAGAAAGTGAGCGTATACATACCGAGGTGTGGTCTGGAGACCTGTGACGTCACGGGCGGGGTGAGCGCGGGAACAGGCGTGGCGGTGAGGCCGGGGGAAGGGGAGACGGCGGGGGAGGGGTGCCCCACCCCACACATCGCACACTTCAGCGACTTGGGCCAGTTCTCGTACGTACATGTCTGCAGGCATAATATACACACGACAATGAGATATCTAGGGGTTCAGCCTCATCTGGCAGCACGGAATCGCATTTATTCTCGATCTATCCTTTTCTGTCGCTCAGGAACGTCATTTTTTAAAGCGAGAAAGATAGCGGGAACGCGACAGCACACGGCAGCATCGGCGATGCGCTCGGCACCACGGCCAAAATGCGATCACCGGCGTGGAGGCGATGCAGTGCTGACGCGTGCTACAGCGCGCGTAAGCATGCTATCGTATGCTTTCGGCGCCGATCGAGCTCGATCGCCAACGCATTCGATAGTATGCAACCGTATGCGATAGCACGCGGCAGCACAGAAGGCATAAATGCGATTCCGTGCTGACAGACGTGGGTCAACCCTAAGAGACCTATCACACAATCGATTTGAGCGTAGGGGATGTCGTCACTACACTGATTGATATAAGAAATATCGGGGCGATAACGCGGCGATATCGCGACAATATCGTTCCGTCAACGCCTACATTCAGAAATACCTTGTGTTATATGACTCTAATTCCACCGTTTTCTGATTTGAAATTTCGACAAGTAAAATATTACTATGGAGATTATGCATCATTCGATCATGATTTTGAAAGTGTGTAATTCATATTTTATTATCCTGATCAGTGATAGTGTCACCTCACCACTAAAAGAAACGACTACCATTACTGCGGTGGAACTTCTGTGGAAGGTTCCTCCAGTGAAAAGGGAAGATCTTCCGCCAGGCCAGGTGTGAAGCCTGGGGGCCGGCCGTGGTCCAACAGTTCTTAGTTGGACCTTGTATGTATATCGAACCTGTGTGATTATTTCTCTTGCGCGATTTATGTCTTGCATTCGATTGTGAACCTTATGTATAGTAGGTTACGAATTACGTATTCACGGTGAACGTTGTCTTTGTTCGGAGCATATTTCCGAGGGCGAGAGGTATCGCCATCTGTTGGCTTCTTTGCTATATAACTAGGATAGTAAAATAACAAGTGCATACGGGACAGGGCCACTTGTTGATGCTGGAGGCGCTGGCCTGGCCCGGCGGCGACGAGATGCGCAGCGGCTTCAGTCGCTCCGCTACTGCCTCCGCGCCTATAACATACATCTATTCATACCAACCCTATGAACACTGTTATGCTGTTGGTCTTATGTGGAAATGGCGTATCCGGAGCATGATAGGCGTAAAAATTGCACTTCGCTCTTTCTACAAATCACCGATCTGTAGCTGTGTAGTTTTGACTAAAAACACACTCATGTTTTTGTAGGTGATATAATAACTGTTAGCCTATGACAAAAAGTCCTACAAAAACATGGCATAGTGGTTAAAATATGGCCCAGTATTTGTTAGGCTCTAACAAATACTAGGCCACATTTTAACCACTTTTCAAATCAGGGGTGGTTCACACCATCAAACTGAACAACTCTTACTATCTATGGGAGCAAAAACGAAATCACTAAAAAAGAACTCTACTGTTTTATACTAAACTGAATGTTTACTCGACTCAAATAAATATGGATTGGAACAGGCGATTTTTTATTTAATGAGCGTTATTCTTTTGGTTTTCTAGTGGATCGATAGATGGCGTTACGGTCTGTGCGAATAAAGGTCAAAATTTCAAAATGTGTTTCTTTAAAATAATAAAGAGGGAGAAGATGATCAAAAAGATGCCAACTCATCTTTTGATTTAATATTTCATAATTTACGAATCATTTTAATCGAAAATATGAAACTTTTTATGTCTGACATTGTTGGATGGGCTCGATCCCTTGGCCTTTAAAAAAAAGTCAGGCACAGTCTTGACATGATTTTGACAGGATCTCGCCTACGTCTCTATGGAGCGATAATCATGTCATCTGTGGAGTTTTTTAGGAACTAAAATTAAAAAAGAAAAGAAAAACGCTCATTGCCATCTGAAATTAGCACAAAAAATTGTTTCGTTTTTTAGACACATTCGAAGATCTACGATGCTACTCGGTATGAGTACACTTAAAGGCTGGCTTTCCACCATATATATGCGCGTGGTAGCGAGGCGGTGAGCTAGGAAACAAACCCACGCTCGCTCGATCACGTCATAAATATAGAGGGGGAGATAGGAGGAAGTCTGAAGTTATTATATTGATGGATTTTCCCCACGCCACGCTCACTGCCTCGCTACCTCACACCGCTTTGCCTTCTGGAAAGCGAGTCGAAGAGATGTAACAATATGGATCAAGTAACCAGAAATATAAATTTAGTCAATAATCTCACCGCACACGTCCTGCGTGGGGGGCTTGGCGCTCCGGCACATCGTGCACTAACACATACATTACATTACATGACATTACTCACCGCACACGTCCTGCGTGGGCAGCGCGCTGGCGCCGTCCTGCAGTTTGAAGATGTCCTCGCCGAGCAGGGGCTTGGCGCTCCGGCACATCGTGCACTGACACATACATTACATTACATATTATTGTCTATCTCATTCTACACAGGGCACCGTGAGGAATGAAAGAAAGAAAATATTGTTATTTGCGAGCTCAGCGCTGATTTTCTGGAAACAAGGAAACCTGAATACACGGTGAAGAAGAAATTATGTGTGTGTGAAGTCTACTAATCCGCATTGAGCTCGCGTGGTGGACAAACACCCATACATACACCCTACTTGAGGTCAGGCCTGTGCCCTGAAGTGGAGTGTATGTAAGCTGAAGATATTGTCATTCTTAAGGTGCGTCCACATCTGGCGAACGCGCCGCGAAAGCGCAGCTCGCGAGCGGGTCGCGAACAGCGCGCGAGCTGCGCGGGTGCATTTTTTCCTTGTGTGTCGCTACTGCGCATTCGCGGCGCGTTCGCCAGATGTGGACGCACCCTTAGGTTTAACCTTTAGGTTATACCAGCCTCAAAAAGACTTAAATCTAATTTTAAAAAGTACATTGAAAACAGGAACAGTGAGAGTGAGGCGGAAGCAAAGGGACATTCCGGGACTGAGCTTCAGATTCCGATGACACAAAGAGAGAGCTCGTTGGAACAAACCAATGAAGGAAGCCCTCGTAGAAGACATTTTTCACTTATCGTAGTGGCTTATTGTTTAAAAGAAAAACAGATTGCCACGGAGCAGGAACAACACACAAAAAAAAAAAAAAAAAAAAAAAAAAAAAAAACAGGAACAGACAGGAACAACTACAGACCAATATCGCTAGCCACGGTGATCGCTAAGGTACTGGACTGTGTGATAGACAGACGGATGGAAGAACATGTAGAGCTTCATGACGCCCAGTTTGGATTTAGGCCGGCTCTATCTACAGAGTCAGCTATCCTGTGTCTCAAACATACAGTCCAGTATTATACGGATAGAAAAACCCCGGTCTTTGCGTGTTTCCTGGACCTGTCTAAGGCGTTCGACCTAGTGTCTTATGACATACTGTGGAACAAGCTTTCAGAGGATACGACGCTCCCGAAGGAACTGATAGGGATCTTGAAATATTGGTACAGCAAGCAGTGCAATTATGTAAAATGGGCTGGATCGCTCTCGGATGTGTACAGGTTGGAGTGCGGGGTGAGGCAGGGAGGGTTGAGCTCGCCCCGTCTTTTCAACCTGTACATGAACAAGCTGATTGTGGAGCTTAGCAGCACCAAGGTGGGCTGCTCTATTGACGGAACATCTATGAACAATATGAGCTATGCCGATGACATGGTGCTGCTAAGCCCGACAATCAATGCCCTCCGTAGGCTCTTAAGGGTCTGCGAGGAGTATGCGGTGACTCATGGTCTCAAATACAATGCAAGCAAGAGTGTACTGCTTGCTTTCAAAGCAGGAAATAAATGCTATAACATCCCTGGCATCACTCTTGCTGGCTCGCCACTTGTAAAGGTGAACGAGTTCAAGTATTTGGGACACTGGGTCACCGATGACCTTAAGGACAACTCTGACATGGAGCGGGAGCGCAGGGCGTTGACGGTGCGCTGTAATATGTTGGCACGCAGGTTTGCACGATGCACTGAGGAGGTAAAGCGTACACTTTTCAGAGCTTTTTGCCAGTCGATGTACACGTGCAGCCTGTGGGTCAGCTATACGCAGAGAGCCTACAATGCTCTGCGTATCCAGTATAATAATGGGTTCAGGATGCTGATGGGGCTTCCGAGGTTTTGCAGCGCGTCAGGGATGTTCGCGGCGGCAAGTGTGACTTCCTTTCACGCCATAATACGCAGTAGAATCGCCTCCCTGATGCGTCGCGTACAAAGTAGCGCCAACAGTCTCCTGAACACCATTTCAAACCGGCCACACTGTCCCGTCTGGAGGCACTGGACGAAACTACACCTCTCCGCTGCCCCCTCTATCAGAAAATAGGCTATGTAGGTATAGGACTACAAGTTGATAATACTGTACTAATATAGTTTTTAAGTTTATGTATACTAACAATCTATGGACTTTGTCTGAAATAAAATTATTTTGAATTTTGAATTTGAATTTGAAAACTGTTTGATTAAAACATTTAGGATTCTAACACACTAGCGATTTATCTGAGATTTCCATGCGAAGCGAAAGCGTAGGGCTGCGTTCACGACCTTTTTGTGCGGTTGTTTTTTCAACTCGCTCTATGATAGTGTCCGTATAGTTAGCAGCCTCACCAGCTCATTCGAAGGTTTTGACTAAGCCACGATTTAGTGCCCAATTAGTGCAATTTGGTGCCCAAAGCACAGATTTGGTGCTCATGTAGTTTAAAAGATATTTGGGTACCTTACTGAGGCTGCTAGATAGACGTCAAGCTAGCAGTCGCATTTTGAAATACTGTTTGTATCGATGTGATTTATATGTCACGATTTAGTGCTCATTTAGTGATCCCTATATCCAAAATTTCATGAATATTGATCCAATACAAGCCGAGATATGATAGTACATTGTTGAGGCTGCTAACTAGACGTTTCTTCCAACGATGATTCCAATGAAACGGATGCACATTTGAAACAGATAAATACATAGCGATTTAGTGCTCGATTTGGTGACTCTTATGATATTAATGAAAAGTAGAATTTTCTTTCCTATTTCCCAAAAAAATTACGTAAACTTCTACATACTAATCGTAATTTAGGTCTGACGAAGACGTTGATCAAATTTAGACTTTATTCAACTGTGATAGGGTTTAAAATTGTTTTTAATTTTATGGCTAGTACTGCCAAGCAAAAAAGTTAAATGACATTAAATTTTTATAACTGTGACAATACTCACTCTCTTATGTATGTATTGAGTGACTCAATTTGAGTCCAGGAGTGCGATTTTTGAATCTCATTCGCGGAGTTTAGCAGTTGAAAATGTCAAAATTTTCAACTGCTAAACTCAGCGAATGAGATTCAAAAATCGCACTCCAGGAGTCTATTATTCTTCTCTACTATTTGACTATTACTGTATTAATTGACTAGTCCCAAATCATTTGTGTCAAGCTTGCAAAGCAAGCAAGTCAAAAATCTGTGTGTGATTTATTCACTTATAATAAATGTGTTCATTATTCTCCTAGTTTCATTTAGTTTTTCTTATAAACATTCAGTTTTTACTCGACTGCGCTAGAAGGAGGGTAATAGTAATCCTAAAGTAAAATAAGGACGTAGTTTGAAAAAAAAATTCCTTATCTGTCGGCAAAAATCCTCATTACTATTGCCGACAGATAAGGAATTTTTTTTTCAAACTACGTCCTTATTTTACTTTAAGATTACTATTACCCTCCTTCTAGCGCAGTCGGGTAAAAACTGAATGTTTATAAGAAAAACTAAATGAAACTAGGAGAATAATGAACCAGATTTATTATAAGTGAATAAATCACACACAGATTTTTGACTTTTCTTATTGAAATGCCCTGCCAATAACTGCCTCTCTGTGGTCTAATGGTTAAGAGCAATGGGCTCTCGACACGGAGGTCGTGGGTTCGATTCCCACGGAGGACACCTCCTGATATGTCACTGTGTGCATTTTTCCCCAGTTGGTAAGGACATTACAGGCTAAATACCAGATTGTCTGAAAAGAAAGATGATTCCTTGCTTCGGATGGCACGTTAAGCCGTTGGTCCCTGCTACTATCTCTTGTGGTAGTAGCCGTTACATAGTTACATAGTTTTATGGTTTTTGCTACCAAAATCTACCAGAAATTACCAAAAAAACCAGAAGAAACAAAAATTTCCAAAATCTACTAACAAGAACCAAAAACAACCAAAATCTACAAAAAATCTAGGAAGAACTACCAAAAACGTTCCAAATCTATCATAAAGAACCAAAATGTACTGAAATTTAAAATTTGCATTTTATTTTGTTACATGAGCTTAACATTGTACACGTCTGACCACTTGACGCACGCTTCCCGCTCCGCTGACGCTGCCTTCCCGCGTCATGGTCGCCTTGGTTTGGGCGACTTGGCGGTACGCCGTAAGGGCTCTTACAGACCAGCGACAGTTGTCTGCGACAGCTCGCGACAGGGTCGCGCGACAGTTGAAGACCGTGACGTAGTGTTGTATAGTCTGAGAGATAGACCTCCATATCCAAAACAGTTTTTTTGGTAGTTTGTAACATCCTATACAACGTGTTAATGAATTAACGCAAAACTAGAAAGTAGTTTGTTTAGAATCGAGAGCAGAGTCGAATTATCATGGTTTCAACGTAGGTAATTTTTTTCAAAATATTAAATAATTTGTTTGCAAAAATTTTCTGAACCCGATGTCAACCCACCGCACATGCACACTCACCCTACTTACTACCAAAACAATATCATAAAAATGTATCCAAGAGTACGTTAGCGCTTTCTTTCAGTGCCGAAATGATAACAAATCATTTTTGCCTCAAAATTTAAAATGCTAATAACTTTAAATTTTAACTATCAAAGTAATTAAATTATTGTTTCAATCTAATTATTTTGTTATAAATCAGTTGGGGTATATGAGGTTTTGCGCTAATTCATTAACACGTTGTATACAGGGTCCTTCTTAATATGCTGACACTTTTTTAAGGCGATGACCAAGATATTTATTTATTAAATAAATAAATAAATATCTTGGACATTGTCACACAAATTATCTAGTCACATTTAAAGTACCAGAATCTAGCCTGGACTTGTATTATGATGACTAGACAACGATATAGAATACATATACAGGGTGGCCGGGGAGTTGACGTTCAAACGAAAAATTTAGGTCCGGTATGTCGTGGGGTATCCGAATCACCCCCATGTATGTTCCGCGATTTTTTATAGTTTTCGAGTTATGATGATTTTTCCGATTTTTTGAGGAAACTCGACATGACCGGCTTGAACAACTTCTAAAAAAAAAGTGTAAGACTTTTTAGAGATTCTTTTTTTGCAACTTAATCTTCATGAGTTGTGCCTTTATTCATAACGTCATCAGCATCGTAACTTTGATAAAAGTTATGAAAATATTGATCTAAAGTTAAAAATTTGCGATCCGTGAATTATGACTAAATTTTCAACTTTAAATTAAAATTCTAAACAGGTGACCTTATGATTTTTTAGCCAATCCCAAAAATGCGCCCAACTCTCAGCTTTCATAATCATAAATAAAAAGTAGTACTTAAGAGGGCTACTTTGGCTAGAATTGATCTTCAAAGACAACAAGGCGGAAAATTCTTAAATTTAAAAATATTTTTTTTTGCCATAACTACCACGCCTAAGGCTAAATAATGATTAAATAATGCTGGAAACCGAAACGGCGACGGGTTATGCCGGACTCTTACCGGCTAAAACCCCACCGTGTTCCACCTCATCGCATATTGCCGTAGAGCCTGAGGGCCCGTGAGGAATCTTCCACACTCTACGGCGCAGCGACCGACCTTACCAGGTCTCATCAATAATGATTAAAGAATGCTGGAAACATATCGTGTTGGTGGAATAAGGAAAGTTTTAAGTAAAAGTAGATAACCTAACCTAACCTAACCTAGGAGGAGGGAGCCGACAGCCGGGTGCCACCACTGCGACGGCTGTCTCGACGAGACGGCGCAGCACGTGCTGGAGGAGTGCCCTGCGTGGGCGGGAGAGCGCAGTGAGCTCTCCCAGGTAGTTTCAGACCTCTCGCTGCCGGCCATGGTTCGCGCTATGGTCGACAGTGAGGCGTCTTGGCGCGCGGTTCTCTCCTTCTGTGAGGCAGTAATGCTCCAGAAGGAGACGGCGGAGAGGGAGAGGGAGTCGACTTCTGAACTCCCGATCCGCCAAAGACGCACGGGGCGCAGACGGGCTGCGTTTGCTCGCGGTCTGCCTCCCCCGTAATTTTTGAGTCTCTGGGCTTCGGGCTGGGGGGTCCGGCGTCCGATCATAGGGACTCGAGGTGGTTGTGTGCGTGTTCCCACGCACCACCTAAAGGCCTGTAGGCTTGTCAAGGCCAACAGAGATGAGACCTGGTAAGGTCGGTCGCTGCGCCGTAGAGTGTGGAAGATTCCTCACGGGCCCTCAGGCTCTACGGCAATATGGGATGAGGTGGAACACGGTGGGGTTTTAGCCGGTAAGAGTCCGGCATAACCCGTCGCCGTTTCGGTTTCCAGCATTTTTTAATCATTATTTAGCCTTAGGCGTGGTAGTTATGGCAAAAAAAATATTTTTAAATTTAAGAATTTTCCGCCTTGTTGTCTTTGAAGATCAATTCTAGCCAAAGTAGCCCTCTTAAGTACTACTTTTTATTTATGATTATGAAAGCTGAGAATTGGGCGCATTTTTGGGATTGGCTAAAAAATCATAAGGTCACCTGTTTAGAGTTTTAATTTAAAGTTGAAAATTTGGTCATAATTCACGGATCGCAAATTTTTAACTTTAGACCAATATTTTCAAAACTTTTATCAAAGTTACGATGCTGATGATGTTATGAATAAAGGCACAATTCATGAAGATTAAGTTGCAAAAAAAGAATCTCTAAAAAGTCTAACACTTTTTTTTTTAGAAGTTGTTAAGCCGGTCATGTCGAGTTTCCTCAAAAAATCGGAAAAATCATCATAACTCGAAAACTATAAAAAATCGCGGAACATACATGGGGGTGATTCGGATACCCCACGACATACCGGACCTAAATTTTTCGTTTGAACGTCAACTCCCCGGCCACCCTGTATAGATACAAACATCCATGACTCGGAAAATTATTATTATTATATTATTAAACTGAACAACTTTCTCTATGGAATCAACATCGAAATCGCGAAAAAAAAAAACTGTTGTCCCACACGTTTGGCTCTGAGTTGGTTTGCAGTTTTGTATGGAAGTGATGATTTTTTCTTCGCGAATTCGATGTTGGTCCCATAGAGGATGTTGTTCAGTTTGACGGTCTGATCATCCCCTTAAAAAAGTGTCAGCATATTAAGAAGGACCCTATACAGGATGTAACAAAACACCCTAGTAATACTTAAGGGGGTGCTTCAGACCATCAATCTGAACAACTTTAACTATGGAGCCAATGTCGAGAAAAAAAAAAAAAATATGCCGTCCCATACATTTGAGTCGAGACGGTACTGCAGTTTTGTATGAAAGAGCTGATTTTTTTCGCGATTTCGATGTTGGCTCCATAGTGAAAGTTGTTCAGTTTGATGGTCTGAAGCACCCTCTTAAGTATTACTAGGGTGTTTTGTTACATCCTGTATACGTATTTATAAATATTTATGTGTATAATATTATGTGTTATGATTATTAGTGTTGTGTTACGTATTATAATTATCATAACTATATAATGGCCTCGATTCGGACTGTGCCACGACTTAACTTAACTAAATTTATTCCTGTCACTTTCTAACCTGTCACCTTCCTGTCAGTTTAGTGCTGTCAAAGTGACGTTAAATGCCCAAAATAAGATGCCATCATAATGTACGCCATCTTATTTAAAGCGTTTTTGGGCGTGTAACGTCACTTTGACAGCACTAAAGTCAGCTGTTGGTTTTCTGTCTCTTTTCTTAATCTTATTTTAGAAAGTGACAGGAATAAATTTAGTTAAGTTAAGTCGTGGCACAGTCCGAATCGGTACCAATGTATATTATAATTGCCCTATTTTTACCAGTCTGTAATATTTTATGGACTTGATGATGAAGATAATCAATTCTGGATTATCTATTATCTAAAGAAACCAAAATCTACGAAAAACGTTTAAAAACCCGGAATATCAAACATGTTATTTTTTAGCCTCCGTTTTCTTCAAACTGAAATCTCTCAAGAACAAGACTTGTGCTCTCAGACTATACCTACGTCACGGTCGCGCGGCAGTCGCGCGACGGTCGCAGAGGGTCACGCGACCCTGTCGCAGACAACTGTCGCTCGTCTGTAAGCGCTCTAAGATTACATGGGCAGCGACCGCCGCGCGGTAGACGCTCCCGCTTCCCAGTCGCTATGGTCGTGCGGGTCTGAACACTCCATTAGTCTTCTTCTTATCACATGGGCAGAGCCCTGATGTCACAGTTTTTTCAGACCGCCTGACGTGTAATGACTACTACCACCAGAGATAGTAGCAGGGACGAACGGCTTAACGCGCCATCCGAAGCACGGAATCATTTTTCTTTTCAGACAATCAGGTGACTCGGCCTGCAATGTCCTAATCAACTGGGGAAAAACGCACAAAGTGACATATCACTAGGTGTCCCCTGTGGGAATCGAACCTACGACCTCCGTGTCGAGAGCCCAATGTTCTTAACCATTAGACCACGGAGGCAGTTAGTTAATTTATAGGATAAATAATATAATGAGGAACTGTAGACGACGATAAGAAGTTATAATGCGCTAATTTGTATCAAGCAATCAGTTCCTTCATTCTATGTAATAAAAAGACACGTATTCGCATCTCCGTAACTCACGTAAACAATCCGCCAGTCCTGCCATCTCTCGGTATAACTATGAACTACTTGCGCGAGCGCAAGCGCTAGCTCATGGCAGTAGTTCCGAGAAATGATAATTTTTGTGCACGGTTGTACCGAAAATCGTTGTATGTAGAAGTTTACGTAATTTTTTTGGGAAATAGGAAAGAAAATTCTACTTTTCATAAATATCATAAGAGTCACCAAATCGAGCACTAAATCGCTATGTATTTATCTGTTTCAAATGTGCATCCGTTTCATTGGAATCATCGTTGGAAGAAACGTCTAGTTAGCAGCCTCAACAATGTACTATCATATCTCGGCTTGTATTGGATCAATATTCATGAAATTTTGGATATAGGGATCACTAAATGAGCACTAAATCGTGACATATAAATCACATCGATACAAACAGTATTTCAAAATGCGACTGCTAGCTTGACGTCTATCTAGCAGCCTCAGTAAGGTACCCAAATATCTTTTAAACTACATGAGCACCAAATCTGTGCTTTGGGCACCAAATTGCACTAATTGGGCACTAAATCGTGGCTTAGTCAAAACCTTCGAATGAGCTGGTGAGGCTGCTAACTATACGGACACCTATGATAGAACGTTTTTCACCGAGGCTTTGAACGGCGTATGGTGCGAAAAGTTGCGCTCGGGGGGGCGCACTCTGGGTGCACATAGGGTTTAGGTTCGCAACGCAGCCCAGCGAAATCATACGGCGCGCGCCACGAATATTTCAAAAATTGACGATAGATGAGGAATAGCCGAAAAGTCGCAAAAGACTTTTAGCATACCGCTCTAAGTAGAGAAGATAGACTCTTTTACTAAGAATCAATCATAACAAGGAACAAGCAAGGAACGATCCCAAATCCACGAGGTTAATATTAAAGCTATCAAAGTAACATCATAACGCATGTTAGACGTCAGGTAGTTAAAGAAAAAAATAGCGAAATCTTAAATTGTATTTCTGTGAAATCGATAAAAATAAATTGAAGTTTTATCAACGGTAAATCTCAATCAGTAATAAATGTACAATTCACAATGTGACTGCCTGATCGAAATGAAAACTAAAGTCTTCCGTCGCATTAGTGGGTATTACATAAACGAATATTAACATTTTTATCGTCATTTCATTTCATTACATAAAAATAGAGAAGTAAAAGTATTATAATAACGTTTAATATGTATATACCAGATTAAAATTAAATAGAATGAATTAGTCACAGCTTGCAAATAAAAACATTTAAACTACATTAAGTTTTTGCCACCTTCACATAAACATACAGTGTTAATTGGTGTATGTTTTGTATGCATAATTTAAGTAAGGCTTGTATGTTTGTTGAAGGCCAATTAAAGAAAATTAAACGTATTAAATTAATATGGTGGTATAGGCAAAGATATATTGTATAGGCTTATTAAATGAAACCGTTATTTATTATAACTTTTTTGATCTTCTAATAAAAAAAATTTTCTTTATAATCTAACCAATAGTGAATTATAAACGGTACGTTTGGGTTTATGAATTGGAAATTAACCCATGGATTCGAAAATGTAGCGCGCGTGCCTAGAATAAATATTTTAATTTCGATGAAGGAAGAGGTAACCCTACAAAGTCTGGCATCTAAACAAAATGGGAGTATTTTAGTTGCAAGAATAATGACAAACAAAACCGCGCGCAAAACTGAACCTCGAAACATTTTAACATATTTATGTTAAAAGTAACTGACTGATTCATATTTATTTAATACCATATCTAATTAGCTAACACTTTTATTGCGGTTCAAAAACCTCAGATGTATCATTAAATAACGACTCTATTGTGTGAAGTTTGTAGCAAAAAGTGTCTCAATAGAAGACTAGTGAGCGTACTGCACATCCATAGAACCTTACTCCTTTGTGATAAAGAAGACAATAGGTTGAAAATGGGCCTTCAATGCTAATATTGAGTTACCTTTCTCGACATGGGGAAATTCTCGTAGGTGCACACCTCGCAGCACCACTTGCCGCTGTCGGCCGGAGGCGCGGAGCTCGCTGTCATCTGCAAAAAATTACACTCTTCAAGTCTTCTGACATAACTTTTATATTATACTAGCGTTAACCCGCGACTTCGTCCGCACAAATTATATACCAGATTTTAAGTCAGATCATAAGCTATCAAACAAAAAAAGTTTCATCAAAATCGGTTTAGTATTTTTCGCGTGATACTCGTTCAAACACACAAAGCAAAAAAAATCTTTCGTGTCTTCCGTGTTATAATAGTTTAGATTATTATATACGAGCTTTTACCTGCGACTTCGTCCGCATAAATTATATACCAGATTTTAAGTCAGATGTTACGCTACCAAACAAAAATAGTTTCATCAAAATCGGTTCAGTAGTTTTTGCGTGATACTCGAACAAACAAACACCCAAACAAACAAACAAACAAACAAACTAAATTCTTTTTCAAATTTACAGTTTTATAATAGTCAAGATATATGCAGTCAAAATGAATGACAACAAAGCTACAAAATATTATATGGGAACCAGATAACAACAAAATCTTAGCATACAATATTTATAAATGCACTGAGATTTAAACCATAGAGTAAGAAGAGATGGCATATCGGCTTGTTTCTATAGAAAATGTTGTCGCCTACAAAGGGGGTGAAAAACGGGTGAGGGGAGGGTTAGCATTTAAATACGCTACTTCCCGCTAGATGTGTATGATATGACGTCAGGCCCAGTTGAGTATCTGTGCACAGTTCGATACAACATCTCTACCCCAGGGGAGCGCGTTATTTTCTCTATGATTTAAACCTAGGTCCGTTAGTAAGATACATTGGTATTGGTACCCAATAATCATTTCATCTATGGAGTCCCTAAAATAATAGGCAATTTACTCATATGACCAGTTACTTATGAAGGAATAAGAAGCTCAAAAGTAAAGTAGGTAGCAAGCATTCTCTATTGAAAAGTGGTCAGAAACTTTGCTTTAACTACCATCACCTTTTGATTGTAGCTAGGTTCACACTATTAATCCTATAAGTTACCCCTGGAAATCAGATAAGTTAGAAGTGAGATAAGACCTTAGATGATAGATAGATAGATAGATAGATAGATAAACAATAACAAAAACTTATATCAGAGTATTATATTTCAGTTTCAGTTTAACAAGTCCTCTGTAAAAAAGGTTACTATAAACTCGATGATTATTTGAATGACCAAAATGTCTGGTCTTGACAATTTCACACTATGTAATGCAATATTGTATTTTAATTGTACTTTGTACATTTCGTTTTGTTTAAAAGATGTGTGTTGTAGAGTTTCTGGCCGCATCTTCTCTTAACGGAACATCTTCCGACGCGGTGATAGAGTCAAAAAATGAAGTCAAAAGTGAGTGAGTCTATGTGATATAATTTTTTTATTTTGAATAAAAATTTTTGAATATTTTTAATTGTTTAAATAATCTCATTTGAAAAAAGCACACAACCCTTGCTTGTAGGTCATTTTCCATGAATGTGGCATTAACATAATGTTAAAAAGAATTATTCCATACATATATTAAAATACAATGTAGAAATTCCTGAAAAAGTAATTTAATTTGGTACTATTTCCAGTGTCCGTCACTGTTATGCCTCGCTTCACTCGTCTGGTATTCCCAAATCTAGTCTATGCAATAATTTACGTAAGAGACACGGAGCGTGCATTCATTCTGTAGTTTGTGCTAATGAGTCATTAACTGAAAGCAATATATTACAGTCTTTATGATGCAATTACTGTCTATTGGAGGTAAGACAACTAGTAAGCTTGCTTTTTAGGGTTCCTTACCCAAAGGGTGAAAACGGGACCCTATTACTAAGCCTACGTTGTCCGTCCGTCCGTCCGTCTGTCCGTCTGTCCGTCCTACCTATTTAGGGCTGTAACTTTTGAACTGTAATAGCTAGATAGTTGAAATTTTCTCAGATTATGCGTTATTGCGGCGGATTTGTTAACAAATAACAAAAATATCAAAAAGTTAAAAATTAAGGGGGGTTCTCAACAAGAAACTAGTTTTTATCAACGTTTGTTCTTCACGCTCTATAGTAAAAACGGTAATACATACAAGCGTCAAACTTGTGTGATTATAGAGCAAACTCTACAGAATAACAACAAATACTAAAAACCGGCCAAGTGTCAGCCGGTCTCGCGCTAAAGGTCCCGGACAAAAAAAGATTTTTTTCTATGTGAATAATGTTCTGTTCTGTGGTGGTGTGGTACGGCCCGACTCGCACTTGACCGGTTTTATTGTAAAATTATTAGAAATATTGTTAACTAACATTTTAAACATCTAGATCATCGTGTCAGGAAGTCTACCTACATATTGTGTGTCCTTGATAAATTACAACAGGATCTCTACCCGTCACACTGGACAGAATTGGGTACTAGTGAAATGAGGACATTCTGAATTAAGCTAATGGGCTATGTGTAAAATTTAAAAAAAAAGATCTGATGGTTCCTAAGAAAGTTTCTTTGTATATCAGTTAAAAAACCCTGTAAATGTCATAGGTATTTATTTATCTCTCTGTGTTCCTTGGGAAATTTAATTGTGATTTTTTATTTTGAGACAGTCTCAACCCAAGGGTGTAGCCCTTACAGGGTGTGATTAGCGCTCGGTCGGATTGCTCCCAACCCAAACAAACAATAATTTTAAAAATGAAACTTTGTTTAACTTTATTAACATAATTTTAGTTTCTATTAAGTATTAAGGTGGACTTCCGATGCTAGCGGCCGACGCGTCTGACGCGCGCGGCTCGCGGCCGACGGCCGATGCGGCCATACTAGTTACTATGAAAACGTATGGCGCCGCTTCCGATGCCAGCGACTGACGCGCGCGTCAGACGCGCGCGGCCGATGTCTATCGCATCGGCCGCGGCCGCGCGCGGGTTACATATCAAAAAGTCAAAAGTTCATTGGTCAAATTTTAAAAGAACAAAAAACGAAATGCCAAAAGTACGAAAGGCCAAAAGTTGATACGTCAAAATTTAAAAGATCAAAAAGACGATTGGTCAAATCGTTCAAAGGCCAAATGGACGAATGGTCAAAAGGTTGAAATAGCAAATTTTAAATGGTCAAAAGGATTATTGATCGTATCGTTTATTTAATTGTTTAAATAATAATTAGCGACCAAAGCCTAAGCCTTTCTAAACGCAATCGTAATTAAATACACTATTTAAAACTCAAGAACGTCTGAACCGATTTGGCTGAAAATTGGTGAGGAGGTAGCTTAGAACAAGGAGACGGACATAGGGTAGGTGTAGGGTAGGTGTAGGTGTAGTGTAGGGTCTATGGCAGGACAACGTCTGCCGGGTCAGCTAGTTGAATATAAAAATAAACTCTTGTAGAAGAGGATTTTAAGGAAATAATACTGTGAAAGTTATCATAACGAAACTCAATTATATTAGCTTCGTGTTGTTATATTTGTTCATGCCAATGGGACCCTATCCGTAAGTTTATGCTGTCTGTCCGTCCGTCCATCTGCCTGTCTGTCTGGGTGTCTGTCTGTCCTACCTACTGGGTGTAAGTGGAGACAGTTACATTACCTACTTTAATGGGTTACTGTACCAGTGTTGCCAATGCAAATTTTTCGGCGGCCGTGTACATTAGGTAAAAAAGCCGTGTTTATATGGAAAAAGACCAACGGTGGGCCGTGTCACTGCTTAAAAAAGGAAACACTTTTCAATATTAGCCAAATGGTGCTGTTTTGAGGTTTTTAACGTTAATTAAACGTTTGCAAATTTTATCTATTTGTGTGGAAAACAATTTCATCTCATCTATTTTTTGCTCACAGAGCAAGAAAGAAGAACAAAACCCAGCCAACTGTGTACTGTATCCAATTCGGATTTGGAATTGGATACAGTACACAGTCGAACCATACACTTATTTATAACAGTCTAATACTCTAAAAGTGAACTTTTTATAAATAAATTAGTCAATTACTGTAGAATTTGCGAAAAGCCGTAGAATCTGCTACGGCCACAGGGTTGCAGCCGTAGGCCGTGGATTTTGTAATTTGTTGGCCTGAAAGCCGTAGAACACGGTAATTGCCGTAGCATTGGCAACACTGTACTGTACTCAAGATACTGAATAACTTTTCGAAAAGAACGTGAGGAAATTCACAAAAAAAAAACAGCTTTTCATACAACAATGCGACCAGCCGATTACATTTAGTATGGAAAGTACAATTTCTTTTTCTTATTTTATACAGGATGTAACAAACACACTAGTAATACTTAAGGGGGTGCTTCAGACCATCAAACTCAACAACTTTCAATATGGAGCCAAAAGCGAAATCGCGAAAAAGAAATCTACTGTTTCATACAAAACTGCAGTACCGACTCGACTTAAATGTATGGGATAGGGGGAAATGATTTCAATACTGGCTCCATGGTGAAAATTGTTCAGTTTGATGGTCTGAAGCACTTGCTTAAGTATTACTAGAGTGTTTTATTACAGCCCGTATAGGTTTCTTAGGGAAAGTATTGAGTATCACGGGTACTTACTTTTGTTAGGTCTGCCACATACATACGGAATTCCAATCCGGAATTTTTAATGCAAGATTACGGTTTCATATGGATTTCCTCCCTCCATAGTTGCGTTCGGAATTGCGGAGGTAACAAACCCTACACAAAAAAATTAAAAAATACATACATAGCTAGACATAAATACGTGCATACATATTATTATACTCGCGCCAGTGTCCCATTGGGTAGGCAGAGACAATGGATCGCGATCGGCTACGATCCTGACACACTTCTTTTGCCTCTTCCACAGTCATAATAAATCGTTTCATACAGGCTCCTCGTTTTCGGGTACATTTTGAACTGACACTTCTTAAGTACGCTGCCAATTTGTTCCGCATACGTACGTCTAGGGCAACCCCTTTTGATTGTTCCATTCACTCACTCGCTTTCTATAATTTTATACGTCAGTCTACTATCACTCATCTTTTCCAAATGACCAAACCATCTATCTCAGCATTTCTTTTCAATCCTTGTCACTATATCCTCTTTCAATCCACATCTTTCTCTAATTACCACACAATACTGCGTAAAGAACGCATTTCGACAGCATTTATTCTAGATTAATTCCTCTTCTGCCATACCCAATATTCACTGTCATACATCAAAGTTGGTGCCAGCACACCGTCATGAACTGCCAAACGTGCCTTTTTGGATATATTACGACTTTTTTGAATGTGCATCACTCCATTAATCCTATTTCCCGCTTTCACTCTCCTGTCTTGTCTCCATCACACGTATGGTACGTGGTATACTCTGGTAAACATACATCCCAAATATACGAATTAAATATAAATAAGTATAAAAAGTAGTAGTAGTATATAATCATCTTGGACACACACACACACACACAAATTACCTAATCACATTTAAAGTACCAGAATATTGTCTAGACTTGTATTATGATGACTAGACAACGATTTATCCTCCTGCGTATATTTGTACTTCTCGTAGGACATAAGAAATAATAAAATCTATTGTTGGTGCTTTGGTTGGCGACTAAAACACAACCAATCGATTATATTATTTCTTGTGTCCTACGAGAAGTACATAATTATGTACGCAGGAGGATAGAATACATAAATACAGGGTTTTAGGTTGAACAGTTGCATTACTTAGCATTAAGGGATGATTGTACCCTTGATACTGAACAACCTATTGGAAATTCACAAAAAATTTTGGACTCTCCTTATGAACGTTTGTATGAATAGTAGTTTTTTTTAAATTTCCTATATATGTTTCTTTAGCAAAGTTGTTCATTATTATGGGTACAGTAATTCAACTGTGTAACCTCTGAAAGTAATGCAACTGTGTACCCTTACACCCTGTTTAGATACAAACATCCATGACTCGGTTACAAATATTCATATTCATCAATCATCATACAAATATTATTTTGTCATCATACAATAATTTGTCTTACGGGATTCGAACCTTGGCACAGCAGGCAGGTTCACTACCGACTGTGCTATCAAGCCGTCATTCATTCTTCACTTTTTCATCTCCTATCATAATTTTACATTCAGTCACTATTTCGTTCCATTCGAGAACCATAACTTTCGTCTTATTTATTCACTTTTATTCCATTCTTCTTAAATTATTCAATTATGCATGTTACCATCTCCTGTAAATCTTCTGCCGATGATGCAAGTAGTACTTGATCAATTGATCATCAGCATATAACAAACATTTGACGAGCAGAGCAACCCATTCATCCTAAAACCATACTCTCTTTCTTTCAAATCACTCAAAGAGCTGTCCATGAATAAGTTGAACAACCACGGTGTCGCTACGTATCCCTGTCTAACACCCCTGGAGATGTCGAACTAGTCTTTGTATAATCCGTTTATCTTCCTTTGTAAGAACCCTCCTACAAAGATTTCAGTGCCTGAACCAAGTTGCTATCCACCCCGTACAGGTCAGTCGCTATTTATTGTTTAAACGATTAAATAAACGATACGGTTCATAATCCTTTTGATCATTTAAAATTTGATATTTCAACCTTTTGACCATTCGTCCATTTGGCCTTTGAACGATTTGACTAATCGTCTTTTTGATCTTTTAAATTTTGATGTATCAACTTTTGGCCTTTCGTACTTTTGACCAAATGACCATTTGGTCTTTTAAAATTTGGTATTTCGTTTTTTGTTCTTTTAAAAATTGACCAATGAACGTTTGACTTTTTGATATGTAACCCGCGCGCGGCTATGCTCTGACGTCACGCAGAACAAGAATGTTTGCCAGAAATATTACGAAGATTTTACCGAAAATTTTCTTAATTTTTACTAATTTATTTGTATTTTATTATCTACAAGGTCTCTCAACGTAGCGATAACACCATCTATCGAGCCACTTGAAACTACTTTTTCTTTTTTCGGAAAATCCCTCTTGCCTAGATAATTATTAGCTAGACAGCGATACATGTACAGGTTTAAAAGCCATGGGGACGCAACGCATCCCTGTCTAATTACTCCCAAAAATGTATTTTATCAAAATCCTGTTAAAAAAATGCATTCATATATATTCTCTAAACCTAGCAATTTATCAATCAATCAAATATTCTTTATTAAAATATGTATTGGTTTTTTTTGTTTGTGTTTTTATGTTTTTGTTTAAACACCAAAACATAAAAACGTACCCTAAATTTCGGGGAAAATACCCTAAAGTGATAACACTCTGCACAATAGGCACGCGTCAGTCGCTGACCTCGGAAGTGAGGTCTGTCGTCGGCCGCGCGCGTCTGACGCGAGGTTCTGTCATATATGACAGAACCTCACGTCAGACGCGCGCGTTAGTCGCATCGGCCGCTGGCATCGGAAGTCCACCTTTAAAAAATTTTGTAGCATGCATGTCATTTTAATTTTTCCTAAATAAATCAGGTTTACCTTTATTACAATACAATTTGTAATTTTTCAACAAGTCCATCCTGAATGGTTTTGTGGGTTTAGAAAAAGTTATATTTTCTGTAGTCTCATATTTATAAAAAAAAAACAAAAACAAACAATTGTGTTTGAAACAGTAGTGTAGTAGTAGCTTTTATATGTCAATTCAAAGTATGGACTCCATCGTAATGGAATGAAGAAATCAATGTTTTTAAACAGACTCCACACCGTCCATTCCAATTAGAGTGATATTCACATATTGCAGCTGCAATGAAGCTCAAATTAGATATAATATACAATTAATTGGAATATATTGAGCGTTCCTTATTCTGAAAGTGTGTATGTTATTTATTGACATATCAGGACAAACCTAAAACTATAGAGTTGACCCTTTTTATCTAACTTCATTGAGGGATAAAGAAGAAAGAAAGGAATGGATTTAAACATCAGAATTTATAGAGATTGGCACCACAAGGCAAATCAAATGAACAAGTTACGTCTACCCAAATATTTCATCTCCACAATGAATGTTTGAATTTGAAACTAATCCAAATGACTCATTTAATAGCGTGATGCATGTGCTAATTGAATAGGTACTCGCACTAATTTTAGAGAAAATATCTTTGTCTATTCTGTTACGGGCCATGGACCAAGGCAATATCGAAATGGTGGCCAAGAGAAGAAAGGAGGTCAGTGGGTAGATCACCGATGTATTGGTCGGACATTGTAAGGGTTGCGGTTCAGAAATGGATCACATTAGCACAGGACCATGAGAAGTGGCATAATAAAAAGGAGGCCTATACTCAGCAGTGGCTTGATGTGGGCTGATTTTATTGATTCTGTTAAATCTTTACTTGCATAATGAACCAATTTTAATACATTCCTGATTAATTTTGCTTGATAAAAATACAGCTCAGCTTGGCTATATCATGGTTTGGAGGAGGGCTATGATTTTCTGCCTTTCGCTGTGGAGACTAGGCTGTTGGTGTCCCGCAGCGAAACTTTTTTTAAGGAGCTTCTCGAAGCGCCTGTTTGTGGCAGGAGGGCTGGCAGCTATTTTGCCCAAAGGGTTAGTTTGGCCATACAAAGAGGTAATGCGGCCAGCCTCCTTGGAACTCTGCCTCGGGTGGGCGCTTTGGAGGACATCTTTTATTTATAGGTAATTTGTGTTTTAGTTTAGTTTGGTTTTTATTTTGTATTCACTGGTGATCTGTATTTGTTATAAAATGCAGCTTGATATATAAAAACATATCATATAATCATTATTTTTACCGAGACATAATTAATTAGATCACTATGCTAGCATGTTTATCTGGAGTCATTAAAGATAACCGTATGCCTCTTTTACTTTACAATCTTTGCATACTTGGGATGAAAATTGTTAGACAACTTAGACACAATGTGAGATTTCTCAATCTGTCTTTAAGGCTGCACCGAGCCTATGATGGCGCTGCCCCCAATAAATTTTTTTTATTCCTTTACCATTAAACAATATTTCCAAAAAACAAAAATGTCACATTGTAGTCATTGCTGATTTTTAATTTATCGGGTCACTGCGGATTTGTTTATATAATGTTTGTAGTGATTATCCTTAAAACTGCAAAAAATGACCACTTTTGGCAGTTTTAATGATAATAGCTTTGTAGCTATTATCGTTAAAACAGCCAAAACTGCATGCCAAAAGTGCTTGTGCATAAAACATAATAATCCATAATGTTTCGATACATTGAAAGCCAATCAGGACTAAAATGTGATATTCTTGTTTTTCGGAAATGTTGTTTAATTGTTTAGAAATTAAAAAAATACGATTGAGGGCAGCACAATAGGCTCCGTACCCTCTTAATAAATGTACAAAGAGGACGGTTCAGTTTAATCATGAGAACTTTATTACAATGATCATTGTAAAATTATTCAGTACAATAATATTGATAAATGTAAGTCAATAAACTATAATGCTTTGATTAATTATTTATATGTCAAGATAGAGCCCCGGAATGCAGATCTGAGAGTTAGGTTTATTGCAACAAACAACTGTTACAATGGGCAGCTCAACTGCTGGTGGCTGACCCTCTGTCTAGCAGAGCAGTAGGCTTATACCAGTTTGTTGGACTGTCCCTTGCCCTAGGTCGTTAAAAAAAAGAATATATGTGGCAACCTATGAGACTGACATTGACATTATCACCACGCATGACAAAAGCCTCGAAAAGAAAAGAAAAAAAAAAGATAGAGCCTCACACTTCTAATGTACTAAAACAAACGGGCCAACTTTCTTATGTTGGTGTGTGTGAGGCATCATACAACTTATCTCTGTGTGTGTCCATAGTGATAAGATTTATCAGACTTGACTTGCAGATTTTTTTTTGACGCGTTCGTAGCTTTGACTGTCTATCTTGACATATCGACGAGTTAGAGTGAAAAACTCGTAAGTGCAAAAGAGATAATTTTCCAGGTGCTGGAAAAAACTGTTCTAGAACATTTTAGTAAGTTCGGGAGTATTTGCGAGGTTCTTGGATAGATGGCATTTAAGAGTATCAGATTTTATGTTGAGTGAAATTAGGTCATGCTTTGTGAGATTTCTTTCCAGAAATGTAAAAATTATTTCTAATCTTTGATAAACTACAACATAATGGTCAATATGACATTTACAATCAAAATTAGACACCTGGCCCGAATTATGTTGGTGTAAACAATAACAAATAACAGCAAAAGAATAACTCGAAAATTATAAAGTGTAGGGACACGTGCAACGGTAACTGAGATGCTATCGCTACTGGCCTCGCTTAATAATTTTCGAGTTATTCTTTTGCTGTTATTTATTATAGTTTACCAATGTCATTCGAGCCAGGTGTCAAGTTAATTCACCCTGGTTGTTCATGGTTATTGTAGCGTGTGTGTATGACATACCTGTCCGAGTTGTGTCTGTGAGACGTTGGTGGAGGCGTCGTGGCCGCACTCGGCTCCACGGTCGACGGTCTCGAGCGCGCTCTTCTGGCTCGCCTCATGCTGCCCCTCCTCACTCATCGTGCATCCACTAGAGCATCGGAGACACACGCGTCGCTACGACTCCTGCATCATCATCATCACGCACACACTTCCCCCGACCCTTGTGTTTGCACAGATGCGATCTGTTTGAACAAGCTTGTGACAGCTCTCTCACCTTCAAACAATGCGTTACTTCTAAAACACTGTTGTGAAATCGACAAATTTCACTTTGATGGTAATGTCAGAAATATTGACGGAGCGCGAGATCGCAGCTGAATATTTTTATCACAGATGCGAAACTTGGCAACTTGGCATCGCTCGTCGCGGATTTTTGGCGTCGTTACACAACACAAAACTGCATCAAACCATCCGCGTAAGGTCAAGAACGATGAACATAAACTATTCACTCACACTTGATGGAATTTGTTGGTTCGCTACGGCGATCACGGAAACACTTCACTGTTGGGAAATACTCAATGAATGGTGAAATAAACTTGGGGGAGGCGGGAGGAAACATAAAAGAAACAACGGAGATAAAGGCAATTATGTTTATACGGTATTTTGACAAATAAATTTGTGACAATTTTCGTGTCAAAACGAGATGGCTCGTTCACGGAAATGTCAGTCGCAAAATAAAGAATTTATTACAATGCCATTGGCGTTTGACGCCCTAGATTATTATTGACCAATAGCAAGTCAGTTTCACTAAATTTAATCCAATCATCGGGGGCATGAAAATCTAAATTCAAAATGGCCACCTTTAAAAACTAACATTTTTGTCTATGGCTAATCAATTTAGAGTCCGTTTCATAACGTATGAAAATTACTCGGGGTGTCTAGCCAGAAGTGCGATTTTTGAAAATCATACGAGTGACTTGGCAGTAGAAAATGTCAAAATTACTATGGAGATTATGCATCTTTCTACTGCCAAGTCGCTCGTATGATTTTCAAAAATCGCACTTCAGTCCTATGTTTGTGGTCTAGACCATGTCTAGACTCAGCGTAAGCGAAAAGTTTTTAATCTAAGAGACGACTACCCTACGCGACGCGTAGGATCCCTACGGGGCGCGGCGCGGCGGGTAGTGTATATTTTCTTTGGCGGCGGGGCGCGGCGCGGCGGGGCGCGCCGCCCCGTCGGCATCGTTTCAAACAGGTTTCAAACATTAAGAACATTAAGGTTTGTCCCGTTCTATCTATCAGACCAAAAATTTAATAAAAACTTTTTTATTTTCGTCTTTGGATTAGAAAGGGACAAACCAACAACGATGATGAAAACTTCTAATATACTTATATTACTCTTTGATGAAAACCTTCTGATGAAAACATAGACGAAGAATTTTTCGCCCCAGTGCATAGATATAGTAACTAGATGAAACCATACCGTGGCCGCCACAGTGGCCGCACATGAAACAGCAATAGTGTGACTTTTGCATACAAAAAGTCGGTTTGTTTGGCAAGATGTCATCAACCAGAGATTTTGTATCAAAAATCTGTCAAGAATAGATTACTTTTTTTAAGACGAAACATGTGCATCGGTTTTCTCCTTTTTACGTTATAAAATGCCATATAAATAAATGGTTGGATATATTTTTATCTATGCCACCTTTTGTGCTTACTCCCTCTACGAATGAGACCGATTATCTATAGATACTTGTTTTAATGGGGGATTTTCCAGAGAAAAAAAAAAGCTAGTTCATAATTTCTCGATAGATGGCGTTGAACAGAGAGGGGTCGATTAGGTACCTACGGTATATTTATGAATATTATTAATAAAAAGACGCAGTATAAACCCTTTGATATTATTGTCGGTTTATAATTAACAATCTCGGTGTTATTGTCTGTCAAAAATGAATCAAGTATCGGACGTGGCTGTATGGGCTTTGTATCCATTTTGAATATAACGACAATAACAAACTACAAAAACCTAAAGCCGGGTCCGCTGCGCCATGTTTTCGTGTTTGCTAACATCGTAACACGAAAACATGGCGCAGCGGACCCGGCTTAACAGAAAAACACAAATAAACCGGGAAACTTGTAATGGCTACTTCATCAACAGCGGGGCTAGTACGCACGCCAACCCGCGATTGCGATATTTAACACATCCATCTGTCAAATCTTTTATCTTGTTCGTTCGTGTCGTGCGAAAATAGAAAGAGAGCGGGAGCGTGATAGCGATATATCACGCTATAGTGGGTTGGCATACTAGCCCCGCAGATAGTTTATAATAAACCAACAACAATAAGAAAGGGTGCAAACAACAACAACACACGGCGACACATCAAGCTAAGCAAAACCAAAATAAGGTGGTCGCGCGACGTTATACGTTATTCACCCTGCGCGCGGTCAGCTTATATTGGTCATACTCAAAGATAAAATATAGGGGTAGATAAATAATATAAAGCAAGACATAGAAACGCTACTTGACATCCATTCACACTTATGACAACCGCCCATTAGAATAAGTGAAATGTCAATAGTAAACAGCACTGGTAGCATGCACACCCGCGATAGCCGTGATACGGCTTTATCACGTCTTTTATCTCGTTCTTTCGCGCGCAAAGGAACGAGATAAAAGACGTGATAAAGCCGTATCACGGCTATCGCGGGTGTGCATGCTACCAGTGCAGATACCATATTGAACCATTTTGTCACCAGACGTCCAGCTGGAAGACTCCGCTATTTCCTTACGTTAAGAACCAATTTTGCTTAAATTTGCTTAAAAAGTGGTGACATTTGTTTAACAGATTTACGTCTGATCTAGCTCTGTCACTCTTGTGGCAATCTGTGTGCGACTGTAAGGAACTATACATGTTTTTGTACAGTTTGATATTGGGTAGACCAGCACTGGTAGCATGCCAACCCGAGATAGCCGTGTTACGGCTTTATCGCGTCTTTTATCTCGTTCGTTCGCGCGCAAAAGAACGATATAAAAGACGTGATAAAGCCGTATCAAGGCTATCGCGGGTTGGCATGCTACCAGTGCTGGTCATACCTAAAGTGGCCCATTCACAGTAGTCCTACATGCAGGACTACGAGGCCACACACTATCCTGCAAGTAGGACTACTCATACATTTTGCCCAAGGTCATCGGACGCTTTGTAGGACTGCAACACCATTCACGATCCGATATTGGTGTAGGACTGCAAGACGGACTACTGTGAATGGGCCCCTTAATCGACCCCTCTCTTGTCAACGCCATCTATCGAGAAATTTGGAACTAACTTTTTACTTTTTTTTGCTTTTGGAAAATCCCTCATTGTATATACGATACTAGTGTTGTTCCTGTGATACATATCGACAGCCTATCGATAGCAGTATATCAAAATGAAAGTGAAGAAAAGGGAAATTATATAATATAAATATAAAAACTCTACGGGGCTACTCGTGCATCGAGGGTTAAAATATTAATTTACAAAAAAGTGTTGTTTTCGCCGGGACTTTTAGCGTGATTAGGACTAACACCTGGCCGGTTTTTATTATTTGTTATTATTATACTGTAGAGTGTGCTCTATAATCACATCAAGTTTGACGTTTGTATGTATTACCGTTTTTACGATAGAGCGAGAAGAAAAAACGTTAAAAAATAATTTCCTGTATGAGCCCCCTAATTTTTTACTTTTTGTTAGCAAATCCCATAGAAAAAATAAGACTATACAGGGTGTCCCAAAAGTGGTGGTCTAAAATGGACGAGGGGGTAGTGGAGATCTTTTCCAACAATTTTGGTCCCATACAGATAAAAAATAAGGTGGAAATGTTTCACAGTTTTTCTGAAATTTGCATTTTTGTAGTGACAAGTCGACTTTTTCTCAAAAAGTTGAAAATTCAGTGTAACTGTTGAACCGTTCATTTTCGGACCTATGTGTATGGGACCAAAATTGTTGGAAATGATCTCCACTACCCCCTCGTTCATTTTAGACCACCACTTATGGGACACCCTGTATAATGTTCTGTGTCAAATCCGCTGTAATAACGCACATTCTGTGTAAATTTCAACTGTCTAGATATTACCGTTTCAAAGTTACAGCCCTAAATAGGTAGAATGGACGGAGGGACAACGTAGGCTTATAGGAATAGGGTCCCGTATTCATCCTATGGGTACGGAACCCTAATTACGAAAAAATTTCATAAAAAATTTGTCACCATTCTCAAGTAATTTACGCCAAAAATGTTACAAAATAGTTTACAACTACTGCCGTCCTGCAGTAGGCCCGCAGCCTTTCTGCAGCTGCACTCTGTGTGGCCCAGCCTTTCATCTCTATTCTTTATGAGCAGACTTTATGTAGGTATAAGTAAATAAAAAAGAAACATTTTATCTTTTATTTTATTAACTGATGAAACCAACAGCTTACGTTGAAATATTTACATCAAATTAGTTTGATGATGAAACCTGGATGACGTTCTTTTTACACCTCCAAGGGACCGTAGGTAGACCTTAGTATTGATTTCTTTCTGAAAACTCTTCTTGATGGATGTTGACGGCTCAACCAATTCCGGTCTGGAAGGTCTGGGATGCCTGGGCACCGTCTGCAAAATAATAGAAATAAATTAACATAATTTCACGTAAAAATAAATTTGTATAAGTCTACCAGAATCTCATGGCATAAAAAATTGAGATTTTCACATGGTAATGTCAAACTTTCATCGATCTAGTCAAAGTAGGCCCTTTACAAACTGCGACTTTTTGAAACGGTAAGTATAAACGCGCGTTTATCAATCGCGTTACTGCATCGCTACTAAACAAGCAAATTAACAGGCGTTTGTATGCACACGCACGCAACCATCGATGCAGACGCGTGTGTGCATTGCGACAAAGACTGTTGATGAATGACTGATCAAACGACGACAAACGTATTCCGTTGAGGCTGTATCACGTTTGCATCGGTGCTGCATCGCGACTGAAGTGCAGACGCGTTGCAAAAAGTCGCAGTGCGTAAAGGGCCCTAATCCAATTATCTACCCCAGTATGGCAATTCGTTCGTATTTCTATCAGATTAGTCATTACAATGCGTATATATAAGCTTACATGCATAACACAATTTTGCCAAACTCCCGTACATCTTGCATGATGTCATTTGATTTCCTTATTTGCCATCAGATTCTGGTACTTACACCGTGTACAATTGTCGATAAGTCGGGTCAACACTAATGTCATAAATTAGAGTACATAAACTGTCAGTACAAATAACGTATGATTTTAGTAAATAATTTCCGAAAACAGAACAAGCTAAAATGAAATTCCACATTATGTACCACATTCACATTCAAAAAAGCTTTACTCGGAATGAATTATTTTATTCATTACCCAGGTCAAAACCTTAAAAACAGTAGTCGATTACTTACCGATGGAAAGATATCCTAGGATTATTTTCTGTTAAAACCCCCATTCTACTCCAGCAACCAGTAGCCACACAAGCCGTGGTGTATGAAGATACGCACTAGATAATTTGTTTCGTAATAAAAACCAAACTCGCGTAATAACACACAATGTAACTCCAAAGACCTTGGTGCCCATATGGGAACCACGGTAGCTCGAAAGCTGACACTTTGACGTTCAAGACGGTGACATTTGTCTGTGTTTGTCTTTTTTTTCCAAATGAAGCGATACCATAACTAAGAATGAGAGACCTGAAGTGCAATTTTTGAAAATCATACGAGCGACTTGGCAGTAGAAAGATGCATGAAGTGCGATTTTTGAAAATCATACGAGCGACTTGGCAGTAGAAAATGTCAAAATTACTATGGAGATTATGCATCTTTCTACTGCCAAGTCGCTCGTATGATTTTGAAAAATCGCACTACTGATCTCCATAGTAATTTTGACATTTTCTACTGAAAAGTCGCTCGTATGATTTTCAAAAATCGCACTTCTGGCCATTTCTCGACTCGTTTTGAAAAAAAAGTCGTCTATCTTGATACACAGTCTCTGTCATCAACATTCCATAGGTTTGACAATGGTTTGACATCTTGCCAAACAAAAAACCGGCCACGGTGACCGAAACAAAAAATAATGTTTGTCTTTTTTGTTTACATAAGTTTTTATAACTGGCTATCCCGCTCTCTCATTTCTTGGCTCCATCTTTCAGCGTAAGCGAAATGTTTTTAATCTTAGTGGGTGTGGGACAGCGGCTCTATGTTTTGACGACACGACACTTCCAGGGCCAACCGTAAATTGACTGGCTATTATCTCAGAGGAATGATCTCTTTATAATCTCTTTGGCTATTATCTATGCAAATAATTGTGACCAAAGAGTACTTTTTTAATTGGGACCTTATCAAATCCAGAGATTTTGTACAAATTTTGTATATCAATGTCATAATGACAAATTTTTGGTAAACGTGTTTTCTTGAATTTTATAAACTAAAAGTTTTTGAAATAGAATATATTATTTATGTATAGTTAATGTAATAATATTGATTCAAACCGTTTTATTATGATTTTTAGTTCATAAGTCATCCAGTGGTGTTTGTGTATCTCTGGATGAATTTCAGACGTATTTTATCTAAGAGTTCGTTGAGATCATCTTCATCTTCAGGGAAGAGTTTATCTCAAGCAAACGAACTAGCGAGACTTCAGTCTGAAATAGAATTACTTAAGCAGACAGTAGAATCTTTAAAGGTATCGCTAGAAAGTAGAGACGCTGCTATAGGGACCCTAGCACGTGAGAAAGAAAAATTATATGTAGAACTCAAAAGTGCCCAACGAACAAATAGAAATCTGCACCAACAGTTAGTGGATGAAAGGTAAATCGAATGTTAATTTTCTGATATTAAAAACACACAATAAATTACTCCTCAGTCCTGTGGGTCTACCCGCACATTCGAACTTCGCAATTGCGTGAATGTTTTCGTTCCAATGTCAACTCTATTACAATGAAGTGCGGACCGAAACAGGGGCGATCATCGAAACATCGAAAGTCCGGGTACAGGGCCTGATCCTCATCGTAAAATGTTTTGTTGATATGTTTTGTTCTATTTAGGGATATACACTCCAAGGAAAAGGAATACTTGATTGAAGAAATAAAAAGATTGTCAAAAACAGAAGACTGCGAGCATGCCATGAATCAGGATAAGTGTGTAGGTAATTTTTATCTATTTATTCTTTACGCCAAATTAATAAGTGCTCATTGAAATAAATATTTTTGTATTTTTTGTATTTTGTATTTTTTTTGTAATACACTGCTGCTACCTAGTCTAGATAGACTAGATTAAGAATACTCACAAACCAGAAAACCTACTGGACTATGAGAATCCCAAAGCCATGCCAAACCAATAAGAATAACTAAAAGGTACTCTATATAGAAGTTAAAATCCAGTACGATTATCGAAAATCCGTCCAAATCATAAATAGAAAATCCATGCGTTCAAAATCAAGATCCTACTGATAAAGCCTACCGTCTCGGTGTAAGACAGTGGAGACACCCCGGATCTACGATTTTTCCGAGCCGGGGCAAAAACTTGACATTAGGGCCCCTCCCCTCTAAGGGGCAATCATATTTTTCCCAGTGAGGCTAGATCCAGGTCCAGACTTTAGTCATTGCAATAACAGTAAAAATAAGGAGCGAGCGAAGCGAACTCGAGATTTTACGAGATTAGCTTGTCACAATATGATCGAGTTCTGCAATTAGTAGTTTGAATGCAATAAAATACCAAGAGCGAGCGAAACGAGCTCAAGATTTTCCTGCCATATAATGAGATCACTGCAATACGATCTAAAATTAGAAGCAAGTTTGAGATTTTTTTGCAATTATTTTCAAGTCATTACTTGCCGCCCTGCCGCCCCCAGAGTGTGGGCCCCAGTTTGCCCTCTCCTAGATCTGGGGCTGGAGTTTCAATATTATAACTTTATTTGTAGTTCGCGGATGAACAATCAAACTCGTTTCAAGAAGAATTGAAGGCGAAAGACGAAGTTATCTATAATATTTGTTCTAAATATTTAAAAATTAAGTCAAGTAAAAAAATATTGAAAGCACAACTTGAAAAGATGCAACGGCAAAGTGAGCAGGTAACTAAATAAAGTGTGTTTATTAAGATTACTCGCGCAATATTTTGAATTTTTTTTATTTGAATGGGATTTATTAAGACCTGGCTACGTCTTTTATTTTAATTAAAAGTTGTAAGTGTGTTGCAAGACGATCCCATGCCTGTACTAATAATTATTTATAAGCCACGCAGAGCTTATTGATAATTATTATTATGTACTACATACTAGGACGATGACTACATAGTACGTAGTAGCGATGCCCGATACTTTGCTTTGTATCGATATATCGTATCGTAATGTATCGTTACTGCTTGTATCGATACGCGATATTATCGCATGGCTTTGTATCGATACTGTGAATATCGATATAATATCGTATCGAATTAAAAAAAAAAATAGAAATAAGACTACCAACTCAAATTAACGTAGCTTTATGCCTTTTTTCTTTGGGCTAGTAATGGGAAGGCCCACTACTAAAGGTTTGCAGTCAGCTCCGCATATCTCTACATTGGGATGTGTTTGTAGTAGGTATGCCTACAATATAATAATACAGGGCGTAAAAGTTGCTTCAAACCAAATGGAAAAAAAATAAGTTCGGACATCAAACAATGACATTATTATACTTGCCTTTCTGATTTTCTGTAAAAGTAATATGAGCTGAAGAAAACAATCGCTCTGACAGCAATGATGTCGCAACCACTAACAAATATTTTAGAGCTAAATTACTCTATCAAAATAAGTTTGTTTACATTTTGAATCTTGATTAGGTAGGTATGGTATGATTATGATTATGAATTTAATCATAACAAAGATTCAAGACTTCAAAGATCTCTTTTAAACATTTCACAGTTCAAATATTACTATGTTTTAATTGATTTAAGATGCGATATTTTTCATGCGATATACCTTGGGAAGCGATACGATACGCTACATATCGAATTGGCGTGTATCGATACAAAATATCGAGATATCGCATTGCGGTGTATCGATACACCAAAATATCGATACGTATCGGGCATCGCTAGTACGTAGTATAGTCCTTACAGTACGGCAACGGATGTACTTGCGCAGAGCAACGGAGAGGGCTTTGCGCGGAAGCGGGCGGCGGGGGTTGCATCATGGAATTTGTATGAAGGTGCCAGAATTGCCTTGCATATCTGCGCTTGAAAGCGTAAGTAGTACAGTAGTATGTACATAGGCGCGGCGCCGGGGGGCAGGCGTTGGCATCACCCTCCATCAAGAGCGTTGCCATACTGTAAGGCTAACACAGCTACTTTATGATGATAATAACTATTATTAACTTATCATGTTAATTAGAAGTAGATAACTTAATTTGATAAGTAGGTTTTTTTTTCATTTGTAAGACATCACAATTTTTTACAGACTTGTGAAGATATCGTCTTATTGTTACAAGAAAATAGGCGTGCTTTGGATTATTTACTGGAAAAATTACTCAGAACCTCTATCATGACAACAGACAATAAGAAGTACCTCAGATTACTGAAAATCAATGCAAATTTACACTTCGAGAACACTCAACTAAAAGTTTATTTGTCTCAAAAAGATTTCCCTGAAAGTGTTGAATATTCCGAAAATGATCACAACCGCGGTGACAGCACTACTCCGGCGTCTAACTCGAAAACTGATACAAAATATAAGACGGTGTCTAAAAATTTTAAAATGAAAATGCGACATGAATCACTTCACTCAAGATTGTGTAAAGTGCGTATTCCGGAAACATTTCGAACTTTTAGAAATATGCATGAGGATTTTTCTCCTCATACTCGACTAAAAATGCAGCGTGCTAATTCGGATTCTTGTTTATTACGGTTTTGAGATGTCTAAGGAAATAAATACCACGTTATTTTGCGAATGATTTTATTTCTTGATTTCTTACATAAAAGTTCGATGAAATAAGACTTCGTAAAGGTTGGTTCTTTAAGGTTGAATACTACCCGTTTGTTTGGAGTTGGCCGTCGATGACCGTTACGTTTCGTCAAAGGCACATTAACTGGTCCCGTCGACAAAAAATAATATAACAAGCAAATAAAAATTTAAAATTAAAAGCGATATTAGTGATCGGGACGGACGTGCCGTACGTGGTTGCGTTGCTAAAGGTTATAAAATTGCGTTTAATAGGGTCTCTTAGAGGTGCGGTACGGTGAAGCGGGAAGGGAGGGAACGGCCAACTCGAAGCAAATGACTAGTACCTAGATAGGTACCTATTTGAAAATACGGTTGAAAGGTTGAAAGAGTTCGAGTTTGATGCTGCGCTGCCCCCAATGAGGGATTTTCCAAAAGCAAAAAAAAGTAAAAAGTTAGTTCCAAATTTCTCGATAGATGGCGTTGACAAGAGAGGGGTCGATTAGGTAGCAGCAGCACTGGTAGCATGCCAACCCGCGATAGCCGTAATACGGCTTTATCACGTCTTTTATCTCGTTCCTTTGCGCGCGAAAGAACGAGATAAAAGACGTGATAAAGCCGTATCACGGCTATCGCGGGTATGCATGCTACCAGTGCTGTTTACTATTGACATTTCACTTATTCTAATGGGTGGTTGTCATAAGTGTGAATGGATGTCAAGTAGCGTTTCTATGTCTTGCTTTATATTATTTATCTACCCCTATATTTTATCTTTGAGTATGACCAATATAAGCTGACCGCGCGCAGGGTGAATAACGTATAATGTCGCGCGACCACCTTATTTTGGTTTTGCTTAGCTTGATGTGTCGCCGTGTGTACAAACAAACCCTTTCTTATTGTTGTTGGTTTATTATAAACTATCTGCGGGGCAAGTATGCCAACCCACTATAGCGTGATATATCGCTATCACGCTTCCGCTCTCTTTCTATTTTCGCACGACACGAACGAACAAGATAAAAGATTTGACAGATGGATGTGTTAAATATCGCAATCGCGGGTTGGCGTGCGTACTAGCCCCGCTGTTGATGAAGTAGTGATTACAAGTTTCCCGGTTTATTTGTGTTTTTCTGTTAAGCCGGGTCCGCTGCGCCATGTTTTCGTGTTACGATGTTAGCAAACACGAAAACATGGCGCAGCGGACCCGGCTTTAGGTTTTTGTAGTTTGTTATTGTCGTTATATTCAAAATGGATACAAAGCCCATACAGCCACGTCCGATACTTGATTCATTGTTGACAGACAATAACACCGAGATTGTCTACACTAATATTATAAAGAGGAAAGATTTGTACCTATTTTTGTATGTTTGTATGTTTGTAATGAATAGGCTCAAAAAGTACTGGGCCGATTTAAAAAATTATTTCACCATTAGAAAGCTGCATTCACCCTGAGTAACATAGGCTATATTTATTGCTAGAAAAGATTAGACGTCCACCCGTGCGAAGCCGGGACGGGCCGCTAGTTAATAATAAACCGACAATAATATCAAAGGGTTTAAACTGCGTCTTTTTATTAATAATATTCATAAATATACCATAGGTACCTAATCGACCCCTCTCTGTTCAACGCCATCTATCGAGAAATTATGAACTAGCTTTTTTTTTTCTCTGGAAAATCCCCCATTTATCCTTTCGGAAATGCAACGGGAACTAGCCCTTACAGCATGGTCATAAGTAACATTTTTCTTTGTACTTAAAACTAACAACCTAACTTAACCTACTCTTGAAATGCGTCGATGGTACACACATTCCAAATTCAAGAGAGTTCTACGCGAAGATCAATCCGAATCAAACGGGAGCGCCTTCTTTATTTCTCACTTTTACTACATTGTTCTTCATTACGGCACATTATTAAACTAGTTCCACCACACTAACACAATAATGACCACCAAAAAACGAATTTAGAAAATTAAGAAACAAAGCCCGTTCTTGTCTTCAAGATTCCCGTGCAGAACTCTCCTCCTAGCCTAAACCCTAACACATTAAAATGCGAGGATGGACGCATTCTAATGTTCAATGGAGTTTTACGCGAGGAGTCCAATCCAAATCAAACGGGAGCGCCTTACTTTATTTCTCACTTTTACTACATTGTTCTCCATTAATGGCACATTATTACACTAATTCCACCACATTAACACAATAATAGCCACGAAAAACTAATTTAGAAAATTAAGAAACAAAGCCCCGTCCATTTTGTCTCACTTCGCGCGTAAAACTCTGCGCTGCCCCCGTACCAAAGAATTTTATAATCTGTAATTTATTTGTCTATGGTTTTTAGATATAAATGTTGCTTGCATGTGAAAATTCAAAGTACCCTAAATATGGGAGATTTTTCAACGTCACGATTGTGATTCGTATTAATTCCAAACAAAAAATGAAGCCCTTTGACAATTTGCCAGTTTCTTTAACATTTAATTACAGGATTTACGCTACGATTTACCTACAGTACAGTAAACTTCTTTTGAAATACGCTTTGAATCAAACTAACGAAATTAATCCTTCAGTTGGTTTTTACCATAAACTTAATCTTAGCTTAATGGTTTTTGTTTTGGAACATTAGAAAAAATGAAATCTCTACTGTTTTCAAAAAGATTAAACTACTTTACCGTAGGTACATTATATTAATATCTGTGACTGTATATAATATAACAGTCACAGATATTATATATTATAGTTTTTAAAAACGATGATCCACACATTTTTGACCCTAGTTAGACTAAAATTAATTAGTATGTTACTTAAGCTCAAAAGATGTCTCTGAATCTCGGCCTAAGTCGTTTTGCAGAGAAACTTTTCTTTGGGTTTTCACTTTTTACTAGGTTTGTTTTTATCAAGTGTAAGCGTGTGTGTGTGTGTGTGTGTAGTGTGTAGTGTGTGTCATTTATAATTATAATTAATGTAGGCAGGTAGTTAAAATTTTAAAAATTGTACCTAATGGAAATTAATGGCTCGTGTTCTTGAAGAGTTCAGAAATTTTAAAACGGGCAATAAGGATTTTATAGCTGGCAACACCAATCTCCAGATTTGTGTGAGCCGGCATCGCACGTGAACGTGTCGCAGAAATCTCAATAATTTAGTGAAATCACCATGTCTGACGAATATTTCTATGGTAAGTTATTATCATCATTGTATCTAGATTCCCGTAATGTGTTTATTTACAAATTAAAACGTGTACTTCAGTCTCAACTTGTAACGTAGATGTAGCGTCTGGATTGACACCCGGCTATCTCGCCATTTTCACTGTGTATTGATATAATTATTGCATCTTCTATCATTCATTTGTTAATTCACGTAACTACAGCGTGATTAGCGCTGTCATTTGTCCTAAAGCAACATTAGATAAATGTTAAAAGTGTTCATATCCATGTTGCCGCCATTTTCGTTGAACTGGCGTAAATGAAATGGCTAATTTCTCCAATGCTTCGTAATGGCGTTCTAGTATTGTCAAACTTAATCTGTAATCCCACGCAAAATAACGCTCTATTGATTTTTTGCGAAAGCATGGTTTCTGCAAATATGCAAAGTCAGTGATTAGCACAGGGCGGTGGGCGCGCAATTTGAAAGTATGGCGTCCAAGCGTCGTCACAAAACGGCGGTTTTCAACATTCTCGGAAATGCCACCATTTGCTGTAAAGCTGTGAGTTTCTTGAATCAACGTTTTACTACTAATTTCGAGGTTATGCACAACAGTCTGACAAAAATCGCAGCGCGCTCATTGAATCTCTGACATTGCAACTTGTTGAGTTTTGTCACAGATTAGAGCGCTTACAGACGAGCGACACTTTGCGGTCGCCGGGTGTCGCGCGACCGTAAAGTGTATGAGCGCGACGCTCCGCGACCCACGGCGACATCAAAAGGTAGCATTACGATCCTAGCGACCGCGACCGGCGACCGCGACGCGCGACCGCGACCGGCGACTGCGACCCACTGCTTTCCCACACGTCGCGCGACTCGGTCGCTTGCATCCGTCAGCACTTCATATTAATTCATATAAAGCAGTGGGTCGCAGTCGCCGGTCGCGGTCGCTAGGATCGGAATGCTACCTAAAGTGTCGCTCGTCTGTAAGAGTCTTTACTAGTTACTTTGTAAAAGATACAGCATTTCCTTAGAAAATGACAAGTTTTTACTGCCAGACGGTATGCGCGATAATGTATCTAATGGCGCTTGACTCAGCGTTGTTATTACTTCGTATGACGTATGCCATTTGGAGCGAGTGACAGAAATTCATACAAGCGCATCGCTTACGATGCAACTAACTGTAGGTTCTTATCTCGGTTCCTACGGCCGAGTGATGGAGTGCTAATTTTGCTGACAATGTGGCGATGAATATTCCAGGAGTGACCCTGTCGACGTCACACCAGTCAGAGACGTGGGACCCCGAGGCGAAGGCGGAGTACCCGCGCAGCAACAAGCTGCTCATCCGCCAGGCGCTGCTCGGACCGGACGCCAAGCCCGATGAACTCAATGTTGTCCAGGCAAGTGTTAACATACATCAAGAGTTCCGTGACTGACTGACAGGCAACGCACTGCTGAAGATAGAAACATAAAATTTTTAATTTATATTCTACAGAGGATGTAGAGGTGCACTGAAAAAGGATTTTTCGAAAAACTATCCCTAAGGGTGTAGTGTAATCCATGCGGACTAAGTCGCAGGTCAAAAGGCTCATACATACATAAACTCGCATCATGACTTGAATCCCTTTTGAGGTGGTCACAACTAGGTACTTTCTGTTGAAGAAGCAATGCTCACATTTAGCCATGTAAGTTTTTGGATGGAATAATGTGTCAAGTGGTGAAAGGTGGTTAACCTTTCGCCCACAGACACTGCATAAGAAACCTTTAATTCCTTAGTCGCCTTGTAAGACACCCACGGGAACAATTGGGGTGGTCAATTCTAAGTAAGAACCACATGGCTAAAAAGCTGTGTGGGTCCGGCAACTATTTATAGAGTTAACCTATAATACATGGTCTTTGCCATGTGGTACATCTATAGTTTTGTTGTGAAACAAAGCACCTATCTCTCATATTATAATAATGCACTTCAGTTTGTTTTGTTATCTATAAGCTATCAATGCAAAGTCAATATACTGCTTGTAAACCAATATTGCACAATATGATGACATGTTTCTCTTTTGACACTTCTAAAAAGTTCAAATCATTCAAAAATGTATGTCATCACAAGCTGATATCACACGGATCAACCAAATTGACTGTAATTCCATTGAAAAGCATTGAACATTGCACACATTTACTATAGGCTTAACTTTCAATGATATTAGACAATGAAATGTGTTTAGATGTGTCAATGCCATTGAAGCAACAATATTGAACCAAAATTGATCTGTGTAATATCACATGTATTAGTCGGATACTTGGGTTGTGTTCAACACAAACTTGACACCGCTCTTTTGGCATGCTTGTTGTCAAATAATCCCTCTGACACCAGGGCTCTGCCCACACGATAAGAAGGAGCATGGCAGTCTTGTGGAAATAATCCCAAGAGGTAAAAAGCTGTATCTATCTGACTTTGCTCAAGCATAACTGTCAGCTCGCCGACTCCAAATTTATACTATATGAGCTTTTACCCGCGACATCGTCCGCATAAATTATACATATACCAGATTCTAAGTCAGATGTTACGCTACCAAACAAAAAAAGTTTCATCAAAATCGGTTCAGTAGTTTTTGCGTGATACTCGAACAAACAAACACCCAAACAAACTAAATTCTTTTTTCAAATTTACAGTTTTATAATAGTCAAGATGAGACAATGGAATGTGATTTCCTATGATCCTGACAAAGCTCTCTAACTTCCTACACATTCATTAGTCCTCATGCATGCTCGTCGGTTCCGGGTAGATCTGACTTGGCCCTTCTTTAAGTATGTTGCCAATTTGGTCTGTATATGTACGTCTAGACCGTCCCCTTCCAACATTTCCACTTATGCTTGCTAAATGTTATAATTTGGTGTTGTAGGTGGAGACGATGTCCCTGCAGGACTCGATCAAGATCCCGGTGGCGGTGCTGAAGGCGGGGGAGACGCGGCACGCGCGCCTCGACATCGAGTTCCCCGATGCACCCGTCACATTCACTCTCATACAGGTACCTATTACTATCTTTACTACTTTTCTCTTTCTTTTCAGAGTTTTGGTACCTGCTACTAGTGAAATGTGGACTTTGTTTATGTAATCTAAAACTCCAATATGGAGATAAGAGAAAAATGATTAGTTCCTGAAATATTAAGCATTGAGTTTGCTTTGAAATAAATGAAATAAATTTTTTATTGATGTCTTAAATGTGGTACAAGTATGATGGTCAATATCTATAAAGTAGCTTAACACATCTAGTCATTACTGACATACAACAATTTATGAAATTTACAATACTTGGGAATCTCAAACGCATGCTAAGTTCGCTCTTATTTAACTATAATATTATAAACAATATAAAATACGAGACATTACAAAATATTCAAAAATTAATTTAAAAGTAAGATGTCAATGTATTAAGTGTTACCAAACTATCAAATTAAACAATAAAAATAAATAATTACACACCAAAATTCAAAATTCAATTCTTACTTATTATTGGGTTCCAACAATTCCCCAACCGTATAGTAGCATCGCTCTTTCAACATTTTTTTCAGCTGCGACCTAAAACGCTTTAAAGGCAAATCCTTAATTGTATCCGGCAGAGCATTATACGTTTTTACGCACATCGCGTTCAATTTTTGTGGTAGACTGTGGTTCTCGGGTTTACATCGTAGACCAATCGGTTTTCAAAATTCTGTTTCCACAATTTTTTTCAATCTTTACGCTAGTAACTTCGTAGCAACTGTAGGACTAGCATGCCACCCTCGACGACAAAAATAGAGATGTGCCTCAATCTTCGTTATTTTACGTATGCGAAAAAGAGCGCGCATGACATTTTTGTCGTGGGTGCCATGCTAGCCATGCTGTTTCTCTCTCTTACAATTCAAGAGATAATACCCGACTTAGACAACATTTAAGTATAAGACAGTATATTATGTCACGCTGCTATGCTAGCCTAAAAATACCTCCAACTATAAGATTCTAATTTCTAAACTCTGCTAATGATATTCTTTATATACCTGCTATATAAATTGTCGTAGGCAAAATTAATATAGTAGCACCATATTTACAAAGTCTATGTAGTGTAGTGTTATTCAAATGATGATACAAACAACCATTATATTTGATGGGCACGCAACTTCGTTTTGAAGGTGCACTGCCTGCTTATGATTGCATTTCGAGGCATTTGTCTGATTTTATCAACTCTCCTAACTGAACTACCAACATATCCTGACCCCCGGTTTAACACAAGTTCCTTGTAATGCAGGGATCAGGTCCAGTCCACTTGATCGGCCAGCACCTGCTAGGAGCGCTGGTGGAGGAGTTCGAAGACATGGAGGAGATGGAGGAAGAGATGCTTGATGAAGAAGAAGGCGATGACTCTCAGTTTAAGGTCAGTACTATGTTATTTCCTTTTTATGGGTCTATTTATGGAATGTATGATTAAAGAACAGGAAAATTTGTTATTTTATTAGGGTTGGGTAATTTAATATTTCAATAGAGCTTTTAAATAGCAAATATTTGATAATTTTTTTAGTCTTTGTTTGGGCATGTTAATTGAAATATGTTAGTTAGGCTGTAAACATGAACAACTTTCACTGTGGAACCAACATCAACATAAAAAATCTACTGTTTCATAGAAATAGCAATCATTTATTTAAATAGGGTACATTTTACTAAATTAGTATCGACTTCTCCAATGTATGGAACAGCCTTAGCAGATTTTCCAAATTTTATTTAGATGTTGGCTCTATAGTGAAAGTTGTTCAGTTTTATGGTTTAAACAACCCCTTTAAATAGAGTTCTAAGGTCTTTTATTACATCCATAATACTACTTATTTTGCAGTACTCATAGTATTTTATAGTTTCACAACTTCACCAACATCTAAACTTAACAGTTTGCTTTTTTGAATGATCACTAACATTGCTACAAGTATCAAGCATGCTGTTGTAGCGAGGTTCACTAAGGATTTCAGGATGGAATGACTTGTGAAGTACCAGTAGCTAAACATTTTTTAGCTTTACACAAAAACTATACCTTAGCTGCTTAGTCTTAGGTTCAAAACACTTTGTAATTAAATGACAGTGATTCAGTAGATAATAAATTTGCAGGAAGATGAGAATAAAAGGAAAGCATCGGCCGGCAAGCGCAAGCCGAATGAGGTACTGAAAACCTTCAACTAATATAACATTACGTGGGGTTCCGTAGATGCTGAACAGAGGGCAAAGGACCTTTGGGCTGTGGCTCGAAATTATTACTAGAAACTTGTAGGTTAACTACACAAGTCTTGTAAGGGTGGAGCCTTGTCTGACACCACGGAATCGCATTTTTTCACGCTCTGTCCTTTCCCTTCACTCAGGAACGTCATTGTCTAGAGCGAGAAAGGAGGCAGCACTGCCAGTGCTGTCGCACTCCCGCTATCTTTCTCGCTCTAGTAAATGACGTTCCTGAGCGACAGAAAAGGATGGAGCGTCAAAAAATGCGATTACGTGCTGCCAGAAGAGGCTCAACCCTAAATCTGTGATGAGTACTTCTGTACTTATTATTCAAAATTTTGTATTTTATGAACAAACATTGGCTGTTGGTTTTCTGTACTCATTCCATGTCCCCTTTACCTTCTGATAGCGTAGAATTAACGGGGAATTTATCTGTTATACATGCAGCACGCTGTTTTGGCCTGTTACTTACTAATAAATGACATGCCCTTGAAAATATGTATATAAATGAATTTTGTTTCATTCAGGCAAAATAGTATGCATGCTAATTATTTTTCATGGTCGAACGAATTTAGAACGTAGTTTAGAAACCAAATTATGGTATCAATTAGTGAACTTTGTACGTAATTACAGGATGAAGATGACGAGGAGGGGGAGCCGAAAGGCAAGAAGGCGAAAATGTCGAACAACGCCAAAGGCAAGGCTACGTCGCCCAAGAAGAACGCCAAGAAGTGAACGAACCGCCTCCCGCACCCCGCGCCGCGCCGCCCGCCGCCCGGAGACAGATTCCACTGAAGACTGACGAGAGCAGAGCGGAGGAGACGGCTGGTGCTGGTGCTGGTACCGAGCACCCCGGCCGGCGGGCGGCGGGCGGCGCGGCGCCTCTAGTTGTAAACATAGCGTGTAACTCAGCCTAGGTTAGTGTTGTATCGGAGAGTGCTCGTGTGATATGGTCGGGGCCGCGCGGACCCGCACCGGGCGCCGCCGCGGCCGAGCGTGATTTCTTCACTGAATTATTTTTTCTAAATACATTTTTGTTCCATTCCTTACTGTGGTATAGTGTTATGGATGTCAAATTTAATATTATAAGTCTTAAATTCACACAGGTATTTTTAAGTTATAACGTAAGCATAATCGGTGTACTTTTAAGACATTGATCGTTTTGTATCGACTCGACTAGCTGCCGGTCTATGATATTTTGATTGATTGAATTTGCTAACGATTTCTCATTTCAGAATGAAAACTGATTAATCTATTATAGTTTGTTTGTACATATACATAAAACATAAGAACGGTAATAATAAAATAAAACCATTTCTAAACATCCTCACTGATTTTTATTTTCAATCCCTTCACAGTCTCTGAACACTGACATGGTTCTCTTCTAATCTGAATGATTAGAACATTTTGTAGGCTCCTGCTATCATTTTAGCAAAACCGCATCAATCAATTTGAATCAAAAGAAATCTTTTACATCATAGTGTGTCACTTCACACTGTAATCTCTGAAATTGCTAGGAGACAGGCATTTCCCGTTTTGATATGGTTTTCACCCCAGGGGGAGCGCGTAAATTCTCTATAGTTTTCACACTAGTGGATTCACGAGGAGTGCCCGCCGCCCGACGAGCCGCCGTAGCATGTTGCTCGTGATACGGCTATGTCACGCCTTTTATCTCGATCGTTCGCAAGCAAATAGAGAGGGAAGGCGTGGTAGCTCTATATTCACGCTGCCGTGAGGCAACAATTGACGCGCAACGCGTGATGCTCAACATGTTCGGAAACGTTGCAAAACAAAGCGCGATTCACCATGACGTGGAACTCCTACTTTTTGGCAACATTGCGCGTTGTTTTGCAACGTTGCCGAACATGTTGGGCGTGTGGTACTGGTGTGGTACTACTGGTACCACCTAGTGCCAACTGTAAGTACCATTGATGGTACTTCCCGATTGTACTTCTGGTCCGGTGGGGATATGAGGCTCACAGCTTTTATCTCGTACTTTCGCGCGCAAATAAAAAAAGCGAAGGCGCGGTAGCGCATCACGCTGCCATACCACGACGGCAGTAGCACAGTTAATAATAATAAGGTCGAGTTGTCCAATTTGATACGGATGTATGACCACCTGGGTGAAGACCACATGAGAGTACCGGATAATATTATACCTTCTAACATACGATAAGCACAGCATAACTACATAGGTAATAGGAATTGGTCGAGTCCTACCCTACCACCAGAGGGGTATGGTATGGTCATGGAGCGCGTAATTTCTCTATGGGTAGGTATGGTTGAGTCCCACCCTACCACCAGAGGGGTATGGTATGGTCATGGAGCGCGTAATTTCTCTATGGGTAGGTATGGTTGAGTCCTACCCTACCACCAGAGGGGTATGGTATGGTCATGGAGCGCGTAATTTCTCTATGGGTAGGTATGGTTGAGTCCTACCCTACCACCAGAGGGGTATGGTATGGTCATGGAGCGCGTAATTTCTCTATGGGTAGGTATGGTTGAGTCCCACCCTACCACCAGAGGGGTATATGGTATGGTCATGGAGCGCGTAATTTCTCTATGGGTAGGTATGGTTGAGTCCCACCCTACCACCAGAGGGGTATGGTATGGTCATGGAGCGCGTAATTTCTCTATGGGTAGGTATGGTTGAGTCCCACCCTACCACCAGAGGGGTATATGGTATGGTCATGGAGCGCGTAATTTCTCTATGGGTAGGTATGGTTGAGTCCCACCCTACCACCAGAGGGGTATGGTATGGTCATGGAGCGCGTAATTTCTCTATGGGTAGGTATGGTTGAGTCCCACCCTACCACCAAAGGGGTATGGTATGGTCATGGAGCGCGTAATTTCTCTATGGGTAGGTATGGTTGAGTCCCACCCTACCACCAGAGGGGTATGGTGGGTCCGCAGGGGTTGTAAGTAGTAATAGCGTCCAAACAGATACATTTACCATTAGTAAAAATAGTGCCAGATAGATAGTGCCAGTGTTGTGTCGCCTATTGACTGGCCATGCTATTGATAGGCTTTTCCTATCTAGACGGGAACTGAACAAATATAGTGATTATTTGTTCAGTGTAGATGGGAATAACCTGCTCGTACCTTGACGGCCCGGTAGAGCGCAGTCGGTAGTGAACCTGCCTGCTGTGCCGAGGGTCGCGGGTTCGAATCCCGTAAGGGACATATTCTACAGGGTGTAACACAACACCCTAGTAATACGTAAGGGGGTGCTGCAGACCATCAAATTGAAAAACTTTCACTATGGAGCCAACATCGAAATCGAGAAAAAAATATCCGCTCTTTCATACAAAACTGCAATAGGTACCGTCTCGACTCAAATGTATGGGACGGCAGATTTTTTCTTGATGTTGGCTCCATAGTGAAAGTTGTTCAGATTGATGGTCTGAAGTATTACTAGGGTGTTTTGTTACACCCTGTATATCATTGTCTTGTCATCATGGCTAGATTCTGGTGCTTTTAAATGTGACTAGATAATTTGTGTCAAAGATATTTATATTATATTATTTGAAAATTAAAAAAAAACAGTAAGTACTTTCAATAAATTATTTTCTATTTAATAAAGCTAAAAGTATTCTATTTCTCTCCCTCTGAATGTTATTGGACTCTTCAACAACTTGTAAAAGCCTTTCGAACTTTACATCATTTTCTTTCTTCTCCTGTACATCCTCGACTACTCGCCTAATTTCACATTTCATAATGTCGTCTATATCTGTCTTGCGATTAATTTCTATGCTCTGTGCTTCTGGCTCGTGAAATATTTTCTCAAAATAAACAAAGTATGGCCATCGGCTGCACTTTCCACTCTGTTTCTTCTTGAATGCAAGCCGGATATAAGTTTGTTTCAAGTTTCGAAATTTTTTATCACATTCTTCAGATGTTAAGCCCAACTTTGGTGCGATCATTTTCCACAAGTTCTTTTTCTTAGTGAGAGGATCTCTGAATTTCTGTTTATTCTCTATGTAGAAGGTCAAAAGCTGTTTTATATAGTCCTCGTCTTGACATGATCGGTACATGATTTTTTGAGTTCCATCTATGTCTATGTAACGAATTGCATTAGAGTATATGGCTTCAAAATCTCTATAATATCGCCATTTGGTGGTCAGTCTGCCAGAGTTGGCTTTAACTTTAAGTCTTTTGTAGGTCTGTTTCAAGTTTCTAAATTTCTTGTCACATACGGAGGGTGTCTCACCGACTTTCCTAGATATTTCATTCCAAAGCTCTTTCTTTTGCATTTTTGGATTCCTAAACTTGTGAGCTATCTGTGCATATGATTCTAGCAATAGCTTGATTTTATTTCTGTCCCAGGAACTAACGTTAGGCTTCTCACTGTAATTAATCCTTTCGAAATATTGATGGTACGGCCATTTGATAGCTTTACCAGATTCTCTACTTCTATTTAAATAATGCCAATGTGATCTCTTTAGGTTTTTAAATTTATGGTAGCAGTTGTACCCAGTAGTACCTAGTTCTGTAGCTATTTCCTTCCAGATATCCTTCTGTAAGTAGTTGGGACTGTGAAATTTGTGAAGGTTGTCTATATAGAGGCTGAGAAGCCTCCGCACTTTGCTGTCGTCCCAGGGCTCGAGGACTGCCGGCGGCAATGCCTGTAGATCCGTGAACACCTCCTCACAGATCCCGTAGTGGACCCACTTGATGTCTTTGCCCGATCTCTTCTTTTTCAGCAGCCTGAAGTACGTCCTTCTCAAATGCCAGTACTTTTTCTTGCATTCGTTGGGCGCTGCTCTCAGAAAGTTGCTTATTTCATCCCAGAGAGTGTCTTTGTCTATATTTTTATTTTCTAAGCACAATGTGAGTAGTAATTTGACTTTGTTCCTGTCCCAGAAATTATCGTTGTCTTTTGGTTTTTGTTTCTTTTCCTTGTCACTATCGTTGGACTGGTCTTCTTGAGGCTGTACGTAGTGGCGGGTGGGGTCTAACTCTGTTATGTATCTTGGTTGTTCTTGTATCGGAAGAACTGAAATGTAAATAAATAATGCTCAAAACCACATAGACTATGTCACAGAACATTAAGAGTAGTTAGAAATGCAAAGTAGCTTTTGCTTCGAAGACGGCTGTCGCCTCGCCTTCCCGCTCACGCTGCTAAAACTGCTTATGCCCTCTAGCTCGCACCACGCCGAGCTCCTTACAGTGTTATGCAAATCATTGCATAACCGTGTGGCACGCGTTCCACGCCTACTATGCACTTCTAACCCCTCTTATAATGTTCTGTGGACTGTATCAACCCCTAACTACTACAAGGTCTTTATTATGGGAGCTTGAAGACAAAAGAGACAAAATGATTAGAAAGTCATTATTGGGACCAATATTGGGTTTGGAATCCAAGACCTTTGGTTTGGCAGTACAGAGTTGAAACCATCACTATAATAAAGATTGATGCCGGTACTGCTTGAATAAGCAAAGGGCCTGGACCACGAAGCATGGGCCGTGGACCTGCATAATAATAATTTATACAAAAAAAAAAATTTAATTCATACCCTGGGGGTTTTGGACAGCGGTTATGTTATTGCTGCTGTAGATAACATTGCCCTGGTCTTCTCGCAAGACCAACCAGTATCCTTGGTTGTGGCTAGTAGGATCCATTTCTTTATACTATCAGTTTAAAATAACAATGTGCATGACCTCGCTCGCAAATGTGACGTAACGCAATCACACAAACTTCACTCGAGTCATTCAAATGATTGTTTCCTTTGCATAGAGTCTACATTCCTTTGTCAACCGAGTGAAGTTATCCAACGGCCCTTCAAGGTCATGCACATTGTTATTTTAAACTGATAGTAAGTTAGCTTCAAAATTAAATAATTTCAAAAATATTAATTCGTTCAGTTTCCTTTCGTTTGTTTATTTTTTAAAGAACGAATGAAATGATAATGAATCATGAATGACTGCAATCAAAGAGTACTTTTTTTATACCGGACTGCAATGCAATGCAATCAGTATGACCAGAATTAAATTAAAGATCCTGCTAGCTTGTTGACTGAAAACTGCTATGTATGCCGATGCCACTTTACTAGAAGTTCCGGAAAAATCCACGTTTTTGCCCTAACCTAATCCATGCATATTAAAAAAAAATCTAAAACAGAAATTAACAGAATTTCTACCTAAATCTACTGAACAATTCGTATGATAGATACATCGTTTTCGTTAGCCCAAATCTACCAAAATAGTAGGAATCTACTAAAAGTGGTCACACTGAATGAATGAGTGTTTGAATGAAACAAAAGTCAAAAGAAGAGAGAGCGAACAACAGAACGAAAAAGACAGCCACTCAACATCAAAAAGGATATATATAAAATCATAATCGATCGATTTTTGCGATAATTTGTTATGGAATCTTCTTGGCCACCTCTAGCTTCACGCTTGGTTTTTAAAGTGTTGCCGTCTTAGACATTTGTCGCCTAGATCTGGCGGATCCAAACAAAATCAACACTTTTAGCCTATTTTCTATGATCTGGAATTTTTTACAAAGTTAAATTATGTATTTCTGTTATTTGTATCATCATCATCATTAGCCTATCATCGACCACGGCTGAACATAGGCCTCTCCCAAAGCACGCCACAGGACTCTGTCGTCCGCCTTCCTCATCCTATCGCTCCCCGCTAAGGATGCACAATTACGTAATTTCACCGGAAACGCCCGTAAAATACGGATAAGTTACGGTCACTTACGCAAAATTACGGTAAAATTACCGGCAGTATTTTTAGAATAGTTTGCAAGTTTTCCAAAGCCATCACCACACAGTCATCCACCACACCGGGCAAGATGAAAACTAACGTATTTTGCTAATAAGGGGTCGTTCACAAATTACGTAACGCAAAATTCTCATAATTTCGACGCCCCCCCCCCCAAATCCATTACGTAACGAAAACATTTAAGGAATAATAATTCCGTTTTTGTTAAAAAAGTTTAATGTTACATTGCAAATAAACAAAACTGGGATGTAATGACCAAGACGACCTACACAGTGAATTTAGAGAAATGTGGCTTGATACATGCAAACGACAGAACCTAAGAATATAAGGCTTTTATTAACTTTAAAATTGCGGATAGAAATAGACTGACATTATTATTTGACACAAGCAGTCATAGACAAGTATAGAACATATCATTCACCCCCTCCAAGTTGTTAACAGTAGTCGTCCAGGTACTGGGGGCGTCGACGCTCTCGATTTGGCCTTCGCGGAGCTTCAGGAGTCGTCTGCTGGTCAGGCACATCTGGCTGATCTACAGACGCATCTGGCTCATCAGACATGCTAGTTTCTTCTTCAAAGTCATCCTCATCTCGCGGCAACGGCGCCAGTTGTCTATTCGACACTGTCGCTTCACGGCCATCTTGCAATCTCACGAAAGAGTAAGAGGGATTGCTTTGAAGGAGTTCTGCTTCTTCTACGTAGGGATCGGTTTTATTTCGAACGTTCTTCTTTACTAATACTGGGCCTGGTATCAGCCACGTCGGTAAAGACTCTCCGTTCGCAGTTCGTCTTGGATGCTGAAATAATCTCTCATGTGGAGTGGCATTTATCGACGTACAGAGAAGAGAACGAACCGCATGTAGAGACACCGGCAGGACTTGCTCCCAATTTTCGACTAATAGTCCTTTAGAGCGTAAATTTAGCTGGACAGTTCTCCACAAGGTACCATTCAGGCGCTCCACTTGCCCGTTACCTTGAGGGTTATATGGTGTTGTGCGGCTACATGCTATGCCTAAGGATGCCAAAAATTTCTTTACTTCTTCTGACATAAACGATGTTCCTCTATCACTATGTAGATATAGTGGTGTACCGAAGGTATAAAACAATTCTTTCAAACAGCTAATCACCGTGGAAGAAGTCATATCCTTGCATGGGAATGCAAAAGGGAAACGGCTGTATTCATCAATAATCGTAAGAATATACTTATTCCGAGAATTTGATGGTAAAGGGCCTTTAAAATCTATGTTCAATCTCTCAAAGGGAGATGTAGCCTTAATTAAGTGGCCTTTAGTTTTCATAAATCGTGGTTTTATCTCGGCGCATACTCGGCATGTTGCTGTCATTGATTTGATATCATTTACAGAGTAAGGTAAATTTTTCATTCGTACCCAGTGCGCCATTCTAACGATTCCCGGGTGACTCAGAGATTCATGTAGTTCTCTTAATTTATCGTGATTAAGATAAGAGCATACTCGAGAAAGAGCGTCAGCAACCGTGTTCTCCTTGCCGGGTCGGTAAACAATATCGTATTTGTAGCAGGACATTTCTAAGCGCCAACGTTCAATTTTTTCATTTTTGATCTTGCTGGTGTGGTTCTGATTGTACATAAATCCCACCGATTGTTGATCGGTTATCAGTATAAAGTGTTTACCAATAAGATAATGTCGCCACTTGCGCAAACATTCGACAATTGCACAAGCTTCCTTTTCGATTGATGAATGCTTACGTTCAGATTCTGATAAGGTCCTTGAGAAAAAGGCGACAGGTCGTCCATTTTGCGAGAGAGTGGCGGCTAACGCGTATTCGGAAGCGTCAGTTTCGACCGTGAAGGTTTCATTAGGGTCAATGGCTATTAGACATGATCTACCGATATCAGACTTCAGTCGCTCGAAAGATGTTTTTGCTGTATCATCCATAGGAAATGTCGTGACACCGATCAAGGGCTGTATTTTCTCTGAGAACTTATCTACCCATTTGGCATAGTGGGCGAACATACCCAAAGCTCTTTTTAGTTCACTCGCATTAGTCGGTGCCGGCAGATCGATTAAAGGTTTAAGTCTATCATGATCTGGGACTACAGTGTTATCTTTGATCGTGTAGCCTAAAAGACTGATTGAGTTGACCCCGAAAGTGCATTTCTTTTCGTTTAAAGTAAGTTTGTACTTCTTGACAGCGGTCATGAATCTGTCTAAGTTTTTGTCATGCTCTTCTTTGCTCTTCCCGCACACTGTCACGTCGTCTAAATATGCATAAGTACCTTGTAGTTTCTCAGCGTTTATGATATAGTCTAGTGTTCTTTGAAAAGCTGCTACTCCGTTCGTCACGCCGAAAGGAATTCTAGTAAATTGATAAAGATTTCCAGCTGCTTCAAATGCAGTATAGATTTTATCTCTCTCCAATATAGGGACTTGATGATAGGCGCTTTTAAGGTCGATTTGACTGAAATGGTTAAAGCGAGCTACTTTGGAAACAACATTTTCAATATTTGGCAAAGGATAAGCGTCAAGCAATGTGTATTTATTTATAGTTTGGGAATAATCAATAACGAGACGTTTGCGATGTATTCCACCACCTGCAACCAACGTCTGTGCGCGCCACGGAGACACACTCGGCTCGATCACCCCGTCGTCTAAAAGTTTCGAAACTTCTTGTTCAATAAAAACTTTGTCTTCTTCTGAATATCGTCTAGATTTGACAGCAATAGGTTTGATATCAGAGGAGAGGTTAGTAAACACTGATGCAGGTGGAACAGAAGCTTCCATGACGTTGCAAATCTTTAGGGGTTCTTTGCTTCCGCCAAATTGTAATTCTAAGCTTGAATGATCCTTTAGAATATCGTGACCAACTATTATATCTGCACATAAATTATTTACGATCAAGAGAGGTCTTTGTTTGTAAGTATGTTGTTCCAGCTTGATTGTTGCGAAGCACATCCCTTCTACGTAGGATACGTGACTAAGAGAAGCTAGCGTAATTGTTTGCTTACAAGGTTTTTGTCTGAGTTTCATAGTGTGAACAAGGTTTTTATCGATAAAGCTGACAGAACTGCCCGTATCTATTAGGGCATCTGCACGCATGTCATTAATAAAGATAGGGACAGTAGCCTTAAGAAGGCTTGATGGAGATGCGGCGGAAATACCGGAGACGCTTTCTTCAGGAGAATTCTGGTTGGTGTTTTCGGCCGTCACAGCGTTGACAACTTTTCCACTTCGGCATACATTGGCAAAATGACCTTTTTTACCACAAAGTTGACATTGAGCGTGGAACGCGGGACATTTTACTCTCTGATGTATCTCTCCACCGCAGAAAAAACATTTCTTTCGTTTTTGCGAGCTTGTTGCAGCTGCATTTGGACCTTGCATTTCGTTAAGATTTGTTTGAATTGTTTGTTCGATTTCAGATAATGCGTTTAATTGAGTGGTATTCGAATCGCTTGAAATTATTTTCGAGTTTTGCTCGGCCGTCTCGAGTGAAATAGCTTGGTTAAGCGCTTGCTCCAAAGTTAAGTTCAAGTTCTCTAGGAGGCGCTCTCGTATCTTTTGTGAAGAAATTCCTGCTATGAACGCACCTCGTATAGTCTGGCTCTCATGTTCTTGGGCGGATACCTCATCAAATTTACATTCGTGAGCTAAAAGTTTCAGCGCTCGAGCGTAGTCGGAAACGGATTCGTCACAGCGTTGCCTTCTAGTTGTGAGCATATGACGAGCTAGAATCACGTTTTTGGGTTTGTTATAAACATTTTCGAGCCTTTTCATAGCTTCGTCGTATGAGGTGCTGTCTCGTATAAATGCGTAGACGGTCGGCGAAAGATGATTGATAAGGATTTTAAGCTTCATCGTATCTTCCGTTGCATTTTCCTCTTGGAGGAAGTTAGTGAAAGTAGCATACCAATGAATCCATTTTGTGTCGGCAGCCATTGTGTTAGGTTCGACATCGAATCTGTCCGGGCGTAAGTACCGAGACATGGTGCTCACCGATATTTTATTTTCGTCGGGCATTTAATAAATTAAAGTTAATAAAATTGATACATGCAAACGACAGAACCTAAGAATATAAGGCTTTTATTAACTTTAAAATTGCGGATAGAAATAGACTGACATTATTATTTGACACAAGCAGTCATAGACAAGTATAGAACATATCATGGCTCTACATATTGTGATCTCTTTAACTTTTTACGTTGAAAGAACTATTGAGAATTGTAATTTTTTACTTTGTATGCTTTTGATGGGATATTTACTTATCGTGTTGTTATTAAAAAAGGGAATGATCCACAACAGCGCTAGATCGATCTAGCTATGAAAGTGGTATAAAAGGAGAAAAAAAAGCGCGTAACGCAAACCTTAAACCCCTCCCCCACGTAACGGGACCGTAACGCCTGGCCGTAATCCCCCCTCCCCCCTAAATGCGTTACGTAATTTGTGAACGACCCCTAATTACTTAAACTATGAATTTTACCAAAAATTACGTAAAATATTGAATTTTGCGGCACCGGCGGCGGCAGTGGTGGCGCGCTGTTGTTCAATGAGGGCGCGCACCTCAGCTACCCAACAAACCGGACAAAACGGAAAAATACTTATTTTACTGAAAATTAATAAATAAATAATAAATAAATATCTTGGACAATGTCACACAAATTATCTAGTCACATTTAAAGTACCAGAATCTAGCCTGGACTTGTATTATGATGACTAGACAACGATATAGAATACATATATAAATACAAACATCCATGACTCGGGTACAAATATTCATATTCATCATACAAATATTTGTCCCTTACGGGATTCGAACCCGCGACCCTCGGCACAGCAGGCAGGTTCACTACCGACTGTGCTACCCGGCCGTCAAAATTACGTACTTAATCTATTTGAATTTTACCGAAAATTACGAAAAATATTGAATTTCACTGTATAACCTAATCCTAAAAAAAAGAGTGCCACGCTACCCCTACGGTCTAATTGCAAAACACCGGTCTGTTTGATGCAGGCTTGTACTTACCTCTGGCTGTAATGAATTCCTTTGCCCCCCTTGAGCCGGCCGCGCTTGATCTCATTTAAGTATAGTAGGTACTTATGTAAGTGTTTTGTATATTTACATGTCACTTTAACAATAACAATAAAATAAAGGAGTAATTAGAACTAAGCGTGAGTTAGATCCTTTGCAATGTGCTTTTAGTGAAATAAACGTGTTTTTATTTTTATTTGCCTTTCCTTAAGGCTGCACCGAGCCTATTGTGCTGCCCCCAATCGTATTTTTTTTATTTCTTAACAATTAAACAATATTGCCAAAAAACAAGAATGTCTCATTGTAGTCATTCCTCATTTTCAATTTATCGGGTCACTGCGGATTTATTTTTATAAAAGTTTATAGGTATTATCGTTAAACCCGCCAAAAGTGGCCACTTTTGTTTTGGCGGTTTTAACTTCTAACGATAATAGCTACAAGCATAAAATATGATAATCCGTAATGTTTCTATAAATTGGAAGCCAATCAGGACTAAAATGTACCATTCTTGTTTTTAAAAATCTTGTGAGGTCGGACCTACGTTGTAGCAACTTGTAGGTCAGCAACAAATGGGCCGCAGTGCGTACGACTCGCCCGGTGACAAGGGCGGATCCAGGGGGAAGGGCCCAGGGGGCCATGGCCCACAGACCTCTGCGGATTGCATTGAATTTCGAGGCTGAGTAATGACGGCACTTTACTAGGGTATAGATTGATTGAGCTCTGTCCATAACCAATACGCAGAGCAGAGAAAATAAGAGCTCGCTTCGCTCGCTCTATGTTTCTGTTTTGATTATTGTACCTGTGTAGGTACAATAATTAAAACAAGGCTGTGGTCAGAAAACTTTAGGATTATACACATAATATAATCCTAAAGATTTAACAGCAAACCGGGGAACACGCCCCGGGCGGCAGGTTTAGGGGGCGCCAAAATCAAGATGGAAAAAAATATTGCATCAACTTGAGAATTTTGCAAAAAACTCTCGTGCTCGCTTCGCTCGCTCCTGATTTAAGACATCTCATTATATTGCAGTGACGAAACCTCGAGCTTGTTTCGCTCGCCCTTGGTTTAAGATCGTATTGCAGTCATCCCATTATATTATTTCAGTGAAATATCGAGCTCGCTTCGCTCGCTCTTGGTTTTTTTGTTGTATTGAAATTACCTATCGCAGAATTCGATCATATTGCGAATTTTTGACTCGACCTAATCATATTGCAGTAAAATCTCGAGCTCGCTTCGCTCGCTCTTAGTTTTAGATCTCATTGCAGTCATCTCATTATATTGCTGTGACGAAATCTGAGCTTGCTTCGCTTGCTCTCGGTTTAAGATCGTATTGCAGTCATCCCATTATATTGCAGTGAAATCTCGAGCTCGCTTCGCTCGCTCATGGTTTTAGATCTTATTGCAGTCATCTCATTATATTTCAGTGAAATATCGAGTTCGCTTCGCTCGCTCTTGGTTTTTTTGTTGTATTGAAATTACCTATTTCAGAATTCGATCATATTGCGAATTTCTAAGTCGACCTAATCATATTGCAGTAAAATCTCGAGCTCGCTTCGCTCGCTCTTGGTTTTAGATCTCATTGCAGTCATCTCATTATATTGCAGTGACGAAATCTGAGCTTGCTTCGCTCGCTCTCGGTTTAAGATCATATTGCAGTCGTCTCATTATATTGCAGTGAAATATCGAGCTCGCTCCGCTCGCTCTTGGTTTTTTTGTTGTATTGAAATTACCTATCGCAGAATTCGATCATATTGCGAATTTCTGACTCGACCTAATCATATTGCAGTAAAATCTCGACCTCGCTTCGGCGCTTCGCTCGCTCTATGTTAAACGTTTTATTGCAACCACTCAACCTGGACCTGGCCTCCCTAAGAAAAAATTATTGCTACACTCTTGTAGAGGAGGCCCAGGCCCGGCGCCAACCTCATGTTTTTGCCCCGCCTCGGAAAAATCGTAGATCCGGGGCTGATTGTTTTAGTTTTCTATGTATGTATACAAGACGTCTCAGGTCTGTGTTTCTAACTTAATTTTTTTATATCTTAATACGTGGCCTGAGTCGGCCGAGGCCCCCCCCCAATATGAAATCCTGGATCCGCCCTTGCCCGGTGAGTCAGAATCGTGTAGCATTCCACAGTGAGTATCATTGTTTTGAGCTTAGCAGCGAAAGTGTTAATTGTTTAGAAATAAAATAAAAAAATACGATTGGGGGCAGCACAATAGGCTCGATAGGCTCTTAAAAAAATCGGCTCTTTTCAGCAGAGCTTTCGGTGATTTGTTGGTTTAACTGTTAGCAACACTGACTGACTTTTTGACATGTCAAACAACGCGAGCGAGGGACGACGCCATTATTTTGTTCTTGCGTTTGCGTTGCGTTTGAATGCTTGAATGGATGGCGATCTGAATTCTGAATTTATTTGTGTTGCTGCCGCTGGACAAGTGCAAATTATTTTCAATTTTGTAACCGTGTATTATGCTTCGTGCATAATTGGAAAGGACGTCTTGACATCGCTGTGGTAAGTCGACGCAAACCCCGGCTTGTTTGTCCAAAATTTTTTGCATTTTATCAGACATCCCCTTGATATAATCTTTATCAGACATAAAGGACTACATTTTTGGTAAAAACTAGTAATAATTGCAATGATTCAGATCACGGTGTTAATTTGCAAGCAGCTTATTTCCCATAATCTTGATATCAACGCAGTGGCGGGAAAAAGTTGTCAGTGGGCTATGTTCGTTCAGAAACTATGTTATTGTTTTTGTACTTTGCTCTACGTGACTAAATTTTCGTTTTAATGCGTTTCTGACCACCCTGAAAGGGATTCCGGTCTTGAGTATCGGGAAGGCATTGACTGTTAACGACAAAACAAGAAATTCTAACAAAGCTTCCTTCATTTGCATGTTCATTGTTTTCGGGTACATTTTAGATTATATATATTTAGGTACTTTGTGGTGAAGATCTGTTTCCTGCTTTCTTCTCCTTATTTTTAACTAGCGACCCGCCCCGGTTTCGCACGGGTGCAATGCTGATACTATGCATGTATTATATATACATAAACCTTCCTCTTGAATTACTATAAAACCATAGTCTAAAAAAAACGAGGTCTTCTATTCCCAGAGTGACACAAGCCTACGTCACAAAAAAATGGCCGCTAAACATGGTAAAAGGGTATGATGACGTAGGCTTGTGTCAGTCACGTGGTCAGTCACTTGATCGGAAGAGAATACCAGGCGCAGTATATTATTGTACCATGTATAAAACGATTTTTAAAACCGTTTCAAAATCCGTTGCGTAGTTTTAAAGATCTAAGCATACATAGGGACAGACAGCGGGAAGCGACTTTATTTTATGCTATGTAGTCTTACATTCACAGATTCTTTATTTATTCAAAAGCACCAAAGCTTTTATTCTAGAATCCAACTAAAGCTTTTAAAGTATGTTGACAGAGTTTAATTAAATTATCTCTATTGTAATCTTCAAATTGTGGGGTGGGGTTGAGCCTCATTTGGCATGGAATCGAATTTTTTCACGCTCTATCCTTTTCTTTCGCTCAGGAACATCATTTGCTAGATCAAGATAGATAGCAGGAATAGCCTTTCTCGCTCTAGTAAATGATGTTCCTGAGCAACAGAAAAGGATAGAGCGTGAAAAAATTCGATGCCGTGAGGCTCAACCCTTAGGGTGCCTGTCCATTGAAGCTGTGCGAGCTGTGTAGCTGTGTTTTTTTTAACCAATCAGGACCCCGGGCGAGATCGGCCGCACCTCGCCCGAGCTCCTGATTGGTTAAAAAAACACAGCTACAAAGCTCGCACAGCTTCAATGGACAGGCAGCCTTAGGCAGGCACTACATTCTCGCCGAGAACAGTCGAGAACGAGAGTGTGCTTGCCCTTCATTATTTACATGGCATCATAAGCCGTAGTAATTTTCCTTGAAAGTTCTCGCCGAGAAGTGCTTTAGTGCTGATGATTTTGCCAATATTTAGTTAAGATGGCAGAAATGGGTCAGAGTGTATTCTTAGGTGCTTGACGTTGTACAGTATTTTACAATATATTTGGTGACTACAAGGAATGTTTTATGGACAAAGAAGAAATTCTGATGCGTATGTGAAGTCTACCAATCTGCATTACCATACACCCTCCCTGAGGGTAGGCCTGTGTCCCACAGTGGGATGTATACATGGTGAAATTGATATCATTAGCATCCTTTGAAACTAAGAGTACCCATCAAACTGAACAACTTTTACTATGGGAACAAAAACAAAACTGATCAGAGCAAAAAGTATAGTCTGATGATGATGATTTATGCAAAGTATTACTCCGCAGAGATGTCAGGGGGTCGGCTTGTAGTGCTGGACCGGTCCGGGAGGGACATCAAGCATTACCCGCTGCCGTCGGGGCTGGTGACCCTCGGCCGCGACCATGACTGCGACATCCGCATCATGCTGAGCTCCGTCAGCTCACACCATGCCACCGTCGTTGTGCATGCTAACCAGGTTGGTTACTATTTATTAAGATTACTTTTTGTATTTGCCATGTTGGGGGGTTTTGCCATAATCGCCATGCCTGGCTGGTTTTTTGTAAATTACGAGCTTTTACCAGTGACTTCGTCGGCATAAATTATATACCAGATTTTAAGTCAGATGATAAGCTATCAAACAAAAAAGTTTCATCAAAATCGGTTCAGTAGTTTTTGCGTGATACTCGAACAAATAAACACCCAAACAAACAATCAGACAGACAAAAAATCCAAAAATTGGTTATTTGGAATCAGGGACAGGTAAAAACCATGTCGTAATTTGTTTTTTTGTAAATATCTTCAATGTACACTTCTGTTACAGTTTTATAATAGTTTAGATGTTCTCAATAGATTTTCATGAGGTTTTTGAATTTTTTTGTTTATTCAAGCATCACACAGTAAATACTGGCATCACACAATAAGTACTGGGCTAATTTTGATGAAACTTTTTATGTTATAAAGCTTATGATTAGACTTAATAAACTGGTATGTTACGAGCAATGATGATGGGAGTTGCTACGGACGAAGGTGGCGGGCAACAGTTGAATATAAAATGAATGTTTTAATGTGTCATCAACAGACGGTGGTGCGAAGTGTGTCAGATGCTAAGACGCTGGTGAACGGGCAGAGTGTGAGCGTGGCGGCGCTGCGCCACAACGACCTCATCACCATCGGCGACCGGTCGCTGCGCTGGGAGTACGAGGATGCCTCCGCCAGGAGACCACTTGCCCCGGAGCCCGGTGAGTGTTCACTAGGTGAACGGATATCTTAGACTATACACGGTGTAAGTGACAGCCTAGCATATACTGAGACGGTGAACTCAGACCGTCAAACTGAACAACTTTTACTGGAGTCTGGTGGATGGAGTCTACCTCAGGAAACGCGAAAAAAAATCTGCTGTCCCATACAAAATTGCTGTACCTACTCGACTAAAATGTATGGGAGAGTTGATTTTCTTTCGTGTTTCCTGAGTAGGTTACACAGTGAAAGTTGTTCAGTTTGATGGTCTGAGTTCACCGTTTCAGTATTTGCTAAGCTGTCACTTACGCCCTGTATATGGACAAGTTTTTTTTATTTTATTTATAATTAAATGGACTCTTGCTTGTGCTTTAGCACTGCATTTCCGCCAGTGTCAAGTGTAGTTTATTGGGAGAATCTATCCCAATCTCTGGGACTGTTTTTGGACAAGAACAAGAAGAGATTGAGGAACTGTCTCGTGTAGTGATCACTACATAGTATAAATAAATAAATAAATATCTTGGGCAATGTCACACAAATTATCTAGTCACCAGAATCTAGCCTGGACTTGTATTATGATCACTAGACAACGATATATAATACTTATATAGATACAAACATCCATGACTCGGATACAAATATTCATATTCATCATACAAATATTTGTCCCTTACGGGATTCGAACCCGCGACCCTCGGCACAGCAGGCAGGTTCACTACCGACTGTGCTACCGGGCTGTCAAAGTATAAAACAAAGTCACTTCCCGCTGTCTGTCTGTCCCTTATGTATGCTTAGATCTTTAAAACTACGCCACGGATTTTGATGAGGTTTTTTTTAATAGATAGAAAGAGGAAGGTTTATCGCATCGCACTCGTGCGAATTCGGGGTGGGTCGCTAGTAAGGTATAAAATCGTATGTAAATGCACATGATTAGTTGATCTTGACGTTGGTAGAGAAGAAATGCTGCCGTCCTTATCATAAACAACGCACTTGCATGGAGGGAAAATTCGAAAAAAGGCGCCTAAAGTTTTTTTTTCGTTTTTGACCGTCTCTTAAAATACTAACAGACATTAATTATTTTTTATTAATTGACTATGTAGTACAGGCTATAACCTTTCTTTTTGCTATATTTATTTTTCTGAAATAATAATGTTTCATATCAATTAACCCCAAAATATTGTTTATTACCTTCGCATGTGTTACGATTGCGTGGCTTATGTCTAGGAAATGCAAGTACGTTACTTATGCCTAGGATAAATATTAAAAGTATCATAATGGCTATTACGTTGTATATGTTTAGGAATACCTATGGAAAATTTGCAAGTGCGACAAATTTGCTTATCGAAAAACACAATAAAAATAAAAATAATGAAAATTGGATCAGTTATACTTGATCTCTTTACGCTGATTCCGAATATACCCGTAACTCGATATGTCCAAAAATTGCGATTGCGTTGTTTATGATAAGGACGGCAGTATGCCAACCAACACGTAGTCCTAGTATTTGTACGTTTCTTATCACAATAAATAACAAATAATTTAGAAAAACTACAGAAAACAGTGAGGAAAATTATTTCTTGTTTGTCAGTTTCCTTTTTCGCGATTGATGATCACACGGCGTGACATTGCAAGCGTATGCTTTTTGGTTTTCCAATTAATTTTATAATTATCTTCTTGATAATTATCATGTTAATTATCCTTTCGAGCCCTGGCCCTGTACCCGGACTTTCGATGTTCGATATATCGCCACTGTTTCGGTACGCATTTCATTGTAATAGAATTAAAATAAAAAAATAAAATAAAAATAAATAACGCTCACAGGCACATACATTGTAATGATCCCAAGAAAGCACTATTTATAGGCTGTTTATTATGGAAACCATACAACAACGGCACAAACATATAAACATCCATGACCGAACCGGGATTCGAACCCAGGACCCTGGTTTGGCAGTCCGGCGTGGTAACCATTACACCAACCGGGTCGTCAAGTTGACATTGGAACGAAAATGTTCACGCAATTGCGAAGTTCAAATGTGCCGGTAGAGGCCCTGGAGTGTAGTATACTAATATAGATATGACTTGCAGCGCTTGATTCGTCGGTGCGCACGCGCAACGGTAGAGAGGCGCGCCGCGCTACGGCGGGCAGTGGAGCCGCGCCCCGCTCCAGACAGCTGCAGCTGGAGCTGGAGCTGAGGCACAGGGCGTCCATGCCTGGTATGTTTGTCTAGCTACTATATTGGACTGTTAATAACTAAAACGCCGCCGCCGCCGCCGCCGCCGCCTGACCGCCTGTTTTTTGTGCCTTTGTATTTCCTGATTGTTTGCTCTCTGTATACTATGTTTTTTCTTTTTGGTGTGAAATAAAGTATAATTGATTGATTGATTGATTGAAAACTTTATAAAATCAGCGGGAAACAAAGTAAACGGTGCTCTAGCCAAGTAGTGTCCAAAAAGGCGCGACTTGCTATACACAATGGTGTGTTGGTGCCTACACTTATGTATGGCAGTGAGTGCTGGGTATGGCAGCAGAAGCATGCAAGTAAAATTAATGCTGTTGAAATGCGTTCCTTGCGAAGTATGTGTGGCGTCATGCTGAGAGATAGAGTGAGAAATTGTGTAATAAGAGATCGATGTAAATTGAAAGAAGATGTTGTGACGAGAATAGAGAAATGGTATGCTTCGTTTGTTTGGTCATGTGGAGAGGATGAGTGACAGCATATGTACGAAAGAGATATATGTTGCTAATGTGAGTGGAAGTGTCGGCAGAGGGCGCCCTCGTAGGACGTATGCTGATCGAATCAGTTGCGTCCTACAAAAAGGGGAGGTACGGAGTACTCGAAACCGACGGGCATGTATGAAGAGATGTATGGATGTGCATGAGGCAAAAGAGGTATGTAAGGATCGTAGTAAGTGGCGCGCCCTGGTCTCTGCCTACCCCACTGGGAAAGAGACGTGACGTTATAGATCTTGACTATTATAAAACTGTAAATTTTTGAAAAAAGAATTTTGTTTGTTTGTTTGTTTGTTTGGGTGTTTGTTTGTTTGGGTGTTTGTTTGTTCGAGTATCACGCAAAAACTACTGAACCGATTTTGATGAAACTTTTTTTGTTTGGTAGCGTAACATCTGACTTAAAATCTGGTATTTAATTTATGCGGACGAAGTCGCGGGTAAAAGCTCGTAGATTATAAAATTTTTTTTCAACACAAAGACACACTCACACACACACACACACACGCACACACACACACACACACACACACACACACACACACACACACTTACACTCAAAGTGGTTCTTATCGCACCGCATTTAGGTTCATAATGCAGTTTATATATCACGCGTGCGTTTTACTTTACATCAACGCATTAATACGTGCAGTAATACCTGCTCGTGTATAATTAATTCGAACATAACCACACACGGCCCGGGAAAAAATAAATCTGGTTGCAATTTTTCACAAATATTTGTTTAAAATAGGTTCGCATCTTCTTTTATAATGAGAACCGGTAAGGTTTGGAACTCTCTCCCTGCGTCTGTTTTCCCAAGCAAATACAATCAGGATATTTTTAAAAGAAGAGTAAATAGGCTTTTTCTGGGCGAGCGCGCTACATCCTCGGCTTCATCTACCATCAGGTGAGCTGAAGCCAAGCGCAAACCCATTATGAATAAAAAAAAAAAAAAAAAATCATTTTTTGAGATTTTATAAAAATTCCTCCAAGTTTTTTGAAAAACGTCGTATGAAACCCGTTGAGCGTCATTACAGTTTCGGCTCGTTTACAGCCCTCGCCTGCGGCTCGTGCGGCTCACTTGTATCGTACATATGTAAATGTAATCTAAACTATTATAAAACTGTAACAGAAGTGTGTCTGTACATTGAAGATATTTACAAAAAAAAAATTACAACATGGTTTTTACCCGTCCCTGATTCCAAATCACAAATTTTTGAATTTTTTGTCTGTCTGTTTGTTTATTTGTTTGTTTGTTTGGGTGTTTGTTTGTTCGAGTATCACGCAAAAACTACTGAACCGATTTTGATGAAAATTTTTTTGTTTGATAGCTTATCATCTGACTTAAAATCTGGTATATAATTTATGCGGACGAAGTCGCGGGTAAAAGCTCGTATTAAATAATCTTTCCGTCTAATGTAGGTAACGCTGGTGGTAAGCAGGTGGCGATCGTGCAGCCACAGAGAAGAGATACCAACGAGCAGAGTGGTGAGTTTATTATTAGATTTAAGGACTGGAGTGCGATTTTTGAATCTCAATCGCTGATTTCAGCAGTTGAAAATGTCAAAATTACTGTGGAGATATGCATCTCTCTTCTGCTGATTTGACTTTCAAAAATCATACTTCAGGAGTGCGATTTTTGAAAGTCAAATCAGCAGTAGAAAGATGCGTATCTCCATAGTAATTTTGACATTTTCAACTGCTGAACTCAGCGAATGAGATTCAAAAATCGCACTCCTGGAGTTGGTCCGTAACATAATATACATTTGAGTTTAGATACAGTTTCATGTACGTATAAATAAGGCGGCCTTGTCCCTGAAAAGCGATTTCTTCCAGATAATCTTAGGGTAGAAGAATTGGCAAATGAATATAGGTTAAGAAACAATTTCAATCCCAAATAAAAGCACAACTAAATACAGGATGTAAGTGGCAGCCTAGCAAATACTGAAACGGTGAACTCAGACCATCAAACTGATCAACTTGCACTATGGAGCCTACCTCAGGAAACGCGAAAAAAATCAGCTGTCCTCTATGGCTGTCCCATACAAAAGTGCTGTACCTCTACCTACCTACCTGCCTGCGTTTACTGAGGTAGGCTCCATAGTGAAAGTTGTTCAGTTTGATGGTCTGAGATTACTGTTTTAGTATTTGCTAGGCTGTCACTTACACCCTGAATGAGCAAAAGCAATATATCGGACTATTCTGATTCTGATAATACTGTTGGCTGACATATCGTGGGTAAAAGCACTCATATAAATGAATAAAGAATATTATACTGCATGGGCATTTTATGGTTTAAGGTAAAAGAAAAAAGTTAATCTATTTATTATTTGTCCAAATGTTCCTTATGACCATAGAAGTATATCCTTAGAACATAATCAAGGAAGTTGACCCCAGAGTTTAGGTCCAAAAGGATTTCAGGCATTATGGCCAGCCTAGACCATAATCGATTAAGGGGTAGCAGGGTTTGTGGTCTCTTTTTCGACAACTCCTTTGTTAAGCAAAATTCAAACTCAGAAAGGGCTGCGTGATATAGCCCATCATACCTCTGGCCTCTGGTGTGGCCTCTGGTCAAAGTTCAGCAAGGAATGAAAAATATTAAGAAGTTGCAGGGTTTTTTATTAAGTTAAGTTAAGCAAGACAAGATTAACAAACTAATGGCGTCCCTTCACCAGACACGACGCGTTCTCCGACAAGTTCGCCGCGCCACAAGAGGCCGCGCTCGGAGCCCGAGGCCGAGCCCGAGCCGGAGCCGGAGCCGGAGCCCTTGCCTCAGGCCTCGCCGCAGCCGGAGGGCGAGCGCCGCCGCAAGTGCTCCCCGCGCGCCGCCCACACACACACACCCGTGCCGCGCGACACCACCAAGGCCACGCTGTGGATCGAGTCCAGGAAGACCAGCCCCAGGAAGAGCGCCAAGGTGAGCGTTGTATATGGTTTCTGCTATTATCTTATATCATGTCTGATCAGTTCCGTACATTTTAGATTTAGTATAGTCTTGGCGCAAACAGATGTCGCTACAAGAATCATCGAGCCTGAAAGAGAGATAAATGTTAATTAATAGTACTTTTCTCAAATAATACGCGGAAATTAAAACAATAAATTTTGTTCAAATAATGCGCGGAAATTAAAACTCTTTTCAAAATCAATGACGAAGAACAAACAACAATTTTTTTTTTCATTAAACAGCTTTCTATTTGCAAGTCAGTTCAAAATTTAAATACAACCTCTGATAAGTTACCTCCTTGGTCGCCATGTTTCGGAGAAAAAGATCGTTCCATTTTTAAATTACACGACAGATATGAGTTTACTATGTAATTTACTTGGTCGCTAAACACGACAGATATGGATTTTCATACAACATTGCCGGCCGCTGCGCGCATGTATTTGGCCAGTACAGCAATTTCGATTTATCTCGAAGAAGATTGTCAAAGTAATGCTCTAATTTCCAAGCATGTCACAGTGGTCACGCGTCCATACTACAGCGGTCGAAAATATAAAAGTTTCAATAACATTTAAATAGATGTTTAAATTGGTTTTATAATTACATCTTATGTTCTAAAATCAATGACAAATGCTATTTTGGCAGTGAACTCTTCTTTTTTTGAGGAAAACTTCGGAGACTGGAGATGTAGGGATCGGATGTTAATAGAAATCGATTCAGTAAGTCGCTGTTGCTTGTAACCCTTGAGTTCTTTCTGGTATTATATTGTCTGAAGTATTTTAAGTCTTCGTTTTTTGCTTCCGCAGCTTCTTATGACAACTCTCCTATAGACAGAATACCATAATCACCAATCATACCATCAGAACAGTGAATAAGAATTTTATTTACTGAAGCAGGAAGATTATATCAAGGGTATTACAAGAAGCTTGGCTATTTCTGTGGCATATTCTTCGTTATTAATGTTACACCCAGACGGCAAGACTTGTAACACTACAGAACATATCTGTTTAGACCTGCAATTTTCGCTGATATTTGAGGATTTTAAAAAAAAAATCGGGTTGTGTTTTCGTCATTGGAAGAACAACTACCTCAAATTTGAGGCTGGTACGCAATAAGACCCAATTTCTATAATTTTTTTTGCTGAATGAGTTCATCCTTTCAGACATTGAATTTTTGTCCACCGGAGTCCTTATATGCCATTTTTTACATCTAATCGATAGGAAACGTCGATAAAATAAAAATAAAACGTATCCATGAGTATAAAGGAGAAGTCCATATTCATAAAGTTCCTCATATACAGGGTGTCCCAGAAATGGTGAATCAAAATGCTATGGGAGGCAGCTTGACTAATGTCCTATCCATAAAAAATATTAAAAAAAATAAAACGCACATGACCATAAAAAAAAAAGAATATCCAAAAAAACGGGAAAATCATCAAATTTTTCTAAGTTTCCAGCTCTAATTATCGCGTTTTGGGATAATTTGTAATTTTTTTCTGCCAATATTAATTGTTAGAGGTTGCTTCGACTGATTGTTAACATTTTACAAAAAAAAATGTCTGCACTTAGAGCACAGACCACTTAGTTTAATTGTTTTTTCTGAACCGAAAAATTTTCTTGCTATTTTAACCAGCTGTAGTATAAAAAAAATGTATGGGACTTGTGCGGCAAACTACTTCAAAAAGTTGCCTATTTAATGACGATTTTAAAATGATACGAATCACTGAATTTACTTTACAAAATTGGGAGATATTAATTTTCTTGTGTGCTAGGGTGAAATTTGTGCAATTTATTCTTTACTTTTTAATTCATTTTCCACTTCTAATCCGTTGCTTCTAAGGTTAGAATTGGCTAAAAAAGTTGTTTCAATACCCGGTAGTAATGGCACGGTTTTTTAGAATCCCGGTTTTTCAAAATCCCGGTGTTTTAAAAACCCGATTTTTTTTAAATCCCGTTTGTTTAAAATCCCGTTTTTTTAAGAATCCCGGTTTTTTAAATTCCCGGGATTCCCAAAAAACTGGGAATTTAAAAAACCGGGATTTTAAAACACCAGGATTCCCAAAAAACCGGGATTCCCAAAAAACCGGGATTTTAAAACACCGGGATTCCCAAAAAACCGGGATTTTAAAACACCGGGATTCCCAAAAAACCGGGAATTAAAAAAAAACCGGGATTCCTAAAAAAACCGGGATTTTAAACAACCGGGATTTTAAAACACCGGGATTTTGAAAAACCGGGATTCTAAAAAACCGTGCCATTACTACCGGGTATTGAAACAACTTTTTTAGCCAATTCTAACCTTAGAAGCAACGGATTAGAAGTGGAAAATGAATTAAAAAGTAAAGAATAAATTGCACAAATTTCACCCTAGCACACAAGAAAATTAATATCTCCCAATTTTGTAAAGTAAATTCAGTGATTCGTATCATTTTAAAATCGTCATTAAATAGGCAACTTTTTGAAGTAGTTTGCCGCACAAGTCCCATACATTTTTTTTATACTACAGCTGGTTAAAATAGCAAGAAAATTTTTCGGTTCAGAAAAAACAATTAAACTAAGTGGTCTGTGCTCGAAGTGCAGACATTTTTTTTTGTAAAATGTTAACAATCAGTCGAAGCAACCTCTAACAATTAATATTTGCAGAAAAAAATTACAAATTATCCCAAAACGCGATAATTAGAGCTGGAAACTTAGAAAAATTTGATGATTTTCCCGTTTTTTTGGATATTCTTTTTTTTTTATGGTCATGTGCGTTTTATTTTTTTTAATATTTTTTATGGATAGGATATTAGTCAAGCTGCCTCCCATAGCAGTTTGATTCACCATTTCTGGGACACCCTGTATAGGTTTTTTGGGACACTTTTCAAGGTTATTCATTCTTATAGGGATTGCGCCGCATAAAAAACAGCAATATGAAGACCTTTATCATTAAGTCCCTTGGTACTCTTGGGTAAATTTATTGCGCTCATATTGTAAGACACACCTTTAGCTACACATAGTCTTAGTCGTTATGGAGACATTTTAAGGAAAAGCTGCACTTTGTGATGGAAGCAAGCCGCTTTACACAGTGATAGTAGGGACCAAAATAAGCGATTTGACCCGCAGCAGCGCAACTTTCATCCCTTAGGATAATAGATGGCGCCACTTCATTAAAAAAAACTTTGAAAAATTCTACAAGCCGAACAGCTTCACCGATTTCTATCATTAAAGTGTCAATCGAACGAATATTTATTAGTTTATGATAAAAAAAATAAAAAATAAAGATATCTATAATGGCTGCAAAAAGCCATGCATTTTTGTAAAAATGTTTATGTTATTTTTCAGTTTTTTCTTAATAACATTAAAAAATATGAATAGACAAAAAACACAGAATTCGATGCAGTTTTCACTTTTAGATTCGAAATAGATCTGTCTAAAATAAAAATACACACTTCATACATTGTTCAACGTAGTTAAGTGAAAACATGGTATTTTTTTATTTTTTTATATATTTTATTATTGTTGCACTTTCGATTTCTACAAATAATTGATTATATATTTTTTTAAATTGAAACATAAAAAGTCGACCCGTTTGACACCTAAATAATTAAAATCGGTGTAGCCGTTTAGTTTCTATAATTTTTTGAAGTTTGTTAAAATATGTGGCGCCATCTGTGTCCTAAACGATAAATGTTTCGCTGCCGCGGGTAAAATTGCTTATTTTAGTCCTTTCTATCACTGTGCAAAGCGGCTTGTTTCCAGTACCAAATTGAGTAATTTTTGCATAATTACTAAGACTGGGGCGCGCCTTACCTGCTTATGTAATCTTAAATATTTTCCAAACTATTAAAGATATTGACATGCAGTTTTTTTATTAAACTTGTTATTGACTTATTAACAATGTTAATAATTAAAAATATACCCAATTCATACATTTTTTTAATGTTATTATTAAAAAATTTACAAATATGCATGGCTTTTTGCAGCCATTATAGATATGTTTTTTTTTTTTATTATAAACTAATAAATATTCTTTCGATTGACACTTTAATGATAGAAATCGGTGAAGCTGTTCGGTTCGGTACGACGGGCAACTAAACTAAAAGACTATGTTTATACATCAACATTTTTCAATTTTATTTTTAGAAGGTATATCGAAGCCCTGTAGTTTTTAAATATAGTACATTACTGCAGCGGCCAGCAACAGAGGCATTGATGGACGAACGTGTAAATGAGGGCCGAGGCGAAGCCGAGGCACACATACGTAAGTCCATCAATGCCTAGTTGTGGCCAAGGCTTGTATAGTACTTTTCTCAAACAATGCGCGGAAATTAAAACAGTAAATTTTCTAAAATAATTCGCGGAAATTAAAACTCTTTTCAAAATCAATGACGAACAACGAACAACAATTTGTTTTTTTTTTCTCAATAAACAGCTTTCTATTTGCAAGCCAGTTCGAAATTTAAATAAAACCTTTGATGAGTTACCTCCTTGGTCGCCATGTTTCGGAGAAAAAGATCGTTCCATTTTTAAATGACACGACAGATATGAGTTTACTATGTAATTTATTTGGTCGCTAAACACGACAGATATGGATTTTCATACAAACATTGCCGGCCGCTGCGCGCATGTATTTGGCCAGTACAGCAATTTCGATTTATCTCGAAGAAGGTTGTCAAAATAATGCTAACATTTCCAAGCATGTTTGAGAAAAAGAATATTTACGATGTTTAATCTCTACAGGAATAAATAACGTAACCTCTTCTTAAATCTCCATGATTCACAATATCCACTTCTAAACACAATTATTGCAATCACCTTCCAAACGGAGCAGTGAATTGCGACTTTTCGATAACGGGAAATGTGTGCGAAATCGCTGACTTACGATGCAAATAAATGAATGATTTTGTTAAAAGACATGTGGGAATCTTTATATTTTCTAAAACTATGGGTTTTCAACTACCTTTCCGTGAAAACAAAATTGGAATTATAGATCACAGATTTTTTGAATTTTGACCTCTAGCGGGACCGCTGTGCATGTTTGCGAAAACATTATTAGATCAATATTATTTGAGTTTTGTTCCACGGAAATAAATTTACAGGGTGAAATTGATATCATGAGCATTCTTTTAAACTAAGAGTCTACCCATCAAACTGAACAACTTTTACTATGGGAGCAAACTGATCGGAGCAAAAACAATCTGCTGTTGCATACATTTGAATCGCGAACTGGCGCGTCGACATCGCAGTTTAGTAAATAGTATGGAACAGCAGATTTTTTATTTGCTCCGATCAGTTTACTCCCATAGTAAAAGTTGTCCAGTTCGATGGGTAGACTCTTAGTTTAAAAGGATGCTAATGATATCAATTTCACCCTGTATAGATTAATTTTCATTTCATTTATTTATTTCATTTCATTTATTAATTTGTGAATACAGGTTTACATTAGTAGATGGTATAACAGTGGGAGAATAAACAGTACGCTGCATTCTGCCGCTAGGCATACAAATTATGCATCTTACATAAAACTAACATTAACAAAAAAACAAAAAATTAGGAAAAAGGATAATGATTACATAATTGTGTCAAATCTTAATTAAATTTCAACAAAATATATTTTATAATTGATAAATATTATCCATAGACATGCTATTATTAGGTACACAATAGGATTCAATATAAAATTCAATAACATTCAAGCAACATACACAAATAGACTGTTAAGAAATAATAGTTAATGTCAATTTTTTTATCACATACATTTTTTTTTTTCCACTCTTAGTCAACAACAACAAACAACATTCAGTAAAACAAAAAGAAAAAATTTAGCAATGTCAACAAAGTAGAGTAGGTATATGTCAAGAGCTACAATTACAATTACAGTTGTGTGTCATTTAAGAATTCGTCTACGGTATAATAGCATTTCCTAACTAATAGTTCGTGCAACTTGTGCTTATAGGAATTCAATGAGACTGAAGCTCGAATTGAGTAGGGAATTTTATTGTACAACTTTGGCGCCATTATAAATACGCTTTTTTGGAATGCGCTCGTATTGGCCCGTGGAACACAAAGCCGATCACATCGTCGTAAACTTTTTACATGTGTAAATAACTTCGGGTTTTTTTTAACGAAAATTGCTATTTCGTAGATGTAGAGGGATGGTACTGTAAGAAGATTTAATCTTACAAAATGTGGTTTGCAACTAGTTGTTCGCCGTAGTTTACACATTGACCTGACACATCGTTTTTGTGCTCTAAAGACCCTGTTTCTTTCGGTTGCGTTACCCCAAAAAATAATTCCGTATCTCAGTGTAGATGAGACATAACCATGATATGCTGCAAGAGTTGCTGCCGGACTTACAATTTTATTTATTTTCTTATTTCTTAAAAATTTTAATAACAAATGTGTTTAACACGTATTTTAAACGTAATTAAACATTGCTGTAGTACCGCTACTCACCACTGTCGCTGTACTTACGCGAGTTGGCAACTAAAAAGGTGGCAACTTTCTTAATATGGGCATTGACCCTCTCTTGTATATAATTTATTTACTCTATGCTTATATGGACTTAATCCTTTAGGTTTAGGATTCCGTACTCAAAAGGTGCCAACGGAGCCCTACTACTAAGCCAAAGCTGTCCATCCGTCCAAACTCTATTTGCTAACAAATATAACAAATAAAAACCACAACAAAATTGAAAAAAATCACGGTGTTCACTCATACAACAACAAAAAAACGTTTTTTAAGTTAAAAACGTTTTTTTTAGCAAGAGTTCATTGTAAAAATCTACCATATTGATCTGTGTCCGACTCGCCTCTACGTACTTTATGGTAGGTTTAGACGATGACAATTTCGCGGCGCCTGGATGCGAAGGATGCGCGGGATGAAAAGGATCCGAAGGATGCGAGGGATGCAAGAGATGCAAGAGATGCAAGAGATGCAAGGGATGCAAGAGATGCGAGGGATGCAAAGGATGCGAGAGATGCGAAGGATGCAAGGGACGCGAGGGATGCAAGAAATGCGAGGGATGCGAGGGATGCAAAGGATGCGAGGAATGCAAAGGATGTGAAGGATGCAAAGGATGCAAGAGATGAGTAGACGGTATTAATATAAGTATTTTTGTGTATAATGGAAAAATTGTTTAGAAAATCTAGACGTCGCGTTACAAATAACATTTGCAATTTATAATATAACTAGCGACAAGCTCCGGCTTCGCACGGGTGCAATGCTGATACTATGCATGTATAATATACATATAAACCTTCCTCTTGATTCACTCTATCTATTAAAAAAACCGCATCAAAATCTAAGCGTATACATAGGGACAGACAGCGGGAAGCGAGTTTGTTTTATACTATGTAGTTATTACGAAGATATAAAGCATTTAAAATTTCGTATGAAAAATTTCATAGCTTTATATCTTCGTAAGTATAATATAAATTGCAAATGTTATTTGTGTCGCGACGTCTAGATTTTCTAAACTATTTTTCCATATACACAAAGTTACTTATATTAATGCCGTCTACGCATATTGTGCTTCAAAGTTTTGTATAAAATTGACCTCTCTGCAACCACCTTAACAGTGAACCGTTGATGCATCCCTTAGGTACAGACGCCCCCACAGCCGCAGCCACAGCGGCAGCGGCAGGCGGTGGTCGCGCGGCGCGCGCTCTCCGCCAAGAGGAGCACGCCGCTGCGCGTCGCTGTGTTGCGCAGTGTACAGAGCGCGCACGCGAACAAACCGCCTCCACGCGTCACCAAGATACTGGCGCCCGACATCATCGGTGAGACATATAGCTTAGTGTTAGTGTTAGTACACACGTCCCCGCAGCAACAGGTACTAGTCGCTAGGAGGAGCACGCCGCTGCGCGTCGCTGTGTTGCGCAGTGTACAGAGCGCGCACGCGAACAAACCGCCTCCACGCGTCACCAAGATACTGGCGCCCGACATCATCGGTGAGACATATAGCTTAGTGTTAGTGTTAGTACACACGTCCCCGCAGCAACAGGTACTAGTCGCTAGGAGGAGCACGCCGCTGCGCGTCGCTGTGTTGCGCAGTGTACAGAGCGCGCACGCGAACAAACCGCCTCCACGCGTCACCAAGATACTGGCGCCCGACATCATCGGTGAGACATATAGCTTAGTGTTAGTGTTAGTACACACGTCCCCGCAGCAACAGGTACTAGTCGCTAGGAGGAGCACGCCGCTGCGCGTCGCTGTGTTGCGCAGTGTACAGAGCGCGCACGCGAACAAACCGCCTCCACGCGTCACCAAGATACTGGCGCCCGACATCATCGGTGAGACATATAGCTTAGTGTTAGTGTTAGTACACACGTCCCCGCAGCAACAGGTACTAGTCGCTAGGAGGAGCACGCCGCTGCGCGTCGCTGTGTTGCGCAGTGTACAGAGCGCGCACGCGAACAAACCGCCTCCACGCGTCACCAAGATACTGGCGCCCGACATCATCGGTGAGACATATAGCTTAGTGTTAGTGTTAGTACACACGTCCCCGCAGCAACAGGTACTAGTCGCTAGGAGGAGCACGCCGCTGCGCGTCGCTGTGTTGCGCAGTGTACAGAGCGCGCACGCGAACAAACCGCCTCCACGCGTCACCAAGATACTGGCGCCCGACATCATCGGTGAGACATATAGCTTAGTGTTAGTGTTAGTACACACGTCCCCGCAGCAACAGGTACTAGTCGCTAGGAGGAGCACGCCGCTGCGCGTCGCTGTGTTGCGCAGTGTACAGAGCGCGCACGCGAACAAACCGCCTCCACGCGTCACCAAGATACTGGCGCCCGACATCATCGGTGAGACATATAGCTTAGTGTTAGTGTTAGTACACACGTCCCCGCAGCAACAGGTACTAGTCGCTAGGAGGAGCACGCCGCTGCGCGTCGCTGTGTTGCGCAGTGTACAGAGCGCGCACGCGAACAAACCGCCTCCACGCGTCACCAAGATACTGGCGCCCGACATCATCGGTGAGACATATAGCTTAGTGTTAGTGTTAGTACACACGTCCCCGCAGCAACAGGTACTAGTCGCTAGGAGGAGCACGCCGCTGCGCGTCGCTGTGTTGCGCAGTGTACAGAGCGCGCACGCGAACAAACCGCCTCCACGCGTCACCAAGATACTGGCGCCCGACATCATCGGTGAGACATATAGCTTAGTGTTAGTGTTAGTACACACGTCCCCGCAGCAACAGGTACTAGTCGCTAGGAGGAGCACGCCGCTGCGCGTCGCTGTGTTGCGCAGTGTACAGAGCGCGCACGCGAACAAACCGCCTCCACGCGTCACCAAGATACTGGCGCCCGACATCATCGGTGAGACATATAGCTTAGTGTTAGTGTTAGTACACACGTCCCCGCAGCAACAGGTACTAGTCGCTAGGAGGAGCACGCCGCTGCGCGTCGCTGTGTTGCGCAGTGTACAGAGCGCGCACGCGAACAAACCGCCTCCACGCGTCACCAAGATACTGGCGCCCGACATCATCGGTGAGACATATAGCTTAGTGTTAGTGTTAGTACACACGTCCCCGCAGCAACAGGTACTAGTCGCTAGGAGGAGCACGCCGCTGCGCGTCGCTGTGTTGCGCAGTGTACAGAGCGCGCACGCGAACAAACCGCCTCCACGCGTCACCAAGATACTGGCGCCCGACATCATCGGTGAGACATATAGCTTAGTGTTAGTGTTAGTACACACGTCCCCGCAGCAACAGGTACTAGTCGCTAGGAGGAGCACGCCGCTGCGCGTCGCTGTGTTGCGCAGTGTACAGAGCGCGCACGCGAACAAACCGCCTCCACGCGTCACCAAGATACTGGCGCCCGACATCATCGGTGAGACATATAGCTTAGTGTTAGTGTTAGTACACACGTCCCCGCAGCAACAGGTACTAGTCGCTAGGAGGAGCACGCCGCTGCGCGTCGCTGTGTTGCGCAGTGTACAGAGCGCGCACGCGAACAAACCGCCTCCACGCGTCACCAAGATACTGGCGCCCGACATCATCGGTGAGACATATAGCTTAGTGTTAGTGTTAGTACACACGTCCCCGCAGCAACAGGTACTAGTCGCTAGGAGGAGCACGCCGCTGCGCGTCGCTGTGTTGCGCAGTGTACAGAGCGCGCACGCGAACAAACCGCCTCCACGCGTCACCAAGATACTGGCGCCCGACATCATCGGTGAGACATATAGCTTAGTGTTAGTGTTAGTACACACGTCCCCGCAGCAACAGGTACTAGTCGCTAGGAGGAGCACGCCGCTGCGCGTCGCTGTGTTGCGCAGTGTACAGAGCGCGCACGCGAACAAACCGCCTCCACGCGTCACCAAGATACTGGCGCCCGACATCATCGGTGAGACATATAGCTTAGTGTTAGTGTTAGTACACACGTCCCCGCAGCAACAGGTACTAGTCGCTAGGAGGAGCACGCCGCTGCGCGTCGCTGTGTTGCGCAGTGTACAGAGCGCGCACGCGAACAAACCGCCTCCACGCGTCACCAAGATACTGGCGCCCGACATCATCGGTGAGACATATAGCTTAGTGTTAGTGTTAGTACACACGTCCCCGCAGCAACAGGTACTAGTCGCTAGGAGGAGCACGCCGCTGCGCGTCGCTGTGTTGCGCAGTGTACAGAGCGCGCACGCGAACAAACCGCCTCCACGCGTCACCAAGATACTGGCGCCCGACATCATCGGTGAGACATATAGCTTAGTGTTAGTGTTAGTACACACGTCCCCGCAGCAACAGGTACTAGTCGCTAGGAGGAGCACGCCGCTGCGCGTCGCTGTGTTGCGCAGTGTACAGAGCGCGCACGCGAACAATCCGCCTCCACGCGTCACCAAGATACTGGCGCCCGACATCATCGGTGAGACATATAGCTTAGTGTTAGTGTTAGTACACACGTCCCCGCAGCAACAGGTACTAGTCGCTAGGAGGAGCACGCCGCTGCGCGTCGCTGTGTTGCGCAGTGTACCGCCCGACATCATCGGTGAGATGAGTCGCTTACTTGGATTAGTTATATTATATGTCAAGATCTTGTGTCAAAAAGTTACGGACGCGTAGAAAAAAACTCTATCCATATAATTCGTATGACGCCTCACGCACACCAACCTAAAGCACTTCATTCTCGCCGAGAACAGACGAGAAAGACCGAGAACGAGAGTGGATGCCCTTCATTGTTCTCATAGCGTCGTGAGGCCTAGTAAATTTCCTTGGAAATTCTCGCGAGAGTATAGTGCCTGCTTAAAAAAATTTAGCCCTCTTGTTTTATATGGTAGAAGCATAAGGTTCATTCTAGACACATAATTTTTCTACGGTTGTTTATTGAATTATCGTGTGGGTAACCCCTGGTGTCAAGAGTTTTTTCAGACAGCCTTACGGCCTCTTACATGACTTTTATGTAACAACTTCTACCACCAGATAGTAGCCGAGACACCAGGACAAGGCATCATCTTTCTTTTCAGACAATCAGATGATTCAGCCTGCATTGTCCTAACCAACTGGGGAAAAACGCACAAAGTGACATTCCACTAGGTGTCCCCCGTGAATATCGAACCCACGACCACCATGTCGAGAGTCTTAGACGAGTTGATGGTCTGATCATACTCTTAAAAAGCCATCAGTATATTAAATTGGATCTTGTATAAGAAAACATTTTTTTAATTTTCATTTAGAATAACAATAGCCTTCAGCCTGCAGAGATTATAAATCATGATAATTATGAGCAGTCAGAAGTCAGAAGGATTCATTTGTTTAACATCACATCACCATCATCATTATTTTATTTCATCACATGGGGAGTCTTATTCACTTTCGTATGCTTTATATCTGCATTGACACCTCGAGTGATTTTCCCACTATATGAAATTAACGTTATATTCCTCAGACCACACAAAGCAAGTAGCAATAATGCTAATGACGGGCCACACGCCGAAAACGAAGATAACGCCAAAACACACAAAGAAGACTCCCAGCTACGTGGTGAAGCGGCCCAGCCCCCTCCCGCGCACCTCCCGCCCCGCGCGCGGCTCCAAGTCCCTCAGCATCGACACCACCCCCTCGCGCGGCACCAGCTACGACAACACCACGCGGAGCAGCAGGGGTGCACACGAGGTGAGCTGCTACGAGTGTAGTGTAGTCCCTCAGCATCGACACCACCCCCTCGCGCGGCACCAGCTACGACAACACCACGCGGAGCAGCAGGGGTGCACACGAGGTGAGCTGCTACGAGTGTAGTGTAGTCCCTCAGCATCGACACCACCCCCTCGCGCGGCACCAGCTACGACAACACCACGCGGAGCAGCAGGGGTGCACACGAGGTGAGCTGCTACGAGTGTAGTGTAGTCCCTCAGCATCGACACCACCCCCTCGCGCGGCACCAGCTACGACAACACCACGCGGAGCAGCAGGGGTGCACACGAGGTGAGCTGCTACGAGTGTAGTGTAGTCCCTCAGCATCGACACCACCCCCTCGCGCGGCACCAGCTACGACAACACCACGCGGAGCAGCAGGGGTGCACACGAGGTGAGCTGCTACGAGTGTAGTGTAGTCCCTCAGCATCGACACCACCCCCTCGCGCGGCACCAGCTACGACAACACCACGCGGAGCAGCAGGGGTGCACACGAGGTGAGCTGCTACGAGTGTAGTGTAGTCCCTCAGCATCGACACCACCCCCTCGCGCGGCACCAGCTACGACAACACCACGCGGAGCAGCAGGGGTGCACACGAGGTGAGCTGCTACGAGTGTAGTGTAGTCCCTCAGCATCGACACCACCCCCTCGCGCGGCACCAGCTACGACAACACCACGCGGAGCAGCAGGGGTGCACACGAGGTGAGCTGCTACGAGTGTAGTGTAGTCCCTCAGCATCGACACCACCCCCTCGCGCGGCACCAGCTACGACAACACCACGCGGAGCAGCAGGGGTGCACACGAGGTGAGCTGCTACGAGTGTAGTGTAGTCCCTCAGCATCGACACCACCCCCTCGCGCGGCACCAGCTACGACAACACCACGCGGAGCAGCAGGGGTGCACACGAGGTGAGCTGCTACGAGTGTAGTGTAGTCCCTCAGCATCGACACCACCCCCTCGCGCGGCACCAGCTACGACAACACCACGCGGAGCAGCAGGGGTGCACACGAGGTGAGCTGCTACGAGTGTAGTGTAGTCCCTCAGCATCGACACCACCCCCTCGCGCGGCACCAGCTACGACAACACCACGCGGAGCAGCAGGGGTGCACACGAGGTGAGCTGCTACGAGTGTAGTGTAGTCCCTCAGCATCGACACCACCCCCTCGCGCGGCACCAGCTACGACAACACCACGCGGAGCAGCAGGGGTGCACACGAGGTGAGCTGCTACGAGTGTAGTGTAGTCCCTCAGCATCGACACCACCCCCTCGCGCGGCACCAGCTACGACAACACCACGCGGAGCAGCAGGGGTGCACACGAGGTGAGCTGCTACGAGTGTAGTGTAGTCCCTCAGCATCGACACCACCCCCTCGCGCGGCACCAGCTACGACAACACCACGCGGAGCAGCAGGGGTGCACACGAGGTGAGCTGCTACGAGTGTAGTGTAGTCCCTCAGCATCGACACCACCCCCTCGCGCGGCACCAGCTACGACAACACCACGCGGAGCAGCAGGGGTGCACACGAGGTGAGCTGCTACGAGTGTAGTGTAGTCCCTCAGCATCGACACCACCCCCTCGCGCGGCACCAGCTACGACAACACCACGCGGAGCAGCAGGGGTGCACACGAGGTGAGCTGCTACGAGTGTAGTGTAGTCCCTCAGCATCGACACCACCCCCTCGCGCGGCACCAGCTACGACAACACCACGCGGAGCAGCAGGGGTGCACACGAGGTGAGCTGCTACGAGTGTAGTGTAGTCCCTCAGCATCGACACCACCCCCTCGCGCGGCACCAGCTACGACAACACCACGCGGAGCAGCAGGGGTGCACACGAGGTGAGTTATCATTATATCAGCCGATGGATGTCCACTGCTGGACATATGCCTCCTACAAGGATCGCCACAACGACCGGTCCTGCGCTGCTCTCATCCAACGGATTCGGCAACGCAGCGCTTTCCGGTACGCGGTCGCTACTCGAGAACTCTCCGTAGAGCAGATCCGTACTAATTACTTTTTGTACAATTACGCAGCTTATGTACGACTTGTAACAAGGTCTAGATCTAGAATTAAACATTTTAACGGGTTGTTACCGCGGGATCTCACCGGGTTTAAACCATATTGGTTTTTTGGTGAAGGAAAACATCGTAAAGAAATCGTTGTCTTTAAATTTTTTCGATATTCAATGTGATTTCTAAAGAAACCGACCAAAACGACAACCAAAGGAAAAGAGATGGATTATGTGAAAGATAACATGTGTAGAAAACGAGTGAATGCAGAAATGACGACTAAAAGAGATGAATAGAGAAAGACTACATATTACGCCGACCTCAAGTAATGGGATAAGGGCAGGAAGAAGAAGAATGTGACTTCTAAAGGTTTAAAAATATAAACTCCTATATTTTTTTACCATTTAATAATATTCAAGTACCCTTAGTCACATATTTATGTATTCACAGAAAGTTATCAAGCCTTTAACACCTTATTAATTGATAATTACTTTCATTCCCTTCCCTAGGTATCAGTGCTAGAAATAACGGACTCAGACGCTACCAACTCCACAATCCGAGCCAGTACCGCGTCGAGACGCTCCAAAGCCAGCTCCCTAGGATCCCCCCTACTGCCCAGCCCCAAGAAATCAGCCCTCAAAGACCCCAAAGCTAAGAAATCCATCAGAAAGACTGAGTCCATCAAATTCGACCTTAGCAACCTTGAGAGCCCCGACGACCTTTCCGACACTCATGGACTAACGGCATCAGAAGATAACATCACTCTACATTATTCTGACACATCGAGTACCCAGTCTCCGTCTCCAAGGAAATCCATACATTCCCGCAGTAGCAGAATTTTAGAGAAGCTCGGAACCTCTATAGAATCTCATCCGGAAAGCGTTGTATTGACCCCAGAATCACCTCGGGCTAGAAAGTCTTTACGAGGAAGCATTATGATTCAAAAAGCTTTGGAAACACCCGGAAATAACACTACAGGTTACTCCCGTAGGACAACTAAATCTGCGGCAGATAAAAGCTGGGATACGACAGTCGAATCCGCGTTTAAAACACGCACCTTAAGTCCTAAATCCGCACGTAATATGGAATCTTATTCTATTGTGGATTTGGTATCAAATGATTCTAAAGATTCCACCAAATCGGCGTCAGTCTACGATTCAGTAGGCTCAACCCGTTGTAGCTCAATTATGTTTGGTACTCCCAGAACCACAGGAAGAAAGACTAGATCAACTATCGACCCTCCTCTACTATCTTCAAGTACCCCATACGTCGAGAGGCGTAGAGCAACAAGATCCAATTCTAATCCAAACATTTCAAAGAGCTCCCCAAACAAAACTACCAGGGGCTCAACATCAAGAAGATCTAAATCCTTATCGACACCAGAAAACACTCAGAAACACATATCAGTTAACAGTACTAGGGTATCACGAGTATCGAGGAGCAAATCTCGTATCGACGAAAGTGACTTGCAATTCATATCATCAAGATTCGAAGACGACGCCGATGATTCCCCCAAAACATCTAAAAGACCAAGCAGAGCTACCATAAACAGTCCTAACACATCAAGCCCTCAAAACAAACGCGCCAGTCGCAAGAATCTTACTGTAAATACTTCTTCAGCAAGTCAAGGCAAGAATCTAACTGTAAACACTTCTTCAGCTAGAAAAAGCAAGAATCTGACTATAAACACTTCTTTAGCCAGCCAAGACGGTATGACTACGCCCGATCAGAGAAACAGTCCAGAAGAAGCGGGAACTCCCGTATTAAGCATACAAAATCTTTTAGATTCAAGCCAAAGTTCGTTTTCGTTCCGATCATCACGCAAATCTATGAGCAAAAGAAAGACTATTGGTGCTATTCGCTCTGAACGGAAAAAGACACGTAGCAGCATTAAATCTAAGTCTTTGAACTTATCCGCTCGTAATCTAAGACTGAGCAAAGACTCTGCGGAATCTAACAAGACTGATGAGAACAGTCTAAGACCGGATAATGAAGACATAGTGACACCTAAAAGCGCTATCAAGTTAGTCCCAGAAGCTGTCAAAAACAAACATTCAACAGCTAAAAAGCCTCAGTCAAAACGTTCTATCATAGACAATCTCAACGAATCTCTACAAGAATCTGATATAGTCAAACAGCTATTCAACAGCCCAGTTAAGAGGAAACTGTCTCAAAGCATGACAGAGTTTTCTAGAAAGCAATTATTTGACGATGACGTACCTAGACGTCCGACACGTAATACCGTCGCTTTGACCGGGAGGACACCCGACAATTCGCTCTTGAGTCACACCGGGGATATGACCCCGGACAACTTTGTTAGCCCCTTGAGTACACCGGGCAACAGTCCCAACTTGACCGGGATTAAGCGCTTATTCAAACGGACTACGCCCGAAAATGATTTGCGCAACATCAAAGGCGTTAAAGGACTCCTGCGCACGCCGCGAACACGAACATCAGTCAAGAACGACTTGACCAAGGTATCTGGAATCAAGAATGTATTCGCAAAATCACCCAAAAATCGTCTCAGTGACGTCAGAGTCAAGGAAGTATTCGCCGCTTCGCCTAGAAACGATCTACGCAGAGTTACCGGAGTTAAATCTCTGTTCCAATCGAAGAAGAAACAAAATTCTCCTAAGAACGACTTGAGTGACGTCAGAGGAGTTAGAAGCTTATATCAAAGGAAGAGCGTCGCTAATGACTTGCGCAACGTTTCTGGAGTTAAAAAGGTTTTGAGAGCTTCGCCCAAAAACGACTTGACCGACGTAAGAGGCGTCCGACGCATGTTCCGACAAGAAAAACAGCAGAACGACTACGATGACGTCAGCGGAATAGAGGAACTTTTCAATGAATCTAATGATTCTCAGGCAAATCAAAATAGCCTCTTCGACCAACTATTAGGAAACCCTAAAGTAAAATCAGTTTACTCTAAATCATTCCACAACAAGAAACCAACTAAGAAATCTGCAATTCGCAGTGCGAAATCCCTTCACAATTCCATCGACTTGATAACGAACAACGTCGAAGAATGGTTAGAGCAGGATTTACAGAAACGCGTTCACAAAAACGTTACAGTCAGCGCTTCTAAATCGAGGAAATCTTTGAACAAATCTACAAATATAACACGAGAACTACAAAAACTAATGACGGATACAGTAGAAGGGACTGCCCCGATTCGTACATCGAGAATACGGAACAGTACGATATTAAACAGTCAAGCTGAGATTAGTGACCGCAAGAAATCTGCTTCGGAAGTATACAGCGCTCATACATTGCCGATCAAGAAGAGGTCTGTAGTGAACACCTCGTTGGAGAAGCGAAGTGATACGAAGTTACTACCTATAAAGAAACGGGTGGTGCTACATTCAACGCCCGTGAAGGGGAGATACAACGTGACTATGAACGCGTCCGAACTGGGAAGGGTGTCTCCTATTGCATCCGTTGATCAGACTAATTTGGACACTGATACTACTATTAGGTAAGTTTTTATTTATTACAGGCTTTTGGCCGGGAATTCGTGTGAAATAGACATTAGGCAATAGGCAGTCACTTATGACATCTGATGATTCCAAGAATTCCTTTTATGGCCTAGTTTTGTTTGCTTGTCATTTAATGCACTTGTCTGTCCCTTTATCTTTCTCTAATTTGATTTGATGACCCTAACTGTTGACTGAATGATAATTAAGAAGCAAATTAAATGAGTAGAAATAAAAAAGAAATTGTATCTCATCGCACGATTTGTTGATCTCTTCGTAAACATTGTTATGTAATGTGTTTTGTAAGACAAATAAAGAAATTCTATTCTATTGTTTTGTTTTAACAGAGTACGCGTATTTTAATAATTTTGTATAAAATAATTTTCAGATCGTCACAACCAAAAGCGTCACCAAAGCCTAAAGGAAGGAGAGGTACTAACATAAAAAACATTATAGAAGATGAAACTGCGATAATAGAACCTAACTCTCCTAAACGTAAAACTAAAGCAAAAGAACTTGACACTATAACGATACAAGTACCGTCACCAAAACAAGGTAAACGGTCTACAAGGGGCACTCCACTGTCTCCACAACAAGCAAAAGCTTTAGAAAAGGCACTTAAATCACCACAAGTTAAAAGAGCTATAGTAGAGACAGCTAAATCGCCCCAAGCTAAAAGAGCTAAAGAAGACCTACTTAAATCACAACAAGCTAAAAGGGCTACGAAAGACACGACTAAATCACCACAACCTAAAAGGGCCATGAAAGACGCCACCAAATCACCACAAGCTAAAAGGGTTACGAAAGACACGACTAAATCACCACAAGCTAAAAGGGTTACGAAAGACACGACTAAATCACCACCAGCTAAAAGGGTTACGAAAGACACGACTAAATCACCACAAGCTAAAAGGGTTACGAAAGACACGACTAAATCACCACAAGCTAAAAGGGTTACGAAAGTAACGACTAAATCACCACAAGCTAAAAAGGTCACGAAAGACGCCCCCAAATCACCACAAGCTAAAAGGGCTACGAAAGAGACGACTAAATCACCACAAGCTAAAGGGGCCGCGAAAGACGCACCTAAATCACCACAAGCTGAAAAGACTACAAAAGAATCAGTTAAATCACCGCAAGCTAAAAGAGCAACCAGGGGCAGACAAACAGCTCCAAAAGAAGAAATAACAATTGAAAGAAAAACTAGGAGAACTAGAAATAATACTGAAAAGCAAGAAATTCAACCACCAAAGTCCCCGAAGCCTAAAGGGCGAACTAGAAATAACACAGAGAAACAAGAAACTCAGATTTCACCTAAACCTAAAGGAAAGCGCAATACTAAAGCTGTAGAACAGAAAGTTGAACAACCAAAGACCTCGCTCAAAAAGACACGCGCCTCGAAAACAATACAGAGTCCCGCGCAAGCTAAATCTACTCGATCTCGTAGAAACAAAACTGACATCCCAGAAACTAAAGCTAAGAAAGGCAGACCATCTCTCGTTATAACTAAAAAACCTCCAATACTAAGCCCTAAAGGACCAAAAAGAACAAAACCTATCGAAAGTCCCAAACCAAGATCAACCCGCAGGCAGAAAGTTGAAGCAGATAAACCGAAAACACCAAAGAAAACCCGCGCCACAGCAACAAAAAATACTGTCATAGTCAGCAAACCATCGCCACAGTTGAAACCACAGGGTTCCAAAACCAGAGGCAAAAAGGCTGAGATTATCAAATCTCCTAAAGCCAAAAAACAGGAATCTCCAAAAAAATCTCCCCCTAAAAGAGGTCGCAGGAACGTACCTGCCGTAGAAGAGCCAAAAACTAAACGGGGGAGAAATACAAAACAATCTGTGGACACAGAACCTCAACCGAAGCGAGGTCGAAACACCCGAACTACTGAAATTAAACTTCTGCAGCAATCTTTACCAGAAACTAAACCTCGCGGTAAAAAACTAGTAGCCCAAGAAAGTGTTCAATCAGAACCAGTAACAAGCAATCGTCGGAAGAACGCGCCAGAGCCAATTGCAGATCTACCAACGCGCGGTCGAAAGCGTAAAGCCGATGACATAGTATCTCCTAAAGTGACAAAAACTCGCGGCAAAGTCGCTGAAATCCAAGTGAAATCTCCAAAAGGGAAGCAGAAGAAAGAGAGTAAGCCGGATAAGAGTAAAAAGGAGGAAGTGGTTGAGAAGACTGCGCGGGGACGAGCTGCGAAGGGCAAGGTGGACGAAGCCAAGCCTGTTAGAGGGAAAAAAGTGAGTTTTATCTCTGATTATACAGGGTGTAACAAAACACCCTAGTAATACTTAAGGGGGTGCTTCAGACCATCAATCTGAACAACTTTCACTATGGATACAACTTCGAAATCGCGAAATAAAAATCATCTGTTTCATACAAAACTGCTATACTGGCTCGACTCAAATGTACGGGAGTCGGGACAGCAGATTTTTTTTATTTTTTCTCCATGTTGGCTCCATAGTGAAAGTTGTTCAGTTTGATGGTCTGAAGCACCCCCTTAAGTATTACTAGGGTGTTTTGTTACACCCTGTACATACCTACTAGAAAATCACTCAAAACAGTGTTGCCGACCTACCGATAGTTTTAATCTAAAAACAGCCGCACTGTAATATTATAAGAGACGAGCTTTTACCCGCGACTTCGTCCGCATAAATTATATACCAGATTTTAAGTCAGATGATAAGCTATCAAACAAAAGTTTCATCAAAATCGGTTCAGTAGTTTTTGCGTGATACTCGAACAAACAAACACCCAAACAAACAAACAAACAAACGAACGAACAAACAAACAAACAAACAAAAAAACAGACAGACAAAAAATCCAAAAATTGGTGATTTGGGATCAGGGACATCTAAAAACCATATCGTAATCTTTTTTTTGTAAAAATCTTCAATGTACAGACAAACTTCTGTTACAGTTTTATAATAGTTTAGATAAGTGTACTTTTTGCAACCATCAGCTGCAAGGCTGATTCAGTGTTTATGGGGTGTATAGCTTAGATCAAAGTAAAATTTATGGATAAGCCTGCAAAACTAGGGCACTTCAATACAAACTAGGGCACTTGGTCTGTCATCTCGGTACAAATTCGAAGTAAAACTGTCAATTTTTTTGCCTCTATTTCTTGTTTGAAATGTTCGCGTAAGGCCTATCCATTCATTTGACTTTGATCTAAGGTGTAGAGCAGTAGTTGCAGCTGATTGTAAATTTTTTACTGACCTTTAAACATCAGTAACTCCTAAACCATCTGGAGTTAGGCTGCCTGTCCATTGACGCGAGCTGGCTGTGCGAGCTGTGTAGCTGATCCGATCCGAACGAGATCGGCCGAGCTCCTGATTGGTTAATATTTACACAGCTACACAGCTCGCACAGCCAGCTCGCGTCAATGGACAGGCAGCCTTATGCAGGCAGACCTGGTCCATCCCCATCACAGAGATGCTCTACACACCATAAACAATGAATCAGCCTTGCAGCTGATGGTTGCAAAAAGTCACTTATCTAAACTATTATAAAACTGTAACAGAAATTTGTCTGTACATTGAAGATATTTACAAAAAAAAAATTACGATATGGTTTTTAGATGTCCCTGATTCCAAATCACCAATTTTTGGATTTTTTGTCTGTCTGTTTTTTTGTTTGTTTGTTTGTTTGTTTGTTCGTTCGTTTGTTTGTTTGTTTGTTTGGGTGTTTGTTTGTTCGAGTATCACGCAAAAACTACTGAACCGATTTTGATGAAACTTTTGTTTGATAGCTTATCATCTGACTTAAAATCTGGTATATAATTTATGCGGACGAAGTCGCGGGTAAAAGCTCGTCTCTTATACTATTAATAAGCGACGTCGTAACTCAATCGCCGTCATTTTTACTGAGCGTTATCGCCTCGATTCCGCCTCGACACTGATTTATTTCAGAAATATCGCGACAGTATCGTTTCGTCAAGGCTTACGCTCAAAAATAGCTTACGCGAGCTTGGCTTTAAACTTTAAACTTTGATTTTTTAGTTAGTTTAGGTTTAGGTATGCTATAATGTGTTGTTTTAATTTTCCAGGCGGCAGCGGCGGTTGCAGAGAGCGTCCCGGAACCCAGCCGCAAGAGGAAATCCAACAGCACCGCATCTCCTGCTAGAGGTAAACAATAAACAAATCTAAACTATTATAAAACTGTAACAGGAGTGCGATTTTTGAATCTCATTCGCTGAGTTCAGCAGTTGAAAATGTCAAAATTACTGTGGACATATGAATCTTTTTACTGTTGGTTTTACATTCAAAAAACATACTACAGGGGTGCGATTTTTGAAAGTCAAATCAGCAGTAGAAAGATGCGTATTTCCATAGTAATTTTGACATTTTCAACTGCTGAACTCAGTGAATGACATTCAAAAATCGCACTCCAGAAGTGTGTCTCATTGAAGATATTTAGAAAAACAAGATTACGATATGGTTTTTAGGTGTCCCTGATTCCAAATCACCAATTTTTGGATTTTTTTCTGTCTGTTTGTTTGTTTGTTTGTTTGTTTGTTTGTTCGGGCATCACGCAAAAACTACTGAACCGATTTTGATGAAAATTTTTTGTTTGATAGCTTAATGGCCTCGATTCGGAGTGTACCACGACTAAACTAAACTAAATGTATTCCTGTCACTTTCTAAAATAAGATTAAGAAAAGAGACAGAAAACCAACAGCTGACTTTAGTGCTGTCAAAGTGACGTTAAATGCGCAAAATAAGATGCCATCATAATGTACGCCATCTTATTTAAGTCGTTTTTGGGCGTTTAACGTCACTTTGACAGCACTAAAGTCAGCTGTTGGTTTTCTGTCTCTTTTCTTAATCTTATTTTAGAAAGTGACAGGAATACATTTAGTTTAGTTTAGTCGTGGTACACTCCGAATCGAGGCCATTATCTGACTTAAAATCTGGTATATAATTTATGCGGACGAAGTCGCGGGTAAATGCTCGTACTTGTTATAAACCAAGTGTGTACAGTGGAAATAAACTACCTCCGTGGTCTAATAGTTAAGATAATTGGGCTCTCGACACGGAGGTCGTGGGTTCGATTCCCACGGGCGACACCTAGTGATATGTCACATTGTGGGTTTGTCCCCAGTTGTTTAGGACATTGCAGGCTGAATCACCTGATTGCATAGCATAAGCATATGCTCACGACTATATTCCCCGAGGGGGTAGTCAGAGTCACCTGATTGTCTGAAATGAAAAATGATTCCGTGCTTCGGATGGCATGTTAAGCCGTTGGTCCCGGCTACTATCTCTGGTGGTAGTAGTCGTTACATAAAAACCACGTCAGAGGCCGTAAGGCGGTCTGAAAAAACTCGGACACCAGGGCTCTGCCCACACGATAAGAAAAAGCCAGCGGAAATGTGCAAAAAAGTTTATGCAGTATGCATTTTAAGTTGAGATTACTGCAATTTAAATGTAAAATGTCATTGGGCTGTTAACGATGTAATTTTTAAAAATGTTGCTCTCTTTCCAGACGAGTTCTTGTAAAAATGTTTAATTAGTTTCTATTTATTATTTGTGATGTTTTATAAAGATTTTCCTCGTGTGTTGAAATGTACGAAACGCGCGAGCGTTTGTTATTACAGTCTCGGTTCATTGACAGCCCTCGCCTGCAGCTCGTTCTGAAATCCATCCTCGAGTGTAATTAATGACTAACTAAGCTCACTTATATAATAATGTAGTATTATGTTTGTGTGTTAGTAGCAGCGAAGAGAACCCGCGGCGCTAGGGCAGTGGCAGCTTTAACTGTAGTGGAGAGCAACGCGCGCGGTCGACGCCGCAACAACGATATTGACAGTGAGTTCTATCTAATATCTATCTATCTATCTTTATACAGAGTGTAACAAAACACCCTAGTAATACTTCGGACCATCAATCTGAACAACTTTCACTACGGAGACAACGTCGAGAAAAAATAAAAAAAATATGCCGTCCCATTTGAGTCGAGACGGTACTGCAGTTTTGTATGAAAGAGCTGATTTTCTTTTCGCGATTTCGATTTTGGCTCCATAGTGAAAGTTGTTCAGTTTGATGGTCTGAAGCGCCCCCTTAAGTATTACTAGGGTGTTTTGTTACACCCTGTCGATACAACTCTTTCCCAGTGCAGTAGGTAGAGACCAGGGCGCGCCATCCGCTGCCATCCTTACATATCTCTTGTGTCTCACGCACAGCCATACATCTCTGAGATTTTATGAGAATCATAATAAAGAGAAAAATGTTTGATTTGTATACTTACTTGCATGGCGTCTTAGAGTTCCTCTGTGAAGCTGAGTTAAGGGCTTGGTCAATGACCAATAGCTACCGCGACCTGGATAGATCTATTGCAGCTACCCAGCATACGTCCTACGAGGGCGCCCTCTGCCGACACTTCCACTCACATTAGCACGATATGATAGTGAGATGTACGCACGGCGACACATCAAGCTATACAAAACCAACATAAGCTGGCCGCGCGACGTTATACGTTACTCAACCTACGCGCGACTTGCTTATGTTGGTTTTGTATAGCTTGATGTGTCGCCGTGTGTATTCGCCTTTTCATACATATCTTGTCTGGTTTTTGAGCAAAACTACAATACTATCAGTTTAAAAATTTGTATTTGTGGAAAATTTTGTATTTGTAAAATAACAATGTGTATGACCTTGAAGGGCCGTTGGATAACTTCACTCGGTTGATAAAGGAAAATAATCATTTGAATGACTCGAGTGAAGTTCGTGTGATTGAGTGACGTCACATTTGCGAGCGAGGTCATGCACATTGTTATTTTAAACCGATAGTATTACACATTTTGTCAGCGCAAAATGTTTTTAACCGACGAAAAAACAAAAAACGGAGGAGGTTATCTATTCGACGCGTATATTTTTTGTTTTATGTATGAACACGCATAACTTTCTACAGAGTAGTCCGATTTTGATAATTCTTTTTTTATTGGAAAGGGTATACTCCCAAGGTGGTCCCATTTCAATTCGGTAAATATCTGATGACGCACTTCGGAGCTACACAATAGAACTCCTCAAAAGTTGACAGCAAATCATCGGCGATTGAAAAGTTTGCTTCGTATCGATGTACCCTTTGTGTGTGCTGATATCCAGAATTCAACTAATGTATTTCACCACAAAAAAATTATGAAATAAAAATTTTTTACAAAAAAATAAAACCGACTTCAAAACTCAAAAAGTATAAAATAATATTGCAGCCGATGAATTTTACGTTAGCTATCAATTTTTTTTATTGGAGTCAGTGTCAAGCCTAGCCCCAAAAAAATACTGCAAGCTCAGTCTCGAATCGTACAGGCTTGACAGCGACTTCGATAAAACAAATTGATAGCTAACGTAAAATTCATCGGCTGCAATATTATTTTATACTTTTTGAGTTTTGAAGTCGGTTTTATTTTTTTGTAAAAAATTTTGATACATTCATTTAATTATATGTAGTTTGTTGAACGTTGAAAGTGCTAAATCTCTCGCGCCGATTGACACAATGAGGAGTTTAGTTTTAAATAAAAGCTCCTTATATTTGCAGAAGCAGTGTTGCCCGCGCCGGCGCCGGGCCGCTCTCGCCGACGGTAACACGCACACTGCACTCACTAATATTACGAGTATATTACAAGGTTTGTCATATTAATATTATCTAAACTATTGTAAAACTGTAAAAGAAAGGTAACTAGGACAGGTAGGGTACTAGGGTAGGTATCTTGGACATTGTCACACAAATTATTTAGTCACATTTGAAGTACCAGAATCTAACCTGGACTTGTGTTATTATGACTAGACAACGATATAGAATACATATACAGGGTGAAATTGATATCATTAGCATCCTTTTAAACTAAGAGTCTACCCATCAAATCGAACAACTTTCAGTATGGGAGCAAACCGATCGGAGCACAAAAAAATCAGCTGTTCCATACTAAACTGCAGCGCCTACGCGACAAAAATGTATGCAACAGCCGACTTTTTTTTTTGCTCCGATTGGTTTGCTCCCATAGTAAAAGTTGTTCAGTTTGATGGGTAGACTCTTAGTTTAAAAGAATGCTAATGATATCAATTTCACCCTGTAGATACAAACATCCATGGCTCGGGTATAAATATTCATATTCATCATACAAATATTTTTCCCTTACGGGATTCGAACCCGCGACCCTCGGCACAGCAGGCAGGTTCACTACCGACTGAGCTACCGGGCCGTCAGAGTGTGTCTGTACATTTGAGTGAAGTAAATTATGATTGTTTTTTATTTTTATTTATTGAAGATATAAAAAAACACAATAATACAATTTTAGGTGCCCCAGCCTGCGTAACATGACAGAGAGCGACACAGATAGTAGTCATACTAATTATGAAATCAAAGCTGCACTTTTAGATGGAAGCAAGCCGCTTTGCACAGTGTTAGTAGGGACCAAAAGAAGTGATTTGACCCGCAGCAGCGCAACTTTCATCCCTTAGGACAATAGTTGGCGCCACTTCATTAAAATAAACTTTGAAAAATTCTACAAGCCGAACGGCTTCACCGATTTCTATTATTAATGTGTCAATCGAAAGAATATTTATTAGTTTATGATAAAAAAAATAAAAAATAAAAATATCTATAATGGCTGCCAAAAGCCATGCATTTTTGTAAATTTTTTAAAGTTATTTTTCCGTTTTTTCTTAATAACATTAAAAAAATGTATGAATTGGGTATATTTTTAATTATTCACATTGTTAATAAATCAATAACAAGTTTAATAAAAAAAAACTGCATGTCAATATCTTTAATAGTTTGGAAAATATTTAAGATTACATAAGCAGGTAAGGGGCGCCCCAGTCTTAGTAATTATGCAAAAATTACTCAATTTGGTGATGGAAGTAAGCCGCTTTGCACAGTGATAGAAGGGACTAAAATAAGCAATTTTACCCGCGGCAGTGAAACATTAATCGTTTAGGATCACAGATGGCGCCACATATTTTAACAAACTTCAAAAAATTATTGAAACTAAACGGCTACACCGATTTTAATTATTTAGGTGTCAAACGGTTCGTCTTTTTATGTTTCAATTTAAAAAAATTAAATAGTCAATTATTTGTAGAAATTGAAAGTGCAAAAATAATAAAATATACAACGTGTTAATGAATTAACGCAAAACCTCATACACCCCAACTGATTTATAACAAAATAATTAGATTGCAACAATAATTGCATTATTTTGATAGTTAAAATTTAAAGTTATTCGCATTTTAAGTTTTGAGGCAAAAATGATTTGTTATCATTTCAGCACTAAAAGAAAGCGCTAGCGTACTCATGGATACATTTTTATAATCTTGTTTTGGTAGTAAGTAGGGTGAGTGTGCACATGCGGTGGGTTGTCATCGGGTTCAGTAAATTTTAAATTTTGCAAAAAAAAAATTTTATATTTTGAAAAAAATTACCTATGTTGAAACCATGATAATTCGATTCTGTTCTCGATTCTAAACAAACTACTTTCTAGTTTTGCGTTAATTCATTAACACGTTGTATACAAAAAATAAAAAATGTCATGTTTTCACTAAACTACGCTGAACAATGTATGAAGTGTGTATTTTTATTTTAGATAGATCTATTTCGTATCTAAAGATAAAAACTGCATCGAAATTGGTTTAGTAGTTTTGTAAATATTTCTAATTTCTGCCGATAAAAGTCCACAAATCAAGGATCGCCTCAACAGGACCGGCCCTGTACTATCTTCATCCAACGAGTGCCCGCTACCTTCACCGGATCGTCGGTCCACCTTTTGGACTACCCACGATACGCTTTCCGGTACGCGACTGCGCGGTCGCCACTCGAGAACTCTTCAGCCCCATCGCCCATCTGTACGTCGAGCAATGTGCTAAGCCCATTCCTACTTTAGTTAGAAATTCTCCGGGTTGTGTCGGGCTGTCGGCTACCCTGGTTCTCTTGCGGACGGACCTCTTCATTTCTTAATCGATCTCGCAGGGACAATCTATATAGCCATCTCCATTGCCTTTGGGAGACTTACAACATTTTTACTTGGCTTTAATTTAGTGAGCGACCATGTAATAGCATAATTTATTATATTATATTTTGTATATCATTTCAAATCATATCTATTTACTATTTACGTATGATTTCCACAGCCGCCCTTGCAGAATTTTTATTACACTACAGAGGACGAGGTGTAAGCTAGGTCGACGCGTCGGCAACCACAGCGCATTGCGTCCGTCACAGCCTGATTTATAAGCGAATTGGTTGAAGAATATTTTCTGTTTAATAGTTCCCATCCCATGTCCATCTTTTTAGGGATGTAACAAGAGCTCCTAAGGTGAATGGACTTCACAGTATTTAAAATATACAATGGTCAGTGCATTGTGCGCAGCCTGATTTACAAGCGTATTAGTCGAAGAGGGATAATTCTGACAAATTGCAACTTTTGACCATTGTGGAGTTCATCTTACCTTAGGAGGTCTTGTTATATCATCATAAAAAGATAAGCATGGGATGGGAACTATTAAATTGAAAACATTCTCCGACCAATGTACTTATAAATGAGGCTGCGACGGACACAATACGCTGTAGTTGTCGACACGTCGACCAACCTTGCACCCTGCAGTGTAAAATATTCTGCAAAAGCGTCTGTGGGAATCAAACGTAAGTAAAGTAAGAAATGCTATAAATAAATATCTTGGACATTGTCACACAAATTATCTAGTCACATTTAAAGTACCGGAATCTAAACTCATACACCACAACTACAATACCAATCACCAACTACAATACTTGGCTATACTAATATCATTATAATAATACTAAATGAAGGCATAGTTTGAAGGTTGCAAGTCAACCAAAGTTCAATGGGCTAGAGGGCTAAGCTCGGAGTTTACCTCCGAAATCAAATCAGAAATGAAGTCGACACAACCCAAAGAATTGCTAACTAAAGTGGCAATGGGCTGGGCATATTGCTCGCAGAACAGCTGGCCGATGCTGATGGGGCAGAAAAGTTCTCGACCGGCGACCGCGAGGTCGCGTACCGGAAAACGTACCGTGGGTAGGCCTCCACTAGGTGAACCGACGATCCGGTGATGATAGTGGGTACCTTTTGGATGTGAGTAGTGCAGAACCAGTTGTTTTGGCGATCCTTGAGGGGGCCTACGTCTAGCAGTGGACGTTTATCGGCAGAAATTAGAAATATCTACATAACTACTAAACCGATTTCGATGCAGTTTTCACTTTTAGATTCGAAATAGATCTGTCTAAAATAAAAATACACACTTCATACATTGTTCAACGTAGTTTAGTGAAAACATGATATTTTTTTATATATTTTATTATTTTTGCACTTTCAATTTCTACAAATAATTGACTATTTAATTTTTTTAAATTGAAACATAAAAAGACGAACCGTTTGACACCTAAATAATTAAAATCGGTGTAGCCGTTTAGTTTCAATAATTTTTTGAAGTTTGTTAAAATATGTGGCGCCATCTGTGATCCTAAACGATTAATGTTTCACTGCCGCGGGTAAAATTGCTTATTTTAGTCCCTTCTATCACTGTGCAAAGCGGCTTACTTCCATCACCAAATTGAGTAATTTTTGCATAATTACTAAGACTGGGGCGCCCCTTACCTGCTTATGTAATCTTAAATATTTTCCAAACTATTAAAGATATTGACATGCAGTTTTTTTTTATTAAACTTGTTATTGATTTATTAACAATGTGAATAATTAAAAATATACCCAATTCATACATTTTTTTAATGTTATTAAGAAAAAACGGAAAAATAACTTTAAAAAATTTACAAAAATGCATGGCTTTTGGCAGCCATTATAGATATTTTTATTTTTTATTTTTTTTATCATAAACTAATAAATATTCTTTCGATGACACATTAATAATAGAAATCGGTGAAGCCGTTCGGCTTGTAGAATTTTTCAAAGTTTTTTTTAATGAAGTGGCGCCATCTATTATCCTAAGGGATGAAAGTTGCGCTGCTGCGGGTCAAATCGCTTATTTTGGTCCCTACTATCACTGTGCAAAGCGGCTTGCTTCCATCTAAAAGTGCAGCTTTTCCTTAAAATATCTCCATAACGACTAGGACTATAGCTTCTAAACGTCAAATTGGCGGTTATCTCTAATATAGTATCTCTCTCAAATTTGACGTTTAAAAGTGACCTGTGTCGCTCTCACCTTTGTCATGTTACGCAGGTTGATTCCAAATCACCAATATTTGGATTTTTTGTCTGTCTGTTTATTTTGTTCGAGCATCGAACGCAAAAACTAATTTTTTTGTTGTTCGAAAGCTTATAATTTGACATATTCCATCCCTTTAGGAATGAGTCATCCGCTTAACTCAGGAATGCAATAATATTTTATTTCACACTCCCTACTAAATGTATAGGTATGCATAAATTCTATACCTAAAGGGTGTTAGGCTAAACAGTTGCATTGCTACAGGATGTTAAGGTAAACAGTTGCATTACTTTAAGGGGTGATTGTACCTATGATACTGAACAACTTTCCCTAAGAAACCAATTCGTAAAAAATTTTGTGGACTTCCCATATAAATGCAATCAGCTGATCGAAGTTTTGTATGAAAAGTCGATTTTTTTTTTGTGAATTTCCTGTAGGTTTCTTAGGGAAAATTGTTCAGAATCATGGGTACAATCACCCCTTAAAGTAATGCAACTGTTTACTCTAACACCCTGTAGAGTAACTTTCATTAATATAATCAATTTATTCTGATTGCAGGTGTATCGAGACGCCCAATTTTTGATTTTAAGATATTCATAATTTAATTATGTGTTAGCTTTTGCTTGTTCCTTTGACAGGGACATTATTATAATGTAGTATAATTTTATTTTATTATTAATTTTAGATTATTTTATCTTCACCTCTTTGATGATAGTTAGAAACTCCGACAATAAAGAGACTATTGGTAAATGGCGGCGGGTATTTACGAAGCCGTGGGCTAGAACCATTGACTTACCAAGTACTGGACGTCGGGCCTGCGCTCAAAAGTGTCTAAACCAAAAGAGCACCAAACGTGTAAACAGAACCAATTACGCGCGACAGTCTTCATTTTGATCGGCCGACTACGTGCACGCGCGTGCGCACTGTTCTCGCCGTGCCGCGATGGGCTAAAAACTACGCAGGCAAAATGAAAAAGAATTTCAGAATTTTCAATGTTTTAGTTGGTTCATATTATTATAAACGTACTTAGATTTGAGTAGGTTAGTCTCGGACACTTTTTTCGAGAATTTTGTACTAGACCCGGCATCCATTATTTTGTATGTCAATGGTACCTATACTACTTTACTGTGGACTATGTGTGGTGGGCATATGCCTATCACTCAAACTATTTAGAGCGTAAGCGATGTTACAACTGAATCGCCGCGACGTCGCAACTGAATCGCCGCGATTTTTAAGCACAGGCGTTATCGCCGCTATACTGATTGATCTCTAAGATATCGCGACCATATCGTTCGGTCAAAGCCTACGCTTAAAAATAGCTTGTGTGTTATGGCTCTTAATAAAAATGTATTACCCTCGTCAATTTGCGTTTGCGCAGTCCCTGACAAAACCCGAAGTCGTTTAGTAATCAGGACCCGGCGTCCATAAGTTAGTAAGTCGATGCTGCGCCGCGTCCGTCCCGTGTCGCGTCGCATCGTCGCCTTACGCCTCTCCAGCATGTTTCACGCTTAAGAAAGAAGTGTGAGGCTCAATCTAGACATATACTTTATTTATGGGAATGTACCTCTGAGAAATAAATAATTTTTAATTTTATTTTCGTTTTATCTAAGTACTGAAGGTTAAGTTATTATTGCTAGACGTATTCGTCATGCCCGTGCTACGTCCATGCGCTACTATAAACGGTTCTATTTTTGCATGACAGCAAAATAATTATGATTTTTTTGGCTTAATTTGAGTACAATTATGATTAATTTGATTTTGAATACTTAGTAAGGGCTCTTTTACTGTCATTTTAACAATTTACCTGTTAACTTACAAAGAAATGTTATACGCAATTTTACCGCAAATTTTTCTCGTTTAGGGTTGCTATATTACTCATAACATAAGCGGGCCGGCATTAATCGGCACAGCCGTGCGGTAAAATCGAATATGTGTAGATGAATGTTCGGGGAAAAAGCCGCTCGTCTTTGTCGCACGAATACAGTGGCCGGGTAAAGCCGGGCGGTAAAATCAAATGTATGCAGATAAATGTTCGAATGATGCGTCTACTTGAATGAACTACCCGATCGGCACGAGCCGAATGAAGCCGAAACAAGTGCAGTGATTGCTTCGGGTCGGCTTTGGCCGCGGTCCGATTTACAATTTCATAGCTCACAGTGCTAACGTCCATAATCGCTGGTCCGAAACCACAAGCGTGATTTCACAACTTACGGCGCTATTAGCCAAAGATAAAATATACTATTAGCGTTGTAATCCATCGGACCGGTCTCAAACCACTGACAGTTGTATTGTATGAAAAACCGCCATAAAACATCAGTTTGACATTGACAGTGATATAAGATTGATTGGTTTGACATAAGGCTCACGGTGATATCGCCGTGGAGCATGGGCACAGAAATTCCAAGATGGCGCTGATAATGACGTCATCAATGACGTCACGCCGTCTAACGTGATCGCACTTACACCAAATCGGGACGCGTTTGAGCGCGCTAAAATAGATTTTGGCGTAATTCGGACCGCGGCCTTTGTTGATCGACAAATACTGCCGAACCGACAGTGCCGACCCGCTTATGTGTATAGCAACCCCCACACATTTAATTCTCCGAGTAAATGGCTTCTTGAACAACGTTGTATAAGTTGAAATAAGAGAAAAGCTCTCTTTCTAGTAGGTTTACTTTTACTTGTGCAGAATGGGACAAAACATTTTCCGCTCGTTCATATTTCGCTTTCTTGCCCTTCTAAAAAAACGTCTAATGCTTGTACTAAAATAATAATTAATTAAATAATTTTAATTTGGTGTCTACTTTCAAAGCAAATTATTAATATATTTTACTCAATAGATAGTAAAAGACTCCTTCATTTTAATTTTGGTTTAGATTTAAGTTTTTCGAAAGTTTTTTTTCTTAATTTTAATGCATAGAACACGTTACGTGTATCAACATATTAAAAACACGATAAGGTTATATCGCGTCTTTTATCTCGCCCTTTCGCCCGCAAATAGAAAGAGAGCTAAAGCGCGATAGAAAATCTATTGTTTTGTCGCGTAGATTTGCGTTCCGGCAGTTGAAAGGTTAATTATTCTCGGGAACACAATATTTTTTTAAAATGCCCTAAGGTCAATTCAAAAGACGCGGAAAAAATGCTCGAGCACTTTTTAAGTGGTAATTAAAAATCACCCTTATTCCATTCAAACCGAGCTGAAAATAGTATGCAACAGTAAACTAATACAGCGGATAGCAGCGTCGTTTTGCGCCGGCCAAGAAATGCTCGAGTATTTTGCCGCTTAACACTTTAATTGCTGACGACCTACGTGGTAGGTCAGCAACAAATGGGCCGCAGTGCGCACGACTCAAACGTTGAGTCAGAATTGTATAGAATTCCACAGTGTTAGCACTGCGCGAGTATCATTGTTTTGAGCTTAGCAGCGAGTGTTAAAATCTCGTAATCTGCTTTGATGCATCAAAGTTTATAGTTTTGTATTAAAATACGCAACAAGTGATATTATGTTGATACCCGTAACATTATATAAGTGTGCGTCGTCGCGGTATATAACAATATATATACGTAGAGTATGCTATTATAAGTATGTGATGTACAATATTTGTGATAGCGCTGTGATAACGCACACCTTGCGACATACATATTTATTAGGATAGTATAGGTTACTACTGAAAGATTTCAACACAAAGATACTAATAGACAGAGATCCGACCCTAAAATTATGCATCTATTTCTTAGGCGAACGAAATGTGATTCTAGTGTACGTTTACACAGGGGTTAATTTAACGCCGCCAAGTTTTCTAAAACAATCTTGCCGCAAGTAACTTTTCCTTTATGATTTTTGGTATAACTTTTTCCACCCGTCTGTTTGGGAAGTAAATCAGGTGCCATCGGAAGGAGACTGAGCTAAAGTACTGGAAAAACTACTCGGGTTGCCACCTCTCAGTCTGTAAATTGTTTTTTAATAATATGTTTTATGGCTCTGGATACTAGGTCCTTTAAAGCCATATCTTTTTTTTCTTCTTCATATTCTTAATTTTGATGGTGGATGAATGGTTGATAGATGACGATGAATGTTAAGCCTCGAAACGTTGGTGTTCGAAGTCAAAACGCTTCTTTGGAGTTGTTGGAGACAATCGAAAGACGCAGGAAATGCAGAAGTCCACAGGAAAGAGGTCAACCGACCGCTTTTCCTGTTTACGCCCATACACCATGATATTTCACTGAACTGTATATTGTTCACTTGCACGACACTTTGTTGCGCAAAACTACACCAATCTTACGAACCAAAACCCACTATAAACAATAAAAATTCGATAAAATATGTGGACCCCAAACGTAGCTATCGAATGCCCGCCAAAAACTCCCTCTCAGTCTGCCGCAACTCTAGGGTTGCCAGGTCAAAAAATGACTTCTTTGACAAAATTGGTCTTTGAAATCTTTCAGTAGTATAGAGCAAGGTATAGAGTTTTGGTACAAACGCCTGTGAGCTCAAAAATTGCATAAAATATTTGCCAAAACGCACACAAAAGATGTGGGATCAATGTTGTAGGATCATAAATGACAATTTTAGAATTATTTTAGACATTATGGAGGTCAATTTATATTCCTTATACTTTTAAAGATAATATGAATTGATATTTTTAAACTAGAGGCGTATTGTTAAAATTTTTAAATAAAATTGTGAAATATTGTATTATGGTATTTTATTTGAGACCATTATTTCTTCGTAATACTATTTATTTATAAATTACACATTTATATTTTTTCTTAAAGTTTGATATTTAAATAAATAACATACACAAAATAAGTATACAAGTACCATAAAATAATTTCTTAAATTACTAATGGAAATATTTACTTTTCTTAACAGTTAAGAGGGTAACGAGCCTCCTATCCTATAGATATCCTGTGCTGGCTCTCAATCGTATTTTTTAATTCTATACAATTATACATTTCCAAAAAACAAGAATGTCACAGTGTAGTCATTGTTGGTTTTTCTATTTATCGGGTCATGGTTCCCACTTCCCACCCACTGAGCAAGTAATCACTACGTTTTGTTCTCAACCCTCGATAAAACTTTCTAAATAAATTAGAAAATAGATTCAATTCAACTGGCAGCCTTGAACTAGAGTAGAGGGGTTAGATAACTGAATATCTGTTCCGAAGTAACTAGTAATTTGTAGGCACAGTGCCTATAACAGACAAGTTAATGAACGAATGAGCGCGAGCCGCTCTAAAATACCCCGAAGGAGACATGTGTGTTTGTTTTTTCGCACACCGAAAGTTATTTGTATCACCAAGAATGGGATGTGCAGTTATGTTATGTCTAGTACCTTGTACATAATAGTTTGCAGCTGCGAACGCGGGACGTGAACTTCATTTGTTAATGAATAGTCATATCGCACCCCATTTCATTCTTGGTGATACAAATAACTTTCGGTGTGTGAAAAAACAAACACACATGTCTCCTTCAGGGTTCAGGGGCTTCCTCATTGAAGCAACACAACAAGTTGATTGTATTGTTGTGGTCAAGGTCCTGTCATTTTCATATTTAACTTCGGATTAATGCTTTGGTACTGTTTCGTAGGTAGTTTTTTAGTACTTTCGGTACTGTTTAGTAGTTTCTACATTGCACGCTAGTTTTTTTGTTTTTCTTATGTTTTTCGTATTTGGTAGATTTTTGTAATTTTGGCTAGTTTCTGATCCTTTGGATTGTTTTCGGTTTTTTTGGTAGGTAGATTTTTTTATCTACCAAAATCTTCAAAAAACCAAATAACTAAGTAATAAAAACGACCCAAATCTACCAAAAACAATCAAAATGCACTAAAAACAAAAACACTAGGTACCGAAAAGTACCAAAAATTATCAGTACCTAACCAAAAACTGCCAAAGGTTACATGTGACATGTTTTAAATTTAATTCCTTTGCCTATAATCTCGTTACGTCACACACGCGTGACCACTACGCGGTCGTCCCGCGCCGTGGTCGGTCAGGTTCGAACGAGGCTTCGTCATTGATTAGTACAGGAGCCGGCGGCCTTGAACTTGAGCGGGTTGGAGATCCTGAATATGTTGGGCAGCAGGTGCGCCAGGTCGTGGAAGAGCGCGCGCTGCGTGTCGGCGGGCAGCGCGCACTGCAGCGTGGCGAGCTCCGCGCCGCCCCACGACGCCGCCTCCAGCATGAACCCCTTCACGCACTTCAGCACCAGCTCCGCCCTGCGCAGGCACCACGCCGCCGTCATCTCCTATACAACATCCATTTTTTTTTTATTAAGTTTGCTCTTGACCTCAATTCAGTCCTTAGGACGAAGATGGGGTCGAAGATGTAGCGAGCTTATACCCAGAAGATGCCTATTCACTCGTACTTTAAAGGAATTCGAGTTGTAAGCGCTCGGAAATACTGACGCGGGCAGGGCATTCCACTCCTTGGCTGTGCGCATTATAAAAGAATCAGAATGGCGCTTGGTGCGGACATGTGGGATGTCAACCAAAAAGAGGTGATATCCCGCGGTGCGTATGGGAGTCCGATAGTAGAAAGGGGAAGGCGGGATGAGCTCATATAGCTCTTGGGCACACTCACCGAAGTACAATCTGTAGAAGACCGACAAGCAGTCTACTCTGCGGCGGTGGGCTAGGCTACATTTTCATATGGAAAGCTAGAGCGGTGATAGCACAACATAACTAATACACCTTACAGTACGGCAACGGATATACTTGCGCAGAGCAACAACGGGGGCGTTACGGGAAAGCGGGCCGCGGGGGTCGCACTACCGGATCTATATGAAGGTGTCTGTATTGCCTTGCATATCTGCGCATAACAGCGTAAATACACGGGCGCGGCGGCATCGCTCACCATCAAGGGCGTTGGCATACTGTAAGACTTATAGTAATACTGTGGTGATAACTAGTAAAGGAAGAGAGCTAGCAACTCCGAGACGACGCGACGGTTAGATTCCTGGCCTCTCATTCGCGCTAAACATTATCTCTAAATTAAAAAAGTTAATGTAAACTCGATGATTATTTGAATGACCAAAATTCGACGGGACAAGGGTGGATTTATAGCCCCCCACCCCTACAAAAGGTACTTAGATCTCTACTATCATCGGATTTACCGAAATTGAAAACATGCGGTGGCTTATCAGCTTCCCGGCTGACCCCTAGGCAAAATTGGTAGCCACGTCAATGATGATCATTTTAGTGGTTTTCATCTCCGCGCCTCCCCGGAAGGGGCGAACCAGTTGATCCCGGACAAATTCGTCAGATGGCGGTGTTCTTATTCGTTTAGCCGAGGCCTAACATAAAGAAGGTGTAATCTCACTGTACCTCTGAGTGTTCATGGCGCAGTAGTAACGGCAGTGATATGCTGGTGATATCGTTGTTGCACGCCGCCTTCAGAATGTTGCGTAGACCGAGGATGGCCGGGTGACGCGATGTTATGTCGCCTGTAAGATACGTAATATAATGATAAGAATTATACTACCTTATACAGCGTGTTAATGAATTAGCGCAAAACTAGAAAGTAGTTTGTTTAGAATCGAGAGCAGAATCGAATTATCATGGTTTCAACATAGGTAATTTTTTTCAAAATATTAAATAATTTGTTTGCAAAATTTAAAATTTTCTGAACCGGGTGTCAACCCGCCGCACGGGCACATTCACCCTACTTACTACCAAAACAAGATTGTAAAAATGTATCCATGAGTACGTTAGCGCTTTCTTTTCGTGCTGAAATGATAACAAACAATTTTTGCCTCAAAACATAAAATGCGAATAACTTTAAATATTAATTATAAAAATAATGAAATTATTGTCGCAACCTAAGGTTGCAACCTAATTATTTTGTTATAAATCAGTTGGGGTGTATGAGGTTTTGCGCTAATTCATTAACACGTTGTAGAAATGCTTTAATTAATATCCTTTCCGAAACAAAAGTCTGGATACATGATCTTTTTCGGGGTGTTCAGAAGCGTTGCCTCGACTACCAACTAACTGCTCACTTAAAAATGTCGTTGGTAGTCGGTAGTTTTGCTATAAAGCAAGACTTACTTTTAGCATATTGAAGGTCTTACAATTGAATGATGTGGTCAAGTGACGATAGCCAACGATGTCAGCTTTCCGTCCAAAAAACACACAGCATAAGTGTTTTTTTTTTTGAGATTTGGTGTTGGAGGAAAACGGAGGGGATAAGTTGGACAGGGACAGAACGAATAACAAATGAAGAGATGTTAAGAATGGTCAAAGAAGAGAGAAATATTCTGAAAACAATCGAAATCGGAGAGGAAAAATGATCGGATACGAAACGACAATTTCTTTGGGAAGGGTAAAGAGGCTGAGAAAGACCGGCAGAGTTATTTTGCCCACGTTAAGGAAAGATTGATGACGTGTCGTATCAAGAACTCAATACACTAGGGGAAAAGAGACTGGATTGGCGAATACTCCACCGACAAGAGCGTAGCTCTTAAATAAGATGATGATGATGAAGAAACTCACAATCAGGATAACTTGTAAGTCACTCACCAGATCTAAGTGAAGAGTCGTCGACAACCAGGTGGAACACGACGTGTACATCGGCGAGGTTACTGTGCTTGGTTACGAATATGTCCCCGGTCTGCAGATTGCGCTTCGAACGGATCCTGGTTGCAGCTGTAGTGTTGCCGGGAGTGTTGTTACTATTCTCTGTCTGCTCTTTGAAGCGCTGGTTGTTGCGTTTCTCTACCTGTGATGGGAAATGGTTGTGAGAAGAGGTTTTCTTCTAACGAGTGGCAAGTCATTCTAAATTATACCAGCCCGGTATTTGGTGAAAAGGTAAGCATAAGCGATACTGAGTGACTGCGTGAGAGTAGGAATACACTATTGCCCACATTTACTGCCACACTTTCTACTAAGAGGGGGTGAGGTAAAAATTGGCGGGGGACGGGGAGTGACCGTACCGTATGCAATATCATTTCTGATACTGTTCCTCGATGATCCACTACGCACTGAGCACCTCTCCTATTTGTCGCACTCTAGAAAATAAGCTGACTAAAACTCACGGGCTCCTTGATTTTCTCGACGATGGTCCTCAGCTGTGCGTCTACATCAGGGAAGTGATGCTCCGTGGAGCGCTTAGCGGCGGCGAGGAGGCGGGAGGTGGGGGGCGCGGCGCGCGGGGGAGGCGAGTCGCACAGCAGCACTACCGCCGACAGCTCGCCCGAGTACAGCCCGAGCGACGTCTGCAGCCGCCGCGACGCCGACGACGGACTGTAGTGTTCACATATACATTAGGGAGGCGAGTCGCACAGCAGCACTACCGCCGACAGCTCGCCCGAGTACAGCCCGAGCGACGTCTGCAGCCGCCGCGACGCCGACGACGGACTGTAGTGTTCACATATAGATTAGGGAGGCGAGTCGCACAGCAGCACTACCGCCGACAGCTCGCCCGAGTACAGCCCGAGCGACGTCTGCAGCCGCCGCGACGCCGACGACGGACTGTAGTGTTCACATATACATTAGGGAGGCGAGTCGCACAGCAGCACTACCGCCGACAGCTCGCCCGAGTACAGCCCGAGCGACGTCTGCAGCCGCCGCGACGCCGACGACGGACTGTAGTGTTCACATATAGGTACATTAGGGAGGCGAGTCGCACAGCAGCACTACCGCCGACAGCTCGCCCGAGTACAGCCCGAGCGACGTCTGCAGCCGCCGCGACGCCGACGACGGACTGTAGTGTTCACATATACATTAGGGAGGCGAGTCGCACAGCAGCACTACCGCCGACAGCTCGCCCGAGTACAGCCCGAGCGACGTCTGCAGCCGCCGCGACGCCGACGACGGACTGTAGTGTTCACATATACATTAGGGAGGCGAGTCGCACAGCAGCACTACCGCCGACAGCTCGCCCGAGTACAGCCCGAGCGACGTCTGCAGCCGCCGCGACGCCGACGACGGACTGTAGTGTTCACATATACATTAGGGAGGCGAGTCGCACAGCAGCACTACCGCCGACAGCTCGCCCGAGTACAGCCCGAGCGACGTCTGCAGCCGCCGCGACGCCGACGACGGACTGTAGTGTTCACATATAGGTACATTAGGGAGGCGAGTCGCACAGCAGCACTACCGCCGACAGCTCGCCCGAGTACAGCCCGAGCGACGTCTGCAGCCGCCGCGACGCCGACGACGGACTGTAGTGTTCACATATACATTAGGGAGGCGAGTCGCACAGCAGCACTACCGCCGACAGCTCGCCCGAGTACAGCCCGAGCGACGTCTGCAGCCGCCGCGACGCCGACGACGGACTGTAGTGTTCACATATAGGTACATTAGGGAGGCGAGTCGCACAGCAGCACTACCGCCGACAGCTCGCCCGAGTACAGCCCGAGCGACGTCTGCAGCCGCCGCGACGCCGACGACGGACTGTAGTGTTCACATATACATTAGGGAGGCGAGTCGCACAGCAGCACTACCGCCGACAGCTCGCCCGAGTACAGCCCGAGCGACGTCTGCAGCCGCCGCGACGCCGACGACGGACTGTAGTGTTCACATATACATTAGGGAGGCGAGTCGCACAGCAGCACTACCGCCGACAGCTCGCCCGAGTACAGCCCGAGCGACGTCTGCAGCCGCCGCGACGCCGACGACGGACTGTAGTGTTCACATATAGGTACATTAGGGAGGCGAGTCGCACAGCAGCACTACCGCCGACAGCTCGCCCGAGTACAGCCCGAGCGACGTCTGCAGCCGCCGCGACGCCGACGACGGACTGTAGTGTTCACATATACATTAGGGAGGCGAGTCGCACAGCAGCACTACCGCCGACAGCTCGCCCGAGTACAGCCCGAGCGACGTCTGCAGCCGCCGCGACGCCGACGACGGACTGTAGTGTTCACATATACATTAGGGAGGCGAGTCGCACAGCAGCACTACCGCCGACAGCTCGCCCGAGTACAGCCCGAGCGACGTCTGCAGCCGCCGCGACGCCGACGACGGACTGTAGTGTTCACATATAGGTACATTAGGGAGGCGAGTCGCACAGCAGCACTACCGCCGACAGCTCGCCCGAGTACAGCCCGAGCGACGTCTGCAGCCGCCGCGACGCCGACGACGGACTGTAGTGTTCACATATACATTAGGGAGGCGAGTCGCACAGCAGCACTACCGCCGACAGCTCGCCCGAGTACAGCCCGAGCGACGTCTGCAGCCGCCGCGACGCCGACGACGGACTGTAGTGTTCACATATAGGTACATTAGGGAGGCGAGTCGCACAGCAGCACTACCGCCGACAGCTCGCCCGAGTACAGCCCGAGCGACGTCTGCAGCCGCCGCGACGCCGACGACGGACTGTAGTGTTCACATATACATTAGGGAGGCGAGTCGCACAGCAGCACTACCGCCGACAGCTCGCCCGAGTACAGCCCGAGCGACGTCTGCAGCCGCCGCGACGCCGACGACGGACTGTAGTGTTCACATATAGGTACATTAGGGAGGCGAGTCGCACAGCAGCACTACCGCCGACAGCTCGCCCGAGTACAGCCCGAGCGACGTCTGCAGCCGCCGCGACGCCGACGACGGACTGTAGTGTTCACATATACATTAGGGAGGCGAGTCGCACAGCAGCACTACCGCCGACAGCTCGCCCGAGTACAGCCCGAGCGACGTCTGCAGCCGCCGCGACGCCGACGACGGACTGTAGTGTTCACATATACATTAGGGAGGCGAGTCGCACAGCAGCACTACCGCCGACAGCTCGCCCGAGTACAGCCCGAGCGACGTCTGCAGCCGCCGCGACGCCGACGACGGACTGTAGTGTTCACATATACATTAGGGAGGCGAGTCGCACAGCAGCACTACCGCCGACAGCTCGCCCGAGTACAGCCCGAGCGACGTCTGCAGCCGCCGCGACGCCGACGACGGACTGTAGTGTTCACATATAGGTACATTAGGGAGGCGAGTCGCACAGCAGCACTACCGCCGACAGCTCGCCCGAGTACAGCCCGAGCGACGTCTGCAGCCGCCGCGACGCCGACGACGGACTGTAGTGTTCACATATACATTAGGGAGGCGAGTCGCACAGCAGCACTACCGCCGACAGCTCGCCCGAGTACAGCCCGAGCGACGTCTGCAGCCGCCGCGACGCCGACGACGGACTGTAGTGTTCACATATACATTAGGGAGGCGAGTCGCACAGCAGCACTACCGCCGACAGCTCGCCCGAGTACAGCCCGAGCGACGTCTGCAGCCGCGGCGACGCCGACGACGGACTGTAGTGTTCACATATACATTAGGGAGGCGAGTCGCACAGCAGCACTACCGCCGACAGCTCGCCCGAGTACAGCTCGAGCGACGTCTGCAGCCGCGGCGACGCCGACGACGGACTAAGGAGCCGTTTACTTACAAGTGTAAGGGATAACAAGGCAAATACTGAAACGGTGAATTCTGACTTGCCAACTGAATAATTTTTAGTATGGGACCAACATAAAAATCACGAAAAAACGTTGTCTGAAGCACCACTTAAAGTACTTTCTACCAGCAAGTACCTACAGGTCAAGTAGGGACTTAAGGGACTGACATCAAAATCGAGAAATAAAAAGCCTGATGAAATAAAAAGTCTTAAGAGAAAAAATCGTCACCATATTGGGACCCTGTATTATTATGTACTTAGTGTAAGCTAATGATAAAGAAAGAGACTAACTTGTCGAGATGATCGATGGTGCACAGGTCCAAGAGGTCCATGGCGACGATGCGTATGTTGTGGGTCTGCTTCAGCTGTGAGCCCAGGTGTATGGTGAAGCTCTCCTCGAGGCGCGCGGTCCCCTCCGCGTCCGCCTGACCGCCCTGTCCGCCGGTCTGTCCGCCCTGACCGCCGGGCGCGGTCGCTGTGCGCAGCGGGAGACCGTCCGAGAACGTGCCCAGTGGAGAGTTGCTGTGGGTGCGTTTCATTGTCATTATTTTATCACTGACTTCGTCCGCGTGGATTACCCCTTTAGGGGTCGTCGAGGAATAGTCTCACGTTCTGCTAGTGCCGCTATAACTAGACGGCCCGATAGCTCAGTCTGTAGTTAACCTGCCTGCTGTGCCGAGGGTCGCGGGTAAGAATCCCGTAAGGGACAAATATTTGTATGATGAATACTAATATTTGTACCCGAGTCATGGCCATGGATGTTCGTATCTAATATACTAATTCAGTACATTACATTTGTACACTTTGTTTAGCTCGCTGCTCGCGGAATCGTTCGCTTATCATTCGTTTTGTCTTCGACATTCAGATAATATTAATATATTATTAACAGAATTTGGTGCCAATACTTCTAAAGAAGTCCAGCAGTGCTAAATAATAGCACAGTAAAATAAGCTGTACCTAGACAATGACATTCTAAACACAAGGACTTCGCATCTGCGCGCTGTAAACGGGACGGCAAAAGTGTGCTTGATTGTTTTACATTAGTGCTTAGTGACCTAGGACATTTAAAGGACCTATGACAGCACAGCAGAGCACAACTGAAGCATACTAAGATGACAATAGAGATATGTGCCAATTTTGGGTTTTGGTATGACGTGGTGAAGTTCACGTGTATAGAATAGAATGGCTGTGGAAGATGAATAATCATCATAAACAAACAAACCTGGGTGTATGAAGGGCGCTGGTGCTCTGGTAGTCCTCGAGCGTCGCCATGAGCCAGGCGCGGTGGTGGGCGCGCTGGGCCTGCCCGAGCGCGTCCAGCTGGGAGCCCCAGCGGCCCGCGACGAGGGCTTGCTGCTCGAAGTGCTCCGCCGCCAGGGAGTTGATGTCCTCCTCGGTCGTGAACGTGTTCAGGAGGCGCACTTTGTCCTCCATCTCTTCCGTTTGCCTGGTTTTGGGGAGGTGATTGAAAGGATACGCGTATGGCCCGTTAAAATGGCTGCTGTGTAAGAAGACCTTAACTATTGGACAGAGATCCAACCTTAAAATTATGTACCTATTCTTCTGGTGAACGAAATGTCTTTCTAGTGAATGCTTACACAGGGGTTCAAAAATGACTTCTTTGAACCTGCCAACTCTAGAGTTGCGGCAGACTGAGAGGTGGCAACCCTAGTTTTTCTTTAGTTTAGATCAGTCTCCTTCCGATGGCACCTCATTTACTTCCCAAGCAGATAGGTGGAAAAAACTGTACCAAAAATCATAATGGAAAAGGTACTTGCGGAAAGATTTTTCTAGGCAACCTGGCGGCGTTGTATGAACCCCTGTGTAAACATACACAAGAATCACATTACGTTCACAAAAGAAATAGGTGCATAATTTTACGGCCGGATCTTAGGTCTAAACAGCACAGATTCATAAGTTTTAATTTGGTAACTGTATAGACAATATTCTTTATAAACTGGTCAACATTTCCTTACCTCTGAGTAAGTTTCTTGATATCCTCATCTCTGTTGTTAAGGGTGCTCATTACCGTCTTAGCATATGAACTCTCCACCTATGAACAGTGTATTTTAAGTCATGGTTTGTTTGTTTATAGATTCCCTGACAAACTTTTTACCCCATAGCATTTGTAGCATCCATTTGTAAAATAAGTTGTATGTTATTTATATAAGTACAAACCTGTAGTATGGTCTCCAGCGCAGGTGAATGGACAAGCTTGTGATACGCTGCAGCAAACACCTCCTCGTCTGAAGTGCCTTTCTGCTCCGCAAACTCTACTACATTCTCCTATCAAATAAAATGTTTAATTGTGTTCTTTATATTTTCTTTGGATAGAAAATCTTAGACCAAGTTCTAGAATGGATGGAGACCATTAAATCGGCATGTCGGGTATTGGCTATGTGCACGACACTAGCGCCATACTAGCGCGGCGTAGCGCATGAACTATGTCGGCCAGCCGTGAATTATCTACACTATTATAGTACTGTAAAGAACTGTGTTTGTTCGAGGATTCTGCCAAAACTACTGGACCGATTTTGATAAAACTTTGTATATTTAAAGGCTTATTATTAGTGTTAAAAGCTAGCTTATATTTTATTCCGGTACGATGACGGGACCGGATGCGGACGAAGCCCCGCACAAAATCTAATTTGTATCGGAATTCCCATACAAACTTTAACCTCAGTTTTAACACCTTTGGGGGTTTAAAACGCGACAAGCCTTTTTTAAGCGAGCATCTAGATGCCAATAGAAACTTCCATGCCAAATTTAAAGTTAGTAGTCTTGACAGTTTTGGAGATTTCGTGTTAAGTTAGTGTGCGGATTTGCATAGATTCAAACAAATCTGACACAGCTTCACCGTCAGTAGTTCAAATTTCTGCCACGGCGTGCGCTGCGATCGACTTGACAGTTCCCAACACCCACTTCGCACATAGCCAATAGTGCAATAGTATGTAACAAGTATTTGTGAAAACCGTGTAAGTGCCATACGAAAAACTTTACAGGAAAGAGAAAAAACTAAAACTTCTCACACTTTTGAACCTTGTATCTAATACAAGATTTTACGCTGATAGGTTCAAAGTAGATACAAGATTTAAAACTGATAGGTTCAAAGTAGATCTATACAAGATTTTACACTGATAAGTTCAAAGTAAATACATGATTTTACACTGATAGGTTCAAAGTAGATACAAGATTTTACACTGATTAGTTCAAAGTAAATACATGATTTTACACTGATAGGTTCAAAGTAGATACAAGATTTTACACTGATAGGTTCAAAATGTATTGTATCTAACAAGACATTATTTTGTTTTTTAAGGGCATAACACACGTTTGGGACCAGTCTTTATATTTTCTTAAAATAGCAACCTATTTACTGCAAAGTAAATGTTCTATTCTATTTCCTTCCATTCTATTTCCATCTAAAATATCCCTCGTCGAAATTTCATGTTGCATGCATTTCTGTTTATAACTTGAGACGTTGATGGTCGGTCTTGGTTCTTCTCATCATACAAGGGATCTTAAAAGGGTTTCTCATCCAAAAACCCATGAAGCAAGACAAACCTTGAAGAGTTTCTCCCAGTTCTTGACGATGCCCTCCACATTGACCTCGTTGTTCTTCAGTTGATCTATCAGCTTTTCATCTCTGTCGTTGTGGAAGTTCTTAGTCTCTTCAGATACAAACTCCGCTAGTTTCTCATTTAGCTCTGAAAAGTTTTGGTTAAATTAAAAAAAAAAAGAATAATGAAACTACAAACTATGAAAGAAAAATATGTTTTGCCATTTCCGTCTACGGGGCCTTCTAATGCTACGGTCCAAAATGCGCAAATGTGCGCTATCGGTACTGATAGCATGCACAGGCACACAAATGATTCATAATGTGTGAATGTGCGGTTACGTTTGCGGTATGATGTCATCAGTGAAGTCATTAACTTGTGCTTAAGCCGCACACGAAAAATAGGTAGTGCAGCTTATGCATGTCAAATTGACAGCTGGTTCAAATTGTTTCCATTGTTTGTTTTGTTTGTTGTTTTTGTTTGTTTAGCAGTGTATTCGTACTTACTAATTTGGACCAACCGGTAAAGCATGTGCATAGCGTTTGCACTATTGGCATAATTTGAACCGTAGCATAAATATGCTTACAATTTTGTAAGGAGATGATCAGACCATCAAACTGAACCACATTAAAAAACTGTAATTCTACTCTACCTAAATGTGTACCGCAGAGTTTGTTTTTGCGATTCAATGTCAGTCCCATAGAGAAAGTTGTTCACTTTGGCGGTCTGGTCATCCTCTTTAAAAACTTTAAGTTGGACCCATAAAGATATTTACCTTACGGAATAGAGGAAGTGACATCAGTTGTAAAATGAAACCTTTTTTGGAAGTTTTCAGGAGTCCTCGGCAGGGTAAAAATTCGATTTCTGTTTATAATTCTTAATCTAATGTGAAAACGTGGATAATTTAATGAAATAGTGTTAGTATATTTCACAAAATTTTCTACGATTTCACTTTAGGTTCACGATTATTGACAGGAACCGAATTTTTACCAGGACTCTACATCCCCAAAAACGGTTTTATTGCCTCGCGTCACGTACCTCTTTCTATTATACAGTGATGCCGCTAGGTACATCTCGCTCTCTCAGCTGTCAATGCCTCTCTTCCGTAGTATAAGGGTTGAACCTCATCTGACAGCACCAAATCACCTTTTTCTGTCGCTCCATCTTCTTCTGTCACTCAGGAACGTCATTTGCTCGAGCAAATAAGGTAGACGGAACGCCATCGCATGAACGCAGCACTGCCGCACGCGATCGCGTTCTGTCTACCTTATTTGCTCTTGCAAATGACGTTCCTGAGTGACAGAAAAAGGTGATGCGGTGCTGTCAGATGAGGTTCAACCCAATACCTTTATGGTTGGACCCCTGTTGGACCCTGTATAATGTCATGTCTCTTTATCATTGGGGTAGGCGAATAATAGGTAGCCACTTTGTGATAGTTTAAAATTAAATTAAAGCATGTTTTATATTTTTATTTGTATGTGATGCTTTGAAAATTCAGATTCCGGATTATGATTGAAGCATTTGTGTACTTACTATGAAATTTGGTGGGTTGCGACTACTTGCGACCACTCTAGACAGCTATGTTAAAGGTCCTGCCTAGCTAGTATGCCAACCCGCGATAGCCGTAATAAGGCTATATCACGTCTTTTATCTCGTTTGTACGCGCGCAAAACGCGCGCGTTCGTTTGTTGGCGTACTAGCTAGGCTGAATTCAGATCCTCGTTCAATCATAGTATAATGTTGTAGGTACCATTGATTATGAAAACCAGAGAGCAAGGGACCCTTGCTTGGGGCATTACAATTTCGGTTCAACAATGTATGAGACGTGAGTAAACGATCTAAAAGTAAACAAGGGGCGTATCGGAAAATCAGTAGGTATAACATTATCATTTTATCTGCGGTTTTGGGCCTCAGCCTAAACGGAATTAAAGCCTGAAGAAACCTCAATTCCTCTGAATGTAACTACGAATAGTTTTAATCTAATATCTTTATTAAAAGCATAGTTTACCGTCCTCCAAGTAGACGGGTATGTGAAACATGTTGATGACCCTCTGGACGAGCTCCCGCGTGGAGCCGCTGTGTGGGATCACGACCGGGACCTCCAGCTTGAAGAGGACCTCCTCGTTCGTGCATGTTGGGAACGAGAACTTGAACGTTTTCGTTGTATTTTGTAAAGTTTTTGCGGTCATTTTTCACAACACAACAATCACCGTTTCGAACTGTCAATGTCAAAAACAGCTGTTAGCATTGAAGTTTCAAAAATCGTTCGGAAAACGATAATTTGTGTTGTGTCAAATAATAAAAAAAAAATGTTTCAAATGCTAATAGGATAAATCCTAAGGATAAATCTTTGTAAATTGTAAGTTGATACTTTTATTTTCGTCAACTCTTACTAATGCAAAGAATAGTAAATAGCTGGCTGTATCCATTTTTGTCTTGCACAAGATTCAAGGTTGGAGGGAGTCGATTTAGCTTTCTAATCTGTGGGGTAGTGGTGTGGTGTATGCACATACATAAACTCACGCCATTATCTCACGGGGATAGGTAGAGTCTACGGCCCATCACACGCTACGATTCTCTCGCCTTATATATTTCTTCATTCATGTGTTTCCGTTGGTTGATTATAAGCCGTTTATTTGGAAAGAAAGTACTATTTCTAATCTTTTATCAGAGTCAGCTTTGATGGTATTTAACTAGGTACTCTGAAAGGTACTTGATCAGTAACCATGAATTATAACATAAAATAAATTATTAAAGGTTTGGCTTAGGTGTCCACTTCCTGCTACAACTGCTCTGTTCTTCCCTTTAGCGATAATGAGCGTGAGTATATGCATGTATAAAAATAAACTAAGTATAATTTTAACTATTATGAATAGGGTGTGTGTGGTGATTGAATATAAAATCCAAGTTTTAATATAAAACGTGGCCTAATTTCGGCGCACTTCCTTGTATTCAGACTTAGATGGAAGTTTATTTATTTTTAATTTAGGTAGGTAATTTCAGCAATAAAGAATACATGGTATTCTTACATGTATGTATAGTATAGTGTCTTTAGATAGTATCTTACAAAAAATTACAATAGTACGGGGAGAGTACTACACATTTTTGGTTTATAGTAGAACTATATTTTCATTATAATTATAAATTATAAAATGGAAATAATAAATTACATAATTAAATAAATAAAAAATAAATCGGTTCTCGAGGTGTTTAATGTAGAACCGACGGGCCGGGCGCGACTGCAGACAGGTGTTGTGTTTACGCGGCCTCGCCGCCCTCCTCTCCCTCCTCCCCGCTGGCGGTGAGCATGGTGATCAGCTTGACGGTGTCGATGTAACCCTTGTCGTCAATGTCCATCTGGTCGTAGGCCTCGTCGACCTCTTCCGCGGTGAACTTGTCGCCCCAGGTCATGAGGGCGTGCCTCAGTCTCTCGGAGTCGATCTTGCCCTCCTCGTCGAAGGTCTTGAAGGCGCCGATGACGACGTCATCCTCGTCGGAGCCGCCGGACATGCGGGTCGCGAACAGGGTCAGGAGCTGGGTGAAGTTGATGGGGCCGGGGGCCTCGTTCACCATCTCGTCGAGCTCCTTCTCGGAGGCGAGCCTGCCGAGGGAGTCGAAGGTGGCACGGAGATCGTTCTTGCCGATGATGCCATCCTTGTCGTGGTCCATTAGCTGGAAGGCCTGAGGAAGAGATGAAACACCATTAAACATTTATTCTTCGAATTACAATTACCTAATTACCTAAATTAAACAATGGAAGAGTTGGAAGAAGTAAAAATTTTTGGCTGGAGAATTTAAGTTTGGTTTGGTCACACTACTACTTCCATATTTCGGGTAGAGATCTTGAAAGTCCAGATAGCCATGATGCAAACCCATGTACTTTTGGAACATGAAGAATTTTTAATCCTTAATTTTGAATTCTTAATCTTTCTGAAGTTATCAAGGTGATAAATAGGACAATCGATTTCCAGAACATCTGGTGATGTCATAACACTAACGTCCTCAGTTTTGTAAATGGGGTAACTACGACAGACAACTGGAATGTTTACAAACAGACGGCGCGGAGGACGGGACGGGCACGAGCCAAACAATATTACTGACACAATCTCGTGGCTCTATAGAAAATGCTGCTGTTAATTGTTCTAATTCTGAGAAAGTGCGTAGTGCGTTGAAAGATTCGATTCGAGAACAATTAATTGTTTTGCGTCAATTAAATTTCAGATTCTTTAGACACTTTTCTTTGTGATTTTTAAAGCATTTGAAAACGCCAATATCTTTCTTTTCTTGTTTAAACAATGAAATCCCTCCCTCCCCTTAAGAACTTGATTTTTTACTGGAATTAACACTACCATTCTTGAGTCCTATCTTTTACAGTCTCCTGAGCCTGAACTGTAGGGGCTTGCATGCAGCGCTACCTAGCAAACTTGCTCCATATCTCTTTCACTTGGCACTTAACAGAGCGAGAGATAATGCAAGGCCCTCAGAATGACAAATCCTACAGAGTTATTGTTGTAGATTCTAGTTTCAAGACTCACCTCCTTGAATTCGGCGACCTGCTTCTGGGAGAACATGGAGAAGACATTGGAGCCAGTGCGCTTCGCCGCCTTGCGGCTTCCTCGAGAGGACGCGCGGTCGCTGCCTCCAGATGCAGCTGCTGGCGCCGCTGGAGCGGGCGCCTCTTCTGCTGGTGCATCTTCCTTTACCTTCTTCTTCTTTACTTTCTTATCCTTGTCCGCCTGTAAGAAGAGAGGTTTTGAGTTGGTGTCTAGAGTTTTAGGATTGTATTGTATTTTATTGTTCGCACCTAAGGTTTGTGTTGTGTCATGTTTTTTTAGCGTTGAGTTTGATTGATAGAATCTCTTTTTTCACTTTTTTCGATCAACATGTTGTTATTTGGTTTTGAATTTGCTTTAATTAAAATTCAAACGTTGGATGAGGGCAGCGCAGGACCGGTCGTTATGGCGATCCTTGGGGGAGGCCTATGTCCAGCAGTGGACGTCCATCGGCTGAGATGATGATGATGATGAAAATTCAAAGATCAAAATTTTTTATTCAAAATAATATCATATAGATAGCTTTTTGACGTCATTTTTTGACTCTACCACCGCGTCGGAAGGTGTTCCGTATTATTTAAGTACTTTATATTACACCGATGTTTTTGATAATATTTCATACAACTAAAATTTTATTTCCCGGTTTATTTGCTCTCTAAATTGTTCGTTTTAAACCGTTGACTTTAAAGTTTCTGTCATTTATTATCCATTTATGCTTTCTTTTACTCTGTTTTATTTCATTAAAGCTTTTCTACATTTAATCCAGAATTAAACATTTTAACGGGTTCCTATCGCATTTTGGTATCTTCTACATTTACCTACTTTCCGTAATTAATCTTCAGTTAACTACCCAAACAATTAAAATCAATTAAAAATACTATATCTGTTTCATAATTGTTTAGGCGGGTGTCCTAATTTCAGTATCTTTCATCACTTGCTGCCCGTTAAGGCGGGACGGAGCGCCTCTATATTTAGATCCAGTATAATATCTGCTTTCAGATCCGCACGGGCTGTTCAGTTACGTAAAACTTTCAAAAATAGGAGCTTCTTATGTTCCAATTTCATCTGTTGCTAGTTTAAAGTATCTAATTATTGGTTATGTGATTCTAAAATCTTGGTTTAGGTATATTTTTGTAGGCTAAGTTTTAAAATTTTTACATCTTCAGTGTGTTTTGTTATTACTAAGGCTAAGAAGTGAATTGATAATTTAGAATTTCAATGTTTTTTAGTTATCACTGATTTCGATTAAATAACTTTCGTCAAAGTTTTAAACTCCTCTTGGTGTATTGATAACATCTTTGGTATTGTTATAGGTTACTTTGATTTTAATTGTTTTCATTTGATTTATCTACTTGCAATATTGTTTCAAAGTTTTAAACAAATTGTTCAGCCTTGCTTAACTATTGTCAGTTTCACGTTCGAATTTATCGATCAATTTTCGCGGTTCCTTTAAACTTTCTCAATAATTGCTAACTTTCCACTATTCCCGTACATCCGATTAAAAAATTTCGCATTGTTCAAAGTTTGTTTCAACCGGCGATCGCGTTCATTAATTATCACTTGCATTATCTTCCTTTAGAACACTTTCTTCACATTTCACTGTGTCTTGTTCACTTGCATCACTTGTGTCACTGTCGTACACTTACCATTGTGTTGTGTGTTGGATCGACGAAGGAGTGACTGTACCGTTCGGCAGTCCCACCCTGACTCTGAGATGTGGAACCCGCTCGGACGTCCAGGAGTCGGTTCCCTCCCCCCTCCACCTCTCCCGCAGTCTCCCGGATTTGTCTGTTGCGCACGATTCCATATATAGTTCGACAAATACGATAGGTACCGTTCGATCTGGACTCACAACTCTTTCGTCCGCTATGCAGCTCAGCCGTTTCTATTAGACTTTTGTTTTAAAAATAATCTCACCTGGGTTTTTAGAAAATACTTAGTTTGTTGTGAAGTCTTGTCGTCAGGAATTAGTTAGTTTATAAACTTTAGATTTCGTTTACATATCAAATGTAATGTTTTCAATACTTGTGTCATATTTTGACAGTGAGACGATAAGATGTTTTATTAATTAATCGGGAGACTTAAAATAATTTGCCTGCACGAGTGGAATGATTCCGGTGGAACTACGTAGAGCGGCCTTGCTCTTCCATGTTAGATTCGACCTTTGGGATATGATGATGTTTGTGTTATGATGTCTGCAGTTTCTGGAACTTGTCTAGTATTAGGGAGTCCAAAATTTAAATTCATCATAGTCATCATCGTCACAGCCTCTAGGTCGGTATACTTCCCACAGGCCTACCCTCAGGGAGGGTATATGGGCATAAGTTCACCACGCGTGCCCAATGCGGATTGGTAGACATCACATAAGGAATTTCTTCTTCAGCGTATGCAGGTTTAAAGATTTAATTTTACCACTTTGTCGATGTGATTAATATTATGTTATACCTATGCCAAATTACAGTCTCTGAGCTAAGCCGTCGACAGACAGAGGGACAGACGGACGGACATATCGAAACTATAAGGGTTCCTTGTTGATCTTCTACTCTTCGAAATGAATCCTCAGTTCCGTACTCAAAGGGTGAAAACGGGACCCTATTCATAAGCCTACGCTGTCCATCCGTCCGTCCTAACCAATTATTGCTGTAACTTTTGAATCGTAATAGCTAGACAGTTGAAATATTCACAGAATATGTGTAATTACGGCGGATTTGCTAACAAATCATAAAAAATTCAAAAAGATGAAAATTAAGGGGGGTAATAGAAACTAGTTTTTATCAATGTTTTTTTTTCTTATATGACGACGAATTTTTACAACAGCGTCAAACTTGGTGTGATTATAGAGCAAACTCTACAGTTACCTATAACAACAAATATTAAAAACCGGCTAACTGTCAGTCGGTCTCGCGCTAAAAGTCCCGGAGAAAAAAAACGTTTTGTAAGTGTGTGGTGGTGTGATGCGGAACTCTCGGTGCGCTAGTAGCTCGACTCGCACTTGACCGGTTTTTACACATGACATCTTTCACACAATCCATCCATCTTTTCTTTGGTCGTCCTCTCTTTATCAGCCATCTACATTCGTAGTCGTTAGCATACGCATTACTAAGTGTAGCTATTAACTATGGATCATTGTGTAATAAGCTAATAAATAACATTGCATTCATAGCGACGAACGAGAGTAGATAGGTATAGGTACGTAACAAAATGGTAATGTAATGTGGTATGGTAATGTTAGGACATTTCGTCACTCGTGCGCAGTTTATTGGGCCGCTATCACTTGCTATTTGGCAGGCAGGTGCATGACAACAATGTATCGATATACTTTTATGTTACAATGATTCCTATTGATAGATATGAGTCGGTGGAACTACGGTTATGATTATGATTGTTCTAGAAACGCTTCTTGTTTTGCTCAAATTCATACATACACACATATTCTCACACATGTCTCCCACTGAGGTAGGCAGAGACAACGGAACGCCTCCAGGGCCTCGATTGCGCTATTTTATACGGTTTTACCGTTCGGACGGAACGTTTTTGGCTTTGGTTTAGTTTTGGTTTAGATTTGGTTTAGCTGATGTAAAAATGCTATCGCGCAATTTTTTTCTGAACGGTTAAATCGTTGACGTTACCAAAGCAAAACCAAAACGTTCGATTGTGCGTGCACCTCCATACACCTCCATACACCTCTCTATACACCTCTCCATAGCTCCATACACCTCTCCAAACACCTCCATACACCTCTCCATATTCCTCTCCATACACCTCTCCATGGCTCCATACACCTCTCCATACACCTCCATACACCTCTCCATACACCTCTCCATACACCTCCATACACCTCTCCATACACCTCTCCAGACACCAAATAAATCAAAAACGTTCGTTGGACAGCGGTCGAACGTTACGCCAACGTATCTTCCGAAAACAAGCGAACACATCGTCCCCTTCCAACATTTCCACTTACGGTTGCCTTAGGTATAGATTGCCCTCGTCAATCTGCTCTCATCCATTCTTTCCATATGACCAAACCATCTCTACATACCTTTCTCTATCTTTGTCTCTACATCCTCCTTCAGACCACAACGTTCTCTTATTCAACTATATTTTTTCAATTTTGTCCATATACCACACATACTTTTCACTGACCCCATTTCCATGACGTTAATCCCACTTTCGTGTGTCTAATGTTTCGTAAAACAGTAAGTAAAGCTACAACCTGTAGGATCCCACTGTAGGGCAAAGGCCTCCTCTCATGAAAAGGGGTGAGAATGAGAATACTCAACAACGCGGCCCCAGTGCGGATTGACATAGCCCAAAGAATTGCTAAACTAAAGTGGCAATAGGCGGGGCACATTGCTCGCAGAAACGACGGCCGATGGAGCCGAAGAGATCGAGTAGCGGACGCGTAGCATAAAGCGTAGCGTGGGTGGTTGTCAGAAACATTGCTACTGTCTGTTTAGGAATCTTCTTCTTCTTCTTATCGTGTGGGCAGAGCCCTGGTGTCAAAGTTTTTTCAGACCGCATTACGGCCTCTGACGTGGTTTTAGGAATGTAGTTGTGGCAATGCTCATATTTAGCAATTTAAGTTTCAGAATGGAATGACGTGTCAAGTGGTGAGAGGTGGCTAGTCTTTCGCCCACATAAACACTTCATAAGAATCCTTTAATCCTTTAGTCGCCTTGTATGAATAACCCCAATTCTACCCGTGGGTGTCGACCCACGGGTAGAATTGGGGTTATTCATTCCCATTCTAAGCCGGAACCACACGGCCAAAATATTATCCTTATAAAAATTCGCACCCGGGATTCGAACCGGCACCTCGCGGTGTGGGATTACAATAGCCTTATTTCAGAGCGCGTGAGTCAACGTGCGCCTGAAATAGATCTAAAACCGCGCGGTGGAAATAGCTGCGTGCGCGCATCGAGCGACGGACGTGACTCTTGGACGTCACTTGTACCACATCCACATAAATTCACGACCGCATTCTCTTTCGGTTTGGTCAGAAACTTAACTATAACTAAATAGCATATCGCGTTCATTATCTCTGTTGGGGAGAACAGAACCTCTTGTTCAACAACTCTACCATATGCTTGAGACCAACTTTTACTATGGGACTAACTATCAAATATCGAAAAAAATCCAACTGTTCCATACAAAACAACAATTCTACTCAACCAAAATGTATACTGGGACAGCTGTTTTCGCGATTTCGATGTTGGTCCAGTATAAAACAAAGTTGTTCTTGTTAACTGAAACTGAAATGAACTTTATTTGACATTTTTTAATTTTTTTTGTCTTTTTTTGTCTTTAACCCCCGGAATGAGTTTGTCTGTTTGTGCGTCTGTCTATATAGTATGCAAGTAGGTAGTTGGTTGTTGTAGCAAGGTTCTGATTTCTGATCACCCTGAATGGGAGTGGACGTTTATCGGCTGAGATGATGATGATGACGTCGTACGTCCCTCAAGGATAGATGGGTCCTCAAGGGCTAAGGAAATATCGGAAATGGTAATAAGTTCCTATAACTTGTAGCCTTGAGGCGAAGAACCAGATAGAGTAATGAGTAACGGCATGATTTTGTAGCAGATGGCTGGAGAAACATGAATGAATTTCAGACACCTGGCGCGAATAAAACGCGTGTCTACAAAAATAAAGTTACGATTATCGTTATAAGATTACTGCCCATTCATTAAGAGTTGTTTTGATGATACTCCACCCGAGGCCAAAATATACACCCTATATTATTGTAGATTACGTCTCATACAAAAATTAAATGCTGTTCGTTGGTAAGCGCGTCACTTGAGAACGGCTGGTCCGATTTGGCAATTTTTTTTCTCGGGAGGCGAAAAATTGGAATAGTTGCTCGGAAAATTGGATAATTCTGGTAAAACGGAAAGTGCTTTTTTTCTATGGGAATATGGGATACAATAAGTATACCTCTAGGACGATGTATACCTACATAAATAGTTCTTCCTATTTCTATACTAACCTAACCTAACCTAAGTTATAAGATTGATGTTATGCCATACTGTCAAACATAATGAAATAGAGAGGCCGTTGAACCGATTTTACCGGGCCGGGCAATACGTATTGCCTTGCATACTAATTCATATCATGCACATACAAAACATGAAGCAATAAGTTAACTCTTATAGGATCCCACTCCATGCTAAAGTTTCAGCAGAGGTTAAATGTAACGTGAAAAAGAGGGTGTGGGCCATTCCAGCATGGGGACTGTATTGACCCGCCGCAGGTTGGAGCGTCAACAGCAGAGATTGACAAACAGTGAAATGTGTATTCACCTCAGCCGAAAGACGTCCTCTGCTAGACATAGGCCTCTCCCAAGGGTCCTGCTCTGGCCTTATCCAATGAGTTCTCGCTACCTTAACCAGGGTGTCGGTCCACCTTACCACCCACGCTGGGCCTTCCAGTAAGCGGTGACCACTATTGTGGATAACTGTTTGTAATTTGTATGAAAATATTTAGTCGTATTTAAAGGACATGATTGTCTATGACGTACAGAATCCCTTCGTCTACTGCACCCTGTGGGCAGTAAGCATTACTTTTGCTGGCCGGCATATCAAGTCACACTTAGTTGGTGCCAGTTACCTCATTGCCATATGTATACGACTCAGCAGTTGGCAGAACATTACAAGTTTTGGATTACCCTTAACAGGATCCGCACGGGAAGCTACTCCCGTGCAACAATAGCATGCACAAATGGGGTATCAGGGCATGCGATGGGTGTGCGGCTGTGTAGCGCCGGAACAAACCGTGAGCCACAGAGGTATCGTGGAGGCTGTCCTAGACGAAGTTCGAGAGGGTCTATTCTAGGGATATATGGACGCTGAAGGCGAGGCGGAAGCTAGGGTCTGGCTTCAAAAAGACATTAATTTATAGTTTTATTTGTTTTGTCAAAAGAAAAAATTCTTTGTCCTGTTTCTTGTATTGGAATTCTTTTCTTGAAAATAAAGCCGTGCGCAAATAAGTCAACAGAAGAATGGACAAGGTGAACCATAGTCGGACGGACAAGGGGAGGAACATTTTTGTACAGTCCTACTTTTGAAGGGTGGATCTTGATCGAACTGAACAACTTTTCCATAGCAACATCTGAGAACAATATTTATATACATTCATCCGTCAACAGTTCCATTGACATTTAGTGTCGTGGTTAATTACAATGTATAGCTTTTTTTGCAAGTCAAGATTCTACTATTGGAATAGATTGTACGCGCTTTCTTTTCCATTCAGAAAATGACCAAGTGAAATCTGTACCATTTCCACGGTCACCGTCGAACCCCCACCTCAAGACTGCAACAGCGAAACCCAACTGTCAAAACGACAGAAAAAAAATCAATATTATTGATTCATCTTGGCAAATATTTCAACAACTTCCAAACAGGAACTTCCACTGGCCTCAACTACGTCATAGTTATAGCCATTCTTGTCTGTCCAATATAGCCGTTTCACTCGTTAAGTTGTAACTTGCCTTTCACTTCTGCGTCTGCGCAGAACAAGCAACAATAGTAATGAACAACACGTAAATTTGTGTAAAGTTTAGAAACAGAAATGTTATGAATTTTCGTGTTAAAATGAATAACTTTAATAGTCATGTGATACCAAAGTTTATGTGCTTAGTTTTTGTTGTTTTGTTTTATATTGGTAAGTTAAATTAGGTTAGGTATTATATTTACTTAGGTACTTACATACCTACTTGTAACACCTGAGTATGACTCTACAGAATTAGCTTAACTTTTAAGCAGCGATGTTTTTTGTAGTCCTTTAGGAACTTAATGACCAAGTATTTTTTTTTATTTAACTTTCTTTTTACTTAATAGGTTCTTTATGGTGCTCATTGCGTTTACGACTTTGCATTATTTAGTATTATGTGATATTGTAGGATTTGGTTCGAATGATAAGTGACAATGACATGACATAAGAGTTATCCACTATAATATGACTGTTATTTGATTTCTCTTATAATTTTAGCATATTCCAATAGCACAGTTCGAAAATGTAAACAATAACTTAGTTAATTTTATAAACATCGAAATTTAACAACATTATAATTGGTACATCGTCGCCTTGGAGTGAATGAAACCTCGGGAATGAAATTTTTGTATTTCTGGAATCTGGAAAGAAAATCTCAGAAACCGTATCCTGATTTCACTCTAAAAATAATCTAATACTCGTAATGCCATCTATAGCGTTTAAAAAAAACCTCGCAAATACTCCCGAACTTACAAAAAAAGTTATAGGAAACATTTTCTCTTGCACTTCTTCACTGGCGTCGATATGTAGATTGACCTAATATTTTCAATTATGGAAGTTTCAATGCGTTCGGTTCAAACAACGTCAGTTGGGATCATATGAAAATTATCAGTACTTTACTTACCATGTGTAATTTCTCTGTGGTACTTACATACGTTGACGATATGCTTATATTATAATGATGTATGTAAAACTAATGGTTACAAGTAAGATCTCCGGTAGGTATACAGTATGTTTTGATTGTAACATCCCATCTCCGATCAGTGTTGTTGTCACTTTATTGGCATAGCAATAATATTCGATACATTTGCTAATTGTTAGTCATAACTAACAAAATTTTGAGTATCATAATACTTCGTCTTCGTGGATTTTGTAAAGCTCAAAATTTAGGGATTGATTTTCGAGAAATCCATTCTTAGTAGGTGTACACGCTCGGTAGAATATACTTAGTCTAGGCTATTCTTTTGACTGTCAGTCAGTAATTTAGTCAGTCAGGTCACTGTACTTTTGTATAAGAACACAATAATACCATCTCTATTGAGCATAAAATATGTAGCTGATTCTAAAAAAAACTAAAATCAGAGTTATGAGAATCGTGAGAAGGTCTCATCTCATAATCACAAGTCATAAGTTAAAAACGAAATAAGTTACTTTCCATTTACATTATTTTTTTCTTGCTTGTGACTGTAGGTACGAAGTATCCGTTCCGAACATTAGTAAACACTTTTCCCGCCGTTTAAGATCAATAGTTTAAAAAAAAACATTAAGAAACTTTATCTCCACAGAGTATACCAATGCCCTCGTCCTCCGCGCCTACCTTTCCCAACGAGGTCTACACGGAGAGATAGAATTCTCTCACAAGAACGAAACCCTCATCAGCATCAGAACAAACCTCAAATCCACTCTCCAATACCCTGACGGAGTCTTCAAGTGGTCCATTCACGAATTCCCCGTGGACTACCGAGATTTGACCGACCAAAGATGTTCCAACGAGAATCTTGGGAAAGAAATTATAGACCTGACAGAAGAGTTAGGGTACCTCATCGTTCCTGGCAAAGACCATGCAGAGTTCGAAAGCCTTAACAGCTTAACAGGTCCTAACGGTCTTTGGGGGAAAAGTATAGTCTTCGAAACAGCAGAAAGGGATAGAGTAATATGTGCATCTATACATTCGATAGACAAACAGTATGAGACACATGCTGTGGCCAGATTTACGTCACCTGTAGCCGGAACATTGAATTTCCGATGGATTTTTGCTCGAGATTTTGATGAAGCAGATTCCTACATCCTAGCAGATTTGTACCACGCTAAAGCTGTTAGCGAAAAAGTTGAATTCACTGAGCATAGATGGAAAATATTCGTAACTGACATCTTTGATGCTGACAAAGGGAACCATGAAGACAACTGTAATGTTCTTCAATTAGTATTTGACCCTGATAACGCTGGGGACGGTATGAGTGTAGGAGATTTGGACAGTAGATTGGGTCTTATAAAAGTAGCTACAGATGCCAATGTGAAGAAAGTGAAGACGCTGTACAATAATGATGTGATAAATGTACTGAGGAGTGACATGGAGGTGACAAAGCGGAGCCTGTACGTGGTGATATATGATAATAAACACCCGGATAGTTTCTTAGCGTGTGCTAAGTTGAGAGCGATGCCGCCGAAGAGTAGCAAGTAAGTATTACACCTACGGAACTTGTAGTAAAAGTATAAATCCAAGTACTGTTATTAACCAGCGACTGGCTTTATGGGTTAGGTACAGTCCGGTACGCAGGCACTTTTCATGTGCAAAAGTGTGTGCGCTAAACACAGATTCACGGGAAGCTATTAGGAGTGCGATTTTTGACAGTCACACTTTGAAATCAGCAGAAGAAAATGACCTAAATAGTATGAAGTTTTTCTTGTCATGATTTTGAATCTCACGATGCAAAAATAGCACTCCTGAGATGGGAAGATAATCTGACTTCATAATCCATCTGGCTTTAACCTAGGTTAAAGTCAGATGGATTATGACTATGCTTTAACGTACCATTCATTAAACACGATCAGATATTGACGCTAATTAGCGCTACTTACATTAATTATTAACTTTCGATTTCTCGCAAATGTTTCTAGTTAATAACAGACACAATGAATATCAGAAAAATCCGAAGCATTTCTAAGTACGTACACACGGCGACACATCGAGCGAGCGGTGCGTTTTGTATACGAAACCAACATAAGCTGGCTGCGTGATACTATTCGTTACTCGACCTACGTGAGGTCAGCTTATGTTGGTCTTGTATAGCTTGATGTGTCGCCGTGTGTACCTTACCTACCGACATAATTTGAAAAGTTTCATCCTCAGAGTTTGAGAGAATACTTGAACTTTGGTTGCAGCTGCTACTATAAATATTACTAATCACCATTAGAGACGAATATGTTTGTGTAATAATTATTGTAAAATACATCTTGGTGCTAGCCACCCTAGATCTATTAGTATCTGGTTTCCCTAGCAAAGGTAAGAGCTCGAAATGGATTCAATTAGGTAATCACCAAAAAATTAAATCTTCGAGCATAATCTTACTGAATGTTTCATTTCGTAGAGCACTGATCAATATGGATGGTATCCGGGGCACGGTGGACTTTACTCAGCGCTCCCCATATGATCCCACTTGGGTTAACTTCCAGCTGGGCTCATCCGATCAGGTAAGTGGCATATTTGGGATGGGATGGGGGTCTGATAGTCACCCAAAGGGAGAGAAATGGAGAGGGCTATGTTCTGAGTTTTCCTGCAAGATCGATCGAATCAGAAATTAAGAGACCAGAGTACCAGAGTAACCAGAGTAGCCGACATAGCCCAAAGAATTGCTAAACTAACAAAGGGCGGGGCAAATTGCTCGCAGAATCCGAGGCCGATGGGTCCGAATGCAGGACCGGTCATTGTGGCGATCCTTAGGGGAGGCCTATGTCCAACAGTAGATTTTTATCGGCTTGTATGATGATGATGATAACTGGGATAGAATAACTACGTGTCCGGTGGCAAACGTTCTTTCGATGACTACAAAAACACTGAAAATGAAACCTTTTCTCTGTTGCTTCGTACGAAAATCATAGTCAGAAAGGTAGAAAGCCTAGTCACCTTTCAATGGAACTGTACTTTGGGAAGAGTCGGCTGGATAATGCAATAAACGCCTCGAAATTGAAGCACTCATGATGTTTTCTTTCAACAAAAAACCAGTGGTGCTAACATTGTGAATAAGTAAGTACCTGTGTATAAATAAGAGACAAATAAATACTTTTTAATTTAATTTAATTTAAGTTCCATACATAATAATTGGTTGGAGTCCAAGCCACCTATGCGTATGTAAGTTATGATTGAAATTGCCATCCCCCAGGACTACGAATCAAACCTCCGCTTCGTGAGCTCGATGGTGCACTACAACATCCGCGAGCTGCCTCCGAGGCTTCTCCACGCTGACCAGGCCCTCACCATGTGCAACACGACTGGAGAGCTCTTCAACCCAACTGCTGTCAGCCTGGTGGATCTACCTCCTCCTGGTACGTGGAGGTTTAGGTTTTAACTTCACAGACAGGGATTTTGAGCAATAAACATTGCTTTCGGAGTTTTGGAGAGCTGCGTCGGTGCTCCTCATGGTTGGAGGCCGCATTTCCGCGCTGTATGGGCAGAAAAATGTGTTGAATCAGGAATATTTTTCTTGAAGGAAGTTGTTGATATCATGAGTTTGAATACCCCGTTTAGCTAGTCAACAATGATCGTATCGAGGCAGATTGCCCAGGGTGCGCGAGATGAACTCAGGTTTTGTCACTTGGGAATGCCTTTGAACCTCAACCCCTCTAGTATGAGTTCTCTACGCGAGCGAGACATGCCTTTACTTCATAGAAAAAAAAACTCTTCTCGGGTTTTTTTGATAGCGAACGTCACGTTTGCCGCGACAGTCAAGTAGTATGGAAAAAAGTCTTGTCGCGGGCAAGTAGAAAAATCTTATTAGATCAGGGGGGCAGTCTTTAGAGTGTGTATAAATCGGATCAGAAGACGCCTTCAAGATTGCGGGGAGAAAAATGCTTAGATACCAATCTAAGCATTTCTATTCCACTAAAATGAAGAAGAAATGATTTTTAATTCTTTATCTATTTAAGAATGAAAATAAATATTTATAAGAAAGAACACGCTTCAAATCTGCAACACGCTTCGTCAAAATGGCAAAATGCCCGAATCTAGTTTGTTTTAAAATTAGCTCAATAATACTGTAGAACCAACATTTTTCTTTAATGCTGAAGAATGAAAGTTCACACCCTCCGAATTTAAGTCAGATATAGGATATAAGTAAAACAGTAATCTCTCAAATGTCGGTCAAACCACGACGCGCGGGAGCGCGCGGGCGTTTCCGATTTCTTGGTACACAGCCAAATACCAAATTGTTTACTCTGACGTACGGTCGTACGGATATCAACCAAAGTCTACGTATTTGTGGACTTTATATAACTATGTGCTGTCAGGCCACTTGCGCTGTTCAGTGTACGCCAATATTTTGGTGAAGGAATTCGGATGGTATGGCTATAGTTTTGCGATCAGCAAATAAACATTATCGTTAGATTAGGTACCTAGCTACCATTTTAAAGGGAAGAGGATAAGATACCTACTACATAATATTTTGAAAATAATGTCTATATTGTAAGGGATTACAACTTTTTTGATGGTTGCCGGAATTTAAAAAGTTCTTCGCCGAAAAATAAGGAAATTGATAACCGTACCAGAGTGCAATTCAGCTAAGGCTTAAACTACGAAATTATAACGACAGTAACAGTAGGTAATCCTTTTAGAGATGTTCAGGGAAAATAACGTAACTGACCTGATCCATTCTGTCGTAACAAAAGGGTTTTCGATGGGTTTCCGTGATGGTTAGGTTTTTGTTTTCAAAAACAGTTCCTAAAAAAAATTATCCCTTCATTGAATCGTTAAATGTAGGAATAGTGACGTTTACAGTTGGAGCCCACATAGTATGGTAAAGTCACTTAAGGGCCTATGTCGAAAAATAATTTAAGCGAAACAGGCGCGGGATAGCTTATATTACGGCCTGATGCGAGAGAAAGAGATGGGGCGGCGCGCGCGCCTGAAACGAATCGAGCACCAAATCAAACTTTATTTAATTATGATTGTACTATTTATGTAAATTCAATTCTGCTCTAATCAAAATTTAGAAAATATCAATCTCTTTTTTTTTAAATCAAGTCTTGTGTTTCTATTATTCACCGTTTAGCCGTTCCAAGCGTTTATAGATAAAAACGGAGGCTACTTTGGCTTATTTTTCTATCGAGAAAATGTGTCTTAATCGTGTTTTGGCTCTAATCAAAACTTCAATTATATGTTAAATTTACACATATCCGAAAATCATACTCCTACTGTTAGTACTTCATGATATATGAAGCTTTGAAGAATCAAATTTTTTTCACATAGCCCCTTAAATGTGATTCATACCAAGCTAAGGCTCTTAAGTTTGACGATGCTATTTTACGTGGTCGCCGGCCGACCTATCTATGATCTCCAGACCCCATACAAGCCTACCAAATAAAGTAGTTAATCATACCGTACCGTGTACCGTACTAATTTTAACAAATGTGAACTCTTTTCCCCAGGCTTAGGGACCCAAGACCAATACCCAGTCGGCGATCTCCTCGGCAAATACAAAGACCGTACGGACTACCTCAACCACAAGTACCTCCTGCCAGGACTAGCTGATGAGCTCAGCGGCGCCTACTGGGACGTCTACCTACCTCTGCAGGGTGCCCAGAGCATTATGCATAGGTCCTTGGTTTTACATAGGTGCGTATGAGTGTTTGTCAATGAATTGATACGTCAGGGAACTAAAGTGGTTGATATGGCTCTGAAATTTATCTAAACTAAAGTGGCAATGACCTGGTCATATCTGCCAAAGAACCGAAAACTGATGGCATCCAAGTCCTAGAATGTAGATCACGGACTGGTAGGCGTAGTTTGGGACGCTGGATCGACGAGGGGAGCGGGGAGTGACTGTATATGGAAGGCAAGCCTTGGGAGAGGCCTCTGTTCAAAGTACTTAGTGAACGAAGACAAGCTGACGACAAAAGAAAAAGCTCAAAGACAGCTGAAAGACTCATGTCTTTACCAAATGTCTTTGTCTGTTAAAAGTCAGACTGAGGGTACCAGTCTTCAGTTTCAAGCATTTAGGGAATATTTCACGCAATGTGAATGTGAATTTAACCCGACACCTACCATTCAATCTAGATATTTATGCTTCCTGGTCAGAGATAAGTCATATTTCTTTTTGAAGGGTATTAATAATGTTCTTGGGTATTAATGATCTGTCACCCAGAAAAACACTGAACATTTTGACGTGGAAAAACCCGGTCATCAGCAAGCTGCCAAAAACAAAGCTATTACTTCCTACTTTTACTAATTCAGTCGGCCGTTGGAATGCGTTCTATTTTTGGCCACCTCGCTACTTCAATGCTTTCAAAACATGATAACACCTTAGGAAACTTTGCGATAAAAATCATTCAAAGATTGATTTGCTGTTTATAATTCATCAGGCGCGTAGACTTTCTTTTTTTAATATATTAACAGGCTTTTATATTTTTAGGAGAGCACCAAAACGTGAGATCTGCGCGACAATTCATTCATATGAACATGATACGGAGTACCAGACAATGATGACTTCTGCGCAGGTCATCCTCAGGTACCCTTTAGTGGGTACAGTGATATTTAGACAACCTCTGGAACGACCATGGGAGGATACGACCATTATTATTGAGAGCATGGTAAGAAGGGTTCACAGAAGTAGTGAGTGGTTCTATGCATGTTCTCTACCTTGTGGTCGAGTTGTGGACCTTGCATTCTTTGCAAGATCTCGATTATGTTTTATTGCAGTCACTGAGATTTAGTGTAAAAATGGTGCCAGAAGAATACGATAGGTGTGTGCTGTAAGTACTTCAATAGACACAAAAACAGTAATATTTAATATTAACTTATTTAAAGTGCGTAGCACCCTCAATCGACGGAAGTGTATGAAAAGATGTATGAATGTCAATGAGGCTAGAGAAGTGTGTCAGAGTCGTAGCGTGTGGCGATCCGTGGTCTCTGCCTACCCCCTTGGGACAATGGCATTAGCTTATGTATGTATGTATGTAACTTATTTGAACTCTGTTTTCGTCTTTTCTCCACAACTCTTCTCATCCTAATAATCAGACTACACAATATTTGTGGAGGAACTGGGTAGAAGGTTCCTCCATTGAAAAGGGAAAATCTTCCACCAGTCTAGGTGTGAAGCCTGATGACCGGCCGTGGTCCATCAGATCTTAGTTGGACCTTGTATCGAATCTCTGTGATTATTTCTCTTGTGCGATTTATGTCTTGTATTCGATTGTGAATCTTAACTATAGTAAGTTACGGGCTACGTATTTACGTTGAAAGTTGTCTTTTATGGCGAACATTTGCGGGTGCGACACGTAGCGCTATCTGTTGGCTTTGCAGCAATAACTTGCGCTGTTGTGGGTGTTGACATCCGTGCCGAACCCTACACATTCCCGCTATTTCACAAATCGACTACTCCTCTTTAATCCCCAGGTCCACGCCGACGGTGCCAACGTGAACAACACCTTCGAGCATCGCTGGGCGATCCACGAGCACGCCCCAGGAGTTGACTTCTACAACTGGACCGGCCGGTGTCTCTCCGCTGGGGGCGTCTTTGAACCTCACGGCATGGATATCGACACGAGGCATCCTGAACAGTACTGCAGGAAAGGGTTGGAGGGATTGTGCCGGATTGGGGACTTTACTACGAGGTGCGTAGATTCGTTTGTGGAGTTCTGTACTTCGTCATCGCTGGATAAATCTATCGCATTAACTCCAATAAGTCGGGATTGCTAGCTTTAATAGAAAAGCAGTCAGGTACCTACGCAGAATATTTTGAAGTGCATTAAGTTTACGCGCTAAACACAGATGCACTCTCTCGTCCTTATGTCTGATGGAACGGGAGACAGATACGATCAGAGGTGGGGTCACAGGAAGGGTAGAAACATTATTAGTAATGATTGTGATAGATTCTAGAAACATTTCGTAATTAGGTGCGTATATAATGAGAGAACTCTCTATGTCTTGATGCTTGCATTCTTGAATATGATTATTTGCATGCATGAGCTTTGACATGACCCTACTATTAGCACAATTTCTTGAAAAGAAGTTTCTCTGAAAGTACATGTTTTTGGTTGGCTTAAGCAACAGTTTTATGGAACCAGATTTTAATGTAATGTTTCAGACATGGCATGCTATCAGTAGCTGGAAAAAAGATAGACAGTGGTCGTCTCACGCGCCGCCTTTTCACCGACAACGTGATCTCACTCGCTGGGAAGCACTCCATCATGAGGAAGAGCCTCGTCATATATGATGATCACGGTCCAGTAGCCAGGGGAGAAAGGATGGCTTGCTCCATGTAAGTGTAGAGGAATTGTTTGATTCGGTGGAATCTAGGTGGATCAAAAGTGGTGGTTAAAGTACCTGTAGGTTTTGGGACATGTTTGGGAATTCTTTCTTTCTTTATCTGAAAGACTTGTATATCTGTTTTAAACAGCATACGGCCTACTGTCAATGATTTTTATCGAGATAAACTTTAGTATTTTGATGTCACGCGTTATATCAACTATAGGCTAGAAGAAATACTCTGAGGAAAGAACCACTAAGGAAGAGCTTCGTCGGATTGGATTTCGTTGAAATCGCCACGGCGGCAGAGATTTGATTCAATAACTATTGTAGCATTTCGACGTGCAGCTTTATAATTATTTTCGTCTATTATATTATATCCCTTGAGGATGTTTCTCAATTTTCTCATGTACACAGAGTGAACGGCCTACATCGTCGTAAAGCAGTTGTCAGGGACTGGTTCGGTAACGGATCGCCTGTGCCTTTGAAGGGAAAGCTGGAGATAATTCAGCAGTCGGAGTACGACCTGGCTAATGTGGAGGTGACGCTGGATGGACTTGAGGATGTCATCAATTATAAGATTCATCAGGTTTGTAGACTAGATAGTCTTAATTTTTTTATGGGTATAGGCCCATCAATGTGTCTGGATTCAGGCCAACACATACGTTAAATTGATGCGCTGACGTGACAGACAAAATTACTTACCTTTATTCTTGTGAAGGTTTTTTATCACAAACTTGATCTATTTCAGACGCCAGTGGAAAAGGAACTGGAGTTCCCGTGTGAGAAAACAACCTTGTATGATACTTACAATCCGTTCCATGTTGACAAGACCTTGAGTCCTCCACCTACTATAGGTAAGCTTCGATTTATCAGTGTCATCTATTCGAGTGTGGCGAGTAGTTACACATATTCTTGTTCTGGGATATGCCACTGCACTGCTATTGTCAATAATAATTTTAATGGACGTTGATTTTAATGTGACGTTGCAGGAACGGCAGACCAGTATGAGTTGGGTGACCTCGGTGCCAAATATGGTCTGTTCACGGGATCGAAGAGTTTCAGTTCCAACTACAACGAGACTCAACTGTCTTTGTACGGACCCTACAGCATACTGGGTCGCTCCGTTGTTATTCACAAGAAGGTAAGACCTATATTCCAAATGTTATTCCAGTTTCGTGTAAAGCGTACCTACTGTCTGGAGTCTTCAGGACTATGATCATGCTTTTCATCTCTCATAAAATAAGGGAGATACAAACTCTTTCTCTCATCTTCATAAGACAGATTTTGTGTCATAGCTGGACTTCATTGTCTGGTGTTGAGAGCAGTCGCCACTGTTGACCCTGCTTTACAAGAATTATGGTTGAGGAAATATGTGGTGGGGCTACAAAAGGGGAGATGTCTGAACATAACATAAAAATAAATATTATAGTATAGAGACACCTCGAAGTCCACAGTTTAAAAATAACAATGCCATTTCACCCCACAGACAGTTGTCGTGTACCTACCTACGAGGCATCTAAAAGAGATATCTTAGTACGATTTCTTTTGCCATGTGTTTTTGTGATTAGTTACAAATCAATACTCAATACTGAATATGCAAAACCTTTGTTTTGCTAAAATTGCACGCTTTAAAATTTTGGGACGCCATGTCTTCCATGTGGAAGGTCATTCACAAGGTCATCGACAAATACAATTTTCTACAGCATTGTTGGCATTGTACCTATTTTGAATCTTTCACCATTTCCAGGCCAAAGACCGTCACTGGGCCTGTTCCAGCATCGAGCGTGGCTACAGTCCGTCGGAAGCCCGCGAGATCCGTGGCATCGCGTCCTTCCATCACCCCGGTGGCTTCGCCTACGGTTATATACGGATGACACAACTGATTCACAACGATGGAAGTGCCAGTGACACTGTCATCGAGGTGAAGATGAGACATCCTGGCGTTAGAGATAGGAATTTGGTGAGTTAAGTTTACAAGCAAGTAGGTTTCAAACGTTGCATACGCTGATGAAGAAATTCTTATGCATATGTGAAGTCTACCTATACACACTCCTTGAGGGTAGACCTGTGCCCTGCAGTGGTACGTTTATAGGCTGGTGATGAGATAAGATAAGGTAATTTTTTATTCTTTGGTGATGATGATTATGATGTTTAAAAAATGAGTAGGAACTACTAGGAACCATAGAAATATAGACGGTGTATGGGAAACAAGCGAGGATCTGACGCTGGACACTTTTATAGTAACGTTCGAATTAATGGTGCAGCTTGGAACAAGGAAGCACCAATAGATACTTCTGAATTAATATGTTGTTTGTCTTACTATATTGTGCGGTTTATTATTTGGCATCCAGTTTCAAGCAGTAGTTTGGCGCCCAATCGGGGTTACCAGTTTGGGGTTGTGCCTAATGGACTAGGTCACTTCAATTCCAGATCTAAGATTTAGCAGGACTTGTACTAGTAGGTTTTAATTAAAAAAGTGTTGTTTCAGACCCGCAACCACAACTGGAACATCTTCGTGAACCCGGTCGGAGTGGACGCGGCTGTGTCAGTGACCAACACTAGATGTGTCGCCGGTGGATATATATGGAACCCTTACTTTACTCAGCTTGCTGATCCACTTAATGTAAGTATTTTTATTTTATTTTATATTATTCTGGATGCTAACAGCCTCTTTTACAGTATAGTGTATTTAGAATAACAGGCCATTTGCCATTTACAAGCAAACTACAATACAAGTAAAAGTAGTATCTGATGAACAAATTTTACGAATTTCTTATGCACACAGCGATACATTAAGCTATACAAAACCAATATAAGCTGGCCGCGCGTAGGTCGAGTAACGTATGACGTCGCGCAGTCAGCTTATGTTGGTTTTGTATAGCTTGATGTGTCGCCGTGCATACCTACCTACTTCATCTTATCTAAAAGTTATGCTCTTGTGTGTGGAGCATACGCCAATCCAATATAATGGGTTTGAAATATACGACACAGCGAAAGACGAAAGAAATGGGTTGACTGTATTCTAACTCAGGCAACATTCAGATCAACTAATCTATGATTCAGATTTAATTTAATACTTCTCTTCTACGATTTTCACAAACTGTTGACGGTAATCTTAGAGAAAAACAGTTCAGATTAATGTGTTATTTTGTTTGCAGCATGATTTGTACAACCAAGAATGTGGAGCCGATAATCCTCTGCGTTGTCACGTTGGAGATCTCACTGCAAGGCTGGGAACCATCGGTAAGATTTAATGAACGAAGCCACAAAATGGAAAATTGGTAGATTCTCCAAGTTGCACATAAAATAACTGCAAAATAAGGGTTACGTGTGTATCGTAGCAGTAAACATCGCTTGCTCCAGATGCAGGAGACGTGTTTAGCATATTATAAGCTGATGGCACTCGATACACAACAGATATGATTAGAAATAATCTTATTCTTCAAACTAATTACTACAGAACCATAAGCATTAATGCTTACGACTATTTTCCCCGATGGAGGTTGTTGTTGCTATGCTTTTACTGCTTTCTATTTACTTGGAGCAGCCAAATGTATTTTATAGTCTAACCACAAGGGCTATACCGCTCCGAAGGTAGCAAAAAATTCAATTGAATTCCTTACTTGGTTTATTAAATTAACTGAAGATCCTACTAATCAACTATACTGATACTATACGGAATATTTGCACACCTCGACGAGGTAGATTGTTGAAACCGAAATTAAGTTAAGAACTCACTGTACACAATCAAGCCATGAATCAATGATTATGATTATTTGCAAGGGACGTATTTGTCATACGCACCCAATCAGCGATAGGTACAGCCCTTTTGGTCAGACTGTACCACGGGTGTAGAAATTGGAAATACGCACCACTGACCCTATTCCATTTCCTTCCATGTCCTAGATTCTGGTACTTTAAATGTGACTAGATAATTTGTGTGACATTGTCCAAGATATTTATTATTTATTATTATTAACAAACACCTCACTGTCCAGATGTCGGCAGCAACCGTCAAATGTTCATGGACAGCAACTTCCCACTGGAGGGCACGGTGAACGCCATGGGTCGCTCCATCGTTATCTTCGGACCGGAGCGCAGCGGCGAGCGGTTCGCCTGCGCCAACATACAGCCCGATAAGGACATCATCAAATATGTTAACATTATGAAGCCGCCTAGATTTGTTCTGTGAGTTACATTTTGTTTCATACATACTACCTATTTCTGTCTTTCGCTCGCTCGCTGAACTTCATTGTCTGGTGTTGAGAGGGTTACCGTTGTTCATCCTATCTTACAGAAGTTATAGTGGTGGAAATTACCAACTATGCTCGAAACAAAACGTCAATTCACGCCCACAGCCCCAGTGGCGTAGCGTGGGTTTCTGCCGCCCGGGGCAAAGACCGATTTTGCCGCCCCTTATCTTCATAAGAAGACTTACACATAAAATAATGGAAGAGCGAAGCGAGCTCGAAATTTTTTAGCACATCTATTCGAGTTGCGGTCCGACATCTTTTTATTTATAAATGCAAAAAAATAAAATATTAGTGCGTAGCAAGCTCGACTTTTCTCCTAAATACGAATCAGTTGGAGTCACAGCTTTTAACGTACAATATGCGCAAAGTAACTTATGTTATGGATCGACCAAAGCAAACTCGAAATTTTTAGCACCACGTCTTAGCCAGAACTCTTTAGGATTATGTCACAGTAATGGGTAGGTAAATCATAATAATTAAGACAGAAACTTAGAGCGAGCGAAGCGAGCTTGACTTTTTTCTGTTCTACGAATTGGTTATACAGGGTGTAACAAAACACCCTAGTAATACTTAAGGGGGTGCTTCAGACCATCAAACTGAACAACTTTTACTATTGGAGCCAACATCGAAATCGCGATAAAAAAATCCGCTCTTTCATACAAAACTGCAGTACCGTCTCGACTCAAATGTATGGGAGGGCAGATTTTTTTTATTTTTCTCGACGTTGGCTCCATAGTGAAAGTTGTTCAGTTTGATGGTCTAATCTAAAGCACCCCCTTAAGTATTACTAGGGTGTTTTGTTACACCCTGTAGATAGAGCTCAATCAATCTATATTTTTCCCGAATTTGCCTAGTAAAGTGCCGCTCGGGGCATTTGCCCCCCCGTGCCCCCTCCTCGCTACGCTACTGCACATCCCATATTCGATTGTAACGTCCTCAAAGCGGGTTTTACTGTTTCTGGTCGGGCTTTACATTTTATTGTAATACATCTCAATCTCAATCGATACATATAGTAGAATAAAACATAATTCTTTATTCGGGTTGTAAATGATAGTACGATCTAGGAAGTTCTTATGTCACTTTAGCTCATTTTACTGATTACAAATTTTCATCCGTTCTTTCTTATAATCTCTCCTTATTTTCCAGCGGCCAGTTCCTAGAAGACGTGCGCAAAGTGATGGGTGTCCCGGAGTGGATGATCGGCGTCGACTCCCGCAAGACCAGGATCCTGCACTCCGGCGCCTGCATACAGATCCTGCTGCACTTCAGCGGCCCTGACGCCAATAAACTTGAGCTGGACTTCGCTAAGTAAGGCATAATTACATACAGGGTCCTTCTTAATATGCTGACACTTTTTTAAGCGGATGATCAGACCATCAAACTGAACAATTTTGTCTATGGCACCAACATCGAAATAGCGAAAAAAAATCTGCTGTTCCATACAAAACTGCAAACCTACTTGAGCCATTTATGTATGGGACAGCAAAATTATTTTTGGCGATTTCGATGTTGGTCCCATAGAGAAAGTTGTTCAGTATGATGGTCTGATCATCCCCTTAAAAAGTGTCAGCATATTCAGAAGGACCCTGTATATCACCACGTGGGGAAGCCATTGACATCTCTCGCCCCGTCACGCATTTGATCACCTAGGGCTAAGTAAGACTTACTGAAAAATGACGTGATGGTAGAAATGATTAATGGCGCCCAACAAGGGGTTCTAGTTTAGCAACTTGGTGCCATAATTAATTATGATGGTCAACTGAGATCGTGATAACAGCCCAACTTGAGAGTAGTTTGGGATCAAGCATAGAACTGTAGTTTGACGCCCATCTATGGTCTGCCGTTTATTTATACCTAAGATTGTAGTTCGGTGCCCAAATTGACACTACAGGTATCGCTTCACACATTGGTGGTTAACTTGGAAATGTATATCGATATATTTTTGCGGCCGAAATAGGCTGTAACTTAATTAGCTTAAATCATGCCCCTAATAGGCTGGTTCATCATCATCATCATCATCTCAGCCGATGGACGTCCACTGCTGGACATAGGCCTCCCCCAAGGATCGCCATAACGACCGGTCCTGCGCTGCCCTCATCCAACGTTTTCCCGCCACCTTCACCAGGTCGTCGGTCCACCGTGTGAGGGGCCTACCCACGCTGCGCTTTCCGGTACGCGGTCGCCACTCGAGAACTTTTCGGCCCCACCGGCCATCGGTTCTGCGAGCAATGTGCCCCGCCCACTGCCACTTAAGTTTAGCAACTCTTTGGGCTATGTCAGTTACCCTGGTTCTTCTGCGGATCTCTTCATTTCTGTCAATAGGCTGGTTGCGGACGCAAATCCCGTTCAAACTTTAATTAATTAGAAGTAAAACACTTTGTCACCAGATTGCTGGCGACTGGCCGTCTCGACGCTCCGAGCATCTTCATCCCAGGCTTTGTGAACACGAAGCGGAAGACGACGCTCTCATACCGACAGTGTAGCGTCACGGACCCCAACGACAAGAAACGTTAGCTACATTTATATTTATTTTTATGTAGACTTGCATTTGGCATGAGTCTCACTATACATGATGATTAGGCCGAGAGTAAAACACGTTTAGATGTCGTTTTCTCTTGTTACTCGTTAGGGTATTGGCCTATCTTTGTTTATCTCTCGCGACTCTTGTGATATTGTCCCACGCTTCGCTTCCCTTCCCTCAGCTACCACCCACACAAAGCTTTGCTCTATCTGCCGTCAACTGGCCTTCGTCCTGTCCATTTCCATTTTCCATAACTCTTTTACCGACATATTGGACCTTAATTCGGTGTTGGATTTCTTATTATCCTGTATTCATACAAATAGAAAGAAATCTTTTATTTTTTTATTTGTACTTTCTTTTTTTCAGTTTCTTTTCTTTTTTCATCATTGTTTTTCTTTTTCGTTATCATCTATTCAATTCCATTGATTATTTTCTTGTGTTTCAGGGACGACGTATTTCTTCGCGAGTTCAAACCCATCATCAGCAAGCATCACGAGGCTATCATTATCTCTCAGTCTGTGTATAACATTCCTCTCGTTACTATTGTAAATAATTATCTGCATCACTACTAAAACGGTTTTAGTTAAACGAACAGTTAATACTGGAAGTTCATTACAGTGCCGACAGAATTTTTCGGATTGATCATCCAATTTCTTTTTGCGGAGACACTGGAGTGATTTTTAGTGTTCCGTACCAAAATTGGCAAAACGGGACACTTATGGAATCAGCTTGGTATCTGTCCATCCGTCCGTCCGTCTGTCACAAGCATTTTTCTCAGAGACAGTAAGAGTAAGACATAGGAAGTTGAAACTCGGTACAGATATAGAAATTGCTGGTCCAATATCATAAATGAAATTAAAAAACTTATTTTTTTTATTGGGGGGCAATTTGGGGAGGTAAAAAGGGTAAATAAAAAACACGATTCTAAAAATATACGTTTAATTTTTTTTATTAAAACTTTCTTTACCAAAATTTTCAATTAAATCCGAGGAATTGCTGTCCCCACCTCTATTTCACAAAATATAGCCGTATAAGATCTGAAAAAAATCATAAACATCAGAACTAACGTGTAGATGGCGGGAAAATTATCAGGGTGGCTCTAACTTGGATAGCTTTTTTTCTATACCCAAAAAATTTACACCAGAACAACCAGTGTAAAATGATCTTCAGTTACTATGTGACCACATACTAAGTAAGTGTCAATTTATAGTGGATTCACCAATGACCCATGTTAAACAACTGGTAGTACGGAACACTGATTGCCCGAGTTCCGACTCGTACTTGGCCGGTTTTTTTGTTCTTAGTTTTTAGATAGTGATCTCGTAACTCTAAAAATGTGCATTTTCTGTTTCATTTCTGAAACCGTTTTAGCAGTAAGCCTCTACTTTGTAAGTGCTAGTGTAAAAATGTAAATAAATTATTATTTGTTACAGAATTTATTTTGTTTTCTTATGTCATTTTTCATTTACCAGTGATCAAAATAATTATGTGAAAAAATTTCTTGGTTCTTCTAATTTATACATCCAAAGCCAACTGGTCAATATTTTGATTATAAATACCCCAAGGGATCTTTCGCACTGTGGCGTAATAAAAAATCGGGTCATTATTTAATTTTATTGTTTTGTAAATATGAATAGAAATAATTATATCGTCCGAGCGTATTGAGTTCTAAGAGTAGCCAACCTCTAGATGACGTTGCCAGGCACGTCCGGATAAAGCCGGACATAGTTAGGTTTTTGGATGTGCGTCCGGCCAAATTCCGTCCGGCTTTTGTTCGTCTTTTTACATTTGACCAGTCTTCTTTATTTTGATGGAAACTGAGCTTTTAAAGCAGTTTCAGTTACCGACCTACTTTAAATTAAAAGTTTATTTAGTAAAGAAGTTTTGTTTAATTTTGGCCTCCATTGCAAATTGCAATATTAAGTGAGTAGGGAATGAATGAATAATAATAAAAACAACTAGGTACCTAATTAATCAAAGTTTTCATTAGAATTAGAAAAGTTTTATGGTAAATGATCAAAAAAGCCTGGTTTTGCATAAATATTTTTTTATCCTATTAATACCAAGTCAAAAAATCCTCAATATTTAAGGATGTCCGGCTTTTTCACCCAAATGTCCGCCTAAACTGGCTGGTATGTCCGGCTATTCGGTTTTAAGGCTGGCAACCCTACCTCTAGTCTAGATATACAATTTTGTTTATAGTAAAACAAATGAATTCCGGTAAAACGGCGGGGATTTATAAACTTTTCAGATCCGATTGTTGCTTCGTAGAGTTAAATTAAATAAAGCAATATTATAGTTCTAGACAGCAATGTTTATTATCAGGTCTGGTGAGAAGCTTGCTTCAGCTTACAAAACCACCTTTATAATTTATTGACGTCCTAGTTGGTGTAATGGTTGCCACACCGGACTGCCAAAACAGGGTCCTGGGTTCGAATCCCGGTTCGGTCATGGATGTTATATGTTTGTGCCGTTGTTGTATGATTCTCATAACAAAAAGCCATAAGACTTACTTGGGATCATGCCTGTGATCGTTATTTATTTATTTATCAAAAACTTTATCAAAACCATATCTAAAACCTTCCCAAATCCCTTATTCGCCTCGTACCTATATTTTCCCACAGGATGAATGGTGGTCGAGCGGGAAAGACTTAAACTTATAAATAAATATATTATTTATTTAATATTGATTGAACCCTTGTTAAACTCTACCATTATATTTCCATCAATTTCTTTTGGAAATCATCTCGGCGCAGATTTCCAATAACGAATTCCTAGAATTCCAAAAAGAAACAAAGTAAAACGCACCCGTACGCATGCGCAGAGCAATAAAATCGATATCAGAACCAACCCTCAGTTAGTAAAGTTCCAAGGCACGGTAACCATGTTTGTCAAGCTTTACTTTCTGTTACTCTTTTCTTATTTTTATTTGACGCAGGCCAATCTTGAAGGCCCGTTCCTGTTCTTTGGGCCCAAGACATTGGCCAAATACAGACGACCCGCTTTGAAGTTCCTAGACCAGGATGATTTGACGAAGATCTATGGGGAACAGGCAGCTATTGTGGTGTTCAATAACCAGGATTCCGTACCTCTCTCCAGCGGGTATTTCCCTCGTCTGAGGAAGATGCTGGAGGGTCAGACTACGCTGGTGCTGCCACAAGATTTCTTGGATGTTCACCCGGACTACATCAGCAATGAGACTCAGGTGATAATTTACTGTCATCTGTTTTAAAAGAATATAGGTGTATGTTTTTGGAATGTTGGACATTTTTCTTGATTTCTTTTTTCTGCTGGCGAATTGTTAGATTTTTGAAAATTCCATTATAAAATTAAATATAACACTGTAATAACTACATTACTGTATAGTTAATCCATACCTACAAATACGAAAGTCTCTCTGTTAGTTACGTTTTCACGGCTAAACCGCTGAACCGATTTGGATGAATTTTGGTAAGTATATGTAGCTTGAACCTATAATAATAAAAATTTCATAAAGTTTCTACGAGGAAAGTCACGGGAAGCAATAATATGGGCGGGTATGTAATAATTTGTTTGCAAGCAGTTAATTTGAAACGTGATTAAACTTTACAAGGTTGATAAGATCATCAAAATAAACAACATTTAGTACTATACAGGGTGTAACAAAACACCCTAGTAATACTTAAGGGGGTGCTTCAGACCATCAAACTGAACAACTTTCACTATGCAGCCAAAATCGAGACAAAATAAAAAAATCAGCTGTTCCATACATTTTAGTCGAGTCGGTATCGAACTTTTGTAGGGGACAGGGACAGTAGATTTTTTTAATTTTTTCTCGATGTTGGCTCCATAGTGAAAGTTGTTCAGTTTGATGGTCTGAAGCACCCCCTTAAGTATTACTAGGGTGTTTTGTTACACCCTGTATATGCGAGCAACACTAAAAATATACAAATTTTTAGTGTTGCTCGATATACAAAAAAAAAAACAAGAAGAGGTCTAAAGTTTGACCCTAAAATATAACATTTTAAATTAGTACCTACATTAACATCATTGATTTTAAACAAGTTTTGTACCAATATGGAATTCGAATTAAATAAAAAATACTGTTAGTAAAAACAAAAAAAACAAATAAAAAAACAAATGAAACAATGGACCAGGAACAGTCGTTTTTGAACAGAAATTGTATTCAGTACACGGAAAAGAGAATGGAAAACCCTAATTGGCCAACCAAAGCTAATATTCTACGTGTCTTTCATACTACACAAGAATACATAAATATCATACACATAATCCTAGATAATCAAATCAGGTATGCGACAGACAAAATGATTCATCTCGAACATTCACCTCACCTGCCTATGTCGCCATGCCAACCACCTGTTGCTCGAATCGATACCGGCAACATCAAGCTAGGTACTACAACTTGTAGGTACTATTTTATACGACCTGGGAGCTCAATCTAGATTGGTTTCCACTCTGAAAGCTATTTCAATGACCTGAGAGCGCATCTTTGACTAGCCTACAACATGCAAGCGTCAGTTATGACCTGACAGCTCAATTTATACTGGTTGATACTAAGGAAGCTTCGTATAACCTGAGAGCTCAAGTTTTACTGGTTGTTACAGATGCTAACGTTGCAAGGGCCTTGGTCTGAACGCGACGCCCAGATGACAGAGACCTTTGCCAGACTCCAGGATATCTACGGGGCTGGAAGGGTGCTCGGGATTCTAGGTAATCGATAGTTGTGCATTCAATCTAGGCGCAGTAAAATGGCCGGCAAAAATTCTGCACGGGTCTTTGACACTTATGATTATAACTTGTAAGATAAATTGTTCTTGTTTCATTTCAGTCGTAGTTTCAGACCTCTACGTTGTACAATTTAGGCATCTTTATTCTGTTGTATGAACTTTAGATTTTCATAGTTTCATAGATTTTGAAGAAGACACGGGGGTAAAATCCTAAGCCGCGGACTACACCTACATCCTACATACACAAACTCACGACCTTATTTACCTTAGATTCTTGAAGCTTTGTTATAACTATACTCGTGCAGATGATTGACCCTTAGCAGAACTCGGAAACTGTAAAACTAAAAAAAAACCCTGTGCTTTCAGTAGTACGGTTTTTAATTGACGAAACTGTTTAAACTTTTGTCTCGATAGCTCGATTGTGATTTTCCGTGATTCAATCTACAGTTTGTTGTGATGAAATATCTTGGACATTGTCACACAAATTATCTAGTCACATTTAAAGTACCAGAATCTAGCCTGGACTTGTATTATGATGACTAGACAACGATATACAATACATATATAGATACAAACATCCATGACTCGGGTACAAATATTCATATTCATCAATACAAATATTTGTCCCTTACGGGATTCGAACCCGCGACCCTCGGCACAGCAGGCAGGTTCACTACCGACTGTGCTACCGGGCTGTCACTATGGTACCTACTATGGCACCTTGTCCCAGTAACACTTTTAACAAATCTGAAATCCACTAGCTCAGCGATCTAAACTGGGTCTTAGCCTCCAAAAACGCCGCTTTTCCCGATCCTGCACAACCTCTCAACAGTAATTGGCTTAAAGCTCACGTGGGTTATCGTCCTACGTGGTTCCAACGATACCTGGGGCGACCAACTGGACATCCAGGACACTGGGCATGGCCATTAGGTCGACCCGGATAATACTCTCCTGACATGCCGATCCTCACCCATTCTTTCCACGAATCAAGAAACATTAACTTACTACCAAACATTCAATTCCAGGCAACTCAGTCTCACAGGCTCAGTCGACCGACTACGACACCGAGTGGCGCGCCAAACGACAAGCTTCGGACGAGGATACCACCACCGAGGCTGAAGAGGAGAAGCCGACCGCCGCCAGGGCACTGCTTCGTTATGCTCTCTACAATGCTTCTGGTAAGGATATCTCTAGGAGCTTCCGTTTTGAAAAGATAATTGAAGGCCAAACGACAAGCTTCAGTCGAGGATACCACGGCAGTCGCTGAAGGGGAGAAGCCGACCGCTGCTAGGGCATTGCTCCATTACGCTCTGTACAATGCTTCTCGTAAGGATATCTAGCTACTCTTTTGATAGTCATTAGTCGTTTGTTTATATTGCGATTATGGATCATCAAGCATCATAGATTTATGGGTGATCGATCATCGAAGTAAAGCAAAGACCTGAGAGCTTGACTTTCAAGCAGAACTCTAGTTTTAGAGAAAATCTGGAGAGATCGCATCACGTTGGTTGAATTGAATCAAACTGGATCGAAGTAAGTCAAAGATTCAATGTTGTTTATTGGATATGATTCGACCTACGCATACCTTCAGGTACCGGATCAGCTTGTACGCATATATCATCTTCCCTTTGACTTTAGGCCCTTTTCTCTAGCAGAAAACTAAAGTACTTTTTTCAAAATCTGACCTGCACATATTTAACTCAACAGGACCTCCCGGCAAAGGCGCTCTGCTGTACTCTTCAGGCTGGCCAGAACTTCGTTGGCCGGACGGCTCCATCAACGTTCTGAACGCCCCCATCGGAGAGCCCACCGTGAAGCAGACCCGCCTCTACAACATCCTCGTCGTTAGGTTCGCTGATGGAAACACCACTAACAAGGTCAATGAGCTTATCTATTAAACGTTTTGTTCAGGACATGTTGAATGAATACAGAGCTGTGCGTGACGTGAGACTTTAATTTTGTTTTCGTTCTGTAAGCAAGGATCCCACTTAAATTTTTCATGAATAAGGGTCAGAAAGAGGGCATAAGCTCCAAAGATTATAGTTAAAATTGTGTTGCCACGTTTTGAAATGCTCATTAAATTGTTCACCAGTGGGATTAAAAGTTAAAATAAAGATCATGATAAAAAAAACAATTAATAACAAAACTAACGATGTAAAATAAAGTCGAAGTCATAATTCTCCCCCTAATGTCGATGGAACGGGAAGCCGTTACTGTTAAGGGTCAGCGCACACCCAGCGTAGAACTGCTCGCGCATGCTCGAGCATGTTCTTTGCAGTCGCGCACACCTAGCGGCAAAATCCGCCGGCGGCAGCGGCGGAGTATTCTCGCGCGTGTTCGAACAGTCTCGCGGATGCTCCCGTGTTGCTACAGTTGACGTAGTGAATTTTGCGTTGTGTTTACAATATTTTATAGTAAAGACGTGCGATAACAACAATTTTAAAGTATGGTAGACTGGGATTTGGTAATTATTGGGTTACTAGCAAAGGAAGAGGAGCAAGAAGAGCACATCAATAAGATGAAAAGAGGCAAGAAAGATGTACTTATATTTGGGAAATACTACGCCCTGTGCTGTGTTACGGTTTAAAGTTCTAGGGACAGTTATTTTATGGCTAGGAACTATAAAATGGAATATGAACAATTTGAAAACCTACAAAATCTGCTTCGACCTTTCAGATTTTCTTTGTATTTTCAAAAAGAGTTCAATTATTATATAATATTATCTGTAGTAAATTGCCCTTTTCGGGCTAAAGTAGTTAAAAAATATGCTAGATTTAGTCCGAAACCGGCCGAGGCGGCAACACTTACGACGGATCGCAAGCATCGACACGGGCGTATGCTCGAACATGCTCGAGCATGCGCGAGCATCCGCGCGCATGCTCGCGACTGCTCCCGTCGCCGCGAGGAGTATACGCGAGCATACTCGAACAGACGCTGAAGGGATTTAATCACTTGTGTTATGTATGTAATGATTACACAGTGGTTTGCACGTATTAAGAGTTTTATTTCCTTTTATTACAATTGGATATAATGAATGTAAAAACAATTGACACATAGAGAGACGACATAGACAAGCAGAGCCCACAGATTCACTTCACAGCATGGCCATTCATCCGGTGCGTTCCGTTCCACAGATCCTGTACTTATATCCGTAACACTCCCCCTCGTTGTATATTCATGGTTAGAGGTCTAATCGGTTTGGAGGTTTCCTTACCCTGTTGCTGCGACGTACCATCCTTTCAGGGTTTTGTGCTTCAACAGGTGTTCTCGGTGTAGGTTCTCCTTGACCACTTTCCGGAGTAACAGCTGGTTCCCTGTATACTGGTTCAGGCGTAGGAGGTTTTTCTTGTAATATAGGTTCTGTAGTACTTGGGGGTGTTATATTCTCTCCCTCAGTCGATTCAGGTCTGGTTGGTGATTTTGTTTCACGGAGATGCTGTCCCATAACCGGTTGATCGTTATAGATGATATCTTTATTCTTTACAGATGATTTTATGATTTGATCAGCGTGTCTTTCCTGTATCTTTCCATCTATATCTATTTCATAGTGTAGTTTTCCTTTTCTGCCCACAATGACTCCAAATTTCCATTTATTGTTGTCATAGGATCGGATCTGTACCATCTCTCCCACATTGAATTCTTTATTGATTATTATGTCTTCCTTCTTATTATTTATTTCTGTTGTTATATCTCTTTTAACCAAATCAATTCTTGTTCTATACAATCTTTTGAACATCATTTCAGCAGGGCTCAATCCGGTAGAATTATTAGGCGTTTTCCTGTACATCATCAGTGATTTTGATAGTTTATCTTGTAGAGAGCCTTGTTCATACATCATTGCTTTGAGTTTGTTTTTGAATGTCTGCACATACCTCTCTGCCTGGCCATTTGTTGATGGATGAAACGGTGCTGTGAACTTTGACTGTATTCCATTTTCTTTTAGAAAATTTTGCATTTCCTCTGAGCGAAACTGTCTGCCATTGTCAGATACAATCATTATAGGTAATCCAAATGTAGTGAATAATTTCTTTAGTATGCTGATAGTTGCTGTGGCTGTAATAGATGTTGTAGGTATTACTTCTAGCCATTTTGTGTATGCATCCACAACTACTAAAAAGTAGGTATTCATGAATGGTCCGGCATAATCGATGTGTAATCTACTCCATGGTTCTTTAGGATATTCCCAATTGTGCACTGGTACTTTGGTAGGGTTTCTTTGGAGAAGACAACAAGCTTTACATCCTTTCACCAGTTCTTCAATGTCTGAATCGATGTTCTTCCACCACACATAGCTCCGTGCTAGGGCTTTCATTTTCACAATTCCTGTGTGAGCTGTATGTAGTTCTTGTAGAATAGTCGGTTGCAGGCTCTTTGGAATGACTATTCTAATACCATAGAAAATACATCTATCCTGTATTGAGAATTCATGTAGATTATTCATGTTTCCTGTTCCTGATTGTAATTTTTTGAATAATTCTTGCAGTTCGGAGTCCTTTGCCGTAGCTTCTTTAATTTTCTTCATGGTTATTGGCATCATTGCAATTTGATTTAGGTAAAATATGTCATCATCAGTTTTGTTTTCATTATTTTCAGTTGTTGAATGTTCCAATCTTGAGAAGTAGTCAGCATTCGCATGTTCTGAAGTTTTTCTCAGTCTTAATTCATAGTCAAAACCAGCCAAAAAATTTGCATAATGTACTAGTCTGATTGCTGTAGTCGAAGGAATCAATTTTGTTGGGTGTAGAATTCTAGCTAGAGGTTGTATTATTTCTCCTGTATAGGTTCTCAGTTTTATTTTAGTATCTTGGAGTTTCAGGCTTTGGAAATGTTTATAGTAATAATCTGCGGAGCATGTAGTTACTGCCGCCCCCGTATCCAACTCCCATGTATGAAATGTACCATTTATTTGCAGCGTAATATTGAATTTATCGTTTTGTGTACTTGTATTTACCGTATGTATTTCATATAGTACTTCTTCATTTTCTATTTCGTCGCTTGAAGATTCATCGTCAATATCTAATTGCCTTTGTTCTTTAAAACACACAGACTGGACATGCCCTTTAGTATGACAGTTCTGGCAGTAAAGTTTATCCTTAATTTTGCATTCGTACGCTTTGTGGTCTTGTTTCCCACATCTATAGCAGTTTATTTTTCTTTCTTCTTTAGTATTATTATTATTGTTTTTGTATGTATTCTTCTTGAATGTATTTTTGTAGTATGTATCTTTCTTAACTGTAATCTTATTTAATGGTGAATTTTCGTAGTTTCCCATTTCTTTGCTTTCTGATTTAGATGTTTCAATCGCCATTGCAATCTTTATGATCTCCTCAACTTTTGCTGTAGAAGGTTCCTGTAGTAGTCTCTCCTTAATTTCAGCATTCCGCAGACCCCGGATGAATTGAACTCGTAGGTGTGTCTCAAATGTACTAATCTTACACCCATTACAGATAAAATTGCACTTGCCACCGATCTCCTTTAGTCCTGCGACATAGTTTGCTATTGATTCGTGTTCGTGTTGTATTCTAAGACAGAATTTATGCTGTTGAGCGACTTCACCTGGTTCTGGTGCAATGTGATTCCTTAAAATTTGTACGAGGTCTTCATATGATTTAGATTCTGGCGTATTTGGTGCCGTTAAGTTCTTTAATACCTGGTAATGCTTTGGTCCAATACAGTTTAGAAAAATGTGTAGTTTAGTTGTAGCATTTGTAACTCCTTTCAATGTAATGTAGTTTTGTAATCGTTGTAAGTAGCTATCAAACGATTCGTTTATTTCGTCGTATGGTTGTAATGAAATTCCACTCACTGTAGACGTGGACGTGTTCCCTTGGTTTGATAGCGATTGTTGTAATTTATTTTGTTGTTCTTGCAAGTTTGTCATGGTGTCCATCATTTTTGATAACACGTTCGCTAATTGTGCCTCCATTTTGTTGGATTTGTTCGAGACGATAGGATATAAGGATTTTGTGTAGCGGGCTATCAACACAGGTAGTAGGAAGCCCCTGGATCAAAGGAATTTGGGTTGTAGGGAACATTTAGAAACACGCGTGGAGGTTATGTGCGTGACGCACGAGGTACGTTACCGACTTCTTATCTTCACGCACTTTTGTGTTGTACTACAATTCGAACTCGTTTCTCGTCGCCAATCTGTTATGTATGTAATGATTACACAGTGGTTTGCACGTATTAAGAGTTTTATTTCCTTTTATTACAATTGGATATAATGAATGTAAAAACAATTGACACATAGAGAGACGACATAGACAAGCAGAGCCCACAGATTCACTTCACAGCATGGCCATTCATCCGGTGCGTTCCGTTCCACAGATCCTGTACTTATATCCGTAACAACTTGCAAGCTATTTTCAACTTTATTTCAATGGAGAAAGAGTTCATTATCAACTGAATCAATGAAACCTGCTCGCGCATGCTCGAACAGTTTTACGCTGGGTGTGCGCTGACCCTAAAGATTGAGTCAGATACAGTGAATACGTTTTCGGCCACATGTTCTCTACGGGAAAGGAGCTTCCGACCAATGTGGTGGTACAGTCATACAAACTGACATCAAAAAGTTACCACGAATTTCTGTTAGATTTGATTTGATTTGATTTGATTACGTATATCCGCTAGTAGACTGTATCCAGTATTCCGTGAGTGAATAAAAGACGCGACTAACCAAGCGGGGGGGGGGGGGGGGGGTCAACCCAGGCGAGTGTCGTCCCATTTAAGGATCATCATTGAGATTGATTGATTGATTGATGATTACATCCCATTTCAAAATATATTCACCAAATGATCTCCTATTACAGCTTTATGTTTAACCCTCTTCAGATCACGCTGGAGCTAACCTTCAAGGAATCAGCGGGCTGGTGGACTGCACTTGGTGTGGAGGTGAAGCGGGGACTCGAGCAAACCGGCTTGAACCTGAAGGCTCCGTCTCCACCCGATGCACCTTCGGCTGTCCTCGGCAAAGCTTACCACTGCTCTCAACCTCTGGTGTATTCTTCTGAAGATGCTACTCTGACGTTCCCTGATATACAGGTAGGTTGTGCTCTTAATGTCCAAGACAAATGAGACCAGAAGTTTGGCTGTTCACCAGAGATGTGAAAATTGTGAAAGGCAGCAAAGCGTATCTTCCAATGAACAAATTATTTACCAATGGGAGTGCTTCAGTTTCATTATGACGTGATCCAGCGAGCATGTGATTGGTAGATTATTTCCTCAACTGCCTCGACTAATACGTCTCTGGTGGATGGTTATCCTGAAGCAACAGTGACTTGAAATACGTCAGTTTTTGCTTAATCTGTATGACATTTACATAGTTGCTAAAAAGATGACGTCGCAATTGCCAAAAGGCCACGGGTGTGTGTCCTACAAATCAGTTTTATCACTAACATTTTGGAGTGATCTCTGCTTAATTGAGGTGGAATCGAAGGACGTGGAGCTCATGTCAATCTCTCTCCAATGTTCATAAATGTTCATGCAGGCACGACTAAATTCCCTTCTGGGTGGTATTTGCTACAACATTAACTACTTGTTTATTATAGGTGTGCTATACTCGCCACTCGCTCGTCATGTTAGGTTGTTTTTTTTTATCCCAGTTCTTTATATTTACTACTTTCCATACCCCGATGGTCTATTTTAAGCTGGATACATTTCAGGTTGAACCTAAGTTTTTTTAAAGATTGTCTACTTGTTTATTTACAGATGCAAGTGTTTATGGACAGTACCGAGAAATTCGCTGACGCTTTCGATTGCATTGGATTCACTACTGTACCTATTTGGTGAGTCATTACACTTCCACTAAATTTTATTTTATCATCATCATCATTTATGCATTCTTCCCGTTATGTAAACTTTCCTTCCACCAATACCACCCAAATCTAACCAGCGCTCTTATTGATTCCATCCACCTGGTCGAATGATGACTTATTCGTAAAGTAAAGACGTGAAAAAGGAAAAGAATGAATTTGTAAGTAATGATTCATATGTCAGAGAAGATTCTTAGAGAGGTACCTAATATCTTGCGAAATTTATTAAAAGTACAGAAAATGCAGATAAATCGAATCCCGTACCTAGGTATCTTCCACGTAATAATACTACACGCTACGCTAGTATTTATTTTATATTTATTAGGATCAACAACAGCATATTGAACTTAGCTAAATTACAAGAGTCTTATACATAAGTAGCCAATAAAAGTTGACCGCGATGTATTACACAGTAAGTGAGTTAAATTAACATGAGCATGCATTATCATTTCATTGCTACCCCAGAGGGGGGCAGTCAGAGATACAATGAGACACTTATAATAAATAAAGTCGGTAAACAGCACTGATAAATTATATAACTAAGGCAATATACGATCTGGAAAGGAGTAAATACATAAATATGTAAATATATAATATTATAAAGAGGAAAGATTTGTACCTATTTTTGTATGTTTGTATGTTTGTAATGAATAGGCTCAAAAAGTACTGGGCCGATTAAAAAAATTCTTTCACCATTAGAAAGCTGCATTCACCCTGAGTAACATAGGCTATATTTATTGCTAGAAAAGATTAGACGTCCACCCGTGCGAAGCCGGGACGGGCCGCTAGTATGTAAATATAGAGGGAACGATATAACTACATAAATTGTACATACATAAAAAAATATAATAGATATTCTAAGGAAGAGAGAAGAAGATATTGAGAAAAAAAAAAAAAAACATATTACGAACCTGGAGTGCGATTCTCGAATCGCACACGCTGAACTCAGCACCCGAAAATGTATGGAAATACGCATCCCTCCACAGCCGACCCGACTCTCAAAAATCGCACTCCTGGAGTATAACCTTCGAATGACGAATCAGCAGTAGAAAGATGCATACACGCACAGTAACATTGACACTTACAACTACCGAGCCCAACCCATGAGATTCAAAAATCGCACAACTGTCACTTAACTTTAGCTTTAGGGGAGTAGTATTTATAAAAAAAAAAAAAAATTGTCCATGAATTTAAGCAATACCTGATAATTAAAGGTTAGAAATTGTGTTGTCGAAGCACTCACACTATTACTATACCTATTATCTCATCAGTGTGAATTAGGAAATGTTATATGGTATTTATTTTATTTATTTTTTATTTTTATTTATTTATTTTTTTTATTTTATTATTTTTTATTTATGTATGACATGTGTTAACAGTAATACTTAACTAAACCTTATGTATGTATATGTATGTATGTATATATGTATGTATGTATGTATGTATATATGACAAGTAATACTTAACTAAACCTTATGTCTCAAAAATAAGAATGACAACCATCATACATACATAATCTCACGACCGTAAGTTAAATAAGACAAAATAAGACTCAATACTAAACAGACTTAACTGCAGGTCAGGACTAATGGTGACATTCATCATGGGCATAGGACTGGCCATCTCCATCACAATGATCCTGGACATCAAGACCATGGATCGCTTCGAGAACAGCCGCAGCAAACAGCTGACTATCACAGTCAGCGAATAAACGACAAAATGGCTCTAATACTCATAAATATAAGTCAGGTTATAGTTTGTAGGATCCCACAGGAATTTCTCCAGGTATAACTTTAGCTTGAATACCAACGTTAGAAATAAGCGTATGTTTACTAAATGTGTTAAATGTGGTTTTAATGGAATGAATTTGGACTGTGGTGGTTGACGCAGACAACTTGTGTAAAGACGACTTTTGGATTTGATCTTTTCGATTGTTGGGTCATATGTACATTGAATGTATCATCGTAACACTAATTATGTTCTCTGTTAGAAATAATTCCGAATTATTAATGTTTAAAATCTATTAATCACCTGAATACGTTTTCTTCTTAAAGCTGAAATGCTTGTTCAATTTTCATTCGAGGGTTGATCATTTCAATATTATCAATCAAGATTATATTGAAATTATTTATAGTGATGGAAACTTTGACCTCTCCGTGTAATATAGGAAGAAGCATACGATGAGGTCTTCAGTTCTTAAAATGTTGTGTGTTCATTTCTCTTAGATTACAGGCTTTTGAAAAATGTTGTTGAGCTGTTGGAAATTGGTTTTTGTGAATCAAAACATTGGTTGTATTTTGGCTGTTTCCATTTGTCCATGCAAAATCGTTTTCGAGCTAAATGAGATAGCTCTTTCTGTTTCTGATCAAAACAGGTAGAGATGTGTTGACAGCTTGAAAATGATCGTGGAGTTAGCTGTTAGGATTTTTCCAGATGATAATTATAATGGGTTTGCCAGTCCCTTATGATCTATGGGGACAAACGAGCTTATATGTTAATATCATCAGGAATTGCCGGTAAAAGTATAAAAGATCAATTGGAAATACTTTTCCAATTGAGCTTCTAAATATCAACTGGAAAAGTATTAAGACTTTTCCAGCTGATATTATTTTCTTTGTTCTAAATTTCTGTACTTATCCATGGGATATTTAGTTCTTTGAATGTACCTTTTACCGGTATGTAGGGTAAGTTATTTAGGTAGGTAAGAGTGAGCGACACAGATACTCTCTTTTATTTCGTTCTATTTATTTGATTCCAATTGATATTATCACATACTTCTTGATGTGGTAGTATCAATACGGAAAAATAAGAAAAAAAGGATTAGTCGATTCATGCGCAGATGGAAAACTACCTTTTGACATGCAATGTTTGGTTTGGAAAAACTACACATTTCTAACGACAAAAAAATTTGTAAATAGTATTGTAAAAATTGTACAGCACAAAATGTACAGTTGTATATAAAAACCGGATACATGTAAAATAAAAAGTAAAAAGCTTAAAAAAAACAAAAAGAAATTAAAAAAAAAAAAAAATTGAGAATAAAACACATTCGTGACAAAAAAAAATATGCAAAAAACCTAGACAGCATCTTTCATGGCCGTTTGAAAATTGTGAGAAATAGAACAACTAATTCGGTTCTGTTTCGAAATCTGTTGTGGGAATAAAAATAGGTTGAGCATTTAAATTTTCAGAAGAAAACGTATATAAAGTACGAAGGCTATTAATACTATTAACATTTTGAAAAAAAAAAATGATATTAAATGTTCGCGTATCCAGTTAGTGGAATAGTGTCATAAAAAATATTATAATTTTAAATTGACACAAACACAAAAATATAGGAAAATAACTTCTGAAAACAGAAGAAACGGGTATAAAAACGTAAAACAGTACATTTGTGCCGAATGTGTTTGTAATTTTATACAAAGTTAAATTGGCTTGTTGGAGAGATCAGTTTTCCTGCCGTTTTTATTTCTCTATGTTTTTGTGTTTGTTCTATTTAAAAAACATAATAAACTGAGGTCACTAGAAATATCCTATCAGGTAGAAAAACCCTATCGAATTTTCCATACTATCTAAATATTATAATGTATGTTAGATACGATATTTATAATCAACATAACTATAGGAATTATAATAATCGCATTGTATATTGAATTGTATACTCGTAAAGCGTCATATTTTAATAGCATGCACTGAAAAAAATGTTTTCTTAAATATAACCAAGCTTTAGAGATTTGCAAACAATTTTTAGCACATAACAAAACTGTTTTGCTGTTTATTCCCAAGTGTTTCATTATGTGCTACAAAAAAAAAATTGCAATTTGGTTAACTCTAAAGTTGGTTATATAAAAAAACATTTTTTTCAGTGTGATCGTAATACAGTATGGTACAAGAAGTAAACCTTTCAAACTCTTGGTGTAGAGTGTTAATAATTTTAAGACCACGGACTAGCTCTTTAGACTAAAAACGCTGTAATTTCGCTTTAGTTCTGTTCGAATTATTTAATTTTAATAAATGGTTCAGTTAGAAATTGCATTTCATTTTTCATACCCGTAACTGGGCCATTATTTTATTCAGGGTACAATTTGGATAACATTTTATTTTCTTTAATTGTATAAATTCTATGAGTCTTTTTTTACCGTTTTATGCCGATTTTTGTTCATCATTGTTTATAGTAATCATTATAGTACATTACTGCAGCGGCCAGCAACAGAGGCATTGATGGACGAACGTGTAAATGTGGGCCGAGGCGAAGCCGAGGCACACATACGTAAGTCCATCAATGCCTAGTTGTGGCCAAGGCTTGTATAGTACTTTTCTCAAATAATGCGCGGAAATGAAAACAATAAATTTTCTCAAATAATTCGCGGAAATTTAAACTCTTTTCAAAATCAATGACGAACAACGAACAACAATTAGTTTTTTTTTTCAATAAACAGCTTTCTATTTGCAAGCCAGTTCGAAATTTAAATAAAACCTTTGATGAGTTACCTCCTTGTTCGCCATGTTTCGGAGTAAAAGATCGTTCCATTTTTAAATTACACGACAGATATGAGTTTAGTATGTAATTTATTTGGCCGCTAAACACGACAGATATGGATTTTCATACAAAATTGCCGGCCGCTGCGCGCATGTATTTGGCCATTTTGTTGCTCCTTCGATCTCAAATGACCCTAAGCCATGACGAGATGTATATATTTTCTTTTTTATTTCAGTTTTAGTTTATAGTGTTCCGTACCCAAAGGGTGAAAACGAAACCCTATTACTAAGCCTACGTTGTCCGTCCGTCCGTCTGTCCGTCTGTCCGTCTGTCTGTCCTACCTATTTAGGGCTGTAACTTTTGAACCGTAATAGCTAGATAGTTGAAATTTTCTCAGATTATGCGTTATTGCGGCGAATTTGTTAACAAATAATAAAAATGGCAGAAAGTTAAAAATTAAGGGGGGTTTTCAACAAGAAACTAGTTTTTATCAACTTTTTTTCTTCACTCTCTATAGTAAATCGGTAATACATGCAAGCTTCAAACTTAAAGTGATTATAGAGCAAACTCTACAGAATAACAACAAATACTAAAAACCGGCCAAGTGTGAGTCGGTCTCGCGCTAAAGGTCCCGGACAAAAAAAGTTTTTTTTCTATGTTAATAATGTTGTGTTCTGTGGTGGTGTGGTACGGAACCCTCGGTGCGCGAGTAGCCCGACTCGCACTTGACCGGTTTTTTTAGAACTTACAGCAATTTGTTTTATACATAGACTGTTGGTAGCCAGAAGATGACAGCAATTTCCCAGTGATCTGCTTATTGTTGAAACCAAAGAAAACACAATTAAGTTTTATCATGAGTATTTGTTTCTTGTCATCGTAATGAATGTCTGATTGTGAACTAGATTCTTCGATTTGAACTAGATAATCTGCGAGATGAGAATGAAGAGTTCCGCAGAAGAACCAAAGTAACTAAACTAAACTAAAGTGGCAGTGGGCGGGGCACATTGCTCGCAGAACCGATGGCCGATGGGGCCGAAGAGTTGTTGAGTGGCGCTAAAAAAATGATCATCCAAACTGTTTTGTAGCATATAAAAAAACATTCGGCCGAAAGTTACAAAACAGTTGGGAAGTCACCCAGTTTGGTTATATTTAACACTAGTTTGGATGATCATTTTTTTCAGTGTACCGCGTACCGGAAAGCGCAGCGTGGGTCGGCCCCCCACAAAGTGGACCGACGACCTGGTGAAGGCGGCGGGAACACGTTGGATGAGGGCAGCGCAGGACCGGTCGTTGTGGCGATCCTTGGGGGACGCCTATGTCCAGCAGTGGACTTCCATTGGCTGAGATGATGATGATGATTAATCTGCAAGGGTCCACGATATTGAGGAGTATTTTTAATGATAACCCTAACCCTATAACGAGATAAAATCTTCAGAAGCGTACTGGGTATAAATAGTTTTTTTAAATTTCCTTTTTAGAGAACTTACAGCTACATAACAGTTTTATTTCTAATGTAATGTAAGTAAATGTAAGTAATGCGACGCGATCGGGCGGTGGAATGCGTCATCTCATCACGTGCCGTCCGTCGACCGGTCTACAAGAAAGCTGAACAGGAATGCGCAAAACTGCCAACCACACTTGCCATTTTTATAGCGATACTCAGACTAGGTATAAGGGATAATTAATGATGAAATGCGTTTAGTGGATGATAGTTCAGATGCTGTTGCCAGGGCTACCAGTGGATTTTTTATAATTATACAGCCATCTCCGCGAAATTATACAAAATTGCCTTGCAGAATACAATCAGGGGTCCGTACAAAAAATGTGAATCAAATAAAAAATGTTTTTTTAACATTTATCGAATAATTAGATTTTTTTAATTCAAAATTTATTTTTCACCTACTTTTTTTAAATCACTTATTGGTTCAACCTAAGTAAATTCAGTTGTGTAAAATTCTATTATACACAACAATAAGGTCAAGATTCATGCTCTGATTCAGGTTCAGAGACTTTGGTCTAAGTAAGGTTGAAAATACATGTATCTATGATTGTGACTGAGTAGCGGCTTTTAGGTAACTGGTCTGTGCTTGTTATTTAGTTTAATGCTTCTTTTGTATCCAATTATACATGAGTGTACTGGATACATAGAAGATACAATCTACCACCCGATTATACAATTTTTGTATCCAATTATACAATCTGGCAGTCCTGGCTGTTGCATCGAGTTGAAGTGTGGCAGAATTTTAGAGGATGCATTATTAGCAATCAGTGATTCAACAATTAGACGGTAAAACTGAACAACTTGGACTATGGGCTCAATTTGACCTGCCCATCCTCATCAGTGGCGAAGCACGGGTATCTGCCGCCCGGGGCACAGACTGATTTTGTCGCCCCCTTATCTCACCTACACCAAAAAAACGGAGCGAACGAAGCCAGCTCGAAATTTTTTTGCACATCATTTCGGGTTATGGTCAGACATCTTTTGGTTTTTGCATGCAAAAATTGAAACTTCGAGCGAGCGAAGCGAGCTAGACTTTTCTCCTCAATACGAATCGGTTAGAGCCAGAGGTTTTTACGTACAAAACATACATGTGCAAAGTTGCCTAAGTAAAAGTTTTGCAAGCTCGAAATTTTTAGCACCACGTCTTAGCTGTGGTCTCTTTAAGATTATGTGTAGGCACAGTAATTAAAACAGAAGCTTAGAGCGAGCGATGCGAGCTCGACTTTTCACTGCTCTACGAATTGCTTATAGGCTAAATTTATATTTTTCCCGAATTTGCCGCCCCTAGTAAAGTGCCGCCCCGGGTATTTGCCCCTCTGCCCCCCTCGCTACGCTACTGATCCTCATCCATCCTTTGAAAACTGGCCGAGGTATTAGTAACCCAAATGTATTTGAAGGCAGTTTTTTTTGGGATTTCTGTGCCTGTCATTGCTGGTTTTTTTTAAATCGGGCATAGGCCCACAACACATTCCCACCGCTGTAGCTCCTGTAAACCAGGATCAACAGCGGCGACCATTCACAATACTAATGAAGTCCAGCGAGCCCGGGGGATGACTCTAATCTGTCATTGCTGGTTAGACTACCTTACATACCTACTACCTACTAACTTGACGACCCGGTTGGTGTAATGGTTACCACGCCGGATTGCCAAACCAGAGTCCTGGGTTCGAATTCCGGTTCGGTCATGGATGTTATAGGTTCGTGCCGTTGTTGTATGGTTACCATATTAAAAAGCCTACAGTGCTTAACTTTGGATCATTACAATGTATGTGCCAGTTAGCGTTATTTATTTTTATTTAAGTAATTAAATTGATGGAACGGGAAACTGATAATAATGACGATTTGATACCTAAGTCTCTTTTTATAACACCTGTCTGGGTTCTGGGTGGATTTAATTTAATTTAATTTCACCCCAGCAGTAGGATAAAAGCTGATGATGATATGAAAAGGAAAAGTAGTAATAACTAGTACAACTTATGTTTCCACAAAACCATGTTTATAGGTGAAGAAACAGGCTTTACCAGTTTTTAAATATATCATCCCATATCCATACGATTATCATTGTGATCTTGGTGACCTCTAAAGTTCAATTAACAAATCACTCAACATAGCTCTTGATTCTTTGTAATAAGGATAAAAATGGTATGATTCGAGGGACAAAGTTGGAACACTTGTCGGAGACAGCCTTTCCATCGTAAATGTAACGCGTTGAGATATGGTGGTCCTTTTAATATTTATGCAGTTGACCTTGCTTCAGGTTGTTCGAGACTTTCCTTTCAAGGCTCTATGTGTGTTGTGAGTATGACACACTTGCTTCATTGCTTGTTAGGTTTCCTCCTTATCTCTTGTTGGTGCTGCTTGTTAGCTTATTTCATGATTAGGATTTCTTATAGCCAATTTAGACTCAAACTCAATTCAAAATAAAATAATTATCATAAATAGTTTTTCTGACGTCATTTTGGCTCTACCACCGCGGCACAACTTCAAGAAAGAGATCAACCGTCGAATCCAACTTGGCTGGGCAGCGTTCGGGAAGCTACGTAGTATCTTCACGTCCCAAATACCGCAGTGTCTTAAAACGAAAGTCTTCGATCAGTGTGTGTTACCAGTGATGACATATGGAACAGAAACGTGGTCGTTCACTCAAGGCCTCATAAAAAGGCTGAAAGTCACCCAAAGGGCAATGGAGAGGGCTATGCTCGGAGTCTCCCTGCGAGAATCAGAAATGAAGAGATCCGCAGAAGAACCAGAGTAGCTGACATAGCCCAAAGAATTGCTAAACTAAAGTGGCAGTGGGCGGGGCACATTGCTCGCAGAACCGATGGCCGATGGGGCCGAAAAGTTCTCGAGTGGCGACCACGTTCCGGAAAGCGCAGCGTGGGTAGGCCCTCCACACGGTGGACCGACGACCTGGTGAAGGCGGCGGGAAAACGATGGATGAGGGCAGCGCAGGACCGGTCGTTATGGCGATCCTTGGGGGAGGCCTATGTCCAGCAGTGGACGTCCGTCGGCTGAGATGATGATGATGATGACCGCGGCGGAAGGTTTTCCGCTGTACATAAGATATAGATACGGCGAGAAATTCAATTGCGAAAGCTTATTCAGAAAAGTAATCAAGGACTCACGTAGATGACATAGTTGTAGTAGATAGAAGGCAGATGCACACTCTTGTTATTATACCCTCCTAAATCTGATGGAACGGAAAACCGAAACGATCAAAGTGTGAACAACAACGTGGAATCAAATTAAAGATTGAAAAATTCAGTCTCGGGCAGGACTTGAACCCGCACCCTTCCAAACCGGGGAAGTGCGTTATCCAATTTCGCTACCGAGTCCACTAGCCAGAGAACGAATTTTTCAATCTGTTGCGTCTTGAGGGGACGTGACGTTGGGGGGATAATATTTGAAATTGGAACAGGGTGTGTCATCTATACCGTATGAATTTCAGTTGTAATGCTGAACTTGCGGGTTGGCTAGTTTGTAATAACTGCCAGTAGATGTCGCACACGTCCCCTCAAGACGCAACAGATTGAAAAATTCGTTCTCTGGCTAGTGGGCTCGGTAGCGAAATTGGATAACGCACTTCCCCGGTTTGGAAGGGTGCGGGTTCAAGTCCCGCCCGAGACTGAATTTTCCAATCTTTAATTTGATTCGAAATAGCACAACATGGCTGTAACATGTTCAAAATCAATAATATTTGAAACAATGTGGAATGTTTAATAAACTAGAAAATATAAGGTACTTACATGTGTAAATACGACATCAAACAACACATGGAGTAGCGACTGATGCCGGTAAGATAGAGTAGATCCAAACTATCATTAATGTTAATTGCCAATAATGCTTCTTGTCCTAAACTTTGACGAGCTGCGAAGAGTTGGAAAGTGGATAGAGTCATGAGCGGAGCGGGAGTGGGCACTAGATACATATCGACTACAACGGGACTGCCAAATTCTAGTTCGAAAGCGATTTAAAGATACATATACTCAGGCCTGTGTCTCATATAGGCAGAGACAAATTATTGCCATCGGCTACGATCATGACAAACCTCTTTTGCCTCTTCCACGGTCATAACTCGTTTCATGCACGCTCGTCGGTTTCGGGTAGGTACCCCATTCAAAGATATAGTCGGTTACAACCAGTAGAAGGGAGAACTGCTGACAGCCAGCAGTATATACGAGTCGACACGATGGGTTCGATTACACCCAGTTTACATGCAAGCTGGGCCTCAATTGCGCAATTTTATACGGTTTTGTTTTGGTTTTGGTTTTAATTTAGTTTTGGTTTAGCTGAAGTAAAAAAGCTATCGCGATATTTTTTTCTGAACGGTTAAATCGCACAATACAGAAAATTCGATAGAACGGACATCAAACGTTACGCCAACGTATCTTCCGAAATAAAGCTAAATCGTTACCGTTAATATAATTTGCGCGATACGATAATAAATAAATAAATAACGGGAGAAAGAAATATAACTGCATTCAAGCTGCATAATAACCAACGCAACGTTAGTGTGGCCACGATGTAAATTCATGCAATTGGTGCGTGTAAATTGACCGAATTGGTGACAGAGATCCCTACTCAAAAGGAGCCAAACGTAATGTACCCAAAACTGTGGCGAGTATAATATAAGTAATAATGTAATGTAATGTAATAATGTATAGTAGTAATGTAAGTATTTACTTACATAGCGTATTGGAGTTCCTCTGTGAAGCTGTGTAATTGTTTAATAAATAAAATAAATAAATAAATAAGTGACTATTGAATGTTGAAGAAGGGTGTCAAGTTATTAATGTAATGTAATGTAATAATGTATAGTAGTAATGTAAGTATTTACTTACATAGCGTATTGGAGTTCCTCTGTGAAGCTGTGTAATTGTTTAATAAATAAAATAAATAAATAAATAAGTGACTATTGAATGTTGAAGAAGGGTGTCAAGTTATTAATCTATTCGTCTGCTTTTATTTACTATAGCTCCAATGGTTTTTGTTTAACTATAGCTCCAATGGCTCATAGCGACCCAAAAAGGGTCCATGACAAAAAAAGAGCGCCAATTTTCTCGATCCTTTAGCCAGTAGCTTGCGCTTGAAGCTCGAGTAGGTCAGTCACGTCGCTCCAGTGACACCTGGGGCGACCCTATGGAACCAATATGGAACAGGCTTTAGAATTTATGAAATTTAAAATTCAAAATTCATAATTTTTTATTCAAAATAATATCATATAGATAGCTTTTTGACGTAATTTTTTGATTCTACCACCGCGTCGGAAGGTGTTCCGTTGAGAGAAGATGCGGCCAGAAACTCTACAACACACATCTTTTGAACAAAACAAAATGTACAAAGTACAATTAAAATACAATATTGCATTACATAGTGTAAAGTTGTCAAGACCAGACATTTTGGTCATTCAAATAATCATCCAGTTTGTAACCTTTTTTACAGAGGACTTGTTTAACATGAGACTTAAACTTTTTGTCTGGTAAGTTTAGAATATCCTCTGGTATCTTATTATAAAAGCGTATACAGTGCCCCATGAAAGATGTGTTGACTTTACTAAGTCGAAAATGTGGGAATACAAATTTATTTTTATTTCTTGTATTGTAATTATGAACGTCACTGTTTTTGGGAAAGAGAGACAAATTTTTTCGAACATATAAAATATTTTCGTAAATATATTGACTGTAGAAAGTCAAAATACTGATATCTTTAAAAAGATCTCGTAGTGAGTCTCGACAACGCAGATTATAAATGGCTCGAATTGCCCGCTTTTGAAGGATAAAGATAGCCTCGACGTCTGTAGCACGGCCCCACAGCAAAATACCATAAGACATGATACTGTGGAAGTAGCTGAAGTATACAAGTCTTGCAGTAGCTATATCAGTTAGCTGTCTAATTTTTCAGTCATTATGTATGTATTTACCTCCTCAATCGCTCCGCTAATGCCCTGTAGCCCCACCCCATCTCAGCGGATCAACATGAAAATAGCAGCCAATCAGCAAATTGGTGTAATAGTGACTACCACGCACGAAGTCACGAGAATCAATGTATTTTCAACCATACAGTCTACCCATTACAGTTTTCTCATGAGACTGGGTATGTGTAGTGAACTGTAATAGACACAGAAGTGTAATAAAGAGTTTGATTTCTCGTGCAAGTGTGTCAGCCGTTCCCTTCGGCAGTTACTATGTTATATATGGACTGAATACCTACATTTATGTGGTTTTTATTTAGTGCAATTATTGTGGTATTTATACTTGTGGTGGTCTAGTCACCTAGTGGCTAATTGGCTAGTAGCCTCACCTTTTGGGTTTGATCTCAAGCTTCGATCAGATAATGTGTCTCCTTTTTTTTAATGTCTGTGTTTCGTTTTGTCTCGATTTCTTTTTTATTGTTATAAAAAAGTTCCTCTCAGAAAGGTGTAACGAGCATATCGATAGACCATCGCATATTTACTTTTTATCTATGCTGGCAACATTGAGGTACAACTCATCAACTCGATTCGTTATCGATCATTCTTTGAATCGATTCATTCGCCGTTCGTTCGTTCGCTCACTCTTTTCAAAACGGTTATGATTCGAAAAACTAGCTATTGACGTGTTAACATGTTTCGTGCATAATGATCCTAAAAATTAATTATGAAGTGATTGAATCGTGTAATGTATAAAACTAGTGAAGTGTTAAACAATAAACTTTAATTGTTGGCATTGAACGAGTTTGATTAATCCAGCTTCCCGTCGAGCTTACATCTTCAGAAGTGGCAGGACAATGCAAAATTTTCTTTGCATAACGCCCACCGAACGAAGTCAATATCAAGGTAATGTATATTTCTGCTCAATTTCTGTTTCTTAAACGTTAATGTGATAAACGCTATGAAATAGCCTAAAGCCTAGCGTATGGTCTATTAAAAACCATCTTGGGATAATTCTGTCATGTATATACTTTGTGAATCGCATTTTGATGTACAAGAATCGACTAGCTATGTAAATGGCACTTGCCATATCAGAGGAATCAGACGGAAACGCGCAGATTTTTATTCTTTGTTTGATAAGACCATAGTGTAACATTTATACATTACATTACACTTTAACACGTGACTGAGTCTGCATAAAACGCGGGACAGAATAGAGGTACCTACATGTTTTTCCATTCCATCTCATGGTCTATCTACATTTACATTTTTCTGAAACTTGTATCATTGTAGTGAGAAGCAAGTTGGCAAACATTAAAACTGATCGGCAGTGTGTTGTTATTTTGATGCAAACGCTTACGACTATATCCCCGAGAGGATAAACAAAAATATTATATTCTATATACTGAAAACAAATGAAATAAAATGTCCTCATTTCACTGGATGTGCACAAATTATGGCCAGTACGACTGGTAGTGAACCCGTCGACACGACTAGTAGATAGTGGACAATATAAATTAAATATTTTGTTTCAAAATTGAGGCATTTGATTTCCTAATGACGTGGCCCAGTTGAATGTATATCACATTATTAGCATATTAAGGGACGATTGACAGACTTGTATGACAGACAGATATACTTACAGTAAACCTAGTCAGTGATGTATGGCCGATTTGGATAAATTTTGAAGCGAACAGCTTTATGCGCTGTATATATTTAGATGACAACAGTCGTCATGTTGTTCAGAAAATCGCAAGATTGACTAACCACATATTATTTCAAGTTTCAGAGACCAAGTGACGAGAATAGAGAAACCAGTCATTGTTGACAACGGACAGCATCACTGCTGCTTTCATTGCTGGTGCGGTGCCGCCACCCGAGGAAGCGACCGTGGCCTTCATGAGAAATTGCCTGGAAACTCGAGATCACAAGTAACGAAACAAGTACACATGAATTAGGTACGAACATATGAAAGTGATGATGATTTATGTCAACATTTTTAGTTTCCGAACCGCGGAAAGAAGGCATCAAAGCGACGCGTTCTGAATCTCATAATCAATATGAACAGAGACATAAGGAACCTTCTTGTACTAGGGATTTGAAACTTGAGGAATCGTGAATCATTTCCATTTGACCCACTATAGACAGATAAAATTAATACTTATTAGTTAATAAGGTACAGAAATTGTAACAGGCTTGAATTGGCCTGAATTGACTAAAGGTTGAGTTGAGACTTGAAATCATGCACCAAGGCCCGCCCTCTGTTAAGCATTTCTAAATCGAATGAAAGCATTGTGAGGAGAGATTTATTTTCAGTTAAACTACGACAGAAATGCTTGAGAGAACACGCCTTGGTGAATCTCTTCGATAATTGCAATAAACTTTTGAATAAAATACATTATTTATAAATATAGAATAGGAAGAAGGTTTATAGTGTGATTGTAAAACTGTAGATAAGCAAACAGTGAATTGTATCATGCACAGATTAGTTGATAGAAAATCGCGCGCAGACTAGGAGTGAGATATTATAATTATTTCAACAGACTCTGTCCCTTTAATTTATGCGATATGACTCGTGAACTGCAACTCGTGCACTGCAACTCATGAACTGACTCGTGAACCGCGATTCATGGATTGAGACTCAAGAAGGGAGACTCGAGAAGAACCGCGACCCGTGAACCGCGAGTCGTGATCATGAATAGATACATTATTATCTTAGGCAAGTATTATGGTTGTAACCATAGTTGAATGCTTTGATTGTGCTATGTGACTTGTGTACGACTCGTGAACTATGACTGTGACTCGTGAACCGTGACAGGTGACAACTCGCGACAACTCGTGACAACTCGTGACATTTCGTGACAACTCATGACAACTCGTGACAGCTCGTGACAACTCGTAACAACTCGTGAAAAACTCGTGACAACTCGTGATAACTCGTGACAACTCGTAATAACTCGTGAAACTCGTGACAGGCGAATAGATAAAATTACTTTATTCTAAGACAGGTATTATATTTGTAACGTACGTATTTTTCGAAATTTCGAACGATAGCGATAATGATGATGATGATGATGATACTAAAAATAAATAAATAAATATCTTGGACTACGGATTATCTGGTCTCATTGAAGCTACCAGAATCAGACCAATAATGTTAATGATTAAATTATAGTACATTTGCAAAAGTAATATAGGATAGTGATAGTGAAGATTTTACTGGAATAAAATTTTCCTGCATATATTGCACCATAAAGGTATGCAAACATTTTATATCAAGTATGATGATACATTGTAGACCTTTTGAGTGTAAAGAAGCATTATTTACAGATTTTCCATTAGAGGTATTACATATTAAAAGCAAAAAAATATATACATATAAAAGTGAAATTTGACTTGCGACGGCGTTGCTCTGAAATTTAATTTCATATGGCAACCTGTGCGGTTACGTATTGTGTCGACACAGTTATAAGTAAACTAAAAGTTCAAGTATCCAAAGATTGAGAGTAGTATTTGAAGTTTTGCTGTGGATGATTATTTTACAACAGTCTTTTACGCAGCACAGCACAGCACAGGCTTACAGAAAAAGCCTGTCTTACGAATGAATGGCGTTGCTAATAGAAAGTAAGACTATTAATGTGGCATCTACTGAAAACCAAGCATTTCAGAAAGATATAAGAGTTTAGCTGTGAAAGAGACTCTTAATTCTTGAAATCCCACGGTTGCGATATTATTGAACCACCCATTGCTTAGCTTTTGTTGTCCTAAAACCGGGTTGGGAATGGTTAAATGTCGAGAAATCTCTATGAAACAAAGTTAGGAATGAGTTTCATAGTAAAAGTGATAGTGACAGTGATAAATACTCAGCAAGATACTAGCTACCAGTATGCTTGCGGTCTGAAGAAACGAAAAACGAGAAACGATAATATTTATATGAAAGTCTCTTCAAATCACATAAGATTGAGGTTTTAAAATAAATAATATGACATTTTGCTAGGTATCCAGAAAGTATACGCAGCTTTGTAGTTCACTTTGCCCGCGACTTCTAAGTTGCTCCACATTTTATTCTAATTATAATAATTATCATTTTAATCTATTCTTATTTTATGTTATACGTTACGCCAGTGCCCAATCATAACAGACAGGACCATCACAGAGTAAAGGAAAACTCAGAACTCAGGATAACTCTTCTATCAATGTTGACGAATGTTGTAGTTAAACAAAGAAACGGCGGTCGATCTTGAGATTATTATACTAATGCAGATATTCTCATCTTAACTATATTATAAACGGACGACTTCAGTGCTTTTCCGACCAGTGAACATAGTTATAAAACTTAAGTAGGTAATTTTCGATGTTTTTAACGAACATGTAATCTTGCCATCATATTCCTTCACATATAACAAAGGCAGAAACTAAGTAGCATTTATGATGCATGACCATGAGCCCAAACTATATTTTTACATACATACATACATATACTCACGCCTGTGTCCCATTGGGGTAGGCAGAGATAATAGACATAACTATATTGTTTATGATAATTATTTCGTTTGAGCACAACGCCTTGTATACAGAGGTTTATTTGAGCTTGACCAACTAAAAGATTCTTAGCAAGCAAGTGAATTAACAGTATGGTAAGAATATATATATTATTATTCTAGAATATATATTTATTCTAGAATATAAGATTGTCATTCAGAGATATCATCACAGAAAAGGGAAATTACATGATAATAATTATATAGTAGCGATTGGTCAAACATTTCCTTGCAGTGAATTTTATGTGTTGCCTGCTTGCTCCCCGAGTATTAATAAAGATTAAGCTAATGAGAATTTTCCTTTGGATTTAATAATCCAGACAGTCAATAATTTTAATAAATTATTGACTGTCACAGTGAAATGGATTTGTATTTAATTAAATTTTAATGCAAAGTGTATCGTATTGTCTGTGTGCACAACATCAGCACCATCAGAGTCATTACGGACCCGAGCATTATTTGTACTTAGATGTTAGGTTAAGATTAACTGTATTAAAATATTCACTATCTATTAGCTGAAATATCGAATATGTATTTATTGAAGAGAAGACAGTAATGGTTAAACTGAAATCCCCTAGCACCTGGATGCCAACTTCGGCATGGACACCTCATCCATGTCTAGTTGATACTAATTATTCGTTGTAGTTCTGAAACTTTAGTGAATACGTGAGCGTGCATAGGATTTGCATAGATTCTAAAGCGAATTTGACAGGTTGATCTGGGTCTGGAAATGGTTCACAATTTTGCCACAGCATGCGCTGAGATCGATTTGACTATTCCCGCTACGCACTTCGCACATAGCCCGTAGTATTACTCATTGGACAATTAATTCGAAATCTGAACCCTAAAACTATTGATCCAATTTTTGCACGTAATTCAATTTGAATTGAATTATACATAACGAATCAGATTATAAATGATTAAAGGAATTGGAAAGTGATTATATTGGATAGTGATTAAGAGTCGAAGTGGTATGTCGGGCAGGATTTGCATATGAACTTGCCGCCCGAAGGAGAAACATACTATTTGACAAGTGAATGTGTTGCGTTATCACACGAGGGCAATAACGGCGCTGGAGCGCAGCCCAGAGTGGTACTGTAGCACTTATTTGATACAAGTGAAAGTGAGGGTGTTGCAGTATCACACGAGGGCAAGAACGGCGCTGGAGCGCAGCTCAGAGTGGTACTGTAGCACTTATTTGATACAAATGAAAGTGAGTGTGTTGCATTACCACACGAGGGCAAGAACGGCGCTGGAGCGCAGCCCAGAGTGGTACTGTAACACTTATTTGATACAAGTGAAAGTGAGGGTGTTGCATTATCACACGAGGGCAAGAACGGCGTTGAAGCGCAGCCTAGAGTGGTACTATAGCACTACAGTCAATGGTATTGTATATTTGAACGATTTCACTTCACCACCTGGCTTAAGGGAATAAAAATAAGGAAAGAGATTTTTTATGGATAAGTGATTAAATATTTGTAATAAATCAGCACAAGACTAGGATTGAATCTTATCGTTATTTAAATTAAGTGTACTATATAGATTTTGTTTGTTTAATGATCTTGATATTAAAGTGAAGCATAGCATTTGGACATATGAGGATGCTGCCTATCACAGGGCATGAGTGGTGCTAGAGCACCGTCCGCTGGTCCAAACGTTATACGAGCACTGCAGCCAAACTGTTTTTTGAAAATTCTGATTTATAGATAGGTTTTGCTGTGCCCATAAATGAGTATCATATGAGATACTACATATTGTACTTTCAATATGATGCAGTAAATGAATTATGAATTAACTAATATTAAATTGCAATAGATTAGAAAAACGCTCTTGACCATTTTTGTGTTTGGTAAATAATTAAATATGATTTGAGAAATATGTTATTTGATAATATTTGATAAGAGCAACCTGCCTTAGTGGCATACCTACTGTCCGCCATTTTGAAAAAATCACGATTTTGCGGCCACTGATGAAACATATGCCAATCGACAGGGAAAATTATTACAAACAGAAAATATACGTTGGTAAAATGACCTAAGTGGTATACTTTCGGAGATATATAGGTTTGAAAATATAAAAAAATAAAAACATTTTTTTCCAACCAAATTGACTTTTTTCATCAGGAATAGATTGGCGAAGCTCAGGATCGATCAGGACTTAATATAATTATATAATATTATTATTATAAATAAGTTTTATTCATTTATTAAGATAAATAAATTACCTACCTACATGCAAGACAGCTACGAGCAAGACGGTTTTTGTAGCAGTGTTGCTAACTATTCCGAGAGGGATTTATATGTATTGACCTATGTATTATATACTTGATCATCATCATCATCTCAGCCGATGGACGTCACACTGCTGGACATAAGCCTCCCCAAGGATCGTCACAACGATCGGTCCTTTCGGTGTCCTTATCGAACGGGTTCCCGCCGCCTTCATCAGGTCGTCGGTCCACCTTTTGGGGCCCCACCTATCCACTGCTGTTACCCGGGGTGCGGGGTGCGGGAGCTACCCACGCTGCGCTTTCCTGTACGCGATCGTCACTCAATGACTCTTCGGCCCCATCAGCCATATCGGTTCTGCGAGCAATGTGCCCCTATACTGGCAATGGGCATTGCCAGTATAGTTTAACAATTCTTTGGGCTATGTCTCAGCGGATCTCTTCATTTCCAATTCAATCTTGCCGGAAAACTCCGAACATAGAGTTTCAACCTTTTTATGAAGCCTTGAGAGAGCGACTACGCCGACGCGACGTCTCAGTTCCGTACTTCAACTTGAGACATTGCGGTATTTCGGCGAGTACATCAGTCACCTTCGGTTTGCCGATGATATAGTCATCATGGCGGAGACTATGGAGGAGCTCAGTCGAATGCTCGATGATCTCAGCAGAGCCTCCGAACGAGTTGGTCTGAAAATGAACATGGACAAGACGAAGATCATGTCAAATGACCATGTTGTACCCACTCCTGTAATGATCGGAAACTCTGCGCTCGAAGTTGTTGACCATTATGTTTACCTGGGACAAACTATTCAGTTAGGTAAGTAAAACTTCGAGAAAGAGATCAACCGTCGAATCCAACTCGGCTGGGCAGCGTTCGGGAAGCTACGTAGTATCTTCACGTCCCAAATACCGCAGTGTCTTAAAACGAATTCGAACGTCTTCGATCAGTGTGCGTTGCCAGTGATGACATATGGAACAGAGACGTGGTCGTTCACTCAAGGCCTCATAAAAAGGCTGAAAGTCACCCAAAGGGCAATAGAGAGGGCTATGCTCGGAGTTTCCCTGCGAGATCGAATCAGAAATGAAGAGATCCGCAGAAGAACCAGAGTAACTGACATAGCCCAAAGAATTGCTAAACTTAAGTGGCAGTGGGCGGGGCACATTGCTCGCAGAACCGATGGCCGGTGGGGCCGAAAAGTTCTCGAGTGGCGACCGTGTACCCCCGCGTGGGTAGGCCCCTCACACGGTGGACCGACGACCTGGTGAAGGCGGCGGGAAAACGTTGGATGAGGGCAGCGCAGGACCGGTCGTTATGGCGATCCTTGGGGGAGGCCTATGTCCAGCAGTGGACGTCCATCGGCTGAGATGATGATGATGACATTGCGGTATTTGGGAGGTGAAGAGACTACACGTAGCTGCCTTGCCGAGTCAGATTCGACTGTTATAAATAAAATAAAAAACTATGGGTACCACACACATTATGGGTATATATAGACATTTTACATGATCGTCCAAGTTCATTTTCATTTTGTCCGTAGGCTAAGAATAGCATCATCCCATTTCTTCCTCTGAGTGTCGTATATGGCGACTATGGGATCCACCGAAAGATGGGCAGCAGCATCCTCTGAGTACACACATTCAATCCAACTGCGATCGCCAACCCGCCTGCCAAGCGCGGCCAGGACCAACACAATCAAAACTAGGTTCCCATTCCCTGGCGGCCCTGCTATTCCTGGCTACGGTAGCGGCTATGGTAACGGCGAGGCAGGGTACGCGAAGAATCTGCGGGGGAGATCCGGCTACCACAACCGACAACAGCTGCACCTGCTAATATAATATAACACTCGTTCACAGCGGACCAACGAGTCGCGCGCTCGACTCGAGGAAAAATTGAGCAGTATGCAGCTATCGTTGGGATATCTTTGGATTATCTGAAGTCCGAAGAGAGGGAGACGACTCGATAATTCTCAAATCCGGAAGCCTACTTTATTTCCGAGAAGGCGACCTAAAGTCCTGGGCCCCGGCACGGTTCCGGGCTTATGGTCCACAAATCTCTTGTGAACAACTTGGAGGGGATCGTAAACGTGTCGAATAGGGTGGTGTACCTTATACTCAAAAAAACCAAACGGTACGAGTATTCGTTAGTGGTTATACAGGTATACCTGGCCCCGATATTAGATCAGAAATACGATGACCTGGTACGGATTATGTATGAGGGAGGATATCTCTAGAGCCATGTATAGTTCCAAAACACACTTCACAACTTGTTGTCATGTGAGACTTCAACGCAAAACTGAACTGGGCGAATGACGGTGAAGAGCTGCGAGTGGGACAATTATTTTGATGTTGGACGACGGAATTAACGGGGCCAAAACTAATGGACGGCTTCATATACGAGGAACTCTATGTGATGAAAACTCCTTCTTCATGAAGCGGGAGTACAGGAAATGAACCTGGATGAGCCCAAACGGTACAAGAAATGAGATAGACTTCATCATATCGATGAAGAAGGCAAAATTCAATAATGTTTCTGTGTTAAACGCATTTAGAATTGGAGCTATCATCGCAGATAAAAGTCAAACTTAAAAGATCTCGACAGCTGAAGTCTACGCTCTGCCCAGTACCGATCTAAAACCCCTGTAGTTTCAGCTAGAACTTCAAAATCGTTTTGATTGCGTGGTGACGATTACAGCGACGTGTTTGTCGAACTGTCTATGCGTCGGATCCAAGTTCTTTAAGACCCGCCGTACAAATAGAAACAAAAATCTCTCAAACCCTAGTCTTAAGCTTATGGAGGAAAGGAAAAATGATTATGCAGTCCTCAGATTATGTGAATAAGAACTGGCAGCACAATAGGCAGATTTCAAAGTCCGTGACTTCGTCGGTTCAACAAAGGCCCCAAAGTCTTCGCAAGTGTTCCGTCCATTATCAAAGGCAACTAGCAAAATTCAAGACCGAAGATGGCAGGTTCATATCGTCCAAGTGTGAGATTCTGAAAGAGGTTGACAAAACAAACGCGGTTGCGGTTGGTTGTTTATTTGGACAGTTATACACGTCAACACGGAGACCTACTAAAAATCTGGATAACGACCCAAGAGCTGAAGAACCCTGCACTATACCGAAGATATCCCGGACATCAGCATGTAAGAGATTAGTATGGCTCTCAAGCAGATAAAGAATAACAAGGTGCCGAAACTGAGGCCCTTCAGAAACTGTTCAATTACGTCTTACTCGAGGAAAAAACGCCGCAGGGTTGTGCTTTTTTCCAAAAAGGGCGATAATGCCCTGCTGAAGAAGTATAGGCCCATTTCACTTCTTAGCAATGTCTACGAGGATAATAAGCTGTTTTTGAGTCATTACAAACCGTCTCGCGCGGGTTTGCCGACTTAAAGCCTCACGAGCAAGCCGGGATCCGAAAAGGGTTCAGTACCACATACATAATGTTCCTGCAGGTTATTCAGGATGTTTTTTTTTATTTTTATTTAAGTATGGGTTTGCTCTTAACATCAATCCAGTCCTCAGGACGAAGATGGGGTCAAAGATGTAGCGAGCTTACCCAGAAGATGCCTATTCACTCGTACTTTAAAGGAATTCGGGTTATAAGTGCTCGGAAATACTGACGAAGGCAAAGCATTCCACTCCTTGGCTATGCGCATTATAAACGATTCAGAAAGGCACTTGGTGCGGATAATGTGGGATATCAACCAAGATGGGGTGATATCCTGCGGTGCATCTGGAAGTCCGATTGTAGAAAGAGGAAGGTGGGATGAGCTCATGTAGCTCTTGGGCACACTCACCGAATTACAATCTGTAGAAGACCGATAAGCAGGCCACTTCTGCGGCTGTGGGCTAGGCTATGAAGCTTGGTCTCCACCAGCTTACTGTCGCCAATGAGCCTCCTGGCTCTGCGTTCAACCGAGTCGAGAGCGACAAGTTGATACTTAGCTGAGCCATCCCACAGGTGGCAGCAGTACTCCATACATGATCGGACATGAGCTTTATAAAACATTAAGAGCTGTTCAGGAGTGAACGGACGCGGGACGCTTTACCTTGTTTAAGATACCCAGCTTTTTGGCCGCAGTTTGAGCCTTAGACTCGATGTCAGCGCTGAAGTTGAGTTTCGTGGTCAACCTCAAGCCCAGAAGCCCAAGACTGTCGGAAACGGGGACAAATGTACCCCGAAAAGTAAGAGTCAGATTAAACGGACTCATTTTTGCGGTGAACGGACAAGCCTGTGTTTTGGTGGCGTTGAAGTTGAGTAAATTATTGTCTCCCCACTGGGAGACAAGACTTAAAGTCAAGTTTGTCCGCTCTACCATGGCCTCTACGAACGTATTTCATCCCCGCTGGCCCCTACGCCGGGTACATATCTCTCCGTGACAGTACTGTCATCCGCATACCCAACAATACCTGACACAAGGAGGGCATTTATGTGTAGCAGGAAAAGTGTCGCGGAGAGAACAGACCCTTGAGGAACCCCAGCATCAATTGCCATAAGGTCAGAAGAGCAGCTGTCAATGACAACTCTTATCGACCGTTCACTCAAGAAATCAGATATCCAGCTGCAAAGATCAGTGGGGATGCCATAAGCAGGAAGCCTGCTCAGCAAACCAGCGTGCCATACCCTGTCAAAGGCCTTCGAGGTGTCAAGTGATACGGCTAGTGCTTCACCGTGTTTTTCGATGGCCTCGCCCCAGCAGTGCGTGACATACACAAGAAGATCCCCAGTCGATCGCCCCCGGCGGAAGCCAATATTGGCGATCACTGAGTAGATCATTATCTTCTAGGTATGTCAGCAACTTACTGTTAAGTACTCTTTCCATGACTTTACAGAGAATGGAAGTATTGGCGATAGGTCGGTTGTTGCAGGGGTCAGCACGACTGCTTTTCTTGGGTACCGATTGCACATTCGCAAGCTTCCAGGATTTTCGCACCGTTCTTGTTCTGAGAGAGAGGCGATTCGGCGAGACAACTCAGGCGCACAGTATCTCAGCACTCTTGCAGGTATACGTCTCATCAGGAAGGACCACTGGCTTTATTCACATCCAAACTACGCAATGCTCTACGGACCTCTTTTGTATGTATTGTGATCTCTGGCATCGAAGAATCACAACGAGGGATGGTTGGTGGCTGTTTGGCAGTTTTGGCACCACCTTCCAGACGTGAATTGCTCGCAAACAGAGAAGCAAATATATTAGCTTTCTCAGTTGCGGAGTGAGTGAGTCTCAGCGACCCATCAGGTTTCTAGCATGGGAGGCAAAGTGGGACGGCAGAAATTGTTTACTACCAGAAGGTAGTAAACAGTTCTGGTCCCTTCGAATCCAATGGGTAGGATGCCAGTCTGGCTCCAATGTGGCTGACATGATCGAATCGAGCCTTCCGGATCCTTTCATTTGCAGGACTTGGCGGCAGAATTGAAGGCCCTCTTCTTCGCGCGAACCCTACGAGCTCTAACTTTGCTGTCGCGAGCATGGAACCATGCTTGGTAGGCGGATTCATTTTTAGCCTCAGTGCGAGCACAATCGACATTGTACCAAGGTTGGGCTTTGTTACCGAGTGCGATGTCGGAGAATGGAATATAATATTCCATTCCCTGTCGTATCACGTCCGCTACCGCATCAGCAGAACTGGCAGGGTCACTCGAAGAAAAACACACTTGCCGCCACAGGTAAGACGCAAAGAAGTGTCGCATCTCATCCCAATCTGCCGACCCGTATCGCCAGACTCGCCTCGTGCTCTTAGGACTGTCATCGGGAGGAGAGCAGATCGACACGGATTTCACCAGACTGTGATCGTACGTTCCTAGTGGGGCAGCGACTGATACTGAGTGCCTGTCTGGATCTGATGACAGCAGAAGGTCCAAAAAATTGGGCGTATGGCCATCAACATCCGGTACCCGCGTTGCTTGATTCACCAGCTGGGTGAGACCTAGCGATAATGCAAACTTGCGCGCCACTCTCTCAGCATGGTCAGTTTCTGGAACGGGAACAGCCACTTAGTGCCGCTATAGTGGGCACTGAAGTCTCCCAGAAAAACAAGCTCCGCCGTTGGATACCTTCGTTGGGCTGTCTCTGCCGTTTCAGTGAGATACTCCATGAGCCTGGTTGTCTCCTGGTCACCGTCGTGCGATCAATAAAAACCGACGTAGAGAGATTTCTCCATTCCGGTGTCCACCAAAAGCCATAGTACGGAGAACCCGGAATCCTCAAAGCAACGGAGACGCCGACAGCAAATGTCATCGCGAACATACACACAGACCCCAGCCGATGAAAAAATATAAACCAAGCAACGAGGCAGATTATACTCTTCGGTCTTCTGTATAACCTGCTGGAGCGTATGTTATGTATGCGGGCCAAGGTGCTGAAACCTTTCGGAACCCGGCTTATTCGCGAAGCTGGAAGTAATTGAACATGCGTGCGAGACTGTTTGTAACGACTCTCGAAACAGCTTATACTCGTAGACATGCAGGCTAAGAAGCGGAATGGGCCTTTAGGCCTTCAGCAGGACATTATCGCTCTTTTTGAGGAAGGGCACCTCTAGACTTCTTCCATGCCTGCGGCGTTTCTCCCTCGAGTATGACGTACCTAAACGATGTTCTTCTTAAGGATCGGTACCCGCCTTCCAGAGCTCGGCCGTGATCCCGTCATCACCCCGCGCCTTATTTATTTATTTGTATTTATTTATTTAACAAATGTATTACATTGTATTACAGCCTTGTCGTTCATTTGCTGTTTGGGAGAAATACTAATCTCGTACAGGCTGACGTCCAGGATATCTTTGGTATAGTGCTGGGTCAATCTAGATCTATGGTTGATAATTATCTAGATTTTTAGCGGTGGTACGTCTCCGTGTTAAAGTGTATATCTGTCCAAAGAATTTCTCAACCTTTCTCAGAAGCTTACGTTTGGACGATAATGATCCTGCCATCTTCGGTCTTCAATTTTGCTAGCTGGCTTTGGCCACTCCATGAAGCCGTCCATTAGTTGGCCCCGTTAATTCCGTCGTCCAACATCAAAATAATTATCCCACTCATAGATCTTCACCGTCATTTGCCCAGTTTTGCGTTGAAGTCTCACATGACAAATATGAAGTGTGTTTTGGAACTATAAATGGCTCCAGAGACATCCTCCCCATACATAGTCCCTACCTCTCGTCATCGTATTTCTGACATGATTTCGGGGCCCGTGTATACCTGTATAACCTTTAACGAATACTTTACGAGATTTGTGGAACATAAACCCGGCACAGTGCTGGGGCCCGAGACTTGAGGTCGCCCTTTCGGAAATAAAGTAGGCTACCGGAATTGAGGATTATCGAGTGTCTCCCCCTTTTCGGACTTTACATAAACCAACGATATCCTAACGTATCCTGCTCAGCTTTTTCTCGATTTCAGCGCGCGACTCATCGGTCCGCTGTGAACGAGTGTTATATATTAGCAGGTGCAGCTGTTGTCGGTTGTGGTAGCTGGATCTCTCCCGGAGATTCTTCGCACACCCTGCCTCGCCGTTACCTTGGCTGCTTCTTTAGCCAGCCAAGAATAGCAGGGCCGCCAGGGAATGGGAAACTAGTTTTGATTGTGTTGGTCCTGGCCACGCTTGGCAGGCGGGTTGGCGATCGCAGTTGGATTGAATGTATGTACTCAGAGGATGCTGCTGACCATCTTTTGGTGGATCCCTTAGTTGCCTTATACGACACTCAGAGGAAGAAATGGGATGATGCTATTTATAGCCTACGGACAAAATGAAAATGAACATGGACGATCATGTAAAATGTCTATGGTGTACCCTCTCTGCGCTTGAAGTTGTTTACACTTATATTTATCTGGGACAAAACTATCCAATTAGATAGGTACAATTTCGAGAAAGAGGTCAACCTGTCGAATCCGACTCGGCAAGGAAGCTACGTCTTCACGTCCCAAATACCGCAGTATCTCAAGACGATAGTCTTTGACCAGTGTGTATGCCAGTGATGAAATACGGAACTGAGACGACGTCTCCCTCACTCAAGGCCTCATAAAAAGGATGAAAGTCACTCAAAAGGCAATGGAGAGGGCTATGTTCGGAGTTTCCCAGCGAGATTGAATCAGAAATGAAGAGATCCGCGGAAGAACCAGAGCAGCCGACAAAAAACTACGTAGTCTCTTCACGTCCCAAATACTGCAGTGTCTCAAGATGAAATACGGAACTGAGACGTCGTGGCTCTCTCAAAGCTTCATGAAAAGGTTGAAAGTCACCCAAACGGCAATGGGCTATGTTCGGAGTTTCCCGGCAAGATCGAATCGGAAATGAAGAGATCCGCTGAGACATAGCCCAAAGAATGGTTAAACTATACTGGCAATGGGCGGGGCACATTGCTCGCAGAACCGATATGGCTGATGGGGCCGAAGAGTCATTGAGTGACGATCGCGTACAGGAAAGCGCAGCGTGGGTAGCTCCCGCACCCCGGGTAACAGCAGTGGGTAGGTGGGGCCCCAAAAGGTGGACCGACGACCTGATGAAGGCGGCGGGAACCCGTTCGATAAGGACACCGCAGGACCGATCGTTGTGACGATCCTTGGGGAGGCTTATGTCCAGCAGTGTGACGTCCATCGGCTGAGATGATGATGATGATCAAGTATATAATACATAGGTCAATACATATAAATCCCTCTCGGAATAGTTAGCAACACTGCTACAACAACCGTCTTGCTCGTAGCTGTCTTGCATGTAGGTAGGTAATTTATTTATCTTAGTAAATGAATAAAACTTATTTAAAATAATAATATTATATAATTATATTAAGTCCTGATCGATCCTGAGCTTCGCCAATCTATTCCAGATGAAAAAAGTCAATTGGGTTGGAAAAAAATGTTTTTATTTTTTTATATTTTCAAACCCCTATATCTCCGAAAGTATACCACTTAGGTCATTTTACCTACGTATATTTTCTGTTTGTAATCATTTTCGCTGTCGATTGGCACATGTTTCATCAGTGGCCGCAAAATCGTGATTTTTTCAAAATGGCGGAAAGTAGGTATGCCACCTTCCATACTGAAATGTTCGAAGCTCTTTATTGTTAGCAGTTGCATTAAGTAACGTTACCCATTTTTATTTTATGAGAAACGAAGAGTCTCGTTTTGGGGAGGATGGCCGACTGTAACGAGCATATCGATAGACCATCGCCTATTTACTTTTTATCTATGCTGGCAACATTGAGGTACAACTCATCAACTCGATTCGTTATCGATCATTCTTTGAATCGATTCATTCGCCGTTCGTTCGTTCGCTCACTCTTTTCAAAACGGTTATGATTCGAAAAACTAGCTATTGACGTGTTAACATGTTTCGTGCATAATGATCCTAAAAATTAATTATGAAGTGATTGAATCGTGTAATGTATAAAACTAGTGAAGTGTTAAACAATAAACTTTAATTGTTGGCATTGAACGAGTTTGATTAATCCAGCTTCCCGTCGAGCTTACAAAGGTGTGAGTGCCGAAATTACAACTAAGAGAGATGTGTGGAAGAAGTTGAGACATAATAATTGCACTAGCCTCATTGGGGTCAATTTTATACAAAACTTTGACGCACAATACGCGTAGACGGTATTTAATATAAGTAACTTTGTGTATATGGAAAAATAGGTAATAAAATCTAGATGTCGCGTATCAAATAACAAATTGAAATTTTTCATACAAAATTTTCAAAGCTTTATATCTTCGTAATTTTATTATAAATTGCAAATGTTCTTTGATACGTGACATCTAGATTTTCTTAACTATTTTTCCATATATAAAATATTACTTTTATTAATTCCGTCTACGCGTATTGTGCGTCAAACGTTTGTATGGACTGAAACCACCTTAAGATAGAATATGATAATTATGATGTAGATTTGTAGCAACAATGCTGTATTTTCGGTGAACGAAAACATCTTGAGGAAACCGACTTGTTTCAATTTTGAGACGAAATCATTTCATCGAAATAGTTTAAGAAAATTTTTCCTCTTAACAGAAAAAGAAAAAATGTAAGAACGAGTCAACCACACGCATGCGTAAAGACAAAAGCGAAAGTTGTATGGATGCTTGCTGAGCCAATATGACGTCTATGGTGAAGGTGTAAGAGACACCCACCATGTATGGTTTTATAGCTGATTGGGTGGTGGTACAAGTGGAGGCTACAAATTACACGTCTGCCCAATTTTGTCAAACCTACCAGATACTAAACTCCGGAGGGATAGAAGAATTAGCCCGAGATCCGGCCGTAAAATTATGCACCTATTTCATAGGCGAACGAAATGTGATTCTAGTGTATGTTTGTACAGAGGTTAATTCAACGCCGCCTAGTTGCCTAGAAAAATCTTGCCGCAAGTAGTTGGCGGCGTTGAATTAACCCCTGTGTAAACATACACTAGAATCACATTTCGTTCGCCTATGAAATAGGTGCATAATTTTACGGTCGGATCTCGGACTAAATGGACTGTGTGGAAAGCGCTTGCGAAATGGAATAAACAGAATCATCATCATCATCCAGGAAAACCTCACTGCTGGGGATATAAGCCATTTCATTTTCAAGCCAAGTACAACAGTCCCACGCTAGTCTCATCCACTGTTTGCCGGCTACTCTATAGATGTTTCTCACTTTCAAAATGGCCATCGCAAACTAGCTGCTGTGTTAAGACGTGTCTTGCAAAGTGCTGTTAATGTTAATTGTGATGTAATTCATAAAGTAATGGTTGAAAGGGGTCGCCATAGGCGCACGTACGCTGACCAAACAGGATGCGTACTGAAGAAGGGCCAAATAAAATGTACCCGGTACCGACGAGCTTGTATGAAGAGACTTATGGATGTTGAGGAGGCGAGTGTGTCAGAATCGTAGCATTTGGTGATCTGTTGTCTCTGCCTACCCCAGTAGTGGGACATAGGCGTGAGCATTTGTATGTATGTATGCAATAAACAAGAATGGACAGGCCTTACGCGAACATTTCTTTTACTTCGAAAATGTACTGAGATGACAGACCAAGTACCCTAATTTGTACTGAAGTGCCTTAGTTTTGCGTGCTTCAACTTAAAGCGCTTTGGGCCTATCCATTATGTATGTATGTAATTCATAAAGTGTCAGTGTACCTACGAAACATAGTTCTTGGACTTGATCAAGTTTGATTCATCCAGATTCCCAACCATATTACGCACACTTCTTGTCTAAATCAATACATCTATTTCTAAACTCCATCTCCGCCTATCCCTTGCACCACACCATAAACAAGCCGTCGTATTTCCATTAGACTTCGATAGACTTTCACTTATTAGCGATAGAGTCGATGCTTCTTATGTTGTATGTTATTTGGAAGACGGAGGCTGTTATTGGAATGTTAAGGTTAGTGAGATGAGGCGTTTGACATACTTTACTTTAAGTAGGTGCTCGCTGTTCACACGCTATTTCGGGGGTTTATATGGAAGTAAGTCTTGTGTTTCCCTACACCACAGATTACCCCCAATAGATACCGCATAATGAACATTTTGTTCTCGCCCGAAGTCACCATTTTTGGCGGTAGGTGCGAGTAGCGGGGCACGAAACGGTGCAACGTGATTGGCCATTTCAAGGTCGCACTACTTCTAGCTCGCTCACTCGCTTTGCTTATATCAGTGAAAAGCCATAGATGTGTGGCGAGCGTCGGCGGCCCTGTATGCGGTATCTATTGGGGGTAATCTGTGCCCTACACCCACATTTTTTACCGTGGAAGTCGCACAAGACAACTAGAGTTTAGTAGAGTAGGAGGGACGAGGGATTTCCTTTGCATAATACCGCGGTTTGACTTGTAAAAGTAAATATTTTCAAAAATTGTTTTACCAATTTAAATACGAGAATAAATTACGAGTCATTTGGTTGATGAATTATAAAAAAATAATTCAGCCGTTTTCTACCAGTAGCGGCCGTAGTATGATGCGCGCGAAATCCTTTTATCAAATAGCAAGAGAACGCGATAGTAGGTAGCTCTATATCACGGTGTCATACCAAAATACTACTACTTACGGCTGAAATGTCCTAATGTAGTATATTTTTGGAATCAGCTCATGAAGCCCTTTCATTTGATACCCCACACGATAGGTTTTAAAATAAAAATGTTCAAAATTCCACACAAAAAATTAATGACGTCATAACATTTTTTTGGACTACAAAACTCACCGGCAACATTAATAACTATACATCCACCTACATTACAGAAGTCAAACCTCTGTACGCATATTTTGGAAACGAAATCTCTCGTGTGCGAGTAGTGCGATTTTTGAACATCATACGAGCGACTCGGCAGTAGAAAATGTCAAAATGAGCGTTTTTCTTTTAGTTTCCTAGTGGATCGATAGATGGCGTTACGGTCTGTGCGAATAAAGGTCAAAATTTCAAAAAGTGTTTCTTTAAAGATGAAAGTTGAAGTTAATCTGAAGAAGAGGGAGAAGATGATCAAAAAGATGCCAACGCATCTTTTGATTGAATATTTCATTATTTACGAATCATTTAATCGAAAATATGAAACTGTTTACGTCTGACATGGTTGTATGGGCTCGATCCCTTGGCCTTTAAAAAAAAGTCAGGCACAGTCTTGACATGATTTTGACAGCCTACGTCTCTATGGAGCGATAAGCATGTCATCTGTCGAGTTTCTTAGGAACTAAATTTAAAAAAGAAAAGAAAGACGCTCATTAGTACCTATGGAGATTATATCAGGATTATATGCATCTTTCTACTGCCGATTCGCTCGTATGATGTTCAAAAATCGCACTTCTGCTCTATACGTAGTTTTGTTGCAGGTCGCTCATTAATTTTCCGAGTTAGATGTTACGGAATTTCAATCCGGAGTTACGAATCAGGATTGTGATTTTGTATAGGATTTGATACCTCCGCAATTCCGAACGGAATTATGGAGGGGGGAAATCTATACGAAATCGTTATACTGATTCGGAATTCCGGATCAGAATTCCGTATGCGTGTGGCGGACCTTACTATTTGTTTACAGTTGCCACACTCGCATGCACTCTGGCAAAGCTATAAACAAGACAGTTAAAAGCAATAAATATCATTGACAACACGTGCAAGCATTACAATCTCAGTTAATACGATAACTGTCGCATACCATCAGTTATGAGCAGCTTCATCTTATATATCATGTTAGTGTAATGATCCATCGTGAATATGAATGGTTGTAACCGCTAGTACGGGACTTAATGATTGCAGGTCATGATAAATAGATCTGTAATGTATGTATGGTGATACAAACTTACATACTTAGGCTTTTTTTTCGTAATGTCAATCTTGGCGTGCTTATCAAGCTTAGTAGTCCGAGATTTGACTGGTGGTGACTGAAAAACAGCGCTGCCCGAGCCCACGGCTTCGGAACAGCACAGCTGACGTCACCCACCTTTTGCCTAGGTCTCTAAAAATTGTCTCTTTTGTTTTTGTATAATTTGTTTGTTTATGTGTAAGTGCACAAGATTAATAAGTTTTGTATCTGTAACCAGTCTGTAACCCTATGAATATATGTTCTGTAAACAGAGAATGTAAGAGAAATGAGAAGAGAAAGGCAATAAATATTTTTTTAATTTAATTTAATTTAATTTAATTTGACCGTAAAATTATGCACCTAAAATATTCCTTTTTTTGAACGAAATGTGATTCTAGTGTATGTTTAAACAGGGGTTAATTTAACGCCCCCAAGTTGCCTAGAAAAATCTTGCCGCAAGTACTTTTTCCATTATAATTTTTAGTATAGCTTTTCCACCTATCTGTTTGGGAAGTAAATGAGCTGCCTTTGAACCTGGCAACCGTTGAGTTGCTACAGAATGAGAGGTGGCAACCCTGGTTATTCCAGTAGGTACTATAGATTAGTCTCTTTCCGATGGCACCACTTCCCAAACAGATAGGTGAAAAAGGTTATACCAAAAATCATAATGGAAAAGGTAAAATTTTTCTACGCAACTTGGCGGCGGCGTTAAATTAACCCCTGTGTAAACATACACTAGAATCACATTTCGTTCAAATAAGAAATAGGTGCATAACTTTTGCATGCACTGAAGAAGAAATTCAGATGAAAATGTGAAGTCTGCAATGACGACCTGGTGAAGGCGGCGGGGACTCGTTGGATGAGAGCAGCTCAGGACCGGTCGTTGTGGCGATCCTTGGGGGAGGTCTATGTCTAGCAGTGGGCGTCTATCGACTGAGATGATGATGATGTAAAGTCTACCAATCCGCATCGGGTACTTGTGGTGGACTAGCGTAATACGTCCTTTCCTTTTTGAGGGTAGGCCTGTACACTGCAGTGGGACGTTTATAGGCTGATAATTGCTATAATTAACAGAGAAGTTTATTTGCATTTCCCCATTTATTTCGGTTTTAAATGGTGAGTAGGTCAAATTATCTGTATTCTGGTGTCAAGATCATAGCAATTACAGTCCAATCAGAAGGAAAGTAGGCGGCAATTATGTTATTTTATTGCCACCGTACTGATGGCAATCGTAGAGATTTGAGATAACATTGACAGGTCTTTATATCTGTCCGACTCCGACACTTGCGATAGGTTCCCAGGCTTTCCTCGGGGTGTAAGAATGTGAATGAATGTTTGGAAAGAAGATTAAGTTGACATCAATGACTTCGCACGTTATCGAATTTTAGCTGATTTCAAGAAAAGAAGGATGTCATCATTCGCCCCATTGCATTGTTAGGTACATTTTTGAGGCGACTAATTCCGTCAGGCGTTATAATATTCCTAGAGATAAGTGTACTTTTTGCAACCATCAGCAGCAAGGCTGATTCAGTGTTTATGGGGTGTAGAGCTTCTCTGTGATGGGGATGGACCAGTTCTACCTGCATAACTCCAGTCGGTTTAGGAGTTACTGATGATTAAAGGTCTGTAAAAAAATTAATGTAAGTATGTTATTGTTGTAGTATGCACTGGAGCTATTTGAACAGTACAAAAACTGACATGGTTCATCAGTCGGAGTCAGTTTTTTACAGACCTTTAATCATCAGTTATTCCTAAACCGACTGGAGTTATGCAGGCAGACCTGGTCCATCCCCATCACAGAGATGCTCTACACCCCATAAACACTTAATCACCCTTGCTGCTGATGGTTGCAAAAAGTACACTTATCTCTTATACTATAATAGGTACACATCTTTGACACCCAAACCGTGTGGCTGCCGGTTACAGCCACTGTATCTGAAATTCTGAACCACCTTCTGCTAGATGATCAACATTAATTTACAATAATCATGTTATTTGTACTTACCTTATTTTGTTTGCCTTATCTTTAGTATAGTACCCGGCAAGCAACTTGAACAATGCCCAGGGGTCAGGGTGCCTGCTCAGTAGCGCTTTCGCCTACAAAATTTGTTTCTGCGCAGTCAAGGTCTTGCTCAACATGTTTGCTACACCGTCACCATAAGGGTAGGTCTGCACCCCAGTAGTGGGATCGAAAGAAGCGGATATCTCTACCCACACAGCACAGAATATCTACTAGATATCTATTAGATATTTTGTAGACACTTAGATATTTTGTAGATATCTATTAGACATCTTGTAGACATTTGTGCTGTTGGGGTAGTATGCAAAAATTGAACAATTACTATTTAAGTAGCAATCACATTCTTAATGTCAAGTGCGAGTCATCTCAAATAACAAAAACAAGCAGAAAGAAAGAGAAAGTGAACGTACTTACGGACGGACGGACGGACGTACGCGACAATTAATTATTATAATAAATCTCTTGGACGTCGATAGGTGAAAGGAATCGATCGGATTCTGATAACGTGACCCGTTGCTATATGCGTATGCGCTCCGCTTGGTGCGCTCCCCGTACCCTCTAGGGTTGCCACCTAGGTGGCACGTACTACGTAAATCTAGATGTACGATGCTTCTATACTTTTGTGGAACTGTAAGACCTTTCCTTAACATTGTCGTTAAAGGATAGGGATGTCTCCGAACCTAAAACATTTTTTTTTTAAAGAAATAAACTTCTGCATGGCTAGTACGCCACCCCACGATAGCTGTGATACGGCACGTCTTTTATCTCGTTTGTTCGCGAACAAACGAGCGAGATAAAAGATGTATCATGCGTATCATGGCTATCGCGGGTTGGCGTACTAGCTAGACAGATTTGTCTGTCTGTCTGAAATATCATGAGAGTTCCGGTTCGAATCCGCACGCACGATACCTATTCTTTGTATCAATGAGTTTACGAGGACCTAATACCCAACCTCAAGAAGAAGAAGTTGGACATAATGCCACGGACAAGATTAAATTTTGATTCGTATTTGAAGTCCACCAATCCACATTCGGATCTCGTGGTTGACTAATGCCTAACCAAAGTATGCCTAACGCCATCGCCCATACCATTCTCCTTGATCGTAGCCCTGTGCCTTGCAGAAAAGACGATAGATTTTGAAGATGATGATGAGAAACTATTCGAAAGATTTCAATGCTGTTTTCACTGCTGGATAGTTTATGAATTAACCTCCGTTAAATTGAATTAGTATAAAAAAAATCATGAACATTTTTAGTCAAATGGTAACCCTATCCCAATTTAGTACGGAACCGCAGTACAGGTTTCACGGGCATTGAGAAAGTATAAGAAAAACAGGACTGCATTGTGAGTGTGGCCGCTGTGGGCGGGATTTCAGCGGCCTTGCAGACTCTGTGGAATTTCAACACTTTCTATACATGGTGCAAACAAATGAAAGTTCGAACTGAAAGCTTTCCAGAATAATATTAGACAGGTAGGTACATTTTTTGGTATCCCCTTTTGATAAAAGCGGACGGGCTTGCTAGCACTTGGAATTATATAGTACTCTGAGCTAGCACTACATTCACACCGGACACGGGCTTAAGGCTTTGCTAGTGCTAGTGAAAAGTGGATATTGGGCCTTGTGGCACAGAGTGGATACTCTGGACAATTCGCTGTCAATTCGAAATATGAGCTCACATTGACCAGGTCGTCGGTCCACCGTGTGAGGGGCCTGCCCACACTGCGCTTTCCGGTACGCGGTCGCCACTCGAAAACTTTTCGGCCCCATCGGCCATCGGTTCTGCGAGCAATGTGCCCCGCCCACTGCCACTTAAGTTTGGCATTTATACCATAAAGATATTATACCTTACGGAATAGAGTAAGTGACATGAGTTGTCAAATGAAACCGTTTGTGGACGTTTTTTGGAGTCCTCGGCAGGGTAAAAATTCGATTTCTGTGTATGAATTCTCAATCTAACGTGAAATGGTGAATAATTAAATGAAAGTGTTAGTATATTTTACAAAATTATCTACGATTTCACTTTAGGTTCACGATTATTGACAGAAACTGAATTTTTACCAGGACTCCAAATCCCCAAAAACGTTTCTATTGCCTCGCGTCACGTATCTCTTTCTATTATACAGGCATGCCGCTAGGTACATCTCGCTCTCTCAGCTGTCACCGTCTCTCTTACGTAGTATAATACCTTTATGATTTATAAATACTCCCATTCATCAAATCAAATTAAATCAAAATATATACTTTATTTTACACCAAAACAAACAGCCAGTTTATTTTTCCCATTCATTTGTTAGCGCGATGACAGCTAAGCCCTAGATTTTAAAGTGCACGGTAGCAAAAAGTTTTCTTATCTTCCTTTTCTGGTTTATCTAATTTCATGTGGATACGTCTGAATATGGTATAGAAAGACCTTGGTCTACCCCCATGGGAAATAAAGTCTCTAACTAATAACATTGACGTAGAATGTATAGCCACAGGCGTTAAATAATGTGAATATAAACATCGTATAAGAGTGCGCAGACGCATCGCAATATGTTAATGTGAATATGATTAGCCAGTTCCCACGGCAACGTTTGTCTTTTCCTGGTTTATGATGCATTTCCTGGAATTCTCTGGATTACTTGACGATTGTTTGGAAAATTGCTCAAAATTACTTGTGCTTAGACATTTTAAGACTATTTGTACCAATACTACTTATCCAAGCAACCCATCTACAACATAATATGACCTGTAGTAAAAGTGGAAGATTGAAAGATGAAGAAGAAGGATTGTGAGACAAGAGACTACTTGTTTGCAGTACCCTAGAATACAGGGTCCATAATGATCTCTTAGCTTTTAATAACCATCTCATGTAATGAATACTGTAAATTATGGAAGGCAATAAAATATTGAGTATTGAGATAATGGGTTGTGTGAGAAGATTTATAAAGATGAAGAAGAAGGATTGTGAGACAAGAGATAATGGGTTGTGTGAGATCATTTTATAAAGATGAAGAAGAAGGATTGTGAGACAGAGAGATAATGGGTTGTGTGAACAATGATTTATGAAGATGAAGAAGAAAAGATGGATAATAAAATAATAAAAAAAGGTATTTATTTTCATGTCACATATAGGGACAGTGAAACATTAATATTGTTACAAATTAAGCTGAGCTTAGTACTAATGGATGGTTTGTAAGAAAGGAGTGAGTGCTGAAAGCTGGCTCACTAGCTGCCGGACTGGTATGGCTAAGGATAGATGAACGGCAGAAGATTGATGTCATATTGCGCTCACCCCAATGGGATAAGGGTTATAGAATGATGATTATTCTTTTAAAATTAGTAGGCTATTTATAATTCGTGTTTCCGTGGTGTAAGGGAAGGAAAGCGAAGTGTGGGTCGTCCTGTGGCACTATAGGATCACGATATAAAGAGAGTCGCGGGAGCTACGTGGTACAATACGAGGAAGGTGGCATTAACAAATACAGGCATATACCCAGCTGAGGGTCGATTTAGGCAGTGAATGATGATGGTGACGTAAATTTCTAAAAACCAATTCAATCTGGGATTGAACCATCACCGCGTTCTACATAAAAAGTTCAAATGGGGGAAAATTTACGAAGACCGTCACGGTTTGTTTAACAATGATTAAATCAACCTGTCATCAAGTAGATTCACGTGCCTCCCACCCGGTTCATTGACACCGGAGTCTGATCGGATAACATTCAGCTCCTATCTGACAGATCATCACATCATACTATCACTTAGCTTTCTTTTACCTACGAGTGTTACATGATACTTGAGGAAAGTAAACTATGCGTGCACGAAATAGGGATTGAAAATGGGCTTGGAGGAAACCGTAGGTCTAAATCATCAAGGAAAAGGTAGAGAGGTCAGAGTTCGTCTCATTCTAACCTTTCATCCCCACAGTCTTCTATTTCTTGGTCTTATCCCATTACTTGGGGGTTGGGGTCGGCGCAATATGTCGTCTTCCTCCATTCATCTCATTTAGCCGTCATTTCTGTGTTCACTTTTCTAAGCATGTCATCTTTCACACAATCCATCAATTCTTTGGTCGTTCTGTCTTTATGCAGCCATCCACATTCATATTTAACACTCGTCTTGTAATATGACACTCATCTCTCCGCATCACATGCCCATACCACGATAATCTATTATAGTGGAGTCACGTTGCAGGAACTGACCCGAGCACTCGTCTCGCGTGGTTTCGCGCATCGCGTTTTTGCCTGCCATGAGGCTCCGCATTCCTCGATCTCTTCTTGTTCTTGTCCAGAAACAATCCCTGAGATTCGGATAGATTCTTCCATAAACTACTTGAAATACACAAGCAAGAGTCCATTAATTATAAATAAAAAAAGAAATCTATTATAGTTTTTCAGTTACTAGCGCTACTTTCAAGCATCCTCTAATATACTCATTCCTAATCCCGTCCATTCCAGTAACACCACATATCGATCTCAACATTCGCATCTCAGCTGCATTCATTGGTTTTTCATCCGTCACTTTAGCGGCCCGACATCATACATGACGACAGGTCTTATGACAGGTCTACTTTCATCCTCACATGTGTCGTAATAGGTGACTAATTCCTTCAGACTAGACAGCCTACCAATAAGCCAGTAGCGTGGTATACAGGGTGAAATTGATTATCATCCTTTTAAACTAAGAGTCTACCCATCAAACTGAACAACTTTCACTATGGGAGCAAACCGATCGGAGCAACAAGAAAATCAGCCGTTCCATACTAAACTGCAATGCCTACGCGACACAAATATATGCAACAGCTGATTTTTTTGTTGCTCCAATTGGTTTGCTCCCATAGTAAAAGTTGTTCAGAATGATGGGTAGACTCTTAGTTTAAAAGGATGCTAATGATATCAATTTCACTCTGTATTGCAAGGTTTCTTGACACCTCGAGAGAGAATATAGCCTTCAGTGTGTTCAGAGGGTGCTCTATCCTTAATATTAGTCAAAATTCTCATTCATCATCATCATCAACCTATACCTCCCATTGCAGGACACACGCCTAGGCTGCCTGTCCATTGAAGCTGTGCGAGCTGTGCGAGCTGTGCAGCTATGTTTTTTGAACCAATCAGGAGCTCGGGCGAGGCGCGGCCAATCTCGTCCGAGTTCCTGATTGGTTAAAAAAACACAGCTACACAGCTCGCACAGCTTCAATGGACGGGCACCCTAACGCCTACCTTTTAAGAAGGGTGGGTGTAAGGGCGTTTATCAACCATGCGTGCCCAATGCGGATTAGAAACGGTAATTGGTAAAATCTCGGTAATTGGTGAAATGTTCGGCAAAATTCGATTATATTCAAGTACCAATTAAGATGTCACTATATAATTTAAACCCTATTGTCTTGTACAAAGCTTGGTGCACCTCGCTCGTGCATCCGAGAAAGTGATGACCTTCGGGGTTCGGTCGAAATCGTGACGGCATTCCCGAACGTGACCGCGACGCCATATTGGATCCGCCATATTGTATTTTACTTTTTAAATTACGTAACTTTAGATTAAAGCTTTTATTAAAGCTAATTATAAGTTTTAGCGTTGAGTAATAAATAGGTAAATAATTGAATGTAAGCTTTCATATTTTTATAGAGCGTAATCTTATTGTAATGTTTATGAATTTTGATTGAATTTGTTTTTTTAAATTATACTTTTAAAGTTAAATAATGATGTGAATGTATATTATTTTATTCATGCATTATATCGTACAAAAAATGTAATTAAGTTACATAAAAAACTTGTTAAAACATTTTCCTTATAAAATAAGTAAACGAATCGTTCGTTGTATATTTACGAAGCAATAATTTTGCACTCGGTACTTAATTCGAAGGCGATAAAGATATTTATTTTGTGTCATTTTGTTTTTACAACTCTCAAAATTTATATGTGAACGAATCTCGGAAACTTTTACTAAAGTACCTGATATGCATATTAAGTATTATCTTTTAAGTACATTTTTTTTTAATTTAAATATCTGTCTATCTGTTTACGTGCGCTTAGTTTTTTTAAACTACGCAAAAACTAGATTTTGATGCTGTTTTAGTATCATTTTTATGGTATCTACAGAGTGAAATTGATATCATTAGCATCCTTTTAAACTAAGAGTCTACCCATCAAACTGAACAACTTGTACTATGGGAGCAAACCGATCGGAGCAAAGATAAAATCTGCTGTTGCATATATTTGTGTCGCGTAGGCATTGCAGTTTAGTATGAAACAGCAGATTTTTTTGTTGCTCCGATCGGTTTGCTCCCATAGTAAAAGTTGTTCAGTTTGATGGGTAGACTCTTCGTTTAAAAGGATGCTAATGATATCAATTTCACCCTGTATATCCATTTTTTATAACTAATACCTAATAATCCCACTCGGGCAAAGCCGGGGCGGGTCGTTAGTTATAAAACAACCTCTTACAAAATATGATATATTAAAAGATACGTTATTATGTGATCGATGGGCCGTGAATTAGATAGTAGTTGAAGGTTGTCTTTATCTTTTTTTTTTTTTTATGTGTGATAGGTAAGCATTTGACCCCAATCTCACCTGATGTTGAGTGATGATGAGGCCGAAGATGTAGCATGCTTACCTAGAAAGATGCCTATTCACTCTCGCCTTGAAGAGGCCCAGGTTGTATTGCTCAGGGAACAGGTCCGCAGGCAGGGCATTCCACTCCTTAGCCGTGCGCATTATAACCTTCTATACTTTCAAATAATACCATACCCGATATTACGTTATTGGTTTCCGAATTATCTAAAACGTAATCACCGACAACATCAACATGCCCGTAACACGAAATTATTTGCTTACGGCAGCGGCACACCATACAATATTACCGTAAAATTAGCGTAAAATAGCGCAAGCCCGACACACACTTGACTGGTTTTTATTATTATTTGTTTTACATTAGAGTAGACTATAACCACACCAAGTTTGACGGTTATGTATGCCGCGTTTTCACAATAGAACAAAAATGAAAAAAGCTGGGGAAAAAAACACGTTTCTTGTATTGAATAAAAAGTAAAAAATATTTTTTTTAATTATTTGTTATCACAAATAATTATAGAAATAAAAAATCCCAAATAATAACACATATTCTATGCAGCTATCTATTACGGTTCAAAAGATACCCTAAAAACCCTCTTTCTGGCGCAAACGGGTAAAAAACATAAACAATTTTAAAAGAACATCTGACGCATCGTTTACCATTTATTTAGCGATTATAATCTCTGAAGAAAATAAACCTGAGTAATTATTTAAATAAAAAACAGACGGATGGAGGAAGCAATAACGTTTTTATAATAATGCACCACTTGTTACACTTACCTTGGCTGGAGGTTGTTTTATTTTGTTTGTTTTCAGTTTAATTATGCGTTTGCTTATGTAATGTTATAGTAATGAACTTGAAGATGATAGAAATAGTAGAATAGTTCCTGTTTTGCTCCGTGCAATGAAGGTGAAATTGATATCATTAGCATCCTTTTAAAGTAAGAGTCACACCCATCAAACTGAACAACTTTTACTATGGGAGCAATCCGATCGGAGCGAAAAAAAATCTGCTGCTGCATACATTATTTTGTGTCGCGTACGCATTGAAGTTTAGTATGGAACAGTAGATTTTTTTGTTGCTCCGGTCGGTTTGCTCCCATAGTAAAAGTTGTTCAGTTTGATGGGTAGACTCTTAGTTTAAAAGGATGCTAATGATATCAATTTCCTCGTCATGTCGACCCGGTTGGTGTAATGGTTACCACCCCGGACTGCCAAACCAGCGGGTCCTGGTTTCGAATCCCGGTTCGGTCATGGATGTTATATGTTCGTGCCGTTGTTGTATGGTTACCATATTAAAAAACCTACAGTGCTTAACTTGGGATCATTACAATGTATGTGCCTGTGAGCGTTATTTATTATTATTTATTTAATTTCACCCTGTAGACCCAATGCCACCAGACCTCAATTAAACAAGTGCTCAGGCCTTCATCAGGGAAGGTGTATGGACGGAAGTCAAGAGCGATGATAGTCCATCCGGAAGAGAGCTAGCGACTCAATCATGAGGCGGCGGTTCGATTCCTGGCCTGTACCACTAAGTTCTACGGAATTTGTCACTAGCTTGGCGGTGAAGGAAAACATACTGAGGAAACCTGCATACCTACCCAAGAATGAAAAGAAAATACCATAAGATCGGAGGTGTCCAGGAGCTACATGAGCTCATTCTGCCTTCCCCTTTCAACTATCGGACATCCAGGCACACCGCGGGATATCACCCCTACTTGGTTGACATCAATCACTATATTCCCACTAAGCGTCTTTCAGAATCTAATGCGCACAGCCAATGAGTGGAATGTTACAACCTGAATTCGTTTAAATTACGAGTGAATAGGCTTCTTCTAGGTAAGCTCGCTACATCTTCGACCCCATTTTTGTCCTGAGGACTGGATTAAGGTCAAGAGCAAACCCAGCTTAAATTAAAAAAAAATATGCATAATACATGGGTGAGCATGGGGCGAACACAATAGATCAGCGATGGTCGCAGTGCTGCATAACGACCCTTGCTTGCAATTCCAATAGCCCAACCAACAATCAATCAATCATGGACATCAATATACAAAGTTGGCCGTTATGCAATTGAATCCTACAGGGACAGGGATCCTGTCCTGACGCCAGTGTGATTGCGGTGAACCTATCCAGTCGATGGGTCACCTACTGGAATGTCCCTGTTACCTGCACGAGAGAGGACCTTAATGAAGCTGCGCTGAACGCTGTTAGGCTAGCCGAATACCTGGCCGATAAAATATAGAAACAAAGAAGAAGCCGCCACGCGTGCCCGATTCAAACTGGTAGCATCTAAATTTCATTTTCAGCGTGTGCAGGTTTCCTCACGATGTTTTCCTTCACCGTTTAGGACCATTCCGTTATACGTAAGTACATAAGTTAGAAAAAAAAACTCAATGGTGCATGTTATGTCGTCCGTCATGTAAAGCAGCGATTACACTTGCAGTTGGTCGGGCCCGATTTCGGCGTACATTGCCTGATTTGTTCACTCTATTTTAAACTGTAGCGATCAAATCAGGCAATTTATGCCGAAATCGACCCTAAATGTTGGGTAATGTAAACGCTGCTTTCGTCATCATGGTCTGTCAGAACTCCACTGCATTCACAATCTACCGACCGTCTTCATTCTTTAACCGTCCGGCGCCGGTGTAGAAATATTATCAATTTATCACCTATTATACAGCCTATACAGGATCCTTCTTAATATGCTGACACTTTTTTAAGGGGATGATCAGACCATGAAACTGAACAACTTTCTCTATGGCACCAACATAGATATCGCAAAAAAAAATTGCTGTCCCATACATTTGGCTCGAGCAGGTTCGCAATTTTGTATGGAAGAGCAGATTTTTTTTTGCGATTTCGATGTCTGTTCAATAGACAAAGTTGTTCAGTTTGACGGTCTGATCATCCCTTAAAAAAGTGTCAGCATATTAAGAAGGACCCTGTATTTATGTACTACACTTCATCAACAAGAGTACAAAATGTACTTGTTTATGGTCTCGTCTAGAACCTCATCGTGTCTGCCATCGTTCATAATCATCCCGCGGACGGATATCAGCAGGTACTGGAGGCGTGACCGTGCAATAACTCGAGTCCACACCGACACCGACGCGACGCGACGCGGCGAGAAAACTCGCGGAAGCTTCCACGAGACCACCTGTTGCTGGCCCGCTGCATGCAACATGCTGCCATTCTTTTTAATTGCATTATTTATCTTCACTGTCTATGTATGTGCGATACATTTGAAAGTTTGCTTTTATTTTAACACTATGGAACTCGTCGTTTTGTACGTTCAAATTAATTGCCTTAAATGTATGAATAGATAGCAAATTAAACACATTATTTTATTTATTTATTTACCTACCCGTAGAAAGTTTATTAATTACAAAGAAAATACAATTACATGAAAATAAAAATAAATAACTCTTAACCTAAAAGAGAAAAAGAGAAATGAAACTTTACCTATCTATAACCATGTTTAACTACTTAGATCCATATTTTTTATCAATTTGCTATCAGAGAATTTTTAAACCAATAGATCATGGATTTCCGCAAAGTAACGCTTGATTCAATGAATTATTTTTAAACCACCTCAACAGGCCTGTGACCTGTAACTTAATGAACACCGCCAGTTTACTGCAAATAAAACCTCTACTGTGCCGGCGAGAAGCAATGGATCAAATGCGGTAGATTTTGGCATAAAATGGATCTGTGTAATGTACTGTGTGTTGTGAGAAATAAATAATAAAATTAATTAAATGTTTGTTAATTAATAACATAACATAACATAACATAAATATTCTTTATTTGCACACCAAAAACATACAGCTACAAAAACAGAATAAAAGATCGTAAGGGTACAAATGTACTTAATAAAATTAAGTAAAACTTTTGTTTAAAATTTTATAGGTAACAGAAGCTATCTAGCTCTACCCACAGTCCTACATTTCATACTCACCCCCCTACTCATACTACATTCGCAAAATACTTCTTTTTTTAGACAATCACGACCGTTCAAGTCCAGATTTTACATTACCGCTATAAATATTGTAATTCACTATTATTTATCTATTCTTTACTATTTATTATTCACTATTATTTATTATTTGTTTGGATGACATCACTCGGGCCATCCAAATCACAAATAACGATCTAGTTCGTATCCAAGACTGGAGTCAATCCTATGGCCTCAAAGTGAATCCGAATAAGACGCAAGTAATTATCATTGGTAGTCCGTGGTTTGTTTCGAGGGTTCGCCTTGACCAGTTGCCTTCTATTGTTTTTGATGGTGAACGTATACCATACAGTACCACAGTCAAGAATCTAGGGATTTTCTTTGACAATACTTTCTCATGGATACCGCAGGTCGCCGAGGTTAGCAGGAATATGTTTGCTGCATACGGTTCATTGAAGCGTCTACGCAACTTTCTTCCCATTAGCACGAAAATTGCGCTGGCACAATCCCTCATGCTACCAATCCTTGATTACGCTGACTCCTCCTACCTTGACTTGACTGTGGAGCTACTTAATAAACTTGAGCGACTTCAAAACCTTTGCATAAGGTTTATATTTGGCCTGCGGAAGTACGACCATGTTTCGGAATTCCGCGCTCGACTCAAGTGGCTCCCAGTCAAACGTCGAAGGGATGCTCATATCCTGTCCCTTCTCTATTCCATACTCTTTCTTCCTTTGACTCCTCATTACCTTAAGGAACGCTTTGTTTTCTGTTCCTCTACCACTGGCCGTCACCTGCGCTCCTCTGAAAATCTATCCCTCCTTATGCCTACCCACTCCACAAACTTCTACACCAATTCCTTCTCCGTGCGGGCTGTTCGGCTCTGGAACTTGTTGCCAGAGTCGATCAGACGTGCTCCTTCTTTGAGTGTTTTTAAGTCGAAGGTCAAAGATCATTTCCTTGACCTCTGATTTCCTTTCAATTTTATTTTTATTTCGTTTTTCTCCTCTACTGTTGCTGCCGTTGTTGACGTTGTTGTTGTAATAGATACTCTTTCTTATACTGTGCTTCCGTGTTGTATGTAGTTGTTACTTAATATGTATGTATATAGTTAAAAAGATATGTATTTATGTATGTATATATTATAGAATATAGATCACTTTATCTTTTTTTTTTTTTTTTTTAGAATATTTATGCACTCATTGTCATTCTGGATTTCTTTCTTCTAAGCTACACCGCCTACCTATATTCGTTTCTTGATTCCTCTACCCTAAGGTTGTCTGGAAGAAATCGCTTTTTAGCGATAAGACCGCCTTATTTGTACCTACTTGTAATTCTTTGTCTTTATTCAAATGTATGTTTTGTTTTGGTGTGCAATAAAGTTTAATTGAATTGAATTATCGTATCACTGGTATTGATATGGGGTAGGCATAACACTGCACCTTTAACATTTAAAAGTACCTAAGTTACATTTAAGTATTAACTTAACTGCACGCCTCTCGCATGAAGCCATCCAGAAGCTTTCACGCGCCAGCTGACTTGAATCTACAACATTTCTCAGTTGGTCCACTCCCGCGCACCACGCTTCCATAGTTTACCATTCACTATACTTATCTCATACTTGAATAGATTCATTCAATTTCGCGGAGTGTGAGCTGTTTTAAACTTTTGTGTTTGTGTCGTGGATTTTTTGAATTGTTTGTGTTTTTTTTTGTGTGATTGGTTTGGATTTTGATTAATTTCGGTTTGGTAAGTTATTGTTTGTTAAATTAGTATTTTTTTAAATTTTACGTACTTGGTTATGCCTGTTTTTTTAACGCATGACTGGTATTCACGGGGTGATCTGAGACATTGTAGGTATCCAACAAATAGGTACCTAAATGCAGGGGATCATCATCATCATCCGACCGCTTATGTTTGTTCCTTCTGTATTTCCTGTCTGTTTACTCTTTGTGTACTATGTTTACCTATGAATCTGACCCTACTTAATAGCTTCTGATTATTGTGGAGACTTTTTTCGGAATTGTTTGTCAGAGGGTGGTTACACGTTCAGTATTTCGTCATTCTGGTCCATCAGTCTGGTCTGAATGATGGGAGAATGAAGGGAGAATGACAGATTGACGGAATGATGGTCCAAACTGATGAAAATTTATTCCGTCATTCCATTGTGAATGATGAAATACTGATGGGAAACTGATCGTGTAACCCACTCATCATTCTGGCATCATTCTGGCGTCATTCTAGCGTCATTCAACGATTGACCAGACTGATGGACCAGACTGATGAAATACTGACCGTGTAACCTCCCTCTTATGTTCACCGTGTAGTGATGTACCTACCTATTGAGCTTTACATAAGATTATTCTATTTGTATTCTATCAAATTTACTTTTTTTGGTATCTACCAACTAACGAAGTAAATCTTTGTATTGAATGTATAAGTAGTACCTACAAAATTGTCCTCTGATTGATGTAACTGTACTTTTTATGTTGCACTTCCAGATAAACCTCCGATGGTTTTTGGAAGTTCATTGTCAAATCGTTTGTAATTTTTCATACAATAAATAAATAAATAAAAGTCCCTCCTACCTGACTACCATCCCGCAAACCCATCTGGTCAGAAGAAGAAGCCAAGTCACCTTTCGACGTGAGTTCTCGGTGGCACTCCGCGTGGCAATCAGAAACGCAGGCAGGCACAGATCTGGTCTCAGATCCCACAAAGCGGCTTCCTGGTTTTGAACTGGACCGAAAATCTTGGGCTGGCCTAAACAGAGTCAGAACTGGAGTCGCTCGGTGTAACTACCATCTTCACAAGTGGGGTATAAAAGACTCACCCGAGTGCGACTGCGGTGCTCCGGAACAGACTGTCGAGCACATTGTAAACGAGTGCCCCGGCAGAAGATTCGACGGTGGAATCCGGGAGTTGAACAAACTAACCCCGAGAGCCAAACTATGGCTCAAAACTATCGATATAAATTTGTAAAACCCGCAGGAATGAAACATGCCATACGAATATTTATTGGGGTAATTTCGATGGTGCGGGGTTGTATTATGTAACAATCAAGCCAAAATCTCTGTTTCTGGTATAATTATCAAGAATTCGTAATACATTGGGATTACTCATTGCTTAGTTAGGTTTAGGTACTTCTAGCATAAAAGGCATAAAAGGCGTAAGCACTTTTACTTAGTTTAGCAAACGAATTAAATGACACAAAATAAATGAATTAAATTTTATGTAAATTCTGCGTTCATTTAGCACATTGACCCGATCATCATGAAGTGAAGTCATTGGATATCTCTGCCCTAGCATTATAGTTTGAATTCGTTACAAGACTAGTGCTACCAGACATAGGTATTCATAATTTGTGATATATTTGGGATAGATTGTGTATAAAGCTGGACCTAAGTATTTCGTATTAAAATTAACTATGGCCCTGATTTTTTTTCCCAAGAAGTTCAGAAGGACAGGGAAAATTGGTTCAAATATTGAGCGTAGGTAGGTTACATATTTTATGTGAAAGAAGCATGCAGAGTTATGCATTCAAGGTTGAGACATATTGTTTGACGGCGAATGACGGTGATCAAAAGATTGATGATGTTTAAGTTTGAAAGGTGTGATTTAAGGGTTGAGACACTTTGACCGTCGGCGAATGACGGCGGGTCCATACAAAAAAACCACGATTAGGAGAACGCGTTCGCCGCCGCGCTGGCGGAGGATGCAGATGGACGGTGTCACAGGCTAAATGTGCTTTTTGTATGGACCCGCCGTCGTTCGCCGTCGGTCAATATGTCTCAACCCTTAAATCACACCTTTAAAACTTAAACATCATCAATCTTTTGATCAGTAATAAATAGCTAGATTGGTACACAATCAACACCCCAAAATTACACTCAAATTAACGAATATTCTGAGTGCACTAACGGTTTTAGTATCGCACCCATATCTCGCTGACAATTTGCTAAGATATTGCATCTAGTTTGTTATTTATGGTCGAAACATCAACCAAGAAGTAAAGTCGCCGGCAGTAGTAAATATGCACTTGAAAATCCAAATACGGACGTGAATGAAAATCGCGCAACTCTTACAACAAGCTAGAAAGTCATTCAAGGAAACTTAACCGACGACCGATGCACGTAAATAACCATACATGTATCCATAGGTATCCATACCGAAGCAACAAGTCGGTGAAATTCACCATACTTGAGCAAAACTCGCTAAACTGGTGGACAACTATGTCGAGGCTTTCGATTAAGTATAGAGAATATTCTAGATTTTTCTGGTATGGCCTGTTTGGTTGGTTTCCTCAATGTCGTTGGTTGAGAGAAAATGTTATATCCCACTGCAACACCGACTTGACTCAAATAAATGGAACAGATTTTTTTTGCGATTTCAGATTTGATACCTTATTGTAAAGTTTTTCAGTTTGACGGTCTAAACCAGTCGTTCCCAAAGTGGTCTATATCGACCCCTAGGGGTCGATTACGACCTGCAAGGGGTCCATGTCAGCGAGAAAAATAATTGGGGGTCCATAAGACGTAAATGGGGGTCCACCAGAGCGGAGTGGATCCCATTTGTGTAGGTCGTGACCATAATATTGGCTTTCCATGATTGGAAAAATCCACAGATATCCTACTTACTAAAGACCAGACCAGACCAGACCTATCTATCTATAATCTGAAGGCATCGACGTATTCTCCTACGGGAAAAATGGTCAAGTGCAAAGGCCAGCTGGTTTAGAGGGGGCGGCCTGCAGCATATTGGTGCCCAACGAAATTATACTCCGAGAAGCACAACCGAGCATAGGAATCCAAAGGCGCATTACCAAAATATGCCGCATAATTTAGCCGTAATGTAAAAATTAGGAGCTCGCTTGGCTCAAGATTTTTTATTTCTTTTCAGTTTATTTATTGCAAAAGGCAAAAACCAAAAACCTTCATACATGAACAGTCTTGGAAAAATAAAATTACAAATAATTTAGATTCGTTGATCGTTTCTATGAAGTTTGCAAAAAAATTTCGAGCTCGCTGCGCTCGCTCTATTCCTATTTTTATGCACGCAGACAAGTTTTAGACAAACGGGTTTCTGATTATAGCCTAAATTGTTCTGGTTTGCATAGACCGAAAGAGTTACAATCACAGCCAAGTCGTGCTGAAAAATTTCTAGCTCGCTATCTAAAACTGCACAAGTAGACCGAGAGTTCTGGTTATAGCCAAGTCAGACTGTGGAAAAATGTCGAGCTCGCTTCGTTCGCTCCATATTTTAAATTTAGTTTCTGCTTGCGCAAAACTCTATTTTGATAACAGCTCAAATTCAGTTCACAGAAATCTTGCCTACGGGCCCGCCGGCAAGCTAGAATATTTAGAAATACAGGGGGTCTACGAAAAATCTAAAAGTTTGTAAGGGGTCTACGAGAGAAAAAAGTTTGGGGACCTCTGGTCTAAACCACCCGATTCTATTAACTTACGCCCTGTAAACAATGCGCAATATTTTAAGGGCCTATGTCGAAAATTTTTTTTAGCGTAACAGGCGTGGGATAGCTTATATTACGGCCTGATGCGAGAGAAAGAGATGGGGCGGCGCGCGCGCCTATAACGAATCGAGCGCCAAATCAAACATTATTTAATTGTGATTGTACTATTTATGTAACTTCAATTCTGCTCTAATCAAAATTTAGAAAATATCAATCGCTTTTTTTTAAATCAAGTCTTGTGTTTCTATTATTCATCGTTTAGCAGTTCCAAGCGTTTATAGATAAAAATTGAGGCTACTTTGGCTTGTTTTTCTATCGAGAAAATGTTTCTTAATCGTGTTTTGGCTCTAATCAAAACTTCAATTATATGTTCAATTTACACATATCCGAAAATCATACTCCTACTGTTAGTACTTCATGATATATGAAGCTTTGAAGAATCCTATTTTTTTCACATAGCCCCTTATGAGTAGGTATCAGGGATTCATCACACCATCGAACTAATATTTTCCTATGGGACTAATATCGAAATCGCGGAATCCAACAGCCGTTCCCATAGAAATTTTAAGTGCCGTTCCATACAAAACTGCAAACCTAATCAAATATTTGAGTCCCCATGGAAGAGTTTAATGGTATGATTGTTGTTTAAGGGCCTATGTCGAAAAATAATTTAAGCGAAACGAGCGTGTGATAGCTTATATTACTGCCAGATGCGAGAGAAAGAGATGGGGCGACGCGCGCGCCTGGAACGAATCAAGCGAAAAAACACACTTTATTTAATTGTGATTGTACTATTTATGTAAGTTCAATTCTGCTCTAATCAAAACTTAGATAATAGCAATCTCTTTTTTTAAAATCAAGTCTCATGTTTCTATTATTCACCGTTTAGCAGTTACAAGCGTTTATAGACAAAAACGGAGGCTACTTTAACTTGTTTTTCTATCGAGAAAATTTGTCTTAATCATGTTTTGGCTCTAATCAAAACTTCAATATGTTCAATTTACACATATCCGCAAATCATACTCCTACTGTTAGTACTTCATGATGTATGGAGCTTTGAAGAATCCTATTTTTTTTACATAGCCCCTTAAGAAGAATTGTCAGAGGCCGAAAGGCGGTCTGAAAAAACTCTGACACCAGGGCTCTGCCCACACGATAAGAAGAAGAAGAAGAATTGTAACAAAAAGAGGGCCAAAGTTCTTCTGTAATGCTAGAAAACGTTATTTTAAGTGCTCCATACAAAACTGCAAACCTAATCAACCTTAATATGCATGAGTCTCCATGGAGGATAAGATAAGACAAGATAAAGATAAATATTCTATTCTTTCTATTCTATTTTTATGGAGGAGTTTGGTGATATGATTATTGTTTTAGAAGAATGTAATAAAAGAAGGCCAAAGTTCTTCTGTAACGCTACTCCAATCCAAAAGAAGTATATAAAGTGCAAGCCAAGGCACGAAACTTTAATTCATTGTTGGTAAAAGAAAACTTTGATTTCCCAGGAAAAGATAAATCAGCAGAAAAAATTCCCGCAGTATTGGAACTTGGTTAGGCTTTGTTTTTTTCATCAATTGATGTCTGTAAAGACAGTAGGTATATGAAAAGAGCTCATTCGTAGTGGGGTAGGCAGAGATTATTTACTACATAATTCTATTAATATTATAAACGCGAAAGTTTGTAAGTATGGATGGATGTTTCACGCAAAAACTGCTAAACGGATTTTGATGAAATTTGGCATACAGATCGACCATGGCCTGCATTAACACATAGGGTACTTTTTATCCGGGTATCGCAGACGAAGTCACGGGCAACAGCTAGTTTACAATAATTTGTAATTTGCTCTCTAATTGACTCGGGCGACTTTAATTTATGTTCCATGATCAACTTTTACAAAATTTTGAAATAACTAGAGGTCATGAGGCTGCATTGAAGCAATATCAATCTAGGTTTAGTAGTTTATCTAATTATAATTAACTACATACTTGTTTATTGCAACAACGAATTGAGAGCAAAACGTAAATTATTTGATAGTTTATGAAATAATGCAAATTAAGTAGCCATGTCATAATTTATGTACCTACTTTTAAATTGAATAATGAGACGTGTATTTGTAGGTATTATGTCTTGAGACCATACGGTCTAACTACCTATCACATTTCATTGAACAGAGTTTGTAGAGTTTTACAAACTCTGTACTCGCCACTGATGAACCACTCGCTCTGTAATGTGCTCGCCACATACATGAGGAATTATTCCGGGCGTAATTGGGATTTCGTATGAATAGCCCCCTCTTGAATTCCATTCGGAATTACGGAGGTATCATACCCATACAAAATCACAATTCCGAATCAGAATTCCGCTACGGAATTCCAGATGTATGTGGCCCACCTAAGTGACATAGATATTCTCAAGACGTACACTTTTCAGAACCTCATATATTTAAATCGGAAAGTGATAAAAAATATCTTCTTCATATCTTTGAAAATATTGAGTGCCAGGTAAGAAAGTTGAAATTTTTTTAAGAAATGTGTTGAAATAATATCGATATGCGTAAAAACCTCTGAAAATGAGTCGCTTCAGTAAATGGGTTAAATGATGGAGACCTATTTAATTTACCTCAGACTTGCATAACAAAATAGGGTATAAATGATGCTATCGCAGCCATGGACCTACATACCTGTTGGGATTTAGTACCTGAGCTCAATCCTATTTTCGTTTTCGGACTGCTGGTAGCACTACAAAAACACAACAGTTAAGTAAAGTTAGACAGAGTTTGACATTGAAAAGTCTGCTATTTCCCATATTATATCAATATGTTGGCGTATCGTTCATTTACAGTGGCATTTTCTAGTGTCGATATCCTAACTTTGAACCATTGGTTTTAGACAGTTTTTGTTTATTTTATGCCACTGGTTGTTGGGCCAAGCTGTACAATAACTAAATTCTTAACCGCATTCTTCGCGGTAGTCATGTGCATCAATCAACAATATCTCAAGTACCTACATGTTACCTTAGTAAGTATCTAATATTTGATAGATGCCAGCACGCACTAGCCGCATACTAGGTATCAGATCTTGTAACTTCTTCCGCTAATTCTTCACATTCACTTTCGCTTTATCCGTCTACGTCTATCATTTCATCGTTTGATTGTTTTGCTGCTGTTTATCTCTCATTAAATTGCTGTTCACATAATTATTTAGTGTCGCGAGAATGGGTGATGTTTTCTTCAAGATAATAAGTAAATTAACATCAGGACATTGCCACTGCCACAGTGATTATCTAGTATCATATAATAGTATTAGCATCTAGCTCTTTATCTCTCAGCTGTTCCATACAAAACTCGGCAAAATGCATGGGAAATGTGTTTTTTTTTCCCGATTTTAATGTTGGTCCCGTAGAAATTTAAATGATGTTTAAAAACGAAGGTGTTTAATCAGTGAGTCTTGCGGTGCGGAAACGTGGACCCTGACGATAGGACTAGTTCATCAATAAATTCAAAGTCGCTCAGCGAGCTATGGTGAGATGAGAGAGCTATGCTCGGTGTTTCTCTGAGAGATCACATCAAAAATGATACGTCAGAGAACTGTGGTTGATATAGCTCAGAAAATTAGCACGTTGATGTGGCAATGGGCTGGTCATATCTGCCGAAGAACTGACAACCGATTGGAAGTCAGAGTTCTAGAGTGGAGACCACAAACTGACAGGCGTAGTGTGGGACGCCCTGCAGTCCGCTGGAGAGCATAAGCATAGCATATGCTCACGACTATATTCCAAGAGGGGGTAGTCAGAGATATTCTGAATCTTCAGAACAACCACGTTTCACTAGTAGTACCGAAACTCTGTCCAGTATGACGGGGAGTGAGCCCCAGTGAGCCGCTGGAGAGATGACCTAAAAAAGGTAGCGGGAAGCGATTGGATGAGGAAGGTCGAGGAAAGAGTTTTGTGGCGCGCCTTGGGAGAGGATTATGTTCAGCAGTCGACGATGATAGCCCGATGATGAGGACCTCTCGTTTAAACAAGTATTAGGTATTGATATTGAATTCTAATAACTGAGGCATCAGCGAAACAGTTATGTAGTTAAGTAAACGAGACCACGATTACAGTACAAACGGCAGATGTAAATAAATCAGCGCATACCGCGTCGCACGCGTTGTCATTCCAAACATTAGGAACGCGTTGAGGATTATGCCGATCATGCGATGACTTACGAGTTCGTTTTGATACCGTTAGCAAGAAGAGGAGCAGGTCATGGTGTTGAGAATACATACATAAACTTACGACCATAATCCTGTTAGAGGTGGTCAGAAACTACGCTAGAACTACCAACGACCTAAGATAAGATAAGATAAATATAGGGTCCTTCTTAATATGCTGACACTTTTTTAAGGGGATGTTCAGACCGTCAAACTGAACAACTTCCTATATGGGACCAACATCGAAATCGCGAAAAAAAAATCATCACTTCCATACAAAACTGCAAACCTACTCGGAGCCAAACGTATGGGACAACTGTTTTTTTTTCGCGATTTCGATGTTGATTCCATAGAGAAAGTTGTTCAGTTTTATAGTCTGGTCATCGCCTTAAAAAAGTGTCAGCATATTAAGACGGACCCTGTATTCTTTATTTGCACACCAAAATAAACAAAAAACTACAACAATATACATGAACAAGAAGGGTACAAAAGGCGGCCTTATCACTAAAAGTGATAAAGATAGTAGGAGGGGAGCGACTAGATGAGGATGGAGGAAGATAGAGTTATAAGGCGCGCCTCGAGTGTTCATCAGTAGCTGATGATGATGATCGAAATATAATCTTTACCAGATTTTCGAATTCAAAGTAAAAATATAAAGGGTGAAATTAATATTATTAGCATCCTTTGAAACTAAGAGTCTACCCATCAAACTGAACAACTTTCACTATGGGAGCACACCGATTGGAGCAAAAAAATAATCAGCTGTTCCATACTAAACTGCAAAGCCTACTCGACTCAAATGTATGCAAGGTCGAAATAGCGAAAAAAAAATCTACTGTTCCATATAAAACTACAATCGTACTCGACCAATTTGAATGGGACAGCCCTATAGGATACTATACAGGGTCCTTCTTAATATGCTGACACTTTTTTAAGGCGATGACCAGACTATGAAACTGAACAACTTTCTCTAAGGAATCAACATCGAAATCGCGAAAAAAAAACAGTTGTCCCATACGTTTGGCTCCGAGTAGGTTTGCAGTTTTGTATGGAAGTGATGTTTTTTTTTCGCGATTTCGATGTTGGTCCCGTAGAGGAAGTTGTTCAGTTTGACGGTCTGATCATCCCCTTAAAAAAGAGTCAGCATATTAAGAAGGACCCTATATACAATGTTCTTGGGGACAACTGATTTTATTTTTCGCGATTCGAAGTGTCATCCCTATTTTTGGGACCCTTGAAATACGTTTGGTATAATCTGGTATAATCATTGCCTCTGTAGAAAACTTCAGTCTAAGCTTTCAGTGGTCTATTGTGATAATTTTGTGCGCTCTTTTGAAGCTTTTTCTTTATAATTTATTTACTTCTTTGCTTGCTACAAACGAGGCTAATAATTTACTCTTCCGTTTCTTCTCAGTACTTGAATACTTAATTCAAATCTAGTTCAACTAGTAGTACATTATCTATGGAACTCGCTTATTACTTGCTCTTTTGTATTCTTCGCGTTCGCATATACACAAAAACGTTAGATGTGATCTCGCGATATTTCCCAACTGCACGGCAGTTGGAATGTTTGTTTGTCTCTTCCGTTATGCTCCCATGCAGTGTCATACATGGCAATAACGGGATACTTTTTTTAAACAAGTCTAGAAATGTTAGTAGTAGCTGCGAAAACATTACAAAATGTTTTTCTTTACCTTATACAGAGTAATTCTTATTATACCGACGGATTTTTTATGGGATCGTCATCACATCATACTGAACAAACACTAAGGGAGCAAAATTGGTATCGTGGAAAAAAAGCGGCTGTTTCAATAGAAATCTCAACCGCTTCCCGAACCAAAATGTATAGCTGATTTTTTTTTCACCTTTTCGATATTGGCTCCATAGTGAAAGTTGTTCAGTTTGATGGTCTGAAGCGCCGATAAAATGTTAAACCCTGTATAATAGCTTCGTCTTAAAACCATTGACATGAAAAGAAGATAGCTAGCATAGCTAGTAACGATTTTTTAATATTTTTTTTATATCTGGGCTTTTAACCCTGAGGTTATGTCAGCCCCGTCGTGCCTTATCTTGAACTCTACATAACAATGAAATGAAAACCAAACATTTCCTAACGAAAATACGACTAAACATCAATACTATAAATAAAAAGGTCTGGTACACTTATTCCGCCTCATACAAATTCATACATTTTTTGATCTTGAGTCGGGAGAGGGTGCTGGGCAGTTGTCCTTTTCGGAGTGGAATTGATTTGATATTGGTATATTCGGCTCCGGCGATCTCTTACAATCCTTGTACTAACATTGGATTGCGATGTCTTGGCGGCTAACGGCCTGTACCTCCTCGGAGATGGATATCCAAAACCGGGAGATCTTAGATTTATTCCCCTCAATGGTATTGCCTCCTTCATTAACCATGCATTTGAAGGGTGAGCAAATTAAAAAGTATTGAGGCAAAAGAAAAAAGATCCCACTGGGTCGAAGTGTTATTGGCTTGCCAGCCCCCACAACATGATATATAATATAAACTTAGATTGATGTTTTTGTTGATAAGTTTACTAGGTGATAGGTGATACATGTTATTAACATTTCCCAAATATACAGGGGTGGTTCAGACCATCAAACAGAACATTATTTACTCTTTCTCTTTCTTTCTGGCTTGATAATCCCGTATGGTGATGGGGTCAGCCTTTCGTCTGTTCTCTCCGCCTTGTCCTATTTCTGACGTCGTCTTCGAAGACATTGCACTCGATCCAAGACTCGGTCATATCACTACGAACTGTGTTCATCCATCTAGTCTTCGGACGTCCTTTTGGTCTCTGTCCTCGTCTGCGAACCTGGAATCACGTAACTCTGACTTTATTATTTAATTTCGTTTAGATATCAACGCAATAACAATCAAGATGAGTTTAAAAGAGAAATCCAAAATAAACATCTATTAAAACAACCGGTCTTATACTGTTAAGGTGTTAACAAACATACAAAACTGCGTTAAAATAAAAGAAATTGTTAAAAAACATAGAAATAACTAATACGTGGGCAGAAATGAATCTATTGACACAGTGACCGAGGGAAATGGACTGTGTCTTTCTATAACCAATCAATTCTTCAAGTAAGCTCACCAATCAAGCAAATTTCATACTAATGGCTTTGGATATAAGACATCTGTTAGGGACTTTATGTGGAATGGAAATTATGATACTTCAGAAAAGCATCAAGTATCAGACGAAGTGGAACTAAACTATTCAAATATGCAGGAATATGCGGATGTGAAATTTAAAAATTTTACATTGTTCAAGAAAATTTATCATACCCTCTCCAATCTGATGGAGAAAGAGACCGATACGATCAAAAAGGGATCTGATGTAGTAACATCAGTGTACCTAATGGATATGATATGGTACCTAACCTTGCATACTCTTAAAGAGGTAGTACTTACCAACATCTCTAGCCATTCCAGGAGGAAATATACGGTCGTGGGCCTATTTATTCGTTCAACATTATCATACACGACTAGTCTTTTATTACTAACAAAATTTTAAGGGTGTATCTAGACAAACAACTTTCTCTGAGGAGCATGGGTCGAAAAACGACAAAAATTGTGGACCTCGCTCTTAGCGTATCAGCCGATCGATTTTACATGGGAGGTCCAAATTCTTTTTTCGTTTTCGACCCATGTTCCTTATGGATTTTTTTAGTTTCATAATATTTTTTAACTGGATAAACCTTTAAAATTTTGTCAGAAATTTGTTGTTTGTTTTTTTTGTTTGTACTACTTTTTTACACAATTAAATATGACAGTGGCAAAAAATTGTCACAATACACCGATGCCATAATTTCTAACAAAAAAAATTAAGCAACAAAAAGAAATATAAATTATAACAAAACACGAATTTATAAAGGAGCTCAAAAGGCAACGGTTACAAATTGCACAAAAACCAATGAAAGAAAACGACGCGACGTTGAATCATTCAACAATCGTCAATTGTAATAATAGATACAGTTAGATTAACGCTTTAGAATGCTGCGCGAGCGACGAGCGGAGAGCGGGAAACAATTATTTTTCGATTATTTTAACTAGTGACCGGCTCCAGGCTTGCCCGGGTGGGTTCTATTATACTTAGGTAGGTATAAGTTAATATATTAAAACCCATAAACCTTACGGAAGAAATTATCTAAATGACAGTGAAAACCGTATGATAATTTAGGATTTTTGGAGACAATCGAAAGTAGCAGGAAACGTAGAAGTCAACAGGAAAGAGGTGAACCGACCGCTTTGCCGCGCTAAAAATGACGGAACACTTTTCCTGTTTACGACCCGTACACCATCATATTTCACTGAACTATACAGGGTGTACAATAAAATGGGACAGCTACTCAAAGGGGTGCTTCAGACCATCAAACTGAACAACTTTCTCTATGGGACCAATATCGAAATCGCGAAAAAAAAATCCGATCTCCCATACAAAACTGCAAACATAACTCGACTGAAATGTATGGGACAGCAGATTTTTTTTTCGCGATTTCGATATTGGTCCCATAGAGAAAGTTGTTCAGTTTGATGGTCTGAAGCACCCCTTTAAGTAGCTGTCCCATTTTATTGTACACCCTGTATATTGTTCACTAGCACGACACTTTGTTACGCAAAACAACACCAATTTTACGAACCAAAACTCACTATAAACAATAAAAATTCAATAAAACATGTGGACTCCAAACGTAGCTATCGAATGCCCGCCAAAAACTCCACAGCATAAGAATGAGTGCTACGTACCAGTATAGCTACTCTATGCCCCCTTTGAATATGCCCCTCAAATCAGCACCTCCGCAGATCAGCGCCTGATTGCAGATCGATTAGTCTTAAAATAATAAATAAAATAAAAAAAAAAATAAAAAAAAATAAAAAAATATGTTTTATTTCAGACTAAGAATTGCCCATATTTTGTTAGTAGCACAAGCTTACATCTAATATTAGTATAATCATATAAAACAAACAAAGAATTATTAATTGGATCGGTTCACCGATCCACACCTCTCACATGCAGATCGATGAAACGACCGAGGATAGCTGTATCCATCCGATCAGCGATCATCTTCAAGATTCTGTTCGGGCTCCCCCGTATTCTGCGCACAACAGACGCGGTCTTTTTGCGTATAATCGCATAAAAGTCATCTATATGTGCATCTGCAAACATGCCAGATGCACTGCATAATCGTGGGAGCCCCAACAGGACCCTGAGGATATTATTATATTGGACTCTTAGGGCATTGTACGATTTTTGTGTGAAATTGGCCCACAGACCACACGTGTAATAACTTTGACAGTAAGCTCTAAAGAGTGTTAGCTTTACATCAACAGTACAGCGGGTGAATCTGTGTGCCAACATATTCCCTCGAACCGACAAAGCCCTACGTTCCCTCTCGATATCCAGGTCATCTTTCAAATCCTCGGTCACAATGTGGCCAAGGTACCTAAACTGTGAAACACGGTTCAAAACAACTTGATTAAGAGTAAGCGACGGTACACAGTTAGGTTGTTTGTTTTTTCCTCTAAAAATCATAAACTCACTCTTTTTCTCATTGTACCTTAATCCGTGCTCCACAGCATAGGTTTCACAAACCTTTAACAGTTGCTTCAGGCCTCCCATTGATGGACTGAGCAGCACCATGTCGTCCGCATAACTTATGTTATTAACACTAATGTCATCAATACGGCAACCGACATGCATGCTGCTCAGCCTACAAATCAACTGGTTAACATATAAGTTAAAAAGCCTCGGGGATGATATGCCTTAAGCGTACGTGTTATCATTAAAGAATACGTTCGTCTTTGCAAAACTATAAGGGTATACGAGTTTAGGGTCTTCACAATATTTGCGCTAAATCACCAAGTTTGGGTGTACCTACTGGGATAATAGTTCTTTAACTTACGTATTAAGAGGAGGTTACTAGAAGGAAGGACGTGTCTTGTCATATTCATTCAATAAGAGATGTACATTTAAATCAAATTAATTCGCTCTAGCTAAAAGAATTGTGATTATCCTTATCGGCGTAACAACTTTTTTGTACTACGGCCACCTGACTCCAAAATGTCACGTCACTTCATATAAGTTGTATAGGATTTTATGCTTAGATTAAAAACTTTTCGCTTACGCTGAAAGATGGAGCCACGAAATGAGAGACTGAGATAGCCAGTTATGAAAACTTATGTAAAGAAAAAGACAGAAATATTATTTTTTGTTTCGGTCACTGTGGCCGGTTTTTGTGTTTGGCAAGATGTCAAACCATTGTCAAACCTATGGAATGTTGATGACATCTTGCCAAACAAACCGTCTTTTTATATGCAAAAGTCACACAGTCATACCCGGTTACACTGACATTCCGTCTACCAGCGTAATCTAAAAATTCTTCGTCTATGACCTCTTATGACTTGTGACATCCCAGAATTGGATCAAGTATTCGACCACCACCTGTCGCCAACAATTCAACGAGGTTCTTGACTTTGTACGGATTACGGGAATCTGATGAAATTCACATTCTCTGCAAATAAATTAAATTCTGTAATGTAATGTAATCGATAATGGCAAAAAATTTAGTTTTTGTTAACAATTTTATAACAGTTTCCGTGATGGAATTTCAGATAGGAAACTAGTATTACACTTTTAATTTATCAACTTAAAATTTGATAAAAAATTAAAAGTATTTTGTAGTTTCCTATCTGAAATTCCATCACGACAAACTGAACTAGACGACACGACAACATAAAATTAAACTTTTAACTGCCTCCGTGGTCTAATGGTTAAGATCATTGGGCTCTTGATACAGAGGTCGTGGGTTCGATTCCCACGGGTGACACCTAGTGATATGTCACTTTGTGCGTTTTCTCCAGGCATTGCCTTAAAAGGAAGATGATTCTGTGCTTCGGATGGCACGTAAGCCGTTGGTCCCGGCTACTATCTCTGGTGGTAGTAGTCGTTACATAAAAACCATGTCAGAGGCCGTAAGGCGGTTTAAACGTTGACACTAGGGCTTGGTGCCCATACGATAATATACAAAATCATGAAGCCTTTACCCAAGTAGCGCTTACAGTATCGCATTGAAAACGCGTCTACAAATTGTGTGTTAAGCGCTGGGCCCAAAATTTTCTTATGAATTAAATTCTGTGATTAAACTAATGCTGTAGCCTAGGACACTCGGATCTACAGATATGATCAACATAATTAGAAATCATGATCATTATTCAATAACAAATCGTTATTGGAAATGGCATCTCGTCCAGGTTGATCCAACGTTTCTGAGATTGTCCCCAAGGGTGCAGCCTGCCAGCTCATAGGCCACCGCCAGCCACGGCGCAAGTCCAAAATTTAACCAAGATGCCCCCTGGCAAGGTCTGATGTCCAGAAGATCGGTATGTTTAAATAACTGGAGCGTGCGAAGCGAGCACACAATTTTTAAGTGTTGCCTTTTGGCTTTTGTATCAGATGATGCGGTGTATTCCCTCGTACATGAGCGTAGCTAGGGGGTGCCTTAGCCTTATGTTATGATTATTGCATACCTACTTCTTTTGCCAACGCAATGGTATATCAAAGAATTTGACTCGTCATCGTGATGAAGATATTTGCCAACCAGCGTTAGATACTCGCTGATTGTCCAGGGTTTTCCACTTGAAATCTAAACTATTATAAAACTATAACAGAAGTGTGTCTGTACATTGAACATATTTACAAAAAAAAGATTACGATATGGTTTTTAGGTGTCCCTGATTCCAAATCAAAAATTTTTGGTCTTTTTGTCTGTCTGTTTGTTTGTTTGTTTGTGTGTTTGTTTGTTTGAACGAGCATCACGCAAAAACTACTGAACCGATTTTGATGAAACTTTTTTGTTTGATAGCTTATGATCCGACTTAAAATCTGGTATATAATTTATGCGGACGAAGTCGCGGGTAAATGCTTGTGGTACATAATTTTAACGAGCTTTAACAAATTTTGACCAACCCAAAGCACGGTATATTTAAGCCCAAGACAGTTTTGAGTCGCAGGTTTCATGGCGTCATATCGTCATATCGAACCTTTAATTTCAATAAGCATTTTAAACTCTATTTTATAACAAACCACAATTTTAACAGCATCTACTTGTCCACAGATTGAAATGCAAACGACAAACTACCATTGACCTATAATTATCACAATGGGCTAAGCGTAACCACAGAAACTCGATCACAATGAACGAGAGTCGAGAGAGAATCCGACGGGAGAGGGAGCGGGAGAAGAACACATATACCTCTCCCCGTCTGGCGTTACGTCGCGTGCTGCTATTGGCTGACGGGCGACAGTTTCGCGAAGCAGCCGCCATTTTGTCGAGGCTTGGACCTGGAGTGCTGCAGTCAGTGGCAACGGAATTGCCAATTGATTTGTTGATTGAAGCTCTGCCACATTCAGCTCATCTCTTGGAGACGCTATTAAATAGGTAAGTGGTTTATAATGATCTTATCATTCATTGTCTATTATCATTATGTATCCTTATAACAGAGTTCCAAGACTGACTGACTGACAGACAACGCACAGCCCAAACCGCTGCAGATGGAAACTTGAAAGGTGTGCCTAGCAAATACTGAAACGGTGAACTCAGACCGTAAAATTGAACAACATTAACTACGGAACTGACATCCTACATCAGGAAACGCAAAAAAAATCTGCCTTCCCATACATTTTGGTCGGTCAGTTTAGTATGGGAGTGCTGATTTTTTTCGCGTTTCCTGAGGTAGGCTCCATAGTAAAAGTTGTTCAGTTTGATGGTCTGAGTTCGCCGTTTCAGTATTTGCTAGGCTGTCACTTACACCCTGTATCACTTATTGGTGAAGTTTCAGGGGTGGTTCAAACTTTTAATAATAATAATAAATAAAAAGTATTTATTTTCTCTCAACAAATATACAGTAAAAGCAACATCTTATGTACTAACATAGAGGGCAAATAAATGGTTTTTACTTTAACAGTACATTTGGTGAGAGACTATAAAACTGAAGAACTTTTAATATGAAAGCTAAAAAAAACATCAGCTGTTTCATACCTCCATTAGAGTACTGCTTGAGAGGGCATTGCAGTTTTGTATGGAACAGCTGGTTTTTTTTTCGCACCCCTGAAAAAGAAACTGTTAACAAAATCGCCCACTACATACTTACTAAAGAGGATGTAGGGGCTCACTAAGTAGCTAAGGATTTTTCGAAAATCGATCCCTAAAGGGGTGAAACCGGTTGTTGTAGTTTTATCTTTATAGTTTTCAAAGATAGGTAGTTGATACTTGTACCAAAGTTTTCCGGAAAGGGAATACTGTTATATAATAAAGTAGTTTATCTATGTCCGTAGCTTCCGTTGCATAGTGAATGCTGATAAAAATAATGATAACCTTGGTAGTGCCCTGATGATAGCCAACCTCCGGTAAGGCATGCTACTGCAGGTGTCAAGGATACATAAAATTTCCATGGTAAACATAAATTGAGGATGTTTTATAATGGTAAAACGAATTAAAGATAATAATCATAAGCTAAAACATCCGTTACAACACTACCATCTAACTTCTACATCTACAAGATTATGGAAGAGGCGCAAGAGTGTGATTTTTCCTCATTTCCCAAGTTCTACATCGTTTTCTTTCGTGTCTGCAAGAGATACCCCTGAACAAAACGGGGAGCAGTAAGCACCATAAAAATATTACACTACATTAGCACCTGTAGTATGCTTCGTTGGTTTGGCCATGTGGAGAGGATGAGTGACAGCAGATGTACAAAAGAGATATATGTTGCAAATGTGAGTGGAAGTGTCGGCAAAGGGCGCCCTCGTAGGACGTATGCTGATCAAATCAGTTGCGTCCTACAAAAAGGGGAGGTGCGGAGTACTCGAAACCGACGGGCATGTATGAACAGATGTATGGATGTGCATGAGGCAAAAGAGGTATGTAAGGATCGTAGTAAGTGGCGCGCCCTGGTCTCTGCTTACCCCACTGGGAAAGAGGCGTGACGTTATAGATAGATAGATAGATAGATTAGCACCCGAATAGAGATCCCTACAGAGAGAGATCACTCGCTGAATGTGTGCACCTGTTCGTAAGCTATGAAAAAAATGATCAACCAAACTAGTGTTAAATATAATCAAACTTTAGTGACTTCCAAACTGTTTTGTAGCATATAAACAAACTTTCGGCTATAAATAACAACACGTTTTGCTATTTATAACCAAATGTTTGATTATGTGCTACAAAACAGTTTGGAAGTCGCTTATGGAGGTGCTACTTGGGAATGTTCCTCCATTGAAAAGGGAAGTACTTCCGCCAGGCTAGGTGTGATGCCTGGGGACCGGCCGTGGTCCAACAGCTCTTAGTTGGACCTTGTATATATATCGAATCTCTGTGATTATTTCTCTTGCGCGATTTATGTCTTGCATTCGATTGTGAACCTTATTTGTAGTAGGTTACGAGTTACGTATTTACGATGAACGTTGTCTTTGTATGGAGCATATTTCCGCGAGCGACGGTATCGCCATCTGTTGGCATCTTTGCTATAATTTGTGGGTGCTGATCTGTAGCAAGTCCCCACAGGACTCCCCCCTCAGACCGGAGGTCGTTGAGTAGTTCGAAGTGTGCAGTCTGTATCCATGTAGTGTAGGTGCAGGGCTCCAGTCAAGTGAGTCTGACGAGCGATGTGCTGCGGTGTGTGTGCATCTGTCAGGGAGACCAGTCCTGATGTGATGCGGGCGAGTGACAGGCGTGGAGAAGGCGAGCAGAACTGCCACGTGGAGGTGAGCTCAGACACGTGGGCTGCGGGAGATCCTTCTATGCAGACGCTGACTGTCGTTGAGGAAGCTGCAGGCCCAGGAAGCGGTGTGAAGACAGCTGCGATGGACCTGGTGCGGCTTCGGGTTGATGGTGTGACTGCTGCTTGTTTGACCTGGTCGAGGGGTGTGAAGAGTTGGTTGAAGCTGGTTGCTGCTCTGTGCTGCTGGTGCTGCTCTGCGGTGTTCAGGTTGCGATGTTCTTTGTCGAGGGTCACCAATATGGAGGTGCTACTTGGGAATGTTCCTCCATTGAAAAGGGAAGTACTTCCGCCAGGCTAGGTGTGATGTCTGGGGACCGGCCGTGGTCCAACAGCTCTTAGTTGTATCGAATCTCTGTGATTATTTCTCTTGCGCGATTTATGTCTTGCATTCGATTGTGAACCAATAAGGTTCAGTTTGTAGTAGGTTACGAGTTACGTATTTACGATGAACGATTGTCTTTGTATGGAGCATATTTCCGCGAGCGACGGTATCGCCATCTGTTGGCATCTTTGCTATAACTTGTGGGTGCTGATCTGTAGCAAGTCCCCACACACTTAAGTTTGGTTATATTTAAGGGGCTATGTGAAAAAAATAGGATTTTTCAAAGCTTCATATATCATGAAGTACTAACAGTAGGAGTATGATTTGCGGATATGTGTAAATTGAACATATAATTGAAGTTTTGATTAGAGCCAAAACACGATTAAGACACATTTTCTCGATAGAAAAACAAGCCAAAGTAGCCTCCGTTTTTATCTATAAACGCTTGGAACTGCTAAACGGTGAATAATAGAAACACAAGACTTGACTTAAAAAAAGAGATTGATATTTTCTAAATTTTCATTAGAGCAGAATTGAAATTACATAAATAGTACAATCACAATTAAATAAAGTTTGATTTGGCGCTCGATTCGTTTCAGGCGGCCCATTTCTTTCTCTCGCATCAGGCCGTAATATAAGCTATCCCACGCCTGTTTCGCTTAAATTATTTTTCGACATAGGCCCTTAACACTAGTTTGGTTGATCATTTTTTTCAGTGCGTCCTCTAGCCGCGGCCGCTTTTGTTCTGTCGTGATATTTATTCATGTGACACTAGGCTACACTACAGACAGAAATTCTTCAATTTTGCTTGTATGTAGTCAAGGTACTACTGCCTATTTGTCTATTATGCTAATTGTAAAATCTGATCTCTACATAATGCACTGTTATGATTTAAAAAAGCGAAATTAAAGAAACGTCTTCATAATTCTCATCTGCGTGTGTTATCTAACAAATTATAATTGTTAAGGCATGTTTCCGTTAACTAATGGATTCGTTATCTATATCACTTCGCGCTCTGTCGCTCACGGGGCATGGTAGCTGCGTGCGAGTGAGCCAGAAATAGGGATGCCCTTCAATTTAAATTTAGAATCCCGGATTTGCGGAACTGAAGTGATAATTAGCTGGTAAGTGTTGTTTCGTCCGGGTGGACATGTTATTTTATTTCTTGTGTAGTCAAAAATCAGATTCCGTGCCTCACACGACTATCGAGCACATTGGAAATGAATCTACGGAATTCGAAAAAATATTGTCTCAAACAGATTAGGCTACAGGGCAAACCCATAACCCGATCGTCTTTGTTTTAGGCTCAAATTGTAGCTGACTAAATTTTCCAGAGGAATATTTCTAAAATTTTTGATATCATTGTTCGTTTCCAAAACATCGAGCGCCAAAATCAAAAATTCGGATCTTCGTTTTTGACTTTCTTGAATAATTCTTTTCACTCACAGCTCTCGTGTCGCGTCTTTTGAACTTTTTTTGAATATCATATCTCCACAAATCTCCTAGATAGGATAACAATTTTTCGTGAAATCGGAGCCTACACTGGAGCGAACCAAAAGACATTTCCAAAGTCAAAACATCGAGAGGAAACCTGAATACTTCGATTTCGATCCATTTATTGTTATAACTGGCGATCCACTCGCTCATCTAGTACTACAAAGACGTAACTGTCATTCAGACTGACCGTCCGCGCAACTGACCAATGTGGCGTCGTTACACTCAGGGCGAGTCAATTTTTGTTTTGGTGCAACAAAGACAGTGGCGCTGTCTTACGCTAATTTTTTGAACAATAAAAACGACTTTGTAACACCATATTTATTGAACGTTTTGGAACATTCTGGCATCATTAACTCATATTTGCATTTTGTGACAATTCCGTCTTTGTAGTATTAGATGAGCGCACTGTTATAAGTGGCGAAGGGCTTACCCCCCGTCACACACAATAGTTTCGTTACCACTATTGAAACGTGGATGTTAAGATAGGATAAATATTCATCAGAATATATCTGACACCCTACGAATAAGAATGTATAGAAATGTAAATCAAGCTCAAAAAGTGACCCCAAAAAAAGTACACAGTGTTCGAAATTTGTTCCTTAAAAACTACACCTTGCCGCCAAAACTCATACAAAATGTCATTTTTCAAAGGGTGTCAAAAATTATGTTGCTTTTGTTTAGAGTTATTCGTCCATAGTTATTCTTATTCGTAGCTGACACCCCCTTGGGAAACATAGTCGTGAGCATAAGCTTAAATATTGAAATGTTCCCACATTTGTGAATGACATTATGTTAAAAAGGAATTTAAGAATGTATTCCGTTAGAATTCAATTGCCAATTGTATCAAAATCGAATACCATTTTATATTCGAACAAAACAATTCAGTACAAACTAAATTTGATAGAATTCGTAATCCTCAACAATCCGTTGATATAATCCGATTTATATGGATTAAATAAAATGTAGTGCGCGGTACCTACAACGAAATCCCGGGATATCGAAATTTAAGGGGCTATGTGAAAAAAATAGGATTCTTCAAAGCTTTATATATCATGAAGTACTAACAGTAGGAGTATGATTTTCGGATATGTGTAAATTGAACATATAATTGAAGTTTTGATTAGAGCCAAAACACGATTAAGACAAATTTTCTTGATAGAAAAACAAGCCAAAGTAGCCTCCGTTTTTATCTATAAACGCTTGGCACTGTTAAACTGTGAATAATAGAAACACAAGACTTGATTTAAAAAAAAGAGATTGATATTTTATAAATTTTGATTAGTGCAGAATTGAACTTACATAAATAGTACAATCACAATTAAATAAAGTTTGTTTTTTCGCTTGATTCGATCCAGGCGCGCGCGTCGCCCCATCTCTTTCTCTCGCATCTGGCAGTAATATAAGCTATCACACGCCCGTTTCGCTAAAATTATTTTTCGACTTAGGCTCTTAAATAAAATGTAGTGCGCTATCACAGTAGGTACCTACAACGAAATCCCGTGATATCGGAATTTAAAGCTATAGCCTCAAGGGATGTTTGGCAGATTGGGATTTTTAGATTCAGATGTAGATAATAATATTTTAGTTCTTATACAGGGTGTAACAATACACCCTAGTAATACTTAAGGGGGTGCTTTAGACCATCAAACTGAACAACTTTCACTATGGAGCCAACATCGAGAAAAAAAAAAAATTCTGCTGTCCATACATTTTAGTCGAGTCGGTAGTGCAGTTTTGTATGGGACAGCAGATTTTTTTTTTCTCGATGTTGGCTCCTTAGTGAAAGCTGTTCAGTTTGATGGTCTGAAGCACCCCGTTAAGTATTACTAGGGTGTATTGTTACACCCTGTACTTATAGTCTTAGTCTATTTGTTAGTATGTTGTATACTTGTTTGTATTTGTTAGTTGACGGCCCGGTAGCACAGTCGGTAGTGAACCTGCCTGCTGTGCCGAGGGTCGCGGGTTCGAATCCCGTAAGGGACAAATATTTGTATGATGAATATGAATATTTGTACCCGAGTCATGGATGTTTGTATCTATATATGTATTGTATATCGTTGTCTAGTCATCATAATACAAGTCCAGGCTAGATTCTGGTACTTTAAATGTGACTAGATAATTTGTGTGACAATGTCCAAGATATTTATTTATTTATTTATTTATTATTTCTCCAAAAATGGTTATGATGAGACATTAGAACAACTTATAAAGAATCAATAGCCATTTTAAATGAATGAATGAATATTTTATTGCAAGAATCCAAACAAACAAACACTGTTTACTTCCCCGATAGTTCGTTTTTCCCTCATGAATCTCATGATAGTTGTATTTTTTTAAAGTAAAAACTTCTTTAGCGGCGTTTTGCTCTTTTTGGAATGTGTAAAAAAAGTTAAACTCGCGTCAGGACCGTGACGTCACCCTGATCCTGATCGGAAATTGGTCAGCCATATCCCCCTCTCTTTCTACCGCGCGGCGAAAATGTATGCCTGTTCCTGCTTTTTCGTTTAAGCGGCATAAATTGTCATATTTGTGTACGATAGCGTAATAAATGAATATTGTATTTTACCACATAAATGATAGTACTTTTATACTGATAATTAAAGCAATTCGTGTGAAATTATACCTTTCCAAAATATAAAAAATGCATAACGTTAATGTTAAAATTTTCACTACTGCCGGCACTCCCGGAGTGCAACCCGTTGTTTTTTTAACCTATTCCGTCCCATTGTTTGTAATGGACGCCTAAGCTTTTTTACCCTTATCTGTCCCGTCTCATCATTTGCTATTCTTTACGCTGACTGCATCGGTCCATCTATTTTTTACCCGACTGCGCGACGCAAAGGAAGGGTAATGTAATGTGTTTATCAGCCTACGTATGAATGTACGTTTGTTCCTTTGTGGCAATCTAGAGACCAAATGCGTTGGCCAATTTAGATGATTCTTACGTCAATCGATTTGTCTTAGTGAGTGTAATATAAAAGATAAAAGTAATCAAAATACAAATTGAAAGTTGACGAACTATGTTGAGAAAATCATCTTCAGGTTTTTCTTATTATTTTTCAATTGAAATGACCATTTAGGATCTATTTAACGATTTCAAGTTGAAAAAACTGAAAAGTGTAAAACAAAAAAGTAAATAAATAAAAAAACCAGTCTGCGCAAAATGTGAACTTTTTCTTTTCAGTTTTTATTTAAAGTCCACTTTTTACGCAGACGGGTTTTTAGATTTTTTTAATTTACTTTTTTTGATCAGCTCCGATCGCGGCTTTCGTCGTCAGGGCCTGGTCAGCTAAAGACCAATGGTTAGAAACTTTGGTACAACTAGGTACGTACTTACCAAATATCTTTTAAGTGTAGTGCTACAACTGTGTAACAAAGGCTCTAACGTAAATAAAGGCAAATGATATCCGATAGTTCCGGTTAGAGTTACGGATATTGGGTACATCCCTATCGACTTTAATGCGCGAATGCGTGGTAGTGGTGGGTGAACATAATTTCTAGTTTGAATCGAGACATTATTCGTTGAATTAAATTGTCGCATTGCGGTTGCTTACCTAATTGTAATTTAGTAATTTAATTAATAGGAAATCGTGTACGTTTCAGCCATTTGTTCCAAAATGCGAAAAAACCACTCAATACTTAATATTTTATTGCTTGTAATGGCTTGCTCTACCACGTATTTTGATTGATTTTATTCGAGCGATTTGTTTAATATAAAATAAATATCTAATAAATATCTTGGACAATGTCACACAAATTATCTAGTCACATTTAAAGTACCAGAATCTAGCCTGGACTTGTATTATGATGACTAGACAACGATATAGAATACATATATAGATACAAACATCCATGACTCGGGTACAAATATTCATATTCATCATACAAATATTTGTCCCTTACGGGATTCGAACCCGCGACCCTCGGCACACCAGGCAGGTTCACTACCAACTGTGCTACCGGGCCGTCGAAAATTATTCTTGTCTCTCTCGATATTTATCATCATCATCCACGGCTCGAATCCAACCACTGCAGTATGCCTTGATTGATTTATGCCCACCTCCTGATCCTGGGCATCGCATCGCATCTAACAGCTGATTTTTTTGTTGCTCCGATCGGTTTGCTCCCATAGTAAAAGTTGTTCAGTTTGATGGGTAGACTCTTAGTTTAAAAGGATGCTAATGATATCAATTTCATCCTGTAGATGTATCGGGTCAAGACTGTCTGAGCTCTTAAAATAGTATTCCACAAGACTAAATAGACTCTAGCTAGAAAATTCATTCTAATAACTAACTCTTCGTAAGTATGTACTATTAATGTACATAACAGTCAAATCTACAAACATTAATTACATTAAATAAATACTAAAGATCCGAAGGAAGTTCACATACACAAACATAAATCAATTTATCCATTACCCATAACACTTACTAGAACAATAAACAAGCAAATGTAACTCTTATCCCCTTCATATAAAGCGTCACAGCGGACGAAGTATAACAAGCGTATCGAAAGTGCCTCAACCGGTTGCAGGTTCGATTCTCGGGCGACTTTCTCATGAGATTTATATGTGAGAGACTAAATGGTAATGACCTCTGAGGTTAGTGGTAGGTGAATCACACAGGTGGCATTATATTGTAAATATAATGCTACTTCTTTATGTTCATGGTATTAAAACACCCTTTTTTTTTTTTTTTTTTTTTTTATTAACTATGGGTTTGCTCTTGACCTCAATCCAGTCCTCAGGACGAAGATGGGGTCGTAGATGTAGCGAGCTTACCCAGAAGATGCCTATTCACTCGTACTTTAAAGGAATTCGGGTTGTAAGTACTCGGAAATACTGACGCAGGTAAGGCATTCCACTCCTTGGCTGTGCGCATTATAAAAGATTCAGAAAGGCGCTTGGTGCGGATATGTGGGATGTCAACCAAGAAGGGGTGATATCCCGCGGTGCGTCTGGAAGTCCGATAGTAGAAAGGGGAAGGTGGGATGAGCTCATGCAGCTCTAGGGCACACTCACCGAAGTACAATCTGTAGAAGACCGACAAGCAGGCCACTCTGCGGCGGTGGGCTAGGCTATGAAGCTTGGCCTCCACCAGCTTACTATCGCCAATGAGCCTCCTGGCTCTGCGTTCAACCGAGTCGAGTGCGGCAAGTTGATACTTGGCTGAGCCATCCCACAGGTGGCAGCAGTACTCCATACATGATCGGACCTGAGCTTTATACAATACTAAGAGCTGTCCAGGAGTGAAGTACCGCTTCACCTTGTTTAAGATGCCCTAGTAACATTTAAAGGGATTTGCCATAATCGCCACGCTTGGCAGGCGGGTTGGCGATCGCAGTTGGATTGAATGTGTGTATTCAGAGGATGCTGCTGCCCATCCTCCGGTACATCCCTTAGTCGCCTTTTACGACACCCACGGGAGGTCATAAAATATACTTTATTCCATTGCTTTCTAGGGTTCCGTCGTCAAAAAATTTGTAGTAGCTACGTCTAAGTTGAGCGCAGGTTGGCGATTTTTCCAAACTTAAAAAAAAATTACAAAATCTCGAAAACTATCAAACTTGGAATTTTTTTGTATTTTTCCCTGAACAGTTATAAACTTATCTATCTCCTATTTGCGGCTTGACGTTGAGTTTTGGGACACCCTGTATATAGATTTTTTGTAAGTTTGTTTTTAGCGCTGAGGCTTTTAATTTGTAATTATCTCTACACGCTGTTAAATACGTAATGAATGAATCTTACAATAAATACGTAACTTCTTCATACACACAGCTTCCCTATCCAAAGTTACGTGTAACCAATAACCACACAGTAACATAACAATCACATACATTACACAACTTTCTTTACCTCTTTATAACATCATCGTAATGTTAACTCATATGACATAATGTCTTGCAAGTCTCTCATCGAAACTTTCATCTCCAGGTAGCAAAGTCGAAATTCAGTTAAAATACTGGACAATGTTTATTTGGTTGAATTTGGTAGTTGGGGGCAATAATAAAGTCACTTGTTGAAACTCTTATGTCTATAATGGTAAAGTTGATAATCAGTAATGTTACGGGACTTGACAGTGTTCATAAAATAGCCCAGTCATTTTACGGTTTGAGCCGGGACTAATTAATAATTGGTGGCTTTTTTTTTCAGTAAGTATAGTATTTAAGAGCCAATTTGAGCCTAGAAAAATACGTACCAAAAAAAACAGATCATAATTTTTTTTTTTGCATATTTTTAAGTCTTTACCGTTATAAATTCTTACTTCAAACATGGTGCTAATATTTTTGTCTAAAAATACATTAAGTAGCATTTTCTAATGAATCTTACATCATTTTTAAATTTTCAATGTTATTTTATATAAATAATTATATTATTTTATATAATATAATTATTTTATTGCTCAAAAATAATTATTGCTAAATCTAATTAAAATGTTCGTTTATCAATTCGTTATAAAATTATTAAGTTAATAGCCTTCTGGGAGATACAATTTTGGTTTCTATGCTGCGTAGAATTTTTTTTTAATGTGTTTTCAGATAGTTTTTTTGTCACTAAATGGTGCCGGTTACATTTAAAAGTCGCATTGATAATTACTCCCCACCCCTCATAACAAAACTTCGTAGAATGACTGGGCTAAAGGATTGAATTTGGGGGCAGAGATCAGACGTGCAATGACTTGGTGTATTCATTGTAGTGTTGATGCATGGTTAGGTGTCCATTTGATGATAGATTAGAAAGGTAAAGGTGCATCTTTTATTTTCCACTTTTAAAGTGGATTATACAATACTGATTCGGTAAACAGTTTTAACCGACTATAAAAAAGGGAGATTCTGTGTATGATGCAGTAAGTAAGTATGTATGTACAGTTAAGAGCACATCAAGCTTTACACTTGCAGTTCGATCGTAACGCTTATGGCGCACTAAATAAGAACGGTACAAAGTCCAAAGTGTCAAGCTTGACTTGCTCTTGTCTTGACTGTACACGATTGACTCGCAAACTACTGCACCGATTTTAATGATTATTTCACATAAATGGGGTCCTACTTAAAACACGGGTAAAAAGATTTCTTGAAACAAGAAAATTACGTTTTCTTCGTTATACAGGGGGAAATTGATATCATTAGCGCATCCTTTCAAATTAAGAGTCTACACATCAAACTGAACAACTTTAACTATGGGAGCTAACCGATCGGAGCAACAAAAAAATCAGCTGTTCCATACTAAACTGCAGTGCATACTCGACTAAAATGTATGCAACGGCCGATTTTTTAGTTGCTCCGATCGGTTTGCTCCCATAGTAAAAGTTGTTCAGTTTGATGGGTAGACTCTTAGTTTAAAAGGATGCTAATGATATCAATTTCACCCTGTATATCGAAGAAAACGTAATTTTCTTGTTTCAAGAAATCTTTTTTACCCGTGTTTGCTGACGGTTTTTAAAGGGGATGATCAGACCATCAAACTGAACAACTTTCTGTATGGGACCATAGTCTGCCGGTGCTAAAAATAATCTGCTGTCCCATACTAAACTGCAGTGCAGTTCTACTGGATGGACCCAAATGTATGGGACAGCTGTTTTTTTTTTGCGATTCGATGATGATTGCATAGGGAAAGTAGTTCAGTTTGATGGTCTGATCATCCTCTTCTACAGGGTGTTAGGGTAAACAGTTGCATTACTTTAAGGGGTGATTGTACCCATGATACTGAACAACTTTCCCTAAGAAACCTATTGGAAATTCGCAAATTTTTTTCGACTTTCCATACTTAATGCAATCTGCTGATCGAACGTTTGTATGAAAAGACGAATTTTACCCTAACACAAAAGCATAAGCATAGCATAGCATATGCTCACGACTATATTCCCCGAGGGGGTAGTCAGAGATATTCTGAAACTTCAGAACATCAACATTTCACTAGTAGTACCGAAACTCTGTCCAGTGTGACGAGGAGTGAGCCCGTCGCCACTTGTAATGGACAGTAGGTACGATACATGGCAGGATACATGCCTCGAAATTGAAGCATGCAGGTTTCCTCACGATGTTTTCCTTCACCGAAAAGCCAGTGGTGTTACAAATCCTACATAAATTCCGAAAAACACATTGGTACGAGTCGGCCTGGACGGGGATCGAACCATCGCCTCCTGCACGGCAGGCAAGGTTATACTCGCCACTGGACCACCACGGCTTTACCCTAACACCCTGTAAAATTATCAGCATATTAAGTTGGATCATGTATACGTACAGGGTGTAAACTTAAATGTGTTACATAATGTACAACTTTTACTATTTTGAACCAATAATATCATCGCGGAAATCGCGAAAGCGCCATGTACACTATAGGGAGCGATGATAGCTCATACGGAAAAGAGCTAGCGCCTCAATCCTGAGACCGCGGTTCGATTCCTGGCCTGTACCACTAAGTTCTTCGGAATTTATGTACGGTTGTATTTATCATTTACTAGCTCGGCGGTGAAGGAAAACATCGTGAGGAAACCTGCATTCCCGAGAATGAAAAGAAAATACCATAAGTTCGGAGGTATGCGTAAATGTGGGTGAGCTTGGGGCGAACACAAAAGGACCAGCGCTGGTCTCCGTGTTACAACGACCCTTGCTTGCAATAGCCCAACCACAGATAATAATGGACACTATGCACGTCTCGAAATTAAAGCACTTTCCTTGATTTCTTCGCGGTTCATTCCATCGCCAATGATGTTACCGATATGATAGTCTGAGAAGATTAATTTATAAATGTCATAATTTAAGAGAAAATAGACTCATAAGATAAAGTCCAGTCACTATTTAGTAATGCAATATCATCGAAGCATGAAGTCTTAATTAATGATCTTACATCTTTACGCTCTCTCCGGCCGATTATTGATATACTGCACAATCATTAGCATGTGACAGGTAATTGTGCTATGATTAATTTGATTCTTAGATTAGCAACAGCTGATTTTCGGTATCAAAGATTTTCTTAGATAGTCGGTATATACCAAACGAGCTTTTGAACCGCGTCTTCGTCCGTGTGGATGGTAATCCTGCGGTCCCCTAAAGGGGTACCTTAAGGGGTAGATTTTCGAAAAATCTTTTCTTAGCGCACCGCTAATCTTCCCAAAATTTCATGTTTCTATCTTCAGCGGTTTAGGCTGTGCGTCATCTGTCAGTCAGGCACGGATACAGCTGAATTACTTTAGCGATTTCGATGTTGGCTTCATTGTGAAAATTCTTCTGTTTTATTGTTTGAAGCATCCCTTTAAATATGACCACATCTGTATGTAACATCCTGTATACAGCTTGTAAGAAGACCTCTCCCGAAAATGCATAGGAGTGAAAGTATTACCTATCCATCAATATGAACAACTTTAACTAGGGACCTGTACCTACTCCTTCATTAAGACCAACGATGAAAACTCGAAAAAAACACCTATCTTGACTATTATAAAACTGTAAATTTGAAAAAAAAATTAGTTTGTTTGTTTGTTTGTTTGTTCGGGTGTTTGTTTGTTCGAGTATCACGCAAAACCTACTGAACCGATTTTGATGAAACTTTTTTTGTTTGATAGCGTAACATCTGACTTAAAATCTGGAATATAATTTATGCGGACGAAGTCGCGGGTAAAAGCTCGTTCATACTAAACTTAAATACCTACCGCGCAAAATGTATGGAACAGCAATTTTGAACAAATGCATATAATTATCCTAACTTAAAGCGGATTGGTGGACTTCAAATTCGCATAAAAATGTCATATACTGATCGATACTTATAAGGAATAAAATAATACGGATCAGCTGGTTTGTTGTTTCCCTTTAGGGAAAATCCGTAGCTACGCTAAAGCTATCTAGAACATAGTATTTCCTCCTTATTGTTAATAGAAATAAGGACCGCCCACGCAGTATAGAAAGTTGTATAAATCTTTATGTCATTGAGGTGCGATGGAGGTGCGCCGTTTACGTAAAATCTATGGTTTTTATTGCTTCGCGCACCTATACGTGTTTTACTTCGATGATTGAATGACACGCTATGAGTATGAAGTGATTTAAGATTATGGGCTTAGATTTAACATGGATTAGAAACATACATTTATATAAATTCACGACCGTACTTTCCTTCGGGGTAATCAGAAGTCAAGCTACAACAATAAGAAGTAGCAATTATACAGGGTGTAACAAAACACCCTAGTAATACTTAAGGGGGTGCTTCAGACCATCAAGCTGAACAACTTTCACTATGGCGCCAAACTCGAAATCGCGAAATAAAAATCCGCTCTTTCATACAAAACTGCAGTACCGTCTCGACTCAAATGTATGGGACGGCAGATTTTTTTAATTTTTTCTCGATATTGGCTCCATAGTGAAAGTTTTTCAGATTGATGGTGATCTGAAGCACCCCTTAAGTATTACTAGGGTGTTTTGTTACACCCTGTAGAAAGGTTTCATTCCGTACCTATTTTTAAGCTATAGTAGGTACTCCGTGGTTTCAGGATGGTATGACATATCAAGTATTGATAGGTGGCCAGTGGTCAGCTTTTTGTTCACAAAACACTGCTAAACATTTTCCCTTAGTCGCCTCGTGAGACACCCATGGGAAGAAATGAGGTGGACCCTTCTAAACTGGAACCACACATATTTAATACTTTACTGGTTTCGTCACTGAACAGGATGATTGATTAGCACAGCACCGAAGATAGAAACATGCAAATTGGAATATAAATAAAACTATTCTAAAGAGGATATGACGTATACGTGTTCACTAAAAAAGGATTTTTGAAAATCATCCCCTAAACTTAAAGGGTTGTACATCACGACCGTATTCCTTTTCAGGGTGAACAAGCTTATGATCTTAGCTGAGTTTAGACTCTATGGTGACTACCATGACTAATATTGTGTAAGTTTAACAAATGTTTTGTTTCTGTGGTCAATGGTCATTATATCAGTTGTCTGAAATTAAATAGAATCGCTAAGAACTGTCAAAAAACATCATGCCGATTTGATACCAAATGAATCGGGTATAGTTAGACAATAGACAATACCTCTGATTGAGATTATTATAGTATGGTTGTATTAGCATGACTATGTAATTTCTTAACTTTTCTCACTGACGTAATCGTATCTTCAACTTTTTATTTACAAATCCTTACCCAACTTCAAGAAAGGAAATTACGTCGTCAACGGAAACTCAAAGGCACCGCCTTTTTTCAACAATTTTGAGTTATCGGAGAGAAAGTTGTTATCAACCGGTCCAGACGGACAGACAGACAGAGGGCCTGATTATATGCTCAATCCACTAAGCTACTTGACATCACTTTAATGTTAACGATATAAGAACGAAAATGGTTTAAATCGCGGGTCTTGCGTAAACAAACTGGTAGTGTTCATCCAACGAAGGCAGTTTAAAGAACTTTAAAGTTACGTAGTAAGAACTAATATGGGTTGATTCGTGAGTCTTCGGTGAATTCAGTTTGTATGGGGACTTTCATTCATGGTTTTGGTCACGATTTTATAAATATTTGTGGTTTGTTTAATGGGATACGATGATCGTAGACGTTATGGTGTTTTAAATGTAACTTGTTATAATAATTATATACCTATCGTTTATGGTTAGAGCGAGAGTGTATTGAATTTAATGAGCTTAAGTATAGTAAGTGAGCTATTTGCTATTATCTACGATGGTGACTATGGTGGTGTACCTAACAGCAACTGATTATAAAAGTCAGCTTGGTTTGACGACTAGTATTCAAACACAAGAAGGAACCCGGCTTGTTCTGTGGTAGAATTCATCCAACTTCACAAACAATACATAAACAGGGTGAAATTGATATCATTGGCATCCTTTTAAACTAAGAGTCTACCCATCAAACTGAACAACTTTCAATATGGGAGCAAACCGATCGGAGCAAAAAAAATCAGCTGTTGCATACATTTGAGTCGAGTAGGCATTGCAGTTTAGTATGGAACAGCAGATTTTTTTTTTGCTCCGATCTGTTTGCTCCCATAGTGAAAGTTGTTCAGTTTGATGGGTAGACTCTTAGTTTAAAAGGATGCTAATGATATGTTTTTCACCCTGTAGATAGCACCAACCCAGAGGCGAAGATTGATCCTATACAGGGTCCTTCTTAATATGCTGACACTTTTTTAAGGGGATGATCAGACCATCAAACTGAACAACTTTCCCTATGAGACCAACATCGAAATCGCAAAAAAAAATCTGCTGTCCCATACGTTTGGCTCGAGTAGTTTTGCAGTTTTATATGGATGAGCCCACCTTCCCCTTTCTACTATCGGACTTCCAGACGCACCGCGGGATATCACCCCTTCTTGGTTGACATCCCACATATCCGCACCAAGCGCCTTTCTGAATCTTTTATAATGCGCACAGCCAAGGAGTGGAATGCCTTACCTGCGTCAGTATTTCCGAGTACTTACAACCCGGATTCCTTTAAAGTACGAGTGAATAGGCATCTTCTGGGTAAGCTCGCTACATCTACGACCCCATCTTCGTCCTGAGGACTGGATTGAGGTCAAGAGCAAACCCATAGTTAATAAAAAAAAAAAAAAAAGCTGATTTTTTTTCGCGATTTCGATGTTGGTCCCATAGAGGAAGTTGTTCAGTTTGACGGTCTGATCATCCCCTTAAAAAAGTGTCAGCATATTAAGAAGGACCCTGTATTCAATACATGCATTTTAATAACATAGTCAGACGGACAGACAAAAAGTCTACCTATACAATTTCCTTCACGGAACCCAAATAGCAAAATTATAATTTCATTAACACATGAATTCGTTTCATTGCACATCGGAACCATAATGTGGGAAATAGGTGCGTTTGCATCCTATAATCTGTTACAACTATCCTATATTCCTTATTCAATTGAAATAAAGTTGATATTCGAATGAAATTGAGTCTTTTATTATCGGAACTCTTTTTATCTCTTACCACTTCTCACGAATTAAACTGTTTTCATTCTTATGTATTTGAAATAAGAGTTATCTTGTGAGACTTTACTTGAAACTGCAATTTTTAAGACAGCTTTATTACGTTGTGATAGAGTCTACATTGGGAGTGAGCTTTGTTTTTAATGTTGGGAATATGCGCATTCAATTAATATATATCCGTTATGTGATTTACTGTTAGTTTAATTGTGTTGTAATTGTTTAGTTTTTGTCTCTTGCTGTGTGTGGTTCCCGGCATAGAAAAGACAACCCAATTTGCTATCGAATTCCCGTGGTTATTATGACAAAGGCGACTTAGAGATACACATGTATACCTAAGTGTAGTGAAGACGAGTCCTGAAGAAATTAATAAAATAAAATTTTAACTTGTCATTCTAATTTTTTTTGCTTATTTCTCTCTTGAGGTATTCAGTATCATGAATTCATGAATACAATCAACCTTTAAAATAATGAAACTTTCTAACACGTACAATACCACACCCTATAATATGAATTCCTTTTGCAGTGTTTTTGAGAATGGCTAGACGACTTAGCGATCCCGTTTGCTAAAGATCACGAAACCATGTTATAGTCTACCTTCTCTACACTTACACCCTGTATGATTTCTTTTGCAGTATTTTTGAGAATTGCTAACCCACTTAGCGATCCCGTTTCATCACAAAACATATTATAGTCTACCTTGCTACGATTAAAGCTTAAAACAATTACAAAAAAAAAAAAAATAATGCAATGTTACTTATTTGCAAAAAAGTACCCTACTCTACAGGGTGAAATTGATATCATTGGCATCCTTTTAAACTAAGAGTCTACCCATCAAACTGAACAACTACTATGGGAGCAAACAGATCGGAGCAAAAAAAAAATCAGCTGTTGCATACATCTAAGTCGAGTAGGCATTACAGTTTAGTATGGGACAGCTGGTTTTTTAGTTGCTCCGATCGGTTTGCTCCCATAGTAAAAGTTGTTCAGTTTGTTGGGTAGTCTCTTAGTTTAAAAGGATGCTAATGATATAAATTTCACCCTGTAGATGGTTTTAAATTACAATTTCTAACCAAAACTATTTCTCCCACAGATTAGTATCGCTAGAAGTGATACCGCGTCCCGAAGTGCAATGCGAGTCTATAGCATGGCGCCTGGTCACCCTGCTAGCGACTTCCCAAGGCGCCAACCTACGTGCCCGCACCGCCAGGCTAGCAGACTCTCTCGTCAACTACACAAGACAAGCGCGGGAGGCTGTAGACATGCGACGGAGGCAGCTAGATGCCGCTGTGCAAGGTTAGTTCACTTTACAGTAGGGATAAGGCATCCACTAGCACGCCAGGCTAGCTGAGTCTCTTGTCAACTAAATGCTATAAGCGAGGGAGGCAATAGACATGCGACGGAGGCAGCTAAATGCCGCTGTGCAAGGTAAGTTCACTTTACAGCAGGGATAAAGGCATCCAATAGCACGCCAGGCTAGCTGACTCTCTCGTCAACTACACGCTACAAATGAGGGAGGCTATGGACATGCAAAGGACACCCGTTCAAGGTTAGTTCCTCTTCTTTTATGTCAGCTCGAGCTTTATTGCATGAAAATCGTAACCATTTGGGAAGATTTGTCAGTCAGTAATGGTCGTATCGAGGCTTACTGCCCAGGATTCACCAAACTCAGGTTTCTCTCTTAGGAAGGCTTTTTCCTTGCTTGAAGGTTAGTTCAAAGATTACTTGATGTTGAAGGAATAAGTCTTTCAAAGACCGAGGTTCTTTAGAAGCGAAGATAAAAGGAGTTGCTTAGTAAAATAGAATATCTAGATTGCTAGAATTTCAGGCTACGTCTGATGGGTCTGCCCAGTTTCACCATCGAACTTTAATCAGATCTTGTATTTATATTTGATTATATGTATGATTTAGATAGACGACCTCGTCACCCTGATTTGCAAACGAGCAAAAGAGGGTTGCTGTGTGGGTAGTCACGGTTAGGTGTCTTGATGACATCAATAAAAACGCCTGCAAGACCTGAATACGATTGATGCAAGCCCGAAATGGATGGCAAAATAGGAAGGAGGCAGTGGGTGGATACGGACTGATGATGATGTTATAAATTATGTTTATAATTTCTATAGTTTAAGGGAGCGTTTAAACAGAAGTGACGTGGCGCGGACATTTCGATTTTGCGGGCGGGGTGCGGCAATATAAACCTTATAGTACGTCGCATAGAGTTGTTTGGAGAATTACGCCCGCGCCTCCAGGCGACGTCGCCTGGTGGCGGGGACGCGATTTTTCTTTACGTCAAAAAACGAGGCTATACTACGTAATATAAGGTTTATATTGGTGTTACTTTGACTACCCGCCACCGCCACGCGTCTCTTCTGTATAAACCCTACCTAAAGCGGTCACTTTGACTAAAAGTTCTTCTTTTTTCGATGGAGGACTTTCAAATGCAGTTTTCGTTTCTTCTCTGTAAGATCTTACACGACAAAGGTCATATAGATGCTTGGCAACCAGCTGTCATCTTATTTTAGTAATAAGTGAAACATTATTACCTCTGTATTGTCCTGATTTTAACCTTCAACATGTCCCGAGAGATGCTTTGAGGTTAAACAACAGTCTGGTGGTTTGCTTTTTTTAGGGTTTCGTAGTCAAACAAGGAACTCTTATACTTTCGTCCATTTTGTCTGTCTGTCTGTCCGTTTGTATGACCTGTCTCAACTACTTGCTTTTTTTTGAGCTTATTAAATCGAATTTTGGCCAGAAGACAGATAATCCAATATCAACCCGAAAACATAAATAATTATGGTAATGAAGAAGAAATATAATTTAATTTAAAACGCGCTATTGATTGATTCGGAAGATTTACATAAGTAAGTAATTTAAGCTGTACCAGGATAAGCAATTTATATTATTATTATTATACAATCACTACGAAACCCTATCATGGGTGAGGCCGACACGCAATTGGCCGGTTTTTTTAATGATAAAATATGTAAAAATAACACGTAAGTATTGGATTTTTTATTTTCCTTGCGTTTGATCTCAGATAATTTTTTTATTTTGGTTGTCTTGTTAAAAAGGAAAAGAAGATGACTTTCAACTGCCTTTAATCAACACAAAGACGTATCAAAATTAATTAATTACAATTATTAAGAAGGAAGTCAAAACAAATGACTTCACACAAACGGTAGCCTTTCTCTTTTAACAAAATATACAATTATATACAATAAAATACAATTAAAACTACATTTGGTTGTTTGGTTGCATTTGAATCAGACAAATTACGAGCTTCATTAGTTGGGAAATGTAATTAAGAGCAAGTGTTGCTTTACTTTAACAAACATTAAGAAGTAATTGACGAACTAATAGTCTTAAGACCATTGCATACGAAAGCTGTAATGTATATTACATCCCAGGATGTTGGTTTTTTATTTTTACTGATGGGTTTGCTTTTGACCTCAATCCAGTCCTCAGGACAAAGATGGGGTCGAAGATGTAGCGAGCTTACCCTGAAGAGTAAGCGTTGGGAAATACTGAAACGCAGGCATATTCAACTCCTTGGCTGTGCGCATGGCATGACATGCGCATTTATAAATAGGCTCATTAAAAATGCTGGAAGGTCATCAAAGGGCAATGGGATCGAATTAGACATAATAAGATCCCCAGAAGAACCAGAGCAGCTGACAGGTAGCCATAATGCCCAAAGATTTGCTTAACTAAAGTATTAATGGGCGGGGCACATTGGTGCAGAACATGGCTAATGGGGCCGAAGAGTTCTCAAGTGGCGACCGCGTAGCGGAAAGCACAGCGTGGGTAGGCGACAAGGTGGACCGAAGACCTGGTGGTCTCCACTCTAGAACTCCGACTCCCCGTCGTTTGTCAGTTCTTCGGCAGATATGACCACTTGAGTTTGCTAATTTCTATATCTATATCTGAGCTATTATGCAATTGCAAATGTAACCGAAACCAGTAAAAGTTTTGTGAATAACAACCCAAAAACAATAAAACAAATTAACTTTTAGCCAAAAGGGAAACGTCCCAAGGACTATGTTAAATACACAAAAGAACAAACAGTTCTAAATAAACAATAATACATAATTATAAACATGTAAATAGATATTATCGAGTAATAACAGAGTGGAAATGTTTAATCGTTTATTTCCTTTAATTGCTTACGGATGAGTTTAAAATGATTTCCTTCTGATTGTGATGGATTATGGTAAATAAAATAGAAGATGGTTGATAATTATATAGAATTGATGATGATGCTTCATGGCCGTGTTCGACCACAGCGACTGATTATGGCTGTTGACTTTGTGAGCTTCGTTGATGTGCTCTTAGGTGGCTGATGTAGCCTATCTTGGCTTTAAAAGTGCGTCCGCACAGGCTACAGGTCAATTTTCCATTATGATAGTTGTACTGGATGGCCGCGGGTGGTTTTGCTTTAAGTTCATCGCGTTTGGCATCGAGATCAGCCCTGCGCTTAGCCTCAAAGTCAAACACTTTATTCTGGATAGTGTGCCTCCATTCCGGTCGATCTTTAGCAAGCTCTTCCCAACAACTCGGATCAATATCGCAAAGCTTCATGTGGCGTTATAGAATTATAGAGTAGTGTAATAATGGTAAATGGAGGAATGGGTTGAATGATTATAAAATATTGAACTTGTGATTGTGCTTGATAATGATAAATAGACCTACCAAAGCAATAAATTGATTGCTAAAAGGTTAAAAGCCAAAAGAAGACAGTAATTTTTCTATGAGCGGTCGAACAAAACTAAATTCGGACTTATGATTTTTGATATACTTATCGTTTTTGCTGTCGGAACTTCATTGGAATATTTGGAATATACCTTTTTATGTAATTTTTATGTTATTCCGAAAACTTACAGCTTATAATCACGTACAATCTGAGCCAATCAAATGTTTTCACCAATAGTCAGGGTCTTTCGTAGCGCTTTTAAAGACGAGCGACACTTTGCGGTCGCCGTGTGTCGCGGAGGGTCGCGCGACCGTAAAGTGTATGAGCGCGACGCTCTGCGACCCACGGCGACATCAAAGTGTCGCTCGTCTGTAAGAGCCCTTAGTGATCATCAGATCAATCACTGAGTTGTTCAGTTTGATATTCATATTAAATAAATAAAAAATAATAATAAATAACGCTCACAGGCACATACATTGTAATGATCCCAAGTAGGCTTTTTGTTATGGGTATCATACAACGACGGCACAAACATATAACATCCATGACCGGCGGCCGGCGTGGCATCCATTACACCAACCGGGTCGTCAAGAGATTAAGAAAGACCTTATTAGGTAGTTGACTCAACGATATATACAGGGTGAAATTAATATCATTGGCATCCTTTTAAACTAAGAGTCTACCCATCAAACTGAACAACTTTTACTATGGGAGCAAACCGATCGGAGCAAAAAATAATCAGCTGTTGCATACATTTGAGTCGAGTAGGCATTGCAGTTTAGTATGGAACAGCTGATTTTTTAGTTGCTCCGATCGGTTTGTTCACATAGTGAAAGTTGTTCAGTTTGATGGGTAGACTCTTAGTTTAAAAGGATGCCAATGATATCAATTTCACCCTGTAGATAGTCGGAAGTCCGAGTATACCACAGGAGTAGACCCTCTGGGTCGAGGTCGAGACATTTTTTGATAAGTAACATCACTACCTAATATTAAGAAGAGAGTTTAGAATCACTTTTTTTACTTTTAATACTTATCGTATTTTACTACGAACCAATAAAGGTAGCACCCCACAGTGTGTAAGCACCTAACATAACATGACCATGATCTCGTCTAATGGCATTATAATTTGTGCTGATCTCTTGCGTAATTTTTATTAACATTTAGAAATGTACTGGAGAATTAAAAACCATTGCTATTGCACTCACATTTTCATCTTCCATGCTTAAGGCTATTCTACCGTTGGCGCGCTCCATACAAACGTAGTATGGTGATATTTTCAATACTATCCAATTAAAGTCAATGAAATTTGTCAAAAACAATCTAGTAACTAATTTCTATGTCGGTATGAAGTCAGATTTTCGATAAAATTTATAGTTTTAAAGTTACAGTGCCACAAATATTTCCATACAAATCTTAAATTAATCCTAGCATTGAAACTGTATACTTTAACGAAAATCTGACTTCATACCGACATAGAAATTAGTTACTTGATTGTTTTTGAAAAATTTCATTGACTTTAATTAGATAGTATTGAAAATATCACCATACTACGTTTGTATGGAGCGCGTCAACGGTAGAATAGCCTTAACAGAAGTCATTAGTAAAGATTAAAGCAATTTCTCTCCGACCTTCCAAATTCAGTGCACATTAAAGTAAATTTCGCAACCCCTGTTGCAAAACGGCACGCAGGACGAACTAATGATGTGTTTCAAATAATCTGCTTGCAGCTCACCGCATAGCATCTCGTACAAGGAGAAATTACAACTGCAATCGCATTCATTTCGAAATTGAATTCACATTTTGAGGTACAATGTTGGTTGCATCAATGCAGCTGGAAGTGATCGCCTTGGATGTGTTGTCCTTGAAAAACATGCAAGCGTTTTAACGCATGTTGGGTTTGTTTAATTATGTGATCAGATTAAAAAGATGGCTGTGTGCACGACACTAGCGCCATCTAGCGCACTACGGCCCCTTGGATTATTTGTACATAAAATGTTAGGATATAGTTTGTTATTTTAATTTAAAATAAAGTAAAAACTAAATAAATGAGCAATATTGACGATATTAAAAATTTTATAATACCGAACTACCTGGGATTCCCATTCTTTGTTACAAAATTCTCATACAAACTTTCACCACCATTTTCACACCTTTGGGGGTTGAATTGCGAAAAATCTTTTTTTTGTGAACATCTAGATGGCAATAAAAACATCCCTGCCAAATTTTAAGTGATAGTAGTTGCTGGTTTGGATATTTGAGTATTGAATGAGTGTGCGGATTTGCATAGATTCAAGCAAATCTGACACAGCTTCGCCGTCAGAAGTACACTGCCACAGTGTGCGCTGCGATCGACTTGACAGTTCCCAACACCCACTTCGCACATAGCCAATACCTGCCAGCAAGAAAACATCTAAATGATGCTCGCAGTTACAGGCTTTTGCAGGCATTGGCTTTCTTAGACCTGCTACACACATATAATAAGGAATCCCGATCCGGTATTCCGAATCAGGATTGTGATTTTGAATAGTATCAAATCTAAACTATTATAAAACTGTAACATAAGTGTGTCTGTACATTGAAGATATTTACAAAAAAAAGATTACGATATGGTTTTTAGATGTCCCTGATTCCAAATCACCAATTTTTGGATTTTTTGTCTGTCTGTTTGTTTGTTTGTTTGTTTGTTTATTTGTTTGTTTGTTTGTTTGTTTGTTTGGGTGTTTGTTTGTTCGAGTATCACGCAAAAACTGCTGAACCGATTTTGATGAAACTTTTTTTGTTTGATAGCTTATCATCTGACTTAAAATCTGGTATATAATTTATGCGGACGAAGTCGCGGGTAAAAGCTCGCGTCTAAACTATTATAAAACTGTAACATAAGTGTGTCTGTACATTGAAGATATTTACAAAAAAAAGATTACGATATGGTTTTTAGATGTCCCTGATTCCAAATCACCAATTTTTGGATTTTTTGTCTGTCTGTTTGTTTGTTTGTTTGTTTGTTTATTTGTTTGTTTGTTTGTTTGGGTGTTTGTTTGTTCGAGTATCACGCAAAACCTACTGAACCGATTTTGATGAAATTTTTTTTGTTTGATAGCTTATCATCTGACTTAAAATCTGGTAGATAATTTGTGCGGACGAAGTCGCGGGTTTATAGGTTTCGAGAAATTCTTCAAAATCGATTTATTTGCTAGACCGTAACAGCATAACAGATACTCCCGCATAATAATACTTAGTGTAAGCCATGCATGACTGAAAAAATACTTACGACAGGGACTCGAACCCGCGACCGCGCACTTGCAGCTCGCTAAATCTACCTTTATTTTTCAATCTTTCATTTCAGTTTATATAGGGTCCTTCTTAATATGCTGAAATTTTTTTAAGAGGATGATCAGACCATAAACCTACCTTTTTTAGTCTGAAATAAAACTTTTTTTTTTTATTTTTTTTTTTTTATAAAACTGATCAACTTTCTCTATGGCACCAACATCGAAATAACGAAAAAAAAACTGCTTTTCCATACAAAACTGCAAATCTACTCGAGCCAAATGTATGGAATAGCTGATTTTTTTATCGCTACTTCGATGGTGATCCCATAGCGAAAGCTGTTCAGTTTGATGGTCTGATCATCCCCTTAAAAAAGTATCAACATTATTAAGAAGGACCCTGTATACAGGGTGTAACAAAACACCCTAGTAATACATAAGGGGGTGCATCAGACCATCAAACTGAACAACTTTCACTATGGGGCCATCATCGAGAAAAAATAAATAAAATCTGCTGTCCCATACATTTTAGTAGAGTCGGTACTGCAGTTTTGTATGTTTTTTTCTCGATTTTTTTTATTTTTCTCGATGTCGGCCCCATAGTGAAAGTTGTTCAGTTTGTTGGTCTGAAGCACCCCCTTAAGTATCACTAGGGTGTTTTGTTACACCTTGTATAGTTTTTGTTCTATGAAAATAATTATGCAAAAAACAAAAAATATAAAACTTTCTTTAAAACTGAAAGTACCTACCTACAGAATAATAACACAACAAACGTTTCTTACATTTGCATTTTAAGAACATTAATTTGTTTTATAACTTCCTCCTTTTTTGATGTTGGCGAAAAACAGCACCATACCCGAGATAAGTTATTACTAAAATGCACTTTTCCTCCAGGACTCGGAACCCATGGCCTCACAGCAGACTCGTCAGGGTCCCTGATCTCCCTCCACGTCGCGATGAAGAACGAGCTGCAGCGCCATGTCGAGGTCTACAAGCAGGCTTTGCATAAGCTGGAGGAACTGGTATGTAACGTACACACGGCGACACATCAAGCTACCAAAAACCAAAATACGCTGGCCGCGCGTCGGCATAGTAATGTATAACGTCGCGCGGCCAGCTTATTTTGGTTTTGGGTAACTTGATGAGTCGCCGTGTGTACCTTCGAATTACGGGTACGGTTTCTAGCCCTCCGGAGAACTAAACCAAATTCGCAAGATACCAGATAAGCAAACTCCCAGATTTTCATATAATAACGGTTTAAACTCAGTTGCAGAAACGCTCATTAGAGTTAATCCTCAATTAAACCTCATGCTAGTTTCTACTACGTAAAGAAGACAAAAAGTGACAGCAAGAGATTTAATGGAGGATTAACTTTAATGAGCGTTTCTGCAACTGACAGTTAGCCTTTCTATGCAAATATTATATTAAGATTGGCTGCATTATCATCACTTGAGACCAGGCGCGTGCAGTGAAGGTAGGCAAAAAGCAGTGAAACCTTAATAATTTCTAAACTAAAAGCATTTTGTTTACTCAATGACTTTTAATTGGTTTAATTACCTGTATTTAAACAAATCAAAGTCATTTAGTGAATGAAATGCTTTTAGTTTAGAAATTATTAGACTTTTACTGTGTTTTGCCTGCCCGCAGTGCAGAAGCCGAATAATTTCTAATCTAAAAGCATTTTGTGTAGCAAATGACTTTGATTTGTTTAAAAACAGGTAATTAAACCAATTAAAAGTAATTGAGAAAACAAAATGCTTTTAGTTTAGAAATTATTAAGGTTTCACTGCTTTTTGCCTACCTTCACCGCACGCGCCTGCTTGAGACGTCATTTCATCTTAGAAATGATCAAGTCATTATCTCGGAGAGTTCCAGCCTTTCTCCCATTTTATTATGAGATCGGTGCAGTATGTCGCTTCGATTCCATTATTATGGAATCGACGCAGTATGTTTTCTCGTTTCATTAATTTATATATTATTTATAAAGCCGTGGTGGTCCAAAGGCGAGTAACCTTGCCTGCCGTGCAGGAGGCGATGGTTCGATCCCCGTCCAGGCCGACTCGCACCAATGAGTTTTTCGGAATTTATGTACGATTTGTAACACCACTGGCTTTTCGGTGAAGGAAAACATCGTGAGGAAACCTGCATGCTTCAATTTCGAGGCATGTATTGTACCCACTGTCCATTACAAGTGGCGACGGGCTCACTCCCCGTCACACTGGACAGAGTTTCGATACTACTAGTGAAACGTGGATGTTCTGAAGTTTCAGAATATCTCTGACTACCCCCTCGGGGAATATAGTCGTGAGCATATGCTTATTAATTTATATTACTCGTCATCCCATTCTGAAACGGCATACTGCTACGGATAGTTGCTAGTTTTAGCAAGGTCCCTGACCAACTCTGAAAGGGATTGTGATTGTGAGTTTATCTAGCCTGCATACGCTGAAGGAATTCTGAATACGTGTAGTCCATCAATCCACATTGGGCATACGTAGTAGATTAACGCCCATACACCCTCCTTGAGGGTAGGCCTGTGCCCTGCAGTGAGACGTATAAAGACTGATGATGATGGTGATTTTAATAGCCGCTTTGAGGTCGAATTTGCTTTCACTGATTCGTTTGATACTGCCCGGACATTTCACAGTCCACACACAACTCCAATCGTCCGCAACAAAACTCAGTTACCTTAGAAAAGTTCTACAGAACATTAGAAACAAATTACACCATCATTAACCAAACACCATCTTCCACAGTCACCAGTAACAATAAACCAAGACCCTGCTTCATCATCACACCAGCGCCTCCTCGCGCTCTCCCACGCGGACGTGGAACGTCGCCTGATCGACAACAAGTCCCTCCTGACCATCGTGGACAAACCAGCTCTGAGGCAGCTCCCGACCTTGGTGTCTTCATTGGCTGCCAGGGTTGAAAGCGATAAGGCTGTGCTGGCGTGTGTGGGGCAGATTAAGAGGAGCGATCCTACTTTGGATTTGAGTGATACCAGGTATGTGTCTATTTTGGATGATGTTCTATGGATTATCAGGACTTCTGGTAGTTTAAGCTTCAAACCACAATGAAACTAAACAACAGCCTATCGGTTTTCTATACAGGGTGAAATTGATATAATTAGCATCCTTTTAAACTGAGAGCTACCCATCAAACTGAACAACTTCATTTAACGATGGAGGCAAACCGATTGGAGGAAAAAAAATCTGCTTTTGCATACATTGCTAATGATATCAATTAGACCTTGTAGAAGGACCAACATTTTTTATAAATTTTTCGACCCATGTTACTTCAGGAAACTTGTTTAGTTTCAATGTCTGAATAGTCCCTTAAAATTTTGTTAGTATTTAAAAACTAGTAGTGTGCGTGTCTGTAGGTACTATAGTAAAAGCTTTGACTATACCCTCCACGTAATGCACTTGGTTTGTTTAGTACAAAATAAAATGTAGGTACTGGACTCATTGGACTATAAAAAAAGTCACGCGACGTGTGACATTATCTTTTCATTCAGCATCTTCACTCACATTCATGCTCGCCCGTCGAAGGATTTATGTTATGGAGGACATCATCATCACCATATGGGACTTAGAGATTATCTCTAGTTTTTGCTCGGCCTGCGGCTCGCTTGGCGGCAGACTGACCCCGGAGACCAGGTCCATCAGGCTTCCACGGGGGACGCTTCGGAGCTTCGCTCCTACGCGTAGCTCGGCCTGAAGTTCGTTTTCGAACAGGTCTAGAGTCCGGTTATTAGAGACAAGACCATGAAGTAACTTTACAAGGTGTTATAACTTATAAGGCATCAATCGTTACAAAAATAAAAATTTAAGGGGGGTGCTTCACACCATCAAACTGAACAACTTTCACTATGGAGCTAACCTCGAAACCGCGAATAAAAATCTGCTGTTTCATACAGTCGGTAATGTAGAATATCTATTATTCTTATGGTATGGAGGAGACAATTCTTTTTCGCAATTTTAATGTAAGTTCTATAGTAAAAGTTTGATGGTCTAAACTGAAGCAACCCTTAAATGTATAAATAAATTAGTATTGTACGAGAAGTAAGAGCTTAATAACAATAACAAACAATAATCGACGCGTCTTTCAAAAACCCATTAAAGTTTAATTGCTCTACAAAAATGTAAAATATCCTCAACTCGTAGGATGTTGCGATCGTATCTGAGGAGGAAGAGGAAACAACTCTGATTTCTCACACTTACTATAATTTGTACTTATCTACACGCAGAGCTGGATTAAGTGATGGACCTTGTGGACCTTAAGGTTCACAACAGGGTTATAGGTAGCGTAGTTATTATTGAGATGGTCAGTTTCGGAAAGAATGGTCGAGAATATTAAAGAGCGAGATTTATAATATAAGACAAACGTGAGTAGAAATGTCGAGCGGGGACGACATAGATCAGGTCATATCCTCATGATGTATGAAACGGACGAGCATGCCTGAAAAGTCTGATGAAAGTCGAGGACACGACAGACGTCAGGGTCGTAACATGTGGCGTTTTGGAGACATGTGTGAGAATATGATATGTATGTAGCCATGGTATCCTGTTTTTTTAATATAATTAGAGGTTGAGATTGAGAAATTCAATAAGCATCGACTGAGTGTCAGTAGCTTAATTGAACAAAAGCAAAGGAATTGAGACATTGTCGCTCTTTAAACGCATCGTAAAATGTCTAAAATTAACTCAAATTCTATGCTCGGGGTTTCTCTGCAAGATCGAGTACCAGAAAGCGCAGCGTGCTGCGTGCACATAAGATGGACCAACGACCTGGTGAAGGTAGTAGGAACCTGTTGGATGAGTCGTTGTGGCGGTCCCTGGGGGAGCATCTTCTTCTAAGTCTACCTCGATTTTGTTTGCTTGGGATCAGTTGGTGGTGGTTCGGGCCTATAGGTAATTTGACTTAACGATCTTTCAATTGTTCACCAATTATTAACAAGGCCTCAATCCCAAACGCCCTTCATACGACCCTGCAAACTTACTGTCTATTTTATTGCCTACCACGACGTTAACTATATCATTTACTTCTTACAACTAATCCATGTAACACATGCGCTGCGTGAGCAATTTCCTCTAAGGCGTGTAAAGGAATGATTGTTTCGAATGATATGCCAACACGCGAGGTTGCCGGCGAAGAATTTTTGTTCTAGTTTCATTGAATTTAGCACGCGTTATAGTTTCATTTTGGGTTTTGTTTTCATTTGTTGTGCTTCCGTATAGGATTAAAAATATATATTCAGATTCTTATTTTTTCTGGCGTGAATGAATTAATTCTCATTATCTGCTTTCAACTAAAATTAGGTACAGGAACATGGGTTTTTGGTCCCTCCGTACAACAGTGCGAATCAGTCGATAATGGGGAGACCAAAAAAAAAAAACATTTTTTTCGTCACATGTTCTTAGGAAGTTGTTTAGTTTCTTTAACTTTTTCTACTATTCTTGTAATATTCATCATCATCATCATCATCAGCCTATATACGTCCCACAGAAGGCACAGTACTACCCTTAGGGAGGGTGCTTGAGCGCTAGACACAACACATCAGAATTTCATAGATTATTTATTGTACACAAAAACAGTAACATCATCATTTCTTCTTCTATATGCAGGTTTCCTCTCGATGTTTTCCTTTACAGTTTTACAGCAGTCGGTTTATGTACACAATCATAAAATGTACAGCCACTGAACAGCTTGATATTCCTCCAAACATAACAGAAAATAATATTATGAATTATTATAGTCTTACACCACTTTCTGTTGCTTTATTCATCCTATCCTACTTCCTACTAATATTATAAACGCGAAAGTTTGTAAGTATGGATGGATGGATGGATGGATGTTTGTTCCGCTTTCACGCAAAAACTGCTGAACGGATTTTGATGAAATTTGGCATACAGATAGACCACGGCCTGGATTAACACATAGGGTACTTTTTATCCGGGTAACGCAGACGAAGTCGCGGGGAACAGCTAGTTAGAAATAATAATAAGGACAAATTCGAATATTTTACGGTAAATTTCGGTTTGAAATGCATAAAACTGCAATCGATGTCTTCCTGTTTGCCAGTTTGACGTTTTCATGATAATGAAAAAGTATTTCTGGCCACGCCGTATCTACGTTTTATATTATTATAAACTAAATTATAACATAACAATAACATTGTTAGGCTTAAGGGGCTATGTAAAAAAAATAGGATTCTTCAAAGCTCCATATATCATGAAGTACTAACAGTAGGAGTATGATTTGCGGATATTTTTAAATTGAACATATAATCGAAGTTTTGATTAGAGCCAAAACACGATTAAGACAAATTTTCTCGATAGAAAAACAGGCCAAAGTAGCCTCCGTTTTTGTCTATAAACGCTTGTAACTGCTAAACGGTGAATAATAGAAACATGAGACTTGATTTAAAAAAAAGAGATTGCTATTATCTAAGTTTTGATTAGAGCAGAATTGAACTTACATAAATAGTACAATCACAATTAAATAAAGTTTGTTTTTTCGCTTGATTCGATCCAGGCGCGCGCGCCGCCCCATCTCTTTCTCTCACATCTGGCAGTAATATAAGCTATCACACGCCCGTTTCGCTAAAATTATTTTTCGACATAGGCTCTTAACTCAGTTATTCATCCTTTCTCTTTATAAAATCTCATAAATAGATAGCAGTTTTATTACTATACATAAATCAACAATTTCATATAGTAATTTTAACAATAGCTTTTTAAACCAAGTTCAGTATTAAACCACAAAAGGTAATAAATAACCAACTTATGACATAAACATACTATTACGTTAAACGACTTTTAAGATAACGTGAAATAGCGAAATAACTGTTATTATAAAGAGTTAACGGTTATTTATCAGTTATTTAACGCGTTATGTAATGTTGTATATTGACAGAGTTGTTAGTTTTTGGAGAAAGTTGATTCGGTATGTAAATTGCGTAAGAGGATGAACAGAGAAATCTGACGTGAAGTGTAATCCGTCAATGATTTGTTATTCTAATAATATTGGAATATTATGATGTAATTTACATAATTTCCTTAGCATCTGTAAAAATTTGAATTAATGATTGTACCGACGACATCAAAATAAGCTTTAATTGAGCTTGATTTGATAGTCAGTATAGTGAAATGCTGCAAGTAACTTAAACGCCTACGATAAATGTAAAGGCAATATTCTGTGGTTATACATTGGCTTGCGAAGATATACATCACCGTCATCTTCCTAACTACTGTCCCGCTGGATAGCGGGGTCTTCTTTCCTTGACTGTTTCTTCCACTTCGCTCTGTCCTGAACATCGTCAGTGGAGAGCTACTTCACCAAACCATCTGAATCGATTTTTCTTTGCTACGTCGGCGTCGCGGTTTCTGAGATTGTCAAGCTCGAACTCGTTGCGTATTCTGCCGTAATACCAGCGCAAAATCGAGAAGATAAGAAAAATATCCAAACGCTAAACGATAATTATGAGGATGGCAGCTCCTTTCAGATCACCATCGCTAATTTTCTTTAAATTTTTTAAATAATATTAAATGCTTTCCTTCTAGAAATTTGTGGAACGAATGGAGGAAATACGAAATGCAGTTCGAACAGTTGTTTTTAATTTTTTGGGTGAGGGAGCTGTTTCTTCTTCTATCGAGTCGATGGCAAGTCATTTTAAATTTTTCCAGCCCAATATTTCAGGGAGCTGCTACTGCTGCCCAAATTTTTTGGAGCATGAAGGGTACAGTAGGAAAATGTGAGTAGTTTGTTTCCAGCTGTCCCTCGAGTTCTCGTTAACTATTCCCCTAAATGCGTTTTAGGGAGCTTGCGACTGAGATTCTCGCTCCCCAAGGAATCCTTTTAATCAAGGGGTAGGTGGCTCTTAGAGTGCTGTTTCTGCCAGAGCAGAGTTGCTCCGTCACTGGCTGACGGTGTTGATCCATCACTGGCTGACGGTGTTGAGGTGGACTGTGGTGCGTTCGATTAAGGTCCGAAGAATCACACTTGGATGTTATTTTTATGCGTTTCCCCCACATGTATTTTTAGACCTCGCGCACCTCGAAAGTGAAATAATCGTTCTTGAATCTGATAAATTCTGAATAAATGCAATTTTTAGAAAATATCACACTAGTATAATTGTGAGAGTCAGTCTAATAAAAACTATTGGCAATGACAACGTCTCTCAAAAGTTTTTGTAAATATAAAAACAAACATGTGAATCACAAAGAATATAACAAAATAAAGCCGAGTGCTTATCAAATCAAACAACAATAGCAAAGTAAAAGATGGTAAAAGTGATAGATAGATTTATGACAACTGCATACAGTATTGTTACTTACTGCTTTCGAGTGAAAACGCGAGGAAAGTCTACGTTTCTAGTTTTCCATTTAACTTCAATGTTATTCGTCGTAAAGTTTGAGTTGCGTTTAGAAAGTATTTTGTAGCTTTTATGTAACTTGGTTTCAAGTTAGGAAAGGATGTCCGGTATTAAAGATGAGAGAATTTATACATTTATAAACTGTTTTAGGAGAATATATATCCCATTCTAATCTTCTTATCGTGTGGGCAGAGCCCTGGTGTCAGAGTTTTTTCAGACCGGCCTCTGACATGGTTTTTATGTAACGACTACTACCACCAGAGATAGTAGCCGGGACCAAAGGCTTAACGTGCCATCCGAAGCACGGAATCATCTTTCTTTTCAGACAATCAGGTGATTCAGCCTGCAGTGTCCTAACCAACTCCTAATAGGATTGTCTTTAAAACAATAAGATTAGTTATTAAGGGAATATAATTCGGAGTGCGCTCCATATAAAAGAAGTTTGGTGATATTTTCAATACTAACCAATTAAAGACAATGAAATTTTTCAGCAACAATCTATAAACTAATCTCTATGTTTGTATAAAGTCAGATATTCGTAGGGTTGCCAACTTTTTTTAGACCAAATATAGTATTTCGAGCCTTAGGGCCCGAAAAAATATAGTAGATTGGGGAAAAATAAGAAAAAATATATTAGGTAAGTATTTTACGGATTTGCTTATTTCAATTTTTTCAAAAAAATAAGAATAAACCAAAAAGTTGCAAAAAAATAAGAACCTTAAGTTCAATCATTTCTCTATTTCATATTCGTTATAGAAAATAATGCATCCTGTAAACGCAGAAGTCATTGGATTCGATAAAGAAAAAATATAATTTCTAAAAAAATAGATAAATCTGACTTTAGAAAAACTTGTTGTCATTTTTCAGTAGTATATTTAGTAGAAAATTGTTTATGGAAGAAATTTTATGAAGAGAAAGAAAATTGTTAAAATAATGTTAAGTTATTGGACATTTTTATTGGACCTAAGTACCAATATATTTAAATTCTGTATAAATTATTTGCTCATCAAAATATAGTAGTTTTGCCTACTATATATTTTTGCCAGAATTATAGTAGTAGGGCCCCTAATATAGTAGGATACTATATTATATAGTAGGGTTGGCAACCCTAGATATTCGTTAAAATGTATAGTTTTAAAGATGCAGTGGCTCAAAGATTTCGATACAAATCTTAAATTAATCTTATCATTGAAACGGTGTATTTTAACGTAAATTTGACTTCATGCAAACTAAACATAGAGATTACGACTGACCGCCCGGTAGCACAGTTGGTAGTGAACCTGCCTGCTGTGCCGAGGGTCGCGGGTTCGAATCCCGTAAGGGACAAATATTTATATGATGAATATGAATATTTGTACCCGAGTATATGGATGTTTGTATCTATATTATGTATTGTATATCGTTGTGCAGTCATCATAATACAAGTCCAGGCTAGATTCTGGTACTTTAAATGTGACTAGATAATTTGTGTGACATTGTCCAAGATATTAATGATATTAACTTAGATATTAATAAGATATTTCTCCTCGAACTGCCTCCGTGGTCTAATGGTTAAGAGTATTGGCTCTCGATACGGAGGTCGTGGGTTCGATTCCCACGGGGGACACCTAGTGATATGTCACTTTGTGCGTTTTTCCCCAGTTGGTTAGGACATTGCAGGCTGAATCACCTGATTGTCCGAAAAGAAAATGATTCCGTGCTTCGGATGGCACGTTAAGCCGTTGGTCCTGGCTAATATCTCTGGTGGTAGTAGTCGTTACATAAAAACCACGTCAGAGGCCGTAAGGCGGTCTGAAAAAACTCTGACACCAGGGCTCTGCCCACACGATATGAAGAAGAATAAGATATTAATAATTAATTAGTTTACTATGGGCTGCTCTTTTGCTCTTGCTCTTTTTACCCGACTGCGCCAGAAGGAGGGTTATTTATTTATATGTACCTTTTCTTCTTTCTTCTTATCGTGTGGGCAGTGGTCGTGTGGCTATCTTACGGCCTCTGACGGTTTTTAAGTAACGACTACTACCACCAGAGATAGTAGCCGGGACCAACGGCTTAAGGTGCCATCCGAAGCACGAAATCATTTTTCTTTTCAGACAATCAGGTGATTCAGCTTACAATGTCCTAACCAACAGGAGAAAAACGCACAAGTTTCCCCTGTGGGAATCGAACCCACGATCTCCGTGTCGAGAGCCCAATGCTCTTAACCATTAGACCATCGGCTGCCAGGACAAGGGAAACCTGGAAGTGATCACAAAGAGGATCAAAGCTGCCCAGCCCGGCTTCGAAGTGGAGGAGGCCAAAAATAAGGACCCTTTGATCATCGTCATGGATGTGATGTCCTACAACACAGATGAGGACATCTTGAAGGCCATAAGAAATCAAAATGGCCATCTCCTTGGCGATGTATCAAAGGAGGATTCTCGACTCACTGTAAAATACAGGAGAAGAGCGAGAAACCCCCACCGATGCCACGTGGTCATGCAGGTCTCCCCGATCATCTGGAGGAGGCTAACGGAGGCAGAGATGATCTACGTTGACATGCTGCATGCCTACGATCAGACGCCGCTGGTTCAATGTGGAAGATGCCTCCGTTATGGACACGGTCGGAAACTGTGTACGGAACAGACCGACGCGTGCTCCCACTGCGGTGGTCCGCATCTTAAGGAGGACTGTCCACGCTGGGCGGCAGACGAAAAGCCCTCCTGCCGAAACTGTGCACTGGCAAAGATGGAGAAAGTCGACCATAATGCGTTCGACAGAGAGTGCACAGAGAGGAAAAGATGGGATAATATAGCCCGATCAACAGTAGCGTATTGCTGAGGGCCCCATAGAGAAATGCACGTCACCAAAAACCAAGAAAAGGTCGTACGAAGATGTAGTAGAATACCCTCTCCTAACAACAGAGAGCATGGCAGCTGCTACGCACAGAACCAATAGATGGACAATCGGACCTGTATTGGTCTATCCTGAGGAAGATCAACCGGTTGATCCGGACATTGAGGAAACAATAGCGATTAGCCGAGAATTAGCTGCCAGCTGGACTTTAGCCAAACGTTTAGATCTAACGGCCGAGAATCCCCTAGACACCCTAGCAGAACGACACAGTAGATTATTATATAGGTTACGGAAGAAGTTAAAAGATCAGAAAAGTCAAGACGTGGTGGCAAAATTATTGGCGGACAGCAAATGCCATCCACATTTTGAGGATGTACGAATGAGTATTTTAAGAGGTATTACCAATAATTTTGCTGCAAAAGATGGAGTACAAATTAGTATATTATGAGAATATACTAACTTTGTACTAAGGAAAGAGGAAAAGAGAAAACCGTAACCTAAAATTTTGTAAAATAAGAACTACTGTGTTAGGTGTAAAATTGTGATAAGGTAGAATTGTGATAATAGGTGTAAAAATAATTAAGAAATAGAATAAGACTATTGTTGTGTATCACATTTTTAATTCAGTTATATCTACTGAAATTGTATATTAAGATAAAGACTCTCTTTATTGCATAGATTCATTTAGAAATAATAAAAATCTGATTTGAAATTACCTTTCGCCTTCCTCTCAAAATTTTATAAAACATTCAAAGAAAAGAAAATAAAGTGACCGCTGTATAACATTCTCCGAACAATCTTATCGGAGAAAAAGAGGAAAGACAAACTGAGGTTTTTGGCCGGTACGAGTCCGGCACTATCTGGGTCTTCCATTCCCAGATGTCCATGATGGATTTTCCTCAGTTGTCAAATTTTGAAAAAAAAAAAAAAAAAAAACCATTAGACCACGGAGGCAGTTTGTACCGTTAACACAATTACAATAAAATTCAGTCAAATATGCAATTATGTCATAAACAATTCCCAATTAGACCAGTTAATATTATTACGAAACAGCCACCTCAGAACAAAGCGTGGTGATACAATCATTTCTCACGTGTTTCTCACGCATTCACGCATTTCTTTCTCACCTTTAGCTCGATTCTCGTCCGAAGTCTACGCAACCTAGCAATTGTCATTCTTAACATCTGAATAACAAGAGTTTTTTCAAGGGAATTCTTCTATATAATTCTATAGACATTTTATTTGTATAATGAAAGCGCTTGCGTAATTTTTTGATATGATTAAAAATTATGACGAATCAAGTCTAGTTGATGAATCGTGCTATTGTTTTGGATCAATTAAAAATGGAACTAATGCGCTGGAGTGAGAGTTGTAATTTGATCTGATAAATGGAAATGTTTTTCTGTATATTCATTGGAGAATTATCGGAGACAATCATAAATCAAATATGTCGAAGCACTGAGGAATTGAAAGCAAATAGGTACCGGATCAAGTTAGGGGGCACGTATTGGGAGTCTTTAGAGATTGTAATAATAATTGTAATTCTGTTTTGGAGCACAGAGACAGATATTTGAAACACTTAGTAGTGTGGGGAGCTTGCCACAGATGGCATCACCCACAACAGCGCAAGTTACAGCAACGAAGCCAACAGATGGCGCTTCTTATCGCACTTGCAAATGTGCACGTGTGGCAACTTGTGACGTCACACTGGTAACCGTTCAAGCATAAAGGTTCAAAATCATATGCAACTACGTATGCAAGACATAAATCGCGCAAGAGATATTATTTATTATAGAAGTTCGATTATACAAGTTCCAACTAAGAGCTGTTGGACCACGGCTGGTCAGGCAATACACCTAGTCTGGCGGAAGATCTTCCCTTTTCAATTGAGGGTAATACCTCCATAGTACTCTCGGTTAGTCTTAAAACAGAGATCCAGGATTTTGAAAATTATTATAATCTGTCCGAAAACACAGAAAGAAAGCCACACAAAAATAATATTTCTTTTCTTATTTGGAATAAAGTACAAGATTGGAAGATTCTCAATAAACAACAAATTGAACCATAAATCAAATTGTGTACTTCGCAAACCATTCCGAACTCCTAATGATGCGAGCTGGGAGTCGCTAACTTCACAGATTCGATTCCAACTAAAACTAATTACTATCTTTGCTATTTCCAGTAAATGGAAGGAATAGGCTTGGAAAGTAAAGTAGGAAGGATAATAAATATTTCTACTCATAAACTGAGATACCACTGGATGTTCTCTACATCCATTTATTTAAGAAAGCATTCATTGCTTGAATAACGTCTGTGTAAGGGCTTCCGCAGACAATAACCAGGCAACTATGTCAACTTGAAGTTTCCAGAAATGTTTTTATACAGCGATAGCGGCCCGTCCCGGCTTCGCACGGGTGGACGTCTAATCTTTTCTAGCAATAAATATAGCCTATGTTACTCAGGGTGAATGCAGCTTTCTAATGGTGAAAGAATTTTTTAAATCGGCCCAGTACTTTTTGAGCCTATTCATTACAAACATACAAACATACAAAAATAGGTACAAATCTTTCCTCTTTATAATATTAGTGTAGATTATTCAGCCAATCGGTGTTCTTTGGGATTTGCCCCTTGCGGGATTCTAGCCCGCGTCTCTCGGCACAGCAGGCAGGTTCACTACAAACTGTCCGTCCGTCAAAAATTGTATTTGCTACATACATAAACTCACGCCCTTTTCCCAGAGGGGGAGGCAGAGACTATGGATCTCCACTTTAGGCGGGTCTGAAAAACCTCTCTTGCTTCCTCTAGGTCCATTCATTTGTTCATACATTCTGTCATACATAGTAGTTGGTAGTTTCAGCCAAATTCCCTGATCTCTCTGAAATGCAGCCCTAAGTGTATCTATGTAAAGATGGCTAACTATAACCCTTCTATTTTATTTCCAGACCAGTAGCCGGAGTCCTGATGAGCTACTCCCGTGGCTGCGCAGACGTGCTCAGTCAGATGGGAGAGGGAGACACCAACAGTACGGGCACACCTCATAGCGAACGATCACAAACTGACTCGGCCAGCGACGGGTATCATTCAGACAGTGATGACTCTCATCAGCATCCTGATAGGTATGATAATTAGGTGGTTATAGACACAATTCCAATGATCCACCAGGAATGCGGTGAATCATGGGAGAATGTGGTCAGTGAGTTAGATTGACACTGGGCATTTGCCCAATTTATGTCTTGTAGAATGGATTCCGATGGAGAACAAAGTTCTTGAGAGATGATTCCGTACTGAGACATGCTCTGTAAGACTGGTTCAGAGTGGTCTGAAGACACTGTGTGAAGGTCTTGGAGAACCTATGGATTGAAGTAACACATTATTGCTGAAGTGGCAATAATTGGTGATGCATTACTGTTCCTTAGATGTTTGTGTACGCTTTAGTGGATTTATTATTCTGTCGAGACAAGTGACATTCTGAATAGGGTATTTTAGTTGCTTAGGCTCATTATTATAATGTTGGGAATTTGGTGCTTTCTTTCCTTTGACACACACGCGCCAGTGTCAATGGGATCATCGCTATTGTATCCCCACTTAGGCAAAAAGATAACTTACGAGCTTTTACCCGCGACTTCGTCCGCATAAATTATATACCAGATTTTAAGTCAGATGATAAGCTATCAAACAAAAAAAGTTTCATCAAAATCGGTTCAGTAGTTTTTGCATGATACTCGAACAAACAAACACCCAAACAAACAAACAAACGAACAAACAAACAAACAAACAAACAAACAGACAGACAAAATATCCAAAAATTGGTGATTTGGAATCAGGGACATCTAAAAACCATATCGTATTTTTTTTTTTGTAAATATCTTCAATGTACAGACAAATTTCTGTTACAGTTTTATAATAGTTTAGATGAGATGGGGTGCACCTGATTGCTTCTTAAAGGACATCCAAAGAAAATGATAAGAAAACTACCAGGAATACAAGTGTGTCTAATTTTGTCCTTTATTATTTCAGGAGTAAACTAATATCACAATACGCAGCCGTCTGGTCTCGTGCAGCTGACGAGGTCCTTCCAGCACTGGCAGCTCTAGAGCCACTGCGCCAGACCCCTCATCTTAAATACAAGATCGTCTTCTCCGTTGTTGTTGTGAGTAACATCATCAGCTTCTTATCTCACCTCCTACTCATCAAGCAGCCTTCTACAGGACAGAAGTTTTATTTCTCAAATAAGTGTGAAAGGGAACAGTCTTCTATAATACGGGCCTAGTGAAGATCCTTAGTGGTTAACTTGCTGTTAGATTATTTTCTAGCAGCCTCAACTTTATCGGCCTCTCACATTCACATGGCTTGAGGAATACTCATCAATGTTCTTGTTGGTTCTGGGTTTTAATCTAAACTTTTATTCAGAATTGGGCCCCAGATCATAAGGATGCAGGATCAGCAGGAAATATAGCCTTTGCACTATCTCTTATGTATAACCAGAATGTACACATTTTGATTTCTATGTCCCTAAGTCATCAAGCTCTCACGAAATTCCCTCTCTCCCTTAGCTGTCGTTCCGCGCAGCAATCAGTCTGCGCGATCGTCGACTAAACGAGGTGAAGACGCTGCTAGGCGTCTCCGAAACTGACACGTCCATAGAGCCAAGCGTGACTCGACTAGTGGCTGCTGCGACCAAGGTCTTGCACGACACAGCTCACAGCTTCCCGCTGGGGGAAGCCGAGAGGACTGTTGTTAATCAGGCAAGTTTATGAAGATATTAATAATCATACCATAGTCTTATTATACAGAGCTAGGTGGCTACTACATTGAAACAACCAATGATCATATCGGGGCCGGGTTTTGCGTTTGCGAAATGAAGGCCAATTTTCGCTTTTTATAGAAAGAATAGAATAGAAAAGAGTAGAGAGAGAGTAGTTCATAGTTCGAGATCACAAAGTTACTAGCTCAAAACTTAAGCCAGGAGACAGGGTTCACCAGAATTCTGTACACAACCGCCCTATCTACCCAATAAGTAAACTTGAAATGATTTAAGTAAAAATTTCTGGAACTTCAGTCAAATTCTCTTCCATTTTCCGTACCTCAAAAGGAAAAATAGAACCCTTAGGGTCACTTTGTTGTTCGTCGGTCTATTCTTTCAATTTTATTTGTCTAACATGAATTTCAAGGACTCCTGAGGACCTAGTAACTATAAACTGACTATTGGAGACGGAAAGGTGTTAATTGGACTCAATACCCTAAGGTCAATTTTCGAGCGCACATTTTAATCGAGCAACCACTAAAGTTGTGTCGAAGCTGAGCGTATTCAACCCTTTCCTCGATTCATTGAAATCTTGTTGTGGAATGTGAATGGAATCTTGTAATGGATGCAGGTGCTGACCACACTCCGGGAGTACCCGTGCCTGGGAGGGTGCGCGCAGCTACACGCGCTGGTGGCTGCCGCTTGCCGCGCTGCCTGGACCATCAGCCTGCATTCACCACCGCTCAGGATCGATACTGACTTCACACCAGGTTTGCTTTCATATACATCACCAAACTATTACTTACATAAGGTCCTTCTTAACATGCTGACACACCGTAGAGGTAGATGACCAGACCGTCGAACTGAACAACTTTCTCTATGGCACTAACATCGAAATCGCGAAAAAAATTCCAGCTGTTCCATATAAAACTGCAAATCTACCCGAGCCTAAGTATGGGACAGCTAATTTTTTTCGCGATTTTGTGGTTGGTCCCATAAAGTTGTTCAGTTTGATGGACTGGTCAACCCCTTAAAAAACTGTCAGCATATTAAGAGGGACCCTGTATGCTTCACTGGCACAGGGTACATGCCTCCTCTCAGGGTGAGAGGAAATGGAACCTAATCGGCAACCCAGAAGTGCGATTTTTGAAAATCATACGAGCGAATTGGCAGTAGAAAGATGCATAATCTCCATAGTAATTTTGACATTTTCTACAGCCAAGTCGCTCGTATGATTTTCAAAAATCGCACTTCAGTGGTGGGTGGGTTAGCGAAGGCGAGTTTGTGGTCAACTTGTTTTCAAAGCATTTTCAGCTGCCTCAATAGGCTTTTGACCTGCCTTAACCAATAGCTACATGGTATTCAATCGCAGCTATCCTGGATTATTTGAAAGCATGGAAGTGATCGAAAACAAATACCACAGAAACGATCACCCATCCAAAGCCTGACCGGAGTTACCGAAGGTTGACAGTGGCATTACCACAGTTTTCAATATCGAAGCTCCAGTACACCAAACGAGCACAAAATAAAATTAAACACAAGTATATTATTAGGGAGTGCCTCCACTGCCGGCGCGCTGGCAACCAAAAATAACGTATTTTGGGAACCAGTGGCAGGTCTTGTCACCGTCAGCCATTGTTTGTACCGGCGCTGGATTTTTTGTCCAAAATATTTTAAGTCCTAGACTAGAGTCCATGTAAACTATTGTAGTTTAGGCCAGCAACTAGTGCCGGCGGCCTAGTCAGCAGCCGGCGCCTTCAGCTAGCTCGGCAACCGGTGCCGCCGGCATCCAGTTCGGCACTATCTCAGCAACTGGCGCAGTATGGGCAACCAGCGTCGACAGTGAAGGCACTCGCATATTATTATTATGATTGCAGCAGCACTTTTCTATCTAATTGCAGTGGTGATGAACCCAGAGAAGCACGTACGTTTCTCCAGCGACGCCAGAGAGCGAAGATCTGACCTCATCAAGTCATTCGTCTGGCCAGCTCTCATGGACGGCAACAGATGCGTCTTCCGAGCTGTTGTCCTCACTTAGAAGGTCCTGGAAGAGGAAATGTGAACTTTATGTTCGGTGGATATACTGTCTGTTTTACTTCTTCTTCTTGTGGTGCCATCTCCTATTGGAGGTTGGCTATTGTTAGCTATTCAGACCATCGAGTTTGTTTTACATCGAGTTATAATTCTTGAGTTAATGCAGTGTATAATATCAAATAGATTTTGCTGTATTGCGTCTGAAGTTAATAGTAGTTGCTGAATAGTGCATGAGAAGTTTTCTGATACTCTGCGAAATACCAGTATGCAATTGTAAACGTTAATATTTTGTAAAGTAAACTGCAATTTGCAGCTCTGAAAATAAAATAGTTTGTTACAAGAGTGTTTTATGTAGGAGCAATTGTGATTGCTTTTAGTCTGACATTTTTAATTACTTCAATGTTTTGTAAATGTAAAAAAAAGTGGTAAAAGATAACTGTTTACATACATACACAATATTCACGCCAGTTTCTCACTGGTGTATGCAGAGACAATAGATTGCCGCCTCCTATTATCTTGACACATCTCTCTCTTTTTCAATATTCCGATTATTGTTTCTATTGTATTAATTATGTATTACTTAGTATTTTGTACAAAATACGTTAACATTCCAGTTTTAAGATTAAATAACAATATTTTGTTCTAATTACTAATTTATTTCATAGTTTCTTTGTTAAGTTATAATTAAAGTTTAAATTCTATATAAAATAAATGCTTTTCATTTCATAAAAACGATCACTATAAAGCGGATTTTACACGGATCAATTTCGAATCAATATTGCTTTCAATTCCATTGCTTCAATGGCATTGAGACATCTAAATACATTTCAATTTGATTATTGAAAGCTAAGTATAGGAAATGCGTGCAATGTTCAATGTTTTTCAATGGAATTTATGCAATTTGGTTGATCCATGTAAAATCCGCTTAATTATTAACTAACCAGTTTAAATGTATGGCTACAAAATAACAGTCTTGGTGGAAAATGTCCTTGCACACTAATGGCACAGAGTACTATAATCCAATGGTATACATAGTATGGTCGGAAATGAAAGATGATGAATACTTTTAAATCAAATGACATTTTGTCATTACAAAATATAAAAAAATGTATAAGACTCATAATCAAACGTTTCAATGTTATCTTCAATACTTTAAAAACGGGCGTACAAAATAAGCCACTGATTCAGCCATCCTTAATGTTTAACAAAATCCTTTGTCATTTAATGTCTCTAGAATGAACGACTCCATGAATCATACAAAAACAAACCCAATCGCATTGCTTATCGACAGCCAAAGATAAGATACCAACAAAATTGATATAAACTGTAACATCGCACATAGCATACAGTACTCTACAATACAGCAAATAACAAGTGTAAAATCAGTTATATTAACAAAATGAGTCACTACCCGCCGCATGGACCACCTCCACCACCGTACTACGGCCCACCACCACCATGGGGACCACCGCATCAGCATCGCCCACCACATCATGGCCAGCATCATCCACCACCAAACGGCCACATGTACCCGCCACCACCCGACGGAGGAGCAGTCACAGCACCGCAACCCCACCCATACCCATATTACGTCCCTGGAACCATGATGATTCCTGTCCCAATAGCACCGATGCCAGTAGAAAATCCTGGTCAACCGACTTATATAACCAACTATATTTACCACGGAGAAAGTTCACATTCCAATACAGAAACTGGTCAGCCCGTGGAATCTTCTGGGGATCAAGATTGGGTGCCTACAACTGCAACGACGGCGTCACATCTAACCGGAAAAGCTGTGGTTGGAGGCCGAGAAGGTTGGGACGGAAGCCCTCTATGGGTCATCAGATCTTGGCACAACGATGACTTGATTCCAGGAAAGTTCTCCATACGACACAACTCTGCATCGATTTCTTATAACATGAAAGAAGTGCCTGTGCAAAACATAGAAGTTCTATGCGCTCCGTCTGAATATTTGAGATGGATTCCAGCTTCGAATGGAAATATTCCGCCTGGAGCTATTCCCGGTGGAAGGACATCGGGTGGAGAAACATTGTATATTGGGAGAGCAACTCATCAGTTGTCATTAACTCCAGGAAAAGTTCATCCCAGTCACGGATCATGCTACATTTCCTTCGGTGGCGCAGAAGTAGCTCACAAAACCTATGACGTACTTTGCAGATTTGTTTGATGTGATAAGGACTTAAAGACTGAGAGATAAGGTTAACTTTTTTGATGATTCCAATTCGTTGTTTCGAGGTGAAATCACATTGGATATGTGATAAATAAAATAAAATTGGTTGCGCAATAATGTTTTTTCTTAAGAATGTAAAGGTGTTTTGATAAGGTTGATAGTGTTATCAGTAAAATGCGTCGTATTGAGGGAAATATAAGTGACTTGCAATCATTGATTTTCTTATGATAAATACAATTGTGAGAAATATAGGGTGACTTAAACAATACCCATGATATTGAACAACTTTGCCTAAGAAACGAACAGGAAATTAGAAAAATTTAATTGCAATCAGCCGTTCGAACGTTTATATGTATGAAAAGTGGAACTTTTTTTTTAAATTTTCTCGTTGTTCTTTTGGGAAAGTCGTACAGTATCATGAGTACAATCACCCATTAAACTAATGCAACTGTCTACCCAAACAGCCTGTATGCTTGATAAATAAGGTACAGTCAACAAAAATTACATCTTATATGAATTCAACACAACATAATTTGCAGACCGTATCAGACCGAGACTAAATGACATCACCCTGCCAATTGACTCTTGTCAACTCATAACAACATTTACCTAAGCATCAATCACACCATTATTAACCTTAACGTTTTAGACATAGAGTCTACAGCAGCTGCATTGGATTCAGTATGGAATATTGGCATCAACAGGTAGGTACAAAGTTGGTAAATGGGTGTATTTGACCTCGTGACGTTTGGCTAAGGTTTTGATGGGACACTATTATCTGAGATCTGAGACTTTCTATTATATCCGACTGCCTCCGTGGTCTAACGGTTAAGAGCATTGGCTCTCGACACGGAGGTCGTGGGTTCGATTCCCACGGGGGACACCTAGGTACTGATATGTCACTTTGTGCGTTTTTCCCCAGTTGGTTAGGACATTGCAGGCTTCAGCCTGCAATCAATCAGGTGATGAATCAGGTGATTCATCACCTGATTGTCTGAAAAGAAATCTTACTACTGCTGATTTCACTTTCAAAAATCATACTTCAGGAGTGCGATTTTTGAAAGTCAAATCAGCAGTAGAAAGATGCGTATCTCCACAGTAATTTTGACATTTTCAACTGCTGAACTCAGCGAATGAGATTCAAAAATCGCACTCCTGGAATATTTAAAGTTATTCAGATTGATGGTCTTATATCGTCCCCTTAAAAAAAATCATCATACCTATTATGTTATGTTGTATAATATTATGTTATAGAGCGAGGTTGTAGGTATTTTGTTTATACTGCTGAAATCTGAATTTCTCCATTTCTCCTCCAAATATTGATATTAGAGATTCTCAAAACGTATCAAATAAACATAAATTTTCGAAACGTTTCGTTAGTGCGACGTGCTTTCAAAATACTACCTAGCTTATCATTAGGTATGCAAATAGAGGACTAACTTTCATTAAGAAATAATTAATGAATGGAAGTGGAGACCGAATATTGAATATTAATGAACTCTTGAAAGAGCTGAGTTTCAAACAGAAAGTTTATTTCGTTCGATCGTGAATATGGTAGCAGCTCAGGTAAGGAAGTGGAGTGAATATTAAAATTGCAGGTTAATAGGAAATTTTTCATCTGATATGATAGATTAGCGTCATAATATTAGAAGAAGAGTAACGTCACGGAATATATAAGTTAACGTATGAATGTACAACTTGGGCGAATTAACTTGACACCTAGCTCGCACGTGGCTCGTAATAAAAAACTCGGAAAACTCGGAAAGAATAACTCGAAAATGCTAAAGTGCAGGGACACGTGCAACGGGAACTGAGATGCTATGCTCCTGGCCTCGCACAGGGCGGTCCCGAAGGGGGTAGCAGGAGGGGTGTCGATGTCGAATTCAGAGCCACGTGCGAGCCAGGTGCCAAGTTAATTCGCCCGTGTTGTAGGAAGCTTTGTCTTATTGTATTTACTCATGGAGTAAATATACCACAGAGACAAAGCTTGTGTGGGATTGGTGGTGGTTGGTAAAGAAGTTGGTAAAGTTTGTGGTGAACTTACTTTCAGAGCAGTAAATGAGTAGGTATGTATGAAAGCCTCAATATTATATAGGTACATACATGTAAGTATAAACTCACGACCACAATCCCTTACGGGGTGGTCAGAAGCTTTGTTACAAATATCAATAAAAATTTAAGCGTGCAGTTGTAACATGGCTCTAGCATGGTTCACTTTTATCATATCGAATGAACGATACGTGTCAAGTTGTGACAGGGGGCTAACCGGTCGCCCACAAAAACCCTGCACGAGAAATCCATATGCTGACATACCCTTAGTATTAAAAGCTCCAACAACAAAAAAGAATAAAAAACAAAAAAGAATCCCATAAACGTAAGTAGCCTTGTACGACACCCACGAGAAGAAATGGTCCATTCTAAGCCAAAGCGACACGGAATCACAGCCTCAATAGTGATATATTTGTTTGAGATAATAATTCTGAAAATATATTTTTTATTTATTTATAAATTAATGGACTCTCTCTCTCTCTCTCTCTCTCTCTCTCTCTCTCTCTCTCTCTTTATGGAGTATATTTGTTTGTTTGTTTGTTTGTTTGTTTGACTCTTGCTTGTGCGTTAGCACTGCATTTCCGCCAGTGTCAAGTAGTTTATGGGAGAATCTATCCCAATCTCAGGGATTGTTTTTGGACAAGAACAAGAAGAGATTGAGGAATGCGGAGCCTCGTGGCAGGCAAAAACGCGATGCGCGAAACCACGCGAGATGTGTGCTCGAGTCAGTTCCTGCAACGTGACTCCCTGAAAATATTGATAAATTGTGGAGCTTAGTTACCTACTCGTTTTCAGAGTCATTTACAATTTTCAGTAATCACCATCATTTATCAACTTATAGTTTGTTCTACGTGCTTACTGGTACACTATGAGAATACTTTATTGTATTCTATATAAAATATATAAAAATTACATCTTATATGAATTCAACACAACATAATTTGCAGACCGTATCAGACCGAGACTAAATGACATCACCCTGCCAATTGACTCTTGTCAACTCATAACAACATTTACCTAAGCATCAATCACACCATTATTAACCTTAACGTTTTAGACATAGAGTCTACAGCAGCTGCATTGGATTCAGTATGGAATATTGGCATCAACAGGTAGGTACAAAGTTGGTAAATGGGTGTATTTGACCTCGTGACGTTTGGCTAAGGTTTTGATGGGACACTATTATCTGAGATCTGAGACTTTCTATTATATCCGACTGCCTCCGTGGTCTAACGGTTAAGAGCATTGGCTCTCGACACGGAGGTCGTGGGTTCGATTCCCACGGGGGACACCTAGGTACTGATATGTCACTTTGTGCGTTTTTCCCCAGTTGGTTAGGACATTGCAGGCTTCAGCCTGCAATCAATCAGGTGATGAATCAGGTGATTCATCACCTGATTGTCTGAAAAGAAATCTTACTACTGCTGATTTCACTTTCAAAAATCATACTTCAGGAGTGCGATTTTTGAAAGTCAAATCAGCAGTAGAAAGATGCGTATCTCCACAGTAATTTTGACATTTTCAACTGCTGAACTCAGCGAATGAGATTCAAAAATCGCACTCCTGGAATATTTAAAGTTATTCAGATTGATGGTCTTATATCGTCCCCTTAAAAAAAATCATCATACCTATTATGTTATGTTGTATAATATTATGTTATAGAGCGAGGTTGTAGGTATTTTGTTTATACTGCTGAAATCTGAATTTCTCCATTTCTCCTCCAAATATTGATATTAGAGATTCTCAAAACGTATCAAATAAACATAAATTTTCGAAACGTTTCGTTAGTGCGACGTGCTTTCAAAATACTACCTAGCTTATCATTAGGTATGCAAATAGAGGACTAACTTTCATTAAGAAATAATTAATGAATGGAAGTGGAGACCGAATATTGAATATTAATGAACTCTTGAAAGAGCTGAGTTTCAAACAGAAAGTTTATTTCGTTCGATCGTGAATATGGTAGCAGCTCAGGTAAGGAAGTGGAGTGAATATTAAAATTGCAGGTTAATAGGAAATTTTTCATCTGATATGATAGATTAGCGTCATAATATTAGAAGAAGAGTAACGTCACGGAATATATAAGTTAACGTATGAATGTACAACTTGGGCGAATTAACTTGACACCTAGCTCGCACGTGGCTCGTAATAAAAAACTCGGAAAACTCGGAAAGAATAACTCGAAAATGCTAAAGTGCAGGGACACGTGCAACGGGAACTGAGATGCTATGCTCCTGGCCTCGCACAGGGCGGTCCCGAAGGGGGTAGCAGGAGGGGTGTCGATGTCGAATTCAGAGCCACGTGCGAGCCAGGTGCCAAGTTAATTCGCCCGTGTTGTAGGAAGCTTTGTCTTATTGTATTTACTCATGGAGTAAATATACCACAGAGACAAAGCTTGTGTGGGATTGGTGGTGGTTGGTAAAGAAGTTGGTAAAGTTTGTGGTGAACTTACTTTCAGAGCAGTAAATGAGTAGGTATGTATGAAAGCCTCAATATTATATAGGTACATACATGTAAGTATAAACTCACGACCACAATCCCTTTCGGGGTGGTCAGAAGCTTTGTTACAAATATCAATAAAAATTTAAGCGTGCAGTTGTAACATGGCTCTAGCATGGTTCACTTTTATCATATCGAATGAACGATACGTGTCAAGTTGTGACAGGGGGCTAACCGGTCGCCCACAAAAACCCTGCACGAGAAATCCATATGCTGACATACCCTTAGTATTAAAAGCTCCAACAACAAAAAAGAATAAAAAACAAAAAAGAATCCCATAAACGTAAGTAGCCTTGTACGACACCCACGAGAAGAAATGGTCCATTCTAAGCCAAAGCGACACGGAATCACAGCCTCAATAGTGATATATTTGTTTGAGATAATAATTCTGAAAATATATTTTTTATTTATTTATAAATTAATGGACTCTCTCTCTCTCTCTCTCTCTCTCTCTCTCTCTCTCTCTCTCTCTCTCTCTCTTTATGGAGTATATTTGTTTGTTTGTTTGTTTGTTTGTTTGTTTGTTTGACTCTTGCTTGTGCGTTAGCACTGCATTTCCGCCAGTGTCAAGTAGTTTATGGGAGAATCTATCCCAATCTCAGGGATTGTTTTTGGACAAGAACAAGAAGAGATTGAGGAATGCGGAGCCTCGTGGCAGGCAAAAACGCGATGCGCGAAACCACGCGAGATGTGTGCTCGAGTCAGTTCCTGCAACGTGACTCCCTGAAAATATTGATAAATTGTGGAGCTTAGTTACCTACTCGTTTTCAGAGTCATTTACAATTTTCAGTAATCACCATCATTTATCAACTTATAGTTTGTTCTACGTGCTTACTGGTACACTATGAGAATACAATAAAGGCTTTGTTCCCGAATATAAACTTTTATGTCTTCTGAGTTTTTGTCATAAATCTGTGACTCATAAACTCGTAAGCAAGTGAAGTCATAGCGGACTCACAAATCAATAACGTTTATGTTTAGTCATATTTTAAACTCTTCAGACACTCAAGCGATAACTCATCGACATGTGCATCTTACCCATCTTAACTTACGGTGCTCAGACTTGGCCTTTCACCGACCATCAAAAATCCAATCTCAAGATATTATGCTAACGAGCTATGGAGCGCAGCATTTTAGGTGTAAAATTAACCGATCGGGTGCGAAACACAGATCTACAGGGCGAAATTGATATCATTAGCATCCTTTTAAACTAAGAGTCTACCCATCAAACTGAACAACTTTTACTATGGGAGCAAACCAATAGGAGCAAAAAAAAAACAGCTGTTGCATACACTGCAGTTTAGTATGGAACAGCAGATTTTTTTGTTGCTCCGATCGGTTTGCTCCCATAGTGAAAGTTGTTCAGTTTGATGGGTAGACTCTTAGTTTAAAAGGATGCTAATGATATCAATTTCAGCCTGTAGATCTGCGGTCCAAGCCGGGTTTAGCGGACGTAGGCCTAAAAACAGCAAAGCTGAAGTGGGACTGGGCGGGACATATCTGTCGTAGTATGCATCCGGAGAGGTGGACCAAGAAGGCCACAGAAGGGTTGCCGACGTCGAGGAAGATCCAAGAGAAGAATGAGCGATGATTTGAACACCTTCCTGGACGGTTAGCCCGGGTTTGCGTTGCATAGGGAGTATTGGAGGAGAAGAGGGGAGGGCATTCATCATCATCATCATTTTCAGCCCGTATCCACCCACTGCAGGGCATAAGCCTCCTCTCTATTTTGCCATTCTTCTCGCTCCCGTGCCAGTCGCATCCAGGGGAGGGCCTTGGGACTTGGAATTTCCTATAGGTTTTTTGGGGAAAGTTATTCAGTATCGTATGGGCATAATAACCCCTTAAAGTAAATGCAACTGTTTACCCTATCATTCTGTATAAACCTTCCAGATGAAATTCTCTAACTAAATGACAGTGAAAACCGTATCAAAATCCGTTGCGTGGTTTAGAAGAAGTTAAACAGACAGACGAGGATAGCGATTTTGTTCTATAGGTACTATACATATTAATAGTGATTCTAACCGCAACAGGCAACAATGATCCCCTGATCAAGCTTTACGAATCAGTAATACCGTCTTCAAACGAAATTATCCGAAACAAGCCATAAATATGCAAAATATCCAAGTTACAGAAGCTGTTTGTGTTTACAGCCATTTCGAGAAAACAAATTAACAATTCTCTGAAGGCAAGAGATGGACAATGTTGTTTGCTGTTTACAACTGTCTCTTATAGTCCGAGATCCGACCGTAAAATTATGCACCTATTTCATAGGCGAACGAAATGTGATTCTAGTGTACCTATGTTTACACAGGGGTTAATTAAACGCCGCCAAGTTGCCTAGTTGCCAAGTTGTGGTTGACATAGCTCAGAAAATTTGCAAGCTGAAGTGGCAATGGGCTGGTCATATCTGCCGAAGAACTGACAACCGGTGGGGTGTCAGAGTTCTAGAGTGGAAACCGCGAACTGGTAGGCGTAGTGTGGGACACCCTGCTGCCCGCTGGAGAGACGACCTAAAAAAGGTAGCGGCGAGCGACTGGATGAGGAAGGCCGTGGACAGAGTTTTGTGGCGCGCCTTGGGAGAGGCCTATGTTCAGCAGTGGACGATGATGATGATGATGAAGTTGCCTAGAAAATTTTTGCCGCAATTACCTTTTCCATTATGATTTTTGGTATAACTTTTTCCACCTATCTGTTAGAAAAGTAAAGGAGATGCCATCGGAAGGAGACTGATCTAAAATACTGAAAAATCTAGAGTTGCCACCTCTCAATCTGCCGTAACTATAGGGTTGCCAAGTTAAAAAATGACTTCCTTGTACCTGGCAACCCTATAGTTGCGGCAGATTGAGAGGTGGCAACCCTAGTTTTTCCTGTACTTTCATCAGTCTCCTTCCGATGGTACCTCCTTTACTTCCCTGACAGACAGGTGGCAAAAGTTATACCAAAAATCATAATGGAAAAGATACTTGCGGCAAGATTTTTCTAGGCAATTTGACGGCGTTGAATTAACCCCTGTACACTAGAATCACATTTCGTTCGCCTATGAAATAGGTGCATAATTTTACGGTCGGATCTCGGTCTATTAGGGTAACAATGGAATAATTTAAGTTTTAAAACGAGCAGAGTGAACACTACCAAGTCTCTTTGTGGAGTTGAATATTGGAATAATTTTATTGTTGAGTGCATAGTAGTGTAAGTGCAGACTTTGAAATAATAGCACTACAATAAAGAAAATTACAAATCTAAAATACAACAACGCTAAAAACTAATTCACACGTTTGTTTATGGTCTTTTAATTATTAACACGCTTATATTAGCTTCACCTGTATGTAACTAACTAAGTATGTAAGAAAATCTAGGAAGTCAATTTTAACCTACTTCTAATTAATGTATAGATTTGAAACTTTGCAGGTGTATGTAGTTCGCATGACAATACAATAATTTGATACTATCGAGCTGATCTGATGATGGAGTCATGAGATGGATAGTGGAACTCTTCAATAGCTACTAGTAAACCACTCGAGTTTGGGCTCTTTTAGTTTGTTTTGACGAGTCCCATACATTATACATGGTATCTTGGAGCTCATGATGGAGCCAGTAGGTGGATAGTGGAACTCTTCAATGGCTACTAGTAAACCACTCGAGTTTGGGCTCTTTTAGTTTGTTTTGATGAGTCTCATACATTATACATGATATCTTGGAGCTCATGATGGAGCCAGTAGGAGGATAGTGGAACTCTTCAATGGCTACTAGTAAACCAATCGAGTTTAGGCTCTTTTAGTTTGTTTTGACGAGTCTCATACATTATACATGATATCTTGGAGCTCATGATGGAGCCAGTAGGAGGATAGTGGAACTCTTCAATGGCTACTAGTAAACCACTCGAGTTTCGGCTCTTTTAGTTTGGTTTGACGAGTCTCATACATTATACATGATATCTTGGAGCTCATGATGGAGCCAGTAGGAAGATAGTGGAACTCTTCAATGGCTACTAGTAAACCACTAAAGTTTGGGCTCGTTAAGATTGTTTGGACGAGTCCCATACATTATACATGGTGTCTTGGGACTCATGATGGAGACAGGAGTTGGATAGTGGAACTCTTTAATAGCTACTAGTAAACCCATCAAGTTTGGGCTCGTTTGATTTGATTTAACGAACCCAATCATTACACATGATGACGAGGGTCTAAAAATGGAGCCAGGGGGTATATAATGGAACTCCGATTACTAGTAAACCCTTCGAGTTTGGGCTTTGTTGGGTTTGTTTTGACAAGTCCTATACATTATAATTACATGGTATCGTGGATATCATGATAGAGACAGGAGGTGGATAGTGGAACTCTTTAACGGCTATTAGTAAACCACTCTAGTTCGAGCTCGGTTGGTATGTTTTGCCGAACGCAATATATTACACAATAATGGTGATGAGGATCTGAAAATGGAGCCAGGAGGTGGATAGTGGAACTCTTCATCGGTTACTAGTAAGCCCTTCGAGTTGGGGATCGTTTGGTTTGTTTGGACGAGACCCATACATTATACATGGTGTCTTGGAACTCATGATTAAGCCAGAAGGTGGATAGTGGAACTCTTCAAAGGTTACTAGTAAGCCCTTCGAGTTTGGGATCATTTCGTTTGTTTGGACGAGACCCAATGGGAAACCCACCCTCTATGGGACCAACATCGAAATCGCGACAAAAAATTATCACTTGCATACAAAACTGCAAACCTACTCGGAGCCAAACGTATGGGACAACTGTTTTTTTTTTCGCGATTTCGATGTTGATTCCATAGAGAAAGTTGTTCAGTTTCATAGTCTGGTCATCGCCTTAAAAAAGTGTCAGCATATTAAGAAGGTCCCTGTATACTGAGACTCTGATAATTCTTCTTGCGCGATTTGTGTCTTGCATGCGATTGTGAACCACCAGATTGTGTAGCAGCTTTACGGGTTTCCAATGTGCCATCTTTATTTGTTTTATGTCGTATTTTTGCTAGGGAGACTGTTAGCGCTATCTGTTGGCGGGCTCTACATCTTCAACGGTTACTAGTAAACCCTTCTAGTTTGGGCTCGTTTGGTATGTTTGGACGAGTCTCAACATTATACATAGCATCGTGGATCTCACGACCAAGCCAGGAGGTGTATTGTGGAACTCTTCAACGATTACTAGTAAACCCTTCGAGTTTGGTGTATTTGATTTGTTTTCACGAACCTAATACAACGGTGAATAAGGCCAGACGGTGGAGCCAGGAGGTGGATAGTTGAAATTTTCAACGGCTACTAGTAAACGACTCGAGTTTTAACTAAATGCATTACATTTGGTGACGTGATGACTTGGATCTCCTGATGGTTTAAGACTAAAAAGTAAAAATAAAATATTATAGTTTAAAAAACTAAAAAACACGCTTATTAATGCACTAAAAAGTACAAAATAATCTGATTTACTTAAAATATAATAAGTTACGATAATTATGCATCCTACCATTGTACACTTGTTAACGCAAACTTCTCACTTTTTAATGTTCAATGACCAAGTAAATAAGCGTGGGGCGCTTTATCGAAACAAATTTCTCGAAGAAACGTTACCTACCACTACCACCAACGCTCCCCCAATGCGCCCCACGCTTTTTACTTGGTCAGTGAACATTAAAAAGTGAGAAGTTTGCGTTAACAAGTGTACAATGGTAGGATGCATAATTATCGTAACTTATTATATTTTAAGTAAATCAGATTATTTTGTCCTTTTTAGTGCATTAATAAGCGTGTTTTTTAGTTTTTTAAACTATAATTTTCTTTTAATAAACTATTTGAAAACATTTAATATATGAAACAAATAAAGGCAGGTAAGTACATTATTTAGATTAAAAACTTTTCGCTTACGCTGAAAGATGGAGCCAAGAAATGAGAGAGCGAGATAGCTAGATAGTTATGAAAACTTATGTAAACAAAAAAGACAGAAATATTATTTTTTGTTTCGGTGGCCGGTTTTTTTGTTTGGCAAGATGTCAAACCATTGTCAAACCTATGTAATGTTGACAGTGTTGATGACATCTTGCCAAACAAACCGACTTTTTGTATGCAAAAGTCACACTATTGCTGTTTCATGTGCGGCCACGGTATGGTTTCATCTTGTTACTATATCTATGGTACCTACATTAGAAATAAAAAAAAATGTTAAGAATATAAAACTAACTTAACCAAAGACATTGTATACAAGTAGGACTTCGCATTAGTGCGCTATTAACGGGACCATTAAGTTATGCCTATTAGTTGTTTTACATTACTGCTTTGTGACCAAATACATTTGAAAGATTTGAAACGACTGGAATGTCAGCGGCAATGTATGACAGCTGAGCACAACTGATGCATACAAAGGTGACATTAGAGACATGTGCAATGTTTAGGCTTTGTTACTGTATGACGTGATGACTGATGAAGTGATGAGTGATGACTCTATGGTTATGTAAACTCATTGAACTTAACCTAAAATATGGTGCAGATTTGGACCGCGCATGAGGGTAGCCAAGAAACTATTAGTAAACCCTGAGGGTTGAGGGTATGGAGTCGAAAAGCTACAAAACATTTTATCCCAAATTCGTTCGAAACTGTTGTACCTAAGCAGCTGGGCATTATCAGACCTTAACCTGTCAACTTTATAATAATACGAGCTTTTATCCGCGACTTCGTCCGCATAAATTATATACCAGATTTTAAGTCAGATGATAAGCTATCAAACAAAAAAAGTTTCATCAAAATCGGTTCAGTAGTTTTTGCGTGATACTCGAACAAACAAACACCCAAACAAACAAACAAACGAACAAACAAACAAACAAACAGACAGACAAAAAATCCAAAAATTGGTGATTTGGAATCAGAGACATCTAAAAATCATATCGTAATGTTTTTTTTGTAAATATCTTCAATGTACAGACACACTTCTGTTACAGTTAGATGACCAAAATCTACATCGATCGCGAAAAACAATCTGCTGTCCGAAACATTTGAGTCGAGTAGGTTTGCAGTTTTGTATGTAACATCAGTTTTTCCCGATTTTTTTCAGTTCAATAGTCTGATCACCCCTTTAAAAAGCTCCACTAGAATCCGCGCAACGTTACTAAGTATATACCTACAGGGTACCTAATACCTATTAGGGTAAACAGTTGCATTGCTTTAAAAGGCGTTTGTACCTATGATACTGAACCACTTTCCCAAAGGAACATACGGAAAATTCTCCAGAAAAAATAGACTTTTCATGCAAACGTTCGATCAGCTGATTGCATTTAGTGTGCAAAGTTCAAAGTTTTTTTGCGAGTTTCCTTTAGCTTTCTTAGGGAAGGTCGTTGAGTATCATGGGCACAATCACCCCTAAAAGTAATGCAACTGTCTACCTTAAGAGCCTATGTCGAAAAATAATTTTAGTGAAACGGGCGTGTGATAGCTTATATTACTGCCAGATGCGAGAGAAAGAGATGGGGCGACGCGCGCGCCTGGAACGAATCAAGCGAAAAAACAAACTTTATTTAATTGTGATTGTACTATTTATGTAAGTTCAATTCTGCTCTAATCAAAACTTAGATAATAGCAATCTCTTTTTTTTAAATCTAGTCTCATGTTTCTATTATTCACCGTTTAGCAGTTACAAGCGTTTATAGACAAAAACGGAGGCTACTTTGGCTTGTTTTTCTATCGAGAAAATTTGTCTTAATCGTGTTTTGGCTCTAATCAAAACTTCAATTATATGTTCAATTTACACATATTCGCAAATCATACTCCTACTATTAGTACTTCTTGATATATGGAGCTTTGAAGAATCCTATTTTTTTTTACATAGCCCCTTAACTGTAGAAATTTGCGTCTCTTATAGCACTTTAGGCAGAAATAAATTCAAACCATTCCAGAGTGTGGTACACTACCTATAGGAACAGTCATCCAATCAAGCTAATTAGAGTAGTCTGGACTCCTGACGCCAGTCCAGTCCACTCCAGTAGTGATCAGTGACTAGTGCTCGATGGACTTTAGTGCTTATGCGTTTGAGGTTCGTGTTATTAGTGTGATTAGTTCGATAATTGTGATTGTTTTGTGAAAACTGTGAAGTTTTTTTTGTGAGGGCTTTGTGGTTCTTTTGGTTTATTCATGAACGTAACAGTATAGATGTAAATTATGATTGAATTGTGAAGTTACTGTTATATAGTTCTATACAGGGTGTTAGGGTAAACAGTTGCATTACTTTAAGGGGTGATTGCACCCGTGATACTGAACAACTTTCCCTAAGGAACCCTAAGGTAATTCGTAAAAAAGAATTGTACTTTCCATACTACTGCCACCAAAAAGGTTTCATCTGAAAACCAACACCCTGCTCTCGGGCAAGGTCTATGTTGAGCTGGGACCTGTTTGCTGCTGTAGCATACAATAAATTACATGTTGTTCTAATTTCTATTCTATGTCTCGTTGTATTCTTGTTTGTAAAATTGTTGTGAACTGTAATATTATGTGTGTGTTACTTTTGCAAATAAATTGTTTATCTATCTATCTATCTATCTATACTAATTCCATTCATATTTTTATTTTTTTCTTACTAAATGTAATCAGCTGATCGAACTTTTGTATGAAAAGTCGGAAAAAAAATTCGCGAATTTCCTATAGGTTTCTTAGGGAAAGTTGTTCAGTATCATGGGTACAATCACCCCTTAAAGTAATGCGACTGTTTACCCTAACACCCTGTATAATGTTACAGTGTCCAACTTCATGTGCTGGTTTTTGACGATGATCAGACCATCAAAATGAACAAATTTCTCTATGGGTCCAACGAAATCGCGAAAAAATCTACTCTTCCTTACAAAATCTACTTGATTCGATTTTTTCGCGATTTCGATGTTATTATTTATTATTTTTGGTTGGGCTATTGCAAGCAAGGGTCGTTGTGTAACACTGCGACCATCAAGGGTCTTTTGTGTTCGCCCCAAGCTCACCCATATTTTACGCATACCTCCGAACTTATGGTATTTTCTTTTCATTCTCGGGAATGCAGGTTTCCTCACGATGTTTTCCTTCACCGCCGAGCTAGTAAATGATAAATACAATTGCACATAAATTCCAAAGAACTTAGTGGTACAGGCCAGGAATCGAACCGCGTGATCGAGGCGCTAGCTCTCTTCCGTATGGGCTATCATCGCTCTTTTCGATGTTGGGTCCCATAAAGAAATTTGCTTAGTCTGATTGTCAGATTTAAAAAAAAGGTCTCATCGCCTTAAAAAACCTTCAGCATATTAAGAAAGACCCTATACATGGTGTAAAATATAATGCGTTACAATATTAAAGGGGGTGCTTCAGACTATCAAACTTAACAACATTCACTATGGAGCCAACATCGAAATCATGAAAAAAAGAGCTGTTCCATAGAAAGCGTCACTGGATACTACAGCACATTTTTTTCCACTATTTCCAATTTATGGTCTGAACACCCCGTTGGATAAGTACCTAACGCATTTCATTTACTCACTGTATACCTACCTATGCTCCTCGTCTAATCTAAACTATTATAAAACTGTAACAAGTGTGTCTGTACGTGTACATTGAAGATATTTACAAAAAGAAGATTATGATATGGTTTTTAGGTGTCCCTGATTCCAAATCACAATTTTTTGGATTTTTTGTCCGTCTGTTTGTTTGTTTGTTCGAGCATCACACAAAAACTACTGAACCGATTTTCATGAAACTTTTTATGTTTGATAGCTTATGATCTGACTTAAAATCTGGTATATAATTTATGCGGACAAAGTCGCGGGTAAATAGTATAATATACAAACACACGATTACTAAATCTAAATTACTTTATCTTCTACAGTCACGTGAAGAATTAAACTGCAACAGTATTCTTAATTCTTTGCTGGAATCTTAAATTAATTGGCGTTTTAATTTCAAATAGCGCTAAGCTTTCTGGATTTCCAGGAAATCGCGAAGAGGCAGATTTCCAAGAAGCTGGAAATTAATAAAAGTAATCAGCTAGCTATTTCTGCTACAAAGAAGTGAGATATTACGATTTTTTTTTGCCAACAGCAAGAGAGGGAAAATAATAAAAATATTGTTTGGAATCATCTAAAATCAGATGAATACAGGGTGGAGAGGACGAGTGACAGTAGATGTACGAAAGAGATATATGTTGCTAATGTGAGTGGAAGTGTCGGCAGAGGGCGCCCTCGTAGGACGTATGCTGATCAAATCAGTTGCGTCCTACAAAAAGGGGAAGTGCGGAGTACTCGAAACCGACGGGCATGTATGAAGAGATGTATGGATGTGCATGAGGCAAAAGAGGTATGTAAGGATCGTAGTAAGTGGCGCGCCCTGGTCTCTGCCTACCCCACTGGGAAAGAGGCGTGACGTTATAGATAGATAGATAGAGATAGAATACAGGGTCCTTCTTAATACGCTGAACAACTTTCTCAATGGCACCTACATCGAAATCGCGAAAAAAAAATCTACGGGTCCATACAACACTGCAAACCTACTTGAGATAAATGTATGGGACAGCTGATTTTTTTTCGCGATTTCCATGTTGGTCCCAAAGAGAAAGTTGTTCAGTTTGATGGTTTGATCATTCCCTTATAGAAGTGTCATTTAGGAATGATCCTGTATTTTTTGTATTATTGTAGATTTGAAGAAAAAAGAACTTATGGTGTGAGATTAGTTTTTTCGATTTCGTTTTTTTCTCCTTAGTGAAAGTTGTTCAGTTTGATGGTCTGAAGCCACTCTGAAGCACCCTACGAATATGAATGTATAGAAATGTAAATCCAGCTCAAAAAGTGACACCAAAAAAACTACACCGTATTCGAAATTTTTTCCTTAAAAACTACACCTTGCCGCCAATGGGTGCCAAAAATTATGCTGCTTTTGTTTAGAGTTATTCTTCTATAGTTATACTTATTCGTAGGAAGGACCCCCTTAAGTATTACTAGGGTGTTTTGTAACATCCTGTATACAGAAAGCGTAGTAACCTATGTTGTGTTTGTGTAAACAAGTCTTCAGCGGTATTTCGTTCAAGTAACTTAGTCAAAGTGTAAACAGTCCTATTAGGTAGTAGTTAAGTAAACAGAGTCTGAGTGAATCTCTCCGGTGCTCGGTTAGACTTAGAACTGTCTCTTCTTGTTTGTTTCAGTTGTTTTAGTTAGCTAGTGAATAGGAGATTTGAACCATGTGTGATGTTTGCCGCATGGAGAGAAAAGCAGCTTTTATTTGAATTTTGAAGTACACAGGGTGTATTTAATGCGTATACAACGTGTTAATAAATTAGCGCAAAACCTCATACACCCCAACTGATTTATAACAAAATAATTAGATTGAAACAATAATTTCATTCTTTTGATACTTAAAATTTAAAGTTATTAGCATTTTAAGTTTTGAGGCGAAAATGATTTGTTATCATTTCAGCACTGAAAGAAAGCGCTAACATACTCATGGATACATTTTTATAATCTTGTTTTGGTAGTAAGTAGGGTGAGTGTGTCCTTGCGGTGGGTTGACATCGGGTTCAGAAAATTTGTAATTTTGCAAAAAAATTATTTAATATTTTGAAAAAAATTACCTATGTTGAAACCATGATAATTCGACTGTGCTCTCGATTGTAAACAAACTACTTTCTAGTTTTGCGTTAATTCATTAACACGTTGTATACTTAAGGGGGTGCATCAAACAAAAAAGCCGTGGTGGTCCAGTGTCGAGTAACCTTGCCTGCCGTGCAGGAGGCGATGGTTCGATCCCCGTCCAGGCCGACTCGTGCCAATGAGTTTTTCGGAATTTATGTACGATTTGTAAAACCACCGGCTTTTCGGTGAAGGAAAACATCATGAGGAAACATGCATGCTTCAATTTCGAGGCATGTATTGTACCTACTATCCGTTACAAGTGGCGACGGGCTCACTCCCCGTCACACTGGACAGAGTTTCGGTACGACTAGTGAAACGTGGATATTCTGAGGTTTCAGAATATCTCTGACTACCCCCTCGGGGAATATAGTCGTGAGCATATGCTATGCTATGCTGGTGCATCAAACTGAACAACTTTCACTTCACTATGGAGACAACATCGAAATCGCGAAAAACAAAATCTTTTCATACATTTTGGTCGAGTTGCTATTGAACAGCAGATTTTTTTTAGAGATTTCAATGTTGGCTCCATAGTGAAAGTTGTTCAGTTTGATAAGGTATGTAGCGCATTTTAGTACACCCTGTATTGTATACTTATTCTGTGATTCAGCCTGAAAAGCATCAATAGAACATTTAGGATGCTAGTGATGTAACCACAACTGGAAAAGCAAACCACAAACTCTACCCATCTTTCTCTCTCTAATGGAACACGCTATGGATCAGAAGAGATCAAGAAGAATGGAAGAGTTGGAAGTAGACGATGTGGTGAAAGTCCTCCAGGAATGGGAGATGGAAGAGTTTGTTGATTTCGTGACAGAGAAACGGATGGACGGACGAAAATTACTGGTAAGTAGTGTTAAAACATTTTATGTACGATTTGTAACACCACTGGCTTTTCGGTGAAGTAAAACATCGTGAGATAACCTGCATACTTTAATTTCGAGGCATGTATTGTACCTATGGAGGTGCTACTTGGGAACGTTCCTCCATTGAAAAGGGAAGTACTTCCGCCAGGCTAGGTGTGTTGCCTGGGGACCGGCCGTTGCGGCATTGCGTGGTCCAACAGTTCTTAGTTAGACCTTGTATAGGGTATCGAATCTCTGTGATTATTTCTCTTGCGCGATTTATGTCTCGCATTCGATTGTGAACCTTATATGTAGTAGGTTACGAGTTGCGTATTTACGATGAACGTTGTCTTTGTATGGAGCATATTTCCGTGAGCGACGGTATCGCCATCTATTGGCATCTTTGCTATAATTTGTGGGTGCTGGACATCTGTAGTAGTTCCCCACATACCTACCTACTGTCCATTACAACTTTATTCCATGTAAGGACAAAACAATTTCTGGCCAATTCTGGTTAGCAAATATAATTTATTCATTAGAAAGATATACTATCCGACATAATTATCATGGACGTTACTAAAGCTGTTATAAGAATAAGTGAGAGTAATGTGTGTATCAAATCTATGTTTTTGTAATGGAATATACAGGGTGTAACAAAACGCCCTAGTAATACTTAGGCTGCCTGTCCATTGAAGCGAGCTGGCTGTTTGGTGCGAGCTGTGTAGCTGTGTAAATATTAACCAATCAGGAGCTCGGCCGATCTCGGTCGGATATCTGATTGGTTAATATTTACACAGCTACACAGCTCGCACAGCCAGCTCGCGTCAATGGACAGGCAGCCTTAAGGGGGTGCTTCAGACCATCAAACTGAACAACTTTCACTATGGAGCCAACATCGAAATCTGAAAAAAAATCAGCTCTTTCATACAAAACTGCAGTACCGTCTCGACTCAAATGTATGGGACGGCAGATTTTTTTTATTTTTTCTCGACGTTGGCCCCATAGTGAAAGTTGTTCAGATTGATGGTCTGAAGCACCCACTTAAATATTACTAGGGTGTTTTGTAACATCCTGTTTAGGTATTGTATAATTTGTCTATTGTACTAAGAATAAATGTTTCTGATTTCTGTAATTCAAAATAGCCATACAATTTCGTTTCTGTTTCGAATGGAGTATAGTGAAAAGTAGATGTTCTGAGTTTTCAGAATTTCTCTGACTACCACCTCGGGGAATATAGTCGTGAGCTTATACATACAATACTTAGGCCGGCTTGCGCCAGGCAGGGTTATCGTCATTAACTCAGAACTAGACGCTAATTTGGAATTAAATTATAATTATGTCTTTTACCATCCTGTTTTAGGGGGCTAAACTTGTGTTATATTTAAATTTTAAACCGCCGATGTGGTAGGTTTAAGTCACTAAACTACGTGCTAAATATGGCTAAATGTCAAAATTGAGGCAACAGCTGTTTTTGTTGACATGATTGAAAACTGAATGATTTTAAAACAAAACGATGAAAACGAAATGTCATTGCCAAAATAAAACAAATGAGACAGACAAATACAAAGAGATGCAGTGTGAAAGAGACATGCATTCAATGTTCATTCATCATTCACTTTTCATATTTTGTCGGATTACATAAACTCTATGGTCATTTAGGATGTTGCCAGCGAAAAATAGAGAACTGTTAGGTTAGTTAACTATGAACTAGTTTTCATTGGCGCAAGAAACACTTTAGGTCGGTGCTACTAAACACGGGGTTACGCATTTAACACAGCATTTGGCGCAAGTGGGCCTTACTGTATCAAAAGACATTACCCACGTGACATAGTGTATACATTCGTTTCGGGTCGTTTCGCAGCTGGCGAATGTGTATGATCAAAGAACACATACAAATCGTATAATAGCTGAAATTCTACACAGGATAGGAGGAATATCGTGCTTCCCAATGAAATGGAAATTATCCTTTTCTGCAGTGGGATTTCTTATAAAATTCAAATTCAAATTTACCAGTTTTGTATGGCAAACGGGATTGTGCAATGTCTTTTAAAATTCCTTTAGTTAGTGTAGATTTAAACAGTTTATAACCCTTCAAACACATTGTCGTCTCATGTGGGTCAACTCTGGAATACCGTCCCTTCCCTCGCTGACATACTTGCACGTAATTAGACCACCAGTTGATACTCTCAGTCTCAGTAGTCAGAGAGCCCACCGCTACAAACTGTACCTGCTTAAACAACAATTTGTACTCTTGTTGTATTAATTATTGTAATACTTTTTTTATAATAACGAATTTAAATAAAATAATAATATTTGTTCCCTAAATCCTCTTATAATATTATAATGTGATTTAATGATGGGAAAAACGGATTTTATTCCCATTTCAATACGGAGAAAAATATCCAGTAGTATAAGTGACAACTATTTGTATTAGCAGACTTTATTAGAATTTTTTTGTTATAAATATAATTCTGGCAGACTTCACAAAAAGGTAGTACCTACAATTTTCTATAATATATTTTTCGCCGTGAAGCTATATCGTACAGTGCGTTTGTTTTTATAAGTTCTTCAGGAAAAATTCGATATACAGTTATTCTTTATTACAACGTTGAATTAAAATTTCAACGATTAACATTTAATAATCTTGCGGAAATCGTCGTCAACGATAAGCAAGGTGCCCACTTACGCCTATAATCGATGCTAGCGAAGGAATAGATGTTGCTGTGACCAATGGAAAGACAGACTAAGGTGCTAGTTTAAACAGAAGTGACATGGCGTGAATGTGGCGCGAGCGGGGTGTGGCAAGTTATAGTACGTAGCATAGCGTCGCCGTCGTTTTGAGAATTACGCCCGGCGACGTCGCCTGGTGGCGGGGGCGCGATTTTCCTTTATGACAAAAACGACGCTATGTTACGTAATATAAGGTTTATATTGGTGTTACTTTGACTATCCGCCACCGCCACACGTCTCTTTTGTATAAACAGCACCTTAGGGTCAATCAATTTACACCAAAATGGCAGTGGCTGCTGGCCACTGCCGGCCATAATTAATTTTATGAAGATAATTTGAGGCGTAGAGTCACAGCCACGACACTCCTCGTACGTGTGAGCCCCCGCGTCGGTGACCTATAGGGTTGATACTTGCGGAAAACGAATATTCAATTCAATTCAATTCAATTCAATTATACTTTATTGCACACCAAAACAGAATATAAGCATAAACATATGCTCACGACTATATTCCCCGAGGGGGTAGTCAGAGACAACACACAACAAGACAACAGAAACAGAAAAAAACAGAATATACATTTGAATAAAGATATAGAATTACAAATAAGGTGGTCTTATCGCTAAAAAGTGATTTCTTCCAGACAACCTTATTTACACTGGTGCAAGGAAATAATAAAAGACATAGGTACTAATACTCTGGGGATGACACTAAGTAATTAGAATTGTTAATAATGTTCATTTCAAGTTTAAAATTATTTTAACAGAATTTATGTTGTAAAGAATATAGGTAATTATTTTGTATGTGGGTTACTTACAACGTATTACAGGTAGTTCTTTCTAATTAGTTTGTGTATTACAGCTGGTAACTATAAAGACTTAAGACGTTTCAAAAAATTACATTAGAGCTTGAACCTAAACTTTTACTTATATGCAAGAAGGTTGAAATTTTCCTTGCTTATACGACATAAAGTTTAACTTACTACAAAATGATGGGCCTCGTATCTCATTCATTTTAAGGGATATCAAAACATGATTTAATACAGATTGATAGAGAAAAAAATTCGAAGTTCAGTGGTATTTTCAGGGGACTTACGACAAAATGTCCCTTACGACATTTGCAATTTCCACTGTTGATGTTTTTATCGTAAGCGACAAATTCAGCATATGACGCGCACAACTATAAAGTTGCTTTTCAAATGTCGTAAGGGACATTTTGTCGTAAGTCCCCTGAAAATACCACTGAACTCCGATTTTTTTTCTCTGATTAAATAAATTCACTGTACGCTTAGGCACTTACATTAAAATCAATAGAAGGTATGGAACATATTCATCGCTTCTATCGAGCGTTTTTAGGAAGATCGTAAGCTGAGCTTTGCCCGCTGAATTTGTCACTCAAAATAAAATTTTATTGCTGTCTTTTGCGTTTAGTTGTTTATTCATCTATACTTATAAAACAGTTCCGCTGACTGACCGACAAATAGCTCACAGCTTAAATCGCTGAAGACAGAATTATGAAATAAATTTTCTGCGTAGGGGTGCACGAAAGGTTTTTTATATATTCGAATGAAAATACCCTTAAAATGTAGTTAGTAATTAAAACTAGTGGTGTATACGGGGTGTAAGGAAAAGTATCATTAAACTTCTAAACCACATACTCTACCCATCAAACTGAACAACTTTTACTATGTGAGCAAACCTTTCAGAACAAAAAAAAATCTGCTGTCTCTTACGTTTGAATCGAGTAGGTATTCCTACAAAAATATTGTTTCTTACAAGCGACACGATAAAACGTTAAAATCACATCGTAAGGGATAAATGTATTTTAATTTGAAGTAATGAGTAAGAAGTTACGATTAGAATAAACATGTAGTATGTAAATTCCAATTCATTAAAATTTAAAGTAATTATATTTCATTCGATTGTTTCAAAATAAAATAAATAGTTTGTGTGTTACATTCATCGATTTCTAGGTTTAGAATAATGCCTTAAAATTTGACAATAATTTGGATAATAATATAATCAGGTTGAATTTAATACATATTGATGTCGCAAAGAATTTATAACTCGTATTTAGTCATTTGTAAAATCGACATTAAATATTACCTATATTAAGTACGTCATTTTTAAATTTACTTATTTACAACTGGAAACAGAAACGGCAACATCAAATGTCAAATTCTGACATATTGAATATATTTATATTTTTTTCTTTATGGCCAGTTATTTTAAGTTGATTTTTATTTTACCTAGGAGTTTACAGGTCCAACGAATGACGTCACTAGTCGGACCGAAAAACGACTTTATTTTATTAAAAATATCTGTAATCTTTTCATTTTGAAATTTCTGACATAGAAAATATTTTTTTTTTCTTTTAATTACTGATTGGTTCGCTCTTGACCTCAATCCAGTCCTCAAGACGAAGATGGGGTCGAAGATGTAGCGAACTTACCCAAAAGATGCCTATTCACTCGTACTTTAAAGGAATTCGGGTTGTAAGTGCTCGGAAATACTGACGCAGGCAAGGCATTCCACTTCTTGGCTGTGCGCATTATAAATTATGAAAAACAAAAAACCCGACTGCATAAAAAAACTGTTAATTGAAAAGAGAAAAACAAGCTCTATAATCACTAATCAGCTATAACAACATTAAGTAAAATATAATTTGAATGTTATTAGGTAGGTATCGCAAACGGAGACAAAGATGAATTAAGTATAATACATACCTAGGTACCTTCCTTTGGATTGTCCTCACCTGCAATACCTACCTAATAACATTCAAATTATATTTAATTAATGTTGTTATAGCTGATTAGTGATTATAAAAAAAAAAAATAAAAAAAAAAAAAAATGTTTTATTTCAGACTAAGAATTGCCCATTGAGAGTGAGCTGATTGATTATAGAGCTTGTTTTTCTCTTTTCAGCTAACAGTTTTTTTATGCAGTCGGGTTTTTTGTTTTTCGTAATAATTTGGTTTATTTCATACTTTTTAGTCCTATGTCGAAATGGTAGCATAAAAGTACTACAATATACAACGTGTTAATGAATTAACGCAAAACCTCATAGAACCCAACTGATTTATAACAAAATAATTAGATTGAAACAATAATTTCATTATTTTGATAGTTAAAATTTAAAGTTATTTGCATTTTAAGTTTTGAGGCAAAAATGATTTGTTGTCATTTCAGCAATAAATGAAAGCGCTACCTAACGTACTCATGGATATATTTTAATAATCTAGTATTGGTAGTTAGTAAGGTGAGTGTGCTTTTGAGGTGGTCTGACATCGGGTTCGGTAAATTAAAAATTTTAAAAACAAATAAATTAATATTTTGTCAAAAATTACCTGTTTTGAAACCATGATAATTCGATTCTGCTCTTGATTCTAAACAAACTACTTTTTAGTTTATTCATTAAGACGTTGTATACATATTTGGAATCGTCTGTTTACTAGCTTTCATTTGATACACATATTGTAAATTTTTACAAATAAAAATTATTTATTCCCCTCTTTTTTAATTCCCAGATGCCATAATAAAAAATATAGCCTAAGTCACTCTCACGATTTTTACAAATCTAACGACACATCATACGTCAAAATCCATCGAGCCGCTTAGGCTGTAGGCCGTGCCAAAGAAATAGACATACAAACATACATACATACGCTCGAAAAACATAACCCTCCTTCTGGCGCAGTCGGGTAAAAAAGATTCAGAAAGGCGCTTGGTGCGGATATGTGGAATGTCAACCAAGAAATTGTGATATCCCGCGACAATTATTGAGACAATTATCTCGAAATAGTTTTCGATTTAGGCCTCCCAAAAATATTTTGACAAACCTAATTGGCGCCGACGCTGTAGGTACTTTTCGCAGCTGTCAAACAAGAGTGACGGAGCACTGATTATGATTATACTAACAACAAAAAGCTATAGGTATATTTTTTTAATGTCCTTTTTAACTTCACACAAACAGTTCCTGGGTAAGAACTAAGTTCCTCGTAAGTGACAAATATGGTTTATTCAAGTAATCTCTAGATTATGATATCCATATTTTTACACAGGCGGCTAAGGCACAGATATTTACGATTTTATTAAATTGAGAAAATTTTATCGTAAGTTGCAAAACATGTTCATTTGTACATGTCAGTACTTGTCGGTTACAATGAAATTGTTGAATATTTAATTTATCGTAAGTTGAGCGTCGGTCATACACGCCTTGTCACTTACGATAAAATGAATACCTTGTCACTTACGATAAAATGAATAATTAAAATCGTTCTTGTAACTATGTATTACAATAGTATTGAAAAAAAAAATGTTTTGCTACGTATACTTGCAAATTACGATATAATTTTCTCATTTATTTATTTGAGAAAAGTAACTACCTCTTTAAGTACCTACTCCTTCTAATTGTATACCTACTCTTTTGTGCTGTGCTTTGGAATTAAACTAACCTTGAACTAACCTGTGTCCATAGATATAGTAAACAGTTTTTAATCTAAGCCTGTGTCATTATATTATTTATGTTCGGTATTATAAATCAGTTACAAAGCAAACTGAACATAATTATCCTAAAACTAAAATATAACTATATAGTGTATGGTCTATGTATATTGGTCGGCGTCGCACGCTTCGCTCGCAGAATCAAAGAAAATATTTACCTATTTCAACGGCCGAGTCGTGCAGTCGTGCGAGCAACAGCAACCATGTAATTCAAGCGGTCAATGACATGTTTTCCCACCCGCTCGCATACTGCGCACCCCCCCTCGCTCGCCCGACCCGCACACATAGCCGCGAGCGGTTTTACGAGCACACATGCATGAGTGTCGCTTCTTTTCGCGGTAGTGTATATTTTCTTTGGTAGAGTTGAAGTCTACGCCATAGACTTTTCCGCAGCCGCCTGCTGGACTATACTTCCATAAACGCTCCGGCACTTAAGCGCCGGGCCCTTTGTTCAAGAACCTTCTCATTAAAACTTTACACTAAAACTATTTCACATTTTAACTGCTTAGTCAACATCAAACTTGGTAGTAGCATTCTTTAGTGTTTTGTAATTATAAAGTTCTAAGACATTAAAGTCAGCTGGTTTCGTATTCTGATACTTAAAGTTTATTTTGCACTTAATATCTAAGAGGTAATCTAAGTACCGTTTTAAGTACAAAGTACAGTTCGAGTAGGTAGGTATAGCATCTTGACTTTAATGAACTTACGTATACAACGTGTTAATGAATAAGCGCAAAACTAGAAAAAAGTTCGTTTAGAATCGAGAGTCTAGTTGATTTATCAAGGTTTCAACACAGGTAATATTTTTCTCAATAAATATTAAATAATTATTATGATTGTATAATTTTTTTACTAAACTCTTAGGTTTAGAGGCGCACAAGGTGGAGGGGTGCATCAGCGGCCTGCTCCTTGCATTGATAGTTAAATATTAGTAGCGAGCGATATATAGTGCGCTTTATTGATACTTTTCTATAGCCATTGGAATGGATTGACAATAAAAACTTAAAATGCGAATACCTTTTAATATTTTTTTAAATTAAATAATTATGTCTTTATTTCATAAATGCAAAAGAAAAGATGAAAAAAACACAAATAAACTTAATCAAATAGCCCGCCCCGTATCAATCCATCCAGGTGCAAAGGTGAACATAACGCTCGTTGTACTGCTATGGCCAACCTTTACACCATTAAATTATTGTTTCATTATCACTACATAGTATACTTCACGCTGTCTGTCTGTCCCTATGTATGCTTAGATCTTTAAAACTACGCAACGGATTTTGATGCGGTTTTTTTAATAGATAATGTGATTCAAGAGGAAGGTTTATATGTATATCACCCGTGCGAAGCCGGGGCGGGTCGCTAGTTAAATTATAATTCAGTTGGGGTGTACGAGGTTTGGCGCTTATTTATTAACACCTTGTATAACCAGGGCTGTCAGTAGATTTTTTATAATAATTATTCAGCCATTCTCCTGATCCTGAAGTTAAAAAGTTGCAGGAAGGCAAACAGAGGTAAAAAGATCCAAAATAAATAAAACAATGATTTTCTGAACCTAAGTAGATTTTTTCAATCACAGCACGTATTTTTTCACCATATTTTTTCAAAGCATCATTGTTTTAACCGAGACAGACAACATAAGAACTACATTGCGTTGTCGCTCGCTTTACGATTAACGTGACTGATTTTAAATGTAACTGTTCTGCGGTTTTCCAACTCAAGCACAGCTTTTAAGTTTATAAAATTTGTTGGTTTTGTATCCAATTTATACATGAGAGTTCAGAATACTAATAAGATACAAACAGCCTCCCAATTATAAAGTTTCGAACCTAATTAATACAATCTGGCAGCCCTGAATGTAATACCGCAATTCTCTAAGTCATAATTAATATGATCAGCATAATACTCTGCACCACAATCCTTGAGGTGATAGTCAGATATATTACAAACAATACTCAGATTTTCCATGTGGTTCCTGTTTAGAATGGATACAGGTTTCATATGCAGTGTATATGGGTGAAATAGACACCATCACTGCTCTCGAAATTCTATTTTCTAAAAATTAAGCTATAATTTGAACCTAACTTCCCAATATAATACATGAATTTTACATTGAAATAATACACTTAAAAGCTTAAAACATTCCACAGTACTTCAAAAACTTTTAAACTATTTGCATTTCATTTTAGTGCTCGCCTCTACAAGCCTTGTTCAAGTTAAAATTTATTTAAACCTACTTTACAAATTCTTCAGCCACAAACTTAAACAATAAAGCTTTCCTTGTACACTTTCAGGAAATCACCGAAGGGATTGTAAAGTTATGGAGACCAAAGGCAAATGCTAAACAATTTATACACTTTATACATAATTTAAAACAAAATCCTGATAAATATATCAAACTAAAGGATATTGAACCTAAAGATAAAGCTATAGAAGCTCAATATCAAACAGTGAACGTTAAAAGGATGAGAGAACAAAATGTTACAACTGCCAATGGCGTAGAAGAGATACTGAAGAAGCTAGTACCGGCGAAAAGTTTTCTATACAGGAATCAAGTACCTAAAACAGAAAAACCGCTATCATCCTATGTACCCATGGAAGGAAGCACAAGAAAGACAAGGAGATTCTTCAGATTGTCCTACGACTATCCAAATTTTGATCTGAAACAGTTCAAATTTTCCAGAAATGAAAATTTTAATGATAGAGGATACTATTCTATTAAATCGGAGAGTTCTAGTCAGAAAATAAAGAAACCTGAATCGAGGACTAAATATAAATCATTATCAGCTGCAGAAGAAATCATTGAAAAGTTTCCTGAAGACCATTTCTATGAAGACCTTTGTTACAATGACATGGATGAAAACAAAAACACAGATTTGAAAATAGCTAACCCAAATGTGAAACCATGTATGGCAAAAATACAGGAACTGTTTCACTCTTTCAAATTACCGTTCTTCAGGAGAAGTGAAGAGATAGAAGGAGATAAAACATTGAACGTTAATACAGCAGCAGCAAGTGAAAAAGAGACACATATATACGAGAACAGTGATAGTATAGCTGATATGTATGATTCAGTTCATGTTAATAGACCGGTTATAAATGTGTCGGAGATTCATCAGGTAATTAATGATTTCCACTTTAAAAGCTAGAAGCAAAATGTTTATATTACTTCTAATCGTGATAGTGAAAACGGAACTTAGTGAAGACGGATTGCGTTCCAATTAAGCGCCATTGCGAATCCTCCAAGAAACAAAAAATCATTTTTTAAATTGCATATAAGACATCACTAGCCTATTAAGGGGCGTCCGCCCGGTTTTGAGGTAACTTCGTAACCATTTTATACATTAACTATGGCACTTTTTAAGCAGAAAACAAAACTGAACAATCTACAGGATATGAGAAGTGATGTGGTTTTTCTCGAAATCTATTTTAATTAATAAAACTGAAGAAAAACGACTCCAAAGTCACCTCTTTTTTTCCAGTTGTAACCGTTTTACTCTTACATTGTTGATCAGAAGAATATGAAAATTTACAATATTCTTCACAATACAATATAAAATGATGTGGTTTTCTTATTTTTTGAAAATTCATAAAAAATCATACAGGTTTTCAAAGAAAACGGAAAATTTTGACCGGAGCCGCGCAATTGAAGCGGGATGGCTAATTGCAAAAGTTTGCTTGTAAGAAAGAGAGTCTTGCAGATGGGAGGAGTAGCCTTAAACGTTCCAATGCAGTTCCTACATAAGCCTGCTCTCAATAAGTAGGGAGAGGACGAGTAGACCCAGTGTTTAAGTACTGATGGAGGCAATTTAGTGGTCAAGATGTATTCAATGTATGTTCAAGCCTCTGACTTAACAAATAATTAGTAACTCCATTAGCACAATCTAATGAAATCCAGTACCAACTGCTTTGAAGTACAGAACTAAACTAATATAATATCCAAAAGTTGAATGGTAAGGTAACAAAATGATATCTTTATCATATCCCAGGCGTTGCCGGTAGAAGAATACCTGGAGCCAGTGCAGGTAAACCGGGACTACTGTGACGTGGAGACCAGGGCCAGAGATGAGTCCATCCTGGGGTACATCATGAACATCTTCGAGACCAGGTTCGGCATCAGGAGAGGTGAGTACACATTACGAATCAGTACTATCGATATTAGTGACATAGTTCCTAAACTCATTCCGTATTTCCCTTTTGGGGTGGTGAGAATCTTAACTATAAAAAAATATTTTAAAAAATGTTAAACTCGCATCAGAACCGTGACGTCACGTAACCTGATCGAAAATTTGTAAGCATATATATAGTCAGACCGTGACGTCACGTGACGTAAGGCGTAAGATCTCTTAGTTTTCACTTCTGCCGGCACTCCTGGAGCGCAACCCGTTGTTTTTTTCTCAAATCAACAATGTTCCATTGGGGTTAATAAAAATTGAAACGTCTGCCTGCAGGGGTACCATGGAGAAAGTTGTTCAGTTTGACGTTCCGATCATCCCCTTAAAAAGTGTCAGCATTATCTGGTCAGCATATTAAGAAGGACCATAATGGTACACTGCCAAAGTATGTAAACAAAAAAAAAAATAGTGCCATAAACTGAACACGAAACAGGTGATAAAACCTTGTTTTATCCTAACATCGAATATTACGGAGCTAGCCCCCGCCACGGGGGTGACGGGTCTGCGAGGATTCGGCCACGGAAATGATCATAATAACGTACGAGTACGTAATGCCATTCGACATCATTTCCGACTCGGCTTTAAATGGGATAGACTCACACCGTTCAGTAACGTGTAGGTAGCGATCGTCGTCAAGTTGAGGGTTAAAATAAATTGCCACCTTCTCTCTCTCACACACACACATACATACACTACATAGGCGTACTATATCGTCGTTTTTTTTTTCTACAATATTTGGGAGACTATAATATTTGATTAGGAAACTCGATGGGGGAATGTCGAAAATATTGTTTTATTTCATTTTATTACTTGTGCGTTAGCACCGGATTTCCGCCAGTATCAAGTAGTTTGTAGGAATTAATTGAATCAGGCGTTACTTTGCGGAAATCCATGACTAATAGGTAGATGATACGATTGTATCAAGACCTCCGCCTCTAAATACCTAGTAGACAAAGTTGTATTACGTAATAAAATACAACCTGCTTACCAAATAATTTCTACTCTAAGCAGGCAGCTGGTAAGCAGGTTGTATTTTATTACGTAATACAACTTTGTCTACTAGGTATTTAGAGGCGGAGGTCTTGATACAATCGTATCATCTACCTATTAGTTTGTAGGAGTATATAACGTTCTAATGAATTAGCGCAAAACCTCATACACCCCAACTGATTTATAACAAAATATTTAGATTGAAACTTTAATTTCATTATTTTGATTGTTAAAATGTAAAGTTATTCGCATTTTAAGTTTTGAGGTTAAAATGATTTGTTATCATTTCACCAATGAATGAAAGCGCTAACGTACTCATGAATACATTTTAAGAATCTTGTTTTGGTAGTAAGTAGGGTGAGCGTGCCCGTGCGGTGGGTTGACATCGGGTTCAGAAAATTTAAAATTTTTTAAAAATGTATTTAATATTTTGAAAAAAATTACCTATGTTGAAACCATGATAATTCGATTCTGCTCTCGATTCTAAACAAACTACTTTCTAGTTTTGCGTTAATTCATGCATTAATGAATTAGCGCAAAACCTCATACACCCCAACTGATTTATAACAAAATATTTAGATTGAAACTTTAATGCCATTATTTTGATAGTTAAAATGTAAAGTTATTCGCATTTTAAGTTTTGGGGCAAACATTATTTGTTATCATTTCAGCACTGAAAGAAAGCGCAAATGTTCCCATGGATACATTTTTATAATCTTGTTTTGGTAGTAAGTAGGGTGAGTGTGCCCGTGCGGTCCGTTGACATCGGGTTCAGAAAAAAATATTTAATATTTTGAAAAAGATTACCTATGTTGAAACCATGATAATTCGATTCTGCTCTCGATTCTAAGGGCTATTCTACGAACGTGTGATTTTTTTGTTCGCACGAAATAACTCCAGAAATATGAGTCTTACACCAGCTGTGTTTCGTTACATGCAATTAGATATCTTGTTCTACAGGTGTCTTCAAAAATGTCACGCATAAATACATAATTTATTCGAAATTCTTAGCCGACAGTACGTGATCTGTCACGCTCTGTCGACTGTTCGCAAACGCCTTCCGATGTTTAGTTAAGGACAAAAAATGCTTGTTCCATAAACAGATGAACATTCCCAGATTGCATATGTCATGCACATTCTCAACTCCTTATTTACGAAGTTTTAACATTTTAACCACGAAAAATAGAAAATTACAGATGATTCTACAATGTTACAAAATTTTCCATCACATCTGTCGACGTGTAAGGTTTGGAGTGAAATATATTTAAAAAATTATGGTGACTATATTTTTTTTGTTTATTTGGCAACACTCAGGTATACCTGTCATCACCCTAAGACAATATTTTTTTATAACATGAACGATGCGCTCGTTATTCTGAATTACAAAGTGGTTCTACAGCGTGTAAAAGTTGCCGCGTCACTTCTTGAAGAAATAAAAAAAAGTTTTGTAACATATTTTTAACCATTTTTATCATGTGGCCTTGTCTAGAAGAGGGATCTCATCACTCTGACTAAATTTGCTTAAACATAGCCTCAAAAACATAATTGCTAAGCCAACTTTTTCAAATTTTGCCACTTCTGTCGACTTCACTCCTGTCGATGGTTTGTCGACAGAAATGATGATTTTGTCCAGAAAAGGCGATTTCGCCGCGAATTTCTACGCTTTCTGAAGTTACATTGCTGCAAGTATTGTGCGTGGTCACAATGCGGTGTGTTGGGACCAAGAAATTATCTTCGAAATGCGAGTAATATGCGCTATGTCTGCACATGGTCTTATTTAATAAAATAATACTTAACGTGGTTTGTTTTAATAAAGCCTTACGTTTTCTTAGATGCCATTAAAGAAATTAATATACAGAGAAAAAAATGGAACGGTATAAGCAGCAGCAGGAGGAAATAGAAGGCGAATGGCGGCGGAGTGGATTAGAAAAAGAGATCCTAATTAGCTCATGCTAAATTAGAAGAAAGAAGGAAGAAAGATAAAAAAGAAAATTATAGGAAGACAAAGTTAGGATGAGTAAAGGGATAACGTAAACAATGGTACCTCACCACCTAATGACTCAAGAAGCTCACATGACAATGGAAATGAAGATGAAGGTGTAGAAAATGGTTCCGATATGAAGTATACTCTACAGATCAAGACATTCAAGACTCTGGTGATATTTTTCCCACACGCGCGTGCCCAAAACGTATCCGTTTACAGCCATATTCAAGTGACGACACATTTTTTTAATCAATCGACAGAAGTGATGTCACTTCTGTTGACACTTTTATTTTATTTTTTTAGTGCTATTTTTAAAAATTTTGCAGACCGTAAAATATGATTATGGGACTCATAACTTTGTGTTTTTTTGTTAAGTGTTGATTTATTACAAATTTTCGAATACATTTAGATTTATAACTAAAAGTGTCATTCCTGTTGACTTTATGGTCACTTCTGTCTAGTGACGAAAATTGAAAAACTGATTTTTTTGATTAAATTATTAATATTGATCTCTGTTGCTATTTTTAGAATGTTCCTGTATATCTTATTAAAACTTTAACACAGAATAATAAAAGAAAAGTTGATATTTACTTTTATTTTCCTAAACCGGCTCCATCATAGAATTACCCCTAAACAAACTACTTTCTAGTTTTGCGTTAATTCATTAGCACATTGTATAGATACAGCCAAATAGGATAGCCCAATCTCAGGTATTGTTTTTGATCAAGAACAAGAAGTGATTTCGGATTGCGGAGCCTCGTGGCAGGCAAAAACGCGAACCGTGCGAACACCACGCGAGGCAAGTGCTTGTGTCAGAACTTGCAACGTTACGCTCTTCGACATTGTTATGGCGGGATCTTCTACTACAAAATGTCAACTGATTACAAAGCGGTGTAACACGCGGCCTTAATCCAGCGTTCCAGCGCAATGAAATTACCAAATCCAATAAGTTTTCTACGAACGCCGTCATTTTGACGTCACAGCGTTCGGATGGACGCATCGATCCATATTAATAACTGTTCATTTGATTGTCGCTGCAATACAGATTCATCAGGACTAAAACGCAAGACGTAAAAATACAGGGTGTAAGTGATAGCCTAGCAAATACTAAAACGGAGACCTCAGACCATCAAACTATCACTATGGACCTCTGGAAATGCGAAAAAAATCAGCTGTCCCATACATTTTAGCCAGGTAGGTACAACAGTTTTTTATGGGACAGCTGAATTTTATTCGCGTTTCCTGAGGTAGACTCCATTGTGAAAGTTGTTCAGTTGATGGTCTGAGTTCACCGTTTCAGTATTTGATAGGCTGTCACTTACACCCTGTATACTGCGCTGTAATGTAACAACGAAGTGACACCAGAGTACCTTTTGACGTGAAACGTCTTTTATTTAGGTTAGTAAGAGGTCACTTGTAATAAAACCGGTCAAGTGCGAGTCGGGTTACTCGCGCACCGACATCGACAGTTCCGTACCACACCACCACAGAGCACAACATTTGACGCTTGTATGTATTACCGTTTTTACGATAGAGCGTGAAGTAAAAACGCTCATAAAATCTAGTTTCTTGTTGAGAACCTCCCTTAATTTTTAACTTTTTGACTTTTATTATTTGTTAACAAATCCGCCATAATAACGCATAATCTGAGAAAGTGTCAACTATCACGCTATTACGGTTCAAAAGTAACAGAATAAAATAAGGTAAGACTAAATAGGTAGGACAGACGGACGGACGGGCGGACGGACAACGTAGGCTTAGTAATAGGGTCCCGTTTTCAACCTTTGGGTACGGAACCCTAAAAACCATAATATGTAAAGAAATAAATGTTATGACAAGATCACTTATTACTTTGGTTGTGGACGCAGCATTAGAATAATGACTGAAAAAAAAAACTATTCAATTTGAACTTGCACCTGAAGAAGGCAAAATTCTCCAAATTTTACGGTTCATCGAGCTGGCTGTAATACATTTACAAATAATGAAACTAGACTTTATTATTCATTGTCTTCTTTCATTGTAATTTACATTCAATTTACTTATTTATAGAGATGAAAACGATTTATACGAAAAAAAGGTTTATCACCTCTGAAGATTTTTAGTTTGACCTTTTTCGTAATTCTAGTTCATATTACGAGTACCTATATGAATGAAAGATATAATTTTTTTATAATTTGACGCCATGCACAAAATCAGTGGTTCGCTTTTGTTTTTAACAATGATCAAAAACAACCTTTGTTTTGTGGTTTGCACTAATTAAAAAAGGAAAACTCGGATATTTATTGTTTTTTTTATATTTAACTTCTCATCAATAAATACAGCATTTTCTAAAATACTTAATACATCCTACATAAAGAAGATTGGCAGATTTGGACCCAGCCATTTTATACGAAAACTAGAAGCCATTCAGGATGGTGGTCATAATTATTATAAACAGAAAAAATTAAGGCATTTTTAAAAAAAACTTCCACATCTCCAGAAGTCCGGATTCAAAAGTAGAAATTACTAGCAAAATAGACAAATCGTCCAAAAAACAGTAGCAAAACGCAACCACGACAGCTATTTTCGTCTAATATTATCACTGAGGTATTTTTGGACGTTACGGAACGTATTTGTCTTGGTTGAACTGATAGTATGTGTGATTTCGTTTTCTTCCATTATCATAATATTGTACGGTTATCGTGAATTTTCATTAAAATAAACACAATGAATGCGTAGAAGATTGAGTGGACTATCTAATAAGAAAGATTATGAATTTCACACACTTGATACAAAAGGTATCATAAGGAGAAATACCTTTCCCCCAACTTCTTCAGATTAGAACCAATTTACATTTTTGTTAGTTTTCATGTATGGGACCTATATGTCTGGGTCTCACATTATATGGCCTTCCGCCAAACTTCTTTCGACAATTTCTGCATCATCTGCATGTTCCCTCGAGATACATAGTCGTGAGCATATGCATAATGCTGTAACTATAAATAAATTATACTTATAACAACTTCCACTTTCTCATAGTATTGTTTTATTTTTCCAACAAACATGTGTCATATGGAGCTCATGTGTAATAGTGATGTGCTATCGTAATCAAAACATCGATAGTGAACTAAATCTCGTTACAAAAAAGACGCGCAATTTTAAACTAATTTAAACTTTGATTGCATCGTCTCATCTTGATTACATTTTCTAATTGGGTTTTAATTGCAAACTGTTCAAACAACTTTTTGTTTGTTTTTGCTTCTTGAAGATAGGGTTAATTAATTCTAATGATATTTAGACGAACGTTCAAAGATAATCTTATTGCTTCAGATCTTATAATTAAGATTAATTCTCAAAAGAAATTTCAGGCTTTTGTGTATTAACTAATAAGATTTAAAATGAAAATGAAGAATGGTACCTTTTTCAACGAATTTTTAGAGAACATACATATAAAATACTTATTTTGAAATAAGTACTACTTATGTACTTGAGTACATTTTACACGTAACACTTCTTATTGAGTAGAATACTTGTCATGGGTAAGAAATAAAACTAACTTGACAAATTTAAAAGTAGAAAATAAAAATAAAACCGATGTCTTTTACATTCGCATCTGGAAGAACAAACTATCGGAGTCGCTGTCAAGCCGGTAAAAAACTGGTAATATTTTTTTTAACTTTCTACTAATTAAAAATTTTACCTATTATCAATTTTCATTAGTAAAATAGCTTGAGTCAGGCTCAAAACATCGAAATATCGAATATGTAAAATGTGTGTAAAATTTACTTTTAAATGAAAGCTTGTAATTGAAAACAAAGGCAGAAAGGTACTGAAAAAATTATAGTACCTACCTACTAAAATTATTGATTTTTAAAACGTTGATAATATCTAATATTAATATTATAAAGATAAGAAACTAGGAAAAGCACAAGTATAATGTCGATAAGTAGGTATAGTTTTAATGTCACATCACTAATATCGTCTATACTCTCTTTTGTAAAAAAAGTTAAATACAAAAGGAAAGACTTCTGTGGGACATTTCAATTTATTAAATTATCACTTGACTTGGAATGCAGTGGAGAGTGTTTTGTGCTTGTGTGTCTGTGTTATTGTAAATATTTTTAAACAATTAAAACTAATAATAATTAAATATTTAAATAATATAATAATTATAACCTGGTTATGTGGCTATTGGTAGGCAATAGTACAATATTTTAAATAATGTTGTTCAGGTGACAAGTGTTTACTATCGGAAACAATAAACGTGGTGACTCTACCGTAATTATTTTCGGTTAAGAAAAATTCTTCTTTTTTAAATTTATTTTTATGGGAAGTTATGCGTTTTATTTACAACAGATAGGATAAAATAGTGACACAATAAATACAAATAAAGTGACTTAAAACTAAACTAACCTAGGATGTGGTGCAAGTTCGGTCCTTGTGGGAGAGTACCCAAAACGCTGGCCGCATTTCCTCGCTGAATGGCTATGAAAGAAAGAAAGAGAGAAAAATATTTATTCACCATAAAATCGGAAACACACACCACACACACACCATACCACCACCACACCATTCACCATTCTATGCTGATCTGTTGAGCGAGGAAAGTGCCAGCCCTCGGGTCCCTGTCGAGTCTTTCAGGCGCTTTGATAGGTCTTTAAAAAGCCCTTTAAATTTTATAAATAACTAGCGGCCCGTCCCGGCTTCGCACGGGTGGACGTCTAATCTTTTCTAGCAATAAATATAGCCTATGTTACTCAGGGTGAATGCAGCTTTCTAATGGTGAAAGAATTTTTTAAATCGGCCCAGTACTTTTTGAGCCTATTCATTACAAACATACAAACATACAAAAATTGGTACAAATCTTAATTCGTACAAATCACCTTAAATAACATTAAAAAACACAATGCACACAAACTTATTTCAATCTACACTAATATTATAAAGAGGAATTATAATATTAGTGTAGATTGAAATAAGTTTGTGTGCATTGTGTTTTTTAATGTTATTTAAGGTGGTTTCAGTCCATACAAACGTGTGACGCACAATACGCATAGACAGAATTAATAAAAGTAATATTTTATATATGGAAAAATACTTTAGAAAATCTAGATGTCGCGTATCAAATAACATTTGCAATTTATAATATAATTACGAAGATATAAAGCTTTGAAAATTTTTATCTTTCGGCTTTATATCTTCGTAATTATATTATAAATTGCAAATTTTATTTGATACGCGACATCTAGATTTTCTAAACTATTTTTCCATATAATACAAAGTCACTTATATTAATACCGTCTACGCGTATTGTGCGTCAAAGTTTTATATGAAATTGACCCCTCTGCAACCGCCTTAATGTTTTCCTCTTAAATACGAAATAATAAATCTTACTAATATTATAAATGCGAAAGTTTGTGACGATGTTTGGATGTTTGGATGTTTGGATGTTTGGATGTTTGTGTGTTTGTGGCTCAATCACGCCTAAACGGCTGAACGGATTTAGATGAAATTTGGCATGCAGATAGAATGTGTTCTGGATTAACACATAGGATACTTTTTATCCCAGCAATGGGTTACTGTGGGACTCTGTGGGATAATTCCAATGTTTTATCATGCTCACTAGCGCCGACTTGACGCTGACAGATGTATTTGGGTAGATTCCAGTGCAGTAGTAAATAGTGGTTGCTTTTTTCAACACTTCTGTCAAGAGCTGTGTAGCGTAGTTGGGAAATGGTCAGGTTTTCGCACAAGAGGTTTGAGGTTCGATTCTTGGTTGAGATTTTTTTTTAAACTACTTTTATTCATTTTTCAGCGGATTTGACAGAAGCAGTATAATATAATATCCTGAGATTAGATCAGATCCAATTTTAGGACAGTACGTTTTCATTGACTTTTTTCTTATTTTAATACATACATTGTAGTGATCCCAAGCAAGCACGGCTTTTTATTATGGAAACAATACAACAACGGCACAAACATGTTGAAACCATGATAATTCGATTCTGCTCTCGATTCTAAACAAACTACTTTCTAGTTTTGCGTTAATTCATGCATTAATGAATTAGCGCAAAACCTCATACACCCCAACTGATTTATAACAAAATATTTAGATTGAAACTTTAATGCCATTATTTTGATAGTTAAAATGTAAAGTTATTCGCATTTTAAGTTTTGGGGCAAACATTATTTGTTATCATTTCAGCACTGAAAGAAAGCGCAAATGTTCCCATGGATACATTTTTATAATCTTGTTTTGGTAGTAAGTAGGGTGAGTGTGCCCGTGCGGTCCGTTGACATCGGGTTCAGAAAAAAATATTTAATATTTTGAAAAAGATTACCTATGTTGAAACCATGATAATTCGATTCTGCTCTCGATTCTAAGGGCTATTCTACGAACGTGTGATTTTTTTGTTCGCACGAAATAACTCCAGAAATATGAGTCTTACACCAGCTGTGTTTCGTTACATGCAATTAGATATCTTGTTCTACAGGTGTCTTCAAAAATGTCACGCATAAATACATAATTTATTCGAAATTCTTAGCCGACAGTACGTGATCTGTCACGCTCTGTCGACTGTTCGCAAACGCCTTCCGATGTTTAGTTAAGGACAAAAAATGCTTGTTCCATAAACAGATGAACATTCCCAGATTGCATATGTCATGCACATTCTCAACTCCTTATTTACGAAGTTTTAACATTTTAACCACGAAAAATAGAAAATTACAGATGATTCTACAATGTTACAAAATTTTCCATCACATCTGTCGACGTGTAAGGTTTGGAGTGAAATATATTTAAAAAATTATGGTGACTATATTTTTTTTGTTTATTTGGCAACACTCAGGTATACCTGTCATCACCCTAAGACAATATTTTTTTATAACATGAACGATGCGCTCGTTATTCTGAATTACAAAGTGGTTCTACAGCGTGTAAAAGTTGCCGCGTCACTTCTTGAAGAAATAAAAAAAAGTTTTGTAACATATTTTTAACCATTTTTATCATGTGGCCTTGTCTAGAAGAGGGATCTCATCACTCTGACTAAATTTGCTTAAACATAGCCTCAAAAACATAATTGCTAAGCCAACTTTTTCAAATTTTGCCACTTCTGTCGACTTCACTCCTGTCGATGGTTTGTCGACAGAAATGATGATTTTGTCCAGAAAAGGCGATTTCGCCGCGAATTTCTACGCTTTCTGAAGTTACATTGCTGCAAGTATTGTGCGTGGTCACAATGCGGTGTGTTGGGACCAAGAAATTATCTTCGAAATGCGAGTAATATGCGCTATGTCTGCACATGGTCTTATTTAATAAAATAATACTTAACGTGGTTTGTTTTAATAAAGCCTTACGTTTTCTTAGATGCCATTAAAGAAATTAATATACAGAGAAAAAAATGGAACGGTATAAGCAGCAGCAGGAGGAAATAGAAGGCGAATGGCGGCGGAGTGGATTAGAAAAAGAGATCCTAATTAGCTCATGCTAAATTAGAAGAAAGAAGGAAGAAAGATAAAAAAGAAAATTATAGGAAGACAAAGTTAGGATGAGTAAAGGGATAACGTAAACAATGGTACCTCACCACCTAATGACTCAAGAAGCTCACATGACAATGGAAATGAAGATGAAGGTGTAGAAAATGGTTCCGATATGAAGTATACTCTACAGATCAAGACATTCAAGACTCTGGTGATATTTTTCCCACACGCGCGTGCCCAAAACGTATCCGTTTACAGCCATATTCAAGTGACGACACATTTTTTTAATCAATCGACAGAAGTGATGTCACTTCTGTTGACACTTTTATTTTATTTTTTTAGTGCTATTTTTAAAAATTTTGCAGACCGTAAAATATGATTATGGGACTCATAACTTTGTGTTTTTTTGTTAAGTGTTGATTTATTACAAATTTTCGAATACATTTAGATTTATAACTAAAAGTGTCATTCCTGTTGACTTTATGGTCACTTCTGTCTAGTGACGAAAATTGAAAAACTGATTTTTTTGATTAAATTATTAATATTGATCTCTGTTGCTATTTTTAGAATGTTCCTGTATATCTTATTAAAACTTTAACACAGAATAATAAAAGAAAAGTTGATATTTACTTTTATTTTCCTAAACCGGCTCCATCATAGAATTACCCCTAAACAAACTACTTTCTAGTTTTGCGTTAATTCATTAGCACATTGTATAGATACAGCCAAATAGGATAGCCCAATCTCAGGTATTGTTTTTGATCAAGAACAAGAAGTGATTTCGGATTGCGGAGCCTCGTGGCAGGCAAAAACGCGAACCGTGCGAACACCACGCGAGGCAAGTGCTTGTGTCAGAACTTGCAACGTTACGCTCTTCGACATTGTTATGGCGGGATCTTCTACTACAAAATGTCAACTGATTACAAAGCGGTGTAACACGCGGCCTTAATCCAGCGTTCCAGCGCAATGAAATTACCAAATCCAATAAGTTTTCTACGAACGCCGTCATTTTGACGTCACAGCGTTCGGATGGACGCATCGATCCATATTAATAACTGTTCATTTGATTGTCGCTGCAATACAGATTCATCAGGACTAAAACGCAAGACGTAAAAATACAGGGTGTAAGTGATAGCCTAGCAAATACTAAAACGGAGACCTCAGACCATCAAACTATCACTATGGACCTCTGGAAATGCGAAAAAAATCAGCTGTCCCATACATTTTAGCCAGGTAGGTACAACAGTTTTTTATGGGACAGCTGAATTTTATTCGCGTTTCCTGAGGTAGACTCCATTGTGAAAGTTGTTCAGTTGATGGTCTGAGTTCACCGTTTCAGTATTTGATAGGCTGTCACTTACACCCTGTATACTGCGCTGTAATGTAACAACGAAGTGACACCAGAGTACCTTTTGACGTGAAACGTCTTTTATTTAGGTTAGTAAGAGGTCACTTGTAATAAAACCGGTCAAGTGCGAGTCGGGTTACTCGCGCACCGACATCGACAGTTCCGTACCACACCACCACAGAGCACAACATTTGACGCTTGTATGTATTACCGTTTTTACGATAGAGCGTGAAGTAAAAACGCTCATAAAATCTAGTTTCTTGTTGAGAACCTCCCTTAATTTTTAACTTTTTGACTTTTATTATTTGTTAACAAATCCGCCATAATAACGCATAATCTGAGAAAGTGTCAACTATCACGCTATTACGGTTCAAAAGTAACAGAATAAAATAAGGTAAGACTAAATAGGTAGGACAGACGGACGGACGGGCGGACGGACAACGTAGGCTTAGTAATAGGGTCCCGTTTTCAACCTTTGGGTACGGAACCCTAAAAACCATAATATGTAAAGAAATAAATGTTATGACAAGATCACTTATTACTTTGGTTGTGGACGCAGCATTAGAATAATGACTGAAAAAAAAAACTATTCAATTTGAACTTGCACCTGAAGAAGGCAAAATTCTCCAAATTTTACGGTTCATCGAGCTGGCTGTAATACATTTACAAATAATGAAACTAGACTTTATTATTCATTGTCTTCTTTCATTGTAATTTACATTCAATTTACTTATTTATAGAGATGAAAACGATTTATACGAAAAAAAGGTTTATCACCTCTGAAGATTTTTAGTTTGACCTTTTTCGTAATTCTAGTTCATATTACGAGTACCTATATGAATGAAAGATATAATTTTTTTATAATTTGACGCCATGCACAAAATCAGTGGTTCGCTTTTGTTTTTAACAATGATCAAAAACAACCTTTGTTTTGTGGTTTGCACTAATTAAAAAAGGAAAACTCGGATATTTATTGTTTTTTTTATATTTAACTTCTCATCAATAAATACAGCATTTTCTAAAATACTTAATACATCCTACATAAAGAAGATTGGCAGATTTGGACCCAGCCATTTTATACGAAAACTAGAAGCCATTCAGGATGGTGGTCATAATTATTATAAACAGAAAAAATTAAGGCATTTTTAAAAAAAACTTCCACATCTCCAGAAGTCCGGATTCAAAAGTAGAAATTACTAGCAAAATAGACAAATCGTCCAAAAAACAGTAGCAAAACGCAACCACGACAGCTATTTTCGTCTAATATTATCACTGAGGTATTTTTGGACGTTACGGAACGTATTTGTCTTGGTTGAACTGATAGTATGTGTGATTTCGTTTTCTTCCATTATCATAATATTGTACGGTTATCGTGAATTTTCATTAAAATAAACACAATGAATGCGTAGAAGATTGAGTGGACTATCTAATAAGAAAGATTATGAATTTCACACACTTGATACAAAAGGTATCATAAGGAGAAATACCTTTCCCCCAACTTCTTCAGATTAGAACCAATTTACATTTTTGTTAGTTTTCATGTATGGGACCTATATGTCTGGGTCTCACATTATATGGCCTTCCGCCAAACTTCTTTCGACAATTTCTGCATCATCTGCATGTTCCCTCGAGATACATAGTCGTGAGCATATGCATAATGCTGTAACTATAAATAAATTATACTTATAACAACTTCCACTTTCTCATAGTATTGTTTTATTTTTCCAACAAACATGTGTCATATGGAGCTCATGTGTAATAGTGATGTGCTATCGTAATCAAAACATCGATAGTGAACTAAATCTCGTTACAAAAAAGACGCGCAATTTTAAACTAATTTAAACTTTGATTGCATCGTCTCATCTTGATTACATTTTCTAATTGGGTTTTAATTGCAAACTGTTCAAACAACTTTTTGTTTGTTTTTGCTTCTTGAAGATAGGGTTAATTAATTCTAATGATATTTAGACGAACGTTCAAAGATAATCTTATTGCTTCAGATCTTATAATTAAGATTAATTCTCAAAAGAAATTTCAGGCTTTTGTGTATTAACTAATAAGATTTAAAATGAAAATGAAGAATGGTACCTTTTTCAACGAATTTTTAGAGAACATACATATAAAATACTTATTTTGAAATAAGTACTACTTATGTACTTGAGTACATTTTACACGTAACACTTCTTATTGAGTAGAATACTTGTCATGGGTAAGAAATAAAACTAACTTGACAAATTTAAAAGTAGAAAATAAAAATAAAACCGATGTCTTTTACATTCGCATCTGGAAGAACAAACTATCGGAGTCGCTGTCAAGCCGGTAAAAAACTGGTAATATTTTTTTTAACTTTCTACTAATTAAAAATTTTACCTATTATCAATTTTCATTAGTAAAATAGCTTGAGTCAGGCTCAAAACATCGAAATATCGAATATGTAAAATGTGTGTAAAATTTACTTTTAAATGAAAGCTTGTAATTGAAAACAAAGGCAGAAAGGTACTGAAAAAATTATAGTACCTACCTACTAAAATTATTGATTTTTAAAACGTTGATAATATCTAATATTAATATTATAAAGATAAGAAACTAGGAAAAGCACAAGTATAATGTCGATAAGTAGGTATAGTTTTAATGTCACATCACTAATATCGTCTATACTCTCTTTTGTAAAAAAAGTTAAATACAAAAGGAAAGACTTCTGTGGGACATTTCAATTTATTAAATTATCACTTGACTTGGAATGCAGTGGAGAGTGTTTTGTGCTTGTGTGTCTGTGTTATTGTAAATATTTTTAAACAATTAAAACTAATAATAATTAAATATTTAAATAATATAATAATTATAACCTGGTTATGTGGCTATTGGTAGGCAATAGTACAATATTTTAAATAATGTTGTTCAGGTGACAAGTGTTTACTATCGGAAACAATAAACGTGGTGACTCTACCGTAATTATTTTCGGTTAAGAAAAATTCTTCTTTTTTAAATTTATTTTTATGGGAAGTTATGCGTTTTATTTACAACAGATAGGATAAAATAGTGACACAATAAATACAAATAAAGTGACTTAAAACTAAACTAACCTAGGATGTGGTGCAAGTTCGGTCCTTGTGGGAGAGTACCCAAAACGCTGGCCGCATTTCCTCGCTGAATGGCTATGAAAGAAAGAAAGAGAGAAAAATATTTATTCACCATAAAATCGGAAACACACACCACACACACACCATACCACCACCACACCATTCACCATTCTATGCTGATCTGTTGAGCGAGGAAAGTGCCAGCCCTCGGGTCCCTGTCGAGTCTTTCAGGCGCTTTGATAGGTCTTTAAAAAGCCCTTTAAATTTTATAAATAACTAGCGGCCCGTCCCGGCTTCGCACGGGTGGACGTCTAATCTTTTCTAGCAATAAATATAGCCTATGTTACTCAGGGTGAATGCAGCTTTCTAATGGTGAAAGAATTTTTTAAATCGGCCCAGTACTTTTTGAGCCTATTCATTACAAACATACAAACATACAAAAATTGGTACAAATCTTAATTCGTACAAATCACCTTAAATAACATTAAAAAACACAATGCACACAAACTTATTTCAATCTACACTAATATTATAAAGAGGAATTATAATATTAGTGTAGATTGAAATAAGTTTGTGTGCATTGTGTTTTTTAATGTTATTTAAGGTGGTTTCAGTCCATACAAACGTGTGACGCACAATACGCATAGACAGAATTAATAAAAGTAATATTTTATATATGGAAAAATACTTTAGAAAATCTAGATGTCGCGTATCAAATAACATTTGCAATTTATAATATAATTACGAAGATATAAAGCTTTGAAAATTTTTATCTTTCGGCTTTATATCTTCGTAATTATATTATAAATTGCAAATTTTATTTGATACGCGACATCTAGATTTTCTAAACTATTTTTCCATATAATACAAAGTCACTTATATTAATACCGTCTACGCGTATTGTGCGTCAAAGTTTTATATGAAATTGACCCCTCTGCAACCGCCTTAATGTTTTCCTCTTAAATACGAAATAATAAATCTTACTAATATTATAAATGCGAAAGTTTGTGACGATGTTTGGATGTTTGGATGTTTGGATGTTTGGATGTTTGTGTGTTTGTGGCTCAATCACGCCTAAACGGCTGAACGGATTTAGATGAAATTTGGCATGCAGATAGAATGTGTTCTGGATTAACACATAGGATACTTTTTATCCCAGCAATGGGTTACTGTGGGACTCTGTGGGATAATTCCAATGTTTTATCATGCTCACTAGCGCCGACTTGACGCTGACAGATGTATTTGGGTAGATTCCAGTGCAGTAGTAAATAGTGGTTGCTTTTTTCAACACTTCTGTCAAGAGCTGTGTAGCGTAGTTGGGAAATGGTCAGGTTTTCGCACAAGAGGTTTGAGGTTCGATTCTTGGTTGAGATTTTTTTTTAAACTACTTTTATTCATTTTTCAGCGGATTTGACAGAAGCAGTATAATATAATATCCTGAGATTAGATCAGATCCAATTTTAGGACAGTACGTTTTCATTGACTTTTTTCTTATTTTAATACATACATTGTAGTGATCCCAAGCAAGCACGGCTTTTTATTATGGAAACAATACAACAACGGCACAAACATAATAACGTCCATGACCGAACCGGGATTCGAACCCAGGACCCTGGTTTGGCAGTCCGACGTGGTAGCTATTGCACCAAACGGGTCGTCAAATATAAAAAAATACTCTTTATTTTAACCTTTTTTAAAGTTATTGTAGTACGTTTTCATCTTAAAAGATGGCGTGAGGCGTATTTTAAAAAAAAAGTGTGCAACTATTATTTATTCCAAAACCTAGCTAGCAGGAGCTTTATTGAGTTGATTAAATTCCTGATCTCAAAGTTCATATATTTTCGACCATACTTGGGCTTACTCGTAACTCACGCTTTAGGTGTCTCAGAAATTAGGTCTTACAGATTTGATTGTAAAGTAACTTACCGGGTGAATTGAAAAATAATTAAATAAATAACGCTCACAGTCACATACATTGTAATGATCCGAAGCAAGCAGTAAGTATATGCTTTTTATTATAGAAACCATACAACAACGGTACAAACAAATCTACAAGCGGTACTTCATGCCTGCACAGCTTCTTACTCTCTACAAAGCCCAAGTGCGATCTTGCATGGAGTACTGCAGTCACCTCTGGGATGGCTCTGCGAAATACTAACTTGACGCACTGGACTCAGTTGAGCGTCGAGCCAAGAGACTCATCGATGACGATGCACTCGTCGAGACTAAGTTACACGGTCTGGAGCACCGACGATTGGTCGCTTGTCTGTCGGTATTCTATCGGCTACACTTCGGCGAATGTGCCCAGGAGTTACATGACCTGATTCCACCATCCCCCTTCCTTCATCGTACGACAAGACGTAGTGCGAGACTGCATCCATACGTTGTCGATATTCCAACAATCCGCACAAATAGGTTCGCATCCTCTTTTATAATGAGAACCGGTAAGGTTTGGAACTCTCTCCCTGCGTCTGTTTTCCCAAGCAAATACAATCAGGATATTTTTAAAAGAAGAGTAAATAGGCTTTTTCTGGGCGAGCGCGCTACATCCTCGGCTTCATCTACACTTTCCATCAGGTGAGCTGAAGCCAAGCGCAAACCCATAACGAAAAAAAAAAAAAAAAAAAAACATATTACATCCATGACCGAACCGGGATTCGAACCCAGGGCCCTGGTTTGGCAGTCCGTCGTGGTAACCATCACACCAAACGGATCGTCAAATATTAAAATTTTTCTTTCTTTTAACCTTTTCTAAAGTTATTGTAGTATCGTTTTCATCTTAATATAGGTATGTCGTTAGGCGTATTTTTAAAGCAAGCGTACAACAATTCTTAATTCCAAAACAAAGCTAGCAGGAGCTTATGAATTAGTAGTTTGAGCCCAATCTGAGCTAATTCTACGGTTAGTATAATAATTGTGTTGCAGAAAATTTTGCCAAATGTTCGTTTTGTTTGATTTTCGGTTCAATTATGATTTAACTATACTTATCTAAAAAGTCCTTATATAACACCACAGGTCGGTAATGTTCCTTGGTACTTTCATAATAGCTAAGTTAGGTTAGAGATTTACAAATCTGGCTTTACAATATTTTTTTTAGCAAGTTGACCATATTTTGCTTGCTAGAATATCATCGTTTTAGCTCTTTGCTCTTTGCTCATTGTGCACTAGCCCGCGTGGTAGAGCATCCTCTATCCTCTAAAGGTTATTTGTGAGTAGAGGTCTGTGATCTGCAGTAGGACGTAAGATGATTATTATGCTGCTCGACATAAATAAAACACTAATAACCGACGAACAGTAGAAAAATTCAAGTGATGGATCAGTGAATGACTATTTTTTTTATACCTACATACTTACTTAATGTAGATACTTTCTGATTTTGATTCAGCTCAAGTTCATGACTATTATCCTATTCTTATCCTATTATGGGGGCTGGCAAGCCAGCAACACATCAACCCAAAGGTATCTTTTGTGTTGACTCCTAATTAATATTTATTCACCATTGAAAAACGTGGAAAATGAGAGAGGCAATAGCGTTCAGGGGAAGAAACCTGTTATCTCCCAGTTTTGAATAACCATATCTCAGGGCACATACGTTTAGCCACCAAGACAGCGCAGTCAAACAGTATAAATGTTCCATGGTCTCCTCTTCCTCTCCGCACGCTCGGCAACTGGGATCTAGGGTGAGCTTTATCATGCCTGTGAGGCGTAGTACCCGGTGAGGGCTCCGACGATAGCACGAGCTTTGCCCCTGCTGTTGTTCAGTATGAACTGTGGGATTCGTGGTGTTATATTGCTGATGAATTTCCTGCAATGTTGCAGACCCGAGAAGCCAGAGCATTCTGGCATGTGTATTTTATCAGCCCATTCCTTAATGGCCATTTTAATGTTACATGCCAGGGTTCCTAGACTTGGTTCTGACCATGACCTTCATGACCCTTAGACGAGACATGAGACAAAATTACATGTCCACGCAGACGAAGTCGCGGGCAACAGCTAGTAGATAAATAAGAATGAAAAACAATAAAAATACATAACGTAACGTAACAATAACAACGTAACTATTTCCGAGACGCGGTGGTAGAGTCAAAATGACGTCAAAAATCTATCTACGTGATATTACATCGTTTTGAATAAAAAAAATTAACTTTGACTTATGTGAGGATATGAATGACTAAGGACTGAATCATTCATAACATCTGATGTACCTACGTAATTGAAAACATTGCATTAATTGATATTAATCTGCTGGATTGAATTTCAGTCACTGCTTTTAAAGTGGCCAATTGTCATTTTGTATATGACCATTTTTGTTTTCCTATTTCAATAAATTATGACTGGCTTTTCGACAGTTGCGTTGTTATTTATTAATTTAATTAAAGTCGGGATCAGATCAATTTGGGATACTAATAATATTGGCATTTGGCAGTAAACAATTTAGGTAAAGGGAGAGATTTGTTTCAGTTTAGCTTAGTTATTTAAGGACGTGTTTACTTTGTAAACTGTAAATGTAAAAGTAAAATGTAAATTTTAAAATAAATTATATAAATGAAATAAAATGAGGTCAACTTAAAAAAAATCTGGTAAAAATAACCTCTGCACAGACAGCTAGGTAGATACATAATTTTTCTTCAGTAATCGACGACATAAAACGACAACACATTGAAATCAATAAATTAATGAATGTAACACAATGTAACACTAACAAACATTATGTGTTGGTGTGTGAAAGTGAGTGTGCCACTCATAAACAATCTGGGTGTGAGACTGACTGACAGCGTAGTTGACTTCTTCTGCTATCTTCTACATTGCCTCACAGATGTCGTCACAGGTAAAATATTTAATTTAACACAATGTAAAACCAACAAACATTATGTGTTGGTGTGTGAAAGTGAGTGTGCCACTGATAAATAATCTGGGTGTAAGACTGACAGACAGCGTAGTTGACTTCTTCTGCTATCTTCTACATTGCCTCACAGATGTCATCACAGGTAAGATATTTAATTTAACACAATGTAAAACCAACAAACATTATGTGTTGGTGTGTGAAAGTGAGTGTGCCACTGATAAACAATCATGGTGTGAGGCTGACTGATAGTGTAGTTGATTTCTGTTATCATCTACATTCCCTCACAGATGTCGTCACTGGTAAGTTAGGTACTCAGAATTTTTGGTGACTGATACTGATTTCGGAAAGAAATGAAAGAACTAATCGGTGCGGTGGTATGAGTCAGATACACAACACGTACCTGACTGCTTTCGTAATTTATTAGTCGATATAAACGAAGTAAAAGTTTGCAGGCTGAAGTGGCAATGAGCTGGTCATATCTGCCGAAGAACTGGCAACCGATGGGGAGTCAGAGTTCTAGAGTGGAGACCATAAACTGGCAGGCGTAGTATTGGGACGCCCTTTAGCCCGCTGGATCGACGACCTAAAAAAGGTAGAGGGGAGTGACTGGACGAGGAAGGCCGAAGAAAGAGTTTTGCTGTACGCCTTGGGAGAGGCCTATGTTCAGCAGTGGACGATAATAGGCTGATGGTGATAAAGGATCTGGTATTGTGTTACATTTGTAAATAGCGACGCAAAAATGATAGTTTACTTCGATCCCTTACATCAACCTACAATATTCATTCGCCCAGCCATTATCCATCTATAATCAATTAATGAACATCCCCACTATTAGGGGTTCTATCCCTAATTACAATTATAGACACTCTAAAGTGTCTATATCAATTACACGGAACGTTTGCCGACGGGTTTACCCCTAATGTCTTCGATCCCTCGAGATATATCGAGTTTCCTATTATGTCGGTGTTATTAGTAATATTTTGGTACAAGGTTATGTGTTTATGTGGGTGAAAGGCTGGCCACCTCTCACTTGACACGTCATTCCATCCTGAAACTTAAATTTCTAAATATGAGCCAATACTAGAGGAACTGACAGCTGAGAGAGCGAGATGTACCTAGCGGCGCCACTGTATAATAGAAAGAGATACGTGACGCGAGGCAATAGAACCGTTTTTGGGAACTTGTCAGCACAATCGACTGGGTAAATATTCGTGCTCTGTGAATAATTAGTGAATCTAAAGTGAAGTCGTAGATTATTTTGTGAAATATACTAACACTATTTCATTAAATTACCTACGATTTCACGTTAGATTCACAATTATACACAGAACTCGAAGTTTAAGGGTGCCGATAAGTGCCGACAAATGCACAAAAAACGGTTTCATTTGACAACTCATGTCAGTTACTCTATTGAGCATTGCTACAACTACATTCTTGAACAGAAAGTTGTTAGGTGTAGCAATGTTTCTGACCACCCCAAAAGGGAATTACGGTCGTGAGTTTATGTATGTATGTGTAGGTTATGTATTTACTCCCGAGTTCTGGAGAGGTACGGACAATTGAGGGGTTCGAATCCGCATGGACGAGATGCCATGTACCAGTGAGTTTTTCTAACTTATACAGGGTGAAATTGATATCATTAGCATCCTTTTAAACTAAGAGTCTACCCATCAAACTGAACAACTTTTACTATGGGAGCAAACCGATCGGAGCAACTAAAAAATCGGCCGTTGCATACATTTGAGTCGAGTAGGCACTGCAGTTTAGTATGGAACAGCTGATGTTTTAGTTGCTCCGATCGGTTTGCTCCAATAGTGAAAGTTGTTCAGTTTGATGGGTAGACTCTTAGTTTAAAAGGATGCTAATGATATCAATTTCACCCTGTAGAAGAAATTCTGATCCGTATTCCGTATGTGAAGTCCACCACGCCCATTCACCAATGGACGCCAGTGCCTTGCTGATGATGATGATGATTGACCACCGTAGTGTTGTGGAACTTTTTTAGGAACTATTATCAAAAGTTAAGTAAAACAGATCGGTATGTTCTGTTTTGTTTTTGTTGCTGTATGTTTTTGGTGTGCAAATAAAGAATATTTATGTAAGTAATGTTATGTTATGTACACTACTAGTTGATTCAGAATATTTGGATCGGTGTTCGTAGTTTATTTAGAGACATTATACAGGTTATAAGGAAAAGTAGGAAGGGGAGGTTATTTCGCGATATAGGTAATTTCGTGATAATTTTTTAAACGTCTGCCGCGGCCTAACCCGTAAAGGAATTGACGCAAAACCGCGTATGTACATGCAGTAAAGTGTGCTTAAGATAGTAGTATGATTCTCAACTCAGTAGCTTTTGAAACAAGCTTGCAATGAGTTTTTTCTCAGAACGAAGGACGAAATCGCAATCAGCTGTGACAAATGACGACAGTAGACAATGAAATGAAGTTTTAATTAGTAAATAAGTAATATATTTAAAGAATGTGGTATTGAACTGATAGCTAAATGTTTTACGAACAGATTGATATAAATTGTGCATTGGATTTCAAGAATTTTTCATTCAAATATCCTTAAGTTAGGTGTGCAATATTTTAAGTGATTTTGCAAATTTTTTTTGTGATTTGATAGAGATATTTTTATATATTTTTCGTTGTTAAGCTACGGTCTGAGCTGTTACGGTATGACCTTTAAAACTAACTTAGATCAAATTCGTCAACTACAGATAAGGCTATTAAAATATTTGGTATCTGAAAAAGTTAAAAATAGCTGCAATAAAAATTATGAAAAACTATTTATCCTATGTAGTATTATTCCAGTTGATTATAAAGTCAATTACCTACTCGCTATTGAAACATATCTATCTGAAAAACATAAAACACCTATTACACATTGTTACTCCACCCGATCAGTATCAGACCGTAAGCTTGCAGAACTACCATTTAATAACTACTATGGTAAACGGACACGAGTGGCTGTTCCCGTTCCAGTTAACTGACCATGCTGGGAGAGAGGCGCGCAAGTTTGCATTATCGCTAGATCTCACCCAGCTGGTGAATCAAGCAACGCGGGTACCGGATGTTGATGGTCATACGCCCAATTGTTTGGACCTTCTGCTGACTTCAGATCCAGACAGGCACTCAGTATCGGTCTCTGCCCCGCTGGGAACGTCCGATCACTGTCTGGTGAAATCCGTGTCGATCTGCTCTCCTCCCGATGACAGCCCTAAGGGCACGAGGCGAGTCTGGCGATACGGGTCGGCAGATTGGGATGAGATGCGGCATTTCTTTGCGTCTTACCCGTGGCGGCAAGTGTGTTTTTCTTCGAGTGACCCTGCTAGTTCGGCTGATGCGGTTGCGGACGTGATACGACAGGGAATGGAATATTATATTCCTTTCTCCGACATCTCACTCGGTCACAAAGCCCAACCTTGGTACAATGCGGATTGTGCTCGCGCTGAGGCTAAAAAAGAAGCCGCCTACCAAGCATGGGTCCAAGCTCGCGACCGCAAAGTTAGAGCTCGTAGGGTTCGCGCGAAGAAGAGGGCCTTTAATTCTGCCGCCAAGTCCTGCAAACGGGTGATCCGGAGGGCTCGATTCGACCATGTCAGCCGCATTGGAGCCAAACTGGCATCCTACCCTTCTGGTAGTAAACAGTTCTGGTCCCTTTCAAAATCGGTCGAATCCAACTTCTGCCGTCCCACTTTGCCTCCCATGCAGAAGCCTGATGGGTCGCTGGCTCACTCCGCAACTGAGAAAGCTAATTTATTTGCTTCTCTGTTTGCGAGCAATTCACGTCTGGACGCTGGTGCCAAACAGCCGCCAACCATCCCTCGTTGTGATTCTTCGATGCCGGAGGTCACAATACATACAAAAGAGGTCCGCATAGCATTGCGTAGTCTGGATGTGAATAAGGCCAGTGGTCCTGATGGTATACCTGCAAGAGTGTTGAGATATTGTGCGCCTGAGTTGTCTCCTGTTCTAACACGCCTGTATCGCCTCTCTCTCAGAACAAGAACGGTGCCTAAATCCTGGAAGCTTGCGAATGTGCAACCGGTACCCAAGAAGGGCAGTCGTGCCGACCCCTGCAACTACCGCCCTATCGCCATTACTTCCATTCTCTGTAAAGTCATGGAAAGAGTACTTAACAGTAAGTTGCTGTCATACCTAGAAGACAATGATCTACTCAGTGATCGCCAATATGGCTTCCGCCGGGGGCGATCGACTGGGGATCTTCTTGTGTATGTGACGCACTGCTGGGGCGAGGCCATCGAGAAGCACGGTGAAGCACTGGCTGTATCACTTGACATCTCGAAGGCCTTTGACAGGGTATGGCACGCTAGTTTGCTGAGCAAGCTTCCCGCTTATGGCATCCCCGCTGATCTTTGCAGCTGGATATCTGATTTCTTGAGAGAACGGTCGATTAGAGTTGTCATTGACAGCTGCTCTTCTGACCTTATGGCAATTGATGCTGGAGTTCCTCAAGGGTCTGTTCTCTCCGCGACACTTTTCCTGCTGCACATCAATGACCTCCTTGTGTCAGGTATTGTTGGGTATGCAGATGACAGTACTGTCATGGAGAGATATGTATCTGGCGCAGGGGCCAGCGGGGATAAAATACGCTCGCAGAGGGAGGCCATGGTTGAGCGGACAAACTTGACTTTAAGTGTTGTCTCCCAGTGGGGTGACAATAATTTAGTCAACTTCAACGCCACCAAAACACAGGCTTGTCTGTTCACCGCAAAAAGGAGTCCGTTTAATCTGACTCCTACTTTCCGGGGTACATCTGTCCCTGTTTCCGACAGTCTTGGGCTTCTGGGTATAAGCTTGACCACAAAACTCAACTTCGGCGCTGACATCGAGTCTAAGGCTCAAACTGCGGCCAAAAAGCTGGGCATCTTAAACAAGGTGAAGCGGTACTTCACTCCTGGACAGCTCTTAGTATTGTATAAAGCTCAGGTCCGATCATGTATGGAGTACTGCTGCCACCTGTGGGATGGCTCAGCCAAGTATCAACTTGCCGCACTCGACTCGGTTGAACGCAGAGCCAGGAGGCTCATTGGCGATAGTAAGCTGGTGGAGGCCAAGCTTCATAGCCTAGCCCACCGCCGCAGAGTGGCCTGCTTGTCGGTCTTCTACAGATTGTACTTCGGTGAGTGTGCCCTAGAGCTGCATGAGCTCATCCCACCTTCCCCTTTCTACTATCGGACTTCCAGACGCACCGCGGGATATCACCCCTTCTTGGTTGACATCCCACATATCCGCACCAAGCGCCTTTCTGAATCTTTTATAATGCGCACAGCCAAGGAGTGGAATGCCTTACCTGCGTCAGTATTTCCGAGTACTTACAACCCGAATTCCTTTAAAGTACGAGTGAATAGGCATCTTCTGGGTAAGCTCGCTACATCTACGACCCCATCTTCGTCCTGAGGACTGGATTGAGGTCAAGAGCAAACCCATAGTTAATAAAAAAAAAAAAAAAAAAAAAAAACACGTGCCTACCTGACTCCCAAGATTTGTAACTCCATTCCTCTGTTAAGAGATGAACATAAAATTTCTATAAACTGCTTAAAATCTAAATTAAAGAGACACTTTTTGGATGAGTTGGGGCTGTCGGTTGATTGACCAATCAATTGATTGATTAATCGATTGAGAGGCCTTATTCGTCTAAGGTGTGTCTCGCTCTTTCGTAGTGTAAAACTCAAAATGTTACTTGAAGGTATTTTAATGATAGTGTAAACGGAGAAAAAGAAATACATATTATATTTAATAAAATAATTACAATATCAAGAAACATAATGTTACATAACAATATATTAATCATTGTTGTATTGTTGCTATTATTCGGGTCTTGGTCGCATTTATATACTACAAAGCTGTGACAAAAGCGACTAGGTATATTTTTCTCTCCGTTTAGTGTACTTAGTAATAGTAAGGTACAAAAAACATAAGTTGTTAAGAGCGCTTCGCCGACAAACTGCTGTACAGTTTGGCGTGGTAATTTTTAAGACACACATGTACCCTTTAAAGAGAATAAATAAATTAAATTAAATTAAAGAAATATAGGATTCATAAGCAGCTGGTTATTTAGAATATTTCTAGAAAGGCGTTTTACTCTAGGATTAACGTATGACGTTCTGTTCCTAAAAAGGATTTTTTGGTATTACCTATTTCAGTATGTATTATTTCGAAATCCTATGAGTTTGGTCTATCACGATATTACCTATCCACTGTCACGAAATTACCATACCTTACCACGAATTTACCTATGTCACTTTATCTCCAAGCAAATATTACAAATTTATGAATGAAGAATCTAGTATCAAACTGTGTGTATTCATAAATTAAGATCAAATATATGCCCAAAACTTTAAACAATATGCCATATCAATCAGTTAATCTTTATTTGAGTTATAACAAAAATTGTTAGGTGTATCACGGAATAACCTCCCCTTACCCTATCATTAGCCGTTAAACCACATTTACTCTACCCATCAAACTGAACAACTTTTACTATGGGAGAAAACCCCCAAAACAAAAACAAAATCTTCTGTCTCATACATTTGAGTCGAATATTCGCTAGTATTGGAACAGCTGATTCTGAGTCTGTGGTTTAAAGGTTAATGATTCTTTTCCTTACACCCTGTTTAATCTCAACAGCGACATTACCGCTATTCCGCCGCGACATGGACTTCAATACCTTTAATGTACAGACAGACGAACAATACCTGCACAAAGTATCCCAGAAGCGGCTTCATAGAAACGAGCGAAATACTCACGTTGATCTCGCATCAAGTCAGGCGAACGCCAGTACTGTCTATTTATTTTGTGTCCGTACCAGTGCCTCTATTCCGTAAGGTATAGGTACTAACTTTATGGTCCGTACGCAAGCTGTGTGCCCGTGTTTCGCTCCGTTGGCAAGAGCAGCCCTTCTGCAACCTATTTTGTCGTACCTTTATGAAATAGATTTGTTACAATTAAAATATTGATTTGGTCAACAGAAACCAACGACTCAAACCAAACGGAAGAATGCGATGACTATAAAGACGTGTCCACACCCGACGAACGAGATACCGCCAAATGGCCGGACGACCGCAAACTCCGGAAAACCAACATGGCGGACCGACCGCTGCCCGTGCCGGTCGAAAATGAACCTTATTACATGAACATAGATCGGGATGAGGCGGAGAATTTGCTGAGGGGACATCCGGACGGCACTTTTGTACTGAGGCCTTCAAGTCAGGTAATTAGAGACGTTTTGTGTGGCTTGATAAAGCACAGCTGAAAGAGATTGGTATTTATTGAGGACGAGCTTTGGCATAAGACTTCGTCCGCACCGGCTAAAAAAATCAGTATAGTCTCGTAGTGAGAGTTGTTTAGACTGAATGGTCTGATTATCTCCTTAAAAGACTGTTAGCATATTAGACACTTGACTCTAACAAAAGTTTTCGCTTTAATGCTTAATATTTCGCTAACGGATCCCTAAATCGAAAAATAGTTTTCAAAAACCTATAATATTTTTAAAAGAACTATCCAACGATACCCCACAAATTGGAATAGACGAGAAAAAAAATGTCATCCTCACTTCGCGTGTAGGTATCCTAAAAAAATATTTTTCGAGATTTTATTTTACCACTTTGTCGGTGTGATTAATATGTATACCCATGCCAAATTATAGCTTTCCAGTACCTACTAAGCGTCTCTGAGCTAAGCCGCGGACAGATGGACGGACGGACGGACGGACAGCAGACGAACGGACATGGCGAAACTATAAGGGTTCTTTGTTCCTTCGGAACCATAAAAACGAGTGGTGTATAAGAGTATGCGACTTCATTGCCTTAGTGTTGTGATCCTAACACGAGTGGTGGTTATGTGTGTATGTATGCCCGTTATAAGTTACAGAATATTTCACAAATAATTAATTGTTACTTTCCCCGACAATACCCATTCTCATAGATAACACAATAATAAGGATACAAGGCCAAAACTTCCGAATATAGCTAATTGCGTTCACTCCATCCACGAGCCTCCCCTAATGTTCCGATATAATACGCACGCCCGTAATAAAGCGGCGATGTTTGCCGAGATACGCTAGATTTATGACATGAAGTTCCCACACTCTAGTAATTGCTTTAGGTATTCCAAATAACGAAAAGACTAACGGTTAGATATAATTTTAGGCTCAGTTGTTGCTTACATGCAATACAATGAGTTTTTCTAACTTATAACACAGTATAAGACAGTAATCTATCTTCATACAATGGTACCAAACGCGGCGTACGCCTCGTAGCACGCACACACCGACAATATCTCCGCGTAGCCCCGTTTGCGTCTGGCGCATTCTTATCAGTCTCACATATTTTTAGTGTGGGCGTGCTACGAGGCGTACGTACTGGCGAGCACACATACAAGCCGCGTTTTATACCATTGTATGAAGATAGATTACTGTCTTATACTGTGCTTATAATACCGACTGCTCTCGAACTGTGAAGGAAAATGTGAAGAAACCTGCATACGTATAATTCTGATCCGTATGTGTAGTCTACCAATCTGCATTTGGCACGCGTGAACTGACGCCCATTCACCCTCCCTGAGGGAAGGTCTGCGCCTTACAGTAGGACATTTATAGTCTGATGATGAAGCTTTTATCACCTCTCTTTCCCTCCCCAGCCAAACCACGCCTACACCCTCACAGTATCCTGCTCGAATGCGGTCCACAACGTCGGTGTCCGCCGACGTCCGGATGGCAGACTCGCGCTCGGGTTCGCTCGGCGCGGCGAACGAAGCTTCGCGAGCGTGACTTCACTGCTGCGTCACCATCGCCGGCGCAGGCTGCTGCTGGTGGCCGGCGGCAGCGTGTGCGGAGCTACGACCTTGAACGAGTCGCCTCAGTATTATCAGACGCCTAGTGGGCTGCCGGTGTTAGGTTAGGTTAGGTTAGCCTCAGTATTATCAGACTTCTAGTGGACTGCCGTTATTAGGTTAGCGCTCTCACAGACGAGCGACACTTTGCGATCGCCGGGTGTCGCGGAGGGTCGCGCGATCTCAAAATGTATGAGCGCGACGCTCTGCGACCCACCGCGACAGCAAAGTGTCGCTCGTCTGTAAGAGCCCTTAGGTTAGCCCCAGTATCATCAGATTCCGCCCCAGTATCCTCAGGCTGCCGGTGGCGGTAGACTCACGCTCGGCTTCACTCGCGAGGAGCGTGACGTCACTGCTGCGTCACCATCGCCGGCGCAGGCTGCTGCTGGTGGCCGGCGGCAGCGTGTGCGGAGCTACGACCTTGAACGAGTCGCCTCAGTATTATCAGACGCCTAGTGGGCTGCCGGTGTTAGGTTAGGTTAGCCTCAGTATTACCAGACTTCTAGTGGACTGCCGGTATTAGGTTAGCGCTCTCACAGGCGAGCGACACTTTGCGGTCGCCGGGTGTCGCGGAGGGTCGCGCGACCGCAAAATGCATGAGCGCGACGCTCTGCGACCCACCGCGACAGCAAAGTGTCGCGCGTCTGTAAGAGCCCTTAGGTTAGCCCCAGTATCATCAGACTCCGCCCCAGTATCCTCAGGCTGCCGGTGGCGGTAGACTCACGCTCGGCTTCACTCGCGAGGAGCGTGACGTCACTGCTACGTCACCATCGCCGGCGCAGGCTGCTGCTGGTGGCCGGCGGCAGCGTGTGCGGAGCTACGACCTTGAACGAGTCGCCTCAGTATTATCAGACTCCTAGTGGGCTGCCGGTGTTAGGTTAGGTTAGGTTAGGTTCGGCGAAGCGCGAGGAGGGCCAATGAGACACATGACTTTCCCATAGTCCTTCGACATGCGCTGAGGTGACCACCGGTATTAGTGGGTTAAAATCCCACGTAACCCGACTCCTCCCTTCAGGAGTCGGCTATATTTCGAAGATTTCCCCCCCGAAAACAAAAAAACAAAGAGGTTAGGTTAGGTAAGGTTAGCCGCAGTATTATCAGATTCCTAGTGGGCTGCCGATGTTGGGATTTTGAGAACTGATGATGGGTGAAGCTAATATTAAAATTTTATATCGCGCTAGCAGAAAATAGTCATCCAAGACGCAGTCTCTTTTATTTTATACAGAGTGTAAGTGACAGTCTAGCAAATACTGAAACGATGAACTCAGACCATCAAACTGAACAACTTTCACTATGGAGCCTACCTCAGGAAACGCGAAAAAAAATTAGTCGGGTAGGTACAGCAGTTTAGTATGTGACAGCTGATTTTTTTTCGCGTTTCCTGAGGTAGGCTCCATAGTGAAAGTTGTTTAGTTTGATGGTCTGAGTTCACCGTTCCAGTATTTGCTAGGCTGTCACTTACACCCTGTATAACTTACTGATAAGCAAAACGATTATTTCAAAAAGTAGGTTTAGATAATTTTAAGTTACAGTTAGTTAGATCATGGTTAGATCTGTTAAGGCCCATGGCGGATGATAATTAAATCTTCTGTCGCTTTTGTTTTCTTTGTATCATTTTTTGCATACAAAAATAAATTAGCAATAACAACTGTATCATAAATTCATAACACTTGTTATAAGGCCTAATTTTGTGTAAATGTAAAAATATGTAATTTTTTTAAAGTGCAGCCTTCTAGATGTATCAAATAATAATATAACTTAATTAGAAAACTTTATTACAAAACCAATCGTATTACCAGTGCGACTGAATTTTGCTCTGTCATCTTAAAGATTAAGCACATCTTAAAAATACAATGCAAAAAAAACTCTGCTAAGAACATAATAAAGCTTAATAAAACCCTAATCTGCATTTTATTGGTCGTCTCATTCCAGCCGATTTGCGATTGAGGAGAATTCCTTTAAAGTCAAATTTCAAATACAAACTCTCGCAAATCAAGCCAATTTAACCCTTAAAGCTTTAATATAAGAGGCTTGTAATAGGACTTGGTCGGTGGTATTAATAAATTCCCGGACAAAAGGATAATTAGTAATTTGAGCCAGGGTTTCTGCCTTCTGAAATTTCGCGATCGCTTTAGTGTGATGATATCGTTTGTTACAGAGCCTGCTTTAGTATTTGTGAAGATTTTTGGGTGTTTTCTAATCTACGGGGTGAAATTAGTATCCTTTTAAACTAAGAGTCTACCCATGAAACTGAACAACTTTTACTATGGGAGCAAACCGATCGGAGCAAAAAATATCTACTGTTCTATACTAAACTGCAATGCCAACTCGACTCAAATGTATGCAACAGCCGATTATTTTTTTGCTTCGATCGGTTTGCTCCCATAGTAAAAGTTGTTCAGTTTCATGGGTAGACTCTTGGTTTAAAAGGATGCTAATGATATCAATTACACCCTGTATAAAGTCACGTCTCTTTCAATGCAACGACCGATCATTACAGACTAACTGCCGTAATACTGACTGCTCTCAAACGGTGAAGGAAAACATCGTAAGGTAACCTGCATACGCTGAAGAAGAAATTCTGATGCGCATCAATGCAGGGTGAAATTTATATCATTAGGCATCCTTTTAAACTAAGAGTCTACCCATCAAACTGAACAACTTTTACTATGGGAGCAAACCGATCTGAGCAACTAAAAAAATCAGCTGTTGCATACATTTTGGTCGAGTAGGCACTGTAGTTTAGTATGGAACAGCTGATTTTTAAGTTGCTCTGATCAGTTTCTCCCATGGTTAAAGTTGTTCAGTTTGAGGGTAGACTCTTAGTTTAAAAGGATGCTAATGATATCAATTTCACCCTGTATACTCGTGCTCGATGCACGCGTGGTGGACTAACGCCTCCCTGAGAGTAGGCCTAAGCTCTACAGGGTGTTACAAAAATATAAATAAACATTTAAGGGGGTGCTTCAGACCATCATACTGAACAACTTTCACTATGGGACCAATATCGAAATCGCGAAAAAAAATCTGATGTTCCATCATCATGCGGCTGGACATAGACCTTCCCCAAAATGGGGAGATTTGTCATAATCGCCACGATGCGATGTGTTTGCGATGTTGCATACTAAACTACAGATCTACTCGAGCTAAATGTATGGGACAAAAACATTTTTTTTTTCGCGATTCCGATGTTGGTCCCATAGTGGAAGTTGTTCAGTTTGACGGTCTCAACAACCCCCATTAAAGTTACTTCTGTAACACCCTCACTTATTTGGGGCGTCCGCCCGGTTTTGAGTAACTTTGTAACCATTTTATACATTAAAACTGAACAATCTACAGGATATGAGAAGTGATGTGGTTTTTCTCGAAATCTATTTTAATTAATAAAACTGAAGAAAAACGAATCCAAAGTCACCTCTTTTTTTCCTGTTGTAAACGTTTTACTCTTACATTGTTGATCAGAAGAATATGAAAATTTACAACATTCTTCACAATACAATATAGAATGATGTGGTTTTCTTATTTTTTGAAAATTCGTAAAAAATCATACAGACCGGCGCCACGCAATTGAAGCGGGATGGCTAATTGCAAAAGTTTGCTTGTAAGAAAGAGAGCCTTGCAAATGGGAGGAGTGGCCTTAAGAGGGCATTGTTCATGAAACCAATGACATTACCAACATACAAGTGTGTGCCAGTCGAAAGCCTACAGGAACTCATTATTAATAATCTCAACCAACACAAAGTTAGGCCAATCAAAACCGTTCAAAAGTGAGCCTTATAGCGAAACTTGCGACAGCCTACTTTAGAACAAACTTCGTACATAAGTTTAACTAAGAAGACAAGGTAGCAACTTTAAGTTTCTGCCGACAGTTTGTGCAGCTATTACTAACTAACTTCATGATGAAAATGTTAAATAACATAGTGCCACGGTAACGATGAAGGATGGTGTTAAGCAAATAACATTTTATATCTCCGTAACGAATCATTACATTTACATGGCTGTCTTTGCAAAAAAAAGCGGGTTGTTTTGAAAAGTTGTCTGAGTTATTAAGGCGACATAGAGTGCGACTGCGGGCCGGTTGCGGGCCTAAAACTATGGAATTATATGCGATGTGTCACACTGCGCTACCGTTCCGCAGCTGTTATGCAGCCGCGCAGGAGCCCTATTGCGCTAAACGCTCTCACAGACGAGCGACACTTTGCGGTCGCCGGGTGTCGCGAAGGTCCGCGCGACAGGTGGTAGTCAGGCGGAAAAGTCCGCGATAGTACGTAGTCCAATAACGGTTCAATCACCGAATATTTACCGCGATTGCAGCCCAGGAATGCATCTAGTGTGACACCTCGCATATAATTCCATAGTTTACAACTAACTTTCGGCACGCAGACGGCCCGCAGCCGCACTCTGTGTGGCCCAGCCTTAATAACTCATTTTCGAAAATTTTCGACATAGCTGTTTTCTGCTTAACGCGATCCAATTATCGGTCTCGTCACAACATCAAAAATCGTCATGATTGTAACGTCGAGTAGGTTTGCAGTATTGTATGAAACAGCAAATTTCTTTCTTGCAAGTTGTTCAGTTTGATAGTCTGATTATCCCCTTAAAAGGGAGATTTTAAAAGGTAATTTTAATAAAAATAAATTACCATAATTAATGAAAACCACAGAACATTATAAGAGGGGGTTAGAAATGCAAAGTAGCGCTTTTGCTTCGGAGATGACTGTCGCCACTTGTCTTCCCACTCACGCTGCTACAACTACTTATGTCCTCTCGCTCGCACCACGCCGCGCACTTTACGATGTTAGGCAAATTATTGCATAGCCGTGTGTGGCACGCGTTCCAAGTTCCACGCCTACTTTGCACTTCTAACCCTTCTTATAATGTTGTGATGAAAACCGCTTTGAAATCGTATTGGTTTATTCGTCACGGCGCGGCGTTTAGTGGACGGACACAGGCAGGCAGACACTACACTTCTCCGTTTTATACCAGAAGTCTCCAAATCAATATTCACTCAAAGATGACACAAGATCCATATCGTAAAAAAAAAAGAAAAAAACAAGAGCTTGTAAAAGCTCCACCTCAATTCTTTCGAACAATTTCACTTTGGGAACAACTTTTACGAATCTTTCACCCTTTTACATTATCTGTGGAACTCGCGACACATTTCCGACTCGACGTTAGTATGTGGACTCAAATAGTTTTGTCATAGATTAAGTTTACGAAATACGTAGATAGGTCAAGGTAGTTGTCTGATAAAGTGCCTACCATCGTGTAAGTTTTGTCTCTCAGAGGAATTATTACGGGTTTCATGGAATCGGTGCGATTTTAAATGATTTTTAATATTCCAAAGTTTGATGTTTTATTTAAAACGAGTTTGTCAATTTTATAACGGTCACGACTATATGAGAAGACTCACAGAATATTGTCATTTTACTAACAGTGCTTTGATTAAATCCAGTGTACAGGTAATGAGCCTCGAAATTGAATCAAGGTATTTTTAGTTGATTCTGCCTCCATGGGACTGGGCCCGTTACCACGGAAGTGCCGTAAGGTAGAGTTGACCTACTTAATTTTTGAATCGGTCAATGGAGCCAATGTGAGCATGCAAAATATTGGGCAGTCACAAAAAAGTACCGACCATCCATCTGCCAAAGTTAGTTGTCTAATTATGATACAGACTTTAGTGGAGTCAGTTGCCTCAAGGTGCACCAGTTGCTGTCAAGCTGGCCTAATTTGACAGTCAGTCAGATGTGCCCTCTTGAGGGGCAAAACAAGCAAGTAATAAATGATACAGTCGAGTTGGCTACCGGGCTCAGGTCCGAGGAGGTTCCGTCGATTTCCTCACGATGTTTACACGTGTGTTTCACTAGTGCGTAGGCATAAATACGGCTATGTCATATCTACAAATAACATCAGCTATTTATTCTACAGGAGCAGTAGGCTTCCAATAACCATTGATCCTGCAGGAAGGTTGGCAGTAAAGAAGGTTGCCAGTTCTTGGCTTTGATTCAATCGCGGTGCGGTTTGTTTCTTAGTTTAGCTTCGTTTTAGTGTTTTCTGCTTTCTTTGATACTTTTACGTTTGTTGAGTGGTTTCCGGCGAAGAATAAATACGCTTTACTTTGTCCGTGTGGTGTCGGCTAAGAATAGCACCACCTCATTTCCTCCCGTTGGTGTTGTAAAAGGCGACTAAGGGATCTACCGGAGGATTGGTAGCAGCATCATCTGAATACACACATTCAATCCAACTGCGATCGCCAACCCGCCTGCCAAGCGTGGCCTTTATGGCAAATCCCCCTATTTTGGGGGAGGCCTATGTCCAGCAGTGGACGTCTATCGGCTGATGACTTAGTACAACCGTACAGTATCAATAACAGAACTATGTTACATTTAAATTAAAGATTGAAAAATTCAGTCTCGGGCGGGACTTGAACCCGCACCCTTCCAAAACGGGGAAGTGCGTTATCCAATTTCGCTACCGAGCCCACTATGCCCTCTATGTTACATTGTTATTTAAAATTTTGAAAATCACGATAAATAAAAAGTGTTAACTATCTTTATACAAATTGGGAAACGGAACGTGGAACTTGGTTCCTCTGAGTTTTCAGGATATCGGGAAATAGAATCGTGAGCATAATAATTGCTATGAATGAATGAATGAAATATACTTTATTTACACCAAATACAAATTATATTGCACAATAGGAAACAAAACTTATTCAGGTAAAAATTAGGCGGTCTTATCGCTAAAAAGCGATTTCTTCCAGACAACCTTAATATTCCAGATAACCTGCTATGCTATGTTACAAATTGGGAGGATCAATATTCGAGTTTACTCTCGGGGCGCACGAGAATTTCTATGGAATAAATGATGTTTAGTTTAGTTTAGATACTGACTGTAGTGATCATATTCACGAGTATCTCCCATAGGGGTAGGCAGAGCCAACAGATAGCCACCTGCTACGATTTCGACGCATCTTTCTTCGCTTGTCACTTCATGCACGCTCGCCCGTTTCGGCACATTTGACCAAGTTACTAATTCATGGTACTGTGTTGATAACACGTATATTCATTGACAAAGTGTAACAGAGCACCCGAATAATACTCAAAGGGCTGGTTTAGACTATCAAACTGAACAACATTCACTATGGAAACAAAGTAGAAAAAAGTTTAATAGGTAAATCACCAGGCCCTGAACCCGGACTTTCGATGTTCGATATATCGCCTCTGTTTCGGTCCGCACTTCATTGCAATAGAGTTGACAATGGAACGAAAATGTTCACGCAATTGCGAAGTTCGAATGTGCGTATAGATACGAACGTATAGATGTTCACTTTAATGTATTGAACCGACCCCTGAACATTACTAGGGTATTTTGTTACACCCTGTATAAGTTCTTGTACTTCTGCCTATCGCAAATTTTACTGTATTCATATATGAACACCATAATTCACATCTGACTCCCTCCTACAAGTAGTTACGACCTCGGGGACTCCCATAAGACGCGGCCATACATTTCTATCGATATCCCATATAGTTTATACGCAAAAGGGCTTGGATCTATGGGGTAACGGAATTGATATTGTAAAACATTGACGTAGAATACTATGGACGCCGGGTCTAGTACAAAATTCTCGAAAAAAGTGTCGGAGACTAAACTACACAAACCAAAGTACGTGTAGTAATATAAACCAACTAAAAACATTGAAAATGCTGAAATTATTTTCCATCTTACTCTCCCATCTAATCGGGGAACGACGCGCGCTACGCGCCCGCGCGAGTACTCGGCCGAAAAAACGAAGACTGTCGCATAATTGGTTCTCTTTTTACGTTTTGATGCTCTTTTGAGCGCGGACCCTACGTCCAGTAGTTGGTAAGTCAACTGCCTTTAGACCTACATTTAAAAAAAAATATCCAAATCGGAGTAGTTTTAACAGGTAAGTAAAAACCTTCAGGGACTCTACTAGTAGGCGTGGAAAGCGTTGCCACAGGTTATGCAATGATTTGCATAACACCATAAGACGCGCGGCGTGGTGCGAGCGAGAAGGCATGAGTAGTTGTAGCAGCAGCGTGAGCGGGAACACAAGTGGCGACAGCCGTCCGAAGCAAAAGCGCTTCTCTGAATTTCTAACCCCGTGGGTGGGTATGTTCATGTGCGCGTGTGCATGTTACGTATTTGTGTGTATACAACATAATACAGTTGTTACTAGATTGAGACACAGAATTTAGTTAGCATAGTTCCTGTCTACTCTATATCTTCCTTGTTCTACAGAGCCGAATAAAAATCAAGGACGTATGTAATACAATAAGCGACGCGAGGACAGAAACAGGATACGGTTCGCTCCTAACTATTCCAAGGTTATCCGACTACATTTGAGAGGAAATAGTTTAAACTGAATATTTCTGATTTTTATACAGTGTAAGTTATTACGGCCTCATAAAAAGCTGAAAATCACCCAAAGGGCAATGGAGAGGGCTATGCTCGGAGTTTCCCTGCGTGATCGAATCAGAAATGAAGAGATCCGCAGAAGAACCAGAGTAACTGCTAAACTAAGCCCAAAGAATTGCTAAACTAAGAATTGCTGAAAATTATAAGAGGGGTTAGAAGTGCAAAGTAGGCGTCGAACGTGTCGCCACAGGTTATACAATGATTTGCATAACACCATAGGCACGCGGCGTGGTGCGAGCGAAAGGGCATGAGTAATGGTATAGCAGCGTGAGCGGGAAGAAAAGTGGCGGTGAGCGGGAAGTCAAGTGGCGACAGCCGTCTCCGAAGCAAAAGCGCTACTTTGCATTTCTAACCACTCTTATAATGTTCTGTGATCTCTACATACAATACATACAGAAGAGAATAACCCACAATAAGGCTAGCTTCTATTTTACGATACATCGCAGAAGACAATACTATCGGATCGGATTGTCTCGGACAGACACGGGTGTTTTATTATTTCAAATTCTATCTGAAACGGCTTTATGGCAATCCCTGAAATGCAACTACAGAATTGTGGTCTTACGAACGGAGGGTTATAAAAATGGTTTTCTTTAGTCTAATATAAGTATAAAAGACCAATAGATTTCTATGGAAATCTTTAGATCATTAATTTTTCATCATCAACATAATTATGGGATTAGGGAAGATCTTCCACCAGGCTATGTGTGAAGCCTGGGGACCGGCCGTGGTCCAACAGTTCTTAGTTGGACCTTGTATATGTATCGAATCTCTGTGATTATTTCTCTTGCGCGATTCATGTCTCGCATTGGATTGTGAACCTTATGTGTAGTAGGTTACGAGTTACGTATTTACGATGAACGTTGTCTTTGTATGGAGCATATTTCCGAGAGCGACGGTATCGCCATCTGTCGGCATCTTTGCTATAACTTGTGGGTGCTGACATCTGTAGCAAGTCCCAACAATACATTAAATACCTTTTGTAACGACGTGTCACTCAGAGAAAAATCTTTAGTTTTTGCAAAAATCTACAGTTTATCAGTAATGTTTTTATTTAAATTAAAAAAAAACTTTGCTCTAGTCTTATGAAATCACTTCAGATACTATTTTTGAGAGTCATACACCTATCAATAGCCTATCTATGAATAATAATATTAATAATGCATAAATTCCGTAGAGATTGGCAACACTATCGTATTCGAATTAGGATGTGAGACTTTCAGTTTGAAAATCTAGTACATCCTCCGTGGTCTAATCGTGGGTTCGATTCCCACGGGGGACACCTAGTGATATGTCACTTTGTGCATTTTTCCCCAGTCGGTTAGGAGTAGTACATTGCAGGCTGAATCACCTGTACTGACTGTCTGAAATGAAAAATGATGGTAGTAGTCGTTACATAAAAACCACGTCAGAGGCCGTGAGGCGGTCTGAAAAAACTCTGACACCAGGGCTCTGCCCACACGATAAGAAGAAGAAGTTTGAAAATGGCATGGAACTAGATTGACACTCAGTTGCAGAAACGCTCATTAAAGTTAATTCTCCAATCTCCATTGAATCTCTTGCTGTCACTTTTTGTCTTGTTGACGTAGAAAAAGCTTACAAGAGATTTAGGGTGCCTGTCCATTGAAGCTGTGCGAGCTGTGTAGTTGTGTTTTTTTAACCAATCAGGAGCTCTGACGAGGTGCGGCCGATCTCGCCCGAGCTCCTGATTGGTTAAAAAAACACAGCTACACAGCTCGCACAGCTCGCACAGCTTCAATGGACAGGCAGCCTTAAGGCCACTCCTCGCTAGTGCAAGGCTCTCTTTCTTACAAGAAAACTTTTGCAATTAGCCATCCCGCTTCAATTGCGTGGCTCCGGTCAGAATTTTCCGTTTTCTTTGAAAACCTGTATGATTTTTGATGAATTTAAAAAAATAAGAAAACCATATAATTCAATATTGTATTCTGAAGAATATTGTAAATTTTCATATTCTTCTGATCAAACAATGTAAGAGTAAAAGGTTACAACTGGAAAAAAGGGGTGAGTTTGGATTCGTTTTTCTAAAATTTTATAAATTAAAATAGATTTCGAGAAAAACCACATTACTTCTCATATCCTGTAGATTGTTCAGTTTTGTTTTTTGCTTAAAAAGTGCCATAGTTAATGTATAAAAATGGTTACAAAGTTACTCAAAACCGGGCGGACGCCTCTTAAAGGAGGATTAACTCTAATGAGCGTTTCTGCAACTGACCGTGAGTCGTTCGCGTCTTCGTCGCAAGCTCTCTTGTATGGGATATTTTAAACAAAACAGAAACAAAACAAAATAAAAATAACTGTAAAAAGTTTTTCGCAAAAGAGGAGCAAAAAGGTTCAGACGTGTTAAAAGTTTGAAACCGCAGACAAAAACATTTAGTGGCCACCGCTTGCGCAGCTGTTAAGTGGTTTCACCACACGTTCATTGCTTTGCAGATGGTATTGACCACATTTTGTTGGAGACTTTTAGTTCAAAGCTCTTTGTAACTCGTTTTTAAATAGCGGTGAAAATTTAATTCATTTTTAAAATTAAGATTTCAATTTTAAAATGCAGAAGATAGCTAGTTTGGATCAGATTCTTACAATCAGTTGCAGAAACACTCGCTAGAGTTAATCCTCCATTAAGGCTTTGATTTCACTGCCAAATGACCGACAAACAATGGAAAATCTATTGTTATCGTGCGAAGTTATCGTGACCCGACGGCGATCGCTTTGCTTTTCTGCAACTGAGTGTCTATTAGATTTAGGAATTTATGTGCGATATATTAACCCTTATGAAAGTTGTTATTTTTTACATTCATTAATGTCTTTAGTCATTTAATGTGAAAAATATTACTCCTGAACACAATTTTTGCACCTCAAATAATGACCCATAAACAAGGCGCGAATTGTGAGTTGCAACATTAAACTAACATTTTATGTTTAGCAAAAAAGCTTTCGATTTGTCGACGCATTCTTATGTGATTGATTTAACGGTTTAGGTATATGTTCTCCCACAATAAAAAAACCTTTATTGTTTAAATCCTAAACAAAGGTTCAATTGAAAATGGGCCATTTGAACAAAAGGACTAATTCTGAATCAAAATAAATTGGTTTTCGTAAACAAAACGGGCAGTAAGCGATTATTTCCCCCCTCTTTTTGTTGTGGTGTTAGGGGGTATGGACAAAAAGAGTTTTTCTTTCATCTTACTAATCGCATTGCCAACCATCTTTCCGCTTTCCGATATTGTGGGTATAGGTTCGTTTGCACGGGGCTCTCTTTTTGAACCACTTTTTCCGACTAAACAAATGACGTGCGGATGACATAAACTCTAGCGATAGACACGCCAAATGGCACATGGCAGTCTGTCATTGCCATAGTGTCACTATGATAGTGACGAAATGAACGCGGGAACATCAATGCGGTTTGGGAACCGTATTCAAGTGGAACATGTTGCTTCTATGAAAGGGCGTGTATATCGCTAGAGTTTATGTCCGTGCGTGCGGACCATGAAAGTGAGTTTGTTAGTGAGTCGTGACCCCTCTCCTATCTCTGTGTCTACGCTCAATGCGTTAAAAAAATGTTAAACCCGCGTCAGGACCGTGACGTCACATGACCTGATCGAAAATTCGTAAGACGTAACTTCGTAAGACGCAAGATCTTGGGATGCGTAAAAAATTTTAATCTCGCTCTCTTAGTTTTCACTTCTGCCGGCACTCCCGGAGTGCAACCTGTTGCTTTTTTCATGATTTCGATGTCAGTCTACGTAGACCATTATAATCTAAAAAGGCTCACTCTAAAAGCTCCGTAGGAAATGCTCCGTAAACAACTTTGCCGATAAAATGGCAGATTTGCGAGCAAGGGACACAATTATATCTCAGAGAAACAATTCCAAAGGAAACCTTTTGTAAGTGCTTTCGGAAAGCTCTGGATTGAGTTCGATTAGTAACTTTATCTATCGCAACTTGTAACTCACTATTAACTGTTTCCACTTTCCACGTTTAATAACGAAGCGATATATTAAGAGGATATACCTTTAGCGAGCTCCATACAAACGAAGTTTAATTCTATGTTGAATATTAACCAATTTTAAACACAATCTAGAAACTAATATCTACACAGGGTGAAATTGATATCATTAACAACCTTTTAAACTAAGAGTCTACCCATCAAACTGAACAAAAGTTGTTGTACAGTTGCCATCAGATATGTCGTAGCACACAAGGTGTCCAAATATTTCTGAGCAGCAAATTCTTTACAGTAAATGTTACCAATTATATCTAAACGTGTATTTTGTCATAAATATGTGAACAGCGAATTTTCAATAATTTCTTTACTATGTCATTTAAAATTAAACTGTAAAACAACAAAGTAAGGTTTTTTTTTCCAAAACTGTGATGTTTATGACCATCCTGACTGCGTCGATATATTTGATATTCTAGGTGTTCCTATATTTTTGATTGGTTATGAGTAAAGAAATTATTGAAAATTAGAACTGCTTAGAGATATTTGACCACCTTGGTAGCTACGATATATCTGCTGGTGACTGTACAATTGGAGCAAGACGATCGGAGCAAAAAGAAATCTGCTGTTCCATACTAAACTGCAATGCCTACTCGACTCAAATGTATGAAATAGCAGATTTTTTTTTATGCTCCGATCTGATTGCTCCCACAGTAAAAGTTGTTCAGTTTGATGGGTAGATTCTTAGTTTAAAAGGATGCTCATGAATTAATGATATCAATTTCACCCTGTAGATCGTGCCTAAAAATATGGACTTTACAATTGTAAATAGGACTGGCTGGTTGGCTGGCACTGGCTTTTCGGTGAAGGAAAACATCGTGAGGAAACCTGCATGCTTAAATTTCGAGGCATGTATTGTACCCACTGTCCATTATAAGTGGCGGCGGGCTCACTCCCCGTCACACTGGACAGAGTTTCGGTACTAGTGAAACGTGGATGTTCTGAGGTTATAGGGAACATAGTCGTGAGCATATGCTATGCTGTAAATAGGATCTAACTTCCTTTGTATGCAGCGCTCTCGTTTTAGTTTGTTAGTCAAGACCTCAAAATCAAAAGCAACAACTACAAGTGGGAGATGCCGTGGGAAGATGTTGGTATACCTAGTTACTTAGACAATTTAATAGTAAGGACTGGCCTTGCGGTAGCATTTCCCCTCTGCCACGGTATGAGACTAATTGATCCTGTGCATTTACACTCAATTTTATACCTTATCACCATGGTACAATAATAAACTGCGCCTAGTATTCTTTTCCGATCACGTGAGTGACCACGTGACTGACACAAGCCTACGTCATCATACCCTTTTACCATGTTTAGCGGCCATTTTTTTGTGACGTAGGCTTGTGTCACTCTGGGAATAGAAGACCTTGTTTTTTTAGACTATGCTTATCACTAAACGCGAGACAGCCCATAATTGCGAAACAATAATTTTGAACTTAGAACGTTTGGGGTTCACACGAGACTACTTTTCATGATTTTTAACATTCAAAATTAGAATCTAAAGTTATAAGGAATAAAATCCAAAGTTGCGGATTTCATTTTACCGCGCCCCCCGCAAAAAGTGGCTTTAAATTTTGATAAGGGAATGCACGCGTTACGCGTCCATACTATTAAATTGTCTAAGACCTAGTTACTATAAAACTTTGCTACAACCTACCCGTTTAAAGGACTGTCGTACGTATAGATAAAGTAGTTAACTGGAACCGTCGACTTGCAGTAAAGTTGGTCACTAACCGTCATATTTACAGTGAAATGTTGAACAACTTTCGAGTATGAAACAATTTCTTGACTAGGGGTGCCTGGTGAAATCGAGTCAGTTCTTTTGAGTGAGTAATTTTTTATACAGGGTGTAAGTGACAGCCTAGCAAATACTGAAACGGTGAACTCAGACCATCAAACAGAACTATTTTCATTATGGAGACTACCTCAACGCGAAAAAAATACAGAACTGCTGTACATACCCGAGTAAAATGTAGTGGACAGCAGATTTTTTTTCGAGTTTCCAGAGGTAGGTTCCATAGTGAAAGTTGTTTAGTTTGATGGTCTGAGTATACCGTTTCAGTATTTGCTAGGCTGTCACTTACACCCTGTATAAAAGAGTCATTTTTAATGTTCTGTACCAAAATTGGCAAAACGGAACACTTATGGAATCAGCTCGGTGTCTGTCCGTCCGTCTGTCACAGGCATTTTTCTCAGAGACCGTAAGGCATAGGAAGTTGAAACTCGGTACAGATATAGAATTTACTGGTCCAATATCATAAATGAAGTAAAAAAAAGCTTAATTTTTATATTGGGGGGCATTTTGGGGAGTAAGAAAGGGTAAATAAATTTATTTTTATTTTATTTTACTTTGCCAATCAATGTTGGAGGAATTCTCCAACGCATTTAGATGAAATCCAGTGCATCATGCTAATCTTCTTCTTTCTTATCGTGTGGGCAGAGCTCTGAGGGTCTAACCGCACATTCGAACTTCGCAATGGCGTGAATGTTTTCGTTCCAATTTCAACTCTATTACAATGAAGTGCGGACCGAAACAGTGGTGATATAGTGGACATCGAAAGTGCGGGTACGGGGCCTGGTGTCAGAGTTTTTTTAGATGAGAAAATGTATTGAACCTCCCCTAAGAGGAAAGATCTCTTTATTCTAAGACCCTCCATAAAAAATAAATCGGCTGATCCGCACTTTTGTATGGAAGATTTTACGTTTTTGACCTATGTTCCTTAGACGAATTCATTTAATTTTATTATCTGAATATACCGTAGTATTTCTATGGTAATTAACAAATAGTGATAACTAACTCGAAATTAAAGAGTCAAATCGCTTGTGAGCCACATCTCTAAATGCCAACTCCATTTTTTTTTTTTTTTTTTTTTTTTTTTTTTTATTAACTATGGGTTTGCTCTTGACCTCAATCCAGTCCTCAGGACGAAGATGGGGTCGTAGATGTAGCGAGCTTACCCAGAAGATGCCTATTCACTCGTACTTTTTCACTCGTATTTCTTTCTATAGCTAGCGAACTCTTGTAAGTTCTTTGTGACAAAGACAAAGTAACTGCAAGAGGCTAAGCGAGCGAGCACATTGTAAAGTTTACTGTTGGACACCAATAATTTCAGTTTGAAGTATTGCTCATGGTTGCGGCGGCCGGCCAAACCACAGAACAGTGGGTCTCATAAAGGTATAATAACCTTATGGTGGGTCTAGCGTATTCAAAATATTTTTTTTTTATTCAAAATAATATCAAGTGCCTAGATAGCTTTTTGACAACATTTTTTGACTCTTCCACCGCGTCGGAAGGTGTTCCGTTGAGAGAAGATGCGGTCAGAAACTCTACAACACACATCTTTTAAACAAAACAAAATATACAAAGAACAATTAAAATACAATATTGCATTACATTACAGTATATTATATTACAGTATAGGGCCCTTCTTAATATGCTGACACTTTTTTAAGGGGATGATCAGACCATCAAACTGAACAACTTTCTATATGGCACCAACATCGACATCGTGGAAAAAAAATCTGCCGTCCCATTTGCGTCAAGTAGGATTACATTACATACATTACCCTGGTAATGTGAATCAAAATATTTTTCTTACATCCTGTATATTCCCACATCGAATAGTAAAACGAGCAAACGCAAAAAATCGCATTCAAGCATATCTTTCAGCTTGATTGAGCGCCCCCAAACAAAAATGAAAAACAAAATATTTACGCATTTTTACCATTACATTACATCTTCTATGATTTTTACGTAAACAGGAAAAGGGTTGTTTGATTTGTAAAGCCTTCGCGCTGAAGTCAGGTGATTTACTGATTGAGGTCGCTTTATTAATATTTTATTTTATTACCTTTTTCTCAGCGTGTTGACAACATGGCGTAACTTACGTAGTAAATTAATATTTCTATGGGCGTAACGCGACGCGGCGTAAACGTAAGAGCGTGGCCGCATTCAGACGACCCGCACCCGCCCCGCGCCCGCCACGCACTCAACCCGCGCTCTCTCCGTGCTCACCCCGCGTCTCAAAATGCATTGCTTGATATTTGAGTCTTATGACACGATAATAAATCTCGTAGGTATAATCCCCGCAAGTTGATATTGCGATTGGCGGCCATCTTGGTGACGTAATTTTGACGTAGTCGACTGTGCACCATCAGTACCGTTCGCAAGGTCAGCCCGCGCTTGATGACGTCACGCAGCTGTTATTGTGACAAGGTTCCATCGCAATATCAACTTGCGGGGATTATATTGTATTTTAGGGGACCACCCGCGCTCGCACTCACACCCGCCTCATACCTGGTCCGCACCCGGCCCGCACCCACCATGCGCTCGCCCCTCGACCGCTCGTCGAAATACAAGATTTATTATGGTGTTATAACTTATAAGACTCAAATTGCAAGCAATGCATTATAGGCCGCGGAACGAGCATGGGGAGAGCGCGGGGCGGGTGCGGGCCGGGTGCGGGGCAGGTGCGGGTCGTCTGAACGCTGCCTAATACGACGGGCTACATCACAGCGGAAAATGCGTACTTCGCGCACTAGAGCGGGCCGGCGGGTTTGGCTGCATTATAAATCGCTGGTATGAGCTTTATTGCAGCATTGTTCGACAATGACAAAGGAGGAGCCGGTCGCATTACAAACTGTCTTCAAGTGTCTGAGATGCATTTGGGTTTGTGTAAACTTTGGGCTGCGTTACAGAGCAGCATTATAGTGTTTCTGCTGCAGCCGGGTTTGTATATACGCGGTCGGGTCGCTGCAATGCATTGACGAATTTTTAGTTTGACGTAAATACGATCAGACGAAAACGTTCCGCTTGGTATAATAGCACACTACGACGGGCCGCATCGTAGGACGGAAATCTGCCGCGCAAAATTGCGGCCCGTTCCTCGGCGCGTAGTATTGGATTTCCTACCTAGTTCATAATTATAAGTTGTATAGAAGGGATTTTTGCAGATTTTTGCTCTGCGGCCCGTCCTGTTCCGGCCCGTTGTAGTGTGTTATACCAAACTGAACTTTTTACGTCTGCCATTGTTCAGTAGTTTCGAAGTGATGCGACAAATTAGTGGGATCACACAAGGAGTTGTATGAAACCGCACGTAGAAGCACACACGGTGACGGATTGACGCACCGTGTGTGCTTCTGCGTGCGGTTTCATACAACTCCTTGCTTCACAAATGACAGACTTTATGTCTGCCGCTTCGTCAATGCGTCATCGTGGATAACTAACTGAATTATTTGCCAATAAGATTTTTTACGCTCGCTGTTTCTGTTTAAAATTATTGACTGTTAAGAAATTATTATCAACATAATTATCTCTATTTTATCGAGGCACCTCAGCTCAAATATCCTTTGATTTATACTTCAGTAAATATTAAATTAAAACTGTTTTAGATCTTGAATTTGTTGTTAAGTTAGGTACTTTAAAGTATAAGCATTTCCAAACAAGTATATTAAGTTACTCGAATAGCTAAGACAAAGCAAAAATCTGATATTAAACATATTATTTGAAACTGAAAAATGTTTCTGAATAAAGGGTAAAATTACAGAAAATCACCCAAAATATTGTATAGAATTACTTAAGAGTAATGTGCTGTCAAAATATCAATTTACTTATGTTATTTTAACAATTTGTACATACGTAAAAGACAGGCGAAAAAAACATAATAAACAAAGCACTCTGAAGAGATTGCTTCCAGCAGACCTTAGGGTGAACTGAAACGAAGAAACAATTTGCACCATGAGTATACAGGGTGTAACAATCACCCTAGTAATACTTAAGGGGGTGCTTCAGACCATGAAACTGAACAACTTTCACTATGGAGCCAACATCGAGAAAATTGTTGGTGTATTGTTACACCCTGTACATAGAAAGATCGGACCTCGCACTCAGGAAGACAAACAAGAGTGCTTATTTTGAATGCAACGCATCCTAATAATTCATACTCTAAAGTGAAATAAATTGTACATAATTAGTTTGACATCGCCTTCGAATGCGGATAGGAACGTGCGAGATTGAAAAATAGCACCAATTATCTGATTTCTTCACTAGTTCTCTAGTATTTCCCGCGACACCAAAATTTTAGTTTATATTTAGAAGTCATTACAGTATATTTTTCTTTGACAACATTCAGTCAACAACTTGATGCAATGCACTATCCTCTGTCTCTGTCGCACGATGCAAGTGGCGTGACTTTTATCGGCTGGTTACGTAACACGTTTGTTGTGTCTGGACTCTGGAGGGCTGCCCTTCTGCCCTTGATCTCACTATCTGCATATTTGTCATCCATTCAGCTTCCCATGTGTTTGTTAATGAACATCATTATTTATGTTTTTTTGTTTCAATGGCATTATAGGGGGCGATATACTCACTACTTCTCAAGTAGCACATCTAAACTATTATAAAACTGTAACAGAAGTGTGTCTGCATTGAAGATATTTACAAAAAAAAGATTACGATATGATATTTAGATGTCCCTGATTCCAAATCACCAATTTTTGGATTTTTTGTCTGTCTGTTTGTTTGTTTGTTTGTTTGTTTGTTTGTTTGTTTGTTTGTTTGTTTGTTTGGGTGTTTGTTTGTTCGAGTATCACGCAAAAACTACTGAACTGATTTTGATGAAACTTTTTTTGTTTGATAGCTTATCATCTGACTTAAAATCTGGTATATAATTTATGCGGACGAAGTCGCGGGTAAAAGCTCGTAAGTTCTATAGTAGCTGTACAGTAGCTGGTGAGAGATACATAATAAAGCATTTTCAAAGTGCAGTAAAAATAAAAGTCTGTATTGCACATGGAGTTGAAAGTTTCACAAGAAACCTGTCAATTCGAAGATTAATTAAAATATCATAAAACCCAACTGCGTAAAAAGTTAACATTAAATATAAACTGAAAAGAAAAAAAAACAAGTCTGGTGGTTTAGAATTCTGTTAAGTAATATTGAAGCTGATAGCTAATATTGAATTCTGGGGGAGATGGACCTCCTTAGCATTGGGCTGCAACCATCTAGGAGAAGGATACTCCGAAATCAAACCCGGTACTGGAGTTTACGTTAGGCGCAAAATATGCGGCAAACTCCTGCAACCAAACTGGCTCCACACGTATCGACTTGTCGTTCCTGTGGGTACAGTCAGCGAGGTCGAGAGGGTGGCGCAAGCGATGAGCAAGCTTAAAAGCGTCCCAGGCGATGCAGTGTCTGTGGAGAGGTCACTTCACCCGCGGCAGCTTGCTGCGCGGAAAACAACACGGAGAGTGGCAGTTTACAAGTTATAAGTTCGCACAGATAGGCGTAAGTGCGAGCGCTAGGGGTCACTCTCGACAGTGGAAGGATCCATCGTAGATCCACTGATCAGCTACCGTCCGCTTAAGCTGGGCAGCCCCCGGCCAATAGGGTTCTGATCCGCCTCGGCGCTGGTTTGTTTCTTTTGGGTGTAGGAAACACTAGCTCAAAGCTAGATGACTGGCGTCGTTATATGTTACACCTGCGCAAACACAGAATAGGAAATCTTCCAAAAGTCACGTATCCATGCGCCTAGCGACATGGAATGTCCGTACTATGAGGACAGGCCACCCGGACACCTGTGGAGGTTCCCAATGCGTACAAGATCTGCGCAAAACTGCTGTGATTGACGCAGAGCTCAGCAAACTGAATATTGCGATCGCGGCTCTCCAGGAAACCAGGCTTCCTGACGAAGGATCTATTCGCGAAAGCCACTACACGTTCTTCTGGAAGGGTAAGAGTGCAGCTGATCATAGACATCACGGGGTAGGCTTTGCTGTTCGAAACGATTTCCTTCAGTCCATGGACAGTCCGAAGGGGATTTCAGAACGCTTAATGATACTGCGCCTCTTGACTACCGACGGGTACATAAATTTAGTGTGTGCATATGCTCCTACCCTCAGTTCGTCCCAGGAGGCGAAGGACGAGTTCTATGATCAGCTCAGCGGGGCTGTGCATGGAGTGGGCCGGAATGAGAGGGTATTGGTACTGGGTGATTTTAACGCACGTGTTGGCCAAGAGACTGAAGACTGGCCAAATTGGTTAGGCAAACACGGCATCGGGAAGCTAAATGAAAATGGCCAACGTCTGCTCGAATTCTGCTCCCGTTTCCAATTGTGTATCACCAATACCTTCTTTAGAGGCAAATCCATGCACAAAGTTTCCTGGAAACTCCCACGTTCTGGACTTTGGCACCAATCCGATCTTGTCTTATCCCGAAGGAAGAACCTGCGCGAAATCCTGCACACAAGATCATTTCATAGAGCGGAATGCGACACCGACCACTCACTTGTAGTCTCTAAAGTGAGGCTGGCTAACCAGGATTCCAGATCTGGTTGAATCTTTTGGTGAAAAGGTCCATCAGGTAACTGCTGGATGGGATTTGTGTGCGCCCCTAGAAAACCAGTGGATATTGATCAAAGCTCTGTTCACCAAGACTGCTGGGGAAGTTTTCGGCTTCCGAAAACCTAACTGTCAGGACTGGTTTGCAGCAAACAGTGAGCAGTTAAGCTAAACCATCGCGTAAACCCGAGTGCCAGCACACGCAAAGCCTTAAGCGAAGCTAAGTCTTGTCTTCAGAGGAGCGCTCGGCATTTTGCAAATGAGTACTGGACCGAGCTCTGCAAGAGGATTGAAACGTGTGCTGCTACCGGGAACCTTAATGGTGCGTACGCCGGAATAAAGGAAGGTATTGGTCCCCTGCCGAAAAAGACTGCTCCGCTAAAAGAGATTGACGGGACAGTCATAACAGACAACACTCGTCGACTCCAACGCTGGGTCGAGCACTACACTGTGCTGTACTCACAATCTGTTAACATTGCACAGGAAGCCGCAGAGCGGATCCCAAGCTTGGAGACCTGGCAAGAGCTAGATGCTTTACCCAGCATCGAGGAGTTAGTTGGCAGTCCGGCAGCTTAAAGGCAAAAAGAGTCCGGGAATAGATGAAATGTTTTTTTCTTTTTAGTTTATATTTAAAGATAACTTTTTACGCAGTTGGGTTTTTTGATATTTTAAATTGTACTTTTAAACGAAATAAAAGTCGATAAATTCAAAACATCACTGGCTTTGATACTGTAATAAGAAATTAATTAATCAACAAAATTTCTTGTTTGAAAATGAAAAAATACTTAATTTATATAAAAAAATGACTTCTTTGAACCTGGCAACCCTAGAGTTGCGGCAGACTGAGACATGGCAACCCTAGTTTTTCCAGTAATTTAGATCAGTCTTCTTCCGATGGCACCTCATTTACTTCCCTAACAGACAGGTGGACAAAGTTATATCTAAAATCATTAATATAATGGAAAAGGTACTTGCGGCAAGATTTTTCTAGGCAACTTGGCGGCGTTGAATTACTATGTAAGCATTCACTAGAATAACATTTCGTTCACCAAAGAAATAGGTGCATAATTTTACGGTCGGATCTCGGACTATTTTCATTTTGTACAGACATCACGACACCTTGATAACATATTACGAGCTCAGGAAATGTCGGGAATTTGGGAAAGGAATAAGGAAAATAGGCGGAGGAAAAATGACCAGGCTAAAAAACACTCTTTCTAAAGAGTGGTCTACACACATTTAATAAACCGGACAAAAGAGGGTTTCGTACACATTAATAACATGGTAGAGGCACCATTATTTTATTATATTTTATTTTATTTTCTTTGGACGACCAACAGCTGTTTTGACACGATACAAATATGGATGGCTAACAATACAATAGCAATATAATATACAATACAATACGTATATAACATAGTATTTTGTTGTAAAAAAATTACTGGACACACGATTTCATACAGGGTGTAACAAAACACCCTAGTAATACTTAACGGGGTGCTTCAGACCATCAAGCTGAATAACTTTCACAACGGAGCCAACACCGAGAAAAAATTAAAAAAATCTGCTGTCCCATACAAAACTGCGGTACAGGCTCGACTCAAATGTCTGGGACAGTTGTTTTTTTATATTTTTTCTCGATGTTGCCTTTATAGTGAAAGTTGTTCAGTTTGATGGTCTGAAGCACCGCCTTGAGATTACTAGGGTGTTTTGTTACACCCTGTATGCAGGGTGTACATTTAAATGCGTTAGGGGTGCTTCAGAACATGATACTACAGTGAAAAAGAATCAGCTGGAAATATCAATAGCTACCTACTTGACCAAAATGTATAAAACAAGGTGTTAGGGTAAACAGTTGCCCTTCTTTAGGGGCTGATTACTGATGAACTGATGAATTTTCCCTTAGCAATTTTTAGGAAATTCTCAAAAAAAAATTACACTTTTCATAGGTAGGTACACTGAAAAAAATGCGAGCCTACTAAGATTCTTAAGTAGCACCAAAATAATTGAAATGACGTTGTTATTGTTTACTAAAAACAAAAGATGGTCAGTTGTAACAACCAGCCGAATTCGTTTAACAAAGTTCTCTTAGTCGGAGAAGTCATGATGTTGACAGGCTCATATGGATTCATGATGTTGGTTGAAGTAAACAAAATTTTATTTCCGTGTTCTAATAACCCAGTAAAATTAGATAAATCAGAAGAAATAATTTGCGATATCCAAGATGGCTCCAATGGAAATTTCAAACGCCAATGCAGCCTTTAAGGGTTCCCCGAACCGACAGAAAATTTGTATCTGGGGGTTTCTGGGACTGCTGATTAAGAATCTGAAATCATTTTGTTTTTATCTTTAACTTTCATGAGGGTCGCCATACAACTTTCATAATTTTTGAAATTCCGTTACTTTCTCGGCCCCGTAGCCTTCAAAGGTTAAGTCCTATGACAAAAATGCATACCACTTGTTTTGTAGAAAATTTTGTTAGGTTTAATTTGTCCATACAAAATATTTCGATACGACTTTCAGATTTCAAAAAATAAGCGAAAAACTGAAAAATGTCACCTTTAGAGCCCCCCCCCCCCCCCTTCCTCGAGCTCACCCCCCCCTCACCAGGACTTTTTTTTTCTTCAATATTACGTACCAAAGGAACGTTTAAAAAAAGTTTCAGAACTCCGGAAATTACTTCTCCTGATTGGTATATTTCAGCTTAATTTTACTGGGTTATAAATGCAATCAGGTGATAAAACGTTTGAATGAGAAGATGATTTCTTTTTGCGAATTTCCTATAGGTTTCTTAGGGAAAGTTGATCAGTATCATGGGTACAATCAGCCCTGAAATCAGTGCTACACTTTACTTTCATTATTTTGATACTTAAAATTTTAAGTCATTCGCATTTTAAGTTTTGAAGCAAAAAAAGTTTGTTATCATTTCAGCAATGAATGAAAGCGCTAATGTACTCATGGATACATTTTAATAATCTTGTTTTGATAGTGGGTTGACATCGGGTTAAAAAAAATTTTTTTTTTCAATCAAATTATTTAATATTTTGGAAAAAATTACCTATGTTGAAACCTTGATAATTTGATTCTACTCTTGATTCTAAACAAACTACTTTCTAGTTTTGCGTTAATTCATTAACACGTTGTATAACATAATATGTTAACATCCGGTATGTCCTCCGTACTGTGCCTAGTTATTAATACTCTTTCTTATACGGTTAAAGTTTCCATAGGCCGTTTTGTACAAGTTAAAAAAAAGCCTACTAAATCTCCGCTCGGCAGTTTTCCTCAATTTTTCTCGAGTCCTCCATTACGCGTTATCTAAGGTGGCGCAATGTTTCGTATCTCGAGGCCGGCAGACAAAAACACCGCGTTTTATCGTTTTACTGGAGATTCGTAAGCTCTTGTGAGCAGGGCCGGACTGGGATATGAACCCGGCCCGGGCATTTTAGAGACATTCGGCCCACAGCGCTACATCATAACTCGAATCTGGAACTCATGCTAAAATGGACTTGAATTCTGCTTCTTGTTCACACAGGGAAGAGTCTGGGACTTTTCAAAAAAGTGGAGACCCTCAGACGCTTTAATTTAAGCACATTCGTTTAACAGTATAGGGGGAGTGCGGGATGGTTGAACCACCTTTTGCTTAAACGCGCACCACGTTTTATTGCAAAGATGCAGTGATGTCACATTAGTGGCATTAGATAGCACAGTAATTTGGCTACAAATGGTATGTACTAAGACGTTTGTGAGTATAATATTTATTGGGATAGACAATTTTTTACAAAAAATGAGATTTGGCTTAACCATCCCCAATGGGTGGGATGGTTGAACAGGGGGGTAGGGATGGTTGAACATACCCTTATATTTAAAGAAATAAAACAAGAAAGCGTTTACAATTCATTGCAATTATGATAAAATCTCATATTAAATGTATGTGAACAATCTAAAATTGATAGGATTGAAAATGGAATAAAAAATAACGGCATGTCAACATTGCACACTTTGACTACGGTTTTCTTGATTAGTATGAAGAAAATTACTACATAAGAAAACATTTTAATGTCAAATTTAGCATTATTCTTTAATAAAATGAACCCACTAAGAAAATTTTAATAAGAGAAACAAATTTTTAAACCAAAACATGGCAAAAAAACAAAAAGCTGGTAAAAGAAAGAAAGAAAGAAAATATTTTTATTTGCAAACAACAAAACACACTGACAAAATTATTACTTATAAAAACTAAACTAAAAAACATAATTTAAAAATTACATAATTAAGAGCAGTGTGTGCCGCAGCAGCAAACAGGGTTACGACTCAGCATTATGCTGGGCTCAACGAGCTCAGCGCTGATTTTCTGTCGCACCCAAATGCCAGAAGTGCCACTTCCGAAACTCACACCCCCAAAATCGTGATCATGACATTTTCACTACTGATTTGAACGTGTGACTCTCAAAAATACCACTCCCGGCGAAAAAACGTACCGCAAACTTTAAATATATAGATAATTTAATAAATGTTACATATAAATTTTTGTAATAGGTGTACGAATAAAAACTAGGAACTGTTGTGGATAAGTATAAATATTGTCTTTAACTACTTTATGTGTATGTTTATGTGTTTGATGCTTCGAATAAAGGAAAATGAAATGACCCTACAACTGATTTTACGACAAAAACAGCTACACGACAAAAACAGCTACACGAGCTTGGCTTGCTCCGCCAAAAGATGAATCTTGTAGTGATACTTGACAACTGATTTGGAAAGAGGTACTCTCAGTGGTGGAGGGAGGTTATTCCAACATTTTGTCGCTTGGTATCGAAAACTTCCCTCAAACGCCCTTGTCTTATGAAATGGAGTTAGCATAATAAAGCAATTGGCTCTTCTAGAGTTATATCTCCGATGAAAGTTTGACCATTCCAGTTTTTCATGCAAGTATTTTGGTCGCTTGTACCGTATAACTGAATGTAACAAGCCGGCAAAATGCAATTGTCGTCGGAAATCCATATTTAAGAGTCCAGCCTTAACGAGAAACGGTGTAATATGACTACGGCGAGGAACCGTATAACAAAACCGAACGCACGCATTCTGAACTCGTTGTATCAAACGTTTAGTCACGGCTAGTAAACATGGACCAATAACCACATCTCCGTAATTCAACTTTGAAAGGACCAATGACTCGCATAACTTTAATCTAATATCTCTACTAAGAAGATGACGAATTTTGTACATAACTTTCAAACGAAAAAAACAACTTTTGGCAACATTCAAGACATGGTCCTCGAAACGGAGTTTGCTGTCCATAAGAATACCCAAGTTTCTGGCCTGATTGACCTGTTCTACATTTGAATTCAAAACAGAGACGTTTAAAGGTCCAGACAAACTATTCTCTATTTGCTTTTTAGAACCTAATACCATGAATTTTGACTTTGATGGATTCAAAACTAATGCATTCCGACTTGACCACAAGGCTATCCTGTCAAGATCGCGGTTCATTTCTTGGACGGAAGGGGCAACATCAAGGGGATCTGCATGAATATAAACCTGTACGTCGTCGGCATACAAATGAAATTTACAATGCAGTATCTGACTAGCCAGGTCTGACGTATACAAAATAAATAGAAGTGGACCGAGGATGGATCCCTGCGGGACTCCTCTACTGACGTCATTGGGTGCAGACCATGTTGGTAGACCATTACTTCCCTGAAGCTTTACCATTTGGGATCGTCCACACAAGTAGCTATCAAACCACGCAATAGTAGCGAAATCAAATCCATAATAAGCCAATTTAGATACTAATAAGGAGGTATTTATACAGTCGAAGGCACGGGAAAAGTCCAGCAGAGTCAATATTGTACTCTTGCCGCTGTCTTGAGCTGATAAAATGTTATCCATAACATCCATCAAAGCAGTAGCCGTACTGACACCCTTTCTAAAACCCGACTGCACCTCTGGTAAAATATTATTATCCTCCAGATACTTAGATGTCTGCATGTGGACTATCCTCTCCAAAACCTTAGAAAGACAAGGTAAAATACTGATAGGCCTAAGATCTTTGTAAAGCGCAGGGTTGGGTACCTTTGGCAATGGAGTTACGACCGCTGTTTTCCAGGCATATGGAAATGTGGATGTAGATATCGAACGGTTAATGATCCACGTAATAGCAGGCAATGTGTATGGCAAAGTTAGCAGAATCATATCGGTGCTAATACCGTCGATCCCTTGAGCATTCGATTTTATACTGAGGAATGCTTTTGATACATCAGCTTCATCCACTTGCTTTAATTTAAAAACCGTATCTCTATACTTATTAAATTCATAATAGCTCAATAATGACAAGGAAACGGTTTCTGTACCGGGTATGTCCAGAAAATGACGATTTATTTCATCTGGGTCATCAAACATTGCCGGCAGATTTTCATCCCTATTAGGATCAGTCAAGATTGAGTTTCTCATGTTTTTCCATAGCGTCTTAGAATCATTAGCTTGGTTATTTATAGTGCGATCAAAAAAAGCCCGCTTCTCATTGTACATGCATTGTTCAGTCATTTTTTTCAGGGACTTATAATATGCCTTATGCGAGTCTTTCTTGGTAGAACGATAGCGTTTTAATGCCTTGTCCCGTAATCCTATTAACAGTCTTAGATTATCTGTTATCCAGGGTGTAGGTCTATGTTTAATTAATACCGTTTTGAGAGGAGCGTGTTTATCAAAAAGATTCAAAATAAAGGAGTCGAAAATGTATACCATATCGTTTATGTTTGTAGAGTATTTGATAGATTCCCAATCCAGGTCAATAAGGTCTGCATTAAATGCATCTTGATCAATGTCCTTTATAGGCCTATACGTAATATTTTTTGGTTTGAACTTATCCCTTTTTACATTCAATGTTACATTTATCATAGCATGACCATTTATACCACTAATATTAGACACACTAACACTTCTAACAGGAACATCAGTGCAACAAAGATCTAATAATGTCGCACTATCTTTAGTAAAGTGAGTAGGTTCTGTCACCACTTGATTAAGATCAATACATCGTAGAAAATTGTAAAACCGATTATATTTACTGTCTTTTACTAACTGGTCGATGTTGAAATCTCCCAAGAGCACTATCCGGTCGAAATAGGAGAATGAAGCAACAGACTCGGTGAGATCATTAAAAAAAGTATCAATAGACTGCCATGGTATATGGCCTTAGAAGCTTCGGAAGTCCGAATCTACAAATTTCTGCTATTTGATTTCGTTTCTTGGGGCTGAAGCCTATATTCTACTTAGTTTTGGATTGGAACAGCATTTGAAGCTCCAAGATAAATAAAATCGAGGAAAAATATTATTATTGACTATGGTCAACCATCCCTCTGTGGGGTGGCTCAACCATCCCTTATCGACCCGTTCCTACTTTTGTTTAGATTTCCGAAAAACTCTTAATCATAGATCAAATAGGCTTTGCATTCAACAAACTACACTAGTTTGACAATATAACAATACATCAATATAATAAATACCTTTTAATATAACGCAAGAACAAACAAATAAACCAAACACATTTTTTTCACTTTTTACTATGAAAAACACATAAACTCAGCTCGAAGTCAAACTACTCTGCCGGCAGCCTAGATGGCGCTTGTAGTGGTAGATATGGTTCGGGGCATACAATGACCTGTCAACCGAATCGATAGCTCGAAATTTTCAATCGAAAAATTGAGGTGGCTCATCTATCCCACCTGTTCAAGCATCCCGGTTTACCCCTAAAATAAAACCTACTAAATTATAAATTATAGCGGCCCGTCCCGGCTTCGCACGGGTGGACGTCTAATCTTTTCTAGCAATAAATATAGCCTATGTTACTCAGGGTGAATGCAGCTTTCTAATGGTGAAAGAATTTTTTAAATCGGCCCAGTACTTTTTGAGCCTATTCATTACAAACATACAAAAATAGGTACAAATCTTTCCTCTTTATAATATTAGTGTAGATTTAACCTAATCTAAACAACAAAACAACAACAGCTAAAAGACGACAAGTGGCCAGAGCTTGCCCAGGATACAGATGGTTGGGAGATTAAAGGGGGGCCTTTGCCCAGCAGTGGGATGAAACAGGCTAGTAAAAATAAGATATTATGAAGACAATAAATACAAACAGTATAATAAAACATAGAACACACAACACAGAAATAATAAAACATTAAACAATCAGGTAAGCTTGGGAGTTGTTGCCCCCTTGCTGTTGTTGTAATAAGTTTTTCCTTTTAAGGTCCGCCACACACATACGGAATTGCAATCCGGAATCAGAGTCAGGATTACGATTTCGTATGGATTTTCCCCCTCCACAATTGCGTTCGGAATTGCGCAGCTTTCTAATCCTATACAAAATCACAATCCTGATTCGGAATTCCAGATTGCAATTCCGTATGTGTGTGGTGGACCTAATTCATGTAGTACCTAAGTTACTCGAATCGCCGAACATCGAAAGTAGATGGTCGATAGAGCCGAATCAGCGGCCAGCCCACCAGAGCGGCGACTGGCCTACCAGAGCGAGGCAGGGGAGTGGGCATTTGCCCAGTATGCCTGTATGGCCAGTCCGGATATTTGCCCAGTATGCCCGTATGGCCAGTCCGGCCCTGCTTGTGAATTGCTTGCTGCAGATAAAGAGCATTGCGATAACAACCGTTTACGTCTTGACGGGCTTTTTACACTTTTTTGGGTTTTTCGGGGATCCCTCGAATTATTATTAACTGTTGATATAAAACATGTAAAATGAAATGCGTTATATGTTTTAGTAGTTACTTCTGATCATGTTTCACTAAGGGAGCAATATCGAAATCGCTATAAAAAATCTGCTGTTCTATACAGGGTCCTTCTTAATAAATAAAATAAAATAAATAAATAAAAATAAATAACGCTCACAGGCACATACATTGTAATGATCCCAAGAAAGCACTATTCATAGGCTGTTTATTATGGAAACCATACAACAACGGCACAAACATATAAACATCCATGACAGAACCGGGATTCGAACCCAGGACCCTGGTTTGGCAGTCCGGCGTGGTAACCATTACACCAACCGGGTCGTAATAAGCTGACACTTTTTTAAAGGGGATGATCAGACCATCAAACTGAAAAAATGTCTCTATGGGACCATCATTGAAATCGCAAAAAAAATCAGCTATCCCATACAGCAGTGTTTGCAGTTTTGTATGGGCGAGCTGATTTTTTTTTCGCGATTTCGATGTTGGTCCCTTAAAGAAAGTTGTTCAGTTTGATGTTCTAATCATCCCCTCCCCTTAAAAAAATGTCAGCATATTAAGAAGGAAGGAGGACCCTATAGAAAACGTCAATCAAAAGTGACTCGACTCTACCCAAATGTATGGAAAAGCTTAAATAAATCTGCACAAAGAACGAACCATTTTATCATAGACGTACCCTTTTCTATCTTCGCACGACATTTGCGGACATTGCAATTAACATTACTGATAAAGATTCCTTTAAGTTTGTCGGTTGACTAATTAACAGCTAATTATATGAAAATAAAGATAAAATATTGTTGTAAACAGGAAATATTGCTAAGTATGTTATTTATGAGGATATAATTCGGAGCGCGCTCCATACAAACGAAGTCTGGTTATATTTTCGATACTAACCAATTAAAGTAATTAAAAATTAATATGGTAGTTAAAAAAAAAAAGTCAATTACATTTTTCAGAAACAATCAAGAAAATAATCTCTTTGCTTGTATTGTATGTTCTCAGATTTTCGTTAACACATTTGCGGACAGTGACCGGCTATAGCAGTGATAACAATAAAAGTTCTATTGTGTCTCGTTCACTGTCCGCGAATGTGTTGAAAAAAAGGAGCGTAATTTTGTAAATTGTGAGTCGTAATCCGAGAATGCTTTGTCTATGACTTCAGCCTTTACAGGGTGTAACAAAACACCCTTGTAATACTAAACGGGGTGCTTCAGACCATCAATCTGAACAACTTTCACTATGGAGCCAACGCCGAGAAAAAATAAGAAAAAATTGCAGTCCCATACATTTGAGTCAAGACGGTACTCCCGTTTTGTATGAAAGAGCGGTTTTTTTTTTCGCGATTTCGATGTTGGCTCCTTAGTGAAAGTTGTTCAGTTTGATGGTCTGAAGCACCCCCTAAAGTATTACTAGGGTGTTTTGTTACACCCTGTACCTGACTCACAACTCAAAAAAATTACGCTCGTTTGGCAGTTACAGTGCCTCTAAGATTTCCTTACAAATCATTGGCATCAACTAGCATTGAAACTGTATAATTGTTTTAACTAAAATCTGACAACATACAAGCAGAGTGATTAGTTTCTAGATTGTTTCTGAAAAAATGCATCGCACTTCTTTTCTCGCAAGTCGAGTGAAAGAGAGATAAGGCGTGAATATGCTATCGAGTGGCTATGCTAAACCATCCTGAGCTAGTATTTTGCCACACAGATAGCACTGCCGGCAGCGTCCATAATAGCAGCTCCCGCGGCATGATGCGCCTGCTAACTCGTTCGTTCGTGCGCAAAAAGAAAGAGTGCTAGGGCGCGATAGCGCTTTATCGCACCGTCATGCCGCGGGTGCAGGTGTCCAGGCAGGAAGGGCAGGATACAAGATGGACGATGTATGGATAGTCTGTGGAGCAACAACGCATTTTACTGGAGGTCCGACCCGTCTATTTGTCATTTTGGTCACCCGGTTGGTGTAATGGTTGCCACGCCGGACTGCCAAACCAGGGTCCTGGGTTCGAATCCCAGTTTGGTCATGGATTTTTGTGCCGTTGTTGTATGCTTTCCATAACAGAAGGCCCAAGGCTTACTTGGGATCATTACAATGTATGTGCCGACTTGAAACCGACTCCGGTACAGTTGCTTTATCCACTGGCTAGCATAGCGCCTCCAGATGTCCGCAGGGCTGTGGCAGGTTCCTCAGAGAGAGCCAAAATGGTGGACGATACACGACATCCCATGCACGGCTTCATTCCTGCGCCGCAAAGGCTGCCAAGCCGACGCAGCTTTATGAACTGTGTCGACCCACCGAATACTGGCCCAGCGCAAGCGAGATGTACTCTTTGGAGACAAAAAGTGTCCCTCCCAAATCCATTTGTACCGCCGTCTGAGAGCCTCCCGCCTGGACATGACTTGCCTTGGGCGACCTGGAAGTCCTTAAACCAACTTCGAACCCAGGTCGGTCGCAGTAAGGACAACATGGTCAGGTGGGGATTCTCGGATGCGCAAAATGTGACTTGCTTGTGCGGAGCTCCACAAACGAAGGCCCATCTCACATCGTGCCCTGCGAGCCCTACCACCAGCACGCAGGAGGAGCTCATGACCGCTAGCGAGGGTGCAGTATCGGTTGCCCAATTCTGAGAAGGTACTATTTAACGACTTTGTTGTGTTGAAGTCGACACAATAAGCAAGCAATGTATGTGCCTGTGAGTGTTATTTATTCATTTAAAGTCAGCATCATAATCATCTCAGCTAATGGACGTCCACTGCTAGACATAGGCGTCCCCCAAGGATCGCCATAACGACCGGTCCTGCGCTGCCCTCATCCAACGTGTTCCCACCGCCTTCACCAGGTCGTCGGTCCATCTTGAGGGGGTTTACTCACGCTGAGCTTTCCGCACATTTTAAAGTATATTTCATTCATTCATCCATTGTCATGAGCTCGCCACAAGAGAAGTACGATAATTAATTAATCAATAAAAAGCAGAGCATGCAATTCAACGTGCATTATCGAAGCTCATCAACTGATTAAAACTATATTTAATAATAAATATTCATCTTCATTAACATCTACATAATATAAGTGTGTGTCTGTAGGTATGTTAGCGCCGAGAGGAGAGGGTGAAAGGTTATAAGACGCGACGGGGCTATCGTGTTGTGGGGTGATAAACGAGGGCCCGCATCAAGTTACATTAAGAGGCTATGTGAAAAAAATATGATTTTTCAAAGCTTCATATATCATGAAGTACTAACAGTAAGAGTATGATTTGCGGATATATGTAAATTGAACATAATATAATTGAAGTTTTGATAAGAGCCAAAACACGATTAAGACTCATTTTTTCGATAGAAAAACAAGCCAAAGTAGCCTTTTTATCTATAAACGCTTGGAACTGCTAAACGGTGAATAATAGAAACATAAGACTTGATTTAAAAAAAATCGATTGATATTTTCTAAATTTTGATTAGAGCAGAATTGAACTTACATAAATAGTGCAATCACAATTAAATAAAGTTTGATTTGGCGCTTGATTCGTTTCAGGCGCGCGCGCTGCGCCATCTCTTTCTCTCGCATCAGGCAGTATCTAGGCTAGTAGTAGGCTATCACACGCCCATTTCGCTTAAATTATTGTTCGACATAGGCCCTTAATGACTTTTTACAGAAAACAAACATTAGATCGACCAATTTGAATCATTAGGGTTGAGACACGTCTACTAACGGCGACCGATGGCCGGCCCATACAAATATGTCATTTAGTATGGGAAGCCATCCGCCGTCACATAATATTCACAAAAATCCTCCCAACTTACTTTGGTTTCCAATTTGTAATATATGGTAATTTGATAAGACTTTACTTTCTATATTGTTTTGAATGGTAGCCACTGTTGATCTTGGTTAACACGAGTTACAATGTTTGAGTTTTGTGATGGTTTAATGTCCATAAAAAAAGCTACAAGTAAAAGTCTCCTCTTAATACTTTTTCTATTATCTTGCCTTATTGTATTCATAAGATTATTTAGATAGAGTTCATTCAAAACAATCCGTATTCGCAATAGCATTGCATACAAAATGTACCACATTTCGCCTTAAAATCTTGCAATGCTACACATTTGAATAAATCTACCACGCGTCGCCAGATGCCGCCACTTGGGAATTATGAAAGCTGGTTTACATGTAGATAGTAAAGTTTCACTTGAAATTGCTACCATCTACATGGCATTCGAGTAAATTAATAATTCTTTTACTTAGTAAGTACTTACAAACTAGACCAATTAAGTGATGCCCATGGGCTAAAGCCCATGGTGGCCCTGGTGGTTGGACCCTGAGAACCCGCAGAGATCAATCTAAATTAGACGACGAGCAAATCCTTAATCGTGAATAAATGAACACAATTGAGGCGAAAATAAGCAATGCCTGGTCACTGATCAGGGTCAGTGTTTGAGGATACGTGACCATTTCTCTAGAGCCTACGTGCTTACAACGACAAGTTAAGTAGTTAGTCCTGAGAGTGCCGTTAAATGGTGTTAATTTATGTCAGAGGTTTATTGAGGTAGCTTAAAAATACGCTGACAGCAAGTTGAACCGTAACTTGCCCCCAAAAACCTGCACAGACGCTGCAGGGTGTAGCATGGCATGATTACTAATGATCGTCATTATAAAGGTCTGCTTAGTCATTCTTTGGGTTTCTCTCCATCACAGGAAGTTTGCAGTCAGCTCTGATCCTCTGCCCATCTATTTCTCGCCAGACGAAACAGGTCTTCAAGGGCGCTGCCTTGTACATTCCTTTAGGTTTGCGATATACGAAAATTTCTTGGTCTCCCGAAATCTTTTTTGCAATCTACCTTGCCAATTATTGTCTGGAGGATTCTCATACGCCTCGAGATTTATTTCAAGGGTCAAAGAACAAAAACATCTACTAAAGCTGCCTAAAAGCGATAGGCCGAACTATCTGAATGTAAACCCAACATTTACAGGCATCAGCTCGCGTCGCATCACATTTACCGCGCCACCGAGCGCTGTACTGTTCATTCCTCCCCCCTCAATCCTCACGCCCCGCATGTATGAATGTTATTAGCTCATCTGTGTTTGGGTTATTTGTTGCGGGCTGGAAATATAGTATAGTATATAGTATCATTGACCTTCAAACCACATACTCTACCCTACGAATAAGAATAACTGTAAACAAAAGCAACATAATTTTTGGCACCCAATGAAAAATTACATACTCTACCCATCAAACTGAACAACTGTTACTATAGGAGCAAACCGATCGGAGCAAAAAAAATAAGCTGTCCCATACTAAACTCCAATACCTACTTGACTCAAATGTATTAGATTTTTTTTTGCTCCGATCGGTTTGCTCCCATAAGTAAAAGTTGTTCTGTTTGATGGGTAGAGTGTGTGGTTTAAACGTTAATGATACTTTTCTTTACACTCTGTATAGTAGAAATGGGTATGACCGCAACCGTTTGGGTAAAATTTTAATGTAAACTCAGAATATTAAATTTAGGATGCAGGTTATTGAAACGCAACCTACCAATACAAAAACTAAAAAGTTAAAAAATAATATTGCAGCCTATGCCTTTTTCGTTCGCATCATAAGAACATTAATTTGTTTTATTGAAGTCGCTGTCAAGCCGGTACGATTCGCGACAGGGCTTGCATTGTTTGGCTTGGCTTGACACCGACTTCTATAAAACAAATTAATGTTCTTATGATGCGAACGAAAAAGTCATAGGCTGCAATATTATTTTTTAACTTTTTAGTTTTTTTGAAGGCGGTTTTAATTTTTTGTTAAAATTTTGTTTATTTCACAATTTTCAGTGGTGAATTCATTAGTTAGATTTAATAGGAGTGCATTAAATTAACAAACGCACTAGTCGGCACTACGATTTTCGAAGGTTCCCCTCGATTTCTCTGGGATGCCATCATCAGATCCTGGTTTCCTTATCATGGTACCACCCTCGGGACATCTCCTTTCCAACAAAAAAAGAATCATCAAAATCGGTTCATAAACGACGAAGTTATCCGCGAACACACATAAAAAAAAAAAAATATATACGGTCGAACTGAGAAACCTCCTCCTTTTTTGAAGTCGGTTAAAAACGAAATGCGGGTGGCATGGTGGAAGAAAGTGAACGTCGATTTCGTAGATTGTATCAAATTAATCTGGCCATCTCTATTCTATACCCAAGACTGTGTTGTTCCAGACAAACTGTGAAAACTGCACAATACAGAAGCCTGTGAAAACTGTTTTGAAAAATATTTTTTTCCTAAGCTGCAGTTATCTGCGATATGGGTAGGTAGATGTGTACTTTTTGCAAAGACATATATATTACTAGCGTAAGGACATGGCATATGAGCTTGACTATTGTCCCCAGTTCGTTGGCTCTAAAATGCAAGGAAAAATGTCAGTTTAGAGCACTCGAAAATATATGACACGATATAGTTCGTATACGAGTTATGACAGACGGCGCAAATTTTTGTTTCTATGAAGAAGGTTTTTGTAAAATATTCTGACGGGCCTATCCTTACGCTAGTAATATATAAATCTATGACTTTTTGGTTGATCAAAAACGATACTGATAAATATTTCTCCGAAATCTTGACCTCAACTAACAACGGAGCCTTTTTATCTGGGAATGACTCTTTGATTTGATATCTCAGGGTTTGTGTAAGTTAAATCTCATGTCATAGAAAAAAATTGAGTTCTAGGGAGAATAAAGTATTTCGTCCCATCTCAATGACCGGAGACGGTCCTCTATTCATTCTGAAAATGTCGTCGACCCGTCTGCGATACCCACTCATATTTTATTAGATCAACAATAGACTTAAATTCGCTTTTTTGCAGACAGTGTACTAACAAAGAAATAGATAAGTATTTATTTTGAGGCTCTATTCACAAAATCAACCTATTCAAATTGCTGAATGTAAATCAGATCTCAAATAACACTGTGAAATCATATCTGATTTATTAGGGTCAGCGCACACCCAGCGTAGATCTGCTCGCGCATGCTCGAGCATGTTCTTTGCAGTCGCGCACACCTAGCGGCAAAATCCGCCGGCGGCAGCGGCGGAGCATGCTCGCGCGTGTTCGAACAGTCTCGCGGATGCTCCCGTGTTGCTACAGTTGACGTAGTGAATTTTGCGTTGTATTTACATTATTTTATAGTAAAGACGTGCGATAACAACAATTTTAAAGTATGGTAGACTGGGATTTGGTAATTATTGGGTTACTAGCAAAGGAAGAGGAGCAAGAAGAGCACATCAATAAGATGAAAAGAGGCAAGAAAGATGTACTTATATTTGGGAAATACTACGCCCTGTGCTGTGTTACGGTTTAAAGTTCTAGGGACAGCTATTTTATGGCTAGGAACTATAAAATGGAATATGAACAATTTGAAAACCTACTAAATCTGCTTCGACCTTTCAGATTTTCTTTGTATTTTCAAAAAGAGTTCGATTATTATATAATATTATCTGTAGTAAATTGCCCTTTTCGGGCTAAAGTAGTTAAAAAATATGCTAGATTTAGTCCGAAACCGGCCGAGGCGGCAACACTTACGACGGATCGCAAGCATCGACACGGGCGTACGCTCGAACATGCTCGAGCATGCGCGAGCATCCGCGCGCATGCTCGCGACTGCTCCCGTCGCCGCGAGGAGCATACGCGAGCATACTCGAACAGACGCTGAAGGGATTTAATCACTTGCAAGCTATTTTCAACTTTATTTCAATGGAAATAGAGTTCATTATCAATTGAATCAATGAAACCTGCTCGCGCATGCTCGAGCATGTTCTTTACAGTCGCGCACACCTAGCGGCAAAATCCGCCGGCGGCAGCGGCGGAGCATGCTCGCGCGTGTTCGAACAGTCTCGCGGATACTCCCGTGTTGCTACAGTTGACGTAGTGAATTTTGCGTTGTGTTTACAATATTTTATAGTAAAGACGTGCGATAACAACAATTTTAAAGTATGGTAGACTGGGATTTGGTAATTATTGTGTAACTAGCAAAGGAAGAGGAGCAAGAAGAGCACATCAATAAGATGAAAAGAGGCAAGAAAGATGTACTTATATTTGGGAAATACTACGCCCTGTGCTGTGTTACGGTTTAAAGTTCTAGGGACAGTTATTTTATGGCTAGGAACTATAAAATGGAATATGAACAATTTGAAAACCTACTAAATCTGCTTCGACCTTTCAGATTTTCTTTGTATTTTCAAAAAGAGTTCGATTATTATATAATATTATCCGTAGTAAATTGCCCTTTTCGGGCTAAAGTAGTTAAAAATTATGCTAGATTTAGTCCGAAACCGGCCGAGGCGGCAACACTTACGATGGATCGCAAGCATCGACAGGGGCGTATGCTCGAACATGCTCGAGCATGCGCGAGCATCCGCGCGCATGCTCGCGACTGCTCCCGTCGCCGCGAGGAGCATACGCGAGCATACTCGAACAGACGCTGAAGGGATTTAATCACTTGCAAGCTATTTTCAACTTTATTTCAATGGAAATAGAGTTCATTATCAATTGAATCAATGAAACCTGCTCGCGCATGCTCGAACAGTTTTACGCTGGGTGTGCGCTGACCCTTACAATGATGAAACGTATAAACAATAATGCTACGCTGAAGAAAATTATACACGAGTGGTCTCCTTGAGGGTAAACCCGTGCATTGGAGACTACAGAGGCTGATGTGGAGAGTGTTGTGGAGCTTTTTTGTCCAAAAAGATTGTCGATGTTATGAATCACCGACTACTGCATGTCTTGTGGTTTTTTATGACCCTTTCTATTCGGAAGTCTATAGTAAACTCTAGCCAGCTACTCTATGTCGAGCCGGCATCTCTCGACTTGATTGGTTTGAATGTATTAGTTTTAGTTTGTCACCAGAGCTTTCGTAAGCTGCCGAAAAGCCTTAACACCTGCCAAAACTATTTGGGCAGTATTTATCCTAAATATTATCAGTTCCCGATGGCACGACAATATGAAGGATCTCAAATCAGACCAAACTAGATGACATACACGTAGTGGATTCCGATTAAAGTGTTTGATTTAAATATATTGATAGGATGAGCGTATACACTAAACACAGATGCACTCTCTAGTCCTTTATTTGAATCATAATCTGATGGAATGGAAACCCATTGCGATCAGAGGTGAGATCGGATGCAGTGAGTCTAACCATTGTCCACTCGGTCAGCCCAATCAGAGATAATGGGAATGTCTGAGAGGATTCATGACTACAACTTCACAGCTTGGAAAGTGCAATGGTGTTCTAAGCCCCCAAAGATCTCCACAACGACCGGTCCTGCGCTGTCCTCATCTGACGGGTTCCCGCCGCCTCCATCAGGTCGTCGGTCTACCCACGCTGCACCGCGCCGGTACGCGGTCAACCCTCGGGAACTCTTCAGCCCCTGTTCAAGCCTGAAGGCTATCTGTTCTGCGAGCTATGAGCCAACACCGCGCCGGTACGCGGCCGACCCTCGGGAACTCTTCAGCCCCTGTTCAAGCCTGAAGGCTATCTGTTCTGCGAGCTATGAGCCAACACCGCGCCGGTACGCGGTCGACCCTCGGGAACTCTTCAACCCTATCGGCCATCTGTTCTGTGAGCTATGTGCCCATTGCTAACCAACCGTAATAGGTATAAATAATTTGCATACAATAGCAACTCGTTTTACAAACAGAGAAATTATGTATGACATTGTATGATTCAACAGAAGGATAGATAGGATAGGATAGGATAGATTCAGAGCCATTATGAAAATACACCGCAGAATTTCAGGGGAGATTTCAAGATTCAAATTTTATGTTAACTTTACAAATTGAGTTATTAGTTTTGTACTACGTTGTGTTCGTGACATAGTGACAAAACGGAAAAGGGATTTTGATGGAGGTGCTACTTGGGAATGTTCCTCCATTGAAAAGGGAAGTACTTCCGCCAGGCTAGGTGTGATGCCTGGGGACCGGCCGTGGTCCAACAGTTCTTAGTTGGACCTTGTATATATATCGAATCTCTGTGATTATTTCTCTTGCGCGATTTATGTCTTGCATTCGATTGTGAACCTTATTTGTAGTAGGTTACGAGTTACGTATTTACGATGAACGTTGTCTTTGTATGGAGCATATTTCCGCGAGCGACGGTATCGCCATCTGTTGGCATCTTTGCTATAACTTGTGGGTGCTGGACATCTGTAGTAGTTCACTAGTTCCCCACAGGACTCCCCCCTCAGACCGGAGGTCGTTGAGTAGTTCGAAGTGTGCAGTCTGTATCCATGTAGTGTAGGTGCAGGGCTCCAGTCAAGTGAGTCTGACGAGCGATGTGCTGCGGTGTGTGTGCATCTGTCAGGGAGGTCAGTCCTGATGTGATGCGGGCGAGTGACAGGCGTGGAGAAGGCGAGCAGAACTGCCACGTGGAGGTGAGCTCAGACACGTGGGCTGCGGGAGATCCTTCTATGCAGACGCTGACTGTCGTTGAGGAAGCTGCAGGCCCAGGAAGCGGTGTGAAGGCGGCTGCGATGGACCTGGTGCGGCTTCGGGTTGATGGTGTGACTGCTGCTTGTTTTGACCTGGTCGAGGGGGTAAGGGTTGGTTGAAGCTGGTTGCTGCTCTGTGCTGGTGCTGCTCTGCGGTGTTCAGGTTGCGATGTTCTCTGTCGAGGGTCACCAATATGGAGGTGCTACTTGGGAATGTTCCTCCATTGAAAAGGGAAGTACTTCCGCCAGGCTAGGTGTGATGCCTGGGGACCGGCCGTGGTCCAACAGTTCTTAGTTGGACCTTGTATATATATCGAATCTCTGTGATTATTTCTCTTGCGCGATTTATGTCTTGCATTCGATTGTGAACCTTATTTGTAGTAGGTTACGAGTTACGTATTTACGATGAACGTTGTCTTTGTATGGAGCATATTTCCGCGAGCGACGGTATCGCCATCTGTTGGCATCTTTGCTATAACTTGTGGGTGCTGGACATCTGTAGTAGTTCACTAGTTCCCCACAGTATGTTATAAAGTGGTTATATAAAAGCAAAAGCGACAACTGACACTAATATTGATACAAGGTTGGTGTAAAGGTGAGACGCTAGAAAAAAGAGGCTTTCATTTTTAACAAAATTCACTTCTAGTGGAAATTACGCAATTTAAGTTATGGACCTTCACAAGAAAAATCAATTACACGCCTAAACAAACGTACCGTAAAATTCATTTTAATAATTAGCAAGGCTTTTAATTAATAATTAATGAAAGCGTCAAATTATGAAGACTCCATTTGCATAATGAATCGAGTCGTCCTTTTGCTAGGGTTGCCAACCATCTCGGACTTTGTGGCATTTTTCCTCAAATATGGACGCCTTTTGCCTCTTGCTTTTGAATGCTTTCCAACTATAAAACCTTTCTGTATATTTCTGTTACTTCTCTGAAGCTTAAATGGCAGTACACACGGCGACACATCAAGCTATACAAAACTAACATAAACTGTTCGCGCGACGTTATACGTTACTGGACCTACGCGCGGCTAGCTTATTTTGGTTTTGTATAGCTTTATGTGTCGCCGTGCGTACATTGACAGTGTTGTGAGTTTCCACGGGTAACGACCGGTCTTATTGTGTAAAAACCCGATTCAATAAGTATCAAATCGAAATGGTATTTTTGACAGTTCTCAGCGATTTTGCTCCTTAATATTTAGATAAATAATGTCATAAAATGGACATCATCAACAGTCATAAATACCTTACCGATCTTGTAAACGATAATTATAATCAGAAACTTACACAATAGCCCTGCATGTCTTATCCGGAGATTCACTTTTGGAAAAAATATTTTTAGCGTTGTGCCAACCCTTGCGGAACTATTTTTGCTCTCTCTTTAGTCGACACTCTTCTACCGAAGCAACGTTTATTTTTTCTGTACAGCGACTTTTCGAGTCTTTTGCAGACTAGGTGTCACTTCGACCGTTAGTAACTTATTCCTTATTCGTAGGTTAGCAACATAAAACTTTTACCTTCTTTATTTCAGGGTTCTGTTCAAACCAGGAAAAAATGTGGCAGCTCGCAGAAACGTGATAATACTCGAAGAAAATATTTCAGACCTTAGAATGGGGGGTCGAAAAAGAAAATTTAGGGTTGAATCTCATCTGGCAATAAGGAAACGCATTTTTTCACGCTCTATCATTTTCTGTCGCTCAGGAACGTCATTGGCTAGAGCGAGAAAGGCCGCTGCACTGCCGGTGCTGCCGCGTGCGATCGCATTCCCGCTATCTTTCTCGCCCTAGCAAATGACGTTCCTGAGTGACAGAAAAGGATGGAGCGACGGAAAAATGCGATGCGGTGCTGCCAGATGTGGTTTAACCCTTTTATTTAACCCATCGAGTAAGGACAGGAGCAGTTGAATCATTTTTAGCAAAACACACTTTGGGTACAGTTCAGTATAAGAAAGAGTATCTAGTACTACATACTTTCTTCTTCTTCTTCTTCTTCTTCTCATCCTGTTACCCCTACGTAAGATATAGGGCTCGGATGATAGCCCTCCTCCGGTTGCGATCTTGGGCAGCACTGTAGATATCCTCCTAGGTCACTACATACTTTGGGACTTTGTAATTTCAAAGCATACAATAGATACAAAACCCGGTAATGGACAAGTCCGCCATTCTCTTGGCCGGACGAAAACTTCATACAAGCGGCCGCTACGATGCACTCACACATAGCACGCGTTAGAGAGCGTACGAACAGGTGCACATACCCCGGCCACACCCCTGACACTGCCTACAAAAAACAGAAGTTGATAAGATGACGTCAGCACATGCGAAACGGAGTCTAGGGCTACAAAAAATTTAGCTGCGTGCGGTACATGACTTTTTCGTACCTAAATAAAACGCATTGACACCCGTCTATTCAAACAGAGTTTTTATCATCCTTCGTCTTTAGATTATACTAGCGTTAAACCGCGACTTCGTCAGCACAAATTATGTACCAGATTTTAAGTCAAAACATAAGCTATTAAACAAAAAAAGTTTTATCAAAATCGGTTCGGTAGTTTTTGCGTTATGCTCGAACAAACACACAAAGCACAAAATAATTTTTTTTTTATATTACTGTTTTATAATAGTTTTGATTCTCTTTGTTTCGAAAACATAAATTCTAGCGTGTCAATTCTAGGCTACAGATAACCGCCGCGCCGAGGTAACCAGAGGGCAATGGTGAGGTAACAATTTGGTGGGAGGCAGGGAGTGTTCATACTGTATGTAGTATACGTATTAGATACTCTTTCTTATACTGTGCCCCGGCTGAGTGTGTGCACGTGTTCATATTATGTCTTCCATCTAAAATGTTCAGCGACCCATTTTGTAAGCAGCCCTGCATCTATTTTTGAAGAGTACGGACTTATCGAGATTATGTTATTGAGTCCAGTCAATGATACAGTGCTGAGGTTTCTGTTTTATTTATTTTTAATTAAAAAAAAAAGAAAAACACCTGTCAGTGTTTTTGCGGCTGTGGCCGTGTGAATAAAAAAGTGAGTAAATTTTTTTATTTTATATTGAAGAATTTATAAGTTTGTTTAAAATAATGAATTCCCGCGAATCAAGCTATTTTGAAACTTGTGTTTATAGTTATAAGAGTAATGTTAGGGGAAATTACTGGAACTATACGCCCCTTTGTGATTTTTATGAATATTTTGGTTACAGGATGTTGTTGATTACGAAGTGATAAAATTGTTGTTGATAACAACATCCCGTATAAAAACGAATATCGAGGCGCATTTCATTATTTGTACATTTACTTACTGGAGAGTAGCATTAAAACACAAATAGTGTAGGTCGACCAGAATCTCATGAAATGAAAAAAAGTAATAAAATGTAGATTTTCACATGGTAGTGTCAAAATGTCATCTGTCTAGTCAAAGTAGGCCCTGCACAGACTGAGCCTTTATGCAGCGACAAAAACGTGCGTTTGTCCATCGCGTGACTTAATCGCTCTACTAGCAATTAATAGGCGTTTGTTTCGATTCAAACGCATGATTGTAGATATGCGCACACACAACATCTTTGTACTCTCTGAATTTCGTGTTTGTACTAGTATTGATGCACACGCGCGTATGCATTGTGGCAAAGGCTAATATTATGTAATCTAGGATAATATGTAAAGGATAATATGTAATCTGTTGGTGAGCCTAAATAAATAAATAAAATAATAAAAAATAAAAGGCTGTCGACAAATAACTGATCAAATATTACGAAAGTTTTGCATCGTGGCTGTGCCGCGTTTGCATCGATGCTGCATCGCGTTTACATCGATGCTGCATCGCGTTTACATCGATGCTGCATCGCGATTCAATCGACGCTTTTTTCAGCACTTCTGTGCTGCAAAAAATCGTAGTGTATAAAGGGCCCTAATCACAAATGATTACCCTATTTTTCACCAGATTTTGGTCCACCTATACCACCTCTCCGGGAAAAGATATATGGTCGCGACCATAATTCCTTTCGGGGTGGTTCGCTTGTACCAACTATAACTTTTTTTTATTTACTGCGTTTTGCTTGTGTCTAGCACTGTATTTCAGCCAATTTCAAGTAGTTTGTAGTGGATTATCTATTCCAATCTCAAGGATTGTTTTCTAAGCAAAATTGCATTTGCCTAGAAAATCGTGGAGTCGGTGAAGCCTCGTGGTAAACTCAATCGCAAACCGCACGAATGACACAAAAGCTCGTGGCTAAACTTACAACGTGACTCCTATAATTTTTTTAAGCGCGCAAGCTAAACATGTTCAGTTTTAAGGTCTGAAGTGCGATTTTTGAAAATCATACGAGCGACTTGGCAGTAGAAAGATGCATAATCTCCATAGTAATTTTGACATTTTCTACTGCCAAGTCACTCGTATGATTTTCAAAAATCGCACTTCTGAACCACCCCTGAAAAACGATTCATTTCAATTACACCCTGTAGTTGCTTTTGATAAAATTGTCTGGATAAAGATTATTTGGATTTTATTTTTCTATAGTAATTTAATATACTTGGTAACATAGACAAAGGTCTTTTCAAGTCAGGGCCGTAAGATAAGATTGTTTTTATATTTTTATGACCAAGGATATTAGGTAGTTAAAACATTGGGTTTTCAATGTATACTTATTGTGTAATTCGTACGTTAGAAAAAATAACGAGGATTCCTACTCCTTTACCGAAAAGAATGAATTTTATAGGTATCTGTAAGATAGATAAAATAACAGTTCTATATTATGTTTCCTCATCATCACTACATAGTATAAAACAAAGTCGCTTCCCGCTATCTGTCTGTCTGTCCCTATGTAAGCTTAAATCTTTAAAACTACGCAACAGATTTTGATGAGTTTTTTTTTAATAGATAGAGTGATTGAAGAGGAAGGTTTATATGTATATAATACATGCATAGTATCAGCATTGTACCCGTGCGAAGTCAGGGCGGGTCGCTAGTAACTGTATGAGAGATAGACGTACTTTTTGTTACCATTAGCTGCAAGGCTGATTCAGTATTAATAGGGTGAAGAGAAGAGCGTCTGGGTGTTGGGAATGGACCAGGTCTGCCTGCATTACCCCAGTCGGTGAAGGAGTTACAGCCGTTCAACACGAGACAGTCGTGTGGGGAGACGCATTGGTTGGCCTTTTGCAGCATGCCTTTAGGACAGTAGCAGCCGGGGAAGCACTTAAACCTTTTTAGTGTTCCGTACCAAAATTGGAAAAACGGAACACTTATGGAATCAGCTCGGTGTCTGTCCATCCGTCTGTCACAGGCATTTTTCTCAGAGACCGTAAGACATAGGAGTTTGAGCAATTTGGGGAGTAAGAAAGGGTAAATAAAAAAAAAAAAAAATTCTCCCCTATGGTGTGGGGTATCAATTGAAAGCTTATGAAAATACGAGTCAAAAAATATACTTTTATTTTTTTTATAAAAACTTTGTTTAACAAAATTTTCAATTCAATCCGAGAAATTGCTGTCCCCACGACTATTTCAAAAAATATAGCTGTATAAGATCTGAAAAAAATCCTGAACATCAGAAATAACGTGTATATGGCGGGAAAATTATCAGGGTGGCACTAACTTGGATAGTTTTTTTTTCTATACCCAAAAAACTAACACCAGTAAGACCAGTGTAAAATGATTTTTAGTTACTATCTATGTGACCATATACTAAGTAAGTGTCAATTTATAGACGTTTCATCAATGACCCATGTTTAAACAACTGGTAGTACGGAACACTAATTGCCCGAGTCCCGACTCGTACTTGGCCGGTTTTCTTTGACTAAGAAACACTAAAAAACTATTTTATATTTTCAGTGGACGACCAAAGCACCACACTGGACGCTGAAGCAGGCATATCTCACAACATAGACTTAGGAACAGAACACAATGAGAACGGAAAAGATTTCGAGAACGGAACGGAACATGTCGAGAACGGAACAGAAGAGAACAGGAACGGTTATACTAAGCTGCTCAAACGCATGGAGACTGTTCCCGATATCAAGAGAGACACTTCTGGAATGACTACACAGTATATTGCTACTGGAATAGGTACGTGGAACTAATTTTCAAACTTAAGAGGGCTATCGGAGTCCAGTGGCGCCCTCGTCACAATAATAAAAATTTCGCAATAAAGAAAGCCTAAGGGCTCTTACAGACGAGCGACGTGCGAGCGACACTATGCTGTCGCGGTGGGTCGCAGAGCGCCGCGCTCATACATTTTACGGACCCTCCGCGACACCCGGTGACAGCAAAGTGTCGCTCGTCTGTGAGAGCGCTAAATTAAAAAAGTGCTCAACAGATAAACTACAAAAGCCTTCAAGCCATTGTTATACAATAGGTACTTTTATAGGTTCTAAACATTCCACTTTTAGATAATTTCGAATAAAAACAGAAGCAGCCGTTTCTTTTCTTTTTTCAAAATTTGTATGTTTAGACCTTTAAAAAACCTATAAAAGTATTATTTTATTTATTTTATTTTGCTGACAGCCTCTTTTACAAAATAATGTATTCAATAACATGTCATTTGCCATTTACAAGCATTATATGTAAATTGCTTGCCCTTGCTTCATACAATAAGACGTTCATTTGAAAAAAATATATTTCAATGCTGTCAGCTATCAGTTCTGTTCTGAACTTTATTATGACACAGATTTAGCATATACTACGTTCGAAATAGCATTAACGTATGTTCGAGCGAGATAGATAGACGAGACCAATTCACGAACTCCTGTATGGACCTGTAAGGACCTAGCACATATACAAAAGTACAACCATAGAGATATACCTGCTTGATGTGTGTTTTTGGTCTCGCCTGGGATAATCCGTAGCATTTGACTAGTTATGGGACTAGTCAAGTAGGGACTAGTTACGCGTGTCATTCTACTAACAAACATTTCTGCAACTTTTTGCGGGGGGCGAGGTAACATGAAATCCGCAACTTTGGATTTTATTCCCTATAACTTTAGATTCTAATTTTGAATGTTAAAAATCATGAAAAGTAGTCTCGTGTCAACCCCAAACGTTCAAAGTTCAAAATTGTTGTTTCGCTATTATAGGCTGTCTCGTTTAGTGATAAGGTATAAAATTGAGTGCAAATGCACATGATCAATTTGTCTTATACCGTGGCAGAGGGGAAATGCTACCGCAAGGCCAGTCCTTATCTTCTTATCGTGTGGGCAGAGCCCTGGTGTCAGAGTTTTTTCAGACCGCCTTTCGGCCTCTGACGTGGTTTTTATGTAACGACTACTACCACCAGAGATAGTAGCCGGGACCAACGGCTTAACGTGCCATCCGAAGCACGGAATCATTTTTCTTTTCAGACAATCAGGTGATTCAGCCTGCAATGTCCTAACCAACTGGGGAAAAACGCACAAAGTGACATATCACTAGGTGTCCCCCGTGGGAATCGAACCCACGACCTCCGTATCGAGAGCCAATGCTCTTAACCATTAGACCACGGAGCAGTTAGTCCTTATAATAGGTAGTCAAAGTCCGTAGCCGATCTATCGTAGTATATGCTAAATCTATTATTTAGAATGATAGAGGATACCAATCCTCCTTACAAGCATGGAAACTCAAAAATTGGCCATGGGGCGGTCGGTATAGGTGGACCAGAATCTGATGGCAAATACGCGACACTGGGGTAATTCGATTAGAGCCCTATACATATTGCGACTTTTTGCAGCGCAGAAATGCTCGCCTGCATGGTAGGCAGGCTGTACTCCAGGTATAGACAATACCATGGTACAATAATATACTGCGCCTGGTATTCTCTTCCGATCACGTGACTGACCACGTGACTGACACAAGCCTACGTCATCACACCCTTTTAACATGTTTAGCGGCCATTTTTTTGTGACGTAGGCTTGTGTCACTCTGGGAATAGAAGACCTTGTTTTTTTAGACTATGGACTATACCTATTTTCAGCTTCCTGCGCGCAAGTAATATTCGCGAGAGTACCTAGTTCTTTCTATTTCCTAGAAATTAATCCATGATCTGCATATTGGACTCAAAGTACATGTTGAACATAGTTCAAAGTGTTTTAACTGATTGGTGATAAAGTTTTAATGGCATCAGGCGATATCCCAGAGTTTTCTAAGATGTGTATGTGAACTTTATCACACACTGATAACGATTATTATAATTATAAATAACTGTAGCAATACAAAATGCCTTGTACTGCGTTTTGCAAGGTCTGCCCTGGGTGCCCAGTAGGCCTAGCATACCACCCCCAAGAAAATGATATAAATCGTGATGTTCCTCCATCTTTGTTATTTTACGTAATGCCAAAAAGAGCGCGTATGACGTTTTTCTCGTCTTGTCGCTTTGTCGTGCTTGGCATGCTGGCCCTACTGGTTTCGTGGGAAGTATGTACATAGAGTTGTCATCATTATATCAGCCGATAGACGTCCACTGCTGGACATAGGCCTCCCCCAAAATAGGGGGATTTGCCCTAATCGCCACGCTTGGCAGGCGGGTTGGCGATCGCAGTTGCATTGAATGTGTGTCTGCTGCCCATCCTCCGGTAGATCCCTTAGTCGCCTTTTACGACACCCACGGGAGGAAATGGGGTGGTGCTATTCTTAGCCGACACCACACGGATAATACATACATGTACATCATCATCATCATCAGCCTATCATCGTTCACTGCTGAACATAGGCATCTCCCATGTAGGTACATAGAGTAATCCAAATAAAATACGATTTCAATGAAATGTACCTATTGATTTGTCGTTAAAATTGAGGTTTCTTAATCGTTTCGGTTTTTTGTTATTCATATCTATCTATCTATCTATAACGTCACGCCTCTTTCCCAGTGGGGTAGGCAGAGACCAGGGCGCGCCACTTACTACGATCTTTACACACCTCTTTTGCCTCATTCACATCCATACATCTCTTCATACATGCCCGTTGGTTTCGAGTACTCCGCACCTCCCCTTTTTGTAGGACGCAACTGATTTGATCAGCATACGTCCTACGAGGGCGCCCTCTGCCGACACTTCCACTCACATTAGCAACATATATCTCTTTCGTACATCTGCTGTCACTCATCCTCTCCACATGACCAAACCAACGAAGCATACCTTTCTCTATTCTTGTCACAACATCTTCTTTCAATTTACATCGATCTCTTATTACACAATTTCTCACTCTATCTCTCATCGTGACACCACACATACTTCGCAAGGAACGCATTTCAACAGCATTAATTTTACTTGCATGCTTCTTCTGCCATACCCAGCACTCACTGCCATACATAAGTGTAGGCACCAACACACCATTGTGTATAGCAAGTCGTGCCTTTTTGGACACTACTTGGCTAGCCACAATAGTATGCAGAGCACCGTTAACTTTGTTTCCCGCTGTTACTCGCCTATGCATATCACCCTCACATTTCCCATCTCTAGTAAACATGCATCCTAAATATAAAAACTCATTCACTTGTTGCACTTATTCGTTCTCAATCATTAAACAACAATCAGTCACACATTCATCCCTCTCCATTACCATTACTTTAGTTTTATTCACATTCACTTTCATTCCTTTCTTCTTTAATGCTGTATTCATGAGAGTTACCATGTCTTGTAGCTCTCCCGCTGACGATGCAAGTATCACTTGATCATCAGCGTACAGGAGGCACTTGACTAGTAACTCTCCCATTCTTAAACCATTTTCGCATTCTTTTAGATCAGTCAGACAGCTATCCATATACAGGTTAAAAAGCCAAGGGGACGCAACACAACCCTGTCTAACACCACTGGTGATGTTAAAGCATTTTGAGTGCGCCCCGTTGACCCTGACACTAATTCATAAACTTTAGCAAAATTAGTAGACTCACTAGACTACTATTACGGTTTTTATATTTCGGTTCTTTCATCGAATAACAAAAAACAACGGGTTGCACTCCGGGAGTGCCGGCAGAAGTGAAAACTTGAATATATAAAAGTACTATCATTTATGTGGTAAAATACAATATTTATTTATTGCGCTATCGTACACAAACAAGACAATTTATGCAGCTTAAAAGAAACAGCAGGAACAGGTATACATTTTCGCCGCGCGGTAGAAAGAGAGGGAGATATGTCTGACCAATTTTCGATCAGGGTGACGTTACGGTCCAGGAGTGCGATTTTTGAATCAGACGTTCAAAGCGAGTAGTAGAAAATGACGTAAAATCGATGATTTGCCATTTTTGAATTCCACATTCTATCACTTGCAACGAGTGCTCCGAACCACTCGTATCCAATTCTACCACTCGAATGTTTGACGTTTGTAATGTTGTCAGACGTCAAACAGATTTCACTTTTTTTCTACGTTCCGTTATCCCGTAATTTTCGCGGTAAAGTCAGATTTGAAATGTTACTATGAAACCATTCATTCGTTCGTTCGTTCAATTGAAACGTTTTCTGTGTGAAAAGAAACGGTTATTGCACATCCGAACGATTTCAAAAATAGAGAAAAACGTAACCACTCGGAATGAAAATCTCAATTCGTAGGCGAATGTCAAGTCGCTCGTATGATTTTCAAAAATCGCACACCTGACGCGAGTTTCACATTTTTTACCCGGGTTCCCTACGTTACGGCGAAAGTCAAAACTTAGAATGTCGCTTCATCGAACACTGTTCATCGATGGTACGCTTCACCGGCACCGGTGGTACACTACATTGATGGTACGCTACATTGAAAGTCTCGATCCATACCAAAAAGTGCATAACGCCACTAAAGAAGTTTCACTTCAAAAATACTTAAATAGAAATAGTTAAAAAAATATATCTTTTGATTATAATTGATCATGAACGTTCTATTGTTTGATGATCATTAGATCACCATACTCTAAAATATGATCATACTAAAAAAAATTTGAAGATCTTATCAAGACCACTGTCTTTAAATACTCATATCTTTTGATTGAGTTACTCGATTGCGATGAAACAAAACCAAAATGTTAATCCTAACCGTGCCCTATGCTTTAGTGAAAACCCCATCCAAATCGGTTCGGCCGTTTTGAAGTGATGCGCGCACAAACAAACAGACAGACAGAAAAACAGACAAAAATTCTAAAAATGGTCTCAATGCATTCTATCACTTATCCTTAACGCCCTCATTTTTTTTTTGCACGTATCTTCAATGTACATTCACGCCAAGTTTAGAATTTTATTATATGTATAGATATCCAAAGTGGATTTTCAGTAGCAGTGCTTATTATGTATTTTATTTATTTATGTAGGTGCCTATATGAATGATTTATAGATCATTCGAGAGGTACGTACATACAAATAGGTAGGTAACGTTCGGGTCAAAATATTATCATGGAAATAACACCTAAGATAGAGAGGAGATAGGTTAAACTATCTTGTAAACAAATGATAAGGAACTATCAAGTATAAAACATTTCACATAAACATCTTTTACATAATGTTTTTTTCAACAACTTCAGCCAATTTTTGAAATTAAATTTGTTGGTACCTAATAGGACCTGTATTATCAAATTGTATAATGGCACATGAATAAATATTCGTCGCTGTCGGTGCAAACACACATAGCGGGCGTTAGAGGACGTACAAATAGGTGCATAAATTAAGAATGATGAAAAATTGAAGAAATTGTAATTGCCATACTAAATGCAATCAGGTGAACGAACGTTTGTTTGAAAAGTTTAAATTTTATTTGTATTTAATTTATTATTTCAATAAAAATCATAAATTAAATACAAATAAAATTTAAACTTTTCTCTTTTCACCTGATTGCATTTAGTATGGCAATTACAATTTCATTTTGCTAATTTCCTAATAGCATAGCAAAGCTATTTCCTGGTAGTTCATGAGTATAATAATCCTTTAAAATAATGAAATTATCTACAAAAGGATTTTTTTTTTTCAGTCTTTCAATGCTATTTTTGGAGTGTTGATTATGTAAAATGTATCTAGTTTTTATTAGTAATCGTAAGTTAAAGGTTATTAATTAAAGTCATCAAATAATCTATAGGTTGTTCATTAATTAAATATGTATCTTGTATTTACCTACAGCATTGTTTGGTAATCAGGTATCTATTTATAAAAATAAACGAAGTATTTATTTATTATTAAAAACTGTATAAAACAAAAATATAACTATACTAAACAAAGTATTGTACCTACATAATTTAATAACAAAATAAAAATAAAACCGGCCAAGTACGAGTCGGGACTTGGGCAATTAGTGTTTCGTACCACCAGTTGTTTAACATGGGTCATTGGTGAATCCACTATAAACTGACACTTACTTAGTATGTGGTCACATAGTAACTGAAGATCATTTTACACTGGTGGTAGTTTTTTAGGTATAGAAAAAAAAACTATCCAAGTTAGTGCCACCCTGTTAATTTTCCCGTCATCTACACGTTATTTCTGATGTTCATTGATGATTTTGTAAACGGCTATATTTTTTGAAATAGAGGTGTGGACAGTAATTTCTCGGTTTTAATTGAAAAATACCGCTGGACCAAAAGTGTCCATTACGTTGGCGAAATTTCCCCGTTCGCTAACGATGTCCTAGGTCCCTAAAGAAACCTTTGGCTTCGAATCCCCATGCCCCTGCTGTCTCTACAGCGAAAGGTACGAATAGGTGGCCTTGTTCCAGCTCCTTCTGTACATACATATACTCACGCAACTATCCCACAGGGGTAGGCAGAGACTACGGCTCGACACACACTACGAGTCTGACATACTTCTCTCCTACTGTTATTTATGAAAATAATGTTTATTGCAGTAAACCTTGGAGCGCTTGCGGCTGGTATCTGCGTAGCGTGGTCATCATCGGCTGTACCTAACCTAATTCATTCTGAGGTAAGTGTATTACATCATCATTCCATCATTCCAGCCTTTTTAGGGTTCCGTACCCAAAGGGTGAAAACGGGATGCTATTACTAACCCTACGTTGTCCGTCCGTCCGTCCGTCCGTCTGTCCGTCCGTCTGTCCGTCCGTTCGTCTGTCCTACCTATTTAGGGCTGTAACTTTTGAACCGTTATACCTAGATAGTTGAAATTTTCTCAGATTATGCGTTATTAAGGCGGATTTGTTAACAAATAATAAGAATGTCAAAAAATTAAAAATTCAGGGGGGTTCTCAACGTGAAACTAGTTTTTATCAACGTTTTTTCTTCACGCTTTATCTTTAAAACGGTAATACATACAAGCGTCAAACTTAGGGTGATTATAGAGCTACCTCTACAAAATAACAACAAATACTAAAAACCGGCCAAGTGTAAGTCGGTCTTGCGCTAAAGGTCCCGGACCAAAAAAGTTTTTTTTCAAAGTTAATAAATAATGTTGTGTTCTGTGGTGGTGTGGTACGGAACCCTAGGTGCGCGAGTAGCCCGACTCGCACTTGACCGGTTTTATTTATATATTCATATTTTCGGCACACACATATAACATCCATGACCGAACCGGGATTCGAACCCAGGACCCTGGCTTGGCAGACCGGCGTGGTAACCATTACACCAAACGGGTCGAATTATACTAATTTATTTTTATTTCTCAATATGCAATTATTATTTATCCAGACGCACCGCGGGATACCATCCCTTCTTGGTTGACATCCCACAATATCCGCACCAAGCGCTATTCCCATTCTTTTATATAATGCGCACAGCCAAGGAGTGGAATGCCCGTAAGTGCGATTTTTGAAAATCATACGAGCCAATTGGCAGTAGAAAGATGCATAATCTCCATAGAAGGTAATTTTGACATTTTCTACTGCCAAGTCGCTCGTGTGATTTTCAAAATTCGCACTTCTGCCTGCGTCAGTATTTCCGAGCACTTACAACCCGAATTCCTTTAAAATACGAGTGAATAGGCATCTTCTGGGCAAGCTTGCTACATCTTTGACCCCATCTTCGTCCTGAGGACTGGATTGAGGTCAAGAGCAAACCCATCCTTAATAAAAAAAAATCCAATAAGTGCATAAAACTGATATTATAACTCTTATTGAATAAAAGGCAGCTTTTAAACGACCATTAATCTCACAATGAATTTGTATATTCAGCAGAATGAACCACAGTTTAGTCCAAGACTAGGTACAAACGAAACCTCAAATGGTTCAGCTCGGTTTCAGGTATAAAGTGTGGGTACAAATGTATGAATAGCGCAGCGGGCGTCGGGGTCCGCCATAAATAATGTTTTCATTAGCGGTCGGCTATAAATTAACTTTGCGGCGCGGTATGTGTCCGCACCCCGTGCTAGACAGACTTGCGATTAATCGCAGTTCAATACCAAAATGGGTATGCACTGTTTTACTGATAAAGATACATCTGCCCACTTAAAGCGACCTAAATTACGCGTGCAATGCTTTTCACTGCACTGGCTAAGCATACGGCCGACACACCAGTTGGCGAAATTTTTTCAAAATTACGCCCCGTTAATTCGGCAGATGTGGCTGTACCAGGTGGTTTAGGTGTCAGTCTCAAATTCTCATCTCTAAGCTGACTGTACCTAAAATTGGCATAAGCATATCTAATTCATAAGCATAAGCATAAGCTCACGGGTATATTACCTACGATTGGATTTATCTTTATCACTAAAGGTTTAGTTGTTGGTAGATATGGTAGTAGGTAAAGGAAAATAATGTGCGAAAATGTTTACGTCAATCGCATAATCGCAAGTCTGTGTCAATAAAAAAACAAACTGCGGTAGAATTTCTAAAGTTAAAGATTACTTAAAGTTGTTGAATCGTAAGTAGCTATGTACACTCAAACTTTAATTAAATCAACTTTGCCAGTTAATATTTTCGGGAGTTAGGGCCATCGCCCACGACGACTTTTTGCAGCGATGCAGTCGCGCGATTTGCTATCGCACTACTTTGTCGCGACTGTATCGTGCTGGCATTTGCAACACGCGACAGAAGCGATACAGTCGCGCTGTGAGTCGCGCTAACAGCGCTACTGCATAACTATGCATAACTTGTAACTACAAACGCGCGATCGTAGCGATGCAGTTGCGCGTCGGCATCGCCAGTATCGATATACAGGATGACATTGATATCATTAGCATACTTTTAGACTAAGAGTCTACCCATCAAACTGAACAACATTTACTATGGGAGCAAACCGATCGGAGCAAATAAAAAATCAGCTGTTCCATACTAAACTACTATGTCGACGCGCGAGTTCGCGAATCAATCAAATGTATGCAACAGCAAATTTTTTACGCTCGGATCCGTTTGCTGCCATAGTAAAAGTTGTTCAGTTCGATGGGTAGACTCTTAGTTTAAAAGGGTGCTAATGATAATATCATTTTCACCCTGTAAACACACGATTGCATCGGGACACTGGTCCCGTGTAAATGACAGTTCATTTTTGTGTCGATTTGAAGTGCCACGTGAGGCCACCTCCGATTGTCCCACCATGTTCTAAATGTATGCAAATGACATCCGTTTGTATACAGGGTGTCCCTAAACTCAGCGTCAAGCCGAAAACAGGAGATAGGCAAGTTTATAACTGTTCAGGAAAAAAAAAACTAAATTTGATGGTTTTAGAAATTATGAGATTTTTTGAAACATCGTGAAAATCGCCATCCTGTGCCGAACTTTTAGGTTTAAATGTCAAAAAATTAAAAAGTATAAAATATGTTTTTTCATGAAAATATGTCAAAAAATGACATTAAATTTTATAGCGCCCCGAAGCGCGACTTACTGCCTGTCACACTGCTCTGTCACACCAGTGTGACAGGCAGTAATTTTTTTTCTTGACGTCACACTGTTACAGATACGGGCCGTGTACGTGGCGCTCGTCTGTTTGCGTGTGTCGATTCAACTTCTTGCATAAAATTGCTGTACTGTATAAATATTATCTCTTTGCTGTGTCGTGGGCTATGACCCTAAACTTCTCGAATTCTTGCGCCCGCGGCTTTATCCTTCCGGCGTCCGATAAATCGAGAAGTTTCTAAAGTCGAGCAGAATTTGAGATTACGCGATTACCTAAGAATTTATGGTTGGTTCGGTTTTAAGTTATTTTAACCCTAATCTAAGTTTAATTAAGAGAATATTAAAGCTCGAGCTGACTCCATACAAAAAGCGAAAAATAGTATCACCCTACAAAGCCTTGATACTGGTATTTTATTTATTCTGATTTGATTCAGTGCACTACTCATCACTATTTTTTTGTCACTAGAAATATATTATGGGTGTATTCAGACAATGAAACTAAACAACTTTCCATAAGGAACATGGGTCCAAAAAGGAGAAAATTGTATGGACCGTCCATACAAAAGTACGGATCAGATGATAGATTGTTTACGGAAGGACCAATAATAAAAAAAAAGTAGGGATGTTATAAGGGTGAAATTGATATCATTAGCATCCCTTTAAACTAAGAGTCTACCCATCAAACTGAACAACTTTTACTATGGGAGCAAACCGATCGCAGCAAAAAAATTCTCAGGTGTTCCATACTAAACTGCAATGCCTACTCGAATAAAATGTATTCAACAGCAGATTATTTTTTTGCTCCGATCGGTTTGCTCCCATAGTAAAAGTTGTTCAGTTTGATGGGTAGACTCTTAGTTTAAAAGGATGCTAATAATATCAATTTCACCCTGTATACAAGGTGTAAGGAAAAGTATCATGAACCTTTAAACCCCTTGCCTACAACAACTTTTCACAAACTGAACAACTTTTACTATGAGAGCTAACCTGTCAGCGCCAAAAAAATCTGTTGTTTCATACTAAACTGCAGCGCGCCTACTCGAATCAAATGTATGAGACATAGCTGGTTTTTTTGTTCTGCTAGGTTTGCTCCCATTGTAAAAGTTGTTAAGTTTTGTGTGGTTTAAAGGTTAATGATACTTTTCCTTACACCCTGTATACTTAGGCTTTGAAAACGAAGACACAAACATTATTAATAAACTAATTTTAACAAAGACGTTAAAAAAATAACTAAGCAAATTAAAAAAGAAAATGCAAAGAAACAAATTAATGATGGGGCTCAAACTGTAGATAGATGGAACACCGATTAAAAATAGAAAAATAAATAGAAAACTAACTAAAGGAAAGTGCTTATTTCACTTTGAAACAAGTTTACTGTTAAGCCGCTAACTGCAGTGACACTTAAATACTTTGTACATTTCGCGAAAAGTCTAGGGTTGAGATTCAGAGAAGTTTTTTATGTCAGAATCCCTGCTTGTTGGCCCTACTTAGACAACGCTCACTACTTTTAATTTTTTTAGTTAGGTACTTAAACTAAAAATAAAACTGTAATTTGTTTGTTGTAGTTTGTTGTTTGCTAAGGTTGTTTGTTGTCTACACTAATATTATAAAGAGGAAAGATTTGTACCTATTTTTGTATGTTTGTATGTTTGTAATGAATAGGCTCAAAAAGTACTGGGCCGATTTAAAAAATTCTTTCACCATTAGAAAGCTGCATTCACCCTGACTAACATAGGCTATATTTATTGCTAGAAAAGATTAGACGTCCACCCGTGCGAAGCCGGGACGGGCCGCTAGTAACTAATAAAATAACCATGACACATAACATAAATATTTTATACTAGCGGCCCGTCCCGGCTTCGCACGGGTGGACGTCTAATCTTTTCTAGCAATAAATATAGCCTATGTTACTCAGGGTGAATGCAGCATTCTAATGGTGAAAGAATTTTTTAAATCGGCCCAGTACTTTTTGAGCCTATTCATTACAAACATACAAACATACAAAAATAGGTACAAATCTTTCCTCTTTATAATATTAGTGTAGATTTGCACGCCAAAACATACAATAATATTAAAATGAGGGGAAACAAGACGGGTATAAATAGTGAACACAATATACTTACACGAATTTGTAAAATAAATTTTTTAAGCGTATTATTGTAGGCTTGTTCTGCGATTTCGGCGGTCTCTCCAGTTGCATGCCTATTGCCCTTGATGGCGTGCCTTTGCCAGTCTGCTCCGACTTCCGGTACCTCGGTTCACTAATACAAAACGATGGAGAGATAGATCGCGACGTGAAGCACCGAATCAACTCAGGGTGGATGAAGTGGCGGCAGGTTACGGGAACGATTTGCGACTCCCGAATCCCCCTCAAATTGAAGGGGAAAATATATAAGAGTATAATAAGACCTGTCGTGTTGTATGGATCAGAATGTTGGGCCACAAAAGGGATGGATGAGAAACGACTGCATGCAGCTGAGATGCGAATGTTGAGATGGATGTGTGGTGTAACTAGAATGGACAAGATTAGGAATGAGTATATTAGAGGAAGTTTGAAAGTAGCACCTATGACGGAAAAATTGCAGGGTAATAGATTATCGTGGTATGGGCATGTAATGCGGAGGGTGTCATGTTACGAGACGAGTGTTAAGTATGAATGTGGATGGCAGTGGTAGGAGAGGCAGGCCGAAGAAAAGATGGATGGATTGTGTGAAGGATGATATGTGTAAAAAAGGGGTGAGTGTTGAGACGACGGCTAAGAGAGATGAATGGAAGAGGATGACATATTGCGCCGACCCCAAATAATGGGAAATGGGCAAGAGAATGATGATGATTGTAGGCTTACAATGAGTTTACAATCTAGTATACTAGCATCATCATCTTATTTAACAGCTACGCTCTTGTCGGTGGAGTATTCGCCAATCCTGTCTCTTTTCCACTAGTCTCTTGAGTTTTTGATACGACACGCCATCAACCTTTTTCTTCACATTGAACATCTAAGACGTTCCTATACACGCATTACTTTAGGTACATGTGCCGTTTTAACAGGAAAAAGGAATCTTAGCAAAATAGTCAAAACAGTGAATTTTTTATTTCACTGTTTTGACTATTTAGTTAGTTAGCATTTTTACCAAATCTTTCGTCCGATTACTACCTATAATAAATTATGTTTTTAGAGCGTAATACATGTGTTCAATGACAGTTTTGCGGAATCCATAGTGTGTAGAATCAGCAGGAATAGGAATGAAAGCGTTAGGCAAGACCTTCGATTAATCCACATCAATGAACGTTACCGTATGTGGGCTTTTACTCAAGCGTCATATGGGACTATAGTCCCGAAAATGACACTAGCCGTTTACGTTCCTGGGACTATAGTCCCATAAAAACAGCGATGTTTATTTTTCGTTCTAATTCTGAACGCAGCCATAAATAGTTCTGCTACTCGATGCTAGGTGATGCTAATATCCTTATCCACTTAAGCGTCCCATGGGACTATAGTCCCAAAAATGACACTAGCCGTTTACGTCCATGGGACTATAGTCCCATAAAAACAGCGATATTTATTTTTCGTTCTAATTCTGAACGCAGCCATAAATAGTTCTGCTACTCGATGCTAGGTGATGCTAATATCCTTATACTATCCATAGACAACTTTTGTTTTCTAAAGGATAGTACAAAAATATTTAAAAAAAAATCAAAGTTCATTTTTGCGTAAATTTTTTTTTTGTTCTCACATTTGGCAAGTTCAATGATATATTTTGACCATAATTGAGCATATTTTTGGAAAACGACAACGCAAATAGGATGAATAGTTCATTGTTATCACGATAATGAGACTTGTACAAGAAAATAATGCGAAATGTTAATGTTCTAGATTACCGATTAACAGGCTACGTGATTTCACAGTTTCGTATTTAGGACTCCAGTCAAAATGGACTAACTTTAAGCCTTATTTTACAGGCTGTATTATTTATTTTAATTTTGTAGTTATCAAGCTTTCCGTCAGTATTTTTTATTTTGTTATAGTGGTAGTATTTTTTGGGATGTAACAGTTTTTGTCGCGAAGTTCTCTCCCCGTTGACGTACGCGTCGCGCGATCGGCGTTTGGGATGCTACGGACAGAATCACTGCGCGGTGCCGGACGCTTGAGTGGAGAAATTGACTCCTTTGGGAAGGAAAATATTTTAAAAATTCAAAATATATCAGAAACTGGCTTAAGTGTCGCTGCGGTGAGCACCTTAAGGACACTATTTACGGTTCAAGAAAAACAGAAGCATGGCTATAAAGTCTGTCTCTAGTTTCCTCTGCTCCACATCTCAGTTTATCTTCAGACTTTTTTAAAAGGCCAGCAGTTTTGACAAAGAAAATATTTGCAGTAAATTAAAGATACTGACTGACAATTAAATTCATTTCATTCATAATTTTTTTTTAAATTGTGTTTTGTTGTACGGGAAACGTTCTTGTCGAAAAAAAAAATATTTTCTTTATGAACAGAAATGAGAGTCATAAAGAAAATATTTATAAAGACAAAAGAAAATATTAGTCATAAAGAAAATATTTATAAAGAAAATATTTTCGTTATGACTCTCATTTCTGTTTTTAGATTACTGTTATAGCCCAGTCATTTTACGGAGTTTTGTTAGGACGAGTGGGGAGTAATTATCAATGGGACTTTTAAACTGTAACCGGTACCATTTAGTGGCAAAAAGACTATCTGAAAATATATTAAAACAATATTTGCTACGCAATATAGAAATCAAAATTGTAAATTCCAGAAAGCTTTTAATTTTAATTAATTAATATCATTACCAATGCACTAATTTTAATTAGATTTAACAATATAAATTATTTTTGAGCAATAAAATAGGCATTGAAATTTAAAAAATGAGATATTCATTAGAAAATACTAATGCATTCTTCAAAGCTTTCTAAGTAGACAAAAATATAAACACCATGTTTGAAGTATGTATAATGGTAAAGCCTTAAAAATGTGTAAAAATTTATTACCATCGGGTTTAAAAAATATTGGCTCTTAAATACTATACCGAAAAAAAATATCTATTATTAATTAGTCCCCGCTCAAACCGTAAAAAGACTTTACTCGTAGCTTTCCTCATACCACAATTTGATAGGTGCAAAAATGAGCGAGTAAACGAGGTGGGACATACAGACAGACAGACAGAATGGACGAAAGTATAAGGGTTCCTTGTTTGAATACGGAACACTAAGTAGGTAACTCTACACAATGTTTGTACTCATGAATCTCATGATACATGATAGTAGAAGGCTTTTGTAGTTTATCTGTTGAGCACTTTTTTAATTTAGGCTTTCTTTGTTGAGCAATCTTTTTTATTGTGACGAGGGCGCCACTGAGCCTGTAATAGCCCTCTTAATAACCAGGAGTGGTTCAGACCACCAAACTGAATAACTTTGACTACAGGACCGAATCTAAAACAGCATAAAAACTGCTTCCACACTAAACTGCAATGCCTACCTCGACTCCAATGTTGGGAATAGTAGTTTTTTAACGATTTTATGTTTAAAATTTGATGGTCAGACAGAACCAACCCTGAAAATTTTTAAAGCTTTGACTACTTATGCAACGTGTTAATGAATTAACGCAAAACTAGAAAGTAGTTTGTTTAGAATCGAGAGCAGAATCGAATTATCATGGTTTCAACATAGGTAATTTTTTTTTAATATCAAATAATTTGTTTGAAAAATATAAAAATTTTTAAACCCGATGTCAACCCACCGCACGGGCACACTCACCCTACTTACTACCAAAACAAGATTATTAAAATGTATCCATGAGCCATGAGTACGTCAGCGCTTTCTTTCAGTGCTGAAAAGATAACAAATCATTTCTGCCTCAAAACTTAAAATATGAATAGCTTTAAATTTTAATTATCAAAATAATGTAATTATTGTTTCAATCTAATAATTTTGTTATAAATTAGTTGGGTTGTATGAGGTTTTGCGCCTATTTATTAACACGTTGTATAGAGACTAGTTACGCGTGTCATTCTTTTCTGCCACTTTTTGCGGGGGGCGAGGTAAAATGAAATCCGCAACTTTGGATTTTAACTTTAGATTCTAATTTTGAATGTTAAAAATCATGAAAAGTAGTCTCGTGTGATGTGAACCCCAAACGTTTTAAGTTCAAAATTATTGTTTCACAATTATAAGCTATCTCATTTAGTGATAAGGTATAAAATTGAGTGTAAATGCACAGGATCGATTTGTCTTATACCGTGGCAGAGGGGAAATGCTACCGCAAGGCCAGTCCTTATATAAGTAGTCAAAGGTTGAAAGTTATTAAATAGTGCTGCATTTTAGACATAAAGCAACATAGTCTGTACTTTGCGTATCTGTGGCAGAACACAGCAATATTGTGGCTTCAGTTTCGTGAGGCAAGTCGCCGCATGCGATGCGATGCCTGCCGCCTGCCCGAACGAAACTTTCGCAAACTTTCAAACTTCTATGAATTACTGACTTTATACTTCAAAAGTTATGAGCATGTTACTAATTTATAATTTATGTATTTCTGTCACGTATTTTAGGTCTCTTGTGCTGTGTTTTTGTGGGTAGAGGCTTATAGCGAGCTATCACCATTGGATGTGTCATTTCATCGTGAATCCTTCTAAGTATACAGTTCAGACCCCATAGATATGCAGGGTCCTGCTTAGTCTGCTGACACTTTTTAAAGGGGATGATCTGACCATCAAACTGAACAACTTTCTTTATGGAAACAACATTGAAATCGCGAAATAAAGAGAGCTGTCCCGACATTTGACTCAAGAAAGTTTGCAGTTTTTTTATGGGACAGCAGATTTTTTTTTCGCGATTTCAATGTTGGTGCCATAGAGAAAGTTTTTCAGTTTGACGGTCTGATCACCCCCTTAAATAAATGTCAACATAATTAAAAAGGACCCTATACAGGGTGTAAGGAAAAGTATCATTAGGAAAACTTTTTTAATATTCTGTAGAAAAGGGGATATGTTGTTCAAGTTTGTTCCATACGTTTGAGTCGCGTGGGTATTGCAGTTTAGTATGGAACAGCAGATTTTTTTGTTCTGACAGGTATGCTCGATAGTAAAAGTTGTTCAGTTTGATGAGTAGAGCATGTGGTTTAAAGGTTAATGAGACTTTTCCTTACACCCTGTATAGGGTCCTTTTTTAACCGACTTCAAAAAAGGAGGAGGTTTCTCAATTCGACCGTATATATATTTTTTTTTTATGTGTGTTCGCGGATAACTTCGTCGTTTATGAACCGATTTAGATTATTCTTTTTTTGTTGGAAAGGAGATATCCCAAGTGAGGTCCCATGATAAGGAAACCAGAATCTGATGATGGATCCCAGAGATATCGAGGGGAACCTTCGAAAATCGTAGTGCCGACTAGTGCGTTTGTTAATTTAAAGCACTACTATTAAATCGAACTAATGAATTTACCACTCAAAATTGTGAAATAAACAAAATTTTAACAAAAAAATTAAAACCGCCTTCAAAAAACTAAAAAGTTAAAAAATAATATTGCAGCCGATGACTTTTTTGTTCGCATCATAAGAACATTAATTTGTTTTATAGAAGTCGGTGTCAAGCCAAGCCCAAAAATGGAAGCCCTGTCGCGAATCGTACCGGCTTGACAGCGACTTCAATAAAACAAATTAATGTTCTTATGATGCGAACAAAAAAGTCATCGGCTGCAATATTATTTTTTAACTTTTTAGTTTTTTGAAGGCGGTTTTAATTTTTTTGTTAAAATTTTGTTTTTAAGGGAATGATCAGACCATCGAACTGAACAACTGTCTTTATGGGACCAAAGTAAAAATCGCGAAAAAAAATCTACAACCCTGGCGAATTAACTAGGCACCTGGCTCGCACGTAGCTCGGAATTTGACGCCCCTCCTGCTACCCCCCGCAGGACCCCGCCGTCGTCGTGCGAGGCCGTAGCATAGTATTTCAGTTACCGTTGCACGTGTCCCTGCGCTTTAGCATTTTCGAGTTATTCTTTCCGAGTTTTCCGAGTTTTTTATTCCGAGCCACGTGCGAGCCAGGTGCCAAGTTAATTCGTCCTGGTTGTACTGTTCCATACAAAACTGCAATTCTACTCGTCCCAAATGTTTGAACGCTTACTTACCTATGCTACCAGTTGGAAATGAAAGTTTAATTACTTCTGAACTTTATTCACATAGGAATAAAGGTGACAAATATTAAATAAACTTTCGAAGCCGACTGCACCTGCGACAATGGAATAAAGAATTTAAAATGTTCACAATGTAACAGTTTTAAAACTCAGCTGCACCAATATAAAACTGCCTTTTTTGTCCATGTTTTAAATTAAAACAAATGTCTCTGGTGTAAGCCAAAGCTAACCGCGTGAAATGCGCAATGCAGCTACCGTTCATAGCAGGCCGTTGTTACAATGTTTGTTCTTTATTTGGACGGTTTAGAATAGTGCGAGAGTTTGTGGACGGGTCTTTGAGATAAAAGGTACCGTGGATTGTAAAGGCGTTTAAAGAAAGTTACTATAATACTGTTTCGTAATTATTTTTAGAACTTCAGAGATTAAATAAATATAAGTTGTTTCTATAGAGGGATTATTTGAAATTTTTGTGTTCGCATATTATTTTCTTTAATGTGCAATACTCTATAGGGTCCTTCTTAATATGCTGACACTTTTTTAAGGGGATGATCATACCATGAAACTGAACCACTTTCTCTATGGGACCAAAATCGAAATCGCGAAAAAAAAATCAACTCATCCATACAAAACTGCAAACCTACTTGAGCCAAATGTATGGTACAGCAGATTTTTTTCTCGCGATTTCGATGTTGGTCCCATAGAGAAAGTTGTTCAGTTTCATGGTCTAACCGTTCCCTTAAAAAAGTGTCAGCATATTAAGAAGGACCCTGTATATTTCCCTGTTCGGACAATACAGAGTATTACATACTTTGTGTTTAATTCTTTAACCGCCAGAAGTTGTACATTTAGGGTATTAACTAATTTGAGACTTAATCAATTCAAAATATTGAAATGACGCCCTGAACAACAAAAAAAAAACGTTTACCTGCATGATTCAAATTATGTAAAACATATTTATTCATGTAGATTCACAACGATTAAGTAAACGTAAAATGTTTATCAAAACAATGACTAGATTACTATAATAAAAGTATTGTTTTACATAGCATTTTGTTTCTAGTATACACGGCGAAAGATCAACCAACCCATAGACTTCAACAGAGTTCAACATGGGTAGGTTGATCTGTCTCTGTATTTGCATCCATGCAATATATCATAAATATAAGAGCAACACTCTTGACAGTGACATTAATACAAGTACTATGTGACCAAACCAAATATTTGAAATTTTTGGCACGTTTAATAAGTAAGGCACTTAGTGGCAACATAGGTAGGTGGTATGCCTTCCTCATTTCACAACGGTTACTCTAGTTATCATGTTAATTCTAATAACTACCGCTTTATATTATGCTGCCAATTGCATGTAATCTGAAGTACATTGCTGCGTGAGCGTGTCGTTTCAACTTTTAGACAGACAGGTCGGTGTTCTTCAAATTGCATGTTGTCGTCACCATTATGTAAAGTAGCTTTAAACAATGCTTGCTTGCTTGCTTTTGCTTCAATTTCGAGGCATGTATTGTACCCACTGTCCATTAAAAGTGGCGACGGGCTCACTTCCCGTCACACTGGACAGAGTTTTGGTACTACTAGTGAAACGTGGATGTTCTGAGGTTTCAGAATATCTCTGACTAGCCCCTTGGGGAATATAGTCGTGAGCTTTAAACAGTAGGTAATTCATATTTTTTGAGTAACTGCATCTGTTACTTTTTTGTATTGAAAACTGTCCATCGGCGACAGGGCTTTATTAAAGTTCGGGAGCTGGTTCGATAACACGCGATATAGATTGTTACGTTTGACATTTTGGCGACTAGAAACTATCTACATTTATTATGGAAAACGATTTTATTCGACGCTGTCTGCATTTTGGATCGGCTTTCCGATAAATGTCTGTATTTGTATTGTTTGTGGTTATGTTTCTAAGTTTGTTCATTTTACATGACGTGCTTATGTAGTGTTTCATGTGTTAGAAGAGTACAACCTCGGCGCTGACAGCATGCGCCTGCGCTTTACCGCGCTATACCGTACTCTACAGTATAGCGCTATACTTTATACTGCGCTGTATATTATAGCGGCCGTCTGTGACGACCTTAAGGCGGTTGCAGAGGGGTCAATTTTTTACAAAACTTTGACGCACAATACGCGTAGACGGTATTAATATAAGTAACTTTGTATATATGGAAAAATTGTTTAGAAAATCTGGTTGTCGCGGATCAAACAACATTTGCAATTTATAATATAATTACGAAGATATAAAGCTTTGAAATTTTTCATACAAAATTTTCAAAGCTTCGTAATTATACATATTATAAATTGCAAATGTTATTTAATACGCACTAAACTATTTTTCCATAATATAAAATATTACTTTTACTAATTCCGTCTACGCGTATTGTGCGTCAAACGTTTGTATGGACTGAAACCACCTTAAGAGGATAGGCGGGCTAAAGTGCTAATTTGGAGATTAGGTAACTTTTCCGACTGAATACGTATTTGTCCAATCCACCCCACCAATACACCCTGCCGACTAGAGTGTGAAAGAGGCGCTGATTTTATACACAAACAATAAATCAGCATTTCGCATTCCCCTGTTTCCTACTCCAAAACTAAACCGATTTTAATAATATGTACTTTCAAACATAATATGAGAAAGACTTTGGCTATGTCTGTATGTTTTGCTTTTTTGTTTATATTCGTCAAAGTTTACTGGGTATCTGAAAACGGGCGGTAAAATTGGTAATTTTCGAATGTCCCTAGTTCATACAGTATGGCAGAGGTGACACAGATTGTATGGTAAAAAATATTTGCTCTAGTATCATTTTCCAGGGAGAAAACTGGGGAATACGTTTGTATGTAAAAAACCGTACTGGTCTATCCTCTTAACTATACAAGGCATAGAATGTGACATACTAGTTCAAATCGGTTTGAAAAGAAATGCAATTTTGATAAACCAAGTAATAATTTACTTTGACTTCAACTATGAGACAGCACATAATAGACCTTTACCCATCATCGTCATCATCTTATTTAAGAGCTACGTTCTTGTCGGTGGAGTATTCGCCAATCCGGTCTCTTTTCCCATACAGGAGTGCGATTTTTGAAAATCATTCGCTGAGCTCAGCGGTTGAAAATGTCAAAATTACTATGGAGATACGCATCTTTCTACTGCTGATTTGACATTCAAAAATCATACTCCAGGGGTGCAATTTTTGAAAGTCAAATCAGCAGTAGAAAGATGCGCTCCATAGTAATTTTGACATTTACAACTGCTGAGTTCAACGAATGAGTTTCAAAAATAGCACTGCAGGATGTAAATGTAAATGCATTACATATTTTAGGGGGTGCTTCAGACCGTCAAACTGAACAAGGTTTACTATGAAACTAACATATTATTATTATGATTCGCAAAAAATAAAATTGTTGTCCAATAGAAATCGTCAATGGTCAAAACGGTATGGCATAGCTGATATTTTTTTCGCAATTTCACTGTCGGTCTAATACTGAATGTATTTCAGTTTGATGATCTGGAACACCCCTTAAAATTAACGCATTTAAGTTTCCACCCTGTAGATAAAATTATTTAAAGCAATGTATGGATAATGAGTTCTATTCTGTTGACGAATTCTTGAAAAAAAGTTTTTAAGTAGGTACCTCACTACTTAAGTTGTTTATATTCATTTTTAATTTGTTTGTTGTTGTTGACATTTTTTCTATTCTGAAAATGGTCAATAGACTATTTTTAACTTTAATGTTTTGCCATTATTTTTATTTGACATTGCTATTTTATTTTTATTTTATTATTCAATTTGTCGATCATGTTATGAATGGACATTTTATGTAAAATATTTATGTAAGACTGTGACATGTTATAATATGAAATAAATGAATCTAATCTAATCTAATCTATGGCCATGAAGTTGAACCAAGGTCCTTCACATGCCCTCTCATTGTCAAAGTCAAAGTAAATTGCTCCTTGGTTTATAGAAAATTCAAGAACTCGCCTCGAGTAACTTCTCGCTGAAGACTAAATTATATTCACCCTTGATATTATAACACCTACACGAAAAAACTATAGCTCGTTTTGGCTTAGCTGTTCGCTTAAGAGGATAGTCCTGGCAGTGCTGCATAGAAAAGAAGTTAGATTGTATTTTCAATACTAATCATTTAAGGCAGGATACGACCAAACTTTGATTTATAGATATTTTATTTTTATTTTGTAAATTTTTTTAATTTTTTAAAACGCAAACCAGTTTACTATAGACTAACCGGTGACTTAATCTGAAAATAAACGCAAGTAAATTTTAATAAAATTTACTCTTAAACTGATTTTGCGTTTTACCAACCATAATCTATGAATAATTTGAGAGTAAATTTTAAACGGCCAATTTTGACGGTGTAAAGCTTATACCGAGACTAATGAAATGTCAATGTCACATAATTAAAAAAAAATTAATAAAAAGAAACATAACAAATTAAAACTGTATAACCTCACATGCAATAAGTACGGATAGAACAACCTCTTTCTTTAGGTGGATTATACATTCGATTATATGGGTTTAGTGTGGTAGAAGATAAATGAAGTTATTTCTTAAACACTAGGAGTAAAATTGTTCCTTGTATAGGTACTCTTCTATAAATCAAAGTTTGGCCGCATCTGAATTCCTTCGTGAATTGAATTTTTTAAACACAATCTAAATAGAATTTCTGTGTCTGTGGTTTGTCTGATTTTACAGAGTATGGACATTTTTGTCTCACTGCTCTTAAATAAATATTCCGTGCCCACTGTAACTTTGACACTACGTTTTAACGAAAATCGGACAATCCACTTCTAGTTAGATCTCTATCAAAATTATGGAATTATGAAAAAATATGATTGGGTCGGGTTGGGTATTCTGATCTCAGAAACCCAATCATATTTTTTCATAATTCCTTTTGCATTTTTAGTTACCTAATCTTTCGTCCGATTACTATAGTAAATTAAATTATCTTTTTAGAGTGTAATACCATCAATAAACGGAACCGTTTGTGGGCCTGCAATAAATTGACTCCTTTCAACAAAATATTCGTAGCAGTAGCATTTGTTGGCTATCATCTTAACAACGCAAGATATAAATATTGAAAAGACGTTAACATGTCTATACTCTAGAAAAAAAACGTGCTAGACAAGGTCGAAGGTCGAAGATCTTAACTTTAGTGCTTTTTAAAGTTCTACCTACCTAATACAATTTTCAATTTCGAAGATCTAATAGTACCGATATATAAATGAACGCGGTCTGCGGATTACCGCAGGATTACCTTGGCGCGGTCAAGTCCACACTGCTTTAAATGAATACTATTTATATTTAGTAATGTGGTGTCCGATTTTGAATAGCACCAACTTAAGACGAGCCGACCAATAAACAAGATCTCTGATGCCATCAGCGCAGCGTGTGGCTTTTCGGTTATAGCCACTGCATCTGACACCACCTCTGATCGTATCGGTTCCCCGTTCCTTTATCCACATGCACTTAAAAATATTCTGCGTTCCTGACTGCTTCAGCGGTCGCTGTGAGAATTCACTCAATCACAGAAAGGTCCACTTTTAGCATTTGAATGGTCTCATGATGACGGTTATAGGGTTATAGTGAAAAAATCATCCCTTAGTTTTTTTGTATGACATCCATGGATGGACCATTCTTATGCCAATAGATAGAAATAATTGCAATATATTATTTGCTTATCCTTCGAATAAAATTATCAAAATACAAGAAATCTTACTTTAGATCGCAACCGCATACCGCGTTATTTCGAACGCAGGTCTAATACCTTAAAACTTTTTGTTTGCTTCTGACATATTTTCGTTATCAGATTTGATTTTTATGTGATAAGGGATAGATTTGATTTTAAAACTCTGACTGGCTCGATATGATGTGCAAGCACTTATAATTTTGTCTTGACTTTGCAGTTGCAGTAAGGTTACAAATAAAATAATGCTCAATATATTTATTCATTGTACTTATGATGTTAAATAGCCTAGTCATTTTATGGTTTGAGCCGGGACTAATTAGTAATTGATATATTTTTTCGGTATAGTATTTAAGAGCCAATTAGAGCTTAGAAATGTACCAAAATTAAAAAAGAAATCTGTCAGTTCCAAATGTATAATTTAGGTATTATTTCGTTATAAAAACCTGATAGTAATTTTTTTTTTAAATCTGTCAGTTCCAAATGTATAATTTAGGTATTATTTCGTTATAAAAACCTGATAGTAATTTTTTTTTTAAATCTGTCAGTTCCAAATGTATAATTTAGGTATTATTTCGTTATAAAAACCTGATAGTATTTTTTTTTTTAAATCTGTCAGTTCCAAATGTATAATTTAGGTATTATTTCGTTATAAAAAACCTGACAGTATTTTTTTAATACTATGCCGTAGCATTACCATTATAATTTATTAGATACTTCAAACATGGTGTAAATATTTTTCTCTACTTAGAAGGTTTTGAAAAATACATTCATATTTTCTAATAAAAACCTCATTTTTTAAATTTCAATGCTCAAAAATAATTGATATTGTTAAATCTAATTAAAATGAGTGCATTGGTATTAATATTCCTGGAACTCACAATTTTGATTTCAATGTTGCGTAGCTATTTTTTTAAATTTGTTTAGATAGTCTTTTTGTCACTAAATAGTGCCGATAACAGTTAAAAAGTCCAATTAATAATTACTTCCCACTTCTCCTAACAAAATTCCGTAAATTGACTGGGCTAAAAGCCGTGGTGGTCCAGTAGCGTGTTAGTGAGTAGAGAGTAAGTGTGAGGCGATGGTTCGATCCCCGTCCAGGCCGACTCGTACCAATGAGTTGCAAAAAGGTTGACGATCTCAACTGCTCTGCAACCAAACCTTTTCCTGACCTTACTAATGTCCAATTCAATAAGACTCGGGAAGGTAAAGATGCGATGATGTAACTGTCATATTCCTGTCAGTCGTTTGCAACGGAAGGAAGTCAAATACCTATTTTTTTCTTCTTTGATTAAGCAAGTTCCAAAACAGACCAGTCTTCCCCCGAGATATCTCAACCTCATTGCCTGATGTTGCACTGTTGGTTCTCAACGGAGGGAAGTCAGATTTTGTTTTCGACTCCTTTCTTCTTTGATTAAATGCATTGCAAGTTCTAACACAGATTATACTCTTCCTAGGGCGTGCTAGAATTCGTTGTCTTGTGTTGTTATTGCCAATGTCGATCCTAGTTGCAGAGTTACAGCATTGGCAATCTATATAAGAGAGTGTAACTGTGTTTAGCGCACATAAATATATCTTACGTGGGTACCTGCCTCATCCTCATCATTTTCAGCCCGTATCTACCCACTGCAGGGCATAAGCCTCCTCCCTATTTTGCCATCCTTCTCAGTCCTGTGCCAGTCACATCCAGGGCTAGATGTCATCAACTCACCTGGCTGCCGGACGACCTAGTTCTCTTTTGCCTAATCTCGGCCACCATTTTGTTAAGGCTTTGCTCCTACTGCCATCATTTCGCCTAGCTATGTGTCTTGCCCACGTCCTGAACCTTAGTGCCCGACGTCCTGAACCTTAGGTACCTGACGTACCTGACTGCTTTTTACCAATCCACATCCTTATCATCGTATTACCCGTATACTAAACTCCGAGCTTGAGGAGGGCAAGCGTAAGCTAGGTGGACAACTTCTCCGATACAAGGATGTGATGAAACGCCATATGAAACGGCGTTGCATTGATCCCGCGCAATGGGAAAAGCTTGCATCTCAACGCCAGGAGTGGAGGTCCCTTGTCAGAGAGAAAGATTTTGACTTTGAGGCACTCCGGCGTTCTGAGCTCGATGCCAAGCGTGATTAATTGAAGGCCCGACCGCCAGCGACCATCAATTACAATTATGAGAATGGTGTCCTGACGTGCTCTCATCGCGCACGTACATTCCTGGAAAAAAATCGGCTATATACGCCACATTAGGGCGCACGAGCGCCAACAACAAAGGGGTCAGAGGCAGTCGCCGTAGCCGAAATCGGCTAGGAGTAGCATCATCATCATCATACTAAACTACATAGCAGCTGATCTATCTCTTCTTTCTAGCCTCAACACATAACGGAGTCAGAAGCGTCATGGGTGGCGTCTCTCCTCTGCCTGGGAGCATTCTTTGGCTCAGTACCAGCTGGCCTCATATCTGAGTACTTCGGCAGAAAGAAGACGTTACTGTACCTGGCATTGCCTCTTCTTGTCTCTTGGATCCTTGTTTCTTCCAGGTAAGTCTCCATCTGCTTATATAGGGTCCAACTTAATATATTGACAGTTTTTTAAGAAGATCAGACCATCATACTGAATAACTTTCTCTATTTGTGTGTTTTGCTATAGGTAGAAGTAGCGTAAAAAAATCTGCTGTCCCATATATTTTGGTCGAGTAGGATTGCAGTTTTGTATGGAACATCAGATTCCCTGAGCTTGGTCCCTTTTAGATCAGTTTTATAGTCTGATCATCTCCTTAAAAAAACCGTCTGCATTGTAAGAAAGACCCTGTATACCAACGTCAAACTGCACGGCACAGGCTCTGGGTTACCCTCAAGGAGGGGGTGTATGCGGTGTGTGGGTGTTAGTCCACAATGTGGATTGGTGCACTACTCACACGCATCAAAATTTCTTCTTCAGCGTATGCAGGTTTCCTCACGTTATTTTCCATCACGGTTTGAGAGGGGTTGATATTACTTACATAAGTAAGAAAAACTCAATAGGTAGGCCTGTGCAGTGGGACGTATATAGGTATATAATTTAGTTACATTTGCACGCTTTAACCGATTTACCAATCCTAATGATATTGATATGCCCTTTGCGGATACAAGACTCGACCGAAACTTATGAACACTGATAGTCATGTGGCAAAATACTGGGCTGGAAAATAAGCTAATGCCATAAAGATAAAAAAAATATATATATTGAACTATACGCTATGCTATATTATGTCATTTTCCTCTTCAACATCTTTTACTATCTTTTCTGTTCCAGTCCAAATGTCTACGGTCTATACGTGGGACGTTTCGTTGGAGGCGTAGCAGTCGGTGCTTTCAGTGTCAGCATACCTCCCTACGTCGAAGACATAGCCGAGAAGCAACTTCTCCCAGCCCTGGCCAACTTCTACCACGTTCTGTTCACTGGTGGAGTACTATTCGGATATATTATTGGTGGGTACTGTTTTTAATTACAGATATCGAAATGTAGAAGTAAAGATGGCCAGCCCATAGAAATCTTGTTGTGAACCATTGACAAACTTGGTAAATAACCAGTCGCATTTTGTAAATCTAGTATCTGCCAACAATCCTACGGATTTTTCCAATGAGAGATGTAATTACTGGTATTTTTTATTGAGCCCAAAGACTATAAAACAGAATTACTTAGCCCTGATGGGATAGCATAAAAATAAGTGAAAATCTATAATGTGAGGATGTTTTGAGAACGAGATCTTTAGTAATACAATTTAATCCTTAAAAATGTTTACACACAGACAAGCTTCACTCCAAAAAGATCAACGAAACACAGTTTAAACAAACATTCTTCTTTTCCAGCAAAGGTGCCCAGCACATCATGGCTTTGCATGCTCAGTTCAAGTATCCCCGTCGCTTTCTTCATCGCCTTTATGTTCCTGCCAGAGTCTCCTGCTTATCTCATATCTCAAGGAAAGCAGGGTGAAGCTAAAGCAGCCTTGAGGTACTACCGCGGCATCGACAACGACATCGATTCAGAAATCAAGCAATTAAAAGAATACATCAGAAACTCTGCTAAAAATCGAGTGACATTCAAAGAACTGTTCAGTACAAGAGCAACAATCAAAGCTCTGGTTGTCTCTTTCGGTTTAATGATCTTTCAGCAAATGAGCGGAATATACCCCATTCTTTTCTACGCAGAAAAGATATTCCAGGAATTTCATATTTCATTGGAACCCCCTGCACCAGCTATTATTCTTGGTTTCTGTTTAGTATCGTCTACTTATTTTGCTACTATGTTGTTGAAGAAGGCTAGAAGACGAGTGTTGCTCATAATATCTTTCTCAGCAATGGCATTAAGCCTTGGAGGCTTAGCAATTTTCTACCATCTGAAAGCTTCTACTGCAGTACCATCTAAAAATACTTGGATACCACTTTTTGCTCTATGTATGTATGTAACTTTGTACGCGACTGGTGTTGGACCTATCCCTTGGTTGATGTTAAGAGAAATTTTCCCTCCAAATGTGACGCGAAGAGCCACGGCCATAACAGCTGGTTTCCACTGGTTCTTAGCTTTTGGCGTTACCAAGTTATATCAGAATTTGCTATCAACTGTAAAACATGGTTGGACCTTATGGTACTTCGCTGTTACCTGCGTAATAGGGGTTATTTTCGTTTACTTTTTCGTGCCAGAAACTAAAGGCAGGTCGTTAGAAGAGATACAGAATGAGTTTGATGGTATTCATAAGAAGAAGAGGCATATGCATGTTATTCAGGTTGAGAGTGTGGAATGTTGATTGTGGAGATCTGATGGTTGAATCTTAATACGACTGCTTATGGTTGGTATTTCAAAGTCAAGCTTCAGGCAGGCCTTACTTAATACTCGGGACTTCCTTATAATAGTCGATCTCATGTGATATTAGTCAGAGTAAATTTATTCGTCTTAACTTAAAAGATGTAGCTTGATGTTTAACCACTATCTACTTAGCGCTGTTCACTTAGAAATACCAGGCCAAACAACTTTACTGTTTTACAGTAGGAGATAGCGCCATAAAATTATATATTTTTTTCACAAATTGATTGGTACCTAGTTCTTAATGGGGAAGAAGAAGAAGTAATAAAACAAAATCCACGATTATAGTTAGACTTATTTGTGCGGGACTGTCGCGCACAGACGCTAGGGGGAGGCAAGGTAGCATAGCCTTGTGTTACCGGTGAGCGGCGCGTGCTTCTCTTCCCCTCTACACCCGTCCGCCCCCCGCTAACATCTAGAGTACCTCGCCTCCCGCGGATGGTCGCACACAAAATTGTAAATTCTCCTGACAAATATTAATAATTTTATGGCGTTATTTCTTAGTCCTATTATTTTTAAGACAATTGGTAATGAAATTGTTTTTAATGATATCAAATTAATGTTTTTGTTAAACATATTTCATTTCTTAAGAGGGTAAGGTTCTATTGTGTATTTATTGTATATTTTTAGAAGGGGTTGCAAGGGGTCTATCCATTAGACACAATTTAATTATAATCAACTACTTATAAATATAATTATGTCAAATGTTCAGACTATTGCAAAGTATGTTAGCGGTTTTAAAATAGACTTAAATAGACAGTCAGAGTTGAAAGTCGATGAGTATGATAATAACAGGCCAGAATAATTTGAACTAGATGAACATGACATGATAGTTTCTTCTTCGTGTCAAGTTGAGAGACCAAGAATATCATATCATATTAAATATTTCTAATCTCTCATCTATATTCCCACTATTGTGCCACAAGAATAGCATTACAGCCTACAGGAGTAGATCAAAGTAAAATACTGTAGGCAGAGTCCATAAGCTCCGTTTGCGTGCAAGTGTCCGAACAAGAAGAGCAGGCGAGGTATAGTGCGAGGACAACACCGCATTCACACAAGAGATCCAACCTGTCAAGTAATCTCACTTGAACAGGGCAATCTTTACTTCGACCGATTTGAGTTTGGAGTCTATTAAAAGAGCTCAAAATTGGTATAGAGACAGCTTCTGTCCAGGGCTTATTAAAAGAGAGACAAACATGTGGTGATTTCCTGCCAAACTGTATCACAGTTGAGGTATATTTTCTTTGCTTGAGGAGACATAAAGACGCCACCCTAGTCAGGCGGCAGCAGTCGCCGAGCTTATGCACTACTACGCCATATAAATGTCAAATTATGATTTAGAGCTCCCTAATCCTCGAAAATCATCCCCTGGGGATGCACCATCATTGATAAGCATTGATTTATGCACCTACAACAGTAGTTGACAACGGTATCTTTGTAGCTTAATGCCTGGCTATACATATAGCGTCTTTATGTCTCCTCAAGTGTCATTTTTGGCAGGTTTGGGCTATCTTAATGAAAAATTTACATGTAGGCTACATGTAAATACGGACGCACTTTTAAAGCCAAGATAGGCTACACCATCCACCTGAGAGCACATCAACGAAGCTCTCAAGTCAACAGCCATAATCTGTCGCTGTGGTCGAACACGGCCATGAAGCACCATCATCATCATCATCATCTGGCAGGTAATCGCCACATATCATAATTATCATTACTCGTTTGTCTCTCTTTTCATAAGCCCCGGACAAAAGCTGTCCACAGGCACAGTATAAGAAAGAGTATCTATTAATAGATACAGTACGGACACTCCCTTCCTCCCACCAACTTTTTACCTCACCCCCTCTATCGCCACCTGGTTACCTCGCACTAGTTACTCGCTACCTACGAAGAAGACTAAGGCTGCCTGTCCATTGACGCGAGCTGGCTGAGATCCGACCGAGATCGGCCGAGCTCCTGATTGGTTAATCACACACACAGCACACAGCTACACAGCTCGCACAGCCAGCTCGCGTCAATGGACAGGCAGCCTTAAGGTTCTATTTCTTTGGTTTCGCATGTGCTGACGTCATCTTGTCAATTTCAAATTTTTGTATGCAGTGTCCGGGCTGTGCCACAGGTCAGTATTTACTTTGCAGCTATTTCTAAATATATCTTCAATCGTCACTTTCATCAACTTTGATCACTGACTGTAATAGGAAATAGGAATGTTCAAGTATGTATTTATTTTTGTACTGTAATAAACAATCTTTGCTCAGGTTTCCTCAATTTTTTATTACTTTCCCAGCAAGCGAGAGGTGTAATAAAAGCAAACAAGCATCACAACAATGCTGTGACATACGCCTAGTGTTATTCCCTCTTGGATTTATGAAGTGAAAACAATTTCATATGAAAATATTAGGGCTGTTTCGGATGTTTCATTACGGATACGTATTACACAGAACTTAGGAAGGTAAGGACGAGAGTGCATTATTATTATGTGTTTAGCGCACACCCTTATGTTTTTTAATAATATCCTGCGTCAAACCACTGTAGTAAAATTGGCTATTTAGATAAGTTTGATGGTCTGTCGCAATCCCTAAAATATGTAACGCATTTAAAACATCGCTCGTGTATGGGAAAAGAGACAGGATTGGCGAATACTCCACCGAAAAGAGCGTAGCTGTTAAATAAGATGATGATGATGGGTAAAGGTCCTTTATGTGCTATCTCATTTGGTTTATCTAACTGCCTCCGTTGTTAAGAGCATTGGGCTCTCGGCACGGAGTTCGTGGGTTCGATTCCCACGGGAGACACCTAGTGATATGTCACTTTGTGCGTTTTTCCCCAGTTGGTTAGGACATTGCAGGCTGAATCACCTGATTGTCTGAAAAGAAAAATTATTCCATGCTTCAGATGACACGTTAAGCCGCTGGTCCCGGCTACTATATCTGGTGGTAGTAGTCGTTACATAAAAACCACGTCAGAGGCCGTAAGGCGGTCTGAAAAAACTCTGACACCAGGGATCTGCCCACACGATAAGAAGACCTAGATAAGAATTGAATTCAAATTCAAAGCGAGTAGGTACCTCCTTACTTTTCATTTTACAATCTTTGAAGATAATAATAATCAAGTTTTAGATAATGAGTACCTCAATTTAAATTGAAATGAAAAAAATTTTTGCTTTACAAATATGAAATAAAAGTTAAAAAAGCAAAAGGCAGGCAAGGCTATTGTATGATTTGGCACACTTTTTTGTAAAGCGATGAACTTATGTTTATGGCATCTGTTGAGTAATTTAAGAAGTAAATTTGAAAAAGAAAAGGATCCTATTAATGTAATTAGAAGCTTCAAAGTATCCATTCATTCAATTCATTCATTTAATTTCTATATTCCTAAATATTACTACATTTACGATAAGAAATCAGAAGCGGTCACGGATATAATTTTGTATCCGATAGTTTCGGTGACTATACCATCCGTACATCCCTAGATCCCTAGAAAATGCGTCGCTCTTACATACATAAATGGGAAGACAAAACAATTTCACGTTGTATATTTTTATGAGTGAATTGCATTCAGGTTTCTGGAATTCTAACTTGTAAAGAGGAAAGGAAAATAAGATTATACTGTCTTGTTTTTTTCCAGTGATTCTTGGGAACTGATGAGATCAGAAAATTGAGTACCTACGTACACCCACCCATTAAAGTAATTATGCAACTTTCTACATTAACACCCTGTATAATCCTTAAAAATAACTTTAGAACAACACAAAATAAAGGGGTCGTTCATTAAATACGTGAGTGGATTTTGGCGATTTTTCGACCTCTCCCCCTGGTGAGATGTCGTGAGGTTTGGCTCGATCCCCTTCCCCCCCCCCCCCCCCTTATCTCACGTGAGATTTTTCAAAATAAGTATTTTGAATGCAAATGCGTTAATCCTTGCTTGATTGCGTTCGTGGTCTATTGGTTAAGAGCATCGACTCTCGACACGGAGGTCGTGGGTTCGATTCCCACGGGGGACACCTAGTGATATGTCACTTTGTGCGTTTTTCCTCAGTTGGTTAGGACATTGCAGGCTGAATCACCTGATTGTTTATTTATTTTATTTTATTTATTTGTTTATTTATTTTATTTTATTGTCTGAAAATAAAGATAATTCCGTGCTTCGGATGGCACGTTAAGCCGGTAGTCCCGGCTACTACCTATGGTGGTAGTAGCCGTTACATAAAAACCAAGTCAGAGGCCGTAAGGCGGTCTGAAAAAAAAATCTGATCTCTGCCCACACGATAAAAAGAAGAAGAAGCAGACATAAACAATTTAAGGCCCTATAACCATTAAAATGCTATTTCTACCAGATAACCTCAGCTAGAGTCATTGAAGAAAAGAGGTAAGAAGATAACTTTAATTTAAATAAAGAAACAAAATAAAGAAAATTCCCCAAAAACGACAATTTATTTTCTACGTGCATATTCCAACCCGCGTTTAGGAAAAATTACCACAAATAATGGCCCAAAATAACCATCACGACGGCATCTTAAGTGGGTAAGCAGGGCCATAACACGCGTGTTTCGAACGTGACACAAATTGTAATCGGTCGGATTCCCGCGGGATTCTATTCCGGAACTTATTTTATCCCGTTTCTATATTTTGGGTTAGTTTTTTTGGGTTCCGTATCCAAAAGGGGCAAATGAGAACCTATTCATAAGTCTATTCATAATATATTGAATGACCAAAATGTCTAGTCTTGACAATGTTACTCTATGTAATGCAATATTGTATTTTAATTGTACTTTGTATATTATGTTTTGTTAAAGAGATGTGTGTTGTAGAGTTTCTAGCCGCATCTTCTCTCAACAGAACACCCTTCCGACGCGGTGGTAGAGTCAAAAAAGATAGATGGATGACGTCAAAAAGCTATCTATGTTATATTATTTTGTATAAAACATTTTGAATTGAATTTTGAGCCTACCATGGGAATCGCGTTGTAGGTCTGCTATTGAGTAGTCGCGTCGCTCGACGATTGTTGGTTGCCCCCTTCCGGGCGTGCAACGAAGTTCCAGTGGGGGCTCAAGATAGTGTTCTTTTCACCAACATTACGTAAACTACTGCACAACGTCAAGAACTCTTGCTACATAAAGTAGACATTGGCAAAATCATAATAACCAAGATGGCAACCATAAAAAAAAAAAAATTGAGCCTACCCTGTGTCCGTCCATCCGCCCGTTCTAGCTTTAATGAGCTGTATAATTTATGGTGTTATTATTTTTATTTTGAACAAAAATAAAAAAAAAACAAAAGTAAGAAAAGGGGTTCCCCTCACAACAAGCGTGTTCTTTTCCAAAGTTTTTTTGTTCTTGCTTCATCGCAAAAACTGCAATACATCAAGCGTCAAACTTACTGTGATTAATGATAATAGAGCATACTCTAAAGTTGAACAACAAAAACCGGCCAAGTGAGTCTGGCTCGGCTAAGGATCACGAATTTTTATTTAAAACTCGTTTTTCTTCTACTTCTTCGGGTTCCTCTCCATTACTGGAGGTTGACATTCAGCTCTGAATATCCCTGTCTATCTCTCGCCAAACAATACAGCTCTTCGACGCTGGCGATGCCAGTCCTTGGATTCTTTCAGGTTCGCCATGACATTCGTGGCCTACCGATGCTTCTTTAAGAGGGCTATTACAAGCTCAGTGGCGCCCTCACCACATTAATAAAGATTTCTCAATAAAGAATGCCTAAATTAAAAAAGTGCCCAACAGATAAACTACAAAAGCCTTCAAGCTATTTTCATAGAATACTTTTATAGGTTTTTTAAAGGTCTAAACATAAAAATTTTGAAAAAAAGAAAAAAAAGGGGCCGCTTTTGTTTTTATTCCAAATTATCTAAAAGTGGAATGTTTAGAACCTATAAAAGTATTGTATAACAATGGCTTGAAGGCTTTTGTAGTTTATCTGCTGAGCACTTTTTTAATTTAGGCTTTCTTTATTGAGAAATCTTTATTATTGTGGTGAGGGCGCCACTGAGCTTGTAATAGCCCTCTTAACTCGCTTTTATGTTTGCTAAATACATTGGTACGGAACCCTCCTCGGTGCGAGAGCCCGACTCGCAGTCGGTAGGTTTTTTTATGATTGATATGTGGGCGTTTCTGGAATACTTATAGTCTATCTAGTAGAAGAGGTTCAAAGAGTTTATGGGTTCGGGTGCGTTGCATTCAATTTCAGGGCGCGTAGACATCAATCCAGGTACAAAATATACATTTATTGGATACACTTTGTTATTTGTATGTATGCCGTTTATGTCATTTATACCTCATACTGACACAGGATGGAGTCAAGTCTTATATTAATTGTACGAAAGAAGAAGAAGAATTTGATTATGTTTGTTACTGGTTTTTTTCTTGGTTTATCTTAATTCGCTTGTTTTTAACCGACTTCAAAGAGGGAGAGGAGGTTCTCAATTCGACTGTTTCTTTTTTATGTTTGTTACCTCAGAACTGTCAACTGGGTGAACAGCTTCTGATGATTAATTTTTTATTTGAAAACTGGTGCTTCCGGAGTGATCCTATTTTAACTTGGTGAAGATCAGATGAAGCGCATCGGAGCTACACAATAGAACGCCTCAAAAGTTGACAGCGAATCATCGGCGATTGAAACATTTGCTTCGTATCGATGTACCCTTTGCGTGTATTTCCGATATCTGAGTCGAACTAATGAAAATCACTGAAAATTGTAAAATAAACAAAATTTTCACAAAAAATTAAAACCGCCTTCAAAATAAACTAAAAAAGTATAAAATAATATTGCAGCCGATGACTTCTTCATTTGCTTCGTTTGAATTCGGTGTCAAGCCAAGCCAAAAAACGAATGCAAGCCCTGTCGCGAATCGTACCGGTTTGACAGCGACTTCGATAAAACAAATTAATGTTCTTATGACGCAAACGAAGAAGTCATCGGCTGCAATATTATTTATTACTTTTTTAAGTTTTTTTAAAGGCGGTTTGAATTTTTTGTTAAAATTTTGTTCATGTTTATTATCTTTTCTGAGCTACCCTGAAATAAATAATTATTATTATAAAGCGTCGACTGTACCCGCTTCGCATGATAGGGAGCACAGTAACTATTTGTAATTAACTGTCAGGCTCTCATACAGGCACAAAGGATTAATTACCTATCTCATTGCTCCTACATCGTGTAGCGCATTATGTGACGGAAGTCTTCACAAACGACTCTACATTATTGTTTTGTTTTGAATCTAGTTTCAGAAGGGGAAATGTAGAAGGGAAGCTTTATAACAAATTAACAATGTTAAAATAGAAACTTAATTGTGTATGTTTCTGTTGAATGTAAGGAGACTTCTATTGGCTATTTGCACGACACTAGCGCCACACTAGCGCGGCGTAGCGCACGAACTATGTGGGAAAGTTGTTTTTTTTTTTTTATTGTTTTTTTTTTTTTTTTAATTGGAGCTTTTAACCCTGAGGTTATGTCAGCCCCATCGTGCCTTAACCTTGACCCTACAAAACAAAACTCAACAATAAAATGAAAACCTAACACTTCCTACCGAAAACACAACTAAACACTAGTACTATAAATAAAAAGGTACACCATTTTAGCCTCTCCCGACAAAGGGGCAGCTAAAATGGTGACGAAAGGGCCTACATTTACAATATTTAGATTTAGACTATTATAGAGTAATCGCCTCTGCGACTGATACCGGACACATTCCACCAACAAATGCTGGACATCCTCCACAGTACCGCACACCTGAATGAGCGTTTTTCTTTTCTTTTTTAATTTTAGTTCCTAAAATACTCGACAGATGACATGATTATCACTCCATAGAGACGTAGGCCTGATCCTGTCAAAATCATGTCAAGACTGTGCCTGACTTTTTTTTAAAGGCCAAGGGATCGAGCCTTTACAACAATCATCATCATCATCATATCAGCCGATAGACGTCCACTGCTGGACATAGGCCTCCCCTAAAAGGGGGGGATTTGCCATAATCGCCACGCTTGGCAGGCGGGTTGGCGATCGCAGTTAGATTGAATGTGTGTACTCAGAGGATGCTGCTGCCCATCCTCCGGTAGATCCCTTAGTCGCCTTTTACGACACCCACGGGAGGAAATGGGATAGTGCTATTCTTAGCCGACACCATACGGGCCATACAACAATGAAAGTTTTATATTTTCGATTAAAATGATTAGTAAATAAGAAGTAAATAATAAAATAACATAACATAAAATAAATATTCTTTATTTGCACACCAAAAAAATACAGCAACAAAAACAGAATCAAAAGAACGTAAGAACGTAACGTATACGTACGTACGTACGTATATTAAATCAAAAGATGAGTTGGCATCTTTTTGATCATCTTCTCCCTCTTTATTATTTTAAAGAAACACATTTTGATATTTTGACTTTTATTCGCACAGACCGTAACGCCATCTATCGATCCACTAGAAAACCAAAAGAAAAACGCTCATTATCTACACTATTATAGTACTGTAAAAGTCTGTGTTTGTTCGAGGATTCTACCAAAACTACTTGTCATAAAAACTAGCTTATATTTTATCCCGGTACGATGACGGGAGTGGATGTGGACGAAGCCACGGGCAAAATCTAAATTTTTTCGGATTTCCCATACAAAAATTTACCTCAGTTTAACACCGTTGGGGGTTGAATGAAATACGACAAACCTTTTTTAAGTGAGCATCTAGATGCCAATAGAAACTTCCATGCCAAATTTTAAGTTTGTAGTCTTGACAGTTTTGGAGATTTCGTGTTTAGTTAGTGTGTGGTTTTGCATAGATTCAAGCATATTTTCACAGCTAGTCCCGCAACGGTACTAATTTCTGCCACGGCGTGCGCTGCGATCGACTTGACAGTTCCCAACATCCACTTCGCACATACCCAATACTCATGCGGCCATAAAGATGAAAGTATCTCCAACTTCTCCAAGCAAAATCTACTTAACTCAGCTATGAAGATGAAGTATCTCCAAGTAAAAAATGTATATTGGAATATTCCTGAATATTTATTAAAAACCGTGAGGACAAGCCGATTACATACGTAATCAATCAATAAAATAATACTTTATTTTACACCAAAACATAATGTGAAAAGAGTAAACAGGTAAAACAGACAGGTAATTAGAAGGTACAAAATAGGCGATCTTATCGCTAAAAAGCATTTCTAGACAACCTTAAACCTATATAGTAACAATATAGGCATCTGTTGGTTTTTTTATTAACCTTCTTCATCCCACTGCTGGGTAAAGGCCCAGCTCTCCCTTGCTCTCAGTCGTTTCTGTTTTGGGCAACCACTGGCCACTGGCTGTCAAATTTAACCAGGTCATCCCACCACCTCTTCCTGGGTCGACCTGGACGCCGCCGACCGTATTCGGGGATCCAGGGTATGACGATTTTTGCCCATCTCTCAGGATGCATCCGACAGACCAGACATGACCGGCCCATCAATTAGTTAAATTGGTTAATTTTAATCAGATTAAATTAATCTTGATTAAAATAATCCTAATTAAAAATGTATCTTTGTATCTGTGTGTATGTATCTGTGTATGTGTGTGTGTGTGTGTGTAAGCCTGAGGCTTACTTGGGATCATTCATTACAATGTATGTGCCTGTGAGCGTTATTTTATTTATTTAGTTTTATTTTTATCTTTATTCAGAATTTTGTTAATTTTAACTTTTAATTTGATTAAAGTTTCACATTTTATTTTTAAAATTTTCCGGTAAACCACTCTAAGCCTGAGCTGGGTGAACACACACACCCAAACACGCACCAACCGGGATCAACCACCTACCCAACACACACCACCCAAGACCAACCACCCAACATCGGTGATCAAAATGTTTCAGCATTACTAATTTAGGCCACATTAGGTTCCTACTAGGGATGCAACGATTCGGCCATTACGATTACGATTACGATATTAATCGTTATTTATTACGATATACAGGGTGTAAATTAAAATAGGACAGCTACTTAAAGAGGTGCTTCAGACCATCAAACTGAACAACTTTCTCTGTGGGACCAATATCGAAATCGCGAAAAAAAAATCTGCTGTCCCATACATTTCAGTCGAGTTATGTTTGCAGTTTTGTATGGGAGAGCGGAATTTTTTTTCGCGATTTCGATATTGGTCCTATAGAGAAAGTTGTTCAGTTTGATGGTCTGAAGCACCCCTTTAAGTAGCTGTCCCATTTTATTGTACACCCTGTATATGCATTACGATTATTTAAACAAATTTAGTTGAGCTTATACTCAGAATGTGTTTTATAGTGTTTCTTTGCATTCCAATGAAAGATAAATCAATAAAAAAATAATTTAAAAAATTCCAAGATTTTGTTATTTTTTCTACTAATTTGAGATATAAGTCAAAAATTCACTTGATCAGGATTCAGATTTTTGGTTGCCTAGAGGATTTTTTGCTTTGAAAACACAATATGGAACATGATTCTCTATAATCTCGTTAATCAAACGATATCTCGTCCGATTTACATGGGGATTAATCTTTAAAAATTTGGACGAGATATTGCGAGAGCGAGAATGCATTCCTTACTTCAAACCGAAAATCAAATCATAGGAATCAGTAGAATTAAAAAAAAATCGGAGTCAAATCTGATTAAAAAAAACGAGATTTGACTCCAAATGAGCTAAAATGGCAGGGAGAGATCCAATTTTGTTGAAAGTCGTTTTTTGGCTCTAGAATCTAGTATTCAGGTCAGGTACGAGTATCTATCAACAAGTGCAATCCGATTGAAGTTTTTAATTCGATTTAATAATCGTACGATTCTTACTACGGTGCATTGCATCGTTATTAATCGTGATTATTACGATTACAGATGCAAAACGATGCACCGCTTCGTAATCGTTGCATCCCTAGTTCCTACCTATAAAGCTCAACAACAGCACCCTTATTTTATCTACAGTTTCCCAAAAAGATTTTCCTCGGCTGACCCCAAAACGTTTCAATAAATAAAAACTTAAACAAACAAAAAGGCAGAAAGCAGTAAAAGAAGTCGGCTCGAAACAGAATTAGGGCTCAGAGGGGTAGGCAATAAACTCCGGCGAGATGTACCGCATACAAATCATTTGGTAACTTAGTTTGTTTATCGCGGACGCACGATACGCTCTGATTGGTCAATGTTTGAGTTGCAGTGTCTTTTTGTTTGTTGTTTGGTTATTTATATTTACGATATAAAGCCTAAGGGTTGAGACACATTGTATGGGCCCGCCGTCGGTCAATGTGTCCTGTCCCTAAAAGAATGTCTGAATCTTCTTCTTATCAGACTGCCTTACGACCTCTGACGTGGTTTTTATGTAACGGCTACTACCACCAGAGATAGTAGCCGGGAACAACGGATTAACGTGCCATCCGAAGCACGGAATCATTTTTCTTTTCAGACAATCAGGTGATTCAGCCTGGAATGTCCTAACCATCATCTTCCTGCCCTTATCCCATTACTTGGGGTCGGCGCAATATGTGGTCTTCCTCCATTCATCTCTTTTAGCCGTCATCTCAGCGCACACTCCCTTCTTACACATGTCATCCCTCACACAATCCATCCATCTTTTCTTTGGTCGTCCTCTCTTCATGCAGCCATCCACATTCATATCTAATACTCGTCTTGTAATATGACACTCCTCTCTTCTCATCACATGCCCATACCATGACAATCGGTTACCGCGCAGTTTTTCATTCACAGGTGCTACTTTCAAACTTCCTCTAATATACTCATTCCTAATCTTATCCATTCTAGTAACACCACACATCCATCTCAACATTCGCATCTCTGCTGCATGCAGTCGCTTTTCATCCGTCACTTTAACGGCCCAACATTCCGAGCCATACATGACGACAGGTCTTATGATGGTTTTATATATTTTCCCCTTCAGTTTAAGGGGGATCCGGGAGTCACAGGTCATTCCTGTGACTTGTCGCCATTTCATCCACCCGGAGTTGATTCGGCGTTTCACGTCTCGATCAATATCGCCATCGCTTTGTAAAAGTGAACCGAGGTACCGGAATTCGGAGCAGACTGGCAAAGGTACGCCATCAAGGGCAATAGGCACAAAACCAGAGAGACCGCCGAAATCGCAGAACATACATTCAGTTTTGGTTCTGCTGATTTTCAAGCCAACACTCTCTAGCTTTTGCTGCCATTTTGCCAGTCTGTCCTGGACCTCGAGTCCATCTTCCCCGACAAGCACAATGTCGTCGGCAAATAGCATGCACCAGGGTGCCTCTTCCTGAATGTCCGATGTTAATGCATCCATTATCACCAGGAAGAGGTATGGACTCAAAGCAGACCCTTGGTGCAGACCAACAGCCACATTGAACTTGCCGGTGTTTCCAGCGACCGATCGCACACTCGTACTGGATCGGCTATACATTGCCCGAATCAACTTTATATATTTACCGGGCATACCTTTAACTTTCAGGGCCCACCACAAAACCTCTCGAGGTACTCGATCGTATGCCTTCTCGAGATCAACGAACACCATATGCAGGTTCTTTTGTGCACGTTTGTACTTCTCACACAGTTGGCGGAGCGCAAAAATAGCATCCGTTGTTCCACGACCAGGCATAAAACCGAACTGGTTTTGCGTAATTTCAGTCTCTTCTCGCATTCGTCTTTCTATTACCTTCTCCCATACTTTCATACTGTGTGACATGAGCTTTATTCCCCGATAATTATTGCAGTCCTGTATGTCACCCTTATTTTTATATATGGGCACCAGCAAACTGTTGCACCATTCATCAGGGATAACTTCTTCATGCAATAACCTATTAAAGAATAAAGCCAGCCACTTAAATCCATCCACACTCAACAATTTCCATACTTCAACTGGTATTCCATCTGGTCCTACAGCTTTTCCATTCTTCATACCTTGTACAGCCTTTTTCACCTCTTCATCACTCACTTCCCTTACCAAACCCATATTCATGGGTACATTTTCTAACACCCCACTCCAAACATTCTCTTCATTCATCAATCTTTCAAAATATACCTTCCAACGTTCCTTAATATCGTCATCTTTCGACATCACTTTTCCTGCATCATCTTTTATACACCTTATATGACAAACATCTTTCGTATTCTTTTCTCTAGCTTTTGCCATTCTATATAGCTCTTTCTGCCCTTTAGGATTGTCGAGTGACTGATATAATTTATCCTGGGCTTCAGCTCTGGCAATAGCTACACATTTTTTCGCTCTCGTCTTACATTCTTTATAAACAATCTTCTTTGCTTCTTTCACACTTGCATCACTATCTTCGTTCTGCCATTCCTTAAAAGCAGTCTTCTTTTCTTTCAGTATTTTTTGCACTTCTTCATTCCACCACCACGTATCTTTCTCTATCGTACCTTTCCCTTTCGATTCTCCTAAAATATCTTTCGCTACCGTTCTGATACAACATGCCATCTCACTCCAACATTCATTCACCGACAAGTCTTCCATATTAATTTCTATCATTTTATCTATTACTCTTTCCCTAAATTTCCTGGCACATTCATCCTTCTCTAGCATATGCCATCTTATTTTGGGTGGGGGCCGTTCTTTGTTTTTCTTAGAATGGACAGTGATTTTCACTTCCATGACTAACAGTCTATGCTGCGAGACTAGATCCTCCCCTGGTAGCACTTTGCAGTCTTTAACACAGTTGATCTTATTCTTCTTAACGAGGAAATAGTCAATCTGCGTCATGTGGTGGCCACTTTTATAAGTAATTAGGTGTTCGTTTTTCTTTTTGAACCACGTGTTTGTTATGGCTAGGTTGTAGGCAGTAGCAGCTTGTAACAATGCATCGCCATCATCATTACGAGTCCCGAACCCCCAACCTCCATGCACTCTTTCATAATCATTATTCGTTCTTCCTACGTGTCCGTTAAAATCACCACCCACATATACTTCCTCATTCTCATCTATATTCATCATCACGGCATCAAAGTCCTCCCAAAATTTCTCTTTCACACTGTCGTCACTTCCACTTTGAGGTGCGTATGCACTAACTACATTCAGAACTAAATTCTCCAACATTATTTTCACTGCTATCACTCTATCATTTACTCTTTTAACATCCGTCACACATTTTTTCAACTCATTATCTAGCACTATTCCAACACCATTACGTTTACCATCACTCCCACAATAATAAAACTTATATCCTTCTCCTATCTCCCTAGCTTTTGAACCTTTCCATTTCGTTTCTTGTAAACACGCCACATTTATCCGTCGTCTTTTCAGTACTTCCGCTAACTCTCTTCCTCTTCCAGTCATCGTACCGATGTTCCAGCTTGCACACCTTAATCTTACTTCTCTAACACCCTGAGCTCGCTTCTTACGTCGCACCCGCCCGGTATGATGCGACAACCCTAGTCCATTTCTCGCAGGAGCCGGGTGCTGCCCCTGCGCGTCGCCTCGGGGGGACGCCCTAGTCCTATCACTATTTCCTATTTTACTTAGACTCATATTGCTTAAGTTTCGGCAAAAATTTTTACAGCCGGCCGCCTGCCTGACGCCAACCCTCTTTGGGACTGCATTTGTGGTGGTTTTCCCGCCACCGTTCGGGTGACCCAGGATGCAAGATGGTATGTGTCTAGGTCAGAGGGCGAATTTGCCCCTCCCTTAGTCGCCTTTTACGACACCCACGGGTTGAGATGGGGTAGTCCTATTCTTTTCCGGGAACTACGCGGAACTGTCCTGGAACCTGGAACCTGGAAATGAATGGAACCTGGAATGTCCTAACCAACTGGAAAAAACGTACAAAGTGACATATCACTAGGTGTCCCCCCTGTGGGAATCGAACCCACGACCTCCGTGTCGAGGGTATTGCTCTTAACCATTAGACCACGGAGGCAGTTATGTCTGAATATTATAGTCAGACTATTAAACTGAACAACTTTCACAATGGAGCCAGCATGGAAATCGCGATAAAAAAAGTTTTTCAATAGAAAACGGTCAATAGCTACTCTACCTAAAGGTATAGAACAGCAGATTTTTGTTACGATTTCAATGTTGTATTCATAGAGTAAGTTGTTCAATTTGATGATCTAAATCATCTACTTCAGAATATAACGCATTTAAGTTTTTACGCTGTATTCAGGCGATAGAAAGTGATTATAGTGTATGTTTATACAGGGGTTAATTCAACGCCGCCAAGTTGCCTAGAAAAATCTTGCCGCAATTATCTTTTCCATTATGATTTTTGGTATTACTTTTTCCACCTGCCTGTTAGAGAAGTACATGAGGTGCCATCGGAAGGAGACCGATCTAAAAACTGGAAAAACTAGGGTTGCCACCTCTCAATCTGCTGCAACTATAAGGTTGCCAGCTTCAAAGAAGTCATTTTTGAACCTGGCAACCCTAGAGTTGCGGCAGACGTAGAGGTGGCATCTCTAGTTTTTCCAGTTCTTTAGATCAGTTTCCTTCCGATGGCACCTCATTTACTTCCCTAACAGGCAGGTGGAAAAAGTTATACCAAAAATCATAATGGAAAAGATAATTGCAGGAAGATGTTTCTAGGCAACTTGGCTTGACTTGGCGGCGTTGAATTAACCTAGAATCACATTTTGTTCGCATTTTAAATAGGTGCATAATTTTACGGTCGGATCTCGGACTAAAAGAGATTATACCTAATGGCATAGAGGGAGCATACCATTGCAAGAATGTCCACTTTTATTGACGTTTGTGTTTGAGTGTGTGGTGTCATATGTTGTGGTTTACGGTCACTTTTCACACACACTAGCACAAAAAATATTGAACAGCCGCATAAACAAATATCTATAGTCCCGTCTCTTTCTACTATTAAAGGTGCGTCATAAGACAAAAGAGACTAACTACAATCGTAAAATTGATGCGGACTCTATGCTTTAGAATAAAGAGATCCTTCCTCTGAATTTGATACCAAATTTTTTCACACATCAAAAATCCATCCATCCATTTTCCCTATTTTTCACCCCGAAAGGGATTACTTATACCGTCGTGAGTTTATGTTTTTTTATCTGTATTTTTTCCCCTGTTGAAGAAATCAGATTAATTGGATTAAAAGTATGAATAAAACGAGATAAGAATATTTGTGAAACAAAAATTTATCATCGCGACACGGCCACTCCATCTTGAATAATGATACAATAAGAGACCCCTCACACTAGCGTCTTTCGAGCGTCGTCGTCTTGCCGGCGCTCACGCAGCGTCGACGCGACGCTGGCGCGACGTCGTCGCGACGCCAGCGCTGAACCACTGCCGAACGCCGGTTTACGCAGCGCCGGCGTCGCGTTAGCGCGGCGCCAGCGCAACGTTTTTTGCGAACAAGTACAATGCACAACGCAACCCCCTCTCCCCGCGCTGCTGCTCACTGACTCACTGACTGTACGCAACAGGCGCCGCGCTAACGCGACGCCGGCGCTGCGTAAACCGGCGTTCGGCAGTGGTTCAGCGCTAGCGTCGCGACGACGTCGCGCCAGCGTCGCGTCGACGCTGCGTGAGCGCCGGCAAGACGACGACGCTCGAAAGACGCTAGTGTGAGGGGACCCTTAATTATGATATCGTCTTGTGAATAAATTTGTATAATTCAGTTTTTTATCTTAGCTATGCACAAGATTTCGTACGCACGGCACCTCTGAGACTTATCACTGATCTCCGCTGCTTTCTCATTGCAATGTACTCCCAGCAACTCTCAAGAGGTACGTACCCTTTATGGGTGCCCCGGGCAGGTTGCTTAAGACGTATCCCCCACTGAACGACCTTAACCCTTTCATAGCCGCCTCACCTCTTCTAAACTACATCATTTAAGGAGATATACCTTTTTAGTGTTCCGTACCAAAATTGGAAAAACGGAACACTTATGGAATCAGCTCGGTGTCTGTCCGTCCATCCATCCGTCCGTCCGTCTGTCACAGGCATTTTTCTCAGAGACCGTATGACATAGGAAGTTGAAACTCGGTACGGATATAGCAATTGGCGGTCCAATATCATAAAGGAAGTAAAAAAAGCTAAATTTTCGTATTGGGGGGCAATTTGGGTAGTAAGAAAGGGTAAATAAAAAAAAAATTCTACCCTATGGTGTGGGGTATCAGTTGAAAGCTGGCCGATTGCCGAAGCCGGTGCGATTCGCGACATGGCTTGCATTTTTTGGCTTGGCTTGACACCGACTTCTATAAAACAAATTAATGTTCTTATGATGCGAACGAAAAAGTCATAGGCTGCAATATAATTTTTTAACTTTTTAGTTTTTTTGAAGGCGGTTTTAATTTTTTGTTAAAATTTAGTTTATTTCACAATTTTAGGTGGTGAATTCATTAGTTCGATTTAATAGGAGTGCTTTGAATTAAAAAACGCACTAGTCGGCAGTACGATTTTCGAAGGTTCCCCTCGATTTCTCTGGGATGCCATCATCAGATCCTGGTTTCCTTATCATGATACCACCCTCGGGACATCTCCTTTCTAACAAAAAAAGAATCATCAAAATCGGTTCATAAACGACGAAGTTACCCGCGAACAAACATGAAAAAAAAAAAAATACAATATATACGGTCGAACTGAGAAACCTCCTCCTTTTTTGAAGTCGGTTAAAAATGATCTTCAGTTACTATGTAACCACATGCTAAGTAAGTGTCAATTTTTGACTGGCTTGTCTTTCATTATGTCACTGTGGTGCCTTCTTATCCAAGGTGCGCTTAGTAAGGATTTTTCGAAAGCTAATCCCTAAAGGGTTTTACAACTAATTTAATACTGTTCTGATTGTATATTATTATACATATAAATAACTAGCTGTTGCCCGTGACTTCATCTGTGTTAAGTTTAAAAAGTATGGAAAATAAAAAAAAAATGCTAATTTCGTATAGCTTTCATAGGGAAAGTTGTTCAGTATCATGCGTACAATCACCCCTTAAAGTAATACAACTGTTTACCCTAGCACCCTGTAGAATCTACAGTGTGCTAGGGTAAACAGTTGCATTCAGTTCTACACTGTTCAGGTCTGCAGTGTAGATAGATAGATAGAAGTCGATGGGATTAAAAGCCAAGAAGAGAGAGAGAAAAAGAGAGAGATAGATTAGTAAAAGGTAGTAAATTATAGCACATCTATTTATTTTCTCACATCCATGGTTAGTCAACTATTTTAATATAGATCGTTTAGGATAGTTTTGATTTGGGATAAAGCCGAATTAGTTTCGGTATTTCCCTACATAACAACCTATGTTAAATTAGCTATTTAACTACAGTTTGAAACAGTGGCTGTTTTAGTCTTGTCAACGAGAGACTGGAGGAACATTTTTGCAATTGGCAAAGGGTTCCGACAGGCCTGTGGCAACCCTATCTTTTATGATTCCTAAACTATGATATTTCCAATGGATAACGTACCATTGCATAAACATTATGTGTATATAAAACTTATTGCGGGATCTTTTAGTCTTTAAAATATCACTAAACATCATAAGGAGAATAAGCCTCCTTTTTGCTTCGCCGTAATCGGGTAAAAAATGGGTTTCTATCTAAGGAGTTACCCACAGGTTCATTTGCTCGGCGGTTTACCAACGAATAGGGAACATAACGGTGAACTCAGACCATCAAAGTGAACAACTTTCACCATGAAACCTGTTTTTGGAAACGCGAAAGAAATCTGCTGTTTGATGCAAGACTGCTGTGCCCTACGCTGTGCCTACACGACCCTAATGTATGGGACAGCTGTAAATTTTTTGCGCGTTTCCCGAGGTAGGCTCCATAGTGAAAGTTGTTCATTTTGATGGTCTGATTTCAACGTTTCAGTTTGTGGAGGGCTGTCCCTTACACCCTATTTTACAAGGGTCAAAATAATGCCCAAATAAATCAGTACATACTGAGACTGAAAACTTATCACTTCTCTACCATAACTACCGCTGCAACCTCCTCTCTCCGCACACGAGAGATCTCCAAACTATCACAGAGAAGTCACACCTGGCCTAGGTGGCGTGACCTGGCCTAACGTGACGGCTCTGTACTAACTTCATCATCATCATCATCATTTTCAGCCCGTATCCACCCACTGCAGGGCATAAGCCTCCTCCCTATTTTGCCATTCTTCTCGGTCCCGTGCCAGTCGCATCCAGGTCTTGCCAATACTTTTCCAGATGTCGTCAACGCACCTGGCTGCCAGATGACCCACTCACTCCTCTTTTGCCTAATCTCGGCTTGGTACTAACTTGGTTAACAAATTATCAAAAATTGTAGTTTGAAAAACGTATTTTATGAATCAGACATAGCTGATTACAGACAGACGCACATGCAACACCCATGTTATGACTTGTCGGTGCCCACGCACGCATGCGGGATCATTACCCGCACGTACGCAATACGCCATCTATGCGCTGGAGTGAAATTCACTTAGCGTCACATCGCTTGCAAAAAAATCGACGAGCTCAAAAATGTAACATCTTTCTTGCATCGTACAGGGATGCAATTTTTGCAGGGATGAATCTCATTGGCTGAGTTCAGTAGTTGAAATTGTCAAAGTGACTGTGGAGATATGCATCTTTCTACTGCTGATTTGACTTTCAAAAATCATACTTCAGGAGTGCGATTTTTGAAAGTCAAATCAGCAGTAGAAAGATGCGTATCTCCACAGTAATTTTGACATTTTCAACTGCTGAACTCAGCAAATGAGATTCAAAAATCGCTCTTCGACCGTCGAAGTTTTTATATGAGTATTGATACATGATATAACCTTGCGTTCACTGATATAACCATAGCGAATAGGTACCGAATTGTCAGCTCGCCGATGATGTTTCAACCACGGACATGAAAAAAAGACGGACGGAATCTCGTCTAATCAAAAGTGATGCACCCATTTATATGAGTGTGCGAGCTGTCGCCCTGTTGCGCGGGACAAAATGGCGGCGGGTTGTCGCACCTGCGCCTAGAACTGGTGCGTCTGTGTGAGTGTAGGTGCTTTGTAGAACAAACGAAATTGTAGCACCTTGCATGCTTCACCTCTTTTTAATGTGACATTACGTCCGTCTTTTTTTCAGGTCCATGGTTTCAACGATGAATTTAAGGTTGTGACGATGTTTGTGCTTAGTGAATTACATTTCTGTAATTCAGTCGATTGTGGACAGAGGCAATTAATTACAAGCTATTTTTAGCAAGGTCTACTTTAAAAATATATATATACGAGCTTTTACCTGCGACTTCGTCCGCATAAATTATATACCAGATTTTAAGTCAGATGATAAGCTATCAAACAAAAAAAGTTTCATCAAAATCGGTTCAGTAGTTTTTGCGTGATACTCGAACAAACAAACACCCAAACAAACAAACGAACAAACAAACAAACAAACAAACAGACAGACAAAAAATCCAAAAATTGAGGATTTGGAATCAGGGAAATCTAAAAACCATATCGTAATTTTTTTTTGTAAATATCATCAATGTACAGACAAATTTCTGTTACAGTTTTATAATAGTTTAGATTTCTCAATAAAAATGTTTATTATTACTCATAATTTTTTTACATGAATAATTATAATTAGAATTGAAATAAATAAATAAATAACGCTCACAGGCACATACATTGTAATGATCCCAAGTAGGCCTTAGGCTTTTTGTTATGGGTATAACATACAACCACGGCACACACATACAACATCCATGACCGAACCGGGATTTGAACCCAGGACCCTGGTTTGGCAGTCCGGCGTGGTAACCATTACACCAACCGGGTCGTCGTAAATCCACCCATCAAGTATGATAAATGTTTGTATTGGGTCGAACTCGCAACTTCCCATCTGTTAAAAATCACTTATTTATATTGAGACAAGCCAAATAGGAAACATTTTCCAATAAAGTAGGTAAGTAAGAATAAATAGGACTAGACTAGATCAAGGGTCCGCCCCACCACCCCCGAATAAGCCCTCTACATCCCGTCCGATAGAATAAATGAACCGATGTAATAATATAACTACCTAGGGTGTCCTAGGTATTACAAGTTCTAAAAGCTATCTATCTATCTATAACGTCACGCCTCTTTCCCAGTGGGGTAGGCAGAGACCAGGGCGCGTCAGTTACTACGATCCTTACATACCTCTTTTGCCTCATGCACATCCATACAACTCTTCATACATGCCCGTCGGTTTCGAGTACTCCGCACCTCCCCTTTTTGTAGGACGCAACTGATTTGATCAGCATACGTCCTACGAGGGCGCCCTCTGCCGACACTTCCACTCACATTAGCAAAATATATCTCTTTCGTACATCTGCTGTCACTCATCCTCTCCACATGACCAAACCGACGAAGCATACCTTTCTCTATTCTTGTCACAACATCTTCTTTCAATTTACAACGATCTCTTATTACACAATTTCTCACTCTATCTCTCATCGTGACGCCACACATACTTTTTTTTTTTTTTTTTTTTTTTTAATTTATTTATCAAATACGTAAACAAACATCTTACGAACTAAAAGCATTGATAAACTTCGCAAGGAACGCATTTCAACAGCATTAATTTTACTTGCATGCTTCTTCTGCCATACCCAGCACTCACTGCCATACATAAGTGTAGGCACCAGCACACTACTGTGTATAGCAAGTCGTGCCTTTTTTCTAAAAGCGACTGGATATATTACTTTCCTGAGTAAGCCTGCAAGCCAATATACGCAAGAAAACTCCTTTATAAACTACAGAAATAACACGAGTTAGGAATTCATACAGAATTCTGAATTTATCAAACTGAAAAATTTCATTTAAAAAAGTTATTTCAACTCCAAAGCTCACGGCTCAAGTTGAAATCGTTTTAATAACAAAAAATGTTTTAAAAAGGACTCGAATAAAGGCATTAAGTTTGGCAACAAAAAAGGGGGAAAAAGTGAAATTTACATGCAAAAGGGACCTCTTGGAGGAGTACCAACACCTGCTTTTCATTTAGAGAAAGCAAAAAACTTACTTCCCTTGAGGGTATTTCTTGTTGAATTTTGATGAGGCTTGAGTTTTGTTTGACACACAGCCAACGGGTATGGCAAGCTTGGCATAAGAAGTAAGTACCTATATTATTCATGCCGAAGGATATTCCAATCATCGTCATCTTTTCATTACATAATAGCCTCACACAAGACGCACCACAAAACTCTATCCTCTGCCTTTCTCAACCAGTTAGGTACTTTCTGCTACCTTTTTTTATAGAAGGGTGGCAGCTTTGAATGAGTGGAATTTTAAAGTCAGCTCAAAAGATACATCAGAGTCCTTTACACTTTAAGGAATGGTTGATGCAAAGTTAATCTTCGGCCAGAGCAAGAAAATGTCTGTATAACTGATATCGCTGGTTGAAAAAAGAAATAGCAAGTCAAACTCAATGCCATAATATCGAATCGATCAATAGAAGTGCTAAATACAAAATTAATTTAACACCAACCAATCACCGATTTCGAGATCGAGTGGCCTGGAGAGATGTGGTGGCACGACCAGCCCACTATGGTCACGTCCCTCAGCCAAGAGGTTACGACTTAGAAGATGAAGAATAAGTAATCTGAAACCATTCGAATTTACCATAGTGATAAATGATTTACCTGGGGTAGTACAGTTAAGAGCACGTCAAGCTTAACACGTTGGACTTTGTACCGTCCTTATTTAGTGCGCCATAAGCGTTACAATCGAACTGCAAGTGTAAAGCTTGATGTGCTCTTGACTGTACACGACGCGGAGTGCCTTTTGTTTGAGAAAGAATCACCAATTAATTTTTAGCATTTCTAAATCTAGTTCTAAGTTGCTCTCCAGTTTGCTGGACTGCCGAGCTGATACATGTATCAGTAAGCGACTGGTTGAGGAAGGCTGAGGACAGAGTTTTGAGGTACATCTTGAGAGAAGCTTATGTCACAGTATAAGACAATATCTCCGCGTAGCCTCTTGGCTGCCTAAGATATCGTCGTACGTACTGGCGAGTCTGGCGAGCACACATGCAAGTCGCGTTTGGTACCATTGTATGAATATGGATTACTGTCTTATACTGTGCTTATGTTCAGCAGTGGACGTCTAATTAGTTTCTACGTTCAGCAAAGGCTCCGTCCGTGTGTCTCGCGCGATGTTCTTTTAAAAGCGAATAAGCGAAGTTAGACAACGCTCGCTTAGTATTCTTGGTAGCAAACAAAAGCTAGTCTTTGCCAATAAACAGTTTTAGACACTGAATGAATATCCAAGCCGTGGACAGACATAGGTACAACATTCGAAGTTGGAATAATGTGACACAGGATCAATGTTAATTAAGACCGAGGTAATCTAGGTAGGTGAAAGAGAATCAAATTAGAGATTGAAAATTTAAGTCTAGGGCGGGACTTGAACCCGCACTCTTCTAAATCGGGGAATTGCGTTAACTAATTTTGCCACCGAGGCCACTTCCAGTAAATGCCGCTCACGAGATTGAAAATTTCGTTCTCTGGGTAGCTGGGCGAAATTGGATAACGCAGTTCCCCGGTTTAGAAGGGTGCGGGTTCAAGTCCCGCCCGAGACTTAATTTTTCAATCTTTAATTTGGTTGTCTTTAACATGGTTGTAGGAGTATATGTATGTCTATTATTATGAAATGCGTTTATTTTTCGGTTTCTCCTTTATTTCTGATATTTACTATTTATTTTATATAGCACCGACCCGTTGTTCTTTGCTTAAATTTCCTCTACCCTAAGGTTGTCTGGAAGAAATCGCTTTTTAGCGATAAGACCGCCTTATTTGTACCATTATCGTTTTGTATTCCTATGTTGTATCTGTGTTTGGTGTAAATAAAAGTATATTTCATTCATTCATTCATTCATTCATGGTTGTAGCATAAAAATCTATAATATTTGAAAAAGGTAAAAGAGAGGTAGAAAAATCTTGAGAATATCCGTTTTCACATCAACAAAAAATTTTTTCCAGCCCCTTCTACAGGATGTTACAAAAATACAAATAAACATTTTAGGGTGTGGTTAAGACTATCAAACTGAACAACTTTCACTATTGGACCAACCAATATCGAAATCTCGAAAAAAAATACGGATATTCTATCATCATCATCATCATATCAGCCGATAGACGTCCACTGCTGGACATAGGCCTCCCCCAAAATGGGGAGAATTGCCATAATCGCCAAGATGCGATGCGATGTTCCATACTAAACTACAGATCTACTCGAGCTAAATGTATGGGACAAAAATTTTTTGTTTTCGAGATTTCGATGTTAGTCCCATAGTGAAAGTTGTTCAGTTTGATGGTTTCAACAACCCCCATAAAAGATTGAAATGTTTATTTTTACTTTTGTAACACCCTGTATATTGAGATAGCAGAAGGCTGAAATGTCCATGCTACCTAGCTGAATTGCAAGAAACTATTTTTTTCTGAGAAAATGGATTTTCTGAGGAATGAAACCTATCCAGATTAACTTGAAAACAGGATCTAAATAAAAAAAAAATCATGTTTCCGAGAAACCAATTCTAAGAAAGTTCACTTTTATAGGTTTTTTTTTTAACTTTTTTCTCCAATCTGAACATCTAAATTGCAATATAGTGCGATGAGATTTTGAAAAAAAAAGTCTTTCTGCATAGCTGGCATGGCAGCGTGATATAGCGCTATCACACCTCGCTCTCTTTCTAGTTGCGCGCGAATGGACGAGATAAAAGGCGTGATATAGCCGTATCACGTGCAACATGCTACGGCGGCTAGACTATGCCAGCCTCCATACAAAAATATTCATACCTATTTCTAGTGAAATGTAAATGTTATTGTCAAACTTTTGTTTCAGCTGTATCTGGTATTACAGTACTTTATGATTCCGAACCGAATGTAGGATCACATGGTAATCTTCACATTAACTTTGTGATACGGCTTCAACAACACCATTATTCTTTACATGAATTAAAGATTAATCATCATCATCATCATCAGCCTATCATCGTCCACTGCTGAACATAGGCCTCTCCCAAGGCGCGCCACAAAACTCTGTCCTCGATAAAGATTAATAAGGAATTTAAAAATAAAAAATAATAACCATACTAAACTATAAATCTACTGGAGCTTAATGTATTAGACAGCAGATTTTCTCTTTTCGCGATTTCGATGTTGGTCCCATACTGAAAGTTGTTCAGTTTGATGGTCTTCTAAACAACCCCCATAAAAGTTTTAAATGTTTATTTTTACTATTGTAACACAGGAGTCATATCGACCAGAATCTGGTGAAAAGTAGGGAAATCAAAGGATTTTGGCGGCCGGCCCTATAATTTGAGACCCAGACTTAGAGGTCCTGTACATAAATGAAACTTTATATACGTGTTGAGTGAAACAAAACAAGCAAAAAAGTAAATTGGTTGTAACCTGTAAAAGTTGGGGGAAAGGTTTTGTAGCAAGTGTGTGAAAGTCATAATGTTTCTTATTATAAAGTTCATTCAATCTTCTACGGATTCATTATGTTTATTTTAATGAAAATTCACGATAGTATCATGATAATGGAAGAAAACGAAATCACGAACTATCAGTTCAACCAAGCCATTTCTTAACGACCAAAAAATACCTCAGTGATAATATAAGATGAAAATAGCTGTCATGGTTGCATTTTGCTACTGCTTTTTGGATGATTTGTCTATTTTACTAGTAAATTCTACTTTTGAATCCTGACTTCTGGAGATGTGGAAGTTTTTTTCAAAAAATGCCTTAATTTTTTCTGTTTATAATAATTATGACCGCCATCAGACCGCCGCGCCGTCCTGAAGAGCTTTTAGTTTTCTTAAAAATGGCTGGGTCTAAATCTGCATATCTTCTTTAGAGTAAGCAAGAGTGGGGTAATTAGATTAGGGCCCTTTACACACTGCGATTTTTTTTGCAGCGCAGAAGTGCTGCAAAAAGCATCGATTGAGTCGCTGTGTAGCATCGATGCAAACGCGATAAAGCATAGATGCAAACGCGGTATAGCCACGATGCAAAACTTTCGTAATATATTACTTATTTGATCAGTTATTTCTCGACAGCCTTTGCCACAATGTACACGCGCGTGTGCATCAAAACAAATATGTGTATACATCGCTACAATCATGCGTTTGAAGCGATGCAAACGCCTATTAATTGTTAGTGAAGCGATTAAGTCACGCGATGGACAAACTCACGTTTTTATCGCTGCAAAAAGGCTCAGTCTGTACAGGGCCTACTTTGACTAGACAGATGACATTTTGATACTACCATGTGAAAATCTATATTCTTTAACTTTTTTTCATTTCATGAGATTCTAGTCGACCTATATCAGTGGCAAGCAGGCTGCACATAAATAAAAAATAAACATTTTTAGAGAACATGATCCAGAGGGTTAGTATACAAAAATAAGGTCTTTGTTAGTATTCTATCTGTATAGGAGGGACTTGTGGCAGATCCTTTGACAGTCCCTACCATCAGCTATCTCACTCAGGATGCTATGGACGCTGGTTTGCGCTATGCGTAGCAGTGAAGCATATTTCTTGTGGAGTTTTGAATGGAAGCCATCCGATTGTATACTCGCAAACATAAGTTTTTTCTCTTTGTGATCCGTGTGACAAAGTTATAGAATATCATCAATTAAACTTACGATTTTATTCCATAAGGGGCAAACTATATCCACAAATCTCATCACTTACTAGCACAGATTACCCCCAATAAATACCGCATTCAAGGCAGCTGATGCGCGCCACACATCTATGATTTTGCACTGATATAATCAACGCGAGTGAGCGAGCGCGAAGTAGTGCGACCTTGAAATGGCCAATCACGTTGCATCGTTTCGTGCCCCGCTACCCGCACCTACCGCCAAAAATGGTGACTTCGGGCGTGTACAAAATTCTCACCATGCGGTATCTATTGGGGGTAATCTGTGTTTACTAGGCAGTGTCCAAACGCTGTCCAGTATGAACGACAGTAAGGCCCACCACACACATCCGGAATAAACCTGATTCGGAATTAGATTCCATATAGAGTGTTGCCGCTTTCAGAGACTTTTTCACTAGATCTAGTGATTTTTTCACAGACGATTTTTTGATGTCTTAGGTGGCATATTTTAAAAAGATTTTTGTACCGTATCGTGACGGTGCAGTTGCGACGTCGTTGCGGTATAGTTGCGTAATCATCTACGCTCAAAAATAACTTGTGTGATAATGGTTCATGCCATTTTGTATGCAGATTATGTCTAATGTTGAAACTATCGATAGTCTTTTGATATAGTTGCATTAATATTGGAATACAATTTAAAAATCATCATCGTAACATTCGTAACGTCATGAACTCATCACATCATAGTAATTATCATGTATAGAAATTGTTTGTTTCGTTTTAATAAATACCTAAAAATGCAATTATTGTCATTCATTTGGCGTTTCATACATTTTTATTTAGGCATTTTTTAAACAGCACGCTAGTATTTTTTGTAACCATAGTTGACAACCATAGAGTAAGAAGAGATGGCATATCGGCTTGTTTCTATAGAAAATGTTGTCGCCAACAAAGGGGGTGAAAAACGGGTGAGGGGAAGGGTTAACATTTAAATACGCTACTTCCCGCTATTATGACGTCAGGCCCAGTTGAGTATCTGTGCACAGTTCGATACAACATCTCTTCCCCAGGGGAGCGCGTTATTTTCTCTATGTTGACAACACTGAATCCTGAATCAGGATTCCGGATCGCAATTTCGTCTGTGTGTGGCGGACCTAAGTGAACCTGTCGCCATTTTTACTGGACAGTGGACATTTTTAATGGACAGGTGGATACAAACGCTTCGAGTTCAAAATTGAATTGATATTGTGAGACAGAAAATGTTCATAATTTTACTATTCAAACCCTGGAGACTATGCGCTGGTTCGTACTGAAATCACTTGATGGTAATTAGATTCAAATGCTCGATGGTAATTAGACAGTCTATTCTCACGTCATTGACGTTTTGAGTGAGTTGATTGGTTATGATGGGACACGTAGATCTATATTAAGATTGACATTTCACGCTGTTGTCATTACCGTGACTTTATTTATGTTGATAATGAGCCTGAGAGTACAGAATATGAAAATTTTATTTTACAAAATGGGCTTGTATCTCGTCGCGGCTTATGGGCTTGTGGTCGTGTTTTTTTGTATTTTTTAACTATTGCCTAGGAATTTTGAATAATTTTTACACCTGCATGGTTTTTTAAATTATCATCAGCCTTTTATCGTCCACTGCTAAACAAAGGCCTCTCCTAAGGCGCGCCACAAGACTCTGTCCTTGTGGCCTTCCGCATACAGTCGCTCCCCGCTACCTTTTTTAGGTCGTCTGTCCAGCGGGTAGCAGGGCTTCCCACACTACAACTGCCAGTTCATGGTCTCCACGTCAGCTTGCTAATTTTCTGATCTATGTCAACCACTTTAGTTCTCTGACGTATCACTTCATTCCTGATGTGATCTCTCAGAGAAACACCGAGCATAGCTATCGTCATACCTTACTTAAAACTAACTACCATAATTTAAAGCTGTTTCAGTGTAGAAAACTAATAAAACAATATCTTTTTAAAGGATTTTGCTATCAACTGTACCGGTACTTGTTGAATTAATTGAAACAAGTGAACCAGAAATTCATTAATAATCTCTTTTGATCAATTAACGCGCCAAATTAACAACTTTTGTTCATCTTTGTTTATGTCGTGGTCTTGTTAAGATTGCTTTCTTCTAGTCAGGGGATAAGTGACTCTGTGTGAGGGTGTATTTCAAAATCATCATCATCATCTCAGCTGATGGACGTCCACTGCTGGACATTGGGCTCCCCCAAGGATCGCCACAACGACCGGTCCTGCGCTGCCCTCATCCAACGGGTTCCTGCCGCCTTCACCAGGTCGTCGGTCCACTTTTCATTTCAAAATACATAGATAACATTATGGCGGTATTGTTAGCGGTTTTCGAATAACTAAGTTTATGATAATCTAATTATCTTCGCCGTCTTTGATGTAGAAATTAATAAGGAAAATAATTCGATTTCCTAGTTTAACTTTCCTAAACACTAGTATGCAAATTGCGGGGCGTTGCTAGTTGCCTTGTAAATATTAGAGCAAAACATTCTGCTACAAAATATGTAAATAACTAAGAGAAATAGAGAAATGTGGTGTACCATAAATTTACGGAAATCCCTAAAATTATTTTTAAAACATAAGCCTACATTCAGTTGTTTCATTCGTTCAGCATATACAGGGTGAAATTGATTTCATTAGCATCCTTTTAAACTAAGAGTCTACCCATCAAACTGAACAACTTTTAATATGGGAGCATAAAAATCGGAGCAAAAAAAAACCTACCAGAACGTCCTCTGCCAACACTTCCACTCACATTAGCAACATATATCTCTTTCGTACATCTGCTGTCACTCATCCTTTCCACATGACCAAACCAACGAAGCATACCTTTCTCTATTCTTGTCACATCTTCTTTCAATTTACATCGATAAAGGACAAATATTTGTATGATGAATATGAATATTTGTACCCGAGTCATGGATGTATGTATTTATATATGTATTCTATATCGTTGTCTAGTCATCATAATACAAGTCCAGGCTAGATTCTGGTACTTTAAATGGGACTAGATGATTTGTGTGACATTGTCCAAGATATATTATATTATTATATTATCTCTTATTACACAATTTCTCACTCTATCTCTCAGTGTGACACCACATTGAATGTTCCAGTACCAAAACAATCAACATCTTATCAACAGCCCATACATTTAAATCATCAATAATTCACAAACACTCCCCCTAGAAGATCCAAAATGTTTGCCGCAGCTAGATTGCAGTAATTTTCGTAGTCCATTACACAAAACGGCCGCTCCATTCAAATAAACACCATTAGGTAGATACATTACACGCAATAAAGCTGGCTATTCAATGTCGACTGCGAGCGATTTGCGGATTGGTAATTTGTAAAGTGGTGGACTGACGGACGTGACGCCCATAAAACCTCCTTGAAGGCAGTGTGCTCCGCAGTGGTAAACCACCTTCCGGTAAAAATTCCACCTTATTTATCGTTGTTGGAGGTACAGCCTATGATTATGATGATGATTTTGTAGGAGGTGACTAAGGAAGACAGTTTTTTCTGAGTATTTCTATGGGGAAAAGATGAGCTAACTATCACGTCTTGACTCGTCCTTTTCATCTTGAAAACTAAGTTAGACAAATTTGGTTTCTGTATAATCAAAAACTGCATCGATTTTGGTAGGTAATCATCCTTTTTGCAAAAGAGATCTGTACTGGTTGCATATTCACTTAATACTAGCTTAATACTGAATAACTTTCCTCGAGGGACTTATCAATAAACACATTAACCTTCCTTTGCGTTGCGCAGTCGGGTAAAAACTAGGTATTTTCGACTAAATGCAATCAGCTGATCGCACAGTTGGTGGGAAAAGTGTAATCTTTTGACGAATTTTCTTTAAATCCCTTAGCTCTTGAGGAAAGTTATTCAGTATCATGAGTACATTCACCTTTAAACTAATTATGGTGTGTCTACACTTAACGTTTGATGTTTTTGGAAGGGTTTTGTTATTGATAGTTTTAGCTTATGGCAAATAAGTCTAACATGGATTAACAACGATTTTCTACACAATTTCTAAATCAAAGAAATCGTACTTTCCGTAGTCCGCCTTCATCAGATGTATAACAGGGCGTGATTGTCATTAAAAACACATCGTGCGGGAGTCAGGCCACGATCGCTTGTTTACCTGCTTTCCTGTTATTGTTTCTCCATTAACAGTATTAAACTTTTATTATTTTTATTGCATAGCACACCTAGTATACGGAGTGAAATTGATATCATTAGCATCCTTTTAAACTAAAAGTCTACACATCAAACTGAACAACTTTTACTATGGGAGCAAACCAAAGGAGCAAAATAAAATCCGCTGTTCCATAATAAGCTGCAATGCCTACTCGACTCAAAAATGTATTGATTTGCTCCCATAGTAAAAGTTGTTCAGTTCGTTGGGTAGACTCTTAGTTTAAAAGGATGCTAATGATATCAATTTCAACCTGTATAGGGTCTTTCTTAATATGCTGACGCTTTTTTAAGGGGATGATTAGATTAGAACATCAAACGATGCCAGTACCATAGTTATAGTAGTAACAATAATATTGACCATATAGTCAATCGCTCCGTAGTACAAGTTCTTCAATTTGAAGAGTAGAATGCTTGGTTAAAGCAAAGAATAGATATCCAACCAGAAAAACAGCTTCATACAAGATCGCAGCGGAAAGTGAACGTTCACGTACGAGAATGATCGGCAGTTTGGCAGAAATATCGCTGCGCGTGTGGGGGTTTATTGGCCACTGATGCTGCCAATACACCCGAGCGCTTGCAGACGAGCGACACTTTGCGGTCGCCGTGTGTCGCGGAGGGTCGCGCGACCGTAAAGTGTATGAGCGCGACGCTCTGCGACCCACAGCGACAGCAAAGTGTAGCTCGTCTGTAAGAGCCCTTAGCTATTTTTCTGGTAGGATATAACCTTAGGATATAACCTAACCCAATCTTGGACCTAAAACCTTAACCCCAATCGTATTTTACTCAAATCTTTGTCTTTTTGGATGCTTCTAATGGGGTTTCTATTCTTTGTTTAAAGTCTATACAGTATGTAAATACCTAGTGATAAAATGGGTATGATTATAGAGTAAAAACTTGACCTAATAACAAGGGAACAAAGGTTATCTAGTGGCCGTGAGCCTGTCCGCAGTCATGTCATCGTGGCTATGTAAAGACGGAGGTCAAGTGCCTCTGGAACATGGGCTCTGTGTTGTGGACGCAGACTGGAAATATTAGGCCAAGCTAATCTGACATGTGAGACCAAAATAATTAGCTTACTCTTGGAAATTAGCTTTCTCTTCGTCTGATTTACTCAGCCTGCGTGCATGAACTAAAGATGAAAATAAACTAGGAAGAATGAAATTAAAATAAATTTGTATTGTGCAAACAGTAGGTAGGACGACAAAAGAAGTTTGGAGGACGGCCATGTATTTTGAGACCCAGACTTAAATGTCCCAGTGAAACAAAACTAACAAAAAAGTAAATTGATTATAACCTGTAGAAGTTGGGGGAAAGGTATTTCTCCTTATGATACCTTTTGTATCAAGTGTGTGAAACTCATAATTTTTGTTATAAGTTAGTCCACTCAATCTTCTACGCATTCATTGTGTTTATTTTAATGAAAATTCAACTACGTACTACGTAATTCCGTACAATATTATGATAATGGAAGAAAACGAAATCACACACACTATCAGTTCAACCAAGCCAAATACGTTCCATAACGACCAAAAAATACCTCAGTGATAATATTAGATGAAAATAGCTGTCGTGGTTGCGTTTTGCTACTGCTTTTTGGATGATTAGTCAATTTTACTAAATTTCACTCGCGAACCTGAAACAGTGGACAAGCATCGCCAGCTTCGAAGAGCTATTTCGTTTGATGACAGATAGTCAGGGATATGCAGAGCTAATTGCCAACCTCCAGTAATGGAGAGAAACCCGAAAAAGAAGACCACTTTTAAGTTGAAAGCGGACACAATACAATATTATGAGCCATGCTACAATTTGCACGCTTAAAATATCCTGTTGGTACTCTCCGCAAAGCTACTGTACTGACCACCTCCGAAAGGGATTGAAGTCATGAGCTTGTGAGTGTATGTTACGATACAAAGTCTCTCTCCATGTTATGAAGCCGGCGATGAATGTAAATGAGGTTTTTAATAATGACCCGTAAGAGAACAATCTTGCAGTCCCAGCGATCTTACTTCCTTGAAGGTCTAGTGCAGTGATGCTGACAAAAGTTATGTCTATTTATAGATTGAAATGTTCTTCAGCTTTTGGGCTTCTTACAAGAACTTAAACTTTATACAGAATTCAGAGATTCACTGTACGTTGGGTGACCGAAGTGGTATGCAGCACTCATCTAGGTAGGTAAATATAAAAATTAAAACCGCCTTCAAAAAAACTAAAAAGTTAAAAAATAATATTGCAGCCGACTGCGACCAAATGCAGCCGATGACTTTTTCGTTCGCATCATAAGAACATTAATTTGTTTCATCGAAGTCGCTGTCAAGCCGATTCGCGACAGGGCTTGCATTAGTTTTTTGGCTTGGCTTGACACCGACTTCTATAAAACAAATTAATGTTCTTATGATGCGAACGAAAAAGTCATCGGCTGCATTTGGTCGCAGTCGGCTGCAATATTATTTTTTAACTTTTAAGTTTTTTTGAAGGCGGTTTTAATTTTTTGTTAAAATTTTGTTTATTTCACAATTTTCAGTGGTGAATTCGTTAGTTCGATTTAACAGCAGTGCTTCAAATTAACAATCGCACTAGTCGGCACTACGATTTTCGAAGGTTCCCCTCGATTTCTCTGGGATCCATCATCAGATCCTGGTTTCCTTATCATGGGACCACCCTTGGGATATCTCCTTTCCAACAAAAAAGAATCATCAAAATCGGTTCATAAACGACGAAGTTATCCGCGAACACACATTAAAAAAAAAAAAAATATACGGTCGAACTGAGAACCTACTCCTTTTTTTGAAGTCGGTTAAAAATGAAAAATGAAAATGAAAATGAAAAATATTTATTATCAGGTAAAGAACAATTACACATGAAACGAAATTCCTGTGGACCTCACAACAGGCGGATTTCACCTGGCCCGTGGGTTCAGCATTAGCCATGCCTAAAAAAGTTGTACAGTACAGCGGTTTTAAAAAGATTTACATAAATTATGAATTTGCGATAGAACACAGTTTATGAAACCAGTAACGACGACATTAAGAGTAATAGTTGTTCATTAGATCATGAGTACTTAAATACCTACTTGATTACAAACAGACAAATCAGGATAATACAATCAGTATATTTTTAAAAGAAGAGTAAATAGGCTTTTTCTGGGCGAGCGCGCTACATCCTCGGCTTCATCTACACTTTCCATCAGGTGAGCTGAAGCCAAGCGCAAACCCATTTTGAATTAAAAAAAAAAAAAAAGACACGTATAGACTGATAGATTCTAATGAAATGCTTACAATTACAAACCGAAACATTCAGATTCTAAAGAAATTAATTACAATATTAAGTAAGACGAAGTGAAAGATCGATATTGATTATGAAAAAGAGAAATGTAGTGCTAGATAATACGGTAAGAAATACGCGGCCGGCGTATTGAGATAAGATAGCATTAACGCGGCTGCCTTGTAAAACTCACAAAAGGCTTTGGACTTCATTCCCCCACTTCACGGGGTGTTATTTTAGTGGTGCTTAAAATAATTAAACTTCACAACGTTCACTACGAAGCCATTCCATACCGAAACCGCAAGAATCTTGCGAATAGCAACTATCTACTCGTGAAATTTTGTTGTAATGAAATCTTCCAAAATCCACTCGGACGATGTCGCGGGCAAAATCAAGTGTCTCCTGTAAAACTTATAGTGGAATCTCGGTCTATTACATCTTATATCTTATTAACTAGTTGGAGTTATAAGCTTTGTTTTAAGCCTACACCTTTTCAAGTCAGTAGTTTTTGTATAAACTTGTAAGTCCAAGTCCAACAGAGCGAAGCAAAAACACTGTTTCCTTTTTACAAGGACCTACTAAAACAACTCAGAATAACTGCCTTTTTTCTAAACACGTACAAAAAGAATTATTTTAGGCCTAACAAAAACAGGGTAATTCTGTGAAATAATAAAAACAAATGTAACACGTGTGGCGGGGCAGGTGAATATTCGACATTACAAATATTAGAACCCTTAAAAGGTCGGTTGAAATGAAAAAAGGTCCTCCGGTGACGGCGAGGAAAAGCTGAGAGGGACGTAAATACTCTTTATATTTACACTTTTTTTGGTCTGTAACATTTTTGTTTTGTTTAAAAATACAAGTGGTGAAATAAATTGGGATGTACTTAGAAAAGAGTGAATGCTGGAATACGGAAAATGGAGCCTTGTAAAGAAGGTTGGCGGAAGGCCATGTAATTTGAGACCCAGACATAGAAGTCCCATACATGAATGAATTTTAGTAATACGTGTAGAGTGAAACAAAACTAGCAAAAATGTAATTTAGTTGTAATGTGTAGAAGTTGGGGGAAAGGTCCTTATGATACCTTTTGTATCAAGTGTGTGAAACTCATAATTTTTCTTATTAGATAGTCACTCAATCTTCTACGCATTCATTGTGTTTATTTTAATAAAAATTCACGATAACCGTACCATATTATGATAATAATGAAAACGAAATCACACACACTATCAGTTCAACCAAGCCAATACGTTGTTCCGTAACGACCAAAAATACCTCAGTGATAATATTAGATGAAAATAGCTGTTGTGGTTGCGTTTTGCTACTGTTTTTTGGACGATTTATCTATTTTACTAGTAATTTCTACTTTTGAATCCGGACTTCTGGAGATGTGGAAGTTTTTTAAAAAAATGCCTTAATATTTTCTGTTTATAATAATTATGACCGCCGTCCTGAATGGCTTTTAGTTTTCGTAAAAAATGGCTGGATCCAAATCTGCCATTCTTCTTTTTAATATAAAGCGAATTATGCTACTTGACGTTTAGTTGTCTCTGTATTTCTCAACAGAAGATGCGATGGCCGTATCTTGGGTTCAATACCTTCAGTACTTGGAGTGCTGAAAACTGTCAAATCCATTTTCACAGGATCATGTGATCTGACCCTAAAATCGGACTTACAATTTTTATTACGTGACTGTTTTTACCGGAACTTTATTGGAATACAGTTGAGATTAAAAGAAAATTTTTCACTATATTTCGAAAATCAAAAGCACGTGTAGACCACCAGAGTAAGCAACCCCCGTTAGTTTTTCAGTATTGCAAACATTTCACTTTCCGGTACAGTAGTAATAGTACAAAAAAGCATCACACACACAGAATGTGTGATGACGCATCGTACAAGAGTGGCGATAATAACACCACCGAGTGGAGTAAGTTCTGCGATGTATCAACCGTTATGTTGGCTGCAGACGTGTCGGCGGACACACGGGCCGCGTGTTGCACGGAGCAAATTACTAACAGCATCGATTCAATTAATAACAGCACCAACTGGAGTAAGTTCTGCGATGTATCAACCGTTATGTTGGCTGCAGACGCGTTGGCGGACACACGGGCCGTGTGTCGCACAGAGCAAATTAATAATAGCACCGAGCAACTTAATAATAGCATCGAGTGGAGTAAGTTCTGCGATGTATCAACCGTTATGTTGGCTGCAGACGTGTTGGCGGACACACGGGCCGTGTGTCGCACAGAGCAAATTAATAATAGCACCGAGCAACTTAATAATAGCACCGAGTGGAGTAAGTTCTGCGATGTATCAACCGTTACGTTGGCTGCAGACGTGTCGGCGGACACACGGGCCGTGTGTCGCACAGAGCAAATTAATAATGGCACCGAGCAACTTAATAATAGCACCGAGTGGAGTAAGTTCTGCGATGTATCAACCATTATGTTGACAACAGACGCGTCGGCGGGCGCACGGGTCGCGTGTCACACAGAGCAGATTAATAACAGCACCGAGTAAATTAATAACAGCACCAAGTGGAGTAAGTTCTGCGGTTTGTCAACCGTTATGTTGGCAGTAGAAGTGTCGGCAGACACACGGGCCAAAACAAATTAATAAGAGCACCGAGTAAATTATTAATAACAGCACCGAGTGAAATAGGTTCTGCGATGTATCAACCGTTATGTTGGCTGCAAACGTGTTCTCGGACATACGGGCCCTGTGTTGCACGGAAAAAATTTATAACAGCACCGAGTCAATTAATAACAGCACCGAGTGGAGTAAGTTTTGCGATGTATCAACCGTTATGTTGGTAGCAAACGCTTTGGCGAACACACGGGCCTTGTGTTGCTTAGAGCTAATTAATAATAGCACCGAGCTAAGTATCAATAGCACCGATTAAGTAAATTCTTCTTCTTATCGTGTGGGGAGAGCCCTGGTTTCAGAGTTTTTTCAGACCGCCTTACGGCCTCTGATGTGGTTTTTATGTAACGACTACTACCACCAGAGATGGTAGCCGGGACCAACGGCTTAACATGCCATCCGAAGCACGGAATTAAGTAAGTTAATGGAGTTTATAGTCAATGTTGGTAGTGATATCCGAGTGGCAAAATAATGAACTGGAAATAAAGAATTTCTGATATCGACTCGATATTCTTGTGCTAAAAAGTAAATTGTTTTTAGAGTCCTTATTCTCAAGCTCGACGTATCCTGTTCCCGTGTACCTGCCAATATTTCACATAGTCACAACCGCTCGGAATAATAAATGTAGTGCCGGCATCACACTCCGCATAACGTGGTCGGATAAAACGCCATAACGCCATAACGTCATGACGTCATAACCATAACGCTCACCTGTGGGCTCTATGATACATCTTACACATATTTTTGTGTTACATTACCGTCATTAGGTATAAGATAAAAGGGTGTGGAATAGGGAAGAACTTTCATGTTGATGAAATACACGGGCTGGGACCTTCTAGCTTAGTTCTTAGATGGATATACAACATGTTAATGAATAAGTGCAAAACCTCATACACCCCAACTGATTTATAACAAAATAATTAGATTGAAACAATAATTTAATTATTTTGATAGTTTTTTTTATTTTTTTTTTAATAATTTTATTCATCACTAACTTTAAATCTATTATATTATCTCTTTTAATCTATTATCGGTTATTCGTATTTTAAGTTTTGAGGCAAAAATGATTTGTAATCATTTCAACAATGAACGAAAGCGCTAACGTATTCATGGATACATTTTAATAATCTTTTTTTGGTAGTAAGTAGAGTTGACATTGGGTTCAGTAAAGGTCATTGGGCGGAATCTGACCCAGTTAACTAAATTTTTCCTACAAAAACCAAATTGATTTTAAAATGTGTAGTATTAACCCACATTTAATTTTATGTTGTTTTTTTTTTAAACCATGGGAATAACATGTAAAAATTAATATTTAAATGTGTACATTAAACAATTTTAGTGAACCCATTATATTAAATAAACAAAATAAACTTTTGTGCGCTAAGAAAACGTGGTCAGCGGCTTGCATATTACTGTGCCACTCGCACGTTAGACAAGTAGAAACAGCGGGGCTAGTACGCCAACCTGCGATAGCGATACGTTGTCGCTGCAGTCACATTTTCCCTCATATCATTGTGTTGTGTGAAACTTGAACTAGGATAAAATGAACAACTAGAACAACTTGGACAACATGAACAACACGAACAACTTGGACCACATGAACAAATAGAACAACACTAACAAATTCGACAACATTATACACAACTAGAACAACTTTGACAACATGAAAAACTTAGACAACATGAACAACTAGAATAACATGAACATCTTGAACTTCATGAACAACTTGGACAACATGGACAACAAGAACAACTTGAATAACTCTAACAACACAAAAGAACAGGTCAACTTGGACAACATGAATATTTTGGAATTTAGAATTTTTAGATGATACAGTTATTCCTATAGACATAGATCATGCTGAATAAAACTTAAAAACTTCTCAATACTTGTTTTATTTTATTTATTTTATATTGTATTATTATATTAATGTGTATTTGGGCCGAGAGAAAGAGAGACGTCGGGGCCGACCCAGCAAAAGATGACGAGATGACCTAGACACCTACAGAGCTGATTGGTGGGTCTTTGCAGTGAACTGGGAAGAAGGGGAGGCTTTTGCCCAGCAGTGGGACACTAATGGCTATGAATAAAATCATAGTTACGTACAAGAAAAAAATTTAAATGTCTTAAAAACTTATTATGATAGACCTTAATGTTTAGTAATATAACATTTTTTTTTTTGGCCTGAATCCCATGATCCACAATAATGCGACATATATATTCATGAACTAGAGACATTTACTATACTATACTTTTTTTTTCTGTATGTCGTGGGTATAGGTTTCATACTAAGGTGCCCAGTGACCTTTAAAATTTTACAAACGAATTATTTAATCTTTTGAAAATAATTACTTAATTAAGAGAGCGTCGGTGGCGCGTTGCGAAGAGGTATGGACTCCCAATTATGGGGGTCCGGGTTCGAATCCGCACGGACAACAAGCCATGTACCAATGAGTTTTTCTAACTTATGTACGTAAAACCGACTGCTCTCAAAAGGTGAAGGAAAACATCGTGAGGAAACCTGCATACACTGAAGAAGAAATTCTGATGTGTATGTGAAGTCTACCAACCCGCATTGGGCATGCGCGGTGGACTAATGAGGGTAGGCCTGTGCCCTGCAGTGGGACGTTTATAGGCTGATGATGAAATTAGAAATTGTTTATTGTATTTCATCTCGAGTTCCACTGTGCTTCCAAAGGCACGTTAAGCAGTGATCTTGAACAGATTCTAATAAATGGTGGTGCACTTATTCATAAAGCCAGATAATTGGCCTATTAGGACCGCTATAAAATCTCTGATGGCAAGTTGGGGCCTTCGCAGTGGAGTATGGTCCACTCTTGGTCTTCTGCCTTTGCCCTGCTATAACTTAGTATTGTCAGTTTGGCTTACCAATCTATAAAGGAATAAGCTGGCATAGGTATTGTTTACACCTTGGAGCGAAAACTGCCTAACAAGCGGTGAAACATGATAATGCTCCTTAGTGGTCGGTAATGATCGTTCTTCTTTCGGAAATTCTCGTCATTGTTTTCGACGTTACTTTGTCCCTGTATAATCAAAAGACAAAAAAAATTAACTTCTTATTTAATTTTTGGTCTGATGGAAAGGGACACAAAAACGTTGGAAAATCGACGACGGAGACGTACGAAAGAAGGTCGAACATTACCAACCGCCATGGCCGATTTTCTTCTTTCCATGCTTGTAAGGAGGAATGGCATCCTTTTGTCCTTTTTTTATTTTTTTTTATTTGCCTATTTCATCCCACTGCTGGGCAAAGGCCCCTGCTCTTCCACTCGTTCCTGGTTTGGGCAATCTCTGGCCATTGGTTGTCAAATTTGTCCAGGTCATCACGCCACCTTTTCCTGGGTATGATTCTAAAATCCTAGGCTGTTACAATGTTCTATGCGTGAGTTTTTATCTATGACCCAAATGGATTACAGCTGGATTACAGCAAGCGAAATGACAAAAGAGTATCAATTACGGTCTTATGTAAGAGCTTACGTTATAAGATGTGGGGTAAACAAAGACGTGGATACGGTACGTGAAATATCTTCACGTCTGCTGTCGAGGAAGCGACGAAAAAGCTCCAAGTACGCCGCGCGGAGCAAAGAATGAGGGATGGAGGTGACATAGGACAGAATAGGATCCCATCTGTAGCAGGAAATACAATACAGAAGGCACAGTATAAGAAAGAGTATCTATTACTAGATACAGTACGGACACTTCCTTCCTCCCACCAACTCAATTGCCCTCTGGTTACCTCGCACTGGTTACTCGTTAGCTACGAAGAAGACAGTTCAGGTTCAATTTCTTTGGTTTCGCATTTGTGCTGAAGTCATCTTGTCAATTTCGAATTTTTGTATGCAGTGTCCGGGCTGTGCCGAAGGTCCACTACGTCAACTAGAAGGTGACGTGAGACTAGCGCTTACAATCCGGCAGGTGAAACGCTCGAAATTATAGTTATTTTGGAATTGTGATAAAGTGAACACAGGATAATACAGGATGTAAGTGACAGCCTAGAATACTGAAACGCTCCTGAAGGCTCTTTCTTAATATGCTGGCACTTTTTTAAGGTTATGATCAGACCGTCAAACTGAACAGCTTTATATGTCTATCATACATTTTAGTCGAGTCGGTTTTGTATGCTGACAGCTGTTTTTTTTCGCTATTTCGATGTTAGCTCCATAGTGAAAGTTGTTCAGTTTGATTGTCTGAAGCACTCCCTTAAGTATTACTAAGGGTGTTTTGTTAGAATTACGAGCAGTTAGTACAATCGCGATTCGTGCAATTCGCAATTTGTGCAAATTATCATTTGGTTCAAATTCTCGTTTTGTTCAAATTAGCCATTCGCCTGTATAATGTTTGAAAAATCGGCGAGCTGTCAATACGGTATTCGCTAAGGGTAAAATGTCATGTAGTATCAAACTCATATAAAAACTTCGACGATCTGAAGGATGCAAGAAGGATGTTACATTTGTGAGCTTGTCGATGATTTTGACAGCGATTTGGTGCTTAGTGAATTGCACTCCTAATCTGATAAGGAATACTCAGGTCGAAGCATATTTTTAAAGCCGCATCTCCGCCCCTCGCGTTCCCTCATCCAGTGAATGATGTACGGAAGCGAAGACAGGGACGCGACGGAAGACGCGGCAGACAAATGTATTCGTTTTTGCTTTGAACATACAAACACTAAACCAGCTTGCCTCGGTTTTTATCCTACTTTGTATGTTGAATTTGGTACTTCAGGTTTCTAGGGCTTTAGGCAAACTTATGCCGTTTATAAACGATTTAAAAAAGGTTCCAGCAAAGAGTAATATAAGTATATTAGAAAAGAGAACCCACTCGTGGCAACATTATGCATCCACCTTATGTCAAATTGAAGGCTAGCTAGCGCCATCTGTGTTTCTCTGAAAATAATTCTATCTATACTATACATACCTACTTATATGTATATACTTATATACTCATACCGTTGTTTGTATGCTAGTTTTCGTTCATTCCCGCACCGATCGAGTGAAATTCCAGTATCCTTACTATTCCTGTAATCTGTACATTGGTAAGAGAACAACTGAAACTCCAGAACATCACTAAATCGGCACAAAATTGAACAAAAACTACAAACAACACGCACATTATGCAAGGTAGGTCGCCATTTTGTAAATTGGTCAATTTCACATTGACATAGACAATATAATCTTTTTTTTTTCATAGTAAAAGATATATTTAACAGATGGCAGCACTTTCTATGCAAACTGAATCGGAAAAACCACCAAAAGGCAAATGTCCTCCGCCTGGGTTCCAGACATGATTTCTCTACTTGCGCGCGACTCGGCTATTTTCCATACTACAAGTCGCGGCAAGCGCGACTTTCGCTCTCCGAAAAGCGCGGGAACAGGTTATTTTGTATGCAGCGAAGTCGCGTCGCGCGAGTGTAGAGATATCATACTAGACATGCTGGTTTTGACCCCTAGCTAGGTATGTATGGTTGCGATTTATTCGAAAACTATTCATTTAATTTGGATTATTATTGAAATTTAGGATGAAACAAAAGTAAACCCCAGTAAAGAAAGTAAGTTAAGGGGTGGTTTAGACAATCAAACTAAACAACTTTCAATATGGAACCAAGTAAGAAATCTTGAAAAAATAACTGGCCAAGTGCATGTCGGACCACGTGCACGGTAGGGTTCCTTAGTTGCCCGTAACAATATAATATGGACTTAGAAGGAGGCTTTTTGTTTTATACTACGGTTTAAAGGCTAATAAAGTCTAAAAAGTATATTTTATTATTTGGTCGACTATTACTCGTAAACTTGTAAAGCCTACTTAGCGGTGATAGTTTTAAATTCGTTATATATGCTATTGCCGTGAATTTTTTCACATCTCCAACTACAACCGTTTAACTGGGAGAGGGGGGGGGGGGACACACTTGACTCTAACCAAAATTTTCGCTTTAAAGCTTAATATTTCGCTAACGGATCCCTAAATGGAAAAATAGTTTTCCCAAACCCAAAATATATTTAAAAGACCTATCCAACGATACCCCACAATATGGGATAGACGAGAAAAAAAAATTCATCGCCACTTCATGTGTAGACCTCCCCTACACATGAAGCGGGGATGAATTTTTACCCTAAAAAATTTTTTTTTCAAGATTTTATTTTACCACTTTATCGGCGTGATGAATACGTATACATAATATACTAAACTACAGCTTTCTCGTATTAAGCGTCTCTGAGCTAAGCCGCGGACAGACGAACAGACAGACGGACGGACAGACGGACGGACATGGCGAAACTATAAGGGTTCCTTTTTGACTTCGGAACCCTAAAAACTGTTGTTTCATACAAAGTTAGATTTTTTTCTCGACGTTGTCTCCATAGTGAAAATGGTTCAGTTTGATGGTCTAAACCACCCCTTAAAATATTACAAGAATATTTTGTTACACCTTGAGTTATGCTAATCCCTGAAAAGATATAAAATCTCCTCTCTCCTGGGATTTTTCTGAAACAATATCGTAAGAAGGTTAAAACGATAAAATTATCATAGCTATTATTCATTTTGCTTCTATCGGAATTGAACCTTGTACCTCCGGCACCCTGCCAAACAATTCAACCCCGACAGTATCAAGGATGGTGGAGAGACCTCTGTGAATTAGAACTTAAGTAAAAATATACATGATAAATAAATAATATTATAATACAACGACGGATAAAAATTTACAAAAAAATCAGTGATAGCTGATCGCGGTGAGTTGGTGGTAGAAATTGACTGCAAGTTACCTACCAATTAATAACCTCACCGGTCTCTTACCTCACTATTCTACATTGGGTGCTAATTTTGGCTTCGAATTCATTCAGATATTTTTGCACATTATTATGATCGGTCGGATCTGGGCGGAGCTGGTAGCAACGCATTGACGGATTTTTAGTTTGACTTATACTGCAGACGTTGTAAAAATGGCTTCGTATGGCTATGGCACACTACGATGGGCCACATCGCATTGATAGAAATCCGCGCAATCATGCGACCTGGCATAGTATGTCATATAGTTTATCATATCAATTGTAAAGGAGCGTTTTTTTACCCCATAGTCTTTCACAGCTGAAATTAGGCATATGCTGCTGAAGCGCAATACAAAACTCTAAACTTTGCTTTTGAGAAAGAATTTTAGTCGCACTAAATATTTTTGCAAATGTCTCAAGTTCATAGTATCAGTAGATCACCCATTAAGAACATTATTTTTGGCAAAGTCTACCTTATATGGAGGCTGTGAGACTAGTGGCGCCGCAAAGTCAAGGGCATAATATAATCAGAACAGTATGTCATCTCGCCCGTACATGCTCCTTTAATTTCATCAACGGCCCATATACGACCCAGTGCAGACCACAGGCGTGGTCAATGAGTACGGGCGTTAGACCACAGCGAGTGCTCAACGCGTATTGGTAATATTTTGGTAACTACAGGTTTTAACAAGAAGCTTGCAAGGTATTAGGGTTATAATAATGTTCAATTGCTCACAGTTATAAATGTTATAATACTTGAGAGATTAGTAAAAGATTTCGAATACCATATTCTGAAGATTCATATTTCACTAGCAGGGCTCCAACTCTGTCCCCTGTGACCGTGAGCTGTTCGCAAAATGTGCACAGCACACCTTGGACACTTTGCTGTCATTTCATACAAATGGAATACTGAGTGCAGATAGAATTATGAGAAATATACTTTGCCTCAGTCTGCCAAGAAGGCAAAAGGCAAAAAAAAATGATGGGCAGGGAGTATCAGTACTATAAGTAGTACTAGGTAGATTCTTTTTCTTATAAGTACCTACTGTAGCTAAAGCTTCAAAATTTAAGGAATGTTTCATCACGATGCATGTTTTCTTTCATTGAAAAGCTGGTGTTACAAACCGTACGTTGTTATACAGGTTCACAGTTTTCAAATCGGTGGGTTAATCCAAAAACTTAATCTTGTGTCATGTGTGTCATTGTTTAAGGATATAACGAAGATTCCTTACTGCTCAGATCGTACTATGCTAAGGTTATCTGTCTGGACTGTAAATATATTTATGTCGTCTTACTGTTTCTGGCTACGTCTGTTTTTGGTGATTTATTTCTGCGCAATATTTGGCGACAATTTGAATAGGGCAAAGAAGGAGAAACAACGTCTAGACCTGAATTGGATGACGAATTAATTCGGTGACTAAACACTATTAGGAATTTATTTTTTGGCTGTTCTTCCCGTTTTTATTCTGTATATTTAGATACATAATACATTTTTGACAATGGATAAATTATGATGATCACAGAATAACAATACACAGGGTGTTAGGGTAAACAGTTGCATTACTACACATACTGAACAACTTTCCTTAGAAACCTATAGGAAATTCGCAAAATAAAAATCGGACTTTTGATACAAAATGCAATCAGCTGATCGAACGTTTGTATGAAAAGTCGAAATATTTTGTGCGAAATTCCTATAGGTCTCTTAGGGAAAATTATTGAGTAGCATGGACACAATTCCCCCTTAAAATAATGCAACTGTTTACCCTAACACCGACCTATGCACTTCAAAATATCCTGCGTACCTGGAGTGCGATTTTTTAATCTCATACAACTCAGTAGAGAGAGCTCTACTCTCTTTCTCTCTCTCTCTCTCTCTCTCTCATACTCTCTCTCTCTCTTACTCTCTCTCTCTCTCTCTACTCTCTCTCTCTACTCTTACTCTCTCTCTCTCTCTCTCTCTCTCTCTCTCAACTCAGCAGTTGAAAATGTATGGAGATACGCATCTGCTGATTTGACTTTCAAAAATCGCACTCCTGGAGTATGTTTTTTTAATGTCAAATCAGCAGTAGAAAGATGCACATTTCCATAGTAGTATTTACAACTGCTGAGTTCAAATAATGAGTTTCAAAAATCGCACTCCTGACTACTTTTCAATAAAGATAAAGATTGTCCCCGTAGTCAAAATCAACTAGGAATTCATCAAAAGTAGATAGATAAAAATCTAACTTTGAGGGTCTCTTATTTGATACGGAACCCTAAAAATCACAAGTCTATGATACGGAAACATAATAAGCACAATTTATTTAAAACACGAGTCGGTAAAAGAATGGCATGGAACCCTTATCGGATTTTTTACAATACTCCAGGTTATTCAAGTGAAAGATTGAATTGAAAAAGCAAATCTGATTTACATACCTACAAGGTGTGATGAGGTTTTCTTAAAAAATGTACAGGGTGTAAAATTAAATGCATTACATATCGAAGAGGGTGCTTCACACCATAAGAATTAACAACTTGCAGAACGGAGCCAAAATCGAAATGACAGATATTGCATGCTTTGTTTTAATACACAGAAAAAAAAATGTTTTCTTCAACCAAGATCTTGTTTATAATAATCATACATCATGAATCCATATGAGCTTGTCAACATCATGACTTCTCTGACTAAGAGAACTTTGTTAAATGAATTCGGCTTGCTGTTACAATCTTATGTTTTTTGTAAACAATAATAACGTTATTTCAATTATTTTGGTGCAAATTAAGAGAAAATACTTCTTAGTTGGAGCGCATTTTTTTCAGTGTACTTACTTTTTAGGGTTGAACCTCATCTGGCAGTACGGAATCGAATTTTTTCCCGCTCCATCCTTTTCTATCGCTCTGGAACGTCATTTGATAGAGCGAGAAAGATGGCGGGAATGAGACTTTTATTTTTATTTTATTTATTAAGGACTGCCAACAAATACTTCCTTTACAGGCTGACACAACATACATTGTAGGTTAAGTATGAATAAAAATAAATGAATATGAATTAACGTTAATGAAAATGTCTGTTCTGGATTTTCAAAATATTAGAATCACTATAATTGATATGACATATAATAATTAAGATATATTATTATGCAACTTAGAGGACACCCGAATTGAGAACCTTATTTTAAATGTCGGTTTAAAACGTGGGAAGAGAAGAACCAGTTTCAATGTTAGTTGGTATCCAAATCGATTAATATAGTTGTGGAAAAATATAAAAAAAAGTTGGACGCCCGGCAGATGTGAATCTTCCCCGATTTAAATTTCGAACTTCCGCTCCCGATTAAAATTTCGAACTTCCGTCACACAAAAAGGTTGCGGATCAGAATTTTAAACCCTCCCATGAGAAGTTTCACTTCAAAAAAACATCACAAAACATAAGAGCAGTGCCTCTTTTTCCATGTCGGTTAGTAATAATAAGCATAGCATAGCATAGCATAAGTATGCTCACGACTATATTCCCCGAGGGGGTAGTCAGACATATTCTGAAACCTCAGAACATCCACGACTAGTAGTACCGAAACTCTGTCCAGTGTGACGGGGAGTGAGCCCGTCGCCGTCGCCACTTGAGTTCGACAGTGGGTACAATAATACATGCCTCGAAATTGAGGCATGCAGGTTTCCTCACGATGTTGTCCTTCACCGAAAGGCCAGTGGTGTTACAAATCGTACATAAATTCCGAAAAAACTCATTGGTACGAGTCGGCCTGGACGGGGATCGAACCATCGCCTCCTGCACGGCAGGCAAAGTTACCTACTCGCCACTGGACCACTGCGGCGGGTTTATTTTGGTAATAATAAAGATTCTCTAAATAGTCTCAACACAAACCCAACGGAACTTTCTCGAGCGTCTGACTGATTTCCTCACATCCTGCCTCGTAAGAATCCAACTTCAAACAACTTTCAAACTCCGAGACAAACAACTTTAAGGCGTAACGTACACCAAACGAGGGTCTAAGATTAATCAAACTTTAGTGTAAGTTCAGCTTTAGTTGCGAGATTTATTGCGCCTTTGTTTATTTGACACGCAATGTGATTTTGTTTGTGCGTTTTAGTTTTGGCCCCTTCTCTTCTCTAAAATTTGGTTAAAATTATTAAAACACTGTCGCTAATTCTGTTTGTCTGTTTGTGCGCTTAGTTCTTTTAAACCAGGCATGTCAAACTCAAAGTCGTAGGCGGGCCAAATTCATAATGATAGTACGAACAGCGTACGTACGTCAGCGGGCCGCAACGAACTTAAAGAAATAGTATCGGTCATAGATTTTTTTTTTCGTTCGCTAATCGTTTATTTAATTGTAGAAAAAAAATGCAATCTCTTCCCAGGAATGTTTATTCGGGTTGGGTTGGGGATAATTCTATTCTATGTGCAGAAATAAAAAAATAAGGTAGAGCATGGAAAGACTAGAACTTCAATACCACATCATAATTTTTAAACCGGTGGTATTACTACATAACATGAGAACCTAAGTACTTGTAACAGTCTGAACGCTTTCAGGCTGCATCAGGAAGCTGTTTCTTAAATTTGGACCGGGCCGCAAGAAAGTGCAGTGCGGGCCGTATGCGGCCCGCGGGCCGCGTGTTTGACATGCCAGTTTTAAACTAAACATCAGATTTTGATTCGCAATCATTTAGACAATTTCTTTCGGAAGGTTTAATAAAGTATTTTTAAGATTTTATGTTAGTTATTATGTCGTGTTATGTTCCGTGTTATGTTAGCGACAACACGTTCCGACGTGGTGGTAGCTTCAAAAAAGGTTGGATGTGTGCTTCAAGCTCCTATATTGAATAAATTATATTGACTTTGACATATTGTACAATTATAGTCATTGCCGAGCGCCTGAGCGCGCTACATATAGACGAAGTTAGAACGTATTTTCAATACTATTCAACTAAAGTCAATGACATTTTTTAAATACGATTTCGATACTAATCTATCTGCTTGTGCGGTTTGTCAGATTTTCATTAAAATGTATAGTTTCAAAATTATAGTGGCTCGAACATTTTCATACAAATCTTATATTAATCCTAGCATTGAAACTTTGTACTATAACAAAAATTTTACAAATCACAGAGATCGTGTTTAGAAAATTCCATTAATTCTAATTGATTTGTACTGAAAATAGGATCTAAGTTAGTTTGTATGCAGCGCGCTCAGGCACTCTGTAATTTCTTTTAATAAAGCCCATCTGGGCAAGGCACTGCATAAGGGTTTCTTTAATGTAGTTAATCAATAGCCTAAAAGAGACAATATCGATCATCCACTCACCAGTAAATTGAGAGCGTCGTAAAAGATTGTTGGAAGCCGAAGTGGAACCCGACACTTTGATCGTAAGACAAAGTTACGAGTGAGCGGAGTTGAGAGTTATTTGCTTTTAGGCTTTAATTCTTCGTAATTAACCGTCTACGGTAAAATGGAATGAAATGAGTGTAGTCATCATCATCATCATCTCAGCCGATGGACATCCACTGCTGGAAATACGCGTCCCCCAAGGATCGCCACATCGTATATACAGCACTGCGCTGCCCTCATCCAACGGGTTCTCGCTGCCTTCACCAGGTCATCGGTCCACCTTGTGAGGGGCCTACCCACGCTGCGCTTTTCGTTACGCGGTTGAAAAGTTTGGCCCCATCGGCCATTTGTTCGTCGAGCAATGTGCCCTGCCCATTGCCACTTTAGTTTAGCAAAATATTTGGGCTGTCAGCTACTCTGGTTCTTCTGCGGATCTCTTCATTCCTGATTCGATCTCGTAGGGAAACTCCGAGCATAGCCCTCTACATTGAACATTGAGTGATTTTCAGCCTTTTTATGAGGCCTTGAGTGAGCGACTACGTCTCTGTTCCATTATGTCATCATTGGCAATACACAAGACTTTTGTCTTGATTTAGACACTGCGGTATTTGAGACGAAGATTCTGTGATGCACATAAATTAATTATCTTATACATATGTTATAAAAGATATACATACAGATCCAGAATCCTATACATAATGTATATCATCGAGTTCTCGAGTGGCGACCGCGTACCAGAAAGCGCAGCGTGGTTAAGTTCCCACAAGGTGGGTGGATGACCTGGTGAAGGCGGCGGTAACCCGTTGGATGAGGGCAGCGCCGGACAGCGTGTTGTGGCGATCCTTAGGAGAGGCCAATGTCCAGCAGTGCACGCCCATCGACTGAGATGATGATGTTGATGAATATCGAGCGTACCTGACTCTGCGGTAGCTGCAGATGAAATCGCAAGACTTAGCTACGGAAGCCTAAAAATAGACCATGAAAAACAATAAACGGTCCATAATACCTACTTCACTACACTTAAGTCGAAGGCAATAATTTATTGGGACCCTGAAAGTGTAGGTGCGATAATTTTGAGGTAAGAAAGATATATTTTTAATGTCGAAAATTGATTTATGATGACCTTGTCCTTCTGCTGGAGATTTTACTTATTATATTATAGTAAAGGTAGGGCCTGCTCCCGTTTGTAATGGAGGGAAGTCGGATATCTGTTTCTCTACCACTCTTTATACAATTTATACTTTTATACTTTTTACAATTCTGAACTTGTTTAAAGACAGATTAGTTAGAGTCTTCCCCTGGGCTCGTTCGACTTCACTGTACAGTGTTATGAATGGTTGCTTTTGATCTTGATTTAGTTTCCACGCCTGAAACAAAAGTCTTACTCCTAGGCCATCTCGGTTCCTATTGTCAGCGTTTCTTTTTTTATTACAAAACCTTAATAAAATGGCATAGTCAAATGATGATTGATGATATTTTGAACAAATCGCTCTTTGATCCGCAATAACCTATAGTTATACCTGTTACAAAAAGATCGAACGAAAATATATTGCAGGAGAAGTGATGGGACTATTCTCTTAGATGATTTGGGTCATTCGAATTAAAATCATTGATATAAGTACAAGTTCATTTTTTTAAAGCGGAAAAGTTGACGCGGTTTTATATATTAAAAGATGTCCAAGTCTATATCAAATTAAAGATTGAAATACGGACTTTGTCTTGGATAGGACATAAACCCGCAACCTGCCAAACCGGGCCTGTGCTTTCGTTCGATTAAGCTACCGAACCTACTACGTTAGAAAACGAAATTCTTTAACCCTTCGTTCTTTATTTCGTTCTAAGTAGATGTATAATTTTTCAATCTTTAATTTGATTTGACACAACATGGCAGTAACATGTTAATTAATTAATAATATTGGAAATAATAGAATCTGGAAGATCAAAATATAATATACGAGCTTTTACCCGCGACTTCGTCCGCATAAATGATATACCAGATTTTAAGTCAGATGATAAGCTATCAAACAAAAAAGTTTCATCGAAATCGGTTCAGTAGTTTTTGCGTGATACTCGAACAAACAAACACCCAAACAAACAAACAAATAAACAAACAAACAAACGAACAAACAAACAAACAAACAGACAGACAAAAAATCCAAAAATTGGTGATTTGGAATCAGGGACAGGTAAAAACCATATCGTAATTTTTTTTTGTATATATCTTCAATGTACAGACACACTTCTGTTACAGTTTTATAATAGTTTAGATTATAATGTAAACAATATAATTGCTTTAAGCAATAAGATAATTCCGTCGTGTCACGTATATGAAGGGAAATGAAATGAAAATGAGTTTGCTTTATAGCCATTAGATATTATTATTTAATAACATACATAATTGACAACATTTCAATGAAGGGACGATGAAGACGGTGAGGCAATCTAAATGTTGACGTCACTAAATTCTGATTCTATCTGTAGGTATTGATAAACATCTTGCGTTTCGGCAGTAAATGCAAATATCTTAACTGATGGCTAACATCCGAGAGGAAATAACTTCATTCAGAAATAGGGGTGGGAGACCAAGGTCAAACGATATTATGATCTCTGTAATCTGTTTATGCGAAGGTATAATTAGTACCTCCTAGTCATTTGTATTGTCGATGTGTAAATTTAAAAGCGTCAATATACTTTAGAGGATGCTTCAGACCATCTAACTGTTCAAGTTTTACTACGGGACCAACGTTGAAATCGCTAAAATAAAATCGGCTATTCCATAGATAATGTCAATGGATACTCTATCAAAATGTATGAAACAGTAGATTTTTTTCTGTAATGCGTTTTTTAAATCTTTTTGAAACAATCGCTGTATTCAAAATCACCATTGCCATGTTAACTACTACGTACTGATTGACTCAGCAATACCAAACTATGAGTCAACTCAAAGAATCACAACAACAAAACTCTATAACAGGACATCCCTAAATCACAGTCACGTCATTCCATTCAACAATATCATAAATAGGTGATCAAAAACACCTATTATTTGGAAAGAAAAATGGAGTTTGAGCACGCAAGAATATTTTTGTCACGTGAGCAATTTTGATTGGGGAATGGAAATGGTGGACTGAAACACGCGATCTTATTGTTGTAAGATTTTTGGGGAAAAGTTTTTTGGTGAGTGCATTGACTCTTGTAAGTACTTCCGTGGTACATCAAAGTCAATCAAGACTCTTAGACCATTTAAACATGGACGGGTTATACTAACAAACTTTTCTGTCACTTTTTGCGGGTGACGAGGTAACATGAAATATGCAACTTTGGATTTTATTCCGTTACTTAAGAGTCAAATTTTGAATGTCAAAAATCATGACAAATAGTCGACGTGTGAACCCCAAACAAGACTAGTTGTTCCAAAAATATAGGCTGTCTCGTTTAGTGATAAGATAAGGTATAAAATTGTGTGCATGATCATTTGATCTTATACCTTGGCAGAGGGGAATGCTTAAATAAGGCAGGTCCCTATTTAAATTGTCTAAGTTATGGCTGTTGTGAGTTGTAATTGCCTGGTTACACAGTGCAAGCTGCTAACCTGACAGTAGACAGCTACTGTCTACTGGAAGATATGCGGTGGACTATAGTGCAGTTTGAAGCTCTTCGAACGGTAAGTTTGATGCATGCATAATTATGCTCATTATTCCGAAAACTCAGAACATCCACATTTCACTAGTACCAAAACTATTTCTTGTGTGGCCCGTCGCCACTTGTAATGGACAGAGGGTAGGTACAATACATGCCTCAAAATTGAAGCATGCAGGTTTCCTCACGATGTTTTTCTTCACCTAAAAGCCAGTTGAAAGCCGAAAGAGAAGTTAGTTTGATGATACTTGAAATATATGTTATTTACGCATCAATTTGCATGCTTTCGGTTGCGTAGTGTAATATAATATAACCCTTGTATAGGTATAACTAAGGCGATGCGCCTACTTTGTATTAAAAAAGTAAAACACAAAAATTGATACCGAATTCACACGCAGAAATACCGCGTTGGTAACATGCCGATACGGCCAATAAATAACGGTCAAGTATGAAAAACTGTCGCCGCTTCCACGCCATTCGGTTCATTAAAACCCGCCGAAAAGCAGAGCGATGTTCACGCTTTTGGTTCCGTATCAAATATTTCATTCGACGAAAAAACAAAATACAGGGCTTCTACCCGCACATTCGAACTTCGCAATTGCGTGAACATTTTCATTCCGAAGTCAACTCTATTACAGTCAAGCGTGGACCGAAACAGTGGCGATATAGCGAACATCGAAAGTGCGGGTACAGGGCCAGAATTGCGTGGTCACCTTTTTTCTTCCTCTCCGACCCGGTGGACCGACGACAGTATAAGAAAGAGTATCTATTACTACATAATTATAGTCGGACCACAAACATATGTATTTACTAAGTTTGTGGTACGGACACTCCCGGCCTCCCACCAACTTTTTACCTCACCCCCTCTATCGCCCTCCAGTTACCCGGCAGTTACCAAAGAACAAGACTTAAGCACAGTATAAGAAAGAGTATCTATTACTAGATACAGTACGGACACTCCCTTACTCCCACCAACTTTTTACCTCACCCCCTCTATCGCCCTCTGGCTACCTCGCCCTGGTTACTCGTTACCTAAGAAGAAGACATAAGGTTCAATTTCTTTGGTTTCGCATGTGCTGAAGTCATCTTGTTAAATTAAATTTTTTGTATGCAGTGTCCGGGTTGTGACTTAAGGTTCAGTTTCTTTGGTTTCGCATTTGCTGACGTCATCTTGTCAATGTCTGTTTTTTTTGTTAGCAGTGTCCGGGGTGTGCCGACGATCTGTGAAAGGAAGTGGAGAGCGACTGGATGATGAAGGCAGAGGAAAATGCTTTGTAGCGCACCTTGGGAGTGGTTGATGTCAGCAGTAGAGATCTTCTTCTATCGAGTCGATGGCATGTCATTTTATATTTTTCCAGCCCAGTATTTTGCCACACGGATAGCACTACCGGCAGCGTCCATAAGCTCCATTCGCGGGCCAGTTTGTGGGCAGGAAGAGCAAGATATGAGATGGGCCATAGTCTGAGGGGCAACACCACATTCACAACTTAAGTCCGATCCATCGATAAAACCCCATTAGGACAGTTTCTCTTTACTCCGGCCGACTTAAGTTCGGAGCCTATTCAAAGGCTGCGTCTGGTTAGTTCATACTTCATATCCTGGGGGAAGACTTGCCGAGGGGGAGACAAACGGGTCGGGTAGCGTGCTCTTTTCTCGCCAGAGGTCACATCTAGCTCGAGAACCCTTACCGATAGATAGCAGTAGTGATGATAACTGGCTGATAAAGTTGATTTCTTCCTGAGGTAGTCGTACGAACTGCAAAAGATGTTTTACAGACTTTTGAGGATGAAAAACCAGTCGTAACGTTTTGACTACCGACTCCTAAACAAGGTGGTGGTTTTCTCGTATGGAGTCCGGGCCTCGAATAGCACCAACCTAGACTAAGAGGTGATTAATTCGTTACTTCCCCATAGCACAACCACGTGGCACTACCAGTACTGTCATGTGGAACTACTGGTCCTTCAGCACTACTAGTAGTATCATTGGGACAAGTTTTATCCCAATGACATTAGTGCCATGGAGAACTACTGGTCTCCTTAGCACTAAGTAGTATCATTGGGACAAGTTTTGTATAATGACACAACCGGACTCTATCAGTAGTGCCATGGGGAACGACTGGTCCCTTCAGCACTACTTAATTCCTACAGGCATCGTCAATATTTCTGATACCCTCACCACGTGTGACTGCCAGTTATAGCCACTGCATCCGTGTCTACTTATTGGTTTCCCGTTCCAACAGACAGGAGGCAAAGGACGAGAGGGTACATTTATAATTATGTTTAAGGTCGATTATTGTAATTGCAACTATCTGATTATCGCAACTATTGGAGCACCGAGCAATTGCACTTATAAGAATCACGACTTAGTTCTTCTCTTTAAATACTAACACCTCCCTTCTAAATGACTAGACATTGTGTCTATTACTACACCTGCGAGAAAAATATCGTATGTCTTGTTTACGGATTTAATCTCGGACCCTCATGGTTGAACGTCCATACTGTTTTTCAGTCATTTATGTTCTCTAACACCCCGACAAGGAATCCGATAATAAAATGAATAGATTCTCCAAAACTTCTACATACATGAGAAAAAGTCCTTTTGGTAATGATAAAAAATAATACTCTTCTCCAAAACTCTAAATGTTCTATTCAGAACCCTAAAACATTTTTTTTATGAAAGCGTGTTTGGGACGTGAATGGTCAGATTTTAATGGCGCACTTTGTGGCTAGGTACTTCAGTTATTTGAGCATTAAATTAAATTTGCGGAAAGAGTCGGCCTTTCAATTAAATTAATTGAAAAGGTGTGACGAGTAATTACATTGATTTGAAAATATTGTGGGAAATTCCGTGAGGTCAGAATTCCGGTAATGATGTTTTCCGTTATAGATCTCACTGAAAGTTTTCTACAGGATTCGTTTAGGCAATGATACAAAATGTCGCACTTTAAGGGTCCTAAAAGAATAGGTCTTGTACTCCGAAGCCTGTCGCATCCTGTTTATACAGGGTGAAATTGATATCATTGGCATCCTTTCAAACTAAGAGTCTTACCCTATCAAATTGGACAACTTTTAATATGGGTGCTGTTAAATAAAACACCAGGCTTTCACTTAACGTGTATTGATGGACTGCGGTACATACAGAGCTCAAAACAACCCACACATCGTTATCTTGATCTACCTACATAACACCTTCACCCTTAAATGTTTACACCCTTACAACTAAGTAATTCTAGATAAACTATTATAATAAGATAAGTAATAAAAAAGTATCTTAACAAGGTATGGCATTCTTAATTTCTATTACAGCTGGTTCCCCTGGGATTCGACTTTACTTGATTTACATAACATCTTCTACCCCTTCCCATATAAAAATTTGACATTGACACTCAGTTATAAAAATAAAACAACCATAATAGATGATACTTCTTGTCATTAGTTTTATGTTCTTTTTTTTTTTTTTTTTAATCATCCACACGATATCCTAAATAACTAGGTAGGATGTAAGACTAGTTATGTTTATTATGTTTGTTTTATCCCATTTCTATATGTTACGGTACTATCTTATAACTATTATAGTATTATTATTGTCCACACTATTATTATGGCTTAATACTGAATTATATAAAAAAAAATTAATCTATTTCAAAACCAAAACGAACTGGGGGCTTACGAATTCGCGTCTGTTTACTACTTTCACCGACCGAAAAGCTAGGGTTGTCTATTGGCTGTTCGACTCGAGCCAACCTTGGAGAGCCCATGCAACCGCCGCCCCCGCGGGGAACACCGCTTTCACGCGTCGGCGCCGATGACGACGATGCTGCCACAGGCGTCCCCGAGCCCGGCTCTGGGTCCCCCCCTGCTCTCGACTCATTGTTCGCGAGCGGCGGGTAAACCAACATGTGATCCTCAAGGTTACATTCCGTATATCGTTTGATCTGATCAATGTGCCTGTGTATCCGTTTGCCATCATTCGTTTCTATTTCATAATCGGTACCACCTAAGCGTCGCATCACCCTACCTTTTGCCCATTTATGCTCGGGCCGATATGTGCGATACCAGACGTGGGCATCGTCACTTATCGCACGATGCGCCCCCCCCGCAGCCTGCTGCTGGCGGTACTGAGCGGCGCGCACGTGTCCCGCACGGTCTGGTTTCACGCAGTCCAGGCGCATGCGCAGAGTCCGACCCTGCAGTAGCTGCGCCGGGCACTCGCCTGTAGTGCTGTGCTCTGTATTTCTGTATACGAGTAACGACCTACAAAGGGCCGTGTCTACATCTTGTTTTTGTATTTGCGCTTTTTTTATAATTTTTTTACATATCTTCACCGCGCTTTCCGCCGCTCCGTTAGAGGATGGGTGATAAGGTGCCGAAAACATATGATCGACTCCGTTAGAGTGCAAGAAATTTTTAAACTCCTCGCTCGCAAACGGTGGGCCATTGTCGCTGACGACCTGTTTTGGGATACCAAAACGAGACCATATTTCCCTTAACTTACTTATGACGCTCGAGGCTGTAGTTGTCGTCATTTTGGCTATTTCTATCCACTTACTGCATGCGTCTACTACGACCAGGTATGTCACTCCTGATACTGCTAAGAAATCTAGATTTAGACGTCTCCACGGCCTATCAGGCCAGTGCCAGCTGCGCGGCGCATGTGCTGCCGGCGCATCTGCAGTCTGCGCACATACTGTGCATGCGCGACATTTATTTTCCACCGCCTCTTCGAGACCAGGCCACCACACATAGCTACGAGCTATACTTTTAGTTCGAACGATGCCAATATGTGAGTCGTGTAGCTCTGTGAGAACTTTTTCTCTACAACTATTCGGAACTATCACTCGATGCCCCCACATTATGCAACCTAGTTCTACATATAATTCCGTCTTCCTATTAAAGTACGGTTTTAGTTCTCTAATTTCTACATCGCTAGGCCATCCCTCTTTGATATATCCTAAAACGCGACTGAGTAAAGGGTCGCGACTTGTTTCTTTCCTTAGCTTATTATTATCTAAGAGCAATGCTTCTGACGCGAAATGAAGGTAAGTTTGTTCTGGGCCGCTATCCTGCGCCTCTGCACTTTCCTCTCTGTATGTAGCGATCATTCTCGATAATGCATCGGCCGTATTCTTATCTGAACTTACATATTCTATATTAAATCTATAAGCGGACAAAGTTATCGCCCAGCGTTGCAGGCGACTCGCCGTCATACTCGGTATCGCCGTAGATGGATTAAATATACTCAGTAAAGGTTTATGATCTGTTCTTAATTTGAATTCCCTGCCGAACAGGTACTGATGAAACTTTTGCACTGCGTAAACTATCGCCAAAGCCTCCTTATGAATTTGACTGTAGTTTGTTTCTGCCTTGTTGAGTGCCCGCGACGCGTAGGCCACGGGGCGCTCATGCCCGGCGGCGTCGACCTGCGCCAGCACGGCGCCCAGCCCGTGCGCGCTCGCGTCGCACGTCACCACCAGAGGCCGCGACGCGTCGTAGTGCCCCAGCACCGGGGTCTCCGCCAGGAGGCGTTTTACCGTTTCGAATGCTAGTGATTCACTTTTGCCCCATGACCAATATTTATTTTTCTGTAGTAACGTATTAAGTGGATTCACATAAAAACTTAAATTTTTTACAAATTTCCCGTAAAAATTTAACATTCCCAAAAACGACCGCAGTTCCGATACATTTTTGGGCTCCTCCATGTTTAAAATTGGTTGAATTTTTTCACTGTCTACCCCCGTGCCGTTTCTGCTAATTATGAATCCTAAATATTTTACCTTTTCTGTAAAGAATGTGCATTTCTCGCGCTTGATTTTCAATCCTTTACTCTGCAATCTTTCGAGTACTCTGTTCACTGCGAGTAAGTGAGCGTCTACTGTCTTTCCATAAATTAAAATATCATCTAAAAATACTACGACATTTGGAATACCACTCAATAAATTGGTCATGACCCTCTGAAATATCCCTGGACTCGAAGCTAAGCCATATACGAGTCTATTATACATAAATAGCCCGCGATGAGTATTTATAACCGTGTATCGTTTCGAATCATCTAGTTCTACCTGGTTGTATGCTTGAGATAAATCTAATTTACTGAAATACCTACTGCCGCTTAAATTTGAAAGTAAATCTTCTATTTTTGGCAACGGATACTTGTCGACCGCTAAAACCCTGTTCAATGTAACCTTGAAGTCTGCACATATCCGGATACCTCCGTCCGCTTTACTCACGATTACCAGAGGAGTGGCCCAGTCCGAGCAGTCGACGGGCTCGATGACGCCAGCGGCCAGCATGGCGTCCAGCTCGGCGTCGACGCGGTCGCGCAGCGCGTAGGGCAGCGGCCGCGCGCGGCAAAATACTGGTTCCGCGTCCGCGCGAACCCTCAATGTAGCCTTTCCATCGGTGAAACGCCCCAGCCCGCCGTCAAACACCTCATTGTATCTGGAAATTATATCGTTTACAAGTTTATCTTTGTCCATTTCCACACTATCTATTTTATTCAGAGTGAATTTCGGTATCTCAATGTTGAGTTCTGCCAACCACTGTCTACCCAATAAGGTAGTGGTTCCCTTATCTATCACATACAAATCTAAATTCTTTTCAACATTTTTGTATTTAACATTTACTTCTATATAACCTAGGGGTCTTACTTTGGTGCCATCATAAAATGATATAGTTAATTGACAAGGTAAAAGTTTAACTCGAACGAATTCTTTCTCATATACCTCTTTACTGATACATGACAGGGCAGACCCCGTATCAATTTCCATGTTCAACCTACTATTTCCTACAGAAAGTAATAAACTGACCGGTCTGTACTCCTTCAATGACATCTGCATGACCGGTTGGTCATCGTAGTCATCGTCTGTCGTCTGTGGCGAGCCACTGTCCTGGTCGCCCACGTAGTGTTGGTGCGCCACGTGGTGCGGCCAGCGCGCCCCGGCGCCGCCGCCTCCGGCACGCCAGCGAGCTCCGCCGCGGCCGCGTCCCCGGCGCGCGCCTGCCGGCCCTCCGCCGCGCGGCGCGCCTCGCCCTGCTCCGTATCCACTGCCCGAGCTGACCATCAGCTCCGGGCACATACGCTTTAAGTGACCACTCCTTGTACAGTGATCACATTCGTACATACGGAAACGGCACTCTTTCCATTGATGCCGTCGATCCCCACATGCGCTGCATGCTCCCCCAACATGCACTTTATGCAAATTTTCCTCCAAATGCTTCATATTATCTATGCTGAACCGTTGACTCGACGATCGTCTAGACCGTGACGTCATGTCCGGGTCACGTGACACTGTTTCGCCTACCGCGTGGCCGAAGCTACCGCACGCCCCGCCTTGTATGCTCATCGAATCCTTTTCCGCTGTTTCGATAGTCTTTGCCAATTTAACTGCTGTTTCTAAATCCATCTTCTCATCTGCCGCAAAAAGCCTTTGACGCATTCCCTCTTTGATCAGACCGCATACAAATTGATCCCTTATATTCTCGTTCAAGGTCGCTCCAAAATCACAATATCTTGCCATTTTCTTTAACACAGCTACGTATTCTGATATCGTTTGCCCTTCGTGCTGCCGCCGTTGCCGAAAATGGTAACGTTCTGCTAAAATAGATGTACTTTGTACTAAATGTGATTGCATCATCTTTTTGACGTCCTCAAACTTTAACTCTGAGGGCTTCTTTGGACTACTCAGATTCATCATCAGTTCATAGGCCGCATCACCAATCACCGAGATAAGCGTGGGAACTTTTAGATCCTCAGTCACTTTATTGACTAGGAAATACATTTCTAGTCGGTCACAATATGAACACCAGTTGCCGTTCACTACGTCAAACTCGCTTAACTTTCCACTAGCCATTTCGATCGTTTTTCTTTTGTTTGTTTTTAACTTGACCGATAGTCCGTCCACCACTTAATTACAACAATCATGAGCGAAATGCGTCGTAAATCCCATCCAGTCGTCACTGTTAAATAAAACACCAGGCTTTCACTTAACGTGTATTGATGGACTGCGGTACATACAGAGCTCAAAACAACCCACACATCGTTATCTTGATCTACCTACATAACAGGTGCAAATCGAACATTGCGTATGTGTAGTCTACCAATCCGCATTGGGCTAGCGTGGTTGACTAACACCCATCCCTGGGGGTAGGCCAAGCCAGGGCACACTTTGCAGTGGGACGAATATAGGCTGATGATGATGACTGCCTTCGTGGTCTAATGATTCCCACGGGGGACACCTAGTGATATGTCACTTTGTGCGTTTTTTCCCAGTTGGTAAGGACATTGCAGGCTGAATCACCTAATTGTCTGAAAAGAAATATGATTCCGTGCTTCGGATGGCACGTTAAGCCGTTGGTCCCGCCTATCTCTGGTGGTTAGTAGTCGTTACATAAAAAACCACGTCAGAGCCCGTAAGGCGGTCTGAAAAAACTCTGACACCAGGGCCCTGCCTACACGATTAAAAGAATGATGATGGTACGGTACTATTCTAGTCTGCTGTACTGGAAACTATCCTAGTCTGAGTTACCTCACATCTGACCTTCATCCTTGATCTAAACAAAACGTCTCCAGCAGAGATCCATAAACAAATTACGACATTTATTAGCATCTTACGTCAAGGGAATAAGGTTGAAATTATGAGTGTTCTAGATTCAGCTATAAATAACACTCCCCAGGCTGTGTAGGAGGGATGTGGCGAAACATTTCTTCTAAGTAATTAAGCTCGAGTCCTTGTTAAGGCGTAGTGTTACATATGAAATGTATATTTAAATTTATATTGAAATAAAACCTGTCAAGTGCGAGGCAGGCTACTCGCGCACCGAGGGTTCCGTACCACACCACCACAGAACACAACATTATTAACTTAGAAAAAAATTTTTTTTTGTCCGGGACCTTTAGCGCAAGACCGACTCACACTTGGCCAATTTTTAGTATTTGCTGTTATTCTGTAGAGTATGCTCTATAATCACACTAAGTATGACGCTTGTGTGTATTACCGTTTTTACGATAGAGAGTGAAGAAAAAACGTTGATAAAAACTAGTTTCTTGTTGATAACCCCCCTTAATTTTTAACTTTTTGACATTTTTATTATTTGTTAACAAATCCGCCGTAATAACGCATAATCTGAAAAAATTTCAACTATCTAGCTATTACGGTTCAAAAGTTACAGCCCTAAATAGGTAGGACAGACAGACGGACGGACGGATGGACAACGTAGGCTTAGTAATAGGGTCCCGTTTACACCCTTTGGGTTCGGAACCCTAAAAAATACCGAAACAAAAACATCAGCCTATTAAACGTCCCACGGCAGGGCACAGGCCTACTCTCAAGGAGGAAGGGCGTTAGTCCACTACGCGTGCCCAATGGTAGACGTCAAATATGGCATCAGAACAATCTTCTTTAGCATATGTAGGTTTCTTCACGAGCTATGTTTCCTTCACCGGTTGAGAGCATTCAGCATTACGTGCAATAGGTTAGAGAAACTCCTTGGTACGTCGCCATCAGATATATTATCGTAGCATACAAGGTGTCCAAATATTTCTGAGCAGTGCTAATATTCATTAAATTCTTTACAGTAAATGCTACCAATTATATCTAAACGTGTATTTTGTCATAAATATCTGAACAGCAAATTTTCAAATGTAAAACAACGGAGTATGGTTTTTTTCCGAAACTGTTCAGATGTATATGACTACCCTGACTGCGTTGATATATTTGATGTTCTAGGCATTCCTATATTTTTGATGGGTTATGAGTTAAGAAATTATTGAAAATTAGAACTGTTTAGAAATATTTTACCACCTTGTTTGCTACGATATATCTGCTGGCGACTGTACGTGGCATGTCGTCCGTGCGAATTCGAACACGGCCCCTCATGACTGAGTGTCTACGCTTCTCCGTAACGTGCCACCGAAGCGACACTATTTTTTTTAAATCCTTTATGTTTTTTTATTGGAGCTTTTAACCCTGAGGTTATGTCAGGCCAGCGACGCTCTTAAAACAATACCTAACCAATTAAAATTAACAAACAACTGTTTGCTCTATTTTGGTACCAAAATTCTAGACACGTGTTCCTGAGTATTTTTTTGCGATTTCAATGTTTGTCGCATACACTGAAAAAATGCGAGCCAACTAAGAAGTATTTTCTCTTAATTAGCACCAAAATAATTGAAATGACGTTATTATTGTTTACTAAAAACAATAGATGGTAGTTGTAACAACAAGCCGAATTCGTTTAACAAAGTTCTCTTAGTCAGAGAAGTCATGATGTTGACAGGCTCATATGGATTCATGATGTATGATTATTAAAAACAAGATCATGGTTGAAGTAAACAATTTTTTTTTCAGTGTATTAAAGTGAAATTAATGGTCTCAATAACAGGCCAAAGTTAATGCATAAACTCAGGAGCACGGTGTATAAACATGATTTTTGTCTCCTATCCTAGCAGTGTAGCAATCTACATTACTATGGCCTATGGACTAAAACCCTTCTTATCCCTATCTTTCACTCCCTTTTATCGTTACATGTGCGTGAGAGACCTTTGGTGACTGACCGTTCGCCTCCTAAAACGGAAACAATATCCCATAGTCGCCTAGTGCGATATGCACGGGAAGAAATAGGATGGTCAATTCTTAGCCTGATGAACCACACGGCTATAATGAAATTCAAACTCCTCAGCTTCTTTAAATTCCATCTAGCCAAGATCATAACCTCTGTAATCAAAATTTAACTTAATGCAATCAATTTAAGTCTTAATTTTATTCAAAACTTGTAAGTCGCCAGCCGAAATACAAGGGGCAATGATTAATTATTCAGCGCACAACTTTTAACGTCTACCCAACCTGAATTCTGCTCACAACTCTAACCAAATTCGTCTCGCCTATTCTAAACTAAACTAATCTAATTATTCTTCGGGCGTCTTCGCCTTAATTCGACTCCTTAATTGTGTGGCTTTCTTTAACTTGGGCCTTGTACCGCCGCCTTAAGGGGGTAGGTGCTCCATTCTAGTATCAGTCTTATATTTAACTAGCGTTAACCCGCGATTTGTCCGCACAAATTTATACAGGTGTAACAAAACACCCTAGTAATACTTAAGGGGGTGCTTCAGACCATCAAACTGAACAACTTTCACTATGGAGCCAACATAGAGAAAAAATAAAAAAATTCAGCTGTCCCATACATTTTAGTCGAGTCGGAACTGCACTTTTGTATGGGGCAGCAGATTTTTTTTTTTGTCGATGTTGTTGGCTCCATAGTGAAAGTTGTTCAGTTTGATGGTCTGAAGCACCTTAAGTATTACTAGGGTGTATTGTTACACCCCGTATACCAGATTTTAAGTCAGATCATAAGCTATCAAACAAAAAAAGTTTTATCAATATAAATAACGGTTCAGTAGTTTTCGCGTGATGCTCGTTCAAACACACAAAGCAAAAAAAAATCTTTTTTTTAATTTACAGTTTTATAATAGTGTAGATGCCGAAAATGAACCAACAACAGCTCACAACTATACAGGGTGTAAGTGACAGCCTAGCAAATACTGAAACGGTGAACTCAGACCATCAAACTGAACAACTTTCACTATGGAGCCTACCTCAGGAAACGCCAAAAAAATCAGCTGTCCCTTACATTTTAGTCGAGCGGGTAGGTACAGCAGTTTTGCATGGGAGAGCAGATTTTTTTTTTCGCGTTTCCTGACGTAGGCTCCATAGTGAAAGTTGTTCAGTTTGATGGTCTGATTTCACTGTTTTAGTATTTGCTAGGCTGTCACTTACACCCTGTATTCTCCGAGGGAGTAGTCAGAGATATTCTGAAAACTCAGAACATCCACGTTTCACTAGTAGTACCGAAACTCTGTCCAGTGTGACGGGGAGTGAGCCCGTCGCCTCTTTTAATGGACAGTGGGTACAATACATGCCTCGAAATTAATGTTTTCACTATGTTTTCCTTCACCGAAAAGCCAGTGGTGTTACAAATCGTACATAAATTCCGAAAAACTCATTAGTACGAGTCGGCCTGGACGGGGATTGAACCACCGCCTCCTGCATGGCAGGCAAGGTTGCTCGCCACTGGACCACTATGGCTTTTAAAAATGCGAAAATGTATCCATTTGCCGATGAATTTACTTGCGCTTCAGAATAACTTTTCTATACCTTTTGTAATACTGTACACTGCTGTTCCATTTGCCGGATAAAGTTTATACAAGATCTGCAAAAACGACTGAGATGCGAATGCTGAAATGGATGTGTGGTATAACAGTAGAATGGACAGGATTAGGAATGAGTATATTAGAGGAAGTTTTAAAGTATACCAGAGGATATTCTAAACTTACCAGACAAAAAGTTTAAGTCCCATGTTAAACAAGTCCTCTTTAAAAAAGGTTATTATAAACTCGATGATTATTTGAATGACCTAAATGTATGGTCTTGATAATTTTACACTATGTAATGCAATATTGTATTTTAATTGTACTTTGTACATTTTGTTTTGTTTAAAAGATGAGTGTTGTAGAGTTTCTGGCCGCATCTTCTCTCAACGGAACACCTTCCGACGCGGTGGTAGAGTCAAAAAATGACGTCAAAAAGCTATCTATGTGATATTATTTTTAATAAAAAATTTTGAATTTTGAATTTCTTTGAATTTTTCGCCAGTAATGGGAAACGGGCAAGATAATGATGATGAGGTCAAAAAGCTCGACAAGAACATCTGGTATAAGTACATAATGATTTTGAGAATATATGTTTGTGCAATGTTCAAAATCAAGGTCACACTGCCCCCTTAACAGTGTGGGTTTCTTTAACTCGCTCGGCGTACCGTTAACAGCCTGCCCGAACTTGTCTCGAGCACTCTACACAATTACTTGCATGCTAATGTATGTCGTAGACATGTTTGCCCTCTGACACATGAGTTTTAGTACCTATATTATACCTACTTACCTTGCGAAGTTCGTTGTTATTGAAACGCAATCCGCGGTCTCGCAGTGGTGGATTTAAATGTTTGATTCTTGCCGCTAAAGATTTAAGTTGAACTGAGATTTTGGATACAATTTTGAAGGCAGTGATGCCAATAATTTAACAACTTTATAGTTATCTAAGAATTTTTCGATGTCTGGCAGCTACAAATTTGTAAAACTTGTAAGCTCAACTTTTTGGTAAATTTTTCTATCAATTATTTCACGCTGTATAACAAAATTTGCTGAAACTATTTTAAGGGGGTGATCAGACCATCGAACTGAACAACTTTCGCTATGGGACCAACCAATATATACGAATAATAATAATGTGCCATATTTTTTATATATCTATATCTTGGACAATATATATTATATTATAAATATAATATATATAATATGGGACAGCTGATTTTTTTCGCGATTTCGATATTGGTCCCAAAGCGAAGGTTGTTTTTTGTTGTTGTTGTTGTAATTTTGTTAGACCTTATACAGATAGACAGATAGAATGGACGAAAGTATAAGGGTTCCTTGTTTGACTATGGAACCCTAAGAAACTATTCGACTCAAATGTATATGGAACAGCTCAATCTTTATTTTTGTTTTACGCTTTCGATATTAGTCCCATTATGTTCAGTTTCAAGATCTGATCATACCCGAATCATGCTAATGATTTTTTTTAACTTTCAGCAAAATAAGAGAGCCCCTGTGGAATTGTAGATATTATGTACATGTACCATTTCACAAAGTTAAGTTAAGTTGACAATGTTATGTTCTTTTAAAACAACGCTCGTTCCATTTAACTTTTACAAGTTTTAAAACTGATTACAAACACCCTCAAGCTTACAATAAAAATATAATCTAATTGCCTCGTCCGGGACTCAACCCCGAACAAAGCCGGAACTTAAAACAAAGTGCTATAAAAAGCAAAACGATCGAAGTTTTGCCACTTTGAATTTTTTGTCCCGTAATGTCCCTTAAATCAATTGATTTAGATCCTTATGTATCGGTTATAAGATGATTAATTAAGGACTTCAGTAAAACATTTCTTAGGAACAAACGAAAAAAAAGTGTTTTTTGATGTCAACAAAATTTGGCTACGGGTCTTTTATTGGGGACTGTTATAGTGGGAAAAACTATTATGAAGTTACTGAACTCGTATAAAGTAATGTTGGACTTCTTTATGTTCTTCCGCAGATTACAGAAGCTAAGCAACGTCAGGTTTGGTCAGCCTTTTAGGCCAGTCATTTTACAGAGTTTTGTTAGGCGGGGTAGGGAGTAATTATTAATTGGACTTTTAAACTGTAACCGGCACTATTTAGTGACAAAAATACTATCCTAAACCATATTTAAAAAAATTTGCTACGCAACATAGAAATCAAAATTGTGTGTCCCAGAAGGCTTTTAAATTAATAATATTAATACCAATGCACTCATTTGAATTAGATTTAACAATATAAATTATTTTTGAGCAATAAAATAGGCATTAAAATTAAAAAAATGAGGTATTTATTAAAAAATACGAATGTATTTTTCAAAACCTTCTTAATATACAAAAATATGTATGAAGAGTATGTATAATGGTAAAGCCTTAAATATGTGCAAAAAAAAATTATCATCAGGTTTTTTAGAACTAGATAATATCTAAATTTTAAAATTGGAACTGTTGCTGGCGTGATTTTGTTTTAATTTTGGTACATTTCTAAGCTCAAATTGGCTCTTAGTGAAAAAAAATATATTATTAATTAGTCCCGGCTCAAACCGTAAAATGACTGGTCTATTTGGATTGGTGACCTCGTTTAGTGGCATTTCATCTCGAGCATCACCTTACTTAGGTTACGTTAGGCACTCGGACAGTTCCATCAGGTTGAGGTGTAACTATGCCTTACGCCATGTCAGAGGCTTATCCGACTTGAAAATTCTCTTACAGCAAGTTGACTAATAACTTGCCTCAACCAATCCATACTGGACCCGCGTGGTGGAGTTTGCCTCCTCTCACCCTTTCATGAGAGGAGGCCTTCGCTCTGCAATAGGATCCTACAAGCTGTAACTTTAGGCTGTTGTGGGTCGGTTCGTAGAAATATGTGGACAGCTCTTAGTATTGTATAAAGCTCAGGTCCGATCATGTATGGAGTACTGCTGCCACCTGTGGGATGGCTCAGCCAAGTATCAACTTGCCGCACTCGACTCGGTTGAACGCAGAGCCAGGAGGCTCATTGGCGATAGTAAGCTGGTGGAGGCCAAGCTTCATAGCCTAGCCCACCGCCGCAGAGTGGCCTGCTTGTCGGTCTTCTACAGATTGTACTTCGGTGAGTGTGCCCTAGAGCTGCATGAGCTCATCCCACCTTCCCCTTTCTACTATCGGACTTCCAGACGCACCGCGGGATATCACCCCTTCTTGGTTGACATCCCACATATCCGCACCAAGCGCCTTTCTGAATCTTTTATAATGCGCACAGCCAAGGAGTGGAATGCCTTACCTGCGTCAGTATTTCCGAGTACTTACAACCCGAATTCCTTTAAAGTACGAGTGAATAGGCATCTTCTGGGTAAGCTCGCTACATCTACGACCCCATCTTCGTCCTGAGGACTGGATTGAGGTCAAGAGCAAACCCATAGTTAATAAAAAAAAAAAAAAAAAAAAAAAAAAAAATATTTTCAGAGATAAGGTCGCCTTCTGTCCATGTCTTCTTTATTGTTTGTGTCGATTGAAGTAGACAATACAGGGCCCATATTAATATGCAGTCGGTTCTTCAAAGAGATGATCACGATCAGACTATCAAGAAAAAACTGCTTTTTTTGAAGTCGGTTTGAAATTCACACCATGAATGAAGATACAAGTTGTTATCATCATCTCAGCCGATGGACGTCCACTACTGGACATAGGCCTCCCCCAAGGATCGCCACAACGACCGGTCCTGCGTTGCCCTCATTCAACGGGTTCCCGCCGCCTTCACCAGGTCGTCGGTCCACCGAATGCGGGACCTACCCACGCTACATACAAGCTGTTACGTTGAAGTATTACTAAACTTTAGAGGGTAAATTAGACCATCAAACTGAACCAATACTAAAATAGCGAAAATCACCTGATATCACTCTTATAACAATGTTGTAGGGTATGAAAGTGACATGATCCGCGGGACTCAGTAACTTGAATAAACGGATAAATGTAGTTTTAATTGAAAGTAATGTTACCCCTATGGAATTGTTGTTTGGTCTACACTCTGATGCTATCATTGTGTTAGTTCCGTTTCGTGAATTTTAACTTTTCGTTAAGGTCAGAGGCCTATTAAGGCAAATTGACCACTAACTTGCTTCCATCAACCAGCAATTAAATTTTTAAATTAATTGGATCTGTAATAATCTCTAATTATGCAAAAATGGCAGCGGGAAAATATTTCGAACTCCATGGAGAAAACATTTGCCTATGCGGTTAGTGATAAAAAAATCACCGGTTTTTTTCTTTCTAACTCTCTGATGCCTAGGACCAAGTATTTGCTGCAAAAGGAAACGAAAAACATGAAAAATAATAGCCAGTTATTTTAAGATTACCATGGAATATAGAGGTCGTCGAGTGACGTCACGTCGGTTTACCCAAAAACTACACTATATTCTATAAAATTATTTGCAATCCTTAAAAGACATTGCCCAATCCCGTTTCCCATACAAAACTGGTAAAGAATTTTATAAGAAATCCCACAAAGGATAATTTCCATTTCATTGGGAAGCACGATATTCCTCCTATCCTGTGTATAATTAAAGCTATCATACGATTTGTATTTGTTCTTTGATCATACACATTCGCCAGCTGCGAAACGACCCGAAACGAATACACTATGTCACGTGGGCAATGGCTTTTAAAAATCTCCAACAAAGTAAATATTGTTATTGAGATAATTATCTCGAAATGGTTTTCGATTCAGCCCTCCATATAAAAAAACTGGACATACCAAATTGTTTCAACTGCGACAACCACAGAACTGCTATACCTATACCAGTAGGGTTATATAGTAAAGCTTCTATTCACTCTTCTCAAAAGGCATGAATTATTGAACGCAACTCGCAACCCTAGAACACTTGGTCGGCCGACAATTGAATTAAATGGTTTCTCCTTGAAAATGGCGGAAAAAATGCAAGGTCGATGCTTTAATCGTGTTTTTATAGTTTCTATTTAATGATACTGTATCGCGAAAAAAAAATCGGCTGTCCCATACATTGGGCTCGAGTAGGTTTGCAGTTTTGTATGGAAGAGCTGATTTTTTGTTGCGATTTCCAGAAAGTTGTTCAGTTTGATGTTCTAATCATCCCCTTAAAAAAGTGTCAGCATATAAAGAAGGACCCTTATATTCTACAGAGGATGTAGGGGTGCACCAAAACAGGATTTTTTGAAAATCGATCCCTAAGGGTGCCTGTCCATTGAAGCGGAGCAAGCTGGCGGAGCTGAGTAACGAGGAAATATTAACCAATCAGGAGCTCGGCCGAGTCTCGGCGGAGATTTTATGCAATCCTAATTTGTTGATAAAACTCCGTTTCTCCGCTCCGCCAGCCAGCTCGCGTCAATGGACAGGCAGCCTTAAGGAGTAATCTACGAGGACGAAGTCACAGTTCAGACGAGGGTCAAAAGCTTGTGTATCAGAAAAGTAGTATAACTATGACACGTTTTAATCAACGGCTTCTGGATACATGCCAGGTAAATGTTTAGTTTAAAGCTGTCGGTATTTGTTGCCAATAGGCTGTTTTAGATATTGAGCGATGAGTTTTATGTTCATGGCTTAGAACAGATCAATAGGCCATGCATGCTAGTACGAGCACGACAAAACAAAAAATCAGCATTGACTTAGAAACTTTGGAGAGGCAATAAAGCTTTGATGTTAACACCCCAGGCATGGGCCACTGCAAAGCACTTGTTAAAGGCTACAATCGCAAACATGCGAACAGTCTCCTTGCCCTCAGCAAGGATCAAATTTTTACAATAGTAAGGTCACTCACATGCCACTGCAAATTAAATAAGCACATGCATACACTGAATTTAAGTGACACGACCGGCTGCAGATTCTGCATGGAGGAGATGGAAACTCCTCTGCACCTCCTATGTGACTGTGGCCCTCTGATGTACAAACGCAGTGCTCATCTAGGTAGGCAGGTACTGACACCAGATGAGATACAAACTGCCCGATCAAGAATCTACTGCGATTTCTGGCCGCAGTGGGGATTGGTAAGGAACTTTAAAAAGGGCGATTCAAAGGACCAGCGATGGTCTACGTGGCACGGCTTAGCAAGCCTATCAAGGCCCAAAACCCCAAAATAATAATAATAATAGAAACTTTCTTTCTTTCTTATCGTGTGGGCAGAGCCCTGCGGGGCTTTAGTACGCCGACCCGCGATAGCGCGACATAACGCTATCACGCTTCCGCTCTCTTTCTATTTGCGCGCGAACGAACGAGATAAAAGACTGGATTTGACAGATAGATGTGTTAAATGTCGCTCTCGCGGTTTGGCGTACTAGCCCCGCTGGGGTTTGAGTTTTTTCAGACCACCTTACGGCCTCTGACGTGGTTTTTATGTAAAGACTACTACCACCAGAGATAGTAGCCAACGGCTTAACATGCTATCCGAAGCACAGAATCATTTTTTTCAGACAATCAGGTGATTAAGCCCTGTAATATTCTACCCAACTGGGCAAAAACGCGTGAAGCGACATATCACTAGGTGTGCACCGTGGGAATCGAAACCACGACTTCCGTGTCGAGCGAGAGCCCAATGCTCACGAAGGCGGTTTGAAACTAATGGAGGCATACAAAACTATCGAGAAAAGTGTCCCGGACTAACATAAGTAAACGTACATTTAAGTAATTTGTAAACAAAAACAAAACATTGAAACTGTTGAAATTCTTTTTTCATGTTGCTTGTGTAGCTTTTACAAATTTTACAGCACAGCGGCACGGCACCATAGACGTGCTTATAGTCGATCGATCAAACGAAGACTGGTACGTAATTTTTACTCTTTATACGTTTTGTTACTCTTTTGGTTCGGACACTTTTGAGCGCGGATACTCTATGTCTAGTAGTTGGTAAGTCAATGAAAATCTGTCATGCTCTCTCACGTTGTCATGTGCGAAATAATAAAGAAATAGACACATTTATCTCATTTTTCTTGTCTAGTCTACACAGGTGCGGCATACTAGACCTACCAAATTGTATATTTCGTAGCAAAACCGTAGCATCGTCGTAGCACATCGTAGCACCGTAGCTCGTAGAATACCAAAATACAATTTAATGTCATTAATAAAACAACACAAGAATGGAACTATTTTGGTGTGAAAAATGGGTAATAATAAACGCAACCCACGTTACTGGTAAACATTTGGGCCGCAAATAAACTTTACACCCGAATTAATTCTCTAGCTGTTAAAGAATAGGGTTGAGAATCGATTGGAACTGTTACTGGTACTTCTATTTATGTTGACTGTTATTGGAAGAGAGGAAAAATGCTTGGTTTACAGATTTCGGTCGTTTATTTTAGTGGCAAAGATAATAGGGGATCGGGCAGTCCGGGACAATTAGTCAAATTAGCTACTTTTAATGGAACGTTAAAACGTGCGCGATGTATTAAAAATTGTACTAAATACCCACAAGTGACGTCATCAACATTTAATTACTTTTATAGTTCATCATGTTATTAAAAATAGTATTCTAGCTTTAAAAAAGCTAAAAATGTGAGTATAGCGTTATTGTCAAATGTTTTTTTTACTAAGAAGATAAAACTAAAATATATTTTATGCAGTCCGCTCCCCTATGAAAGGAATGGTAAAAATTCAAATAAAGAGTTTTATTTAAAAAAATGTTAGCAGTGTGGTTGTGGCTTAGAATGTACCACCCCGATTCTTCCCGTGGGTGTCATACGAGGTGACTAATCAGGGATTGATGGTTTCTTATGCTGTGTTTTTGCAGGCGTAAAGCTAGCCACCTTGACACATCATTCCATCCTGTAGGCCTACCATGAGTTCACTGTACTCTACTACCAGTTACCTACGTCGCCAATTTAGGCAGAAATTAGGTCTCAACGTGACCACTAGCGCGGTATGACATTCAATACAAAATTGGTGACGTTACAGTAGTAAAGTACAGTGAAAACTCATGATAGATCTACGGAAACTTAAATTGCTAATTGTGAACATTGCTACAAGCAAAATTCTTAAAGAGAAAGATGTTCAGTATCATGGATACAATCACCCCTTAAAGTAATTTAACTGTCTACCCTGATACCCTCTATTACTAATTTCATCTAAAAGGTACACACAAAAATAGCAGTGACTGTTACTCAAATACTAGTTCCGCGTGGCAAATCTCTACATGGTCGTCAAACCGAGGCTAGAAACGAAACGTACTGAATAACAATTAGATAATACTGATCAGACTTACAAAAGGGTTTGAGATGGATTCTTCTGTCAGTTTATGGCATTGGCATGTCATTGAGTTTGACTAAGGGCGCATTTTCATTGGTCGTTCTGGCCCGCATTCGGGGTGCGAGAGATTTCTGCAACGCATGCCACAGTCCCCGCATTAGGGGAAATATTTTCACTGGTCGATATAACCCGCATTCGAGACGCGAGAGATTTCCGTAACGCATGCCATAAGGCCCACATGCGGGGAACCGTATTCACTGGTCTATAGGGAACGACCGCAGGATGCAAAAGAACATGGTTGGTAAGTTCAAAAGTCGTACCCGCACACTTTAAAAAGCACGACTAATTTCATTGGTCGATAAACCGCATGCGGGTGATACCCGTAGGTGGCATAACGACCACTGTATCGACTTGTTGATTTTATTGGTCGGTAGCCCGCCTGCGGGGAGTCTCCGGCATGCGGTATATCGACCGAGTTATCGACCAATGAAAATGAGTCATTAGAATCGTCATCATAAAACGTCACAATCGGCCTATCATCATCATTATCTTCTACCCTTATCCCATTACTTGGGGTCGGCGCATCATAATAGGCCTGTGCAGGGGTATATAATTACTTAAGGGTATATAATTAGGAGCTCGCTCCACTCAAACGAAGTCTTGTTGGGTATATTTTAAATACTAATCAATCAATCTACACTAATATTATAAAGAGGAAAGATTTGTACCTATTTTTGTATGTTTGTATGTTTGTAATGAATAGGCTCAAAAAGTACTGGGCCGATTTAAAAAATTCTTTCACCATTAGAAAGCTGCATTCACCCTGAGTAACATAGGCTATATTTATTGCTAGAAAAGATTAGACGTCCACCCGTGCGAAGCCGGGACGGGCCGCTAGTAAATTATACTTTATTGCTCACCAAAACAGAATATACATTTGAATAAAGATAAAGAATTACAAGTAGGTGCAAATAAGGCGGCCTTATAGCTAAAAAGCTATTTCTTCCAAACAACCTAAGGGTAGAGGAATTAAACAAACGTAAATAGGTAGGCGGTTACACTAACCGATTAAAGACAATGAAAATGTTGAGAAACAATCAAGAAACTAATCTCTACGCTTATAATGAGGCTGTAATTAATTTAAGATTTGTATGGAAATTTTTGAGGCACAGACCACAGAATAAATACTAGTACTACCGACTGCTCTCAAACGGTGAAGGAAAACATCGTGAGGAAACCTGCATACAATGAAGAAGAAATTCTGATGTGTATGTAAAGTCTACCAACCCGCATTGGGCACGCGTGGTGGACTAATGCCCATACACCCTCCTTGAGGGTAGGCCTGTGCCCTGCAGGGGGACGTTTATAGGCTGCTGATGATGATGACTACCCGTACTGTAACTTTAAAACTGTACATTTTAACGAAAATCTGACACATTACAAGCGTAGAAATTTCTAGCTAGATTGTTGCAAAAAAATTTCATTGACTTTAATTGGTTAGTTTTGAAAATATAACTAGACCTCGTTTGTATGGAGCGCGCTGCTTACATACAAAAAAGCATAGAGTAAATAAATTATACAGGGTGTAACAAAACACCCTAGTAATACTTAAGGGGCTGCTTCAGACCATCAAACTGAACAACTCTCACTATGAAGCCAACATCGAAATCGCGAAAAAAAATCCGCTCTTTCATACAAAACTGCATTACCATGTCGACTCAAATGTATGGGATGGCAATTTTTTTTATTTTTTCTCGACGTTGGCTCCATAGTGAAAGTTGTTCAGATTGATGGTCTGAAGCGCCCCCTTAAGTATTACTAGGGTGTTTTGTTACACGCTGTATACACAAGTACCTAAAAGGTTTTTTTTTAATGAACTTCGTCCTATAACAAAATCTAGTAAAGGGTCAGCTAAATACAAACTCTTCCTTAACTATTCTACAAAACAATTTTGCAACCAATAAAACAATCATGATTCTGGACTCTATTGATAAAGAAATAGAGGTCAACCCGAGTCACTGAGTAAGCCCTTTTGATACGTCAAAATGTTTTGAGTCAAAATGTCAGGACATTATTAACAATTCAAGTTGGACCATAGACATACGAATGAAAGATATGGCAAGTTCGAAAAGTTTTAAAGATTGAAGGTTCAGGCATAGGTTTAGGCTGGTAAAAAGTCTTGATTTAAGATTATGACATCAGGGCTTAGACTAATTATATCGGGACGCGTAACCACGTGTCATTCTACTAACAAACTTTCTGCCACTTTTTTGCGGGGGGCGAGGTAACATGTTATCCGCAACTTTGGATTTTATTCCCTATGACTTTAGATTCTAATTTTGAATGTTCAAAATCATGAAAAGTAGTCTCGTGTAAACCCCAAACGTTCTAAGTTCGAAATTATTGTTTCGCAATAATAGGCTGTCTAGTTTAGTGATAAGTTATAAAATTGAATGTTGAATGTTTCATTGCTCTTATACCGTGGCAGAGGGGAAATGCCTAAACATCAGGGTTTTAAATCTGCTAAAATGGCACGATATAATTATGTTTAGCGTACATTTTAATATTGGTTTTTGATGTCGCAGAAAAAAATGATATTTCAGTATACCTATTATGATTAGTTATAATTATGATAGTTATAAATATGAGGTAGAACCTGTAAAAATTTTGGAAATCGAATCTGTTTGTTGTGTTCTTATGATATGCTTAGACTAATTTAGAATATAGGTACAATTTAGGACACCTGTGGTACGAATCAGGAGACCGGTTTCCTAAATCGTAATTTGGAAACATTTTTTTTAATTAAAGTCATAAATAATGTTTCTGTTTTTTTTGAGTAATATAAACTGAATACCAATAAAATGAACTTTTCATCACTCATACTCTGAAAGTAGGTCATTGTTTATCTAAGAAGCGGGTTGAAAGTGATACATTTCTTCCCTAGGGCGGAAAAGTAATTTAAAAAAAAATCTACGTCTATACATGCAATCCTCTCTACTCACTCTATACTGAGCAAAGGCAGAAACCTATACAGCCACACTTCGACAACATTATATTAAAATTCTTAACTTTAATAATTATTATGAACAAAAATATTGGAATTTAGTAATAATAACAATAATTAGTAACATTTCAATACTTTTGTATAAATTATACGCAATTTGTTTTCTGCGTGAAGAAAAAGAACCTAATTTAAAAATAAAGTTTAAAAAAAGTCATTAAGTTGGGCTGCGTTCACGAACTTTGGGTGCGGTTGTTTTTTCAACTTGCTCTATGGTAGAACGTTTTTCACAGAGGCTCTGAAGTGCGATTTTTGAACATCATACGAGCGAATCGGCAGTAAAAAGATGCATAATCTCCATAGTAATTATGACATTTTCTACTACCGAGTCGCTCGTATGATGTTCAAAAATCGCACTCCTGAACGGCGTTAGTGTGAAAAGTTGCACTCGGGGTGCACCTGGGGCGTAGGTTTGGAACGCAGCCTTGCGCGAAAAAGAAAAAAAGGGAGGAAAACGGAGGGAAAGCACATGTTGCTAATTTTGCGGATCCGTTTCAAAACGTGTAAAAATCACTAGGGAAGTATATTTGTCTCACTCTAGCATCCACTATCTTCCTATGTTTTTTTTCTACTTCGTATTGGTACCCGAGTGATTTTCAAACGTTTTGAAACGCAGCCTAAAATGAATTCATCGAGCTAATAGCGATTCAGAAATTGATTTTGCATTATCTGGTTTTTGGTTAATTTCCTCGTTATCGTGATGAAAAGCAGAGTGTTTAACTCGGGTGAAAGTACCCATTTCACACTCGAACTATGGGCGCCCCTCACCTTTGGGTGTATATTTTCTTTGCCTTTGGTTCGGGGCGCCAAACATCTCGTGTGAAATGGGTCACTTTCATCCCTTGGTTAACAATCTACTATTTTATTATTTACAAGTAAGTTCTTTTGATTACTACTTATAGTTTTTGTGAAACTTATGATAAGCACTAAGGGGTTCAATTTAGACAACTTTACCATACAGTAGGGTGAAATACCTAGCTCAAGTACTAATCAATTACTATCATTAGCAACAAGAAGTTTTGATGGTATAAACTATTTGTCTACTTTCATGCTTAACGAGATCACTGCGAAATTTTTACAGTGTCACCAACTTATCTGTAGAATGAGCGATGGAGCCACTTTCTGCACAGACTACATCGACTGACAGCAAAAAAATTAAGTTTTCCTAGTAGCATCAGTAGTTCCGCTTTTGGCCATTCTACAGATAAGTTGGTGGCACTGTAACATGGTCTATATCTTGCGTCATCTATTCCCTCTAATTCTATGGGTCGGTCTGACAGATGGACGGCGATATAACAAGGGTACGTAATTTTAGCTAATTGTCCTTGAATGAGATTCGGGGTTAAATTCATTGTGAAGCTATGGAAGTGCTCGTATTGGAGGTATTATATGCGGTGGTAAATTTAACACCATCCAATGGAAATGCATTTATAGATAAGCCCAGGGTTTATGAACTATTGAAAAAAGTACATCATATTTTAGAAGCTTTGGACTGTACCAGGAACCTGATCTTGGTAATCTGGTATTGTTTTTTAGATACAATAACATATTGAAGAAATTAGGTAGGTACCCTAAGCCTTAAACCTGAAAACGGTTACATATTAGATTTAATCGTCGCATACTATGGTTCTGGCACATATCTCGCCTTTTTAAGACCCTGAGTCACTTTAAACATGGTATTCGTGTCGTGAAAGCATCGAGCATCAACATTTTCTTTATCCCTATGTAAGAACTACCTTACGCATCCAACTTGCCACGCCATCTATCGCGGTATTTTGAACCTACACTTTACTAGCTGCCTGAAAATTCCTCATTGGCATACATGGAGCCTCATGTCCATAAGGGAGAGAAGAGAACATGTATTTTTTTACTTAATATGGGTTTGCTCTTGACCTCAATTTAGTCTTTAGGACAAATATGGGGTCGAAGATGTAGCGAGCTAACCCAGAAGAAACTTATTCACTCGTACTTTAAAGGAATTCGGGTTGTAAGTGCTCGGAAATACTGACGCAGGCAGGGCATTCCACTCCTTGGCTGTGCGCATTATAAAAGATTCAGAAAGGCGCTAGGTGCGGATATGTGGGATGTAAATATAAATATCTTGGACAATGTCACACAAATTATCTAGTCACATTTAAAGTACCAGAATCTAGCCTGGACTTGTATTATGATGACTAGACAACGATATAGATTACATATATAAATACAAACATCCATGACTCGGGTACAAATATTCATATTCATCATATAAATATTTGTCCCTTACGGGATTCGAACCCGCGACCCTCGGCACAGCAGGCAGGTTCACTACCGACTGTGCTACCGGGCTGTCAATTGTCAACCAAGAAGTCTGATAAAGCATATCTACAATATTGTGTTCAGTATTATTAAAGATCCATTAGTTTTGTATGCTCCTATCTTTCCTAGCTCCACAAACACAGGCATTTAAGGGTCCTCGTCCAAACAGTGGGCCCGCTTTACGATTTGAAAGGCGACTGCGGGCCATCATTTATTTATTACTGCTGTAATTTGTTCAGGACCTCAGGGTCCTGAAGTCAAATGAAATATAACTCTCTTGACTCCACGGCAAAAGAAGGTAGGGGATTTAAATACTAGTAGCTCGAGCACAGGTCCGGCACTTCAAACAACGTTTTAGATTTGACATGATGACGTTCGCACATGCGCACTTTGCGAAAATTGTTCATGACATATGTGTAGGGTTGACTTAACACGCATCGTATGAACTACATTATACATTTCGTTACTTTTTATAGTTCATTCTGTTATTAAAATAGTTTTTAAGCTAAAGAATCGCAGAAAATGTGAATTTAGCGTTATTTTCCAACGTTTATTTTTACTGTGAGGAGAAAAATAAAATATATTTTATGTAGTCAAATCCAACGGGTGCGCGCGCCTGACTGCCTTCCCTTGCTCGGCTGCCCTCAAGGTACCACAGATAGTGTGAGGGGAGGTGAGGTATCTGAAGACAGAGGGGGGCGGAGAGTGGCCGTTCTGTATGTAGAACTATATACTATTACCTATTCTGTGGCTCGAGCACAAGGTAATTTTTTTAGGGTTCCGTACCCAAAGGTTAAAAACGGGACCTTATTACTAAGCCTACGTTGTCCGTCCGTCCGTCCGTCCGTCCGTCTGTCCTACCTATTTAGGGCTGTAACATTTGAACCGTAATAGCTACATAGTTGAAATTTTCTCAGATTATGCGTTATTACGGCGGATTTGTTAAAAAATGGTTTTCTACAAGAAACTAGTTTTTATTAACATTTTTTCTTCACGTTTTACCGTAAAATAGGTAATACATACAAGCGTCAAACTTAGTGTGATTATAAAGTAAACTCTACAAAATATCAACAAATACTAAAAACCGGCCAAGTGTGAGTCGATCTCGCGCTAAAGGTCCCGGACAAAAAAGTTTTTTTTCTAAGTTAGTAATGTTGTGTTCTGTGGTGGCGTGGTACGGAACCCTCGGTGCGCGAGCAGCCCGACTCGCACTTGACCGGTTTTATTTCTATTTTGATTAAAATCTATTTTAAATGGCTTCGTATGCATTAGAGGGTTAACGTAGTCTGAGATGCTTATAAGATTGTGTAGTGCTGTTTGCACCTTTTGGGTATAGAACCCTAAAAATATACACATCAGGCTTGCATCGATCGGCCTTATCGTCCCCTGTTGAGCATGGCCTCTCCCAAACTACCGTTAACAAAAACTTTAGTATATTAGTGAAAACTAGATTTAGACCAGGTAAATTATAGTAAAGTTTATCGTGTGGAATCCATTACTGCATCACTCACCGGTTATTAGTTTAATGGACAAGTTTGTTTTCTCTTTCACGTGTAAATGTTTTAATGTGAGTGATTTTACAGTCGCCAGCAAAAGTTAGTGTTTGTTTTTACGGTTCCGTAGTCACACATGGAACTCTTATAGGTACTTTCGTCCATTCTGTATGTCTGTCTGTATGCCCCGCCTCAATAACTCGATTATATTTGCACCTATTGAATCGAAATTTGGCATGAAGACAGAATAGATAACAGCAACCCAAAACAGAATTGTTAGATTAATGAAGAAGAAGATAAAGGGGTTGGAAAAAAATTGTTTTTATTTTTATAAATTGGACTAAGGTGTCGTTAGATAGGTCTTGTAACGTGAAACAAAACAACCATACTATATGATTCTGTCTGAGAGAGCGCCTGCGCTCAAAGTAAAAAATAGGGTTTGCCCTAAAATTGGGCAAAAATATTCATTACTGTACTTTGTTTATTTAAGATGATTGTGCGGTATAGGGCGTAGATGATTGTGTTTCTGGCCGCATCTTCTCTACAGCGCGTAAAACCTTCCGACGCGGTGGTAGAGTCAAAAAATGACGTCAGAAAGCTATCGCAATTTATAAACGCAGTAGGTGCATTTTTTTCAAAATTGAGTTTATTACATATTTGGCATCCTCGCGATGAGATCTTTCGGAAAAAAAGACCCGTTTTTCGGTAAGTACCTCAGAAGGAGGTAAAGCAAAAACCATAAATGCAGTAAAGGCACCCTCGACATTGCGAACCCTATAAATGTGTGCAGTAAGTAATCTTACTGCTTATAAATAATGACAAATAAAATTGTTTTCCAAACATACCATAGCATAAATGCAGTGAAGGAAGACTGGCTGAAGAATCTTGATCTCGAAATTTAGACTTCCCCGGATCCAAGCAGGAAGACAAAAATGCCATACGACATGATGATGAATGCAGTAGTTACGGTAAGGATTCTTCATACGTAACTATATTCATAAATGATTAGAGCACATCCTTAGTATAAATGCAGTGCGAACTCTTGCCGCGTTTATTTTTTATATGTTTTATACAGGGTTATTTGTAATTCGACGTATTGCTTTCAGGATGTTAAAGGGCAGCCGAAATGCAATTATGTGAACCCCCATATGTGATAATTAATGTTGTAAATATTCTAACTTATTAAATAAATGTTCCCGTCGGAAATTAATAGTTTTCGAGATATTTGGAATTTAAGGTTTTTTACCAAAAACCCAATTTTTTCACACTTTTTCTTTAAATAAAAAAAATGCTTATTCTATGGCGTCGATTTGAATTTTAATTCATAGCTAACACTATTTCCGAGATTTTTTCATAAATGTCTGATCATACTGAGCAATTCAAAATAAATCGATAACAATGACGGTTAATTATTGAAAAAAAATACAAAATACAAAAAAAAATGAAATCATGCGGTTTTTCTTTTGTATGAAAAGAAGTGTGCGTTTTACTGAAATAACTTCTTCGTTTTTTTAGCGTTCTAAAAAGGTAGGATATTGTTTTAGAAAAAAATGGAATTACTATGCCAAAAAAGGTTTTTTACTTAGTACGTGATACTTAGAGGCAACATTCTCTTGGAGCAAATTTTACGATTTATTTTTAGATAACATTATTTATTAATTTAAGTCTACACATCTTACTCAGAGTGAGCCCCTCGATTCCTTGAATCATGTCAATCATCGAAATCTTGAAATAATGCGTTTTTCTCAAAAAATTGTTGAATAAAAGTGTGCGTTTTACTGAAATAACTTCTTCGTTTAGTTAGCTTTCTAAAAAGGTATAAAATGTTTTAGAGAATGTCAAAAAGTTTTTTTACTTAGTACGTGATACGTAGAGGCAACATTCTCCTGGAGAAAAATTTTACGTTTTTTTTAGATAATATTATTTATTAATTTAAATCTACACATCTTACTCAGAGTGAGCCCCTCTGTTCCGAACACATACACGCAAGCACTTTCTTAGTTCATTTTAGTTACTCTTGAAGTAAAAGTAAAATCTCATTACCTCCGCTGCATTTATTATGCGCTGCCTTAAGTCTTCTACGTCATTTACTGAGGTTTGATAAACAAGGTCTTTCATGTTACCCTAGACACGAAAATTACATGGAGTCAAGTCGGGGCTTCTTGCAGACCATGAATTGGCCGTCCTCTACCAATCCATCTATTCGAATAAGTTGCAAGTCGGGCCAGCAACGTACCATAACCATTTTAGGGATTGGTAGAGGAAGGCCACTCCTTGGCTTGCAAGAAGCCCCGACTTGATCTCATGTAATTTTTTTGTCTGGGGACACAATAAAAGACCTTGTTTATCAAACCCCAGTAAGCGACGTAGAAGACTTAAGGCAGCGCATAATAAACGCAGCGGAGGTAATGAGATTTTACCTTTACTTCAAGAGTAACTAAAAATGAACTAAGAAAGTACTTGCGTGTATGTGTTCGGAACTGAGGGGCTCACTCTGAGTAAGATGTGTAGACCTAAATTAATAAATAATGTTATCTAAAAATAAATCGTAAAATTTGCTCCAAGAGAATGTTGCCTCTAAGTATCACGTACTAAGTAAAAAACCTTTTTTGACATAGTAATTCCATTTTTTTCTAAAACAATATACCTTTTTAGAACGCTAACAAAACGAAGAAGTTATTTCAGTAAAACGCACACTTCTTTTCATACAAAAGAAAAACCGCATGATTTCAATCCTTTGTAATTTTTTTTTTTTTTCAAATATTAACCGTCTTTCGTTATCGATTTATTTTAAATTGCTCAATATGATCGGACATTGATTTATGAAAAAATCTCGGAAAAAGTGTTAGCTATGAATTAAAATTCAAATCGATGCCATAGAATAAGCATATATTTTTAATTTATTTAAGAAAAATTAAATAGTGATCCAGAATTTTATTAATTCGACACCAATTTCACTTTAAAAATATTATACTATCGACTTGCTTGATATAGTTTTGACATTTCCTTCTTATGAACGCAGTACAATACTTTACTGCATAGCTCAAATGCATTTTATGTGAAATTGCTACGCATAAGCGCAGTAAGCAACAAATTCACTGCATTCATGCGTTGTTTAATCCTGCTTTTAAACTAATGTGATTCTAGGTATAAAGTAATTTTGGATTACTTTAATGCTTAATTACTACAATTAAGTACATTTAATGCAAAATTTAAAATCTACACTGTTTTTTCTATATAAAAAGTGACTTCAAATAGACTAAAGGTTACTGTAGAATTCGTGGCACCACAAAACACGGTCGAATTTTTAAACGCGTTTTACTCGAAACTATCAAACTGTTGGTTACTGCGTTTATAAATTGCACGGCATAAATAGGTGATATTATTTTGAATAAAACATTTTCATTTGATTGATTACTTTTGGTACCCTACCCTAATCTCTTTATAATGTTATAAGTACTTGTTAATATTTCAATATTGTTTTATGTCCATTATCCATGATGGAAACAACAATTTAGTCATTTAGAAAAATGATTTCTATTATTTTTGTATACGGGGTGTTAGGAGGGTATACAGTAAAGTTGATGAAGTTTAATGGGTGATTGTACTCAATAATACTGAACAGGTTTTCCAGATGAGCAAAGGGAAAAAAAAACAACTTTTCATACTAAACGTTCGATCCTTTTTTTTTTTGTTTTTTTTTTTCTATATGTTACTTAGGGAAAGTTGTTCAGTATCATGAGTAAAGACACTAACACCCTGTAGGTTTTATATTTTTAGTTTATACAGGGTGTACAATAAAATGGGACAGCTACTTAAAGGGGTACTTCAGACCATCAAACTGAACAACTTTCTCTATGGGACCAATATCGAAATCGGATTTTTTTTTCGCGATTTCGATATTGGTCCCATAGAGAAAGTTGTTCAGTTTGATGGTCTGAAGCACCCCTTTGAGTAGCTGTCCCATTTTATTGTACAGCCTGTAGATATTGGTACCGATTCGGACTGTGCCACGACTTAACTTAACTAAATTTATTCCTGTCACTTTCTAAAATAAGATTAAGAAAAGAGACAGAAAACCAACAGCTGACTTTAGTGCTGTCAAAGTGACGTTACATGCCCAAAATAAGATGCCATCATAATGTACGCCATCTTATTTAAAGCGTTTTTGGGCGTGTAACGTCACTTTGACAGCACTAAAGTCAGCTTTTGGTTTTCTTTCTCTTTTCTTAATCTTATTTTAGAAAGTGACAGGAATAAATTTAGTTAAGTGAAGTCGTGGCACAGTCCGAATCGAGGCCATTATCTGCGCTGGTTTGACTTGCACTTTTATTCTTTTTAAAACGATATTCTAATAATGCAATCAACACACAAAACCTATATTTCCATTGTAGGTAACAAAAATCGTAACTCAAACATTTTCAAAAACCCAGTTTTCCATTTTCTTTTCAAGAAAAATTCCTTATTCAAAGAGAGCGGAAGCTAGGATGTTATTCTTAAGTAATTCTCACACTTGTAAGTGTGTGTGTGTTGGAGTTAGCACCACAATGTTGCTGCGAGCTCTTTGTGCTAAGACTTGGAGCTACTGCTTAGTGCAAAAGTGCTTTTGTATTTATGTTGGACCTACTACACTGAAAAAAAAAATTGTTTACTTCAACCAACATCATGAATCCATATGAGCCTGTCAACATCATCATGACTTCTCCGAACTAAGGGAACTTTGTTAAACGAATTCGGCTTGTTGTTACAACTATCTTTTGTTTTTAGTAAACAATAATAACGTCATTTTAATTATTTTGGTGCTAATTAAGAGTCTTAGTAGGCTCGCATTTTTTTCAGTGTATCGGTGTCCGCGACTACGTACACACGGCGACACGTCAAGCCAACATAAGCTGGCCGCGTGTAGGTTGCATGACGTACACAGATTACCCCCAATAGATACCGCATACAAGGCCGCCGACGCGCGTCACATATCTATGGTTTTGCACTGATTAAGCAACGCGAGTGAGCGAGCTCGCAGTAGTGCGATATTGAAATGCCCCGCAGTTGCACATCGGTGACTACCTCAGGCCCCACTTGTAGAGGTGGTAGTTGGTCCTTAGTCCTTCCATGGTTAATTCTGAACCAGTTTAGGTTAGCCCAGGTCTTCACGTCCTTAGTTTGACATTCCGGTCTCGCACGAGGTTTACATGCAGATGGTCAAAAGGCCCCAAACTGACCGCAATGAACAAAAAAAGAAAAAAATTATTTGAATATAAAAAAAAAAACTTTTTTTATTGTACTGGGAGTAAGTTCGATCGTCGGTCCAGATAGGTGATTTGGATGGGAGATGGGAGACTAAGCAGTAATGTAAAACAATTAAGCACATTTCTATGGTCGCGTTAACAGCGCGCTGCTGATGCGAAGTCCTTATATGTATAGAATGTCATTGGTTGGTCTGGTCCCAAAGTCAAAGTTGTCTTATTTGATGGTCTGACTTACACCCAAGTATGCAACGCGATTTAAGTTTACAGCCTTTATATCGGAAATTGGATTTTTGTCCGACATAAATTAAGCTAAAACTTAAAAGGTTCCACTTTTGTTCCCGCCAGTACAACAAAATTGTGCACGGTTATTCGCGGACAAGCTGGCATTGTATACAGCGCGACTATTTTTGTGTTCGTCATCGCAGCGCGTTGGCGCGGCACAAAGAGAAACACCCTGTAACTTAGCTTAGTACGAATGAGTTGTCGCTGGTTTGAGTGCAGTGTGCTAATTCTTGGTTCTATTTAGGTCAATCTGTAAGTACTTGGAGATGTGTTGATTGTTAAAGAACATGTATCATGCATTTACAGTGCACTGGAGCGCATGCCGTTGCCTCGTCGATGCCCACGCACGCCCGTGGGTTCACATTGACACACAGTAACATTTGAGAGATGCTTTAGAATAGATCTCAACGAGTTACTTCAGAAGAACCTTTTGACGGCAAACTATTTGCAGTTTTCTACAGGTGTTTGTAACTTTGTGACTTACTTCTAAGATGGCATATATTTAGAACTAGCTTTTGCCCGCAAATTCGTCTGCTTTACCTGGATAACAAGTACCCTATGTGTTAATCCAGGCCATGGTCTATCTGTATGCCAAATTTCATCACAATCCGTGCAGCAGTTTTTGCGTGAAAGCGGAACAAACATCCATCCATACTTACAAACTTTCGCGTTTATAATATTACTAATGTTAACCCGCGACTTCGTCTGCACAAATTATATGCCAGATTTTAAGTCAGATCATATGCTATCAAACAAAAAAAGTTGCATCAAAATCGGTTCAGTAGTTTTTACGTGATGCTCGTTCAAACAAACAAACACACAAACAAACAAACAAACAGACAGACAAAAAATCCAAAAATTGGTGATATGGAATCAGGGACCCCTAAAACCATATCGTAACTTTTTTTTGTTAATATCTTCAATGTGTGTACAGACACACTCTTGTTAAAGTTTTATAATAGTTTAGATTAGAAGTAGGATTTGTAGGTAGACTATACGAACATGCATGAAAGGACTAATGAATGTGGAGGAAGCTAGAGAGGTTTGTCAGGATCGTAGCAGGTGGCGTTCCGTTGTCTCTGCCTACCCCAGTGGGAGATAGGCGTGAGAATATGTATTGTATGTATACAGGGTGTAACAAAACACCATAGTTATATTTAACGGGGTGGTTTAGACCATCAAACTGAACAAATTTCTCTACGTGACATCGAAATCGCGAAAAAAAAAATCAGCTCTGATACATTTTGGTCGAGTAGGATCTCAGTTATGAAGCAGCAGTTTTTTTTTGCGATCTCCTATGTTGTTCCCATAGAGAACGTTGTTGTTCAGTTTGATGGTCTGAACATTGCCTTAAAAGCGGTCAGCATATTAAGTTGGTCCTTTATACTTAAATACACGGTACTTATCTTATTTTGTCAGTGCCTATGAATATATGATAGCTTGAATTTTCAATTAAAACCCTCTACAGGGTGAAATTGATATCATTGGCATCCTTTTAAACTAAGAACCCATCAAACTGAACAACTTTTACTATTGGAGCAAACCGATCGGAACAACTAAAAAATCAGCTGTCCCATACTAAACTGCAATGCCTACTCGACTCAAATATATGCAACAGCAGATTTTTTTCTGCTCCGATCGGTTTGCTCCCATAGTAAAAGTTGTTCAGTTTGATGGGTAGACTCTTAGTTTAAAAGGATGCCAATGATATCAATTTCACCCTGTATAGCCCAGTACAGCCATAAATGAATTATGAATTATTATAGAATCCGTCTGTACCTGTAGAATCCAAAACCAACAAATACTGGAAGTCGGGTCTGCGCTCAAAAGTGTCCGAACCAAAAGAGCACCAAAACGTATAAAAGTAAAGTAAAAAAGAAAAGTATAAAGTAATAAAGTATATTTGTTTGTTTGTTTGTTTGTTTGTTTATAAAGAGAAGCAATTAGGTCAGTCTCGGACACGTTTTTCGACAATTTTGTACTAGCCCCTGCGTCCATTAATTTGTATGTCAATGCCAACAAACATTGAACCTTCTTTTTTGTCTCAAGAAATCCTCTACCTTACACCCAAACCGAGTCAGTTCAATATAATTTGATTGGACCGTAAGGTACCTACGTGACAAGGGAATGAAGGTGGTATACTGTTTCAAAGAAAGCTCAGAGAGACGAAAATGGCGGCTCCTGAAATGTCTTGACCTTCAAATATGGTCGAATGTTGGTGGAATACTAAATAGTGAATAGTTTCGAGGATAGTAACGTGGCTCTTTTAGACGAAGTTAACCATTAAGTTAGCCATATTGGCTATGTGCGAAGTGGGTGTTGGGAACTGTCAAGTCGATCGCAGCGCACACTGTGGCAGAAATTTGTACTTCTGACGGCGAAGCTGAGTCAGATTTGCTTGAATCTATGCAAATCCGCACACTCATTCAATACTCAAATATCCAAACCAGCAAATACTATTACTTAAAATTCGGCAGGGATGTTTTTATTGCCATCTAGATGTTCACAAAAAAAAGATTTTTCGCAATTCAACCCCCAAAGGTGTGAAAATGGTGGTGAAAGTTTGTATGAGAATTTTGTAACAAAGAATGGGAATCCCAGCTAGTTAGTTATTATAACATTTTTAATATAGTCAATATTGCTCATTTATTTAGTTTTTACTTTATTTTAAATTAAAATAACAATCTTTATCCTAACATTTTATGTACAAATAATCCACGGGGCCGTAGTGCGCTAGATGGCGCTAGTGTCGTGCACACAGCCAATTGCAGAGCTATCTTTCTTTCTTATCGTGTGGGCAGAGCCCTGGTGTCAGAGTTTTTTCAGACCGCCTTACGGCCTCTGACGTGTTTTTTATGGAACGACTACCGCCTGAGATAGAAGCCGGGACCAATGGTTTAACGTGCCATCCGAAGCAAGGAATCATCTTTCTTTTCAGACAATCAAGACTAAGTGTCCCCCGTGGGAACCGAACCCACGACCTCCGTATCAACAGCTCAATGCTCTTAAGTCTTAACCATTAGATCACGGAGATTCTTATCTCTTTAACTGCATCCGTGGTCTTATGTTTAAGAGTATTTTGGGATCTCGATACAGAGGTCGTGGGTTCGATTCCCACGTTCACTATGGGAGCAAACAAGAAAAAGCAAAAAAAAAATTGGCTGTTTGATATATATTTGAGTCTAGAGTTCTAAACTCTAGGTAGGCAGCCTTGCAATTTAGTATGAAGAACAGATTTTTTTTTGCAATTTCATGTTTGCTCCCATAGTAAAAGTTGTTCAATTTGATGGTCTGAACCGCCCCTAAAAATTTTGAAAGTGTCTTACAAAATCTTTTAATATTTCCCTACTAAATCTATGGGAATTTAATTTAGCGTTTTCTGAGAGTTCTAATACCTCGACCGGTTGACCCTATAGAGACTTAATTATGTTCTTTATCTGTAAGAGGATTGAATGGGATAAAAAAAAAGTTTTGTGAAAATTGCAGATTTTTTCAATGACTGTACATTTTTTTCAAAATCTTTGAATGCGGAAGTAAAAGGCTCCAAAAGTTAGAATTAGTCTCCTAAGAACGTTTTCTTGTAGCTGTAAATGCTTCTGGTAGCTGCCTTTTGTGTCCCATCTCAACTTTCCAACCTGTAAAATTACGTATGTTGTGCTCGCAATAATTTACACAAAAATTGCTCGCTCGCTTCGCTGTGTACCGCATCTTTTTAAATCTGAATTGAAACTTATAATGCTACAAATCGTATTCATTTATAAATTCCGTGGCATCAGAACCAATAGCCTAAACTTTTAAGTCTCTACATTATGTTACGTGACTGTATTTCGAGATTTTACCGCAACATAACGTATTTATAAAAGTGAAAATAAATGGAAAACGTCGTTCAGGATCTTCGGAATCTATTTAGTGGAACGTGATGTTTCTCTACAAAGTTTTTTATGTTATTGAGTTTTTATTTTGGCTTCAATAAATTAGATTTATAGGATTGTGGTAGAACGTTTTCGTTTTTGCTTTTTAAACATCTGGTAACAATCTTTTGGGATAAGTTGTTTAGGGGAATAACATAGTATTAAACGACTTCTAACAATGTCAATCTAGTCGAATTGATTGACATTGTAAGAAGTCGTTTAATACTATGTTATATTGATCTGATACGAGATAACTTGGGCATTTCTTGTTTGTCCGTTTTCGATGACTCTTGTTGCGTTCAATCTTTATCACTAAGCAAGAGCGGGTGTTAAAGTAAACAGTTGCATTAGTTAAAGGGTTGATTTTACCTATGATATTGAATAACTTTCCCTAAGAAAGCTATAGGAAATTCGTAAAAAAAATATTGGTCCTCCCATGCTAAATGTAATCATCTGTTCGAACTTTTGTATGAAAAGTCGAAAAAAAAAATTGTGTTTTTCCTGTAGGTTTCTTAGGGAAAGTTGTTCAGTATCATGGATACAATTACCCCTTAAAGTAATGCAACTGTTTACCCTAACACCCTGTATTTGGAGCACTGTATTTCCTGCCTTTGGCATTTGTGTGTTTTAGGCGTAGGTCGTCGTAATCTCAAGGAATCTTGGTCAGCCAGAAAGCACGCGATTTACACAACCATTCGCGAACCCACTCGCCGATCGACTCATTTGTCTCATTAGAGTTTATACCCAACATTTAGGGCCGATTTCGGCATACATTGCTTGCTTTGATCGCTACACTTTAAAAAAGAGAGAACAAATCGGTCCTATTATGTTGGGTAATGGTGTCGATTCGAACTGTGCCACGACTTAACTTAACTAAATTTATTTCTGTCACTTTCTAAAATAAGATTAAGAAAACATACAGAAAACCAACAACTGAATTCAGTGCTGTCAAAGTGACGTTACTCGCCCAAAAACGCCTAAAATAAGATGGCATACATTATGAAGGCATCATGTTTTGGGCGTGTAACGTCACTTTGACAGCACTAAAGTCAGTTGTTGGTTTTCTGTCTCTTTTTTTTTAACGCTCACAGGCACATACATTGTAATGATCCCAAGAAAGCACTATTTATAGGCTGTTTATTATGGAAACCATACAACAACGGCACAAACATATAAACATCCATGACCGAACCGGGATTCGAACCCAGGACTCTGGTTTGGCAGTCCGGCGTGGTAACCATTACACAAACCGGGTCGTCTTCTTAATGTTATTTCAGAAAGTGACAGGAATACATTTAGTTAAGTTAAGTCGTGGCACAGTTCGAATCGATACCAATGTAATTGCTGCTTTAACCTGTTGTCCGCGGGCCTCAGTCCTGAGTAATGGATCCTTTTTCCCGGCGAAAGAAGGTCAAGCTTTCAAAGTTTCACACCAAAATGACAGTTAAAAGTATAAAACTGTTTGTTAAGTTTAGTTACATAGTTACAAAGTTGCAAACTTAAAAAGTTATAATTGAAACAATAAAATGTGTGTAAAAAGAATGCTACATAAACGTTAAGAGGGTACGAGCCTCCAGTGCTGCTCAATCGTATTTGTTTTAATTCAAATACAACATTTCCTAAAACAAGAATAAGTTTTTCTTGAATCAAATTAAAGATTGAAAAATTCAGTCTCGGGCGGGACTTGAACCCGCACCCTTCCAAACCGGGGAAGTGCGTTATATTTGAAGTTTTTCTTGGTTTTCGATTTATCAAAACATGGATTACTATTTAAGCAAATCCTTAATCTTACTAATATTATAAGTGTCAAAGTTTAGATGTTTGGAAGTTTGTCATAAAACGGCTAAACGGGAAACGGGGTTTGGATGAAATTTGGCATACAGATAGAATATTATGTTCTGGATTAACGCATAGAATACTATTTTAAGGTCCACATACGGCAACAGCTAGTGACAGATAAATTAAAAATATACTTACAATGAATACAATGTGAGAATCTTGTTTTTTTTTAAATGCATAATTATTAATACTTAAATAAATAAAAATTCGATTGAGAGTAGCACCGGAGACTCGGTACCCCCTTAAGAGAAAATTTATTTTTCAGGACAACCAGTTACAATGAAAAATATTACGTAGGTAATAAAATAAAAAGTTATTCGCGGACCGTAGTAGAAAAGTTTTAATAAAATTTAACGAGAAACTAACTCACAGATATTGTCGGTGATTCTATTTTGTGACACTTTCAGGTTAGGGCATAAGGTTTAGAATGGGTTGGATATTAATAAAAGTCTTCGGTCTATAAGTTAGGGGGATCCATTTGTCTGCAATAAGTAGCAAATACTCATAACGATGCTGGAATTTTTTTAAAGTACCCATAGTACGTTGCGGAGAGATACTGACCTTTTACGCCGCTTAAATTCGTCAAGTGTGACCCTAATGAACATGAAAGCAGTTGGTTGTGTTGCAGCTCTGGAGCAAGTAGATATCACCACCTTCAATAAGTACCTGTAAGCTGATGATGATGAAGTAAAACGTAAGAATGTAAACAAGTCTATAAATTTGCAAAAAAATCAATTTACTATTTTCAATATTCCTTTCGAACTCAACTTCACTCGTATTAAATCTTTAATATCGCAACGCAAAATAAACATCTGCAGAGATCAAATCTCAAGACGAAGCATCAATCTATACAAATACAGAGGGTAAACAGGGTGGGAGAGATTTAAATAAAAAAGAGATCAAACCGATCCGCTCCATGCAAAGTTTTCAATATTGCAACAACTTCCACGGATGCGGTGACGGTAGAGAGATGGACGGATAGACAGGGGCTTTTTAATAATGAATTTAAGTTTTTATGACGAAGACATTGCGATTAAGATACTTCTAGAGTCACGTTGCAGGTATTGACCCGAGCACACGTCTCGCGTGATTTCGCGCGTCGCGTTTTTGCCTGCCACGAGGCTCCGCAATCCTCAGTCTCTTCTTGTTCTTGTCCAAAAACAATCCCTGAGATTGAGATAGATTCTCCCATAAAATACTTGACACTGGCGGAAATGCAGTGCTAACGCACAAGCAAGAGTCCATCTAATTATAAATAAAAAAAATAAAAAGATACTTCTAACACCCATTCGACATTGACAGAAATGCAGTGCTACACACATCATCAGTCGTCACCGGCTGCTGGCCGTGCCGGCGGCGCGCACGGCGGCGCACCAACACTCTCCGCTCGTGCTCGCCCTCAGACGTCTCACCACGCTGCTGCAACACTCACCACAGTTTGACGTTTTTGCTGACCGCTGGTCTGATTGTTTACGAGAATGCCTGACCTTCTCTGAGAATGTCTAATTCGTAAGATTAGGTTAAGTTGGAGGAAAATTTAATATTCTTGTTTGATTTGTATAATTACTTACATAGCGTATTGGAGTTCCTCTGTGAAGCTGTGTAATTGTTTAATAAATAAAAAAAAAAAAAAAAAAAAAAAAAATCATGAAATAATAATATTTATTTGCAGATATGATATTACAAAGTGTTCTTAGCGTAATTAAACTAAAAGTTTGGCTTTATGCAGAGTGTAATGAAAAGTATCATTAACCTTTAAACCACTTACACTCAGTTGCAGAAACGCTCATTAGAGTTAATCCTCCATTAAATCTCTTGCTAGCTTTAACTACGTCAACCAGACAAAAAGTGACAGCAAGAGATTTAATGGAGGATTAACTTTAATGAACGTTTCTGCAACTGAGCGTAAGTATGGTCAGAACAAAAAAATCTGCTGTTCTATACGTTTAAGAAAAAATGATTTTTTTTGTTGTGACAGGTTTGCTCCCATAGTAAAAGTTGTTCAGTTTGATGGGTAGAGTACATAGTTTAAAGGTTAATTATACTTTTCCTTACACCCTGTATAACGATTTAAAGGAGCAAAAACTAAAAAGTGTAAAATAAAAAATAAAAGAATCAAAAACCCGACTGCTTGAAAAGTAAACTTTAAATAAAAACTGAAAAGAATTTTTAATGGGTCCTGACGGTTAAAGTCGCTTGAATTCATATGTTTTTTTTATAGTTTTTTACAGCATTTATTTAATGTTCACATTTTATTTACATAAGCAGTTACAATTTCTGACAAGCTCACTTAAATAAGACACTTATTCCTTGATCTTTGTACAACACCCATGGGTAAAAATGAGCTTGACTAAACAGCCAACAAGACTGCGACTCATTAAAATAAAGCGTAAACTTCTGAACATGTTGTTAAGTCTGGAAGCTTGGTGCCGAATCTTGGAGAACATTTATTGCAACGGTTCGAGAGTGGAACGCGACGACTGCTTGCTACGGAATTATTACGTGTTAAATGTATAAGGTTAAAGTTCATTTTGGTGTCTTTTTGGAGATGCAAAATTAGGGCTGCGATTATGATGGTGTTCGTTTAGTCATAGATTACAATCATCAGGGATGAACTTAAGTAGTTCGACATACCTGAAAATTAGGAAGCTGAAGTAACTCAGTAAGTAAGTAAGTAAGTGAAGTAAAGTAGTATATCTGCTGTCAACCGATGGCACAGTATAAGAAAGAGTTTACTACATATAGGGTCCTTCTTAATATGCTGACACTTTTTTAAGGGGATGATCAGACCATCAAACTGAACAACTTTCGCTATGGGACCAATATCGAAATAGCGAAAAAAAAAATCAGCTGTCCCATACATTTAGCTCGAGTAGGTTTGCAGTTTTGTATGGACGAGCAAATTTTTTTTTTCGCGATTTCGATGTTGGTCCTATAGAGAAAGTTGTTCAGTTTGATGGTCTGATCATCCCCTTAAAAAAGTGTCAGCATATTAAGAAGGACTGACCCTATACAGGGTGTACAATAAAATGGGACAGCTACTTAAAGGGGTGCTTCAGACCATCAAACTGAACAACTTTCTCTATGGGACCAATATCGAAATCGCGAAAAAAAAATCTGCTGTCCCATACATTTCAGTCGAGTTATGTTTGCAGTTTTGTATGGGAGAGCGGATTTTTTTTTCGCGATTTCGATATTGGTCCCATAGAGAAAGTTGTTCAGATTGATGGTCTGAAGCACCCCTTTGAGTAGCTGTCCCATTTTATTGTACACCCTGTATAGTACGGACACTCCCTGCCCCCCACCAAGTTTAAGAGCCTATGTCGAAAAATAATTTTAGCGAAACGGGCGTGTGATAGCTTATATTACTACCAGATGCGAGAGAAAGAGATGGGGCGGCGCGCGCGCCTGGATCGAATCAAGCGAAAAAACAAACTTTATTTAATTGTGATTGTACTATTTATGTAAGTTCAACTCTGCTCTAATCAAAACTTAGATAATAGCAATCTCTTTTTTTTAAATCAAGTCTCATGTTTCTATTATTCACCGTTTAGCAGTTACAAGCGTTTATAGACAAAAACGGAGGCTACTTTGGCTTGTTTTTCTATCGAGAAAATTTGTCTTAATCGTGTTTTGGCTCTAATCAAAACTTCAATTATATGTTCAATTAACACATATCCGCAAATCATACTCCTACTGTTAGTACTTCATGATATATGGAGCTTTGAAGAATCCTATTTTTTTACATAGCCCCTTAACCTCACCCCCGCTTGGTAGGAAGCTTGGCAATGGCGTATTCCTGTCTCGCTAGCACTCATTCAGTATCGCATAATGCTTACCTCTTCTTGTAAATTTTCCTACAATGTATGGTATGCCGATAAGGAGTTCTAGTTCTAAATTCTAGAATGGAGACTTCAAACTAGCAGGTGTAGTGTATGAAGCCCTCTAGTGCATCAACGGCCAACGACCTGAGAAAGGTAGCCGGGAACGACTGGATGAGGAACATCCTACTGGACCCACTAGTTGTACTAAACAGTGGTACCAGTACCAACAGTCTGTAAGGGGAAGGCCAAAGGTGTTCTGTGGCGCACGTATGAGAGGCCCATGCTCAGCAGTGGACGATGGCAGGCTGATGATGATAAGCCTGTCTGAATACATAACCCCAAAGATTCTCTCGCTCTAACCCTTCTAAACAAAAGAGCACTGACTGGCTATTTTGGACGATAAATAATTTACCTTAGAACAGTTCTGGTGGGTGAGGCTAAAGAAGTGTAGCTAAGAGAGTTCTTTTTACATACTTACAACTAGAGCGAGAAATACTTGCTAAGGATATGAGCTAGGGAGGTTTAAGAGGGAAGTGTGCTAAGGATATGAAATATGGATGTATGCTATGGATGCGTAAAAGGTACGAGGAGAATAGATTCATTGGAGAGCGGAGCATATAGTAGCTAAGCTAAGCACACGAACATCACTTTACATCGTTCATCTACCTCGCATAGCTTCTACAGGGTGAAATTGATATCTTTAGCATCCTTTTAAACTAAGAGTCTACCCATCAATCTGAACAACTTTTACTAAGCGACAGGAGCAAAACAAATCTTCTGTTCAATACTAAACTGCAATTTATTTTATTTATTTATTGTTTTGCTCCCATAGTAAAAGTTATTCAGTTTGATGGGTAGACTCTTAGTTTAAAAGGATGCTAATGATATCAATTTCACCCTTTATATTCTTCGCACTAGCTGTTGCCCGCGACTTCGTACGCGTGGACTTGGGACTTGTTTATGGGTTTCTTTTTGTGGCCTATATAATATTTATCAAGTGGACAGCCAGCCTTTGTTGGCCGGCGACTAGTCGTTCAATATGCAATGACTAATACTTGACATTATGACTTCTAAATCTAGGTGTAACTAAATTTTAAACATGTTTCTCATAGTCAATGAGGTGCGTACATAAAGTTTTACTAGCGTAGCGTAGTTGCTGAAAGACTCTTGAACTATTATTGTGGTATTATTTATTTTAGTCTCAACTGTAGGGATTCTGTCTCATATTATTCCTCATGTACAAACATAAGTACATAAACAAGTCTATTCGAGGAGTGCAAATAAACAATAATATTTACGTTTATAAACTTACTTACTACTTACTTTAGTAATTTAGTAATGAATGAATCACAAATACCACAGTTTATGAAAGAGTATCTAGTACTACATACAGTATGGACACTCCCTGCCTCCCACTACCCACCAACTTTTTACCTCACCCCCTCTGGTTACTTCCGTGGTTACCAGTTAAAATTGACACCACAAGTGACACGCTAGAATGTATGTTATCGAAACAAAGATAATCTCAGTACGAAGGATAAAAACTCTTTTCGAATAGAGCATAGCATAGCATAGCATATGCTCACGACTATATTCCCCGAAGGGGTAGTCAGAGATATCACTGGACCGAGTTTCGGTACTACTAGTGAAACGTGGATGTTCGAATAGAAGCGGGTGTAATTTCGTTTTATTTACGCAGCTAACCTTGTCAGCACATGGCTAGGGCTACAGCCCTAGACTCCGTTTCGCATGTGCTGACGTCATCTTGTTTTCTGCTCAACGAAACATGTTGAAAATGATGCTGCACCACAGCCCGGACACAGCATACAAAAATTTGAAATTAAGAAAATGACGTCAGCATTTTTTTTTAAATTAACTGTGGGTTTGCTCTTGACCTCAATCCAGTCCTCAGGACGAAGATGGGGTCGTAGATGTAGCGAGCTTACCCAGAAGATGCCTATTCACTCAAAATGAAACTCACTCACTCATTATAGACGGCCCGGTAGCACAGTCGGTAGTGAACCTGCCTGCTGTGCCGAGGGTCGCGGGTTCGAATCCCGTAAGGGACAAATATTTGTATGATGAATATGAATATTTGTACCCGAGTCATGGATGTTTGTATCTATATATGTATTCTATATCGTTGTCTAGTCATCATAATACAAGTCCAGGCTAGATTCTGGTACTTTAAATGTGACTAGATAATTTGTGTGACAATGTCCAAGATATTTATTATTATGTATCTCTTGTTGGTATTTCTCGGGCCGAAGCCCGGACCTTTGGAAGGCTTGCGTGGGGACACAGGTCCAACACGTAGAGGCCCCTTAGATACACTTTTATCTAAATGCAATGGGATGCACCAACCGTGGTCTATCTCTGAATGCATTATGAAAATGCACCAGAAGACATATCACGTTCGGTGCAGAGACTATTGTAGGAAGGACAAAATAAAACTCGGGTTATGGGGGTGAACTTGGTGGGCCGGGAAATCTGGGTTATTGCGGAGAGACTCGGGACGCCTGCCGTAACAAATGTCTCTAAGTTTGTCAAAAATGGCAGACGGTGACTTGCCAACTCATTTGATGGGCCCCCCAAAATGGCCGCTCGCAAGGAGCGACAAGGCGGCAACATCTAGTGAGCGGCTAAGGTTGTAGAGAGGTGAGTCTGCGGGTGCCAGTTTCCGGTGCTAAGCGCACCAGTCAGCAGGCCCCCGGCGTTATGACATTTTACACTTCCAACCTGGAGCATAGGTTCCGCTCTTGCGACTCCACTCCTGGCCGGCCGGTTAAGGCAAGACAGGAGGTGAGGGCCAAATCAATCCGGGCCCTCTGGAGAATCGGGTCCGTGGTGTCGCTAATCACCAACAGCTCGCCACAAGCTGCCCTGCGGGCTTATTATTATTATTATTATTGTATCTCATGTTGGTATTTCTCGGGCCGAAGCCCGGACCTTTGGAAGGCTTGCGTGGGGACACAGGTCCAACACGTAGAGGCCACTTTGAGACACTTTTATTATATTATTAAAGGAATTCGGGTTGTAAGTACTCGGAAATACTGACGCAGGTAAAGGCATTCCACTCCTTGGCTGTGCGCATTACAAAAGATTCAGAAAGGCGCTTACAAAACCAACGAAATTGAACCTTAAGTCTTCTTCGTAGGTAACGAGGAACCAGAGCGCGGTAACCAGAGGGTGATAGAGGGGGTGAGGTAAAAAGTTGGTGGAAGGAAGGGAGTGTCCATACTGTATATAGCAATAGATACTCTTTCTTATACTGTGTCTGCACAACAGCAGGAGCAAAGTTCGTGCCATTGTCGGAGCCCTCACCGATACTACGTCACAAGTACGATGATGCACATTGCACATGCACAAGATGGAGCTCACCCCCAGCTGCCGAGCATGCGAGAGATGGAGGAAACAATGGAACATATTTTGTATCTATACAGGGTTTAAAATTAAATGGGACACTTACTTAAGCCTAACCCTCCCATCTGCAAGCCTCTCTTTCTTACAAGCAAACTTTTGCAATTAGCCATCCCGCTTCAATTGCGCGGCTCCGGTCAGAATTTTCCGTTTTCTTTGAAAACCTGTATGATTTTTTATGAATTTTCAAAAAATAAGAAAACCACATCATCTTATATTGTATTGTGAAGAATATTGTAAATTTTCATATTCTTCTGATCAACAATGTAAGAGTAAAACGGTATCAATTGGAAAAAAGAGGTGACTTTGGAGTCGTTTTTCTTCAGTTTTATTAATTAAAATAGATTTCGAGAACATTTCCTGTAGATTGTTCAGTTTTGTTTTCTGCTTAAAAAGTGCCATAGTTAATGTATAAAATGGTTACAAAGTTACTCAAAACCGGTCGGATGCCCCTTTCAGACCATCCAACTGAACACGCGATTTTTTTTTCGTGGTTTCGATGTTGGTGCTATAGAGAAAGTTGTACAGATTGACGGTCGGATCATCCTCTTAAAAAAGTGTCAGCATATTAATAACAACCCTATATTATTATTAACTAAATCTTAAATTTAAAAATCCAAGCATTTATTAATATCTGTTTTAGTTTAGATCTTAAAACTCATTGGAACTAGGTACCTCCACTCACACCCAATTCAGCAAAACAATGACACGATCTCCAGAATCAACGCAAAGTTTCGATGTCTCTTCGTGTCAGTTCCTAAATTGTTTCGCGGAAAGAACTCGGCGAAGAGCTTAGTGTAATGATACGAAAGTGATGCCATTTGTGCCGCGCCGGGATAACAACTTGAGGGACACTGATTTCCAAGGCTAAACGAATTATTGGCCAGATGAAGGAAAAAACTGCCCCACGCTATACTAGAAGTATACTAGAGTATGGTTTGTCTACACGCTCGCGACGCGCCTTCACTGCGTAGCAAATGATTTCTTCCCACGCTTTTCAGAGAGCGAACGACGCGTAGCAACTCGCGCGCAAGTAGAGAAATCATACTAAGAGGGGAAGCATGTCATCCCAGAAAAAGCGACAAAGATTGAGTCGTGTCTCTGTTTTGTTACTTTAGGTATGAGAAAGAGTGCACGCATGACGGTTTTCTTTTTTTATCGTGAGTGGCATGCTAGCCCTGACAAAACGAGAAAAATCAAGATTTGTGCGTGCGCAAGACGGTTTTCTCGTTTTGTCGCTAGTCCTACTGTAGGCCTCACATGCCACCCCCGAGAAAACGATGAAAATCGAGATGTGCCTCTTCTTTATTATTTTGCGTATGCCGAAAAGAGCGCGCATGACGGTTTTCTCGTTTAAACGCTTTGTAGTGGGTGGCATGCTAGCCGTGCAGGTATAATACAGGGTGTAACAAAACACCCTAGTATAATACTTAATGGGGCGTTATAGACCATTAAACTGAACAACGTTCACTATGGAGCCAACTTCGAAATCGCGAAAAACAAAATTGCTGTTTCATACAAAACTGCAGTATCGACAAAGAATATATACGGTATCGACTCGACTAAAATGCACAGATAGCTCAATAATCATCGACTCAAATGGACACCAGATTTTTTCCGATTTATACAGGAAGATTATTTTATCACCATCCAAATTTTTTCTACATGTTTGGTATCACTTATAGAACCCATTTCATTTAAAAAAAGGGCAGGTCAAAATTGCACATTTAAAAATTTTATCCTACAGAATTTTACCTAAAGCTTGGTCATCGAGTTTCGTATTCGTACCGAGCGGGTGCTGCAGGACCGGGGGGCGGAGCCCTAGCTTCAGAGTCCCACGCATTGTAAACTTAACAGGAACACACAAGACTTTCAAAACATTGTTAAAATGTTATACTAGTCCCTTATTTTGTTTATTTTTGTTCAATGACACGGTTATAATAAAGTACTCTTTGAATGACACAATGACACATAATAAACTTTTTCTAAAAATTAAAAGGCTCTGACCCAAAGAAAATTACTGACCACAGAGATTCGTTCGTTAGTTTTCGTTCTTGAAAAGCAAAGTTCTAAATTCGAAAAAGCGCGCGAAATCGGGTCGAGTGGTAGTAACTATTAATAAGTAATCTGTGGCACAGGTAGGTGCGTACTGTGTCCAGTCGAATTGTTTTTCTTAAGACATTTTTGCGTAATCATATCTCAATATTTTAGTACTGAGCGATACTAAAAGAAAAAACACGTATCGATTTTTTTCATAAACAAACATTTTATTAAAATTTGGATGGTGATAAAAAAATCTTCCTGTATGTTTGCTCCATATTGAAAGTTGTTCAGGTTGCTGGTCTGAAGCACCCCTTTTAGTATTACTAGGGTGTTTTGTTACACCCTGTATTTTATCTCACTACGAACGGGAGCTGGTGCAGACAAAGTCGCAGACAAAATCAAGTAATTCCCTAAATAGAAAGCAGTTCATTTAACATAAGGATGGCAAAGTTACATTATAGGATGAAAATTTAAATTTGAAACTTCACCGCCAAACTAAACTAAGTCTTACTGTCTGAGGTTAAAGTTTCAAATTGCATTAAAGTTTCAGTATCAGAGATCACAAAACTGTTTGAACGTGACATAAGAACACATTTGAATTTAAAGTTTTGGATGTGTACGCCGATGTACACCATCTGTACGCCGATGACCTCCAAATCTATCGTCACTTTAGGGCTGATGACGTCATTGAAGCCATCGATGAGGTAAATAAAGACCTGGGGCGTATCAGTACTTGGGCTGACTCCTTTGGTCTTATGGTCAATCCTGCCAAATCACAGTCCATGATCCTTGGCAGTAGATACATGAGCAACCGTCTACATGCGTCTACCATTCCATCGGTACTTTACAATGGTGTCATCATCCCTTTGAGTAAATCTGCAAAAAATCTTGGGGTCACGTTTGATCCCAACTTATCTTGGTCCGCTCACATAAATCAGGTTAGCCAAAAAGTGCATTACTCCTTCCATTCCCTTAAACATCTCCAAAATTTCCTCCCTTTCAAAACCAGAGTCTCCTTAGCCCAATCCCTCATCCTTCCTATCATAGACTATGCCGATGTGTGCTATCTTGATGCCACAGAGGAACTTGTAAATAAATTAGAGAGACTCCAAAATTTGTGCATCCGTTTCATTTTTGGACTGCGCAAATACGATCATGTATCAGACTGCAGGAAGCAGTTGAAATGGCTTCCTATTCGTGATCGCAGGAACTCTCATATCCTCTGTCTTCTGTTCAACACTCTCCACAATCCTTCTGCTCCTACCTACCTCCGCGAACGTTTTTCCTCCTTCCGGCCTCCTGACAAACCCTGTAGATCACACCTCCGCACTCTCCTTAATATCCCGTCCCACACCACTGACTTCTACTCCTACTCCTTCACTGTCCATGCTGCCCGCCTGTGGAACTCTCTTCCCGCAAGTATAAGGGACTGTCCAACAATCGGTACATTTAAAAAGAAAGTTAAAGATCACTATCTTTCTCTGCCATAAATTAGGTTTATGTATTTATTATACTTATTTATGTAGGTATTTATATATTGGTATGTTTGTAATATATTTATTTGTTTATTTTCTTTTGTAGTTTAAAATTAGGTATAAATTATCAATTAAGTTATTGTTCAGATTAGATTGTGTTTTTAGTTTATTAATTTCTGTGAATTGTGTACACCTTGCCTGCCTCACTTTCTAAACTTTTTCCTTATAATGGGTCTGCTGGAAGAAATCTCTTCAGAGATAAGCTCGCCCTTTGTACTATTCTATAATGCTGTGTTATTCTGTTTTTTTTCCGTGTGTACAATAAAGTATTAAATAAATAAAAAAAATAAAAATAAATTACATTTGACAACTCATGTCACTTACTCTATTCCGTAAGGTATAATATCTTTATGAAATAATCTGTGGTGATAGCTTCAAAAAAAGATTTGACGTTGTGTGCTTCAAGCTCCTATATTGAATAAATTATTTTTGACTTTGACTTTGAACGTTTGTATGAAAAGTCGATGTTTTTGCGAATTTCCTATAGGTTTCGTAGGTAAAGTTGATCAATATCATGGGTACAATCACCCCTTCTTCTTCTTATCGTGTGGGCAGGCCCTGGTGTCCGATTTTTTTCAGACCGCCTTACGGTCTCTGACGTCGTTTTTATGCACAAAAACCACCCCTTAAAGTAATGCAACTGTTTACCCTAACACCCTGTCTAACAATTAAAAAGCCTTGTAATCTTTTCTTTGTTGTTTGCATATAAAGGGTTAAATTGATATCATTAGCATCCTTTTAAACTAAGAGTCTACCCATCAAACTGAACAACTTTTACTATGGCAGCAAACCGATCGCAGCAACTAAAAAATCAGCTGTTGCATACTTTTTTTTTTGTTGCTCCGATCCATTTGCTCCTATAGTAAAAGTTGTTCAGATTGATGGGTATATGCGTAGTTTAAAAGGATGCTAATGATGTCAATTTCACCCTGTATACAAACAAATAAGGACAAGTAGCCTTTTACACGAATAGTACCTACTTAGTTAAAAACATTTTAGCATTTACGAAACAATAGCAAAAAGAAACTGGGTCGTTTTAGCAAAATCAGCACAATCTCGCTCCATAATCCACAGCGCGACTCATTCGGACTATATAGCCCAGTCATTCTACGGCGTTTTTTTAGGAGGGGTGGCGTGGGGAGTAATTTTCAATGAGACTTTGTAACCGGTTCCATTTTGGGACAAAAAGATTATCTGAAAACATATTTTTAAAAAAATCGCTACGCAACATAGAAATCAAAATTGTATCTTCCAGAAGGCTTTTATCTTTATAATATTATTACCAGTGCACTCATTTTAATTAGATTTAACAATATAAATTATTTTTAAGGAATAAAATAAACATTGACATTTTTAAAAATGAGGTATTCATTAGAAAATTCTAATTTTATTTTCAAAGCCTTATAAGTAGACAAAAATTTAAGTATGTATAATGGTAAAGCCTTAAAAATTTGCAAAAATATTATCGTCAGGTTTTTAAAACGAGATAAATGCTAAATTTTAAATTTGGGACTGCAGCTGAAGTAATTGTTTTTCAATTTTGGTACAATTTTAGGCTCAAATTGGCTGCCGAAAAAAAAAATCATTTATTAATTAGTCCCGGCTCAAACCGTAAAATGACTGGGCTAAGTGAGACTCATTTGGACTACGGAACCATCTGTTGGCAGGGTTCCGTAGCAAAGGTACGCTAAATACGCTGTTACATAAACTTTGTTAGAAACGGCCTGCTTAAACGGTTGGGGAGCTATTGTAGTGTCTGAGAGATAATTTACATTAGTTAATTAATGATAAAAAGTCACCGATGATATTAATTAATATTTTAATTTAAGGAAATGTTAAATGTAGGCATTGCTACAACTAATTCATTAAAAAAAAGTTAGTAGTTGTGGCGATATGTTACTAAATGAATTACGTTCGTGAGTTTATACGGGGTATTAGCCCGAACAACCATTTGTTACCAGTTCGGTCGACGTGTAGTAACATTACTACTGGTAACAAATGGTTGTATGGGAGGGTAAACAGTTGCACTACTTTTTCGCGATTTCGATGTTGGTGCCATAGAGAAAGTTGTTCAGTTTGAAGGTCCAATCATCCCCTTAAAAAAGTGTCAGCATATTAAGAGGGCTATCAGAGTCCAGTGGCGCCCTCGTCACAATAATAAAGATTTCTCAATAAAGAAAGTCTAAATTAAAAAAGTGCCCACTAGATAAACTGCAAAAGCCTTCAAGCTATTTTCATAGAATACTTTTATAGGTTTTTTAAAGGTTTAAACATAAAAATTTTGAAAAAAAGAAAAAAACTACCGCTTTTGTTTTTATTCGAAATTGTCTAAAAATGGAATGTTTCGAACCTATAAAAGTATTGTATGTATAACAACGGCTTGAAGGCTTTTGTAGTTTGTCAAGTGGGCACTTTTTTAATATAGGCTAGAAATCTTTATTATTGTGACGAGGGCACCACTGGACTCCCATAGCCCTCTTAAAAAAGTGTCAGCATATTAAGAAGGACCCTGTATGTACAAAAAAATGATATTTGGCAGATTCGTGTTCCTGCCATTGACCTATTAGGTACTAGAGGTGACACTGCTCTTCTCTATCACCATACTTACCTCACATAGTAAATAGCTAGATTATCTTTCAGACCGTGCTCCAAGAATAGCGTCCCAAAGCTAACGACACTATTATCAAGATATTCCTTATTCAGTTGACTATAAAGCCGGTTTTTATTGTTAACTTTGTGACACAGAGCTCGCTTATTTGGTAATGCTCCCTAATGTTCTCTTTGTATGGCAATATGCAAGGTCTTTAATGTGAACATAATTACAATACAAGAAATAAAAATTAATTTCAACTCATTAAGGCTGCAACGAGCCTATTGTGCTGCCCCCAATCGTATTTTATTTTATTTCTAAACAATAAAACAATATTTCCAAAAAACAGGAATGTCACATTGTATTGTAATCATTGCTTATTTTCAATTGCCCCTTTGGGGGAGTGGGATGGAAAAGAATTTCAGCATTTTCAATGTTTTTAGTTGGTTTATACAGGGTGTTACAGAATTAAAAATAAAAATGTAAAACTTTTAAGGTTTTTTAGATTAGACCATAAAACAAATTTCACTATGGGACCAACATCGAAATCGCGAAAAAAAAAACAGCTATCCTATACATTTATCTAGCTCGAGTAGATTTTTAGTTTAGTAATTTTTTTTCGCGATTTTCATATTTGTCCCATAGTGATAGTTGTTCAGTTTGATGGTCTGAAGCACCCACATAAATGTTTATTTGTATTTTTGTAACACCTTGTATTACTACACGTACTTAGGTTTGTTGTGTAGTTTCGTCTCGCACACTTTTTTCGAGAATTTTGTACTAGACCCTATGGCACTAGAATACTATGGACGCCCCGTCCATAGTATTCTACGTCAATGTAGATTCTCTTATACCCGCCCGCTCTTCTCCATCCCGCGTATGTCGCATGACATTACTTTGTTGCTTCACCTCTAGGTACACACGGTGACATATCAAGCTATACAAAACCAAAATAAGCTGGCCGCGCGGAGGTCGAGTAACGTATAACGACGCGCGGCCAGCTTATGTTGGTTTTGTTAAAGCTTGATGTGTCGACGATATCTGTGCTGTTGCATACATTTGAGTCGCGAACTCGCGCGTCGACATTGCAGTTTAGTATGGAACACCTGATTTTTTATTTCCTCCGATCGGATGGCTCCCATAGTAAAAGTTGTTCAGTTTTATGGGTAGACTCTTAGTTTAAAAGGATGCTAATGATATCAATTTCACCCTGTAAATACGTAATACATGCTCAACGGTTCATGCTAATAATATGCAAAAATCGATTCAGTTTTAGCTTCCAGTGTCTTTCCACTAAGAACCAATCAAGCATTCTAATCTTTACCTTTTATGTCCTAGTTTATGACCCATTGTCCTGCTAAATTACATAGAAGTTAAAATCGGCAAGTAAGCTCATTCAACAAGTCTCGTTTTTCAAGTCAATTTAAATCTTATTACTGGTTGGCAAAGATCAAATTGTAGGACTTTAAAAAAATTTATCGTTCAAATACACGAAGTCCCATTTCCCAATTCAATTTCATCTTTATGACTTGTGAGTAAGGATTAATTAAAAGGACTTACAAAGCAGTACTAAAGGCAATACAATAAAATTTACTGACCCGTTCATTGTTACGAAAATGGGTTAGGTTTCGATCGAATTTTACAATGCATCGGATTTTGAGGTGAATGGCTCACAATTATAATGTTGGTTTTGTTTTGGTATACATGGCGTAGCGTGGATTTCTGCCGCCCGGGGCACAGATCGATTTTGCCGCCCGCAAAATTCAAAATTCAAAAAATTCAAAATTTTTTATTCAATTTAATATCATATATAGATAGCTTTTTGACGTCATTTTTTGACTCTACCACCGCGTCGGAAGGTGTTCCGTTGAGAGAAGATGCGGCCAGAAACTCTACAACACACATCTTTTAAACAAAACAAAATGTACAAAGTACAATTAAAATACAATATTGCATAGGGTGTAAAATTGTCAAGAATTGTCCCCTTATGAAGACCTACACAAAAAATGACAAATGAACAATGACAAATTTTTGCACAACTTTGTTGTGGCCAGACCTCTTTTTGTTTATCCCTGCATAAATCGAATCTTAGAGCGATCGAAGCGACCTCGAATTTTCTCCTCAATACTAATTGGTTGGAGCCAGAGCGTTTTATATACAAAATATGTAATCAACTGAGTACAAGCTATGGATCCAGCAAAGCAAGCTCGACATTTTTAGCCACTTTTTTGGTGTGGTCATAAATCAGAACTCGATGGGTTTATGTACAGTAATTAACAAAGATATTTATAGCAAGCGAAGCGAGCGCGACTTTTCTCTGCCCTGCGATATTGTTCCCGAATTTGCCGCCCCTAGTTAAGTGCCGCCCGGGGCATTTGCTCCCCCCCCCCCCCCCTACCTGCGCCCCCTCGCTAAGCTACTGACATGTAGGTGTGTAGCTTGTACAGTTCAGATGCAAGAGGAAACCTGCATACCCGAGAACGAAAAGAAAATACCAGAAATTCGGAGATAATGTGTAAAAAAACCTTTTATCTTTAATTTAATACCTTTTTAATACAATGAAAAAATAAGTAAATAGTTATTAAGTAAATAGTAGTAGGTATTATTGGAGCAGTGCTGATTTCTATTTATAAGTAGATATTTTTAGAATTTTTGTTTGTTTATCTGTTTGTTTGTGTAAACCCTGTACCTGAAAACTACTGAACCCATTTTGATGAAGTTTACACAGCAACGGAACAGACGAATAGATGGTTCTTTTAGATTAACATTAAGGGCTTGTTTCATCGCAATCGGTTCACTCAATCAAAAGTTATGAGTATTTTAAGTCAATGGTTTGCGCGAACGGAGTCGCGAGCGGCGCTATTTTCTACCCGACTACGGCGTAGCAAAAAGGAGGGTTATGATTTTGACCGGTATGTTTAAACAATAAAAATCTTACCACATCCAACTAAAACCTCCCGCTTCATCTACCCACAAGCCCTTCATTAAGGTCCAGTCCCATATTTCTTCCTAAATCGATCGCATTAGTACGCAGGTAGAGTAAATAGATTTATTTTCCTAACGATACCTTAAGTGTAGCGTGGGATGTCCATAAGTGGATCAAGCTTGGGGTAAAAAATGAACAAATTTAGGGGAAAAATTAAGGGGAAATTGATTAAGAATAGACTCTTGAGTAGTCTGAGGTATTATGAAAGTACAGGGTGAAATTGGTATCATTATTAGAATCCTTTTCATCTAAGAGTATACCCATCAAACTGAACAACTTTGGGAGACAACCTGTACACAACAGATCAACAAAAATAAAACCGGTCAAGTGCGAGTCGGGCTACTCGCGCACCGAGGGTTCCGCACCACACCACCACAAAACACAACATTATTAACATAGAAAAAAAACTTTTTTGTCCGGGACCTTTAGCGCGAGACCGACTCACACTTAGCCGGTTTTCAGTATTTGTTGTTATTCTGCAGAGTTTGCTCTATAATCACACTAAGTTTGACGCTTGTATGTATTACCGTTTTTACTATAGAGCGTGAAGAACAAACGTTGATAAAAACTAGTTTCTTGTTGAGAACCCCCCTTAATTTTTAACTTTTTGATATTTTTGTTATTTGTTAACAAATCCGCCGCAATAACGCATAATCTGAGAAAATTTCAACTATCTAGCTCTTACAGTTCAAAAGTTACAGCCCTAAATAGGTCGGACAGACGGACGGACGGACAGACGGACAGACGGACGGACGGACGGACGGACGGACGGACAACGTAGGCTTAGTAATAGGGTCCCGTTTTCACCCTTTGGGTACGGAACCCTAAAAACTGATGTTCCATACTAAACTTCAATGTAACTAACTGGACTCAAATGACAGCTGTTTTTTTTTTCCTCTGATCGGGATGCTCCCATATTAAAAGTTGTTCAGTTTATTTTCAATCTCTTAGTTTAAAAGGATGCTAATGATATCAATTTCACCCTGCACAGCCTGAAGTGCGATTTTTGAAAATCATACGAGCAAATTGGCAGTAGAAAGATGCATAATCTCCATAGTAATTTTGACATTTTCTACTGCCAAGTCGCTCGTATGATTCTCAAAAATCGCTCTTCTGTTTTGTTGGAGAACGTGGGGTAGCGGGTTGCGGAGAGATATGGACTCTCAATCATGGGGGTCCGGGTTCAAATCGGCACGGACTACCCACCTAAGCAATGAGTGTTTCTAAACTTATGTACGTAATACCGACTGATATCAAACGGTGGATTAAAGAATTGTTAGGAAACCTGCATATATACAGGGTGTACATTAAAATGGGACAGCTACTTAAAGGGGTGCTTCAGACCATCAAATTGAACAACTTTCTCTATGGGACCAACAACGAAATCGCGAAAAAAAAATCTGCTGTCCCATACATTTCAGTCGAGTTATGTTTGCAGTTTTGTATGGGAGAGCAGACTTTTTTTTCGCGATTTCGATGTTGGTCCCATAGAGAAAGTTGTTCAGTTTGATGGTCTGAAGCACCCCTTTAAGTAGCTGTCCCATTTTAATGTACACCCTGTATACCATGTACCCACCTAAGCAATGAGTGTTTCTAAACTTATGTACGTAATACCGACTGATATCAAACGGTGGATTAAAAAATTGTTAGGAAACCTGCATATACGTTGAAGAAGAAATTCTGATGTGCATGTGAAGTCTACCAATTGGACATGCGTGGTGGACTAACGCCCATACACTCCTTGAGGGCTGAGGGTATGGGCGTTACGCAGTGCAGAAAAGTATCATTAAAATTTTAACCACATATTCTTTCTTACCCATCAAACTAATCAACTTTTACTATGGGAGCAAACCAGTCAGAACAAAAAAAAAATACGGTTTCATACACCTGAGTCGTGTGCCCATATATCAGTTTAGTATGGAACAGCAGATTTTTTGTGACAGGTTTGCTCCCATAGTAAAAGTTGTTCAGTTTTATGGATAGACTATGTGGTTTAAATTTAAAGGTTAAATAATATTTTTACACCCTGTAGCATCATCATCACGTACACCCTGTACCTATAGGTTGATGATAATGGCCTCGATTCGGACTGTGCCACGACTTAACTTAACTAAATTTATTCCTGTCACTTTCTAAAATAAGATTAAGAAAAGAGACAGAAAACCAACAGCTGACTTTAGTGCTGTCAAAGTGACGTTACACGCACAAAAACGCTTTAAATAAGATGGCGTAAATTATGATGGCATCTTATTTTGGCAGCCAGCTGTTGGTTTTCTGTCTCTTTTCTTAACCTTATTTTAGAAAGTGACAGGAATAAATTTAGTTAAGTCGTGGCACAGTCCGAATCGGTAGGTACCATAAAGGTATCATATAGAGGAACTGACAGCTGAGAGAGCGAGATGTACCTAGCGGCGCCACTGTATAATAGAAAGAGATACGTGACGCGAGGCAATAGAACCGTTTTTGGGAACTTGTCAGCACAATCGACTGGGTAAATATTCGTGTTCTGTGAATAATTAGTGAATCTAAAGTGAAGTCGTAGATTATTTTGTGAAATATACTAACACTATTTCATTAAATTACCTACGATTTCACGTTAGATTCACAATTATACACAGAACTCGAAGTTTTAGGGTGCCGATAAGTGCCGACAAATTCACAAAAAACGGTTTCATTTGACAACTCATGTCAGTTACTCTATGTAGGTACCTATGATAGCCTATTTGAGAATTACTCATTTACACTTTAAAATATCCTACGTACCTGATTTTTTCATTCAAGCAATCGCTTTAGTGGAAATTGTCAATGAGAATTCAATTCACAAGCTAAACCAAATACCGCCTCTTTCTTTGTCAATGCTTGCATTACAGCTTGCACTGACTGGATACTATTGTACACAAATACCATTGTACCTATATATCTCGTGTAGCATTTAGCCCGATTGCGATGCAAAGCGTGCGTTCCATTGTGAATGGGCTACCATCTAATAATAGACAGTTTGTATGTAAATCTATGATATTGTGTGCATTGTATCGATTGTTGATGAGTGATAACGAGCAAATTTATCGGCTTAATGCGTTTATTTTAGCTGCAGTTAGACTTGTTAGTAATGTGAATGATTAATTCTGATTAGGAATAAATTGTGACTCAGATTTTCAAAGAAAATTGGAGGAAAATAGGGAAATCCAACGTGCTGGTTCTCTGCTCACCTCACAAACTGCCAGAAATATACCTATAGTACCAACTAAACTCGATAGCAATGAAAACGGGTCACTAACATACCTTAATATCTCGGAAACTAAGACTGATAACTTATTCAAATGCTTGCTTATCGTGTCGACTTCAACACAACAAAGTCGCTAAATAGTACCTTGCCAGAATTGGGCAACCGATACTGCACCGTCGCTAGTGGTCATGAGCTCCTCCTGCGTGCAGGTGTTAGGGCACGCTGGGCACGATGTGAGATGGGCCATCGTTTGTGGAGCTCCGCACAAGCAAGTCACATTTTGCGCATCCGAGGATAACCTGACCATGTTGTCCTTACTGCGACCGACTTGGGTTCGAAGTCGGTTTAAGGATATTCAAATAAAAAGTATTAAAAAAAAAGTTTGTCCTAAAAAAAATTATGTTATTTTTAGATCATAATATTGTCTTGGTGTGTCGCAAGTAAAAGTGACTGTAACTTTTAAAATAATATGTAGTTGCACATAATACAGACTTTTTCAAATATTTAGGCTTTCAGATTTCACTATCTATTTTTTAGAAAAATAAGAAGTAGGTATACGTTATTAGCAAATAAAGCCGAAAAGTTAAAAATCGTTGCTATATTTTTCTTCAATTTGTATGTCTGTCAAATAACGAGAAGATAGCTTCTAAAAACAAGCAAAATATGGCACGGCCCAGCGTTTACCTCGACACAAGATTAGGTATTCTGTGTCTATACTATGTATAGGTAGGTATTCATTTCCATTCGGAAACTTCCAGTGTGGATGCTCCATTAAATATAACAGGCTAAGATGAAAGTTATACGCAGAACAATTTATGTGCCAATCAGAGCCGGTATGGAGTATATTTGCATAGTCAGCATCTAATAAAGGTCGACCTTCCTTCACCCTAGGAGGCTTGTTGAACCATTTATCTTAACCATCGTGAAGCTGACATAGTTATATATAAATTCGCGACCATATTCGTATTTGGGGTGGTCAGAAACATTTCTATAAGTCTACAACCAACCAATGTTTGAAAGAGTGAGTTTTTCAAAGTTTTCTTCGTTTTTAGAGTTCCGTAGTCGAACAAGGAACTGCCGAAGTGTTGAAAAATGTTGAGGTTAAAAAAAAAACGGTTATCCCCACAGAACATTATAAAAGGGGTAAGAAATGCAAAGTAGCGCTTTTGCTTCGGAGGCGACTACGACTGTAGCCACTTTCTTCCCACTCACGCTGCTTCTTATGCCCTCTCGCTCGCACCATTCCGCGCGCCTTACGATGCAGATCATTGCATAACCGTGTGGCACGCGTTCCACGCCTACTTTGCACTTCTAACCCCCTCTTATAATGTTCTGTAGCTTTCCCATACATGGGGGTTGATTACGATTGCAGTTTCACATGGAATTATTTTTCGCGATTTTGACCCTTGGTCTCAATAGAGAAAGTTGATCAGTTTGATGGTCCGTCTACATCCGCTAGAAAAACTGCAAGCATAGAAAGATCCTATATATTCATATTTCCGGAAAGGTTTTGGTGTACAGGGTGAATCTTAATGTACTGACAGTTTTTTAAGAGGATTATCATTGATCATACTATCAAACTGAACAACTTTCGCTACGGGACCAACGTCGAAACCGCGAAAAAAAAATCTGCTGCCCCGTACATTTGGCTCGAGTAGGTTTGCAGTTTTTTTTTGCGATTTCGATGTTGTTGCCATAGAGAAAGTTGTTCAGTTTGATGATCTGATTATACCCTTAAAAAGTGTCAGCATATTAAGAAGGACCCTGTACGGTGCCTGTCCATTGAAGCTGTGCGAGCTGTGCGAGCTGTGCGAGCTGTGAAGCTGTGTTTTTTTTAACCAATCAAGAGCTCGGGCGAGATCGGCCGCGCCGCGCCCGAGCTCCTGATTGGTTAAAAAAACACAGCTACACAGCTCGCACAGCTCGCACAGCTCGCACAGCTTCAATGGACAGGCAGCCTAGGGTAAACAGTAGCATTACTATAAGGGGTGATTTTACCCACGATACTAAACAACGTTCCCTAAGAAACCTATGGGAAATAAGCAAAACGAAACTTCGTCTTTCCATACTAAATGCAATCAGCTGATCGAAAGCTTGTATGAAAAGTCGTTTTTTTTTTGTGCGAATTTCCTTTTGCTTTCTTTGGGAAAGTTGTTTAGTATCATGGGTAAAATCAACCCTTAAAGTAACGCGACTGTTTACCCTAACATCCAGCATTTTATTCAAATAGAAAGATCGACGAGGCGACGGGCTCACTCCCCGTCACACTGGACTGAGTTTCGGTAATACTAGTGAAACGTGGATGTTCTGAAGTTTCAGAATATCTCTGACTACCCCCTCCGGGAATATAGTCCTGAGAATATGCATTATGCTAGAAAGATCGTCAAAGCGTGACATGTTGACCCGGCATGGCCACGGCATACCTAATCATGCGGTACCTACCCCACTTGAACCCCATCTCTACCGTGCTCACTTGCTTACAATAAAACCCTTATAATTTCATGCCGTAACCCTAATATTGTCAGTTTTATACATACCGGCGATTATTTTATATTTATACTAGCTTTTGGCCGCGACTTCGTCTGCCTAGAGCTTAGACTAATTATATCCGGACCGGCCTTGCGGTAGCATTTCCCCTCTGCCACGGTATTAGATCAATTAATCTTGCGCATTAACACCCAATTTTATACCTTATCACTAAACGAAACAGCCTATAATAGCGAAACAATAATTTTGAACTTAGAACGTTTGGGGTTTACACGAGACTACTTTTCATGATTTTGAACATTCAAAATTAGAATCTAAAGTCATAGGGAATAAAATCCAATGTTGCGGATAACATGTTACCTCGCCCCCCGCAAAAAGTGGCAGAAAGTTTGTTAGTAGAATGACACGTGGTTACGCGTCCCGATATAATTAGTCTAAGGCCTAGAGTTTGGAAAACCCGAAGTATCCTTTGTTACTTCTAATACCTCCAAGAATATGTGTACAAAGTTTCATGATAATCGGTTAAGTAGTTTTCGCGTGAAAGCCTAACAAACAAACTAACATTTACATTTATAATATTAGGATTAATTTGTAGTGTGGATTCAACTTATCTCAGCTAATACAGGTGTAATAAAACACCCCCTTAAATTTTTAGGGGTGGTTTAATTCAGACCATCAAACTGAACAGCTTTCACGAAGGAGCCAACATCGAGAAAAATTCAACTGTTTCATAAAAACTGCAGTGCCTACTCGACGCAAATGTATTTATCATTTTTGTTTATTTATTTATAGGATAGCAGATTTTAGTTTAGGCAGGTTATAGGCATAAAAGCCGCAGAAAAAGTTTTAAGGGTATTTAATACCAAGCTGAGCGATTACTGTGATTATGATTTGTTATTATAGAATTCTGTATGTACACACGGCGACGCTGGCCGCGCGTCGGTATACGTTACTCGACCTACGCGCGCCCAGCTTATAATGGTTTTGTATGGCATGATGTGTCGCCGTGCGTACAATCGGAATAATATAAAAAAAAAAGTATTTTTACGTCGTAGGTAAGTACTGAATAATTAGATAGATCGACATAATAATCGTGATTCTGACGTCCAAAACCCTACCGCTAGAGTGATGGAAGAGATAGATAATAAAATAATGTATAATCATAGAGTAAGTAAGTGTATATTTACAATTAACATGCCCTACATTCACAGGCGATGCAAAAAATAGACTCTGTTTGCAACGTCACTGTTACAGTTTAAAATAAACCAGTGCATTAACTTATACGAAGATAATTACCATGTTAAAAAGAAAATTATATTAGAAGAAACATTTAAAATGCGTTCAAATGCATTTCCTTCTTAAACAGTACCAAATCGGATAAATTGAGAATCAGATAAATTGAAAATCCGATAAGTTGAGAATCTGATAAATTGCAAATCTGATAAATTGAGAATCTGATAAGTTGAGAATCTAATAAGTTAAGAATCTGATAAGATGGGAATCCAGAAACGGATAAATTGATAATCTGATGCGTTGAGAATGTGATAAGTTGAGATGAGAATCTGATAAGTTAAGAATGTGATAAGTTGAGAATCTGAATAATTGAAAATCTGATGAATTTAGAACAGCTTATGAGAGATATTTTTCTAAACGAGTCTGATTCAGACGCCGCCTGAGTGATATTAAATTTTAAGTTCATTGTAAGTAGTGCGCTAAACACGGATGCACTATCTCGTCACGGATTATTGAATACGTAGTTACTATGTAACGATACTGGACTGTCCCGATTTTGCGTGCTTTTACAGCCAACCCCGACAAAGGATAGAACTATAATATGCTTTTTGTCAATGCGCGACAGCCTGTATCTATTTAAGATATGGGGCGCCGTAGCATAGTTGTAACACAGAGTACTATAATTAAGTAGTAATCTATCTTCATAGTACAATGGTGCCAAACGCGGCGTTCGCCTCGTAGCACGCACACAATGACAATATCTCCGCGTAGCCCCGTCTGGCGCATTCTTGTCAGTCTGACATATTTTCTGTGTGTGCGTGCTAAGAGACGTACGTACTGGCGAGCACACATACAAGCCGCGTTTGGTACCATTGTATGAAGATAGATTACTGTCTTATACTGTGGCCGTAGATAAGCAAACAAGTACTTATCGCCGCTGTCAAACGTGAGTGACGGAGCACACAGGTCTCGAGCTCAGTCCTTTTTTTATTTTACCCTCCTGAATCTGATGGAACGGAAATCTTAAACTCACACTGTCGATGGGGTCAAATGCATGAGCTATAACCGGCTGCCACACGGTGGGGCATCAGATATGTTGACCATACCTGAAGGTATTAGGCCACTAAAGAAAAGATTCTGTTAAAAATACAGCCTGATGAGCAAACACTTTGTGCCGATTCCAGGAATTTAGCAAAAGATATCAGAGTATTTATACTGATCCTCCCTACGCTAGGTTATTGTCGGTATTTAATTAGAGACCATGCGTCATCCTGTCACTCGGACATCGGGCGCCCAGTGACGGCAGTGACAACACTCGTTCAGTTTCTATGTCCCTTTCTGTTTGGGGCTGAGCACTGATTGTAATTACACTCTGTCTGTAATGACACAATACACTGAAGGGATATTTATGGGAAGCTGGGTCGGGTCAGGAAGGAATAGTCGTGAGCAATTATGCTTTAACTGAGTCCCCACCTATTTCTGGTCCCTTTGGATGAGTCTGAACAGAACAGTAGTCGCTTCAAGCCGGTGCTCCTTGGACGTTTGTCAGTGATTTCTCCTTGTGGAATCTCATTGGCTTTCGGCAAAATACCTGGTATGGGTGGTGGTAATTTCTCCACGTGTTCCTTTGATTAGCTGAGGGCACAACTTTATACTACATTTGGGGGAACAAATTTATACTACAGCCCGAACAATTGTCAAGTACATTTGCGTTTTAAACCGATTTCTACTCAACTCGACATTGGCAGAATCATTAACAGCACGATGTAGTCATTGTTTCAAAATTATAAGTGGGTATTTATTAGGTACACCTACACTTAGGCCCGCTTGCGCCAGGCAGGGTTATCGATATTAACTCAGAACTAGACGCTACCTTGGAGTTAAATTATAATTATATCTTGCACCATCCTGTTTTAGGGGCTAAACTTGTGTTATATTTAAACCGCCGATGTGCTAGGTTTAAGGCACTAAACTACGTGCTAAATGTCAAAATTTAAGCAACAGCTGTTTTCACAGTTTTGTTGTAGGCTCGCGCAACTCTCTTAACAAAAAAATGTTATTATTATATCAAAACGTGCACCGACACCATTAAATTCCTTTGAACGGTTGCACACGTTTCATTCTGGATAATCGGTCATGACTACTTTTTAGTATCGAAGTCCCGACTCTTAAGTCTGATGTTTCCTCCACACGCTTGCGCGTGCATATAGGCAGGCCCGGTGTACATGGATGCTTCTATAAAGTAAAATAGTGACAATCACTTTACAGACGAGTCGATGTACTGTGGGCTTCCCTAGGCTCGCGTGTGCAGGAAACATCATACGGGTAAGGCAGCTAGAAATTAGTGTAATAGCAACCTGTACCGATAACTTGCCTCTTGCGATTATAATCCGTATTGGGGTGATCAGAAACATTGCTACAATTACCAGCTGTCTTTCAATTGTAACAAGGCTTACTTTCAGCATAACGAAGGTGTCAAGATTAAATGATGTCTAAAGTATTGATAGGTAGCTAGAATTTCACTCACAAAAATACACTCCATAAGAAATCCTTAAGTCCCTTTATCGCCTTGTACGACACTCACATAAAGAAATGAGCAGGTCAAAAAGCAGAAATTACATGGAATAGAAACTTTCTTTGAAGTAGATTAAATAAAAATCGGTCAAGTGCGAGTCGAGCTGCTCGCGCACCGAGGGTTCCGTACCACACCACCACAGAACACAACATTATTAACTTAGAAAATAAACTTTTTTTGTCCGGGACCTTTAGCGCGAGACCGACTCACACTTGGCCAGTTTTTAGTATTTGTTGTTATTCTGTAGAGTTTGCTCTATAATCACACTAAGTTTGACGCTTGTATGTATTACCGTTTTTACTATAGAGCGTGAAGAAAAAACGTTGATAAAAACTAGTTTCTTGTTGAAAACCCCCCTTAATTTTTAACTTTCTGCCATTTTTATTATTTGTTAACAAATCCGCCGCAATAACGCATAATCTGAGAAAATTTCAACTATCTAGCTATTACGATTCAAAAGTTACAGCCCTGTATAGGATACAATATGTAGGACAGACGGACGGACGGACAGACGGACAGACAGACGGACGGACGGACGGACGGCCGGACAACGTAGGCTTAGTAAGAGGGTCCCGTTTTCACTCTTTGGGTACGAAACCCTAAAAAGCAAAATTTCCGACCTTCAAAAAGGAAATGGTAACATCAGTTCGTCTAAATGTGTCGATTTATCAGTAGCTCGTCTGCTTGTAAGGAAAGTGCCATCCAGTGACGATGGGGATTCAGCCCCTTCCGCTACATTTAACATGTCCATTCGATATTTACGGTCTAACTTGAATTGGGAGCTTCGGCGTTGTGGAAAGGTTTTTAGCGATCGACGATTTTATGTACACGCTTAATGTTGCTACTAAAGTTGCTGGGATTTTTTTATTGTATTATGAAGGGGAGAGAATGCGTCGAACTAAAAGGCCGTCATGTCTGTTGGATGCATCCTGAGAGATGGGCAAAATCCATCATGCCCTGGATCCCTGAAAACGGTTGGCGGTGTCAAGGTCGACCCAGCTAGAGGTCGACGGAGGGACGACCTGGATAAATTTGACAACCAGAGCCAGTGGTTGCCCAAAACGAGTGAAAGAATACGGGAGAGGCCTTTGTCCAGCAGTGGGATAAAGTAGGCTAATAAATAAAAAATTGTATTAAGAGCATTGCAAAGTTAGTGTTCTTAGTTTGTCATCATCAACAGCCTGTCATCGTCCAATGCGATTATAGGCCTCTTTCAAGGTGCGTTACAAAACTCTATCTTCTGCCTTTCTCATCCAGTGGTTCCTGCTACCTTTCTCATATCGTCAGTCCAGCGCCAAATGGTATTCCCCAGTCGTGGTATTGGGTGCGTCTATTCATCAAGTAATGGAATTCTTCTTCCGATTTGCACGTAGGTACGGTGCTCAAACGTAGTCTTTGACGAACAATCCGAAGCCGCGCATTAAGGTTTTGCCACAGAACCAAAGAGCGCAGCATCCTAGGCATAAAACTGATAGACCAAGTCAGAAACGAAGTTATTCGCTTCAGAATCCAAGTGACAGATAATCATCACATCTGCACATCTAAAGTGGGGACTAGGCTGGATATGACTACAGCATGCCAGATGACCAGTGATAGGAATAGGTAGTGCCATTCAGGGTAATGTTGCGAATATTTGTGTGATGAATATTAATATTTGTATTCGATTCATGGGTGTTTGTATCTATACGGGGCGTGCACCCTGTTTAATATACAATGCATAAAATTGTACGCCTTTCAGGGATACAAACACCCATGAATCGAATACAAATATTAATATTCATCACACAAATATTCGCAACATTACCCTGAATGGCACTACCTATTTCTATCACTGCAGATGACCTATGAGCCAAAACCACAACCAATGGATCCACAAAGAAACGAAATTGGCGATTAGACAGACCTAGACAAAGGTCGCGGCATTCAAAGCTCAGAACAGAGACTCTTGGAGAGAACGGAGACCTTGCCCAACATTGAGACATGAATGGCTGATAATAACAATAAATAATTATCTTACGTTCAGGTCACGGAATTAGGCGTAAAAATCTGACACGTTTTCGTGACAATTTACTCTGTTATCTCTACAGGGTGTTAAGGTGAATAGTTGAATAACTTTAAAGGGTTATTTACCCATGATACTGATCAACTTTCCCTACGAAACAGAAAGGAAATTCGCAAAAAAACATTCGACTTTTCATGCAAACGTTCGATCATCCGATTGCATGACATTTTTGACGAGAATTTGCTTCTTAGGGGTAAATGATTTTTTTTTTTTTTTTTTTTTTATGTTCGATAGGTAAACATTTGACCCCAATCTCACCTGATGTTGAGTGATGATGAGGCCGAAGATGTAGCATGCTTACCTAGAAAGATGCCTATTCATTCTTGCCTTGAAGAGGCCCAGGTTGTATTGCTCAGGGAACAGGTCCGCAGGCAGTGCGTTCCACTCCTTAGCCGTGCGCATTATAAAAGAAGAAGCAAACTTCTTCGTGCGAATTGCTGGTAGGTCAACGACATAAGGGTGGAAACCCAGCCTGCGTCTCGTCCCCCGCAGATGAAAGGGAGACGGAGGTATTAAATCGTGTAATTCCGTCGCACACTCTCCGAAATGTATCCTATAAAAAACAGATAGACAGGCTACCTTGCGACGATGCTCAAGACTTTGTAGCTTCGCCACAGAGGTTGGATCACCTATGAGCTTCCTGGCACGCCTGTCGATTGAGTCCAACGCGGCCAGCTGGTATTGGGCAGACCCGTCCCAAAGATGGCAGCAGTACTCCATACACGATCGGACTTGTGCTTGATAAAGTTGTAGAAGCTGTCCCGGAGTGAAGTACCGTCTGACCTTCGAAAGGACGCCCAGTTTTTTCGCTGCGGTTTTCGCCATGGACTCAATATACCGCCCGAAATTCAAATCGGACGATATGTTAATGCCCAGGAGCTCCAGGCGATCAGCTATCGGTATGGACACATTTCGGAAAGTCGGAGTCAAAGCGAAGGGACTCCGTTTTGTGGAGAAAAGGCACGCCTGTGTTTTGTTTGCGTTGAAACTGACCCGATTAGCGTCACCCCAGTCGGACACAAATTCAAGGGCCAAGTTTAATCGCTGCACCATGGCCTCTCGACAAGACTGAGTAACATCCAATTTGACCCCTGCACTGGACAGATATCTGTCAGAAACAGTGCTGTCGTCAGCATACCCAACGGTTCCGGGCACAAGCATGTCGTTTATATGCAGCAGAAATAAAGTAGCTGACAGAACTGACCCCTGAGGAACACCGGCATTAATAGCCATTTGATCCGATGAGTATCCATCAATGACTACTCGTATGCATCGTTCACTCAAGAAGTCAGCTATCCAGTCGCATAGGTCAATCGGAATTCCATATAAGCTTGCTTATAAGGCTTGCATGCCAGACCCTGTCAAAGGCTTTGGATATGTCAAGTGACACGGCAAGTGCCTCCCCGTATCTCTCGACAGCCTCACTCCACAGATGTGTGGCATACACAAGGAGATCCCCCGTGGACCGTCCTGGGCGGAACCCATACTGGCGGTCACTGAGGAGATCGTTATATTCAAGGTATGCCAGGAGCCGGTTGTTAAGTACACGTTCCATAGTCTTGCAGAGTATGGAAGTGACTGATATTGGTCTATAGTTGACAGGGTCGGCACGACTGCCTTTTTTGGGCACAGGTTGCACGTTGGCAAGCTTCCATGACTTTGGGACTACCGCAGTCTTAAGTGAGAGGCGATACAGGCGTGTTAAAACAGGAGACAACTCTGCAGCACAGGTGCGTAGGACAATCGCTGGGATTCCGTCGGGTCCGCTAGCCTTGTTCACGTCTAGAGAACGTAGGATTTTAAAAACCTCTTTTTGGCGAATGTGAACTGATGCCATTGAGCATTCAGTACGAGGAATGGTAGGTGGTGTTTTATCTGAGTTCTCCAGATGCGAATTCCCGGCAAAAAGATTAGCAAATAAATTTGCTTTCTCCTCCGCCGAGTGAGCCAGCGATCCGTCAGGTTTTATTAGCGGTGGTAGGGAGGGACAGCCGAAGTTTGCTTCCACCGCTTTGGCAAGCGACCAAAACGCTTTGCTGCCAGCTGGATAGGAGGCGAGCTTAGCCCCTATACGACCTATATGGTCAAACCGGGCCTTTCGCAACACCTTTTTGCATGATTTGGCGGCTTTGTTGTAGGCTTTCTTCAGTTTTTCGGTGTTCGGAGCTTTCCGCTTTCGAGCATCAGCCCAGGACATATACGCTGACTGTTTTTGCACCTCAGCACGAGAACAGTCAGCGTTGAACCATGGGCGAGCTTTGGCGCCGGTTGACACGTCAGAGTACGGAATAAAATATTCCATACCTTGACGTATCACTTCGGCAACCGCGGTCGCAGCGCTCGACGATTCCTCTGTAGAAAAGCAGGTTTGCCGCCAAGGATACGAAGCAAAGAAGTGTCGCATCTCGTCCCAATCTGCTGACTTGTATCGCCACACCCGTCTCCTACCACAGTGGCCCTGATCAGGTGGGGAGTATACGGATACAGTTTTCACCAGACAGTGGTCGGAGGTACCTAAGGGGGCACATACCGACACAGAATATCTGTCTGGATCAGTTGTCAACAGAAGGTCTAAGCAGTTGGCCGTGTGAAAGTCAACGTCAGGTATCCGTGTGGCACAACTGACCAGCTGGCTGAGATCTAGCGATAGTGCAAGTTTGCGCGCCTCTCGTCCAGCGTGATCGGTCTTCTGGTAGGGGAACAGCCATTCTTGATGGTGAGCATTAAAGTCACCCAGAAGGGTCAGTTGCGCCACAGGATACCTTAGCTGAGCCTCCTCAGCCGCCTCTCCAAGATGATGATGATGATGATGATGATGAGTATCATGGGTTCAATCAACCCTTAAAGTAATGCAACTGTTTACCCTAACACCTTGCATATCCGGAGTATGCTTAATAATATCACAGACTGGGTATTATACGGTGTATGCTTAATAATACCACAGACTACCCTTACGAGCAACATATACCTCCATGCTTCCATTATCTTCTCTAAAATCTATCGCCAGTGTATAAACCGAACAATATATACAGCGAGTTCAATCTGATTCGAATACAAAAGGTGAATGGCTTCGAAATACGATACATAGCTGATCGATAAGCATTAACATTTAGCTTGAGTGTTCGTGGATATCCGTTTTCGACAATAGGGTCATTGTTGTTTCGGGCAAGCCTAGGCCATATCACATAAGTAAATACCCCAAAGAGAGATAGCTTAGGACACAATCGCGCTACAGTGGTTCCCAAAGGGCCCTAGGGCCCCGTGGACAGCAAGCAAGGGAGTGGCAAAGCGCTCCTAAAGAGGAGATAACGACGAAAAATTTGCGTGGGTCCTAGATCCTAAGAAATACAGAGAAACAGTAACAAGCCACGAGATTTGAAAATAAAACCGGTCAAGTACGAGTCGGGCTACTCGCGCACCGAGGGTTCCGTACCACACCACCACAGAACACAACATTATTAACTTAGAAAAAAAACTTTTTTTGTCCGGGACCTTTAGCGCGAGACCAACTCACACTTGGCCGGTTTTTAGTATTTGTTGTTATCCTGTAGAGTTTTTTCTATAATCACACTAAGCTTGACGCTTGTATGTTTTACCGTTTTTACTATAGAGCGTGTAGAAAAACCGTTGATAAAAACTAGTTTCTTGTTGAAAACCCCCCTTAATTTTTAACTTTATGCCATTTTTATTGTTTGTTAACAAATCCGCCGCAATAACACATAATCTGATATTTCAACTATCTACCTATTACGGTTCGAAAGTTACAGCCCTAAATAGGTACGAGTAGGACAGACGGACGTACGGACAAGTAGGCTTTGTAATAGGGTCTCGTTTTCACCTTTTGGGTACGGAACCCTAAAAATGTAACTTTTATTCTTAATTAGTCCCGGCTATGACTGAACGAGATGAGGAGAGGTCAAAATTGGTGGAGACAGGGAGTGTTTGTACTGAACGTATACATATTATACAGTATGACTCATTTAATGCTATAACAAAAAAAAATACTTGAATGTTAAAAGTGATATAATTTTGTAACGACTATCACGCCCGCATAATAAAAAAAATGTATGTCACTAAAAATGGTTATTAAGTCTTAAACATGATACGAGGTATCTAGGTTTAGACCGGGTGTTGTTTTATGAGTCACGCATGTAACTTTAAAGTAACTTGTTTGTAAACACGAGTAAAGACACGGTTTATTCCATAAACTTAATATTACTGCTAGTTAATGTTAAGTTTATGGGTTGTTTCTCTTTTGGACATCCAAGGCAATCCAAGGAAATAACACGGGTAAAAAAGATTACTTGAAATAAGAATTTTACGTTTTCTTCGATATGAGAGCGCTATATTCTAGATTCAATGCAATTTGCTTTCAGTAAAGACAATTGTCTTGTGTGAAAGCAAATTGCATTGAACCAAGAATATGGCGCTCTCATATATCTCGAAGTAAACGTAAAATCCTTATTTCAAGAAATCTTTTTTACCCGTGTAGTTGCGCCAATCCATCTTGTTGACGTTATTCCGTTTTTATGTTTATTTAATAATTATTTTTATCGTGCAAACAGGAAAGTAGGTGCAATATAGATTTAGTTATCACTTTGTTAGTTCCTCTAATCATTAGATTCCTCCATTAGGCTAATGGAAAATATTATCGTTAGATATAATTAATAGGAAATGTTTTATCTATTATATCTAAACTATTATAAAACTGTAACAGAAGTGTGTCTGTACATTGAAGATATTAACAAAAAACTTGCAACTGAAACGCCGGCGCGGACGGACGCTACAGCGACCGGATCGTAGCCGATGCAACGTCAATTCTATTGACCTAGATAGATCGAACGTCATGGCGAATCCCGCCAAGTGCAGCGACACCATTGTGGTGTGCGAGCTACTCGCCTTCGTGCAGAACAAGCTGGACGTGATGGACGAGCTTAGTCTGGAGCAGATCTGCACGTCAAGCTACACGGAGGACGACATCCACGCCGCCAAGGTGGTGCTGCACGAGACCGCCACGACCGGACCCGTGCGCCTCGTCACCAGGAAGAAGGACGGGCGCGGCAAGCAAGACCTCCGGGACATCTTCAGAGTGTTCAAGGTTGTTGACCCTGACGATGTCCCCACGTACGTGGCGCGGAACCTCAACAAGCTGCCGCCGGTGACTTTCGATCACGTCGATGTCACCAGGCTGCTGAAGGACATCCAGCTGTTGAGGGCCGACATCACCGATATTCGAGGCAAGTTGGAGGCCTCGGAACGAACCTGCGCCGAGTTGCGACATGAGGTGACAGCAATGCAGGCAGAGAGTGCTGCGTCAGCGTTTTCGCATTTGACAACTAAGCAAAGTGAAACCGCGCGGCGCAGCGCTACTGTGACACCTGACACCTCTGTGACGCCCGGCGCTACGTCACCTGCAACTGACCCAGATCGCCCGCGGGCCGATGCCCCCCCCGCCACGCCGCGCGCTCGCGCCTCCCCTGCGCCGAGCCGAACAATACAACATCCTCTCGTGACCCCTTTGAAGCCAACTACACCCCGGCCCACGAAGGATACGTTCAAGGAGGTGTTGTGCCGCCCCCCGCGCCGCTACCCTTCGCGCCCCGCGCTCCCTCGCAACAGCAAGCATAGGGCTCCGGATGCACAGCCTGCGGCACCAGCTCGTGACCAGCATTACAAAGGCACCGACGACGACGGTTTCACCTTAGTCAAAAAGAAAAACCGTCGCAGCCGAAATCTGCATGGTACCGCCCCGGCAGCTTCTTCCAACATCAAAGCAGCCACGATGACGACTCCGGTATATATCTCCCGCCTGGACAGAAGGACGACTGCGGACGACATCCTAAGTCACCTCAGCACCAGGTTCTCTACTAAGGATGGCGGGCCTCTCCCGGTGAGGGTACGGGAACTGGAGAGCAGGTCTACAGACTTCAAGGCCTTCAAGCTCCGGGTCCCAGTCGCTCACCTGAAGACGTTCCTGCTCCCTGAAGTATGGCCTACCGGAGTCGTGTTTAGACGCTTTAGGGAAGCGAGGTCAATAATCCCTAGGGAGTGTTAAGTGTTTAATTATTAAGTTATATTTTTATGTATTTTAGGTTAAGGTATTTATAATATGGGCCCGTGATAATTTTATATTGTACTGATGCCTGAATAAAAAAAAAAAAAAAAAAAAAAAAAAAAAAAAAAAAAAAAAAAAGTAACGATGTGGTTTTTAGGTGTCCCTGATTCCAAATCACTTTTTTGATTTTTTTGTCTGTCTGTTTGTTTGTTTGTGTGTTTGTTAGTTTGTTTGAACGAGCATCACGCAAAAACTACTGAACCGATTTTGATGAAACTTTTTTTATTTGATAGTTTATGATCTGACTTAAAATCTGGTATATAACTTGTGCGGACGAAGTCGCGGGTTAACTTTAGTATTTTATAAAACTGCAAATGTTTGTTTGTTTGTAACAGCATCACGCAAAAACTACTGAACCGATTTTCTTCAAAATTTTTGTTTGATAACATTATGATTTGACTTAAAATCTGGTACGTATATAATTTTGTGCGGACGAAGTCACGGGTAAACTCTAGTTTAATATAAAAACGGTGAAACAAAGAAAAGAAAGAACTTATAACTAAACCATAACAATGGGCCACAGAAAAAAAAAGGAAAAAAAAAGAAAGATACGGTAAGTATACAACGTGTTAATGAATTAACGCAAAACTAGAAAGTAGTTTGTTTAGAATCGATAGCAGAATCGAATTATCATGGTTTCAACATAGGTAATTTTTTTTCAAAATTTTAATTAATTTTTTCGTAAAATTTAAAATTTACTAAACCCGATGTCAACCCACCCCATAGGCACTCTCACCCCACTTACTACCAAAACAAGATTATTAAAATGTATCCATGAGAACGTTAGCGCTTTCATTCATTGCTGAAATGATAACAAATCATTTTCGCCTCTAAACTTAAAATGCGAATAACTTTAAATTGTAACTATCAAAATAATGAAATTATTATTTCAATCTAATTATTTTGTTATAAATCAGTTGGGGTGTATGAGGTTTTGCGCTAATTTATTAACACGTTGTATAGAATTAGACAACAAAATCATACAGGCTTAAAGTAGCAACCCATTTATTAGGACTCTTAAACTATGACCTTTCCACTGGAATACGTCTCATTGCCTAAACAAAGGATGCAAAAAACTTGCAGTGGGATCTTGTAGTATTTTTATTCATTTTACAAAAGGGTGTATTTTATCATACCAGCCAGCGAAGTCAGATTTACTCCTAAACATGGTACAATAATATACTGCGCCTGGTATTCTCTTCCGATCACGTGACTGACACAAGCCTACGTCATCATACCTTTTTACCATGTTTAGAGGCCATTTTTTTGTGACGTAGGCTTGTGTCACTCTGGGAATAGAAGACCTTGTTTTTTTAGACTATGCTCCTAAACTATTTTCCTAGCAATATCACTGCTATAAGAGAGAGTAACATTATTTATATCTATCATGTGACAAATCTTCAGATTAGAACTGAAAGGAGTAACTGTGGATAGAAGTACGTGTTCAGCATCTATAACATCTGCAAGTCCTTGCGAAACTCGAGACCTGTCGAAATGAAAGGAATGAAAAATGTCCGACGTTTACGAGTGATATTTTGTTTCCTGCAAGTTGTGAGACTAATGTGATAAATGTCAGCGTTGGAGATGGAACTAAAATGTCTTTAGACAGTGTCATAGTAAAGGTTTGTCCCTAGAGCAAGCCTCTCTTTCTAACAAGCAAACTTTTGCAATGAGCCATCCCGCTTTAATTGAAAGCAAGATCGCAAAAAAACGAATTTTTCATCAATATCTTTTCTCTTGGGTGTTTGGGGTAAAATCCATCGGGTAGAATCACTGCTATAATTCCAAACCAACCAACCAACCAACCATTTCTTTACCTTTCAAATGATTTATTATAAATCTGAAATTGAACTTACTTTGCTCCTCTTTTCTATCGAGAAAATTTAAGAGAATCGCGTTTTCAACGGTTAGATTCACTGCAGAAAGAACGTATCTTCACTGTTATGTGAACTATATATAATATTAAATGTAACAATATGGTTATCAAAAATCGGTTCGAAAACAGACAAAATAGGAACTTATCACCCCCTCTTAAGTTCGACATTCAGATCGGTCCCGCCCCTCTCTGACTTCAGATATCCCACCTCACCTCACTCTTTCTGGGGACACTTTAGGGGAGCCGAACAAGGGAATGCAGTCAGGTGCGCGCACCCTTAGTTTCTGGTACATAAAATTGTATGCTTTCTGAGCAAAAAATATTTTTAAATAATTCTTTAGCTCAAATAGTATTTTTAATAACGGGACGAACAATAAAAAGTATTGAAATATATTATAAGTGAGCTTGTGCAGACACCATCGCCATTTCGAAAATCAAAAGTGTTCTATAGAGTGCCAGACCTGTGACAGTGTGCAAAGAATAGGGTACTGTGGCTGTGGGGGATGTTTGTGGGTGTGTGTGATAGAGTTTGGAAGAGAATAATATATGGAAACCGGCGAAATATTAAGTACTGATATTGGAGGAAGCCGGCTGCTGCATGAGACATAATCATATTCATAACACAGTTAGTCGATTCAATTAAGTATACAGGGTGAAATTGATATCATTAGCATCCTTTTAAACTAAAAGTCTACCCATTAAATTGAATATCTTTCACTATGGGAGCAAACCGATCGGAGCAAAAAGAAAATCAGCTGTTGCATACGTTTGAGTCGAGTAGGCATTGCAGTTTAGTATGGAGCAGCTGATTAATTTTTTGCTCTGATTGGTTTGATAGTTTGAAGCACTAAGTATTACTAGGGTGTTTTGTTACACCCTGTATAAATCTTATATGCAAGAAAACGACTTCCAATCTAATAGTATTTGACCAATTCCAGGGATGGTTTTACCCTACAGGGAATTTTTTAATGAACCAATCATTGGCGTAGCTAGAGATTGGGGGGGGGGGGGGGGGGGGGGGGCAACCGGCCACCTAGCTCAAAGCTACCGCCCCAGTGGCAAGACTCCTCACATTTCTCGTGGCAAGGTTGGATCCAAAAGTTCATTTTCCTAAGGCTCTCGTGAATGAACGCCAATATTTCATAAACAATAACAGTTGTGGTATGGGTGCTTCAGCCCTGCATGCCAATAATACATCTGGAGTGAGCGAAGCGAGCTCGAAATTTTGCAGTATTGCCTCTGAGTTGGCTAGAATTTCACAAGATGATGTTGAAACAGTGCCTACTATAATTTAAATATTTCTTCACTACTTTTCGTTTTTCTAAGGGGGGCAACGAGCTTTATGGGGTGGGCGTCGCCCACCTCTGCCCCCCCCCCCCCCCCCCCCCCTGCTACGCCAATGGAACCAACAGAATCCTAAAAAGAAAATTGCTTCGAGAAATCAATTTTTAAATTAGAAGTAAAGGGTAGAATTTTCGGAATGTCAATTAAAAACGAAAAAAAAAAGTTTCAATTTTGATTGCACTCATCTTAGGCGAAATGGAATGAACTCTCAGGGGAAATTGTGTCTTTAAGTGGGTAATACCTACCATTTATAATTGCTTTCTTCCAACGGGGACTGAAAAATTTCTCTTCCTTTATATTGTCTTGAGCTTCTTTAGTTTTTATTTTAGGGAAATATGACAAGGTTTTCTTTTTTGGTATCTACAGGATGAAACTGATAATTTTTATCGCTAGCATCCTTTAAAACAGAGTCTACCCATATATTGGAGCAAAGCAATCGGAACAATAAAAAAAGGCCGTTCCATACTAAATGAAGAGCCTGATTTCAGCGTCATTTCCACCAATCCACGTTGCTTATACAGGGTCCTTCTTAATATGCTGACACTTTTTTAAGGGGATGATCAGACCATCAAACTAACCAACTTTCTCTATGGATGGGACCAACATTGAAATCGCGAAAAAAAAATCAGCTGTCCCATACATTCGTCTCTCGAGTAGGTTTGCAGTTTCGTATGGAAGAGCTGATTTTTTTTTTCGCGATTTCGATGTTGATGCCTTTTAGAAAGTAGTTCAGTTTGACGGTCTGATCATCCCCTTAAAAAGTGTCAGCATATTAAGAAGGATCCTATATGCTACCAAATGTCACCAACCCACCTGGCTGCAGTGTGACGAAACCAACTTTTCAAAAATAGAATTATTCATGTTTTTTTTTTCTTGTGTCTCTGTCTTTAAGGAATTTTAGAAAATCCCCTATCGTATCCAGTGTTTTCTCACATGGCAAACATTTCATTAACAACGCCATCTATTTTACTTTTATGATAGCTAGAAGCTATGATGATGATGGTTATATTCATTCTATTATGACACCAGGCGCCATCTAGTTTAACCGGCGTCACTAATACAAGATCATTAGGTTGGCACGACACGGCGTGTGCGCCAATCAGTGCCTTTCTAAAATCGCCATCATGCGACTACCACCGCCGCCTAGCGGTCCGCGTAGTGCATATTAGGTTGGTACTATACCATACCTGAGATGTTTACGCCAATCAGCATCGTAGAATTTACTTTCGGGTATTAACTTCATGCAAAATATAATTAATGTTTGAAGTTTGTTCGATTCCTCATCGGCTGAAATTTGTGGCCAAAATCGGAACTAATGCGCTTGAGAGCCTATTGGCTAATCTTAGAAAACGTTTTCATTGGCTATCGCTCTCAAAAGAGTGATATAAAATTGCGTGCAAGCCCATATTTGATCAGTTTTATTTTACCATCTTGATGGCAGAGAACTACGGAAGTACTGGCGTCGGTCCGATACACAGTGCTTTCTGGAGGGAAACATATTATTCCACTCCTCGGAAATGTGCTTCTAGCCAACGCGTGGCAACCAACCGGCCCGTTGTGCTATTTTTTCGCGTATCCAGATTCCGAATTTAGTAAAGTCAATTTAGGGTTTAGAATCCGAACTAGTAATAGCTGAACAACAGCTTATTATAAAGTATAGAAGTACGGGAGTGCGTAAATTGTAGGGATTCATTTAGCTATCGCGTCCTAAAAGCTGCTGCTGAAGATGCTGAACTCCTGAGCCTCGCTTCCTGAGATGCTGTCTGCCTGACGCTGTACCGAGGTCAGTGAATTTTATAATTATCGGTTAGGGTCGTATGTTAGGGTGTGTCATTCATTGCAGGGTTCTAAATTTGTGAATGTATGTGTATGTAATTTATTTATTTTCTTTACAGATCTCCGGTTGTCATAATCTAATTTTGTTTTATTTCTTTCAGCTATGTTGTGTCTAATCTTATTTTTCTTTCAGCAATTTTGTCCTATTTTACCATTCTTTAATTAATTTTGTGTTTTATCCTACTTATTTTAATCGTACCATTTTTCATTGATATCTTGACGTGATTTATATGCCTTTTCTTTTACTTTGTTTTACGTAACAGATTGATATCGAAATTCTATAGGAACTGTAGGTAGATAGTTGAGTAGGTTAGCAGAATTTTCTTAATGTAGGTAGATACGATTGGGTTGGAAAGAAATTAGGTAGGTAGATGTAAGCGACATGCTGCGATCTCTGATAAAATGTCGTAGACGTGTCATTTTTAACAGACTTCAGAAAAGGAGGAGGTTTCTCAGTTCAACCGTATATATATATATATATATTTTTTTTTATGTGTGTTCGCGGATAACTTCGTCGTTTATGAACAGATTTTGATGATTCTTTTTTTGTTGGAAAGGAGATGTCCCGAGGGTGGTACCATGATAAGGAAACCAGGATCTGATGATGGCATCCCAGAGAAATCGAGGGGAACCTTCGAAAATCGTAGTGCCGACTAGAGCGTTTGTTAATTTAAAGCACTCCTATTAAATCGAACTAATCAATTCACCACTAAAAATTGTGAAATAAACAAAATTTTAACAACGACTTCAATAAAACAAATTAATGTTCTTATGATGCGAACGAAAAAGTCATAGGCTGCAATATTATTTTTTTACTTTTTAGTTTTTTTGAAGGCGGTTTTAATTTTTTGTTATAATCTCTTAGTTTAAAAGGATTCTAATGATATCAATTTCATCCTGTATAGTCTGTTTTGTTGGAGAACGTGGGGTAGCGGGTTGCAGAGAGATATGGACTCTCAATCATGGGGGTCCGGGTTCAAATCGGCACGGACGATATACAATTACCCACCTAAGCAATGAGTGTTTCTAAACTTATGTACGTAATATCGACTGATATCAAACGGTGGACTAAAAAATTTTTAGGATACCTGCATATACGTTGAAGAAGAAATTCTGATGTGCATGTGAAGTCTACCAATTGGACATGCGTGGTGGACTAACGCCCATACACTCCTTGAGGGCAGTGCTGCCACTTTAGCCACTTCTTAGCTAGATCTAGCAACATTTTTGAACTTGTCATATTCGGTGGCTAAATGTTTTAGCCACTTATTCCAGCCACTTTTTTTGTTTATTTATTTATTTATAAATACCAATTTATTAAGCTAAAGTTAATCATTTTAAAGGGTTCTTAGAGCGTTTTTTACTGTTTTTGAGTTCCGATTACCTAAACGTATAAGTCAAAAGGCTATTTTCTACGATGAGCATTGTAAAACATCAACATAGTCATAGAATGGGTTACAATAACTCACTCAAATTCCATATTTCGATTTAAAAAATTATAAAAGCATAATTTTATAGAATATATGATTTTAAATCAGCATTATTGATCTAATTAAACTGCGTCTTAGCATATTTATGTATTTTTTTAAACTTTTCTTTGTTCAGCCACTTTTAGCCACTTTAGCGACGGTGAAATTTCCAGTATCTAGCCACTTTTTGGGTACGGTTTAGCTACTTGGTCCGGAGGCTAGGTGGCAACACTGCTTGAGGGTATGGGCGTTACGCAGTGCAGAAAAGTATCATTAAAATTTTAACCACATATTCTTTCTTACCCATCAAACTAATCAACTTTTACTATGGGAGTAAACCAGTCAGAACAAAAACAAAATACGGTGTCATACACTTGAGCCGTGTGCCCATATATCAGTTTAGTATGGAACAGCAGATTTTTTTGTGACAGGTAACATAGTAAAAGTTGTTCAGTTATGCATAGACTATGTGGTTTAAATTTAAAGGTTAAATAATATTTTTACACCCTGTAGCATCATCATCACGTACACCCTGTACCTATAGGTTGATGATAATGGCCTCGATTCGGACTGTGCCACGACTTAACTTAACTAAATTTATTCCTGTCACTTTCTAAAATAAGATTAAGAAAAGAGACAGAAAACCAACAGCTGACTTTAGTGCTGTCAAAGTGACGTTACACGCCCAAAAACGCTTTAAATAAGATGGCGTAAATTATGATGGCATCTTATTTTGGCAGCCAGCTGTTGGTTTTCTGTCTCTTTTCTTAACCTTATTTTAGAAAGTGACAGGAATAAATTTAGTTAAGTCGTGGCACAGTCCGAATCGGTAGGTACCATAAAGGTATCATATAGAGGAACTGACAGCTGAGAGAGCGAGATGTACCTAGCGGCGCCACTGTATAATAGAAAGAGATACGTGACGCGAGGCAATAGCACCGTTTTTGGGAACTTGTCAGCACAATCGACTGGGTAAATATTCGTGTTCTGTGAATAATTAGTGAATCTAAAGTGAAGTCGTAGATTATTTTGTGAAATATACTAACACTATTTCATTAAATTACCTACGATTTCACCTTAGATTCACAATTATACACAGAACTCGAAGTTTTAGGGTGCCGATAAGTGCCGACAAATTCCCAAAAAATGGTTTCATTTGACAACTCATGTCAGTTACTCTATGTAGGTACCTATGATAGCCTATTTGAGAATTACTCATTTACACTTAAAAATATCCTACGTACCTGATTATTTCATTTAAGCAATCGCTGTAGTGGAAATTGTCAATGAGAATTCAATTCACAAGCTAAACCAAATACCGCCTCTTTCTTTGTCAATGCTTGCATTACAGCTTGCACTGACTGGACACTATTGTACACAAATACCATTGTACCTATATATCTCGTGTAGCATTTAGCCCGATTGCGATGCAAAGCGTGCGTTCCATTGTGAATGGGCTACCATCTAATAATAGACAGTTTGTATGTAAATCTATGATATTGTGTGCATTGTATCGATTGTTGATGAGTGATTACGAGCAAATTTAACGGCTTAATGCGTTTATTTTAGCTGCAGTTAGACTTGTTAGTAATGTGATTTATTAATTCTGATTAGGAATAAATTGTGACTCAGATTTTCAAAGAAAATTGGAGGAAAATGGGGAAATCCAACGTGCTGGTGCTCTGCTCACCTGACAAACTGCCAGAAACATACCTATATAGTACCAACTACACTCGAGAGCAATGAAAACGGGTCACTGACATACCTTAATACTACCCTTCATATCTCGGAAACTAAGACTGATAACTTATTCAAATGCTTGCTTATCGTGTCGACTTCAACACAACAAAGTCGCTAAATAGTACCTTGCCAAAATTGGGCAACCGATACTGCACCGTCACTAGCGGTCATGAGCTCCTCGTGCGTGCAGGTGTTAGGGCACGCAGGGCACTATGTGAGATGGGCCATCGTTTGTGGAGCTCCGCACAAGCAAGTCACATTTTGCGCATCCGAGAATCCACCTGACCATGTTGTCCTTACTGCGACCGACCTGGGTTTGAAGCTGGTTTAAGGATATTCAAATAAAAAGAATTTAAAAAAAAAGTTTGTCTTAAAAAAAAATTACTGTATTTTTAGATCATAAATTGTCTTGGTTAGTCGCAAGTAAAAATGACTGTCTAAACTATTATAAAACTGTAACAGAAGTGTGTCTGTATACACGGCGACAGATCAACCTACCCATAGTTGAACTCTATGTTCATGGACATAAGGTCGAACTATGGGTAGGTTGATCTGTCGCCGTGCGTACATTGAAGAAATTTACAAAAAAAAAGATTACGACATGGTTTTTAGGTGTCCCTGATTCCAAATCACCAATTTTTGGATTTTTTATCTGTCTGTTTTTTTGTTTGTTTGTTTGAACGAGCATCACGCAAAAACTACTGAACAGATTTTGATAAAACTTTTTTTGTTTGTGCGGACGAAGTCGCGGGTAATAACTTATAAAATAGTTGCACGTAATACAGATTTTTTCAAATATTGCGGCTTTCCTTTGAACACAGTATGTATTTTTTAGAAAAATAAGAAGTAGGTATACGTTATTAGCAAATAAAGCCGAAAAGTTAAAAATCGTTGCTATATTTTTCTTTAATTTGTATATCTGTCAAATAATGAGAAGATAGCTTCTAAAAACCAGCAAAATATGGCCCAGCGTTTACCTCGACACAAGATTAGGTATTCTGTGTCTATACTATGTATAGGTAGGTATTCATTTCCATTCGGAAACTTCCAGTGTGGATGCTCCATTAAATATAACAGGCTAAGATGAAAGTTATACGGAGAACAATTTATGTGCCAATCAGAGCCGGTATGGAGTATATTTGCATAGTCAGCATCTAATAAAGGTCGACCTTCCTTCACCCTAGGAGGCTCGTTGAACCATTTATCTTAACCATCGTGAAACTGACATAGTTATACATAAATTCGCGACAGTATTCGCATTTGGGGTGGTCAGAAAGATTTCTACAAGCTTTCAAGGTTTTCTTCGTTTTTAGAGTTCCGTAGTTGAACAAGGAACTGCCGAAGTGTTGAAATATTTCGAGGTTCAAAAGTTATAAAAAAATCAGTTGTCCCCACAGAACATTATAAAAGGGGTTAGAAATGCAAAGTAGCGCTTTTGCTTCGGAGGCGACTACGACTGTAGCCACTTTCTTCCCACTTACGCTGCTTCACCTTCTTATGCGCTCTCGCTCGCACCACGCCGCGCGCTTTATGATATGTTATGCAAATCATTGTATAACCGTGTGGCACGCGTTCCACGCCTACTTTGCACTTCTAACCCCCTTTTATAATGATCTGTGGCTTTCCCATACATGGGGGTTGAGTAGGATTGCAGTTTTGCTTGAAATTATTTTGACCTTGGTGTCATAGAGGAAATTGATCAGCATGGGTGTCATGCCAACCTGCGATAGCCGTGATACGGGTATATCACGTCTTTTATCTCGTTTAAGACGTGATACAGCCGTATCACGGCTATCGCGGGTTGGCATGCTACCCATGCAGTTAGATAACTGCAAGCCTATCCGATCCTATATCTTCATATTTCTGGAAAGGTTTTGGTATACAGGGTCCATCTTTATAATATGTTGACAGTTTTTTAAGAGGATGATCATTGATCATACTGTCAAACTGCACAACTTTCTCTATGGGACCAACATTGTAATCGCGAAAAAAATAATATGCTGCCCCATACATTAGGCTGGAGTAGGTTTGCAGTTTAGTATGGAACAGCCTAAGCTAATTTCTTTTTTTGCGATTTCGATTTTGTTACTAAAAGAATGTTGTTCAGTTTGATGGTCTGATCATACCCTTAAAAAGTGGACAGGGTAGTAACAAGTACAGGGTGTTAGGGTAAACAGTAGCATTACTATAAGGGGTAACTGCCTCAGTGGTCTAATGGTTAAGAGCATTGGGCTCTCAACACGGAGGTCGTGGGTTCGATTCCCACGGGGGACACCTACTGATATATGTCACTTTCTGCGTTTTTCCCCAGTTGGTTAGGACATTGCAGGTTGAATCACCTGATTCGGATGGCACGTTAAGCCGTTGGTCCCGGCTACTATCTCTGGTAGTAGTAGTCGTTACATAAAAACCACGACAGAGGCCGTAAGGCCATCTGAAAAAACTCTGACACCAGGGCTCTGACCACACCACAAAATAAGAAGAAGACTATAAGGGGTGATTGTACTAACGATACTGAACAACTTTCCCTAAGAAACCTATGGGAAATAAGAAAAACGAAATTTCGTTTTTCTTTAATAAATGCAATCAGCTGATCGAAAGTTTGTATGAAAAGTCGATTTTTTTTTGTGCGAATTTCCTTTTGCTTTCTTTGGGAAAGTTGTTTAGTATCATGGGTAAAATCAATTCAATTCAATTCAATTTATTCAACAACTTACACTAATCACCCCTTAAAATAACGCAACTGTTTACCCTAATATCCTGTATTAGCATTTTATTCAAATAGAAAGATCGACGAGGCGACGGGCTCACTCTCCGTCACACTGGACAGAGTTTCGGTACTACTAGTGAAACGTGGATGTTCTGAAGTTTCGAAAGATCATCAAGGCGTGACATGTTGACCCGGTATGGCCACGGCATACCTAATCGTAATCATGCGCTACCCCACTTGAACCCCATCCCTACCGTGCTCACTTGCTTACAATAAAACCCTTATAATTTCATGCCGTGACCCTAATAAATAAATAAATAAATAACGCTCACAGGCACATACATTGTAATAATCCTAAGGTAAGCCTTAGGCTTTTTGTTATGGGAATCATACAACAACGGCACAAACATATAACATCCATGACCGAACCGGGATTCGAACCCAGGATCCTGATTTGGCAGTCCGGCGTGGCAACCATTACACCAACCGGGTCGTCAAATAATATTGTCAGTTTTATACATACCGGCGATTATATTAGCATAGCATATGCTCACGACTATATTCCTGAGGGGGTAGTCAGAGATATTCTGAAACTTCAGAACATCCACGTTTCACTAGTAGTACCGAAACTCACCGCGATTATTTTATATTTATATAATTTGTAGTGTTGATTCAATTTATCTCAGTTAATACAGGATGTAATAAAATAGGGGTTGGTTTAGTTCAGACCATCATACTGAACAGCTTTCACGAAGGAGCCAACATCGAGAAAAATTCAGCTGTTTCATACAAAACTGCAGTGCCTACTCGACGCAAATGTATTTGTCATTTTTGTTTATTTATTTATAGGGTAGCAGATTTTAGTTTATACAGGTTATAGGCATAAAAGCCGCAGAAAAAGTTTTAAGGGTATTTAATACCAAGCTGAGCGATTACTGTGATTATGATTTGTTATTATAGAATTCTGTATGTACACACGGCGACGCTGGCCGCGCGTCGGTATACGTTACTCGACCTACGCGCGCCCAGCTTATATTGGTTTTGTATGGCTTGATGTGTCGCCGTGCGTACAATCGGAATAATATAAAAAAAAAAGTATTTTTACGTCGTAGGTAAGTACTGAATAATTAGATAGATCGACATAATAATCGTGATTCTGACGTCCAAAACCCTACCGCTAGAGTGATGGAAGAGATAGATAATAAAATAATGTATAATCATAGAGTAAGTAAGTGTATATTTACAATTAACATGCCCTACATTCACAGGCGATGCAAAAAATAGACTCTGTTTGCAACGTCACTGTTACAGTTTAAAATAAACCAGTGCATTAACTTATACGAAGATAATTACCATGTTAAAAAGAAAATTATATTAGAAGAAGCATTTAAAATGCGTTCAAATGCATTTCCTTCTTAAACAGTACCAAATCGGATAAATTGAGAATCAGATAAATTGAAAATCCGATAAGTTGAGAATCTGATAAATTGCAAATCTGATAAATTGAGAATCTGATAAGTTGAGAATCTAATAAGTTAAGAATCTGATAAGATGGGAATCCAGAAACGGATAAATTGATAATCTGATGCGTTGAGAATGTGATAAGTTGAGATGAGAATCTGATAAGTTAAGAATGTGATAAGTTGAGAATCTGAATAATTGAAAATCTGATGAATTTAGAACAGCTTATGAGAGATATTTTTCTAAACGAGTCTGATTCAGACGCCGCCTGAGTGATATTAAATTTTAAGTTCATTGTAAGTAGTGCGCTAAACACGGATGCACTATCTCGTCACGGATTATTGAATACGTAGTTACTATGTAACGATACTGGACTGTCCCGATTTTGCGTGCTTTTACAGCCAACCCCGACAAAGGATAGAACTATAATATGCTTTTTGTCAATGCGCGACAGCCTGTATCTATTTACGATATGGGGCGCCGTAGCATAGTTGTAACACAGAGTACTATAATTAAGTAGTAATCTATCTTCATAGTACAATGGTGCCAAACGCGGCGTTCGCCTCGTAGCACGCACACAATGACAATATCTCCGCGTAGCCCCGTCTGGCGCATTCTTGTCAGTCTGACATATTTTCTGTGTGTGCGTGCTAAGAGACGTACGTACTGGCGAGCACACATACAAGCCGCGTTTGGTACCATTGTATGAAGATAGATTACTGTCTTATACTGTGGCCTTAGATAAGCAAACAAGTACTTATCGCCGCTGTCAAACGTGAGTGACGGAGCATACAGGTCTCGAGCTCAGTCCTTTTTTTATTATACCCTCCTGAATCTGATGGAACGGAAATCTTAAACTCACACTGTCGATGGGGTCAAATGCATGAGCTATAACCGGCTGCCACACGGTGGGGCATCAGATATGTTGACCATACCTGAAGGTATTAGGCCACTAAAGAAAAGATTCGGTTAAAAATACAGCCTGATGAGCAAACACTTTGTGCCGATTCCAGGAATTTAGCAAAAGATATCAGAGTATTTATACTGAATCTCCCTACGCTAGGTTATTGTCGGTATTTAATTAGAGACCATACGTCATCCTGTCACTCGGACATCGGGCGCCCAGTGACGGCAGTGACAACACTCGTTCAGTTTCTATGTCCCTTTCTGTTGGGGCTCAGCACTGATTGTAATTACACTCTTTCTGTAATGACACAATACACTGAAGGGAAGCTGGGTCAGGTCAGGAATAGTCATGAGCATATGCTTATGCTGCGTCAGGTAGCCTTTACGTGTGTCCACCTGTTTCTGGTCCCTTTGGATGAGTATGGACAGAACAGTAGTGGCTTCAAGCCGGTGCCCCTTGGACGTTTGTCAGTGATTTCTCCTTGTGGAATCTTATTGGCTTACGGCGAAATACCTGGTATGGGTGGTGGTAGTTTCTCCACGTGTCCTCTGATTAGCTGAGGGCACAGTGGGGGAACAAATTTATACTACAGCCCGAACAATTGTCAAGTACATTTGCGTTTTAAACCGATTTCTACTCAACTCGACATTGGCAGAATCATTAACAGCACGATGTAGCCATTATTTAAAAATTATAAGTGGGTATTTATTACGTACACCTACACTTAGTCTGGTGTTTCCTCCACACGTTTGCGCGTGCATAGGCAGGCCCGGTGTACATGGATGCTTCTATAAAGTAAAATAGTGACAATCACTTTACAGACGAGTCGATGTACAGCGGGCTTGCCCAGGCTCGCGCAGTCGTGTGCAGGAAAGGCAGCTGGAAATTAGTGTAATAGCAACTGTACCTCTTGCGATTATAATCCCTATTGATCAGAAATATTGCTACAATTACCAGCTGTCTTTCAATTGTAACAAGGCTTACTTTCAGCATATCGAAGGTGTCAAGATTAAATGATGTCTAAAGTGTTGATAGGTGGCTAGAATTTCACTCACAAAAATACACTCCATAAGAAATCATTAAATCCCTTTATCGCCTTGTACGACACTCACATAAAGAAATGAGCCGGTCAAAAAGCAGAAATTTTTTTTTTTTTTTTTAATGTTCGACATTTGATCCCAATCTCACCTGATGTTGAGTGATGATGAGGCCGAAGATGTAGCATGCTTACCTAGAAAGATGCCTATTCACTCTTGCCTTGAAGAGGCCCAGGTTGCATGGAATTACATGGAATAGAAACTTTCTTTGAAGTAGATTAAATAAAAACCGGTCAAGTGCGAGTCGGGCTACTCGCGCACCGAGGGTTCCGTACCACACCACCCCAGAACACAACATTATTAACTTAGAAAATAAACTTTTTATGTCCGGGACCTTTAGCGCAAGACCGACTCACACTTGGCCGGTTTTCAGTATTTGTCGTTATTCTGTAGAGTTTGCTCTATAATCACACTAAGTTTGACGCTTGTATGTATTACCGTTTTTACTATAGAGCGTGAAGACAAAACGTTGATAAAAACTAGTTTCTTGTTGAAAACCCCCCTTAATTTTTAACTTTCTGCCATTTTTATTATTTTTTAACAAATCCGCCGCAATAACGCATAATCTGAGAAAATTTCAACTATCTAGCTATGACGGACAGACGGACAGACAGACGGACGGACGGATGGACGGACGGACGGACAACGTAGGCTTAGTAATAGGGTCCCGTTTTCACCCTTTGGGTACGGAACCCTAAAAAGTAAAATTTCCGACCTTCAAAAAGGAAATAGGTAACATCAGTTCGTCTAAATGTGTCGATTTATCAGTAGCTCGTCTCCTTGTAAGGAAAGTGCCATCCAGTGACGATGGGGATTCAGCCCCTTCCGCTACATTTAACATGTCCATTCGATATTTACGGTCTAACTTGAATTGGGAGCTTCGGCGTTGTGGAAAGGTTTTTAGCGATCGTCGATTTTATGTACACGTGCTTAATGTTGCTACTAAAGTTGCTGGGATTTTTTTATTGCTATTTTATTATGAAGGGGAGAGAATGCGTCGAACTAAAAGGCCGTCATGTCTGTTGGATGCATCCTGAGAGATGGGCAAAATCCATCATGCCCTAGATCCCCGAAAACGGTCGGCGGCGTCAAGGTCAACCCAGCTAGAGGTCGATGGAGGGACGACCTGGATAAATTTGAGAACCAGAGCCAGTGGTTGCCCAAAACGAGTGAAAGAATACGGGAGAGGCCTTTGTCCAGCAGTGGGATAAAGTAGGCTAATAAATAAAAAATTGTATTAAGAGCATTGCAAAGATAGTGTTCTTAGTTTGTCATCATCAACAGCCTGTCATCGTCCAATGCGATTATAGGCCTCTTTCAAGGTGCGTTACAAAACTCTATCTTCTACCTTTCTCATCCAGTGGTTCCTGCTACCTTTCTCATATCGTCAGTCCAGCGCCAAATGGTATTCCCCACGCCTGCCAAGTCGTGGTATTGTGTGCGTCTATTCATCAAGTAATGTAATTCTTCTTCCGATTCGCACGTAGGTACGGTGCTCAAACGTAGTCTTTGACGAACAATCCGAAGCCGCGCATTAAGGTTTTGCCACAGAACCAAAGAGCGCAGCATCCTAGGCATAAAACTGATAGACCAAGTCAGAAACGAAGTTATTCGCTTCAGAATCCAAGTGACAGATAATCATCACGTCTGCACATCTAAAGTGGGGACTAGGCTGGATATGACTACAGCATGCCAGATGACCAGTGATAGGAATAGGTAGTGCCATTCAGGGTAATGTTGCGAATATTTGTGTGATGAATATTAATATTTGTATTCGATTCATGGGTGTTTGTATCTATACGGGGCGTGCATCCTGTTTAATATTCAATGCATAAAATTGTACGCCTTTCATGGATACAAACACCCATGAATCGAATACAAATATTAATATTCATCACACAAATATTCGCAACATTACCCTGAATGGCACTACCTATTTCTATCACTGCAGATGACCTATGAGCCAAAACCACAACCAATGGATCCACAAAGAAACGAAATTGGCGATTAGACAGACCTAGACAAAGGTCGCGGCATTCAAAGCTCAGAACAGAGACTCTTGGAGAGAACGGAGACCTTGCCCAACATTGAGACATGAATGGCTGATAATAACAATAAATAATTATCTTACGTTCAGGTCACGGAATTAGGCGTAAAAATCTGACACGTTTTCGTGACAATTTACTCTGTTATCTCTACAGGGTGTTAAGGTGAATAGTTGAATAACTTTAAAGGGTTATTTACCCATGATACTGATCAACTTTCCCTACGAAACAGAAAGGAAAAAAAAACATTCGACTTTTCATGCAAACGTTCGATCATCCGATTGCATTTTTGACGAGAATTTGCTATAGGTTTCTTAGGGGTAAATGATGAGTATCATAGGTTCAATCAACCCTTAAAGTAATGCAACTGTTTACCCTTGCATATCCGGAGTATGCTTAATAATATCACAGACTGGGTATTATACGGTGTATGCTTAATAATACCACAGACTACCCTTACGAGCAACATATACCTCCATGCTTCCATTATCTTCTCTAAAATCTATCGCCAGTGTATAAACCGAACAATATATACAGCGGGTTCAATCTGATTCGAATACAAAAGGTGAATGGCTTCGAAATACGATTCATAGCAGATCGATAAGCATTAACATTTAGCTTGAGTGTTCGTGGATATCCGTTTTCGACAATAGGGTCATTGTTGTTTCGGGCAAGCCTAGGCCATATCACATAAGTAAATACCCCAAAGAGAGAAAGCTTAGGACACAATCGCGCTACAGTGGTTCCCAAAGGGCCCTAGGGCCCCGTGGACAGCAAGCAAGGGAGTGGCAAAGCGCTCCTAAAGAGGAGATAACGACGAAAAATTTGCGTGGGTCCTAGATCCTAAGAAATACAGAGAAACAGTCACAAGCCACGCGATTTGAAAATAAAACTGGTCAAGTGCGAGTCGGGCTAGTCGCGCACCGAGGGTTCCGTACCACACCACCACAGAACACAACATTATTAAATTAGAAAAAAACTTTTTTTGTCTCGCGCTAAAGACCGACTCACACTTTGCCGGTTTTTAGTATTTGTTGTTATTCTGTAGAGTTTGCTCTATAATCACACTAAGTTTAACGCTTGTATGTATTACCGTTTTTACGATAGAGCGTGAAGAAAAAACGTTGATAAAAACTAGTTTCTTGTTGAGAACCTCCCTTAATTTTTAACTTTTTGACATTTTTATTATTTGTTAACAAATCCGCCGTAATAACGCATAATCTGATATTTCAACTATCTACATATTACGGTTCGAAAGTTACAGCCCTAAATAGGTACGAGTAGGACAGACGGACGGACGGACGGACGGACGGACGGACGGACGGACGGATAACGTAGGCTTAGTAATAGGGTCCCGTTTTCACCCTTTGGGTACGGAACCCTAAAAATATAACTTCAATTCTTAATTAGTCCCGGCTAAGACTGGACGAGATGAGGAGAGGTCAAAATTGGTGGAGACAGGGAGTGTTCGTACTGAACGTATACATATTATACAGTATGACTCATTTACATGCTACAACAAAAAAAAAATACTTGAATGTTAAAAGTGATATAATTTTGTAACGACTATCACGCCTGTATAATAAAAAAATGTATGTCACTAGAAATGGTTATTAAGGTCTTAAACATGATACGAGGTATCTAGGTTTAGAACGGGTGTTGTTTTATGAGTCACGCATGTAAATTTAAAGTAACACATTTAACGATAAACTTGTTTGTAAACACGAGCAAAGACACGGTTTATTCCATAAACTTAATATTAATGCTAGTTAATGTTAAGTTTATGGGTTGTTTCTCTTTTGAATATCCAAGGCAATCCAAGGAAATAACACGGGTAAAAAAGATTACTTGAAGTAAGAATTTTACGTTTTCTTCGATATGAGAGCGCCATATTCTAGGTTCAATGCTATTTGCTTTCAGTAAAGACAATTGTCTTGTGTGAAAGCTAATTGCATTGAACCAAGAATATGGCGCTCTCATATATCTCGAAGTAAACGTAAAATTCTTATTTCAAGAAATCTTTTTTACCCGTGTAGTTGCGCCAATCCATCTTGTTGACGTTATTCCGTTTTTATGTTTATTTAATAATTATTTTTATCGTGCAAACAGGAAAGTAGGTGCAATATAGATTTAGTTATCACTTTGTTAGTTCCTCTAATCATTAGATTCCTCCATTAGGCTAATGGAAAATATTATCGTTAGATATAATTAATAGGAAATGTTTTATCTATTATATCTAAACTATTATAAAACTGTAACAGAAGTGTGTCTGTACATTGAAGATATTAACAAAAAAAAGTAACGATGTGGTTTTTAGGTGTCCCTGATTCCAAATCACTTTTTTGATTTTTTTGTCGGTCTGTTTGTTTGTTTGTGTGTTTGTTAGTTTGTTTGAACGAGCATCACGCAAAAACTACTGAACCGATTTTGATGAAACTTTTTTTATTTGATAGTTTATGATCTGACTTAAAATCTGGTATATAATTTGTGCGGACGAAGTCGCGGGTTAACTTTAGTATTTTATAAAACTGCAAATGTTTGTTTGTTTGTAACAGCATCACGCAAAAACTACTGAACCGATTTTGTTCAAAATTTTTGTTTGATAACATTATGATTTGACTTAAAATCTGGTAGGTATATAATTTTGTGCGGACGATGTCGCGGGTAAACTCTAGTTTAATATAAAAACGGTGAAACAAAGAAAAGAAAGAACTTATAACTAAACCATAACAATGGGCCACAGAAAAAAAAGGAAAAAAAAAGAAAGTTACGGTAAGTATACAACGTGTTAATGAATTAACGCAAAACTAGAAAGTAGTTTGTTTAGAATCGATAGCAGAATCGAATTATCATGGTTTCAACATAGGTAATTTTTATCAAAATTTTAATTAATTTTTTCGTAAAATTTAAAATTTACTAAACCCGATGTCAACCCACCCCATAGGCACTCTCACCCCACTTACTACCAAAACAAGATTATTAAAATGTATCCATGAGAACGTTAGCGCTTTCATTCATTGCTGAAATGATAACAAATCATTTTTGCCTCGGAACTTAAAATGCGAATAACTTTAAATTTTAACTATCAAAATAATGAAATTATTATTTCAATCTAATTATTTTGTTATAAATCAGTTGGGGTGTATGAGGTTTTGCGCTAATTTATTAACACGTTGTATAGAATTAGACAACAAAATCATACAGGCTTAAGCAACCCATTTATTAGGACTCTTAAACTATGACCTTTCCACTGGAATACGTCTCATTGCCTAAACAAAGGTTGCAAAAAACTTGCAGTGGGATCTTGGAGTATTTTCACTCATTTTACAGAAGGGTGTATTTTATCATACCAGCCAAGTCAGATGTACTCCAAAACTATTCCTAGCAATATCACTGCTGTAAGAGAGAGTAACATTATTTATATCTATCATGTGACAAATCCTCAGATTAGAACTGAAAGGAGTAACTGTGGATAGAAGTACGTGTTCAGCATCTATAACATCTGCAAGTCCTTGCGAAACTCGAGACCTGTCGAAATGTAAGAAACGAAAAATGTCCGACGTTTACGAGTGATATTTTGTTTCCTGCAAGTTGTGAGACTAATGTGATAAATGTCAGCGTTTGGGACTAAAATGTCTTTAGACAGTGTCACAGTATAGGTAATAGTATATTAAGTTCTAGGTACATGCAGAACGGCCCCGCCCCTCTCTGACTTCAGATATCCCACCTCACTTCACTCTTTCTGGGGACATTTTAGGGGAGCCGAACAAGGCAATGCAGTCAGGCGCGCGCACCCTCAGTTTTTTTGTATGCTTTCAGAAATCAAAAAAATATTTTTCAATAATTCTTTAGCTCAAATAGTATTTTTAATAACGGGACGAACAATAAAAAGTATTGAAATATATTATAAGTGAGCTTGTGCAGACACCATCGCCATTTCGAAAATCAAAAATTCAAAGAGTGCCAGACCTGTTACAGTATGCAAAGAATAGGGTACTGTGGGGGATGTTTGTGGTTGTGTGTGTGTTAGAGTTTGGAAGAGAATAATATGGAAATCAGCGAAATATTAAGTACTGTCATTGGAGGAAGCCGGCTGCTGCATAAGACATCATCATATTCATAACACAGTTAGTCGATTCAATTAAGTATATAGGCTTATTCCATGTTTCAGAATACAAATACAAATACAAATTGTTTATTGCTTCCATATGGTACACTAGCGGCCCGTCCCGGCTTCGCACGGGTGGACGTCTAATCTTTTCTAGCAATAAATATAGCCTATGTTACTCAGGGTGAATGCAGCTTTCTAATGGTGAAAGAATTTTTTAAATCGGCCCTGTACTTTTTGAGCCTTACAAACATACAAACATACAAAAATAGGTACAAATCTTTCCTCTTTATAATATTAGTGTAGATAAGTTTTTACAATAGGTAAGAAGGTAGAATATCTTTGACTAGGTACCCCCTCGGGGAATATAGTCGTAAGCATATGCTATGCTATGCTATGCTATGCTATGCTTATTCCAAGGGCAGTAAAAATAAAATCTGCAAATGGCATTCGTAAGCGAAAAATTTTTCGTCTATGGGCATTAGTAAATTTGACATAAATCTAAATAATTTGAAATATATACAAAGCTGAAAACTGAAATTTTTTGGTGTTGCCCGAAGACAAACTTCTTATTCCCAATAAATAACAAATAACATTGAACGGGCTCACTCACTCCCCGTCACACTGGACAGAGTTTCGGCACTAAGTGAAACGTGGATGTTCTGAGGTTTCAGAATATCTCTGACTACTCCCTCGGGGAATATAGTCGTGAGCATATGCTTATGCTTATGAAAATTGAAAATGTTAGTTTATTGCTTATAACCGGCCACCTAGCTCAAAGCTACCGCCCCAGTGGCAAGACTCCTCACATTTCTCGTGGCAAGGTCGGATCCAAAAGTTCATTTTCCTAAGGCTCTCGTGAAAGAACGCCAATATTTCATAAACAATAACAGCTGTGGTATGGGTGCTTCAGCCCTTGCATGCCAATTAATACATCTGGAGCGAGCGAAGCGAGCTCGAAATTTTGCAGTATTGCCTCTGAGTTGGCTAGAATTTCACAAGATGATGTTGAAACAGTGCCTACTATAATTTAAATATTTCTTCACTACTTTTCATTTTTCTAAGGTAGGCAACTACGCCAATGGAACCAACAGAATCCTAAAAAGAAAATTGCTTCGAGAAATCAATTTTTAAATTAGAAGTAAAGGGTAGAATTTTCGGAATGTCAACTAAAAACGAAAAAAAAAGTTTCAATTTTGATCGCACTCATCTTAGGCGAAATGGAATGAACTCTCAGGGGAAATTGTGTCTTTAAGTGGGTAATACCTACCATTTATAATTGCTTTCTTCCAACGGGGACTGAAAAATGTCTCTTCCAAATTTATATTGTCTTGAGCTTCTTTAGTTTTTATTTTAGGGAAATATGTCAAGGTTTTCTTTTTTGGTATCTACAGGATGAAACTGAAAATTTTTATCGCTAGCATCCTTTAAAACAGAGTCTACCCATATATTGGAGCAAAGCAATCGGAACAATAAAAAAAGGCTGTTCCATACTAAATGAAGAGCCTGATTTCAGCGTCATTTCCACCAATCCACGTTGCTTATACAGGGTCCTTCTTAATATGCTGACACTTTTTTAAGGGGATGATCAGACCATCAAACTAACCAACTTTCTCTATGGATGGGACCAACATTGAAATCGCGAAAAAAAAATCAGCTGTCCCATACATTCGTCTCTCGAGTAGGTTTGCAGTTTCGTATGGAAGAGCTGATTTTTTTTTCGCGATTTCGATGTTGATGCCTTTTAGAAAGTTGTTCAGTTTGACGGTCTGATCATCCCCTTAAAAAAGTGTCAGCATATTAAGAAGGATCCTATATGCTACCAAATGTCACCAACCCACCCTGGCTGCAGTGTGACGAAACCAACTTTTCAAAAATAGAATTATTCATGTTTTTTTTTTCTTGTGTCTCTGTCTTTAAGGAATTTTAGAAAATCCCCTATCGTATACGGTGTTTTCTCACATGGCAAACATTTCATTAACAACGCCATCTAGTTTACTTTTATGATACCTAGAAGCTATGATGATGATGGTTATATTCATTCTATTATTACATAGAATGTATTATTATGACACCAGGCGCCATCTAGTTTACGCGTCACTAATACAAGATCATTAGGTTGGCACGACACGGCGTGTGCGCCAATCAGTGCCTTTCTAAAATCGCCATCATGCGACTACCACCGCCGCCTAGCGGTCCGCGTAGTGCATATTAGGTTGGTACTATACCTTACCTGAGATGTTTACGCCAATCAGCATCGTAGAATTTACTTTCTGGTATTAACTTCATGCAAAATATAATTAATGTATGAAGTTTGTTCGATTCCTCATTGGCTGAATTTTTGTGGCCAAAATCGGAACTAATGCGCTTGAGAGCCTATTGGCTAATCTTAGAAACCGTTTTCATTGGCTATCGCTGTCAAAAGAGTGATATAAAATTGCGTGCAAGCCCACATTTGATCAGTTTTATTTTACCATCTTGATGGCAGAGAACTACGGAAGTACTGGCGTCGGTCCGATACACAGTGCTTTCTGGAGGGAAACATATTCCACTCCTCGGAAATGTGCTTCTAGCCAACGCGTGGCAACCGGCCCGTTGTGCTATTTATTCGCGTATCCAGATTCCGAATTTAGTAAAGTCAATTTAGGGTTTAGAATCCGAACTAGTATAGCTGAACAACAGCTTATTATAAAGTATAGAAGTACGGGAGTGCGTAAATTGTTTATTTTATTTGTTTATTAGGAAGCCAACATGACACATATAGTTTTACATTCACAATGGTACATGATAATTTTGAGTGTATACATGTCATACTTATAGGCTAACTCAGAATGCATAAAAAGCTTAATTAAAAAATTTAAAAAGAAGGTGCATACATTTCTTGTTTTTTTTTTTTTTTTTTTTAATTTTGTTGTTAAACAACGCGACGTGACGACTGATGGTTGTCGCGCCAATTCCGAATACAGGTACATACCTATTGATTTACACTATAACTATTCAAAAAATACTTTTTTAACTTATTTTTAAATACAGCTAAAGAGTCGTGAAAAATGTCCACATCCATTTGTTTACTAATAGTATTATAAGTTTTCAACATTCTTGCCAATGGGGCTGAAATTCCCAAATTGGTTCTTGCCAGCCGATTTTTAAGTGGTACATAATTGACAAGTCTACTGTTTTTCCGGGGCACCACTAGACCAACACAACTCACCAACTGCGGTGAATCAACATTTCCTTTTAAAATTTTGTGTAAAAAAGACAAATCAAGCAGGATTCTACGGTCAGACAAAGAAAGTGTCTTATATTTAAGCAACATCTGATTGTAACTTGTATGACTTTTCAAAATTTTGTCCCTAAAGCAAAGATGACGTAAGAATTTCTTTTGTACTCTTTCTATTCGCAACTGATGGATTTTATAGTACGGGTTCCAGACCACAGAACAATACTCAAGAATGCTACGTGAAAGAGAGTTATATAAAGCCAGTCTAGTACTCGTTTTTTTAAAAAATTTTGTCGATCTAATTATAAGAGCACTAATCCTAAAAGCCTTCCTTATCATTTTATCGATGTGAGGGACAAAACTTAACTTGCTATCGACCAAAACACCCAAATCCCTGATTTCATTTATTGATTTCAGAGCATTACCATTAATATTGAAATGCGATCTCACAACATTTATCCTTCTATTAAACGAAACGTGGTAACACTTTAGGTGATTTAAAAACATTCTATTATCAACACACCACTTTATCAGCCTATCTAGATCACCTTGAAGTAATTCCGTGTCCTCCTCCGATCTAATAATTCTGTAAAATTTCAAATCATCAGCATACAGACAGAATTTCGAATTTTGAAAACATGTTACGATATCATTCACAAAGATGTTAAACAAAACGGGCCCCAGGTGCGATCCTTGAGGTACCCCAGTTCGTGCCACAAACCTGTCCGAGTCAAAACCTCCTACAGCCACTCTCATGTTTCTGTCACGTAAATAGGATGCCAGCCAATCCAAAAACCTACCGTGAAAGCCATACCACCCAAGCTTATGAATAAGTACCTTATGATCCACCGTATCAAAGGCCTTAGAGAAATCTGTGTAAATTCCGTCGACTTGTTCACCCTTATCGACACATACTGATAAATCATCAATATACGTAGCCAAATTTGATGCAGTAGACCTGTTTTTGAGAAATCCATGTTGCATATCAGTCAGTAGGGGTTTCATGTGCCAACTTATTATAGGGCACACTATGGACTCGAAAACCTTAGGGAAAACTGATAATATACAAATAGGTCTATATTTGGTGATATCTTTCTTATCCCCATCCTTGAAAACCGGAACTACTCGAGCCTCTTTCCAAAACACTGGAAAATAACCGTCGTTTAAAGATTTAGTAAAAATCCACAAAAGTGGAGCCGCTAAAGTATCAGCGCAATTCTTTACAAATACCGGGGGAATATTATCTGGGCCAGCTCCTTTTTTGGTATCTAGTCTCTTTAGCTTCGTGATGACATCTTCTTTCGTTATGGTCACTTTGCCTACGAAATGTTGACAGAGATTCTCATCACTAAGCAAATTTAACGCGTGCGCATCATCTACTCCATTAGAATAAACGCCTGAAAAGTGTTTAGCAAAACCATTACATATATCACTCCCATTTGTAAAAGTTGCTCCATTCAGTGACATCATTGCGGGGTAGTCACACTTATTACTTCGAATTCTTTTCAAATATGACCAAAAGTATTTAGGATTTAACTTCATATTACGTTCAATTTTATCTATGTACTCCTGATAACAGTTATTTATGAGTAACTCACACCTTTTTCTAAGCATTCTAAATGTACACCTATCTAGGGGATTTCCGTATTTTATAAAAAGCTTTCTGAATCTATTTTTCTCTGCTAATCTTTTTATCAAACTGCGTGAATACCATGGTGGAAAACGATTACTTTTGGGTCTAGTTTTGGGTACACAATTCTGAATAATTTTTCGTAGCTCTGAATAAAATACCACTAATACTTCATCTACGTCCTTACAGTTAACGAACAAATCCTCCCAGTCCTTTTTTTCGATAAATTTATTTATAATACTATAATCCGCGGTATGAAAATTTAACTTAGTTATATCTTTGTTATATGAAATGTTTTTATCAGATTCAAATTTTATAACAATATCAGTTGGCGGATGGTATCGATCCAGAGTGCTTATAAGATAGTCACTTTTAGTAACCTCTACTTTTACATTACTAAGAACTAGATCAAGAATTTTACCATATACATTTCTGACATCGTTATATTGGTTAAGATAATTTTCAGCCATGAAGTCTATTAAACAGTTGCCAATTTTACAATTATAATTATCTGGAATGAGTACACTATTACTATTGTAAGACCAATTTATCGATGAATTATTGAAATCACCAAATATTACTGTATTGGACTGGTCAATGATAATTTGCGATACATGTTCTGTAAAATTTTGAAGATTTTCAAACTTTAGAGGAGATGGTAAATAAACAGCGCAGATAGACAATGTAATTTTAGGTTTTAACCTGTCCAACACAACATTTACCCACATATCCTCACATTGACTCTCCCATTTATTGACTCTATAACATTTATATTTTTTCGATACAGCTATAAGTACACCACCACCATCAAGTTTTGAATTATTTTCTAAATCTCTATCTCCACGAAAAACATAGTACCTATCATCAATGAACTCTCCATCATAAACACTGTCGTTCAACCAAGTTTCAGTTAGCACTATTACATCATAGTCCGTATTTAAGATATTACACAAAATGTTCTTTTTCTTTGTTCTCATGCCCCTAATATTTTGATAATAAATGTTCAAAGAAGCCATTTGTAAAATTGAAAAATTGGTACCAAGCTAATAAATGGACAAAATGTAACAGCTATTCACTTTCCAATTTTTTGAGACAGTCGAAACTCCTAACAGGAATAGCATCATTAGAAGGAGATTTTCGTATGTATATGTTTCCATATCGAACCCAAACGTATTGGAAACATTTGTCTTTGGCGAATTTCCGAGTCGCTGCATGCAAAACCTTCATTTCTGGTGTTAAATGATCGCTTACATACACTGGCATTTTATCTCCAGCTATACCCAAATGTGATGTATTCAGTTTGTCATTTGGGTTCGATTTGTTGTACTCGATGACACTGGCCATGAATTGATCTCTTATTATGGGAGTCGAGAATTTCACCAAAACCGATCTAGGGCGGGTACTTTCTTTGTTCATTTTGGCGATACGTGTGCACTTTACGATGGTTCCTTCTTTAGTTGGGTTTTTTATTACACTTCCTATTTGCTCTATGGTTTTAACCAGGTTTTCACTTCGGTATTCAGGGACACAGTGTAGTTCGATGTTGCTTGCTCTAGCCTCCTTTTCTAGCATGAGCAATCTTGAATCCGTGTTTTTGCAGGCTTCGCGCAGATCCATATTTTCTTTCTTAAGTTTATAGATTTCTCGCTGTGCTTCCTCAAGTTCTATCTTCACCGAATCATACAAGTCTGTAATAAATTGAAGGGGCTCTTTCATTGTGTTTAATTCCTCCCTGATAAACTTTAACTCCGAACTTATTGAGCTCTGGATTGTTAGTTTTATTTCCTTTCTAATTTCAGCCAGAAGTCCCGCGTCAAGAACCTGGCTTTTGGGAGCGTCTGGGCCTTTGGGCGCCGGCGTATGTTTAACCGGTTTCGCAGGTTTACGCCTGTCTGTGACATTTTAATTGTAGGGATTCATTTAGCTATCGCGTCCTAAAAGCTGCTGCAGAAGATGCTGAACTCCTGAGCCTGGCTTCCTGAGATGCTGTCTGCCTGACGCTGTACCGAGGTTAGTGAATTTTATAATTATCGGTTAGGGTCGTATGTTAGGGTGTGTCATTCATTGCAGGGTTCTAAATTTGTGTATGTATGTGTATGTAATTTATTTATTTTCTTTACAGATCTCCGGCTGTCATAATCTAATTTTGTTTTATTTCTTTCAGCTATGTTGTGTCTAATCTTATTTTTCTTTCAGCAATTTTGTCCTATTTTACCATTCTTTAATTAATTTTGTGTTATATCCTACTTATTTTAATCGTACCATTTTTCATTGATATTTTGAATACGTGACGTGATTTATATGCCTTTTCTTTTACTTTGTTTTACGTAACAGATTGATATCGAAATTCTATAGGAACTGTAGGTAGGTAGTTGAGTAGGTTAGCAGAATTTTCTTAATGTAGGTAGATACGATTGGGTTGGAAAGAAATTAGGTAGGTAGATGTAAGCGACATGCTGCGATCTCTGATAAAATGTCGTAGACGTGTCATTTTTAACCGACTTCAAAAAAGGAGGAGGTTTCTCAGTTCAACCGTATATATATATATATATTTTTTTTTTATGTGTGTTCGCGGATAACTTCATCGTTTATGAACCGATTTTGATGATTCTTTTTTGTTGGAAAGGAGATGTCCCGAGGGTGGTACCATGATAAGGAAACCAGGATCTGATGATGGCATCCCAGAGAAATCGAGGGGAACCTTCGAAAATCGTAGTGCCGACTAGTGCGTTTGTTAATTTAAATCACTCCTATTAAATGGAACTAATGAATTCACCACTGAAAATTGTGAAATAAACAAAATTTTAACAAAAAATTAAAACCGCCTTCAAAAAAACTAAAAAGTTAAAAAATAATATTGCAGCCTATGACTTTTTCGTTCGCATCATAAGAACATTAATTTGTTTTATAGAAGTCGGTGTCAAGCCAAGCCAAAAAATGCAAGCCCTGTCGCGAATCGTACCGGCTTGACAGCGACTTCAATAAAACAAATTAATGTTATTATGATGCGAACGAAAAAGTCATAGGCGCTGTCCTATTGCCATCGCACGCGCGATCATGCGTCCGTCCGATGAAAATGATCGTGCGATCGTGCGATCAAACATAGGAATCAGTATTGACTGTCCTAATTTCGATCGCGCGATCATGCGATGCGTTCGAATTGTTCTATTTTCGACGCACGATCGTGCGATCGTGCGATCAAACATAGGAATCAGTATTGACTGTCCTAATTTCGATCGCGCGATCGAGGAGCGCGACGAGGCAACGGTGTACCTACACTCAGCGGGACCCCGTGTCCTAGAACTTGTTCTATAGAATTTGTTCTAATTTCAAATATTATTGATTTCAAACATATTACAGCCTTTGGATAACGCACTTCCCCGGTTTGGAAGGGTGCGGGTTCAAGTCCGGCTCGAGACTTAATTTTTCAATCTTTAATTTGATTAGAATTTGTTCTATCGAATCCAATTAGAAATAAAATGTGTTCCGTCAAAATGGGAGAATAACATAGGCAAAGATTTTTTTTGGTCTTTACGACTAGAATTCGAGTTTCAACAACAACAAAAAATGAAAACCGACTTCAAAGTAAAAAAGTTAAAAAATAATATTTCAGTTTGACTTTTACGTTCGAATCTATAAGAAAATTAATATTTTGTTTTATCGAAGTTTGATAAAGGTGAGAAATAAAACCTTTGGCCTTAATAATTAAACTCAAGTTGTTTTATTAAAATAATCAAGCACTGTTGTACAAGTAAGAACATAACATTGTCTACAATTGTATCATGGACAAACTTTTTCTATCATCAACCGTTGTCGAGATATCTGTCTATTACTATTTTAATTAATAATTTTTTGCAAATATCTCGTTTCGTATGCATCAAATCGTGAATAAAGTTATTACAAAACTTCTAGAACATAACATTGTCTACAATTGTATCTTTGAGAAACTTTTTCTATCATCAACCGTTGTCGAGATATCTGTCTATTACTATTTTAATTAATTCGTTTTTGCAAATATCTCATTTCGTATGCATCAAATCGTGAATAAAGTTATAACAAAACCTGTAGTACATAACATTATCTACAATTGTATGCTACACAAACTTTTCCTATCATCAACAATTTTCGAGATATCTGTCTATTACTATTTAATTAATTCGTTTTTGCAAATATCTCTTTTCGTATGTATCAAATCGTGAACAAAGTTAGAACAAAACTTGTAAAACATAATATTGTCTACAATTGTTTTTCAGACAAACTTTTTCTATCATGAACCGTTTTCGAGATATCTGTCTATTACTATTTTAATTAATAATTTTTTGCAAATATCTCGTTTCGTATGCATCAAATCGTGAACAAAGTTATAACAAAACTTGTAGTACATAACTTTATCTACAATTCTATGCTACACAACCTTTTCCTATCATCAACAATTTTCGAGATATCTGTCTATTACTATTTAATTAATTCGTTTTTGCAAATATCTCTTTTCGTATGCATCAAATCGTGAACAAAGTTAGAATAAAACTTGTAGAACATAACATTGTCTATAATTGTATTTTTAAGAAACTTTTTCTATCATCAACAATTTTCGAGATATCTGTCTATTACTATTTTAATTTATTCGTTTTTGCAAATATCTCTTTTCGTATGCTTGAAATCGTGAATAAAGTTATTACAAAACTTGTAGTACATAACATTATCTAGAATTGTATGCTACACAAACTTTTCCTATGATCAACAATTTTCGAGATATCTGTCTATTACTATTTTAATTAATTCGTTTTTGCAAATATCTCTTTTCGTATGCATCAAATCGTGAACAAAGTTAAAACAAAACATGTAGAACATAACATTATCTATAATTGTATCAAAAAGAAACTTTTTCTATCATCAACCGTTGTCGAGATATCTGTCTATAACTATTTTAATTAATTCGTTTTTGCAAATATCTCGTTTCGTATGCATCAAATCGTGAACAAAATTATGACAAAACTTGTAGTACATAACATTATCTAGAATTGTATTCTACACAAACTATTCCTATCATCAACAATTTTCGAGATATCTGTCTATTACTATTTTAATTTATTCGTTTTTGCAAATTTCTCTTTTCGTATGCTTCAAATCGTGAACAAAGTTATTACAAAACTTGTAAAACATAATATTGTCTACAATTGTTTTTCAGACAAACTTTTTCTATCAAGAACCGTTTTCGAGATATCTGTCTATTACTATTTTAATTAATAATTTATTGCAAATATCTCCTTTCGTATGCATCAAATCGTGAACAAAATTATGACAAAACTTGTAGTACATAACATTATCTAGAATTGTATGCTTCACAAACTATTCCTATCATCAACAATTTTCGAGATATCTGTCTATTACTATTTTAATTAATTCGTTTTTGCAAATATCTCTTTTCGTATGCATCAAATCGTGAACAAAGTTAGAACAAAACTTGTAGAACATAACATTGTCTATAATTGTATTTTTAAGAAACTTTTTCTATCATCAACAATTATCTAGATATCTGTCTATTACTATTTTAATTAATTCGTTTTTGCAAATATCTCTTTTCATATGCATCAAATCGTGAACAAAGTTAAAACAAAACATGTAGAACATAACATTGTCGATAATTGTATCTTTAAGAAACTTTTTTTATCATGAACCGTTGTCGAGATATCTGTCTATTACTATTTTAATTAATTATTTTTTGCAAATATCTCGTTTTGTATGGATGAAATCGTGAACTAAGTTATTAAAAAACTTGTAGTACATAACATTATCTACAATTTTATGCTACACAAACTTTTTCTATCATCAACAATTATCTAGATATCTGTCTATTACTATTTTAATTAATTCGTTTTTGCAAATATCTCTTTTCGTATGCATCAAATCGTGAACAAAGTTAGAATAAAACTTGTAGAACATAACATTGTCTATAATTGTATTTTTAAGAAACTTTTTCTATCATCAACAATTTTCGAGATATCTGTCTATTACTATTTTAATTTATTCGTTTTTGCAAATATCTCTTTTCGTATGCTTGAAATCGTGAATAAAGTTATTACAAAACTTGTAGTACATAACATTATCTAGAATTGTATGCTACACAAACTTTTCCTATGATCAACAATTTTCGAGATATCTGTCTATTACTATTTTAATTAATTCGTTTTTGCAAATATCTCTTTTCGTATGCATCAAATCGTGAACAAAGTTAAAACAAAACATGTAGAACATAACATTATCTATAATTGTATCAAAAAGAAACTTTTTCTATCATCAACCGTTGTCGAGATATCTGTCTATAACTATTTTAATTAATTCGTTTTTGCAAATATCTCGTTTCGTATGCATCAAATCGTGAACAAAATTATGACAAAACTTGTAGTACATAACATTATCTAGAATTGTATTCTACACAAACTATTCCTATCATCAACAATTTTCGAGATATCTGTCTATTACTATTTTAATTTATTCGTTTTTGCAAATTTCTCTTTTCGTATGCTTCAAATCGTGAACAAAGTTATTACAAAACTTGTAAAACATAATATTGTCTACAATTGTTTTTCAGACAAACTTTTTCTATCAAGAACCGTTTTCGAGATATCTGTCTATTACTATTTTAATTAATAATTTATTGCAAATATCTCCTTTCGTATGCATCAAATCGTGAACAAAATTATGACAAAACTTGTAGTACATAACATTATCTAGAATTGTATGCTTCACAAACTATTCCTATCATCAACAATTTTCGAGATATCTGTCTATTACTATTTTAATTAATTCGTTTTTGCAAATATCTCTTTTCGTATGCATCAAATCGTGAACAAAGTTAGAACAAAACTTGTAGAACATAACATTGTCTATAATTGTATTTTTAAGAAACTTTTTCTATCATCAACAATTATCTAGATATCTGTCTATTACTATTTTAATTAATTCGTTTTTGCAAATATCTCTTTTCATATGCATCAAATCGTGAACAAAGTTAAAACAAAACATGTAGAACATAACATTGTCGATAATTGTATCTTTAAGAAACTTTTTTTATCATGAACCGTTGTCGAGATATCTGTCTATTACTATTTTAATTAATTATTTTTTGCAAATATCTCGTTTTGTATGGATGAAATCGTGAACTAAGTTATTAAAAAACTTGTAGTACATAACATTATCTACAATTTTATGCTACACAAACTTTTTCTATCATCAACAATTATCTAGATATCTGTCTATTACTATTTTAATTAATTCGTTTTTGCAAATATCTCTTTTCGTATGCATCAAATCGTGAACAAAGTTAAAACAAAACATGTAGAACATAACATTGTCTATAATTGTATTTTTAAGAAACTTTTTATATCATCAACCGTTGTCGAGATATCTGTCTATTACTATTTTAATAATTTTTTGCAAATATCTCGTTTCGTATGCATCAAATCGTGAACAAAGTTAGAACAAAACTTGTAGTACATAACATTATCTACAATTGTATGCTACACAAACTTTTCCTATCATCAACGATTTTCTAGATATCTGTCTATTACTATTTTAATTTATTCGTTTTTGCAAATATCTCTTTTCATATGCTTCAAATCGTGAACAAAGTTATTACAAAACTTGTAAAACATAATATTGTCTACAATTGTTTTTTTAGACAATATTTTTCTATCATTATCCGTTTTCGGGATATCTGTCTATTACTATTTTAATTAATAATTTATTGCAAATATCTCCTTTCGTATGCATCAAATCGTGAACAAAATTATGACAAAACTTGTAGTACATAACATTATCTAGAATTGTATGCTTCACAAACTATTCCTATCATCAACAATTTTCGAGATATCTGTCTATTACTATTTTAATTAATTCGTTTTTGCAAATATCTCTTTTCGTATGCATCAAATCGTGAACAAAGTTAGAACAAAACTTGTAGAACATAACATTGTCTATAATTGTATTTTTAAGAAACTTTTTCTATCATCAACAATTATCTAGATATCTGTCTATTACTATTTTAATTAATTCGTTTTTGCAAATATCTCTTTTCATATGCATCAAATCGTGAACAAAGTTAAAACAAAACATGTAGAACATAACATTGTCGATAATTGTATCTTTAAGAAACTTTTTTTATCATGAACCGTTGTCGAGATATCTGTCTATTACTATTTTAATTAATTATTTTTTGCAAATATCTCGTTTTGTATGGATGAAATCGTGAACTAAGTTATTAAAAAACTTGTAGTACATAACATTATCTACAATTTTATGCTACACAAACTTTTTCTATCATCAACAATTATCTAGATATCTGTCTATTACTATTTTAATTAATTCGTTTTTGCAAATATCTCTTTTCGTATGCATCAAATCGTGAACAAAGTTAGAATAAAACTTGTAGAACATAACATTGTCTATAATTGTATTTTTAAGAAACTTTTTCTATCATCAACAATTTTCGAGATATCTGTCTATTACTATTTTAATTTATTCGTTTTTGCAAATATCTCTTTTCGTATGCTTGAAATCGTGAATAAAGTTATTACAAAACTTGTAGTACATAACATTATCTAGAATTGTATGCTACACAAACTTTTCCTATGATCAACAATTTTCGAGATATCTGTCTATTACTATTTTAATTAATTCGTTTTTGCAAATATCTCTTTTCGTATGCATCAAATCGTGAACAAAGTTAAAACAAAACATGTAGAACATAACATTATCTATAATTGTATCAAAAAGAAACTTTTTCTATCATCAACCGTTGTCGAGATATCTGTCTATAACTATTTTAATTAATTCGTTTTTGCAAATATCTCGTTTCGTATGCATCAAATCGTGAACAAAATTATGACAAAACTTGTAGTACATAACATTATCTAGAATTGTATTCTACACAAACTATTCCTATCATCAACAATTTTCGAGATATCTGTCTATTACTATTTTAATTTATTCGTTTTTGCAAATTTCTCTTTTCGTATGCTTCAAATCGTGAACAAAGTTATTACAAAACTTGTAAAACATAATATTGTCTACAATTGTTTTTCAGACAAACTTTTTCTATCAAGAACCGTTTTCGAGATATCTGTCTATTACTATTTTAATTAATAATTTATTGCAAATATCTCCTTTCGTATGCATCAAATCGTGAACAAAATTATGACAAAACTTGTAGTACATAACATTATCTAGAATTGTATGCTTCACAAACTATTCCTATCATCAACAATTTTCGAGATATCTGTCTATTACTATTTTAATTAATTCGTTTTTGCAAATATCTCTTTTCGTATGCATCAAATCGTGAACAAAGTTAGAACAAAACTTGTAGAACATAACATTGTCTATAATTGTATTTTTAAGAAACTTTTTCTATCATCAACAATTATCTAGATATCTGTCTATTACTATTTTAATTAATTCGTTTTTGCAAATATCTCTTTTCATATGCATCAAATCGTGAACAAAGTTAAAACAAAACATGTAGAACATAACATTGTCGATAATTGTATCTTTAAGAAACTTTTTTTATCATGAACCGTTGTCGAGATATCTGTCTATTACTATTTTAATTAATTATTTTTTGCAAATATCTCGTTTTGTATGGATGAAATCGTGAACTAAGTTATTAAAAAACTTGTAGTACATAACATTATCTACAATTTTATGCTACACAAACTTTTTCTATCATCAACAATTATCTAGATATCTGTCTATTACTATTTTAATTAATTCGTTTTTGCAAATATCTCTTTTCGTATGCATCAAATCGTGAACAAAGTTAAAACAAAACATGTAGAACATAACATTGTCTATAATTGTATTTTTAAGAAACTTTTTATATCATCAACCGTTGTCGAGATATCTGTCTATTACTATTTTAATAATTTTTTGCAAATATCTCGTTTCGTATGCATCAAATCGTGAACAAAGTTAGAACAAAACTTGTAGTACATAACATTATCTACAATTGTATGCTACACAAACTTTTCCTATCATCAACGATTTTCTAGATATCTGTCTATTACTATTTTAATTTATTCGTTTTTGCAAATATCTCTTTTCATATGCTTCAAATCGTGAACAAAGTTATTACAAAACTTGTAAAACATAATATTGTCTACAATTGTTTTTTTAGACAATATTTTTCTATCATTATCCGTTTTCGGGATATCTGTCTATTACTATTTTAATTAATAATTTTTTAACATAATATTGTCTACAATTGTTTTTTTAGACAATATTTTTCTATCATTATCTGTTTTCGGGATATCTGTCTATTACTATTTTAATTAATAATTTTTTGCAAATATCTCGTTTCGTATGCATCAAATCGTGAACAAAGTTATTACAAAACTTGTAAAACATAATATTGTCTACAATTATTTTTTTAGACAATATTTTTCTATCATTATCTGTTTTCGGGATATCTGTCTATTACTATTTTAATTAATAATTTTTTGCAAATATCTCGTTTCGTATGCATCAAATCGTGAACAAAGTTATAACAAAACTTGTAGAACATAACATTGCCTATAATTGTATCTTTAAAAAACTTTTTCTATCATGAACCGTTTTCGAGATATCTGTCTATTACTATTTTAATTAATTATTTTTTGCAAATATCTCGTTTCGTATGCATCAAATCGTGAACAAAGTTAAAAAAAAACTTGTAGTACATAACATTATCTACAATTGTATGCTTCACAAACTTTTCCTATCATCAACAATTTTCGAGATATCTGTCTATTACTATTTAATTAATTCGTTTTTGCAAATATCTCTTTTCGTATGCATCAAATCGTGAACAAAGTTAGTACAAAACTTGTAGAACATAACATTGTCTATAATTGTATTTTTAAGAAACTTTTTCTATCATCAACAATTTTCTAGATATCGGTCTATTACTATTTTAATTTATTCGGTTTTGCAAATATCTCTTTTCGTATGCTTCAAATCGTGAACAAAGTTATTACAAAACTTGTAAAACATAATATTGTCTACAATTGTTTTTCATACAAACTTTTTCTATCATGAACCGTTTTCGAGATATCTGTCTATTACTATTTTAATTAATAATTTTTTGCAAATATCTCGTTTCGTATGCATCAAATCGTGAACAAAGTTAAAACAAAACATGTAGAACATAACATTGTCTATAATTGTATCAAAAAGAAACTTTTTTTATCATGAACCGTTGTCGAGATATCTGTCTATTACTATTTTAATTAATTATTTTTTGCAAATATCTCGTTTTGTATGGATGAAATCTTGAACGAAGTTATTACAAAACTTGTAGTACATAACATTATCTACAATTTTATGCTGTACAAACTTTTCCTATCATCAAAAATTTTCGAGATATCTGTCTATTACTATTTTAATTAATTCGTTTTTGCAAATATCTCTTTTCGTATGCATCAAATCGTGAACAAAGTTAAAACAATACATGTAGAACATAACATTGTCTATAATTGTATTTTTAAGAAACTTTTTCTATCATCAACCGTTGTCGAGATATCTGTCTATTACTATTTTAATTAATAATTTTTTGCAAATATCTCGTTTCGTATGCATCAAATCGTGAACAAAGTTATAACAAAACTTGTAGTACATAACATTATCTACAATTGTATGCTACGCAAACTTTTCGTATCATCAACAATTTTCGAGATATCTGTCTATTACTATTTTAATTTATTCGTTTTTGCAAATATCTCTTTTCGTATGCTTCAAATCGTGAATAAAGTTAAAACAAAACATGTAGAACATAACATTGTCTATAATTGTATCTGAAGGAAACTTTTTCTATCATCAACCGTTGTCGAGATATCTGTCTATTACTATTTTAATTAATTCGTTTTTGCAAATATCTCGTTTCGTATGCATCAAATCGTGAACAAAATTATGACAAAACTTGTAGTACATAACATTATGTAGAATTGTATGCTACACAAACTATTCCTATCATCAACAATTTTCGAGATATCTGTCTATTACTATTTTAATTAATTCGTTTTTGCAAATATCTCTTTTCGTATGCATCAAATCGTGAACAAAGTTAAAACAAAACATGTAGAACATAACATTGTCTATAATTGTATCGTTAAGAAACTTTTTCTATCATGAACCGTTTTCGAGATATCTGTCTATTACTATTTTAATTAATTAGTTTTTGCAAATATCTCGTTTTGTATGGATGAAATCGTGAACAAAGTTATTACAAAACTTGTAGTACATAACATTATCTACAATTTTATGCTACACAAACTATTCCTATCATCAACAATTTTCGAGATATCTGTCTATTACTATTTAATTAATTCGTTTTTGCAAATATCTCTTTTCGTATGCATGAAATCGTGAACAAAGTTAGAACAAAACTTGTAGAACATAACATAGTCTATAATTGTATTTTTCAGAAACTTTTTCTATCATCAACAATTTTCTAGATATCTGTCTATTACTATTTTAATTTATTCGTTTTTGCAAATATCTCTTTTCGTATGCATCAAATCGTGAACAAAGTTAAAACAAAACATGTAGAACATAATATTTTCTATGATTGTATCTGTAAGAAACTTTTTCTATCATGAACCGTTGTCGAGATATCTGTCTATTACTATTTTAATTAATTATTTTTTGCAAATATCTCGTTTCGTATGGATGAAATCGTGAACAAAGTTATAACAAAACTTGTAGTACATAATATTATCTACAATTGTATGCTGCACAAACTATTCCTATAATCGAAAAATTTCGAGATATCTGTCTATTACTATTTAATTAATTCGTTTTTGCAAATATCTCTTTTCGTATGCATTAAATCGTGAACAAAGTTAGAACAAAACTTGTAGAACATAACATTGTCTATAATTGTTTTTCAGATAAACTTTTTCTATCATGAACCGTTTTCTAGATATCGGTCTATTACTATTTTAATTTATTCGGTTTTGCAAATATCTCTTTTCGTATGCTTCAAATCGTGAACAAAGTTGTAAACTTGTAGAACATAACATTATCTACAATTTTATTTTTCAAAAACTTTTCCTATCATCAACCGTTGTCGATATATCTGTCTGTTACTATTTTAATTATTCAGTTTTTACAAATATCTCGTCTCCTATGCATAGGATTGTAAACAAAGTTTATACAAGCGTGAAGACCATTAAATTTCCAACAATTTTGTTCATAACAAATTTTTTTCTATCACTTACCATTGTCGAGATATTTGTCATTTTTGTTATATTATAAAAGTGGTCTGATTCTGGAACGGTGACCGATCCGCCATGTAAGACCGGGTTTTTCGTGATGGGTAAAGTGTGTTCTTTCGATCCAAGTTGGTTTCACATTTCCTATATGTTTAAGCCTAACACCTATTTTTTTTTATTTTCAACCCCAGTCTGATTTTGAACGGTGACCGATTTGAGAATAACTAAATCTGCTGTGGTGTTCTCCTAAGAGGGCTCTTTCTTAAAATGCGTCCAGTTCGTATCCTATATATTTAGGCCCAGACCCCATTTTTTCGCGATTGTCTTACCGCTGTAAAAAAAATCAGTGACCGCTTTGAGTCATAAGACCGAGGCTAAATGATGTACTTTGGCGTATATTTTCGAGCTAGACTGAATCCAGCTTTCCTATAATTATAATACGTTTAGGCCCTAGACCGTTGGTGGCTCTGGATCTAATTCTTCCATTTTGACGGATTTTTTTTTATTTCTAATTGAATTCGATAGAACAAATTCGGAACTAAATCCCATACATACTCGCATCGTTCTAGGACACGGGGTCCCGCTGAGTGCAGGTACACGAAGCAAGGGAGGGTGATCGATCGCATCGATCGCATCGCACCAAATTAGGACACACGTTTTTTGATCGCGCGATCGGTTTCATCGCGCGATGAGATCGCATCGCACCATCGCGCGTGCGATGGCAATAGGACAGCGCCGGCTGCAATATTATTTTTTAACTTTTTAGTTTTTTTGAAGGCGGTTTTATATTAAACTAAATTGGAGCAGGACAGCTCATTACGTAGCATTTCGAATGATGCGACTAAGGGATGAAGATTCCTTTCTATGCAGAGTGTTGTGTGGGACAAAGGGTTGACTTGACGGTCTGTATTTGTTAGGCGTGATTCCCTTCCGTAGTATTTAATTTTATACTGAATTCTGACCACCTAAGGGAAAATGTGGTCGTGAGGATATTTAAATGTGAATGTATAGTCATACGTATGTATGTATAAAGACCACATAAATAAATAAATAAATAAATAACGCTCACAGGCACATACATTGTAATGATCCCAAGAAAGCACTATTTATAGGCTGTTTATTATGGAAACCATACAATAACGGCACAAACATATAAACATTCATGACCGAACCGGGATTCGAACCCAGGACCCTGGTTTGGCAGTCCGGCGTGGTAACCATTACACCAACCGGGTCGTGGTTTCGGATTGGAGCTAGACTGCCTATTACTTCATATTTGAGTGAGCCAACTAAGGGATACGATTCCTTCCAGTGCAGTGGTATGAGGGACAAAGGGTTGACTGGACCGTCTGTAGCGATATGGCGTGATTCTATCTCGTAGTATTTAATTTTATACTGAAATCTGACCACCCTAGGAAAACTGTGGTCGTGAGGATATCGGAAAATGAATGTAGAATTGTATGATTGTATGTATAAAGGCTATGTGGTGTCGGATTGGAGCTGGAACGCCCATTACTTCGCATTTTGAATGAGGCGATTAAGGGATAAAGATTTCTTCCTATGCAGTGCAATGAGGGACAAAGGGTTGACTTAACCGCCTGTATATTTGTTTGGTGTGATTTGATATATTATGCTAAAGGATTCTGACCACCCTAGGGAGATTCCGGTCGTGGGGGTGTATGTTTGTATGTACTTATATCTAGATATTATGAAGGCAATTCTACGCGGGGCGTCTCTCAGCCAAGGTTGGACTGCACTTCTTATAAGCCTGTCTACCCTCAATAAGAATAAACGCCGCGTGAAAATATTTAGTACGAACTGTGGGTGTATGTATAATTGTTACGGGTTGTACCTACATAGTTTTACATGTATGTATGTTGGTATGAATCCTTTTGATGCCATAATGATTTCTAAACTAAACATGAAATCTGTTCATTTGGAGGAATTAGTTATTTTATACTTACCTACATTATTTAAATATGATCGTCGTTTTATATTTTATTCACAATTTGTATAAAAGGATATGTGATAATTCATATTTAAATAGTGTCCTATATTTCCATTGATTTTGATACATAGGCTGTATTTTAGTACGGCCGATAGCTCGGATTGGTGGTAGGCTTGCCTGCTGTACCGAGGGCCGCGGGTACGAGTCCCGTGGGTGCAGAGTGTCTGTTTGATGAATGTGATAAGAGTATTCTTGCGATTTCGCTCTCTTTCTATTTGCATGCATGCGAACGGGATGGGAGGCGTGATATAGCTGATTTCGTTGCTATTTGGAATGGATATAGATTCATGAGTTTGGATGGATGATTTGAGTGAAATGTCTAGAATATTTTCTTATTTTACAAATATCTACCTTAAATATTCCTAAGATTAAGGCCTACATTGGATTGGAGCTTAGATTTTGAATATTTTATGTTCGTATTTTATAAGAATTTTTTGTTGTTTTAAAATTACTTCAATTGTGGGGCAGCCGTGTAATAGCTACGCCATCTAGTGGAAAATTAGTGAATTTCTTAGAGTGCGTGCGCTTTACAGATAACGTTCAATATATTTTAAGTAATTCTATTCTTTGCGAATAGAGGCCGCCACTAGTGATACAATTCGTCTAACTTTGTTATTTTTATAATGAATGTTTTTATTCTTTAAATTTATTTAATTATGAATGAGTTTAGTCCTTTACATTGCTTTTTTATATTTATACAGAGTCGTCTGGTGAGATATTTATGAAATTTTTACGAAATCGAGCGCTCTGTGTATTTAACGTTCAATTATATTGAGGTAGAACACTTTGTCACCACTGGAGGTCGTTACTAGTGACATGATTCAGTTACTCTAATTTTATTTTATAATGTTATTTAAATATAAATAAACCAAATCAATTTTGATAGCTTCTAAAATAATCAACGCTATTTAAAATTATTTTCCCTTTCTTTAAAACGGAATAAGATAGACATTTGCCTAACTTAGCTTTACAAAAACTTTTATTATTTTACCTTTGGGAAATGAAATGATTTTCATCGGCCATACGTCTAATATTTCTAATTGAATCTTAATTAATAAACTTCCAACATGTGAGTTTTTTAATAGATATTTTTATTTTTGATAATATAATCAATTAAATTTTTTACAGTGATCCTATATAGTGGAACAAGTTGTCAAAGCAATCTTTCAATTGCTTTTAATTATTATGATGCCAAATTGATATTTGGTATTTATTTTGCTATAACATTATTATTAAATACCTACTTAATTAAATTCAATATTTAGATAGGATTATTTTATAAACCTAGGTACTTGTTTGCCTGGTGTCGGTTGTAAAAAGGCGATGCCAGTTTCAGGTATTGGCTTTTGTTTGTGGTTGATTGGTGTGGTGCCATTTATTTTATAAACCTAGGTACTTGTTTGCCTGGTTTTGGTTGTTAAAAGGCAATGCCAGTTTCAGGCATTGGCTTTTATTTGTGGTTGATTGGTGTGATGCCATATATTTTATAAACCTAGGTACTTGTTTGCCTGGTTTTGGTTGTTAAAAGGCAATGCTATTTTCAGGCATTGACTTTTATTTGTAGTTGCTTTACTTGTTGCCATTTTTCCTAGTGCACACTTCAGGTTGTCTAACTTACCTTACCTAAAACCTTTTTTATCATATTTTGGTTGCAGTCATGGAGTTTGTTTGGCTATTTCTTCTCAATGACAAAGCACCTTGCTGAAATAGCTCTTAAATGTCGAGTCAGTCAAAAATATGATCATGAAACAAAACAAAATACAATGATCACATGGATTCCTACTCTACATAAGAAATTATTTTCATACATATTTTATTATAGCCTAGTGCTATGACACTTTTATACAGACCCAATCTTTTTTTTATCTCTACTATTTAAGTGTCTTTGACACAATTCCTTCTAGAATTTCAGGGATGGAGTTTAGAGTTTTGTTTTCACTGAATAATCTATTTTGTGAGAGATCTTTAGCCAGTCACTACGGGATATGTTCACCTCAATTTCAATATGTGTGGTCGACCACCTTCGATATGAAAAAGCCTGGTCTAGCACATTTAACTAACTATTAACTATCGCCGGATGACGCCCTGATTACGGCGGTACTGTGAGAGTGGGACGCAGATCGTAGACCGCAGAGAGCAGGCTGAGGCAGCTGATCTTGATGGAGCAGGGAGCAGGGTTCTTCAATGAAAGAGGTTCTTCAGTTTTCTTCGCTAATTTCCCTTCCGATGTTGTGCTGGAGGACTCGTTGCGACTGATTGATTCTGCGCTGTTTTACGCGCCATGTCCCTCCTAGCGCAATACCGTAAGGACAGCCGCTTTTTATTGTTCAAATTGGTTGTACATTTTCATTACAAAGTTCTGACATTTTAGGCTATATCTTAAAAACTATAAGAGGTAGTTCAAAGTTACGATGTTCTACAGAAAGGGCTTACAATTACCCGTATTTTGACATATAACAATCTATACTAGGTGTGATACCCAGGTTTCCTAGTCAGAAAAAAGCGGAAAAATATCACAATTTTTGCCGCGCTATTCCAAACTATTCTATTTCTAGACTATTCTAGGCACTTTATCTATGACCTAGGGTTCTGACTAAGTGCACCTGGGTTATCCTCACCTAGCCTACCTATTTCTATGTTTCTATCTATATATCTATTATGCAAAATACGGGGTCAAAGTGCAAGGTGTAAACTGATCTTTAAAACTGCTATATTTTTCTATCTAACTACTCTAGTCTATATTTTGTGTGTGAAATAGGTAAGGATCATCTACTATTGTGTACCTAAGCTGTTAGATAGGATCCACCTATCACCTATCTTGAGAAATAAGGGTATGAAAATATCAGAAATGAAACTTCAAATATTATTGATTTTGAACATGTTACAGCCATGTTGTGCTATTTCGAATCAAATTAAAGATTGAAAAATTCAGTCTCGGGCGGGACTTGAACCCGCACCCTAGATGTCGCTCACGTCCCCTCAAGACGCAACAGATTGAAAAATTCGTTCTCTGGTTAGTGGGCTCGGTAGCGAAATTGGATAACGCACTTCCCCGGTTTGGAAGGGTGCGGGTTCAAGTCCCGCCCGAGACTGAATTTTTCAATCTTTAATTTGATTCAGAAATGAAACACCTAAAAAACAACTCTAAACAATGCAAAAACTTATTCTAACCTATTCTAACTATGAGAAACGATCAATTTTATTTGGAAAACTTATAACTATACCTATAACTTATAAAACAATATCAAAAAACTATAATAAAGAAAACTTAAAACTACGACTCTAAAACATGACAAAAACTATACAAAACTATAACGAACTGTACAAATACGTTACCCCCAACATGACCAGTGCATTCCACAAGCGATAAGCTACAAATAAACACTAAAAAACCAATAATCTAATTGGAATTTGCACTGATCACGTTGGGTGTCTGAACTCGCGAGGAAAAACCGTAGCGGCCCGCGTCGACGCGCGAATCCGGTAGCTCGATGTCGCGAACATTATGACTCTGCGCGGAGGAAGGACCATCTCAAAGTGACTCTCTACAAAAGTTGGAATGCATAGCATATTTTTAATTCTACAGTAGAAAACATTTTTCATCACCTTCTGTGTGGGGATTGCTATTGCAATAGTCACTTATCTAAAAATCCTCGAGATGCCGATAAGGACCGGATTGGATATAGTCGTGTCGAACAAAAAACATAATGCTTTGGCCTGGGCTTCTATTATGCTTGATGGACACCTTATTGGAGAACTTGAGAGACGGAGGGTGAGGTTTTGCAGGTTATATTCACACATAGTGCCCATTTTATTTGAGTTACTAATTATTTTACTATTAGCAGTGCACGAAGGCTGTTCACACTATCATATAATTCACCACATAAATTACATTAATATCGGTATTGATTGGACATATTGAATGTAATAATATGGATCGCCACACATGAAATAGATTTTGTGTAGTTTGGTTTTATTCAACTTTGGCTTCTTCCTAAGGGATAGTCGACTCATTATTTAATTCAATTCAAAATACCTTGAGTCATTCAGTTTAAATATGTTTTATAACCATAAAATTCAAATAACATCGAATTTCATTTTAATATATTTTATACCTTCTTTCAGGAAAATAATAGATAAAAAAAAGGTTTCTCCTTTAGTTTGTCCAGTTTTCCTGGAGGGGGTTACCCCTGGTTGACCTCCACAGTAGAGGGAGCGAGGTTGGGGCTCCCTCCGATCCCCTCTGTCATGGGGGGCCCCATTTCCCATTATTCCCCTCGCTTCTGAGGGGACCCCATTTCCCTTTCCCTTACCTATACAGATTCTAGATTTACTAACCAGTATGAGTACCATTTTTACCTTATCTACTTTACATTTATCAAATATAATATTCATTTAATATACTTTATTTTTAAAATAATTATTTATGCTAGATTATCTTTTTCATACATCTCGCAAACTCTACAAAGTTCTTGCGTTACTACACAACTGTCCACAATATAGGGTTCCTATCTTTCAAATAGATGATCACATCAAAGGCCATAATAACTTCTTATAACTTCATGTATTTCCAAATCTTTATTTTTTAGCTAAAGATTATTAGGTAAAGATTTTTCTTTTAGTATCTTATTGTTTTAAAAGACCCCAGGGGGGGGTTGTTACCGCAGGAAGACCGACTTTTTGCCTAATCTGGTCCAGCATTCTGTTAAGGCTTTGTCAAGTTTTTTCTACATCTTTTGCACGAGCAGCCTATGGAATAGATATTATACTCAAAAATCATAAAGTGCTGAGTGAGTTCAATTTACAATACAGCTATTACTTTGGAGACAGTGTGCAAATTTTACGTATATGAAGCTCATTCAAAATAAAAAGACCCGTATTTTTTTATTTTACCATATCTCATTCAAAAATATTAAAAGTCGAGCGTAAACAAGAAGACTAAATTAATTTTCGGGTGGATAAATTGAAAAAAATAATATTTTCATACTTCGACGAACCGTGCTTTCGTTGAACAGTTCTTTCGTCGAACGAAACAGTTGTGATTGCGAACCGTGATTTCGGCGAACGGGTTTTCGTAAAACAGTTATGCATTCCCCAAATTACGAGTTCCGTTTTTGTTATTGTTTACTAACCATAATTTTGTAAGTCTTATTGCTACTTAAACTATTGGATCATTTATTTTTATTTTCTCCACCTGCTATCTCATCTCCATAACGCTTCGACTGTCTCCTTTTATCTTAAACAATGCAAAACCATAAAAATAAAGACATAAAGGCATATTTTCGATAAACAACTGTAATAAATCTTTACTGCCTCATAAATTTCACCGTCACCGAAAACCAATTTTGAATAAACAACCAATAATTTTGACGGTCATTTATCAGAAAGAAAATACGCCGGAAATTAGAAGTAGATTGGGTGTTTAGTTGCTACCTTCTATGATGGTTATTTAAACTTAGAATCTTTCTCTATCGGTTTATAACCGTCGCACGGGTGCAATGCTGATATAAACCTAACTCTATCTTTAAAAAAAAAACGCTTCAAAATCCGTTGCGTTGTTTTAAAGATCTAAGCATACATAGGGACAGACAGACAGCGGGAAGCGACTTTGTTTTTATACTATTTAGTGATATAGGTTTAAAGGTGGACTTACGATGCTAGCGGCCGACGCGTCTGACGCGCGCGGCTCGCGGCCGACGGCCGATGCGGCCATACTAGTTACTATGAAAACGTATGGCGCCGCTTCCGATCCCAGCGACTGACGCGTGCGTAAGACGCGCGCGGCCGATGTCTATCGCATCTGCCGCGGCCGCGCGCGGTTATGCGCTGACGTCACGCAGAACAAGAATGTTTGACAGACATATTACGATGTTTTTACCGAAAATTTGCTTAATTTTCACTATTTTTTATTTGTATTTTATTATCTGCAAGGTCGCTCATCCACGTTGCGATAACACCATCTATCGATCCATTTGAAACTAATTTTCCTTTTTTCGGAAAATCCCTCTTGCCTACATAATTATTAGCTAGACAGCGATTCAATTTAAAAAAATTAAATACTCAATTATTTGTAGAAATTGAAAGTGCAAAAATAATAAAATATATACAAAAAATTTTAAAATGTCATGTTTTCACTAAACTACGTTGAACAATGTATGAAGTGTGTATTTTTATTTTAGACGGATTTATTTCGAATCTAAAGATGAAAACTGCATCGAAATCGGTTTAGTAGTTTTGTAAATATTTCTAATTTCTGCTGATAAAAGTCCACAAATCAAGGATCGCCACAACAGGACCGGCCCTGTACTATCTTCATCCAACGAGTGCCCGCTACCTTCACCGGATCGTCGGTCCACCTTACGATACGCTTACGATTTATTACGATACGCTTACGATATACGCTTACGATTACGACTATCCACGATACGCTTTCCGGTACGCGACTGCGCGGTGGCCACTCGAGAACTCTTCAGCCCCATCGCCCATCCGTACGTTGAGCAATGTGCTAAGCCCATTCCTACTTTAGTTAGTAATTCTCCGGGTTGTGTCGGGCTGTCGGCTACCCTGGTTCTCTTGCGGATGGACCTCTTCATTTCTTAATCGATCTCGCAGGGACAATCTATATAGCCATCTCCATTGCCTTTGGGTGACTTACAACATTTTTACTTGGCTTTAATTTAGTGAGCGACCATGTAATAGCATAATTTATTATATTATATTTGTATATCATTTCAAATCATATCTATTAACTTACGTATGATTTCCACAGCCGCCCTTGCAGAATTTTTATTACACTGCAGAGGACAGGGTGCAAGCTAGGTCAACGTGTCGGCAACCACAACGCATTGTGTCCGTCACAGCCTGATTTCTAAGCGAATTGGTTGAAGAATATTTTCTGTTTAATAGTTCCCATCCCATGCCCATCTTTTTAGGGATGTAACAAGAGCTCTTAAGGTGGATGGACTTCACAGTAGTTAAAATATACAATGGTCAGTGCATTGTGCGCAGCCTGATTTACAAGCGTATTTAGTTAGTCGAAGAGGGATAATTCTGACAAATTGCAACTTTTGACCATTGTGGAGTCCATCTTACCTTAGGAGGTCTTGTTACATCATCATAAAAAGATAGGCATGGGATGGGAACTATTAAATTGAAAACATTCTCCGACCAATGTACTTATAAATGAGGCTGCGACGGACTCAATACGCTGTAGTTGTCGACACGTCGACCAACCTTGCACCTTGCAGTGTAAAATATTCTGCAAAAGCGTCTGTGGGAATCAAACGTAAGTAAAGTACCTACCTATAAAATTTTGAAATGCTATAAATAAATATCTTGGACATTGTCACACAAATTATCTAGTACATTTAAAGTACCGGAATCTAAACTCATACACCACAACTACAATACCAATCACCAACTACAATACCTGGCTATACTAATATTATTATTATAATACTAAATGAAGGCATAGTTTGAAGGCTGCAAGTCAACCAAAGTGCAATGGGCTAGAGGGCTAAGCTCGGAGTTTCCCTTTCTAAATCAAATCAGAAATGTATTCGACACAACCCGAAGAATTGCTAACTAAAGTGGCAATGGGCTGGGCATATTGCTCGCAGAACAGCTGGCCGATGCTGATGGGGCAGAAAAGTTCTCGACCGGCGACCGCGAGGTCGCGTACCGGAAAACGTACCGTGGGTAGGCCTCCACTAGGTGAACCGACGATCCGGTGATGATAGTGGGTACCTTTTGGATGAGAGTAGTGCAGAACCAGTTGTTTTGGCGATCCTTGAGGGGGCCTACGTCAACGTTTAGTGGACGTTTATCGGCAGAAATTAGAAATATCTACATAACTACTAAACCGATTTCGATGCAGTTTTCACTTTTAGATTCAAAATAGATCCGTCTAATTTTAGACAAAGAAAAAAACACACTTCATACATTGTTCAACGTAGTTTAGTGAAAACATGACATTTTTCATTTTTTTTATATATTTTATTATTTTTGCACTTTCTATTTCTACAAATAATTGAGTATTTAATTTTTTTTAATTTAAACATAAAAAGTCGAACCGTTTGACACCTAAATAATTAAAATCGGTGTAGCCGTTTAGTTTCTATAATTTTTTGAAGTTTGTTGAAATATGTGGCGCCATCTGTTATCCTAAACGATTAATGTTTCGCTGCTGCGGGTAAAATTGCTTATTTTAGTCCCTTCTATCACTGTGCAAAGCGGCTTGCTTCCAGTACCAAATTGAGTAATTTTTGCATAATTACTAAGACTGGGGCGCGCCTTACCTGCTTATGTAATCTTAAATATTTTCCTAACTATTAAAGATATTGACATGCAGTTTTTTTATTAAACTTGTTATTGATTTATTAACAATGTGAATAATTAAAAATATACCCAATTCATACATTTTTTTAATGTTATTAAGAAAAAACGGAAAAATAACTTTAAAAAATTTACAAAAATGCATGGCTTTTTGCAGCCATTATAGATATTTTTATTTTTTCTTTTTTTTATCATAAACTAATAAATATTCTTTCGATTGACACATTAATAATAGAAATCGGTGAAGCGGTTTGGCTTGTAGAATTTTTCAAAGTTTTTTTTAATGAAGTGGCGCCATCTATTATCCTAAGGGATGAAAGTTGCGCTGCTGCGGGTTAAATCGCTTATTTTGGTCCCTACTATCACTGTGCAAAGCGGCTTGCTTCCATCCCAAAGTGCAGCGTTTCCTTAAAATATCTCCATAACGACTAGGACTACTAAAGGTCCCGGAGAAAACAAATTTTTGGTAAATTAATATGTTGTGTGGTAAAAACCTTCGGTGCGCGAATAGCCCGACTCGGACTGGCCGGTTTTTTAAGTTGGCTAAAATTCAAATACCGTTGTCGTATTAATATAAAAAATATTCCGCATCATTCCTATGTTGCGCCTCGGGCCATTCCGGGATAATTCGGGAATTTCGGGATCCTCTTGGGCCGATAGGACATAAAGGAAAATAAACTGTACAAATACGTTTTTTTTCATGATAAACGTGCGTGGAATTATTATTGCTATTTTTATTTGATCTTAGACAGAAATAAAAATAAGAATGCAATGATCGTAAAATTGTTTGGAGAAAAAAATTGGTGAGTTTCGAGTTAAATAATCTAAATGGTTAGGCCCATGGTACAATAATATACTGCTCCTGGTATTCTCTTCCGACCACGTGACTGACCACGTGACTGACACAAGCCTACGTCATCATACCCTTTTACCATGTTTAGCGGCCATTTTTTTGTGACGTAGGCTTGTGTCACTCTGGGAATAGAAGACCTTGTTTTTTTAGACTATGGTTAGGCCGTAGAAAGAGAAGGTAGGTACTAGATGGAAGCACGTGTCTTGTCAAATTCACTCAATAAGAGATGCACATAGCAAATTCGCTCTAGTTAAAAAAAGAGATCGCTACCTTATTGCTGTCCTTATCGGCGTAATCACTTTTTTGTACTACGGCCACCTGACTCAAAAATGTCACTTCGTACAAATGAAATTAAGTATAAAGGTGGACTTCCGATGCTAGCGGCCGACGCGTCTGACGCGCGCGGCTCGCGGCCGACGGCCGATGCGGCCATACTAGTTACTATGAAAACGTATGGCGCCGCTTCCGATGCCAGCGACTGACGCGCGCGTCAGACGCGCGCGGCCGATGTCTATCGCGTCGGCCGCGGCCGCGCGCGGCTATGCTCTGACGTCACGCAGAACAAGAATGTTTGCCAGACCTATTACAAAGTTTTTACCGAAAATTTGCTTAATTTTCACTATTTTTTATTTGTATTTTATTATCTGCAAGGTCGCTCATCCGCGTTGCGATAACACCATCTATCGAGCCACTTGAAACTTATTAATTTTTTTCGGAAAATCAGAGGGATTTTGATGAATAAGTTGTCTACATAATTATTAGCTAGACAGCGATCCATATTATATAGGTTTAAAAGCCAAGGGGACGCAACGCATCCCTGTCTAATTATAATTACTCATAAAAATGTATTTAATCAAAAATCCTGTAAAAAAATGCATTCATATATTCTCTAAACCTATCAATCTATCAATCAATCAAATATTCTTTATTAAAATATGAATTGGTTTTTATTTGTTTGTGTTTTTATGTTTTTGTTTAAACACCAAAACATAAAAACATGCCCTAAATTTCGGGGAAAATACCCTAAAGTGATAACACTCTGCACAATAGGCACGCGTCAGTCGCTGACCTCGGAAGTGAGGTCTGTCGTCGGCCGCGCGCGTCTGACGCGAGTTTCTGTCAAATATGACAGAACCTCGCGTCAGACGCGCGCGTTAAGGTGGACTTCCGATGCTAGCGGCCGACGCGACTGACGCGCGCGGCTCGCGGCCGACGGCCGATGCGGCCATACTAGTTACTATGAAAACGTATGGCGCCGCTTCCGATGCCAGCGACTGACGCGCGCGTCAGACGCGCGCGGCCGATGTCTGTCGCATCGGCCGCGGCCGCGCGCGGCTATGCTCTGACGTCACGCAGAACAAGAATGTTTGCCAGAAATATAACCGAGTTTTTACCGAAAATTTGCTTAATTTTTTACTATTTTATTTGTATTTTATTATCTGCAAGGTCGCTTCAACACCATCTATCGTGCCACTTGAAACAACTTTTTCTTTTTTTTATGACTTTCGGAAAATTCCTCTTGCCTTCATAATTATTAGTTAGACAGCGATCCATATACAGGTTAAAAAGCCAAGGGGACGCAAGCGCAACGCATCCCTGTGTAATTAAATTACTCCTAAAAATGTATTTTATAAAAAATCTGGTAAAAAAATAGCATTCAAAAATTATCTAAACCTATCAATCAGTCAAATATTCTTTATTAAAATATATATTGGTTTTTTTGTTTGTATTTTTGTTTTTGTGTAAACACCAAAACATAAAAACATACCCAAAATTTCCGGGAAAATACCCCGAAGTGATAACACTGTGTACAATAGGCACGCGTCAGTCGCTGACCTCGGAAGTGAGGTCTGTCGTCGGCCGCGCGCGTCTGACGCGAGGTTCTGTCACATATGACAGAACCTGGCGTCAGACGCGCGCGTTAGTCGCATCGGCCGCTGGCATCGGAAGTCCACCTTTAGTCGCATCGGCCGCTGGCATCGGAAGTCCACCTTAATTAATAATCTATCTATACTATAATAAAAGGGGTCTGGGTCGTATCTCGTCCAAAGGATATCACTGGCTATCCAGAGAGGTAATGCAGCCAGCATCATGGGTACCTTTGGGCGGGATATGGTGCGGGGCGGTTTATTTGATTAGATTAAGTTGTTTGACGACGCATTTGCGGATTTATTTATTGTATTGACGATGCTTGTTGCAGAATGTTCCCGTATTTGTGGGTCGGACGACGCTACTTCTGGCAGAAAAATTTAGGTTTTATTATAGTATAGATAGATTATTAATTATACTTCGTACAAATTATATAGGATTTTATGACTATCGCCATCTCATACGCGGTTACACTGACATTCCGTCTACCAGCGTAAGCGAAAAATTCTCAGAAAGCTATCCATGTGATATTAGGATACTATAAATTGAAATATACAGGGTATTTGGTAGAACTATGTAGATATTTTCTGAGCTGATTGATGGGCACCTTTATATAGTACGAGCTTTTACCCGCGACTTCGTCCGCATAAATTATATACCAGATTTTAAGTCAGATGATAAGCTATCAAACAAAAAAAGTTTCATCAAAATCGGTTCAGTAGTTTTTGCGTGATACTCGAACAAACAAACACCCAAACAAACAAACGAACAAACAAACAAACGAACAAACGAACAAACGAACAAACGAACAAACAAACAAACAAACAAACAGACAGACAAAAAATCCAAAAATTGTTGATTTGGAATCAGGAACATTTAAAAATCATATCGTAATCTTTTTTTTGTAAATATCTTCAATGTACAGACACACTTCTGTTACAGTTTTATAATAGTTTAGATTATGACAAGTCTCATAGTTTTTAAGTTATGATCAATTGTTCGTTTTTTTGTTTATTACGGGAATCGGTAGAGTAAAAACATTTTTACAAAAAAATTAATTTGTGACAAGTTTAAATCAAGATTTCTTTATTGTGATAAAAGACTGTGAACTTAGAATTAATTTAAAACCAAAATAAAACTGATTGAGGCACTAACTTGTATGTTATGGACCTCTAACCGCACCGATTCCCGCAATTAACAAAAAAGACTTGTCATAATACTATTATGTGGTTTAAAATGTTAATAAAGCTGCCCTCAATCAGCTCAGAAAATATCTACATCGTTCTACCAAACACCCTGTATAATAATAAATAATAAAAAAAAAGTATATAATTTATTTTTTGAAAGCGCAGTATGCACCATGCCATACCCACTGTTTCCCCCTCCGGACTCATCCAAAGGGACCAAAAACAGGAGAGCTCACGTGGAAGTTTTTAGACTGATTTAGCACCCCAAAGCACGCACTAAAACTGCCACAAATTCAATCAATTTCTTTTGACACAACCAGTATTCAGTAAATAATTTACAGCACGTAATATGGGAACCTTTTTCTATTCGTACGTGCTTCTATTCGGGGACTGATTCGGGTTTGTTCGGTGTGATTCGGCGTAGTTACCCAATTTACAGGCCTTCAAGCCTTCAAGACGTGATCGGGTTTAAGAAGGTAAATACAACACGGGCGAATTAACTTGGCACCTGGCTCGCTCGTGGCTCGGAATAAAAAACTCTGAAAACTCGGAAAGAATAACTCGAAAATGCTAAAGCGCAGGGACACGTGCAACGGTAACTGAAATGCTATGCTTCGGCATCGCACGGCGGCGACGGGGTCCCGCGGGGGGGTAGCAGGAGGGATGTCAAATTCCGTGCCACGTGCGAGCCAGGTGCCTAGTTAATTCGCCCGTGTTGTACTTACCTTTTATTTTTACATAGCTGTTCTGTCTGTTGCCCGCGACATGTCGTCGGCGTGGACCTTAAAAAAGTATCCTCTGGATTTATCCAGAATATAAGGTACAGTAACCCAAGATGGCCCGGCTCCCAAGATAGCCCACATGGAAAAAATCTGACTTCCGATTTTAAAAATAATTTTAAATTTCGCGGGTACACGTGTAAACTCTCATAGACAAAAAGGCATGCATATCCGAATACTAAACTGCCGCCATTTTGACAGCATCTGTCCCTTGTCAGCTACGCTTCAAACGGGAATGCGTTTTATAACCTTTTACGTGCATATTTTTGTTAATTTTAATTAAATTAAGGCAAATTGTTTTGTTTTAAACATTCAACGTTTTTATTTGGACTACAAACGTTAATATTAAGGTATGTTTTGCTTTGTTTATTTCGTATTTCTTGTTTTATGCAATTTTTTGCTGCCATCGGGGAAGTCCCATATGAAGGCCCACCCAATGGTCTCCAAAAAAGGCCCGGGCCTTTTTAGGTATACGGAATATTATACTCAGTTTATTTCAGAAGTTCAAATGAGGCAATTTAATAGCAGATAATAAATAAATCGTTTTTACTATAATTACGAGAGTTAAAAAAAGTTTATGATTTATATTTTTTAAGTGTAAATTCAAATTTTTATGGTTAATGTATTTTTGTTAAAGCTCAAAATGGAGCCTCCGGAAAAAAGAAAGCGTGGTCTGTGGACAGAATCTCAATTTTATAAGTATTATGTTTGTAGTCAAGAAATACATTTTTCATTTTATTAAAGTTTATAGAAGCTAGATTTTAATTGCTCTAATAAGGCCCACAAAAAAGTATGACTGAAAATTGTTAATTGTTTTGATAACAATATTGATTGTTTTTGTTACAGATTACTTATATTTTTATAACATTTGTGATTATTTAAATTAAAGTAGAGGTTTTTTTGTTTTATAGCACTTTTAAGTTTCGATAGATTTAAGATGGCCCACACGCCAAATTTTTGACTGATTTTATTATTGAACTAATAAAACTGAAAGCTAACTTTATGTGAAATAGATTCTAACAAACAAAATTTCGTAAGTCTATATGTTACAAGAAATATACACTACAATGTAACGGGCCTTTTTAGGACACCGATATCCTATGAAGGCCCATCATAGAGATTTTTAAAATGATGATTTTCGTAACAAGTACCAAACATACAAGGTTCAAATCAAAGTGTTCGATTAATTAATAAACAAAATATATCGCAGCTACTTGTTTTTTTTCTAAACCGTTAAAATTCTTAAAATTAATGAGATTTGAAATAAGGCTGGCCGTCTTGGGTTACTGTACCTTATTATATCTGCATGCCTTTCATCCAAATCCGTTCAGCTGAGAGGGACAAACATCTAAACTTTGACATTTAAAATATTAGTGAGATTAGTGAGTTATGTTTTGATTATGAGTACCTAAGTAGGTACTCATAAGTATGAGTTATGAGTGAGATAGAGATTACCGAGTTACGGTACTAATTAGCTGTAATTTCATAGAAATGAAAAAACTGACAAGTAAGGGGTAAGCATGTGCGATAATGAACGAGTGCGAGCGAGACAGGAATTCACTATTGCCTACATTTTATGCCACGAGAGGCATAATGTTAAAATTTAAAATTAGTAGCCCACTCCAAGCCCACCGGCAGAGAGTCGTTCTGTATGTGGTACTAGATACTTCTTTCATTGTGCTACTAGTGAATGTTTCACTTGTGGATGTTCTAAGTTTATAGAATAAGCTTTTACCCGCGACTTCGTCCGCATAAATTTTAAGTCAGATCATAAGCTATCAAACAAAAAAAGTTTCATCAAAATCGGTTCAGTAGTTTTTGCGTGATACTCGAACAAACAAACACCCAAACAAACGAACAAACAAACAAACAAACAAACAGACAGACAAAAAGTCCAAAAAATTTTGATTTGGAATCAGGGAAGCCTAAAAACCATATCGTAATCTTTTTTTTGTAAATATCTTCAATGTACAGACACAATTCTGTTACAGTTTTATAATAGTTAAGATGTTTGACAACCCCCTCGGGGAATATTGTCGTGAGCATATGCATACCTCGTTACTGGTTCTGCATTTTTTGGGTTCCGTATCCAAAGAGTGCCAACGGTCCGTCCATCTGACCTTTTAAAAGCTGTATCTTTTGAACCGTATTTAGTTTCACCTTTCTACAGACTAAATTGTGTTTTTATGGCGGATATCATATAAATAATAAAAGATTAAGGGGCGTCCCATATGGATTACATGGGACGCCCATTCATCTTTTATTATTACATATTATACAAAAAAAGTATATTTTTCATCGTTTTTCTTTCTATCATGAAAACGGCAATGCACACAGTACAGGCGTCACACTTGGTGTGATTACAGCGCGAACTCTACAGTAAATAATAAAAGCCGGCAAAGTGTTAGGCTTTAGGTCTAGTATGATTTCTCTACACGCGCGCGACGCGCCTTCTCTGCATAGAAAATAACCTGTTCTCGCGCTGTACGTGTTTTCGGAGAGGGAAAGCCGTGCTTGCTGCGACTTGTACTATGGGAAAAAGCCGAGTCGCGCGCAAGTAGAGAAATCATGCTAGAAGGTCTGGCTCGCGCTAAGGATCCCGTACAAAATGATACAATACACATTTTTTATTTTAGTTAATACTGTCTTATGGCCGACTCGCCCTTGGCTGGTTTTTTTCGAATGATTGGACATTTGAAAGTTTAATAAAATTAATTGAACCCTCGATCACCTTTGCAATTATCGTTTTCGTAAATCAAATATCTTAGGTGCAATTACTTTTTGTCTAAGTTTGAAATGAGAAAAAAAAAGAATTGTTCAAAAATATTTGAACTTAAAATCGCCATCGGCTGAGAACTTTAATAATTAAAGTGCCTTTCGAAAAAAAAAGTAAATTTCACACTCATTTCATTAGTAGATTGGATGGTTCGATAACCTGTAGTGAACTTGTTTTGCAAGGACAAACATTTGTGGACAAATGAAAAAAGACGGCCAAGTGTGACCCGGACTCCGCACCGAGGGTTCCGTACTACCATACAATATAAAAATATTTTTTCTCTGGGACCTTTAGCGCGAGACCGAACCATAAGGCATTGGCCGGTTTTTATAATATAAGGTTTACTTTAGATTATGCTCCATAATCACACCAAGTTTTACGCTTGTATGTATTGGTGTTTTTACGATAGAGAAAAAAAAAACCTTGAAAATACGATTCTTGTACAAAATATCTCCCTTAAATTTTTTAGTTTCCTATTTATTTTCATTATTTTTAACAAATCCGAAATAATGACACATATTCTGTAAACATTTCAATTCGCTACCTATTACGGTTTAAAAGAGGTCTTTAGAGTCAGGACGGACGGACTGACAGCGAGAGTAGGCTTAGTGATACCTTTGGGTACGGAACCCTAGGAACCACTAAAGAAAATAAGAGACATTCAAATCAGACAACAAAAAGCTACATTAATCCATCTCAAAATTTATTCCAACGAAAACAGATGTAAATATGTCGCAGGAATACCTTAACATCCGACTTATTAAAATATTTCCTGGAAAAGTACTATGTCTGGTTGTTGTCATGGGGACTTTATTTATGATATAATATGACTCTACCCTCGTGGGAAAAGTTTTTAAAAACGCGGTTCATTTTCTACGCAGTGAAGGAGCATCGCGCGCGTGTAGAGAAATCATGCTAAAAGGGGCTGTGGTCGAATAATACTGAAAATAATAAATATACTGGTATTCTGGAACGAATTTCCCTCTAAGTCTAAGGAGAGTTAGTCATAGAAAACGACGAATGACAATGCTTGTTGTAGAATGTTCCCGTATTTGTGGGCCGGACGACACCACTTCTGGCAGAAAAATTATATTTTTAGTGTGGCATGCATGACGAAACGTGTTGTGGATTGTTTTCTGTGTACCAATTTGCGCAATAAATATAATTTGTCACAGAAATGCCTAAAAGCTTGTTGTAATTAGACGTATTATAAGGTACCAACTTTAAAGATCTCCCTACAACGAACAAGAGTTAACAGTAAACAATTTGGTTTTGTTTACAATAAACATCCATCGATCATTAATTCAACATTTAATTGCTACAGGAATACGAGCACAATCGTATTTATTCGGAAACGAAACGATTTCTTTGAGGGCTTTTAAAATGTTATTTTTAGCTTTAAGTTCTGTGGAATTTAAATTAATTCAATGAATTACTTTATGATGGTACTTGTACCGTAATATATGTACACTATGTATTTTCGTAAGGAAAACTGAAAACACACCTGAAACACAATAAGAAAGGTATTTGTATACAGGCTGTAAGTTTTAATTCGTTATACAGGGTGTAACATTAATTGCGCTACATAATTATCAAAGGGCATGCTTTAAACTATTAAACTGAAAAACGTTCATGTTAAAGTTAACATAAAAATAGCAAAAAAAAACTGCTTTTTTAAAAGCCAATTTTTTTTTCGCTATTTCGATGTTGGCTCCATATTATTTAAAGTAACAATGAATTTATATGTTTAATGTTATCAGATTTTTCAAACCACCTTACGGCATCTGACTACTACCACCAGAGATAGTAAGCTGGGACCAAAGGCTTAGCGTGCCATCCAAAGCACGGATGTTTCTGTATTTATGTAATTGATATAAGTACATTGCATACTAATGTACGGCCGTTCGAGGAATTTGACGTAAAAGAAAATGGACGGCCGTTCGGGGAAAAGGATGTCAACCGATCTGATCCATAGTTACGGCTCGTACTTTGATGTCAGATGAAGTCACGGGTCAATGCAAGTCATAGTCTGTTATTTAGCTGTAAGTTCTCCAAAAAGGAAATATATAAATAAATAAATAAATACAATAAACTCTTCAATTGATTACAATAATAAAAAGAAAATAAAAAATGGAATGTTTGCAACTTTAATAAATAAAAATTCACTTTTTAATTACGAAAGTTAAAAAAACTCACTTTTAGTTTAGAAAGTTGAAGAAAAGTAAAATTCACCTTGACGCAAGACACAACGTTGCTCTTGCCATACCTACAACTTGGAAAAACGCTAAAGGAGAAACGCTACGAGCGTGATGGGCACATCTCGAGGCGGGCTATTCGATTGAACAATACTGTCATAAAAAAAATGTCTGGAGAGCGATTTTTTAAACTCATTCGCTGAGTTCAGCAGTTGAAAATGTCAAAATTACTATGGAGATATCCAACTTTCTACTGCTGATTTCTTCTTCGACTGCTGATTTGACTTTCAAAAATCATACTTCAGGAGTGCGATTTTTGAAAGTCAAATCAGCAGTAGAAAGATGCGTATCTCCATAGTAATTTTGACATTTTCAACTGCTGAACTCAGCGAATGAGATTCAAAAATCGCACTCCAGGTCTCTACAATGTTACACTATGTAATGTAATGCAATATTGTATTTTAATTGTACTTTGTACATTTTGTTTTGTTAACAAGATGTGTGTTGTAGATTTTCTGGCCGCATCTTCTCTCAACCTTCCGACGCGGTGGTAGAGTCAAAAATGACGTCAAAAAGCTATCTATGTGATATTATTCCGAATAAAAAAATTTGATTTGATTTGATAACAAAATATCAGTATTCTTTATTTGCAAACCAAAAACATAATTACTTATACAGTAACAAAACACTCTTATAATACTTAAGGGGGTGCTTCAAACCGTCAAACTGAACAACTTTCACTATGGAGCTAACTTCGAAATCGCGAAAAAAAATCAGCTGTCTCATACAAAACTGCAGTACCGTCTCGACTCAAATGTATGGGATAGCAGATATTTTTTTCGCGATTTCGAAGTTAGCTCCATAGTGAAAGTTATTCAGTTCAGATTGATGGTCTGAAGCACCCCCTTAAGTATTACTAGGGCGTTTTGTTGTTTAAGGTCTAACAAAATTAGCTGAAACTATAGGTATTTTAAGACCATCAGACCATCAGACCATCAAACTGAACAAAACTACTACTACTACTACTACTTATCTATGGGACCTATATCGAAATCGCGAAAAAATAACCGAGTCGAGTTATGTTTGCAGTTTTGTATGGGACTGCTGTTTTTTTTCGCAATTTAGATATTGGTCCCATAAATAAAGTTGTTCAGTTTGATGGTCTGATTATATACCTTAAATAGTTTCAGCTAGTTTTGTTAGACCTCATAGTTGAGCTTTTAATTTACCGTTTAATGATCGTCAAGATTGCATTGTTAACTCCGTACGCGCGGACACTGACTTTACATAGTCATATCTTTTGATTGGGTTAACCGATTGCGATGAAACAGTCTAAATGTTAATCCAAACTAAGTCCTATGCTTTTGTGAAAACCCTATCAAAATCGGTTCAGCCGTTTTTTAGTGATGCGTGCACAATCAAACAGACAGACAAACAGACAAAAATTCTAAAAATGGTTTCAATGCATTGCCCCCAATAATTTTTTTTGCAAATATCTTCAATGTCACATTAATGTCAAGTTTAGAATTTTATTATAATGTATGTATGTAAGAGTATTGTATTGTATTGTATTGTATGTATAGCGTATAAAATGTCGAAGTATAACTTTACAGAAATGAAAATTCTCTGAAAAGTGCCTGAAACTAAAACTAAAAACGTCACCTGTCTAGAGCGCATGTGCGATATAATGCCGCCAGTAGTTTGATGCTAGCAGTGCGAATTGCACGCGCCGCGAGACGATAAAATACCGCGAACTTTCGTAAATACAAAGTGAATTCTTCTTTTCTTCAACTTTCTAAATTAAAAGTAAACTTTCATAATTAAAAAGTGAATTTTTAACAATCCATTTTTGAAAATTTGTTGACGAAAATACAGCGAACGGAACAGTGAAAATTGCTTTAAAAGTTACGTTAAGTTTTTTCAAAGATAATTTTTGTGGCCAGTGTGTTTTGTGTCGATTTAGTTCAAATTAAGATAGAAGTTTTTTTTAATTGTGTGGTGTCGTGATTTAGTAATCGGATGGCGTCATAAAAAGGTAAGTTTGTCATATTTTTAACTGTTCCCCGTACCTAAAGATTTATATTAAAAAAAATATATTATGCAAAGATTTTGAAGAAAATCATTATATTTATTAAAGTAGTTAAATATTGTATAAAATGCAATATTACGTTATAATTAGAAAATAACGTACTCTACACTTTAGGTCTGTACGTTTTTCTTACCGTCGTCGATGCGATATTATTCTATGTAATAAATCATTTTCGAAACTTAAATAGGTAGGTCATAGTTTCCCATAAAAAAACTTGACACGTTTTATTGCCCAAAAACAAATAAATAATTTTAAAATTACTCTATAACAATTTTTATATTCATAGTCGATTAAGAAAAAAACGGCTAAGTGCGAGTCGGACTCGCGCCGTGACGGTTCCGTACAAATATCATTATCAGGAGTGCGATTTTTGAATCTCATTCGCTGAGTTCAGCATTTGAAAATGTCAAAATTACTATGGAGATACGCATCTTTCTACTGCTGATTTGACTTTCAAAAATCATACTTCAGGAGTGCGATTTTTGAAAGTCAAATCACCAGTAGAAAGATGCGTATCTCTACAGTAATTTTAACATTTTCAACTGCTGAACTCAGCGAATGAGATTCAAAAATCGCATTCCAGGACAGTTTAACTTTGCAGAGGAAAAATATTGTCACATACATCGGCGGTCTACATCACAGTCAATGCTGCAACTGAAAACATAAGGTAGTAATAAAATTTTTTTTATGTGGTATAAGTTCTTCAATACAAAATTTACGAGTTTCGGATGTTTTCCTATACTTGTGCTGTAAGACATTGTGCCGAATTCTACGATTTTCAAAATACACAGAAAGTACCCTATAGGTTTAAATGAGTTAATTTTCTAGTATCAAGATATGTGACGTTATTTTCGAATTTTCTGAGCTATTTCAAACACTAGTTCTCTGACGTATCACTTCATTAGCAAGCTTGAGTGGCAATGGGCTGACCATATCTGCCGAAGAACTGACAACCGATAGGTATCAGAGTTCTAGAGTAGAGACTACAAACTGGCAGGCATAGTGTGGGACGCCCTGCTGCCCGCTGGACAGACGACCTAAAGAAGGTTAGTGGGAAGCGACTGGATGAGGAAGGCCGAGGACAAAGTTTTGTGGCGCGCCTTGGGAGAGGCCTACGTTCAGCAGTGGAGCCAGTGGACGATGATAGTCTGATGATGATGAAGCATTGAGTAATTATGTACTTACTAGAGTGAACTCAATGGAAAGGGACATAAATATCCGTATCTTTTGATTGTGTCGACTTAGAAAGCTTTAATTTTGTAAACCTCCAAGTTAGGTACCGTCGACCGTAATTTATGATATTAAATAAAAAAAATCCGTTCCTGAGAAAAGGGGTCTTTATCCAACGTACAGACGGACAACAAAATGATCCTCAAAAGGGCTCCGTTTTTATTTTTTTGAGGCACGGAACCCTAAAAAACACGTGCACGCAAAGACGGCATAATTTTTATAAATGGAAAATCCAGCCTAGTCTAGTACGTGAGTTAAGGTAAAACGTCTCGGATCGTATTTTATTCAACCAATCGTTAAACTTACCTACTGATTTATTGAGATAAGTAATAAAAAAAAAAATATGAATAATTATAGTAAATAGTAATAAATCGTTTTGATATTGCAAAACTATGGATTATTAAGGTTACTGTCTTATGCTAACAATTTTTATAATATTTTGCATAATTATGTTTTTGAGCATATCAGTAGGTATACGAGCTGCGTACTATGCACTTAAGTATTTAATGCATTTAAGTTTCACCTTGTAATAATATTACAAATAATACATTATTTTATTGGCTTTTAATAAACCTGACTTTTAAGCCCATTTTCAGATATTAGAACTAAAAATATACTAAAGTCGTTAAAATTATACTAAGATTATAAATACTGAAAGTTGATTTTGGACCAAAGTTAATATTAAATTTGTTTTTTAGAGCCTCAATTTTATTTATAAATGAATTATGAATTTATATGCAGCGAAAATACCAAAAGTGTTCATATTATGATGGTGTATATTTTGTTCGCAGTCCTAAATAAATAAAATTAAATAAAAAATGTTTAATGTAAGGGACAGCATGCAAAAACGATGTTTTACAATAACGTAAGGTACATTCTTGTAAAAAATACTCAAATTAGTATGATGTAAGGGACAAAATGTTCGAGTAATGAGACTGACATTAAAATAACAGTTAAATTTTAATTTAACTGTTTCTTACGTTAACATTTTTTGAAAATAATGTTCTAGACTTATCAAAAATGTGTGATGTAAGGGACATTTTTTCCAAGATATCGATATTTTGAATATACCAATCGATAGAGCAGAAAATTTCGAATCCAGTGATATAAAAAAGTCTTTTTCGCCCAAATGTCCCTTACGCTACTTGATACTTCTGGTATCGATATGATTTATGTTATGATCAATACCCATAATGTGTGATTGTCTGTTTGTTACATCTCTAAGATGAAATTGTGCAGATTCGTAGCATAATATAGTGTCAAAAATAACACAGAATATCTGCTTTATATCTAGAAAAATAAAGAAACGACCGAAGGACGAAGCCCATATTATTCAACAAGACAATACCAGTAACATCAAGAGATGATAATTAAACTAACATAAAAACTGCATGAATCCAGTTCTCTATTAGTATAAAACAAATGCTTCGCTAATTGATTTGAACTCTAATTAATCCGTGTCACGTCACTTTAATAATAGCCATAGATAAAATCGTTTTAAACACACAGAGGTCAGGCTTTGATCACTGTATACGTAGAAATAGATAGATTATAGTTATCGTCATCATCATCATCATACTATAAACGTGTCGCACTGTAGGGCACAGGCCTACTCTAAAGAAAATGACAAAGGCCATACTCCAACTGCAAGTGCCCAGTGGAGAAAGAAAGTTACTGTTCAACTTTATTATTAGTTATGATGCCACTGTATTTAAACATTTATTTATGCTTATGCTCACGACTACATTCCCCGAGGGGCTCAGAGAGTCAGGACTCAGAGATATTCGGAAACTCAGAACATCCACGTTTAACTAGTACCATGTCTGGACAGTTCCATACATTTTAGATTTAGTATAGTCTTGGCGCAAACCGATGTCGCTACTGGCCTGAACGAGAGATAAATCTTAATTAAACGTTATTAGATCACTATTATTTGAGTTTTGTTCCACGGAAATAAATTATATAGATTAATTATTTTCTTAAAAATGTTAGTAACAAAATTCTTATTTTAACGCAATTAAACATTGCTGTAGTACCGGTTACTCACCACCGGCACTGTACTTGCGCGAGTTTTCATATAAGAAGGTGGCAACTTTCTTAGTATGGGCATTGACCCTCTGTTGTGTATAATTTATTTACTCTATGCTAGTATCTAAGTTCCGGAACTCTGTACAGTGTGACAGCTATAGTGAGCCCGTCACCACTTTATAATGGACAGTGGGTACAATACATGCCTCGAAATTGAAGCATGTAGGTTTCCTCACGATGTTTTCCTTTACCGGAATGCCAGTAGTATTAAAAACCGTAGGTACATGAAGTCATTGGTACGAGTCGCCATGAACGGTGGTCGAACCATCGCCTCCTGCACGGCAGGCATGGTTACTCGCCACTGGACCAATACGACTTTGTTTTGTCGAGACAATGACTCATTGCATTACAAAGATGTTTGGTAAGGCACAGGTGAACTGCACGCAGGCCATTATTCGCAAAAAGGCAGCATCTTAGCGCCGGGTCCGAAGTAGTGGCAATAGCATCCTGAAGGCCATTGCGGAAAGTAACCAGTGTCCATTGCTGCGACACATGTCCCAAATCACAAGTTCCGTTTTTTTGATTGTATACTAACCATAGTTTTCATAAGTCTTGTTGCCACATTGGATCTCTGTTGTCCTTAATAAAATGTTTTTTTTTAATTTATCTTTTTATTTTTTTTTATTTATTGCTATCCAATTTTACGTGAACAAAGTCGTGGCGAAAAAACGATTATATGTGTATGTTAAAAACTTTGTAATGTGGGTTGTTTAATTAAATTTCTTGTATGTAATGAAAGGAAAAATTTAAAAAGCTGCCATTAGAAGCTCGAAAGCTGTCCGGCGGACATCACTTTACGGTTTTTTGAACGACAGCCTTTCCAATTTGCATGCTAAAGCTTCTGGATGATTTTATTTCTGAACGAAGTTTCAAACTTTTAATTTTTAGGGTTTCGTGCTAAAGTTTGAAAAACTGAACATTTAGCTGGTTAGTAATTAGACACGCCATCGACAACCTAACCTACCATGCAAACTTCTTGGGTGCCTGTCCATTGACGCGGAGCGAGCTGGCGGAGCGGAGTAGCGAGGAAATATTAACCAATCAGGAGCTCGAGATTTTATGCAATCCTGATTGGTTGATAAAACTCCGCTTCTCCGCTCCGCCAGCTAGCTCGCGTCAATGGACAGGTAGCCTAACCATCGGCATCGTCACCTCAATATACAGGGTGAAATTGATATCATTGGCATCCTTTTGAACTAAGAGTCTACCCATCAAACTGAACAACTTTTACTATTGGAGCAAACCGACCCAACTAAAAAGAAAATCAGCTGTTCTATACTAAACTGCAGCGCCTACTCGACTCAAATGTACTCGTAACAGCAGATTTTATTTTTTGTTCCGATCGGTTTGCTCCCATAGTTAATGTTGTTTTGATGGGTAGAATCTTAGTTTAAAAGGATGCCAATGATATCAATTTCACCCTGTATTTATTACTGTATGGGCCTCTATCATGAAGAGCGGCTTGTTAAAACGACACGCAAAAAAGTTAAAAACAGACCAGCTTTTGTGCCAGTGGAAGAGACTGAACCCTAAAACTCAGGGTATAATAGTATTTTTTTAAAACATGTACTTTATCTTGGGGTTCAGGGCTTCAATATCACTTTCTCTAGTTTTCTATTATATATTTTATTTCTGCTCAATAAATTTTTTTCTTATTTTTTATTTTTATTCAATAGGCCAGTCATTTTACGGAGTTTTGTTAGGCAGGGTAGGGTTTTTTATTTTGGTACATTCCTAAGATCAAATTAGCTCTTCAATATTATAGCGAAAAAAAATGCAATTAGTAATTAGTCCCGGCTCAAACCGTAAAATGACTGGGCTATCTAGACACCTACATCCCCCCTGATACCTACTTCCCCTCGGTTTACAGTCCCATCAAATTCATCAGAATTTCCTCTCATCAGAGAAGCGTCCAAAGATGGAATCGATAGACATGCCCAGCCTAATCCCATTTACAACTTGGCGGTTTTCAGATAACATGATCATTTTTAGGGTTCCGTACCCAAAGGGTAAAAACGGGACCCTATTACTAAGCCTACGTTGTCCGTCCGTCCGTCTGTCCGTCCGTCCGTCTGTCCTACCTATTTAGGGCTGTAACTTTTTAACCGTAATAGCTAGATAGTTGAAATTTTCTCAGATTATGCGTTATTGCGGCGGATTTGTTAACAAATAATAAAAATATCAAAAAGTTAAAAATTAAGGGGGGTTCTCAACAAGAAACTAGTTTTTATCGACGTTTTTTCTTCACGCTCTATCGTAAAAACGGTAATACATACAAGCGTCAACCTTAGTGTGATTATAGAGCATACTTTACAAAATAACAACAAATACTAAAAACCGGCCAAGTGTGAGTCGGTCTCGCGCTAAAGGTCCCGGACAAAATAAGTTTTTTTTTCTAAGTTATAATAATGTTGTGTTTTGTAGTGGTGTGGTACGGAACCCTCGGTGCGCGAATAGCCCGACTCGCACTTGACCGCTTTTATTTATTTCATGGTCATTTTCAGTGGATCATAGTTTACCACCAACTGCACTAAATACTTTTGATAACGTGAGCCCAACTCTAACTTAGCCTTATTACTACGGAGAGCGAAGTTTTTTTTCGCTTTTTATTTTTTTTAAAGCCTTGAGTAAAGGATACTTTGTGTTACCTACACGCTCCGACATTCTGTCTGCTGAAAATTTTCGTTGTAGATTTAACTAATCCTGTTGGATGCATTCACATTTTTTACAAAGTTCTGGTTTTTTGTTGCCTTTGTTTTTTAACGATGTTTTAATGTTCGTGTATTGCATTATTTTGTAGTTGTATTTGTATAATAAATAGGAAAAAGGTATTTATTTATTAAATGCATAAGATAGAAACTTCAGATCTGTGACACGCTTCGTCAAAAAGACAAAATGTCTGTGTCTGTATGTGTGTATGTGTGTATGTATTTCTGTGTGCCTGTGTGTCTGTGTCATTTGTACAATTATTTTTAGCTGTATTGGTTCAAATTTTAGTTTTGTTTTTTTAAAAGGTTGAGTTTTTATAGTTTCTAATTTTCTATAAGTATTTTCTCTCCAGCAAAAAACCTTACGATACGTTGGTACAGTATTTTTGAATTTATTTATTTATTTAATGTTTTCTTTCCGTCTAGTCTAAACCGAAAAGACATAATATTCGGATGGCGTGATCACAAAGTGATTAAAATAGTTTCACTATTAAAAGTCCATTACTTATAATATGTTTCAAACTTTAAAACAGCTTTTAAACAACTGTCATCGAGTTTTCATGACCGAAATTATAGATCGTATCGAAACTTTTAAACCACCCCATCAACAATATTACAAGGATGTTTCGTTACACCGTTTGCAACAAATTGCTTCTGCACTGCATCTTTCTTCAAAATAAATAATTGTTCCGCTTTGCAATTGGTACGGAACACTCAAAAAATTGCATTAATTTTTTTTCTTAATTTAGCTTTTTGAAAATATTATTTTAAATATTTAATATACAGGGTGTCCGGTAAGTAATGAATAACCCTGCACCCTCCACTGATAGAGGACCTCAAACCAGTCCAGAAACTGGACTTTCATGTCCTGTAAAAGTGCCACGGTTTTCGAGATATTTGGACTTAAACATTTTTTCTAAGGGTTGTTCTATTAAAAAAAGAATCTTAAAGTCAACTAGAGGAAAAGTTTAAAGTTGACTTTAAGATTCTTTTTTTAATAGAACAACCCTAGCTATTCTAACTTTCTCATGTACGTCTGATAGCACCACTCTTAGAGAATATTGTGCAAAAAGTGGACTGTAAAAATCTCTTCTTTTGTGGCCATGGTGATCAAAAGAGTAACAAAGGTACCAAATTTCAGAAAAAATGTTTAAGACCAAATATCTCGAAAACCGTGGCACTTTTACAGGACATGAAAGTCCAGTTTCTGGACTGGTTTGAGGTCCTCTATCAGTCGGTGCAGGGTTATCCATTACTTACCGGACACCCTGTATATAATATATAACCTTTTTGTTTTTCTTCAGTTAACGTTATCACATTAACTTGACCTAATTAAGGGTAGCATTAACCTTTTCTGTTTTTTTCCCGTTCGTACAATTTTTCAGCTAATTTAATATTCCTACCCTCATTACATCGCTTTTGTTTTATTTTATGAGTGTTTTTCATATATTTTAATGTTATATTAAACGCGTAAGAAAAATCTTTATGAGCCAAATGTTTTCTTTTCACAAAATACTGCAAAATACTATAAATTGGCACGGTGCAGTACAGCACCTCTGTATTACGAATCGTCCAGAATAACATCGTAACGTCCAGATACTAGTATTTATAATTAAAAATTCATTTTTTTTTATTCAAAACAATATCACGTAGATAGCTTTTTGGCGTCATTTTTTGACTCGTCGGGACGGAAGGTGTTCCGTCGAGAGAAGATGCGGCCAAAAACTCTACAACACACATCTTTTAAACAAAACAAAATGTATAAAGTACAATTAAAATACAATATTGCATTACATAGTGTAAAATTGTCAAGACCAGACATTTTGGTCATTCAAATAATCATTGAGTTTATAGTAACCTTTTTTACAGAGGACTTGTTTAACATGGGACTTCGACTATATATTATTACGAGCATTACTTCGACTATACAACGTGTTAATGAATTAACGCAAAACTAGAAAGTAGTTTGTTTAGAATCGAGAACAGAGTCCAATTGTCATGGTTTTAACATAGGTAATTTTTTTCAAAATATTAAATAATTTTTTTGCAAAATTTAAAATTTTCTGAATCCGATGTCAACCCACCGCACGGGCACACTTACCCTACTTACTACCAAAACAAGATTATAAAAATGTATCCATGAGTACGTTAGCGCTTTCTTTCAGAGCTGAAATGATAACAAATAATTTTTGCCTCAAAACTTAAAATGCGAATAACTTTAAATTTTAAGTATCAAAATAATGAAATTATTGTTTCAATCTAATTATTTTGTTATAAATCAGTTGGGGTGTATGAGGTTTTGCGCTAATTCATTAACACGTTGTATATTATTGCGACTATATATTATTTACCCGCGACTTCGTCCGCATAAATTATATACCAGATTTTAAGTTAGATCATGAGCTATCAAACAAAAAAAGTTTCATCAAAATCGGTTCAGTAGTTTTCGCGTGATACTCGATCAAACAAACAAACAAACACACAAACAAACAAACGAACAAACAAACAAACAGACAGACAAAAAATTCAAAAATTTGTGATTTGGTATCAGGGACACCTAAAAACCATATCGTCATCTGTTTTTTGTAAATATCTTCAATGTACAGACACACTTCTGTTACAGTTTTATAATAGTTTAGATTATATACTTAGACTTCTGCTATAGTACGCATTATATACAAAATGACCCCAAAATGTCCCCCTCTCTGACTTCAGCCCATATGTAAAATATCATGTACTTTATCACACGTCATGTTACGCACAGGTGTATTGTCCAGAATTATAGTTTTGTCTTCTGGGTATTTCTTTTTGTTATGTAGTCTTTACGAATCGTTTCTCATTCATCATTAGTTTACCTCAACATGCTACTTTTAGTTTTTCCAGTAGAGGTGCTAATTGTTCTACTAATTTGGCTTAATACACGGCAATGGTTTGCTAATCAGACCAGGGGGTCAATGGCGCTAATTTTGAACGATACTACCAAAACAAAACCACAACCAAAAACGTTACGTTATGCACAATTCGCATGGCGCTTATTATACAGGGTGTAACAAAACACTCTAGTAATACTTAAGGGGGTGCTTCAGACCATCAATCTGAACAACTTTCACTATGGAGACAACGTCGAGAAAAAATAAAAAAAAATTGCCGTCCCATACATTTGAGTCGAGACGGTACTGCAGTTTTGTATGAAAGAGCGGATTTTTTTCCCCCATTTCGATGTTGGCTCCATAGTGAAAGTTGTTCAGTATGATGGTCTGAAGCAGCCCCTTAAGTATTACTAGGGTGTTTTGTTACACCCTGTATTAACGGTAACGATTTAGCTTTTTTCGGAAGATACGTTGGCGTAACGTTCGATGTCCGTTCGATCGAATTTTCTGGCGTGGTAGATGCGTGGTAGGTGCGTGGTAGGTGCGTGGTAGGTGCGTGTTAAGTGTATGGTAGGTGTATGGTAGGTGTATGGTGGTAATCAAACTTGAAACGTTTACGGCTTAAAAGTTTCGAGTTTGGTTTTGCTTTAGTAACGTCAACGATAAAAATAGCGCGATAGCATTTTTACATCAGCTAAACCAAATCTAAACCAAAACCAAAAACGTTCCGTCCGAACGGTAAAACCGTATAAAATAGCGCAATTGAGGCCCAGGGCTGGCAGAACAGAACGAATTTATAAGCGTATCACTAGGTATCGTATCGAATGCTTTATACTTTATTGTTATTATGATAATTAGTACTTATATTTAGTTCTGTATAAGATTAGAAAGATGTTCCTATTCCTTGTTAGTTTTCTGGCTTTCGCATTAGCGATTCAAATTTATATTTCAGAAAGTTATGCCAATCAACATATATTTTGATTTCTCAAGAATATTTATGAGATTAGATGTTTAATTTGTGATTCAAAATAGTCCTGAATATTTAAAATTCTTCATTCGTCTTCAATTTTCATACTAACACACTGTTCTTCTTAATACGCTGACACTTTTTAAGGGGATGACTAGACCATCAAACTGAACAACTTTCTCTATGGGACCAACATCGAAATCGCGAAAATAAAATCAGGTGCTCCATACATTTGGGTCGAGTAGGTTTGCAGTTTTGTATGGACGAGCAGATTTTTTTGGGGGCCATAGAGAAAGTTGTTCAGATTGACGGTCTGATCATCCCCTTAAAAAAGTGTCCGCATATTAAGAAGGACCCTATATAATGTGATAGCATTTTATTTACTACTTAAAACTATAATATGTGTGTGCAGTAGTGTATCGTACGTAATCTTTCGTCGAATTTCTTTATTATTATGAGTTTGACTTCAAAGCTGAGATTCCATTAAAGTGAAGACGCAAGATGTGCAAAACGATATATCAGAAAACTTAAAATTGTAACACAAACATTTAAAAAAAAAATCACTTACCTACCCACACATAAAGCTTTGTTGCAACACCCCAGGCATGGGCTACTCCAAAAGCACTTATCAAAAGCTACAATCGCAAACTTGCGAACAGTCTCCATGCCCTTAGCAAGGATCTTTGTACAATAGCAAGGTCACAGCCTCACAGGCCACTGCAAATTAAATAAGCAGATGCACACATAAGGGGCGTCCGCCCGGTTTTGAGTAACTTTGTAACCATTTTATACATTAACTATGGAACTTTTTAAGCAGAAAACAAAACTGAACAATCTACAGGATATGAGAAGTGATGTGGTTTTTCTCGAAATCTATTTTAATTAATAAAACTGAAGAAAAACGAATCCAAAGTCACCTCTTTTTTTCTAGTTGTAACCGTTTTACTCTTACATTGTTGATCAGAAGAATATGAAAATTTACAACGTTCTTCACAATACAATATAGAATGATGTGGTTTTCTTATTTTTTGAAAATTCATAAAAAATCATACAGGTTTTCAAAGAAAACGGAAAATTCCGACCGTCGCCACGCAATTGAAGCGGGATGGCTAATTGTAAAAGTTTGCTTGTAAGAAAGAGAGCCTTGCAAATGGGAGGAGTAGCCCCGGCTGCAGATTCTGCAAGGAGGAGATGGAAACTCCTCTGCACCTCCTATGTGACTGTGTCCCCCTGATGTACAAACGCAGTACTCATCTAGGTAGGCAGGTTCTGATACCAGATGAGATACAAACCTTCCCGATGAAAAACCTACTGCGATTTCTGGCCGCAGTGGGGATCGGTAAGGGACTTTAAAAAGGGGCGTTCACAAAGGACCAGCGATGGTCTACGTGGCACAGGCTTTAAGCCTGTTATGGCCCCAATACATCAATTATTAATAATGCCGGATTCAATAATAAATACTCGATATTTTCAAGTTTTCCATTTATTTCTCACGTTTTATACCTAATCGTCTCTGCGTTCATTCAAGTTAAAGATATGAATTAAAGGAAACATGAATGGCCAAGCGTTAATCCTTGAGTAACTCCCACACTTACAACTGAACGGTTCAAAGGTTATCGGTAAACAAGACACTGTTATATTACGAAACTTCCCACGCCTTGTTGTTGTTTGTTTTTGTTTTCTCACGGTATACAGGGTGATTTTTAGTTCAGTCTTTGGCACGCACCAAAATTGATTCCGCGAATTATTGATGTTTGTGTCCCTTGAATTGCTAGCGATGTGGCCCCTGGGCCTATAGACAAAGTAACATTTCTATTGGCGTAGACGCTAGTAGAAATGACAGAATGTATGGATTTGACATTGGCGATCGAAACATTTTGACTTTTGCTTTCTCCACCATACGTCAAGCCCATACATTTTTTATGTTTTCTACTGTCGTTAATGCTAATCGAAAGTACTTTGTCTATAGGCCCTGTGTAGAAAACGATTACAAAATTTTGTATGGTAAATAATGAGTAATATGTACGTTTTATGCGAGTAAAATAACTATGCTCTTTGATAAGTTATATGTCAAGAAAGACGGTCGAAACTACGAACGCGTCGAAAAAAAAAAACACCCAGTCTAGGCTGATAAACCCTATCCATTGCGTGATGTTCTACCTTGACATACCTACAGGGTGTGACAGCCTAGCAAATACTGAAACGGTGAACTCGGACCATCAAACTGAACAACTTTCACTATGGAGCCTACCTCAGGAAACAGGATAAAAAATCACCTGTCCCCTACGAATTATTCGTAGCCTGTCCCATACATTTTAGTCGGGTAGTACTGCAGTTTTGTATGGGACAGCAGATTTTTTTTCGCGTTTCCTGGAGTAGGCTCCATAGTGAAAGTTGTTCAGTTTGATGGTCTGAGTTCACTGTTTCAGTATTTGCTAGGCTGTCACTTACATCCTGTATAATTCATCAAAGACTATGATATCTTTAATATTTAAGGGTTGATTCACTAGCCCGTATGATGTTGACACCATAGTGGCTAAAATGTGGCCAGAAAGTGGCTTGAAGTTGCATTATAGTAGCCAAAAATTAATTATACTGGTGACTTAGTCGCGGCGATGTGGTCGATCATTGTATCACCCACACGTTGGCGACATTGTCGCTGCAATGCAGCTATTTTGAATACCTACAAATCGTGTAAAGAACGCATTTTCTTATTAAAAATTTGTGACCATCTTTGACATCGTAGTTCATAACCGATCGGAGCAACAAAAAAATCTGCTATCTCATACTAAACTGCAATGAGTACACAAATGTATGCAACAGCAGATTTTGTTGTTGCTCCGATCGGTTTGCTCCCATAGTGAAAGTTGTTCAGTTTTATGGGTAGACTCTTAGTTTAAAAGGATGCTAATGATATCAATTTCACCCTGTATAAAAAAAAAACAAATAAAAAAAAACATACGTACCCACGTATAAATAGAACCACTTTCCATCCACGTATTGATCGTTTTTTCCGTCCCATGTACAGGGTGTTAGGGTAAACAGTTGCATTACTTTAAGGGGTCGATTGTACCCATGATACTGAACAACTTTCTCAAAGAAACCTATAGCAAATTCGTCAAGAAATTTTTGAAGTTCCCATACTAAATGCAATCAGCTGACCGAACGTTTGTATGAAAAGTCGATTTTTTTTGCGAAATTCCTATTAGTTTATTAGGGAAAATTGTTCAGTATCATCGACACAATCACCCCTTAAAGTAATGCAACTGTTTACCCTAACACCCTGTATAGTAATGTAACCCTCAATATTATCAATATTAGAATTAACATATAAATAAGAATAGTTCATTTCTCTTTATAGACTGAGATCCGACCGTAAAATTATGCACCTATTTCTTAGGTGAACGAAATGTGATTCTAGTGTATGTTTACACAGGGGTTAATTCAACGCTGCCAAGTTGCCTAGAAAAATCTTGCCGCAAGTACCTTTTCCATTATAATTTTTGGTATAACTTTTTCCACCTGTCTGTTAGGGAAGTAAATGAGGTGCCATCGGAAGGACACTGATTTAAAGTACTGAAAAAACTAGGGTTGCCTCCTCTGAGTCTGCCGCAACTCTAGGGTTGCCAGGTTAAAAAATGACTTCTTTGAACCTGGCAATCCTATAGTTGCGACGGATTGAGAGATGGCAACCCTAGTTTTTCCAGTACTTTCGATCAGTGTCCTTCCGATGGCACCTCATTTACTTCCCTAACAGACAGGTAGAAAAAGTTATACCAAAAATTATAATGGAAAAGGTACTTGCGGCAAGATTTTTCTAGGCAACTTGGCAGCGTTGAATTAACCCCTGTGTAAACATACACTAGAATCACATTTCGTTCCCCTAAGAAATAGGTGCATAATTTTACGGTCGGATCTCGGACTATTAATACCCATTCATGTAGAAAGTAAGTTGAATATCTTATCCATTTTAAAGTGAACGCGTAGGCGTAGGATTACGTAACGTAGTGCCATTTCTACGAAGGCACCTTACTGAAGTCTTATACCCACGCAGTATGCATCAAAATAGTTTAATCCAAGGAATTTTGTGAAGAACAAATTATAGTGGGCAATAAACTAGCAATTTCCCACGGCTTCATTCATACGGAAAAGGTAATATTAACGTTAGGTTAATGGAAAAAGGGGCTTTTTTAAGACGAGTAAGGTTTTAGTGTTATTTGGGACGTTAAATAGTAGAATCGATTTTGTAGTCTACTCTGTAGGGTCCTTCTTAATATGCTGACTGTATTTTAAGAGGATGATCAGACCATCAAACTGAACAACTTTCTCTACTCTATGGGACCAATGTTGAAATCGCGAAGAAGCCCTTTAAGGGGTGATTGTACTCATGCCTCTGAAAAACTTTCCAAGAGAAACATAGAGGAAGTTCGCAATTTTTTAGTTCGATTGCATTTTGTACGGGAAGTCCACAATTTTTTTACAAAAGACATCCTCCAAATCGGGCCATTTTTGTACTACCAACTTTTTCTACAGCGTTATAAAAATATGGAAATAATAGTTCACATACTCATATTACTAAAACTAATTATTTCAACGTTATATTTTATGGTACAAACGAGATATCTTGAATTGAATTTGGATATTTTAGTTACGAAATGTGAAAAAATGGCGAAAAAAACACAGAACGAGTAGTCACAAACTTTTTGAAAAAAGAAGGCCTTGACAATAAATTGATTGACATATTTTGACATTGACATAATTTTTTTTTAGGTTTTATTTCTCTAATTCTCTATTAAGGCCCCTCACACAAGTGCGATTTCATCGAGCGATAATATCGCTGCGATTTTACAATTTTTATTTTCAGTACAGCATTAGCTTCAAATTTTTTGAACACTGTTGGGTTTAATAGCAAAACTAACATTTTAAACCAAGATCTGGTCCTAAAGCCAGGAATGTCTCCATATGAGGGAACTCTTTCTTTTTAGGAAAGCCTTTCTAGCGACAGTTACCAAAAGTATGTCTATCTCAGACTATAATTATTCATTCTCATTGGTGGGGCGGACGCGTGACGCTGATCGCAAAATCGCACCTGTGTGGTAGGAGTAGGACATGCGACGCGGTCACAAAGTCGCCGGGATATTATTGCTCGATAAAATCGCAACTGTGTGGGGGAGCCTTTAGTATAGGTAAATGGTGAAATAAAACAGTATTTGATTAAAAAACATAATTATTATTCATTTTCCACATCTTCTTTAACAATTATTTATCATCCAGATATATGCAGCAAGAGGCTCAATATTTGTCTGGTATCGTGCCCAACCCATGTACCAGACTACCTTCAGTATGCACAACACCTCACAGTCCTTTTACCACTAACACTGCTACAATAATAACACAAATGCTATCTTCCTACGACTGTATCACACTTTCATTAATAAGTAAAGTATTAGTAAGTAAGTATTAATAAAGCAGAAAAACACAGAAAAACTAAAGCGCAGCCGAATCGAACAAAAACATCAGATAATTCCACTGGATAATTCAGAGAAAGTACTCTTTGATTCAGAGCCATTTCAGAGCAAAATTCAGATTGCGCTATCCATAAAGGAAATAATGTGTAGTTTCACCTCCTTGAGGATTACCTCCTTGATGACGCTATCATTAACCAAGAAGTTTTACTAGAGTAAAGATCGCTTTTTTATATTGCTAACTGCGCTATTTGTAATTACTTCGAGCTGTCATCATATTACTTTAAATATTTTGTAACACGAAACGACTTTATTTGTAGCTATTATAGCAATTGGTTTGTATTTTTATTATATTTGTCTATATTAAAATGCGTATATAAAAGCTATCACATGCATATGCATGCATATCACAAATTGGCCTGACGGCCCATACATTGATGAATGATGTCTTTTCCTATAGGTTTCTTAAGGAAAATTGTTCAGTATCATGGGTACAATCACCCCTTAAAGTAAAGCAACTGTTTACCCTAACACCCTGTATAATTATAAGATATCCCTAATATTACTTATTAGCTTATGTGAATGTAAGTTTGTTTGTTAGGCTTTCACGTGAAAACTACTTAACCGATCATCATGAAACTTTGTACACATGTTCTTGGAGGTATTAAAAGTAACATAAGGATACTTGGGGTTTTCCAAACTCCACGCGGACGAAGTCGCGGGCAAAAGCAAGGTATAAGGTAGGTAGTGTAGATAGAAAAACTTGTACTTGAATTAATGATTCAGACCTAAATAAATAATTTCACAAAAGTTATTCTTTAAAGAAATGATTTCTTAATCCAACCGCAGGCCTGCCTGATCAATTATGTATAAAGGTAATAAAATATGAATAATGGTTTGGTAGACGTTTTCTTGGAAATCTTGTATCTATTAAAACGTTTTGCAAAATTAGAACGAATCGTAAAAAATATTATTCATCTCGAATATCATAGAGGTACTTTTCTCTCAGTGGAGTGGATAGAGAGAGGAGAGCCCACTGACTTTCCAGTGGAAGAAAACATTGTGAGGAATCCTACAGGCTCTTCGACCCCAGCTACGTCCCCGCTACACAATCCGCCGCGTAGCTTTCACTGGTCCCCGCTACACAATACCCCGCGCAGTTCTCGGTAGTCTCCGCTACACAATCCGCCGCGTAGCTCTCACTGGTCCCCGCTACACAATACCCCGCGCAGTTCTCGGTAGTCTCCGCTACACAATCCGCCGCGTAGCTCTCACTGGTCCCCGCTACACAATACCCCGCGCAGTTCTCGGTAGTCTCCGCTACACAATCCGCCGCGTAGCTCTCACTGGTCCCCGCTACACAATACCCCGCGCAGTTCTCGGTAGTCTCCGCTACACAATCCGCCGCGTAGCTCTCACTGGTCCCCGCTACACAATACCCCGCGCAGTTCTCGGTAGTCTCCGCTACACAATCCGCCGCGTAGCTCTCACTGGTCCCCGCTACACAATACCCCGCGCAGTTCTCGGTAGTCTCCGCTACACAATCCGCCGCGTAGCTCTCACTGGTCCCCGCTACACAATACCCCGCGCAGTTCTCGGTAGTCTCCGCTACACAATCCGCCGCGTAGCTCTCACTGGTCCCCGCTACACAATACCCCGCGCAGTTCTCGGTAGTCTCCGCTACACAATCCGCCGCGTAGCTTTCACTGGTCCCCGCTACACAATACCCCGCGCAGTTCTCGGTAGTCTCCGCTACACAATCCGCCGCGTAGCTCTCACTGGTCCCCGCTACACAATACCCCGCGCAGTTCTCGGTGGTCTCCGCTACACAATCCGTCGCGTAGTTCCCACCGGTCCCCGCTACACAATCCCCCGCATAGTTCTCATTGGTCCCCGCTACACAATCCCTCGCGTAGTTCCCACTGGTCCCCGCGTAGTTCTCACCGGTTCCAAAATTTTGATTTTAGGATACCTAGTTACAGACCTTGAGTTCCCTATATTATAATTTAGTTTAGTAATTATTATTTATTTATTAGTTTTTTTGCTATAAATGGAAATAGGGAATCCATGGAAACACATGCGACTTAAGTCGGTAAATTCTTTTTTAAATTGTTGTCGTTGGTTTAAAAATCAGCAGAAATAATCGATTTTTCAATATCATCGTTCAACTAGCACGACCGAACTAATTGGACGGGAAAATTGACGTACATTATTGTTATCGATTAGTGAAGGCATTTTATTATAGCTCTATCGTTTAACACCTACGGTGTTTTGCTATGATTATATAGAGTGTAACAAAACACCCTAGTAATATTTAAAGAGGTGGTTTATACCATCAAACTGAACAACTTTCACTATAGTAGTCCAACCGATTTCGGTTATGGCGACCGCTGGGCTCTTTCACGCCGCACATGTGCTCTCATGTGTCTAGCGTATCCAATTTTTGTCTTGAATGTTCTTCTGCACAGAGCACACGTCAGCACTCCATCCACATAATTATAATGATAGGCCACAGGTGGGCGGGCCTTTAGCTCGTCACGCTTTCTGTCCAGCTCGTTACGTCTGCGCTCCTCGAAGTCAAACACGCTATTCTGCACCAGTTGCCTCCATTCGTCTCTGTTTCCAGCACGTCGTTCCCAATCGGAGTCCTCAATGCTACAGTTCTTCATGTGCCTCTTCTGCACATCTTTGAAGCGGAGAAGCTGGCCACCCTGCTTGCGCTTTCCATTTTGGAGTTCCGAGTATAGCGCACGCTTAGCCATCCTCTCGTTTGGCATTCGAGACACATGACCCAGCCATCGTAGTTGGCGTCTCATCAAGTAGGCCTCAATTCCCCCAATGTCGCAGCGACGCAGAACCTCTGTATTGCGTATTCTGTCCGACCATCGGATGTTCAGGATGTCACTAAGACATTTCATGTGGTATTTGTCCAGAGTACGGATATGCTTTCTGTATGGGCACCACGTTTCGGACCCATAGAGAAGAGCTGGTAATATGACTGCACGGTATACAGATATTTTCGTGTGGAGCTTCAGATCGTGCGATCGAAAGACTCGTCCTCGCAACTTGCCATAGGAACACGCAGCAGAAAGCTGTTATGATGAATGAGTGCAAGTGAGACAGGAATACACCACTTGTCTGCTTAAGTTCACCTCCAATACCACCGAGAGGGGGTGTGGTCAAAATTGGTGAAGGACAGGAAGGAGTATCCGTACTGTACGTACGGAGGTATTTCTTACACTGTGGCTTTACCACAAACAAATGAGACAGTGTTAAGATTGATTTAATCTAAAAACCTAGTCTGAAATAATATTGTTTTTAACATTTCTTCCAATACATTTAAGAGTGGTTAATTTTATTTCTGGTATCGCAAAAATGCCTAATTTATTAAATTCGTAAAGTGCATTCTTAAAATACAGTTTCTTATTAACCGACGAAAAAACAAAAGACGGAGGAGGTTCTCAAGTCGACGCGTATATTTGTTTTTTTTTTTGTTTTATGTATGAACACGCATAACTTTGTACAGAGTAGTCCGATTTTGATAATTTTTTGTTTGTTTAGTAGGTCATTTTAGGTGCTAAGTTTCGACAATCAAATTGAACACTGTGGACCAGCATTAAAATCGCAAAGAATAAACGTATTGTTCCATAGGAAACGTCAACGGCTATGCGACCAAAATAATGTATTAATTAAGTTTCATTCAATAATGGTAATGAAATAAAATGAAATGGAATGAAATGTATTTATTGTTAATGAAAGCAGAAAACATTAAACGTAATATTGCTACGTTATCTTCGATCGATCATCCAACTGCAGTTATTATAGCGTTGAAAATACATCAATCTTATAAATATGTAATACACTCGGGACACCCCGAGTTCCGATGAAACTACAAATAATATAGTGTAAATGTTTAGTAAGAGCGGAAACTTGAACCATGCATCCTACTTAACTCGACAAACTGAATAACTTTTACTAAAGGACCAACTTCGAAATCTTTCACACCTATCATCCTTACACGGAGAAATAATAACAAATAGGTATCTAAATTTGTTGTTATAAAGCTAATTCTTCGGTAGATTTGACTAATATTTGGTGAACTTTAGTTACCCTAGTAAAGTTTGCTGATATTTTGTCACATTACATGTTGTTAGATATTTTTCTCCGTGAACTTTCTACCTTACTCTACGTTCCGATTCAATGCATCTCCTCTTATACAAGCATAATATAGAACTTTAATCTTTTCGATTTAGAATGAGATACCCCATGGACCACCCCGAAAGGAATTATTGCCTTAAGTTTATCTAAGTATGGATTCATTTCAGTAATCTTCTCTATTGAATCGATAGCATGTGCCTTTAAAAAAAATATCAGCAAATGTTTCAAGATGGTATCTGTTTAATATTGACATCTCGCTTATTCTAATGGACGGTTGTCATAAGTGTTAATTGATGTCAGGTATAGTTTCTATGTCCTGCTTTATAATATCTATTTACCCTATAATATATCTATGGTGGATACTAAACATCGTTTTCCGGTGTTCTTACATTAGATCTTGTTGCAACTGGAGTAAATTTTCGTGTATTCAGATGTTTTTGCCATAATTATTACTAAGCAAACTAAATCATAACGTGGTACATATTATTGACTTTCTTAAGATAAAAAATTCTTATGACTTCTGATGACTACGTACCTAAATATGTACTCCTGCAAACAAACACGTCTACGGAAATGATCCTAATCTATTAGAACTTTGCCAGGCATACCCAGCCTTAGTTAAGTTCCGTTGTCCCAGCTAGTGAACCAGATATCGGAAGCTATTCAATTTAATTGGAACTCTCACTGCACCCAACTCTCAAACTACCTCCCCTTAATTGCTTTATTATAAGATCCCGCAATATGTTTTCTCTACTCATATGCTTAAACAATGACTTACATATTCCGGTGGAAATGTCATTGGAAAATTCAACTGTACCATGCAAAGCCGCATAGTACCTTCTCGACTCAAATGTATAGGATAGGTAGATGATTTTTTTTCGTGATTTCGAAGTTCGCTCTACAGTAAAGTTATTCATTTTGTTGGTCTGAGTATCTCTTAAAAGAAACCCATCTACTAACAAAACACCTAATATTTAAAAAAAAAAGTGTAAACACTAAACAATGATTTTTTTAGTAACTAAGTATGCTCTCATTTGCTCAAAATTGTATTGACTGTAGGTATCGGGTGGGCACTGGGCACTGGCTTCCTTCACTTCCGGCAGTTTGTTACAGGCTAGCCTAGATAGGACTGCCAGTATTCTGTCATATTAAATTCCATGTTCATTAACTTTGACGCAATAAAATATTTTAATTTTTTATTTAATTTTATTTAAACATTATGATTGTTGAAATCTTGTATCGGGATCATAGTCTACTAGAACACGGAGCAAGAATTAACTGCACGTAAACTTATGGTTTCAACTTAGTTGCAAGTCATTGAAGCATGAATGCATCAATATTGTTGTTGTAATTTTGTTCTTGTGTATAACTGCAGTGCAATTGCAAATGCAATTGCATTATAGGGAGTCGAGGGCCTAAGTGCAGTTTTTTTACAAATTAGTAGAACTTCGATCATCATCATCATCCACACTCTACCTACCGTGTATTGCCAATCACATAAAATTTTACTGAATTTATACTGATCATACATACATAGACTGATCAGACCATAATTCAATTAGAAGTGGTCAGAAACTTTTATACAACTAGCAACAAAATCTTTATTAAGCTTGTACTTATAGCAACATAAATAATTACTAACAGCTGTTTTAAGATGGAATTTCGTGTCAAACAAAAAACATACATTCAATTGAAAAACATTACCCTCCTTCTGGCGCTTTCGGGTAAAAAAGTCATATCCCGTAGACGACTTTACGCCTCCCACGTCCTCCCAGAGTAGGATTTTGTATGGATTTGCTCCCTCTGCATGTATGTGATGGGCCTAACTAAACCATGTCAGAGGCCGTAAGGTGGTCTCAAAAAACTCTGACACCAGGGCTCTGCCCACACGATAAGAAGAAGAATGCAATGGTTCATTCTAAGCTGCTATCACAAAACTCATTCCTATGGTAAGTTTTTACGTACTTATACAACGTGTTAATGAATTAACGCAAAACCTCATACACCCCAACTGATTTATAACAAAATAATTAATTAAATTAAATTAAATTAAAAATATATTTATTACACAAAAACACGTATGGTTACATTGTGACTCGTTGGACCTCAACACGGCACTGGGCCAGTTCTAGAGATACCAACGCCTTCCCAGGATTACAGTTTATTATTAGATTGAAACAATAATTTCATTATTTTTATAGTTAAAATTTTAAGTTATTCGCATTTTAAGTTTTGAGGCAAAAATGATTTGTCATCATTTCAGCAATGAATGAAGGCGCTAACGCACTTACGGATAAATTTTAATAATTTTGTTTTAGTAGTAAGTAGGGTGGGTGTGCCCGTGGGGTGGATAGATATCGGGTTCAGAAAATTTTAAATTTTACAAAAAAAATATTTCATATTTTGAAAAAAATTACCTATGTTGAAACTATGATAATTCGATTCTGCTCTCGATTCTAAACAAAATACTTTCTAGTTTTGCGTTAATTCATTAACACGTTGTATAATCTAGGACTGAATAAGTATAAAAATGAGAATTTGTTTTATTTTCATATTTAATTATTTAGTCTAGAATAGGTATTTGAAAATAATCTTTTTACCATAATACAAAACGCAAGAGTAGTTATTTTAAAGTTACTGACTACCCAAAAGAAATAATGGTCATAAATATAATGCACAAATGGACATCCAAAACGACTGCACCTTTCAACTGCAACTGCAGATTGTAAAAATGTCCAAACAATTTCTACAAAATGGATACTGCAGTCCGCAAAAACAAAGTAAACATTTTTATTCCATCATACAAATCAGCGACGACACGTACTAACTGAAACTGTATAATAATATATAAAAGTCACAATGCTCACTTGGTAGTCTGACTAGATATTCCTTTGGGATTCAAATCTGTTTAGTAATCCGCACCAATGTCGAAAAGGTCACTTCTAACACCAGTCACATTTAGTCCTTTGACTTTCAAGAAGCCTTTGATAAGTTTACTCATATTATAAATGTATTATTTGATACAAATTTGATCCTATAATGATGTCAAAATAGCTTTTGAAAGTCTATTTGAAGAAAACAGATACATCAAAAGATAAGAGAGTAAGAATCGTAAGCTTTATTTGTTTTTATGCTGCTATTTATATTTAAAGTACCTCAGGGTACTATGGTGGGTCTTATTTTATATTTTATTCTTAAAACCTTATTTTCTAAATTCGTTTTAAAACAAAGAGTAAAACTAGACTAGATTTAGTTATAAATAGCCTTTGGCCTACAGTGGGATACCCTGTAGCGCCCTAAAAGACATTTTGTCCTTGATTAATATAGAGTTACACCGCTACCAAACCAATTCAGGACTAAAGCATGGAAGCACTCGAAATAAAAATACTCCTACAACTGTTACCCATCCAAAGACTGACCTTAACTGGGCGTTGGTAAACTTCGGCGATAGTTTCGTATACCGAAGCTCCGTCAAACTTCACTACACTTACAAACGACCGGACTAGACTATAAATGGTTTATTCATAGATCAAAGTGACTTCGAGATATTATCTAGAAATTGTGGTAGACGTTTGAAATATGTAAATATCCAGGTGACCTACTCGGACCGCTGCCCAACTACTGTATCCAGGTGTCACTCGAGCCGTTGTTTTAGTCCTAGCTTTTTCTATCCAACATTATTTTAGGCTTTAGCTGAAATATACTGTCGCATTACGTGCCAAATCAAATTAAGTTCTTCAAGAGTCGCAAATAGCCATATTATGGCATGTCCGCAAAATATACTTAGCAAACAGTACAGACGCTGAATAATTCGTAGTGTGTTAGTGTGGGGTCATGTTATGGTATGTATCTTTAAATGAAGTGCTCGTATGTCATCTCGATCGCCTTCACACTTCAAAAGACGTTTGTGGTTTTGTCCCTAATACGAGTCAAGTGTAGGATGTAGATACATAAGCATGTATAATAATGGTAGGCAGTCGTCACCATAATCCCTTTTGGTCTTCATTATTACTTAAATACTAAGTTAATGACAGCAATGAGCTATCACACCACACGCAATTTGCATGCGCATCGTTGTAAATATTACTGACTACATTTTGATTAGATTTGAAGTGCCACCCTCGAGTGTCCCAGTAACTGAAGCAACTTTTAATACATTGTACCATCTTAGTTTGTATGACATTCCTGAGCACAAATTGCAGCCTACAATGCCAAAATAGCGTTATAGGAGCTTGCCCCATTATCACATCCAAAAGAACCACAGACGCGCAAATTATCTCCTATCTTTGTTTAAACTCATTGCGGGTTCCATGACAGATTAGAGTCATTCCCCGGTATCGCTGGAATTCATTGTCTAGTGTTGTGAATTGTCGCCGCTGTTGATCCTGGTTTACAGGAGTTACAACGGTGGGAATGTGTGGTGGGCCTATGCCTGTAAGAAAAGAAGCGCAAACTGATCGTACAAATATAAACCGTAACCCACCATCTAAGGAGAAATATTGGTTGCAGAACTAACATCGCACTATCGAAGTTGTCACAGAGATTTGATATTTGTACCTAGTTTAGAGGAAGATCATCTCATTTATATTATGGAGGAAAGTTCCTCTTCGTTTCTTTATAGCGTTAATCAAATCGACGAAGTAAATAGACTATTTAATTGTATGGGATTGTCGCTACTATTTGATCTAGTATATCGAAGTTTCGGCAACTTTATTTAGCAATTTAACTTACTGAATGATGCTTTTGTAGGCAAATTTTTGTGTTTATATTTCCAGTATGACCTATTTGCCTGCAATATTGGCCCGTTATTCTAGACTTGTAAACTTAGACTGAGATTATAAGTTTGTACTGTGGAAAGTACTTTAAAGTTTAACCATTTTAGCACCTTCCGTAGTTTGTGAAATACGTTTCGAAGTTTACGCTCGATGCAACAACACGGCATAGGTACCTACCTACTTTGGTATGGAGCTTATAAAAGGTGTTACCAGCATGTGAACTAAAACAAATTGGCTTTCTAGCCCAGTCATTTTACGGTTTGAGCCGGGACTAATTAATAATTGTTTTTTTTTTTCAGTATAGTATTTAAGAGCCAATTTGAGCTCAGAAATGTACCAAAATTAAAAAAAAATCCCATCAGCAACAGTTCCAAACTTAAAATTTAGCTTTAATCTCGTTTTAAAAAAACCTGGGGGTAATTTTTTTTTACACATAAATGTAAGGCCACTTTACTACTACCATTATACATACTTTAAACATGGTGTACATATTTTTGTCTACTTAGAAGGTTTTGAAAAATACATTCGTATTTTCTAATAAAAACCTATTTTTTTTATTTCAATGCTTATTTATAAAAAATAATGTATATTGTCAAATCTAATTCATATGAGTGCACTGGTATTAATATTATTAATTTAAAAGCCTTCTGGGACACACAATTTTGATTTCTATGTGGCGTAGTAAATTTTTTTTTAAATTTGTTTTTATATAGTCTTTTTGTCACTAAATGGAGCCGGTTACAGTTTAAAAGTCCAATTAATAATTCTTCCCACCTTTCCTAACAAAAATCCGTAAAATGACTGGGCTATTCGTTTCACCATAATTGATAACTAAACCAAATTTTATGTTTTTATAGGACAGTGCCTTTATTAATTTGCAAAAAAACTGGCTCAATATTATTTGCCTATAATTCTTAGGTAAGTATTACAACTTTCTAAGATGAATCAAGGGAGCTTTTGCAATCTTAAAATCACGTACAAATTATCATACAAATAAGCCTCTATTTATTCTAACCTTGTCATAAAATTCTTGGTAGTTTGGCAAAAGCTACTTTTACTTGGAATTTCTTAACGACACATACGTCGCAAATAAAATTACGCATAAAATTATTATTTTTCGTTGGCGTAAACCATAATTCTCTGAAAATAAATGACTGAAATTGTGTGAAAGATGAATAGATAGCAAAGTGACCATCAGAACACATCAAAGGACAACTCAGAAGTTCTAAATAGTTTCCACATCTGACTCATTTCCTCTCCTCTCATTTCCGTTCACAGAAAGTTGGTTGAGATCGATTTCCGGATGATATCATCGGTCAATCACTTGTGACATTTGGTCAGCGAGTTACTATAAATCTTTTTTATTTTCGCGTGACATCTACTTTACATAAAGCATATGCTCATGACTATATTCCCCGAGGGGGTAGTCAGAGATATTCTGAAACTTCAGAACATCCACGTTTCACTAGTAGTACCGAAACTCTGTCCAGTGTGACGGGGAGTGAGCCCGCCTCGAAATTGAAGCATGCAGGTTTCCTCACGATGTTTTCCTTCACCGAAAAGCCAGTGGTGTTAATAATCGTACATAAATTCCGAAAAACTCATTGGTACGAGTCGGCCTGGACGGGAATCGAACCATCGCCTCCTGCACGGCAGGCAAGGTTCCTCGCCACTGGACCACCACGGCTTCGACTTTACATAAAATCACTACTAATCTCTTTCGGGGTGGTATTTTGCTATAACTACCAACTATCTTGTTAAGCGAGCATATTCAGCATGATTCACCTTTAGCATATTGATTTTTAGACCACTAAAAATGTATAAAAAGCCGGCCAAAAGCGTGTTGGTCTCGCTCATGATAAGGTTCCATAGCCATTGTACTAGTAATTCGTATTAGAAGGACAACATAATAAATTGTTTTTCCTAATTAACAAAATATGAGCACGCTAACGATAGCGTCCTCTTGTTACACATAACTAATAAATTGTGTTTAATTAATTTACATATCTACAATATATTATATTTAAATAAAACAGTTCGTCCAATTATAATTATGCATAGCATAGCATAGCATATGCTGACGACTATATTCCCCGAGGGGGTAGTCAGAGATATTTTGAAACTTCACAACATCCACCATTCACTAAAAGTACCGAAACTCCGTCCAGTGTGACGGGGAGTGAGCCCGTCGCCACTTGTAATGGACAGTAGGTACGATACATGCCTCGAAACTGAAGCATGCAGGTTTTCTCACGATGTTTTCCGTCACCGAAAAGCCAGTGGTGTTACAAATCGTACATAAATTCCGAAAAACTCATTGGTACGAGTCGACCTGGACGGGGAATTATAATTATGATTTTCATAATATTATGTTAACTGTTTTTTTCCGACACCAATGCCAATGCATTGGTTGTGCGGTACTGCATCCATTATTCCGTTCAGTTATCCGTTTTCATCGAAAGTACTGACTGTTTTTATTATTATTGTATCTCTGTAAAAGGGTTACTCACGGGCCGTAGCCCGGACATTTGGAAGGCTCGCGAGGCGACACAATTTCCAACATGTAGAGGCCCCTTTGAGACACTTTTATCTAAATGTTGTGGTTTGTCTTCTGGTGCATTATGTAAGACATACACATGCACGTGCACATGGAGAGGGAAAGAACTTTGGCGAATTTGGACCCAGTCATTTTTTACGAAAACTAAAAGCTCTTCCGCTTGGCGGTCATAATTATTATAAATCGAAAAAATTAAGGCATTTTTGAAAAAAACTACATCTCCAGAAGTCCGGATTCAAAAGTAGAAATTACTAGTAAAATAGACAAATCATCCAAAAAGCAGTAGCAAAACGCAACTACGACAGCTATTTTCATTTAATATTATCACTGAGGTATTTTTTGGTCGTTACGGAATGTATTTGGCTTGGTTCAACTGATAGTTCGTGATTTCGTTTTATTCCATTATTTTAATACTATCGTGAATTTGCATTAAAATAAACATAATGAATCCGTAGAAGATTGAGTGGACTATCTAATAAGAAAGATTATGAGTTTCACACACTACTACAAAAGGTATCATAAGGAGAAATACCTTTCCCCCAACTTCTACAGGTTACAACCAATTAACTTTTTTGTTAGTTCTGTTTCACTCTACAAGTATTACTAAGTTTCATTCATGTACGGGACCTCAAAGTCTGGTTCTCAATTACATGCCGTCCGCTAAACTTCTTTGGGTTATTGCGGAGAGACTCGGGACGCCTGCCGTAACAAAATGTCTCTGGTTTGTCAAAAATGGCAGACGGTGACTCGCCAACTCATTTAATGGGCCCCCCAAAATGGCCGCTCGCAAGGAGCGTCAAGGCGGCAACATCCAGTGAGTAGTTATGGTTGTAGAGAGGTGAGTCTGCGGACGGCAGTTCCCGGTGCTACGCGCACCAGTCAGCAGGTCCCGGGCGTTATCACATTTTACACTTCCAACCTGGAGCGTAGGTTCCGCTCTTACAACTCCACTTCTGGCCGGCCGGTAAATAAGACAAGAGATGAGGCAAAGAATCGGTAATAGTATTATAGTTCTGCATACAGAACGGATAATCCCTGCCGTCAGCCCAATTTCGGGGGAGACTTAAGGGGAGCCGAGCAAGAAGCACATACAGGAGGCGCAAGCGTGTAAGCGGGACGGCACGTTTAGTAACGCCATCTTGTGTCGCGAGTGCCGGACCTGTGGATGAGGGCCAAATTAAACCGAGCCCTCTGGAGAATCGGGTCCGTGGTGTCGCCAATCACCAACAGCTCGCCACAAGCTGCCCAAGATGTCTTACGTTCCGTAATCACGGCCAATTAAGTCCCGGACCTTTGGAAGGCGTGCATGGGGCCGAAGCCAACATGTAGGGGCCCGTTCAAAAAACAAGTTAATCTAAGGGATAAGATTTTACGTATACCTCCGAACTTATGGTATTTTCTTTTCATTCTCGGGAAAGCAGGTTTCCTCACGATGTTTTCCTTCACCGCCGAGCCAGTAAATCTACACTAATATTATAAAGAGGAAAGATTTGTACCTATTTTTGTATGTTTGTATGTTTGTAATGAATAGGCTCAAAAAGTACTGGGCCGATTTAAAAAATTCTTTCACCATTAGAAAGCTGCATTCACCCTGAGTAACATAGGCTATATTTATTGCTAGAAAAGATTAGACGTCCACCCGTGCGAAGCCGGGACGGGCCGCTAGTGATAAATACAACCGTACATAAATTCCGAAGAACTTAGTGGTACAGCCCAGGAATCGAACCGCGGCCTCAAGATTGAGGCGTTAGCTCTGTTCCGTATGGGCTTTCATCGCTCTAGGTACTACTGACTAAGACAAGCTGTATTTTATAAGTGTTCTATGCTCAACGATTCTTACAAATCAATATCTTTACCTAAATTACTGAGAACCAATCACAAATAGAAACAAACAGACACTCAGCGGAATTGATGGAATCTAAATGAAATGTACATATTGATAGATATCTATTGGTTATATAAAGTGATTTCTGTATCTACTGTGACTGTAATAACTTGTTGCTACCTTAACGATAGGTATACATTCGTCCTATATTTACCAATAAAGTGTACTGTTTGAATTTGACATTTTCGAAGACTGATGATTTGTACAAATGGCGAATTGCACGAAACGCGAATTGGCTACTTGACAACTAGTCAAATCAGCTACTCTTTATCGGACGTCAAAACATGCGCTTTGTATGAAGATTTGTACTAAATATTGATTTGTGACGTCATTAAGATTTTCATTACTTTTTATAGTTTATCTTGTTATTAAAAATAGTATTCAAGCTAAAAACTCACTGAAAATGGGAGTTTAGCTTTATTTTCTAACCCTTTTTTTATTGAGTAGATAAAAATAAAATGTATTGAATGTAGTCAAATACCCAATTGGACGAACAGCGAAAGTGAACGAATTGAGAACTTTACAAACTGATAAATTTTACCAACTGCTCGTAAAAACGAGAACCAATAGAGATCGCATGAGGACTACTTTAGTTCGAGTACTAGTACGTCGAAAAAAAAAACTTTTAAGAATAAAAATGAATTTTCTCTAGACCATTCACGCGGCCCATACAAAATGTACCAGAATTTGAAAGTGTCCGCCAAAAAAAGTTAAGTATCACTCAGTTGCAGAAACGTTTATTAGAGTTAATCCTCCATTAAATCTCTTGCTAGCTTCTACTACGTCAACAAGACAAAAAATGGCAGCAAGAGATTTAATGGAGGATTAACTCTAATGAACGTTTCTACAACTGAGCGTATGACAGCACAAGAGTTGTTCTTGAAGTTTGAAAATTTTCATAATAGTTTATCGATAGTCCAAAAATATCGATAGTATTGTGGACTATGTAATGTAAAAAAGCATATTAAGCATATTGATTCTTATGGCTAATAATAATCGTTATTTGAGAATAATTAACATGAACATAAAAATGGCAACAAAAAAACTTTGACAATTACATGCTCAAATTATGAAATTCAATTCCCTCGGCGATTGTAATTATTTAATTATGTTTTGAGCGTGTAAAATTATATCAACAAAAAACAAGAAAAAAAAACCTAAGCGGTCATTCAAAATCTCGTAAAAAATAATAATGTTTAAGCAAATCACGCCGCAAAGACATTTTGGTCACTAATGTTGGGTAATAAGAACGATAATAGCTTAATAACACTTCGTTTAAGTTATAAGCGAAAAGCGAAAATTATTAAAAAGTAATTTCTTTTAAGAGGGGGTCATACCTATTTTGTCTGTTTTCGAACCGATTTTTGAGAACCAAATTATTACATTTAATATAATATATAGTTCACATAACAGTGTAGATACGTTCTTTCTGCAGGGCATCTAACCGTTGAAAACACGATTCTATTAAATTTTCTCGATAGAAAAGAGGAGCAAAGTAAGCTCGATTTCAGATTTATAACCAGTTTTACAAGAATCACACTACACCATTTCTTCTGAATATTGCTTGTTAGAAAGAGAGGCTTGTTCTACTAATACCCAGCCTTAAATATCCATATTTCACCGAACTCCGTCTACTGTGACACGTTGTGAGCCCGAAGAAGCACTTACTAAGACACAACTTGTTTTTTGGTGAAAAGATAAAGGTGAAAAGCAACATCATATGAGAACCTTATCATCTCAGCCGATGGATGTCCACTGCTAGACATAGGCCTCCCCCAAGGAACTCCATAACGACCGGTCCTGTGTTGCCCTCATCCATCGTGTTCCCGCCGCCTTCACCAGGTCGTCGGTCCCACGCTTCTCTTTCCGGTACGCGATCACCACTCGAGAACTCTTCGCACCATCGGCCATCATTTCAAATTGAGAAAACCTACAATGCTTTAATTTCGAGGCGTGTTTTGTGTTTGCTGTCTATTAAAAATAAAATATGTAGCGACCGCAACCGGGTCACTATAATATGTACATATTAGGTAGACAGACACACAATGTGGATAAAATCGGAGTATGATTTTTTTAGAATATGTCTGACTACCTACCTCTATACTCATTATAATCGTTACATGCACAATTTTAAGCAGCATTTATACAGGGTCCTTCTTAATATACTGACACTTTTTTAAGGAGATGAACTGAACAACTTTCTCTAAGAGGGAGGTTACACGGTCAGTATTTCATCAGTCTGGTCATGTATATTTGATTTGAAGGGAAACTGACTCGAGATTGACCCGAATAAGATGGTGCTTCAGTATATCAGTTTCCCTTCAAGTCAAATAAACATGACCAGACTGATGGACCAGAATGACGAAATACTGAACGTGTAACCTCCCTCTAAGGGAACAACATCGAAATCGCGAAAAATAAAATCAGCTGTCCCATACATTTGGCTCGAGTAGGTTGGCAGTTTTGTATGGAACAGCAGGTTTTTTTTTCGCAATTTCGATGTCGTTTCCTCAGAGGAAGTTGTTCAATTTGACGGTCTGATGATCCTCTTAAAAAGTGTCAACACATTAAGAAGGAACCTGTATAGGTATAATTTGACGCTATATTCATACCCGATTCTTTTCAGCACGCCACAACCTGTATTACCATAATTCTTCTGTCAAGTCTATGTCATGTCATTGAGAGGTTGCCATCATTGTGAAGCGATTACCGCCTAAAAATGTATCTTTCACTATTTTCATCGCTTTGTTCTTACTCTTCACACCACAAAACGAAGCTATAAAGTCCAGGGGTCATTAGCGGCCACAACGATTGGTATCAATTACAAAGAGTCTCGGCTTCACCCTTGTAATTGAAGCTGTACATCGAGCGAACGGGCCCTCTACCCTTATTTACTACTTGAAACACATCGAGGTTTCATTTGAGTTGAAATAGTACACCTAGTTTGACCTCATTACATAATGTATCAGTAAAATTAGCTTTTGCCGGTGACTTCGTTCACGTGGATATCGCTGCAGGGCACAAGTCTGCTCTCAGGGAGGGTGTGCGGGCGTTGGTCCACGCGTGCTGAATGCGGATTGGTATTATACTCCACACACGCATCGAAATTTCAGGCAGATTTCCTCATGATCATGATGCTATGTTTTCCTTCATCGTTTGAGAGCAGTTGGTTTTAAATAAGTTAGAAAAAATTAAAACTGCCTTCAAAAAATATAAAAACGTAAAATATAGTAATAGCGGTGACTTTTTCCTTCGCATCTACAGGGTAAAAATTGATATCATTAGCATCCTTTTAAACTAAGAGTCTACCCATCAAACTGAACAATTTTTACATTTAGAGCAAAGCGATCGGAGCAAAAAAAAAGCCTATTTTCTGATAGAGGAGGCAGCGGACTGGTGTAGTTTCGTCCAGTGCCTCCAGAAGGGACAGTGTGGCCAGTTTGAAATGGTGTTCAGAAGACTGTTGGTGCTACTTTGGACGCGACGCATCAGGGAGGCTACTCTACAGCGTATTATGGCGTGAAAGGAAGGCACACTTGCCGCCGCGAACATCCCTGACTCCTACTCGACTCAAACGTATGCAACAGCAGATTTTTTTTTGCTCCGATCGATTTGCTCCCATAGTAAAAGTTGTTCAGTTTGATGGGTAGACTCTTAGTTTAAAATTATGCTAATTATATCAATTTCACCCTGTAGATGCGAAGGAAAGATCATCTTCTACAAATATTATCTTTTACTGAATTGTATTAGGATTGAACTTGGATGTTTAATTTTTGTAAATTATATGAAAGTCTTTAAAAACTTCCTCTATATTTATATTTCATTCGTTCCTCAATTCTACCTCCAAAAACATAATGATCCCTATCATCAAAACGAAAATACCTTTAATACCGGAACCAGTGTATAGCAAACGGTCATTATTCCGTTCTTGACAGTTTAACGGTCTTTATGATGAAGCACTTAGTAAATTGTAAAAAAAACCGTGGAATTATTTTTTTCCCCCTCTTCTGGTAATTAAGTACCTACGTTTTTTGTCGTATTTCGAGGGGGAATTTTATTGTGGATTTTTTATACTTAAAGGTTTTTTTGGTATAAAAGATTTTGTTCGTAAGAAGAGGGCCTTATTCGTGCATAAAAATGTATATTAAAAGTTTAAAAGATCAGCAATAAAATTATTGTTGATTAGTCAATTCCATTCTGAAACTATCAATATACGTAAGGCTGGATGGGACTAGACCAAGCCTCTCTTTCTAACAAGAAAACTTTTGCAAAAAATTAGCCATCCCTAGGCCATCCCGCTTCAAATGAAAGCAAGATCGCAAAAAAACGCATGTTTCATCAATATCTTTTCTCTTGGGTGTTTGGGGTAAAATCCCTCGGGTAGAGTCACTGCTATAATTAATTACCTTTCAAATGATGGTATAGTCAGAAGAAATGGTCCTGAACCATTCTTCTCTCCTTCTCATTCACCACTGATTCTTGTAAAACTGGTTATAAATCTGAAATCGAACTTACTTGCTCCTCTTTTCTATCGAGAAAATTTAATAAAATCGTGTTTTCAACGGTTAGATTCACTGCAGAAAGAACGTATCTACACTGTTATGTGAACTATATAATTATATTAAATGTAATAATTTGGTTATTAAAAATCGGTTCGAAAACAGACAAAATAGGTTCCACCCCGTCTTTAGTTATACAAAATATCGGACCATGTCAAGGGAAATATTGGCAATGAGTTTATTTAGTATGTTTATTTTTCTTCTGTAAAATAAAATCGTGTTACAAAGGTCTCAGAAACTTATTGGTCCGATTCTGGGACTCTGATCTCAACGCAAATGAAAAAAAAATATACAACACTGCTCATCACACAGCAACACTCAACACTCTACTTTCTTTATTACTTCAAAAATTGCCCAGTACATCCATAAAAATATCGATCTTGTATCGATATAATCGGATACCTACTTATACAACAGCCATAAAGAATGGTTGGAATCGAATCAACTATAATTTTTATGCACGAAGTCTATATAAACCAGTGATTATAACACAATTACGTCAATAAACTCGTAAACTTTATTTTATGTGTTCGATTCCTGGCCTGTCAAATGTTATTGGTCATAATTTAAACGGAACAATGCGACATAAAAGTGAAAACCGATGTATTGTTGCGCCCATACAAAGTTGCTCGTAGTTTCTTTGTATGTGAACAACTTATATTGCTTCCAATTATCTTATTTTCTCCACGACAGATTGTTACATCGAAGGTAATATCTGTTTTGTAGCTCACGATTTTATTCCAGTTTTATTATGTGCAGTTGCAGTAATGTCACGTCATACGTTTTTATCACTGCATACTGCCTCCGTAGTCTAATGGTTAAGAGCATTGGGCTCTCGACGCGGAGGTCGTGGGTTCGATTCCCACGGGGGACACTTAGTGATACGTCACTTTGTGCGTTTTCCCCATTTGGTTAGGATACTGCAGGCTGAATATCCTAAGCGTCTGAAAAAAAACCGTGGTTCAGATGGCACGCGTTGGTCCCGGCTGCTCTCTGGTGGTAGTGGTCGTTACATAAAAACCACGTCAGAGGCCGTAAGGCGGTCTGAAAAAACTTTGACACCAGGGTTCTGCCCACACTATGAGAAGATCACTGCATAAGAAACCCAGTGATGACCTATGGCGTAGAAATGTAGACCCTGATGATTGGACTAGTTCATCAATTCAAGGTCGCTCAGCGAGCTATGGAGAGAGCTATTCTCGGTGTTTTTCTGAGACATCACATCAGAAATGAAGTGATACGTCAGAGGACTGAAGTGGTTGACATAGGTCAGAAAATAAGCAAGCTGAAGTGGCATTGAGCTGGTCATATCTGACGAAGAACTGACAACCGATGGGGTGTTACATGGTCTAAAAAAACAAGGTCTTCTATTCCCAGAGTGACACAAGCCTACGTCACAAAAAAATGGCCGCTAAACATGGCAAAAGGGTATGATGACAAAGGCTTGTGTCAGTCACGTGGTCAGTCACGTGGTCAGAAGAGAATACCAGGCGCAGTATATTATTGTACCATGGGGTGTTAAAGTTCTAAAGTGGATACCACGAACTGGCAGGCGTAGAGTGGCACGCCCTGCTGCACGCTGGGCAGACGACCTTAAAAAGGAAAAAATACAAGAGGCACAAAATAAGGCGGTCTTATCGCTAAGAAGCGATTTCTTCCAGAAAAAATTTCCCCCGTTGGTTAGGACATTGCAGGCTGAATCACCTGATGGTCTGAAAAGAAAAACGATTCCGTGCTTCGGATGGCACGTTAAGCCGTTGGTCCCGGCTACTATCTCTAGTGGTAGTAGTCGTTACATAAAAACCACGTCAGAGGCCATAAGGCGGTCTGAAAAAACTCTGACACCAGGGGCTCTGCCTACACGATAAGAAAGAAGAATATAGTCATGTCTGGTCAGTTCCATACATTTTAAATTTAGTATAGTTTTGGCGCAAACAGATGTCGCTACAAGTTTAATCTGGCCTGAACGGAGATGAATCTTAATTAAACGGTATTAGATCACTATTATTTGAGTTATGTTCCACGGAAATAAATTATATAGATTAATTTTCTTAATTTTTTTTATAACAAATGTCTTTAACACGTATTTTAAACGTAATTAAACATTGCTGTAGTACCGTTACTCACCAACGTCGCTGCGCTTGCGCCAGTTGGCAACTAAGAAGGCGGCAACTTTCTTAGTATGGGCATTGACCCTCTGTTGATCATTTTGTAGTGCATCCAACAAAATTGATCTGCTTCAAAGAAGGCAAAATAATTATCAACCATTGTGAATATTGACTGTTATTGTGCATTCAAGAACATTGGCTAATCTAAATAAAAGCGTTCAAGTGCGAGTCGGGCTGCTCGCGCACTGAGGGTTCCGTACCACACCACCACAGAACACAAAAACATTATCAACTTAGAAAAAAAAACTTTTTGTCCGGGACCTTTAGCGCAAGACCGACTTACACTTGGCCGGTTTTCAGTATTTTTTGTTATTCTGTAGAGTTTGACGCTTGTATGTATTACCGTTTTTACGATAGAGCGTGAAGAAAAAACGTTGATAAAAACTAGTTTCTTGTTGAGAACCCCCCTTAATTTTTAACTTTTTTACATTTTTATTAATAACGCATAATCTGCGAAAATTTCAACTATCACTACTATCTAGCTATTACGGTTCAAAATTTACAGCCCTAAATAGATACAGACAGACGGACAGACGAACGGACGGATGGACGGACAACGTACGTTAGTAATAGGGTCCCGTTTTCACCCTTTGGGTACGGAAAACCACAGGTTCAAAGAGAGTAAAAGGCAAAATAGCATAATAGCTTTCAACATGATAAAAATAATTGTTCTGAATCAGGAAGGCTCGATGTTAGCTCGATCGTAGAGCTACCGAAGGTAATCTCTCGGCCTATGTATACCAAACCTATACTACTTGTTCCGTTCAAAGCCAGCAATAACAAACATGCCACTAAACTGACAGATATTATTTGCTGTCAAACGCAGAGATATCTAAGATCTAATCCAATACAGAGATATAATGCAGATAAAACGAACATGAAATAATAGTATAAGAGATAAGTGTACTTTTTGCAACCATCAGCAGCAAGGCTGATTTTATTTTATATTTATTTTATTAATTGATTTACCAACAGTTGTTACAATAATACATAATGATAATATCATAAATTAAAGGCCTTAATGTCTAATTCCACAACCAATTACAGGTAAATACCACATGCACGTACTATGTAGCATCAAGTGACGACATGAAGTTAAAAACATAATAAGAAAACTTAAACTAGTTACAAAATGCGTTTTGGAATTAAGTACCAGCTTACTGAAGCCAAATATTATCTAGATTCATGTTTTATTTTTATTAAGATGTATTAAAATTATTTACTATGTGTGTTGCAAAAAAATGCATTGGTTGAAATACTACGTTTCATGAACTACTATCCGGAATTTGTAGAGTGATTCAGTGTGCATCCGACCTTAAAAAGGAAAAAATACAAGAGAATAAATCTGAGAGAATAAAATAGATATGGGATATAAAGACAGACAGACAAGGAAGAAGCGCAGAAACTTAAAAAAAAACGGGTCAAGTGCGAGTCGGGCTACTCGCGCACCGAGGGTTCCGTACCACACCACGACAGAACACAAGAAAAAAAACTTTTTTTGTCCGGGACCTTTAGCGCAAAACCAACTCACACTTGGCCGGTCGTTTGTTGTTATTCTGTAGAGTTTGCTCTATAATCACACTAAGTTTGACGCTTGTATGTATTAGCGTTTTTACGATAGAGCGTGAAGAAAAAACGTTCGTAAAAACTAGTTTCTTGTTGAGAACCCCCCTTAATTTGTAAATTTTTGACATTTTTATTATTTGTTAATAAATTCGGCGCAATAACGCATAATCTATGAAAATTTCAACTATCTAGCTATTACGGTTCAAAAGTTGCAGCCCTAAATAGGTAGGACAGACGGACGGACGGACAGACGGACAGACGGACAGACGGACAGACGGACAGACGGACAGACGGACAGACGGACAGACGGACAGACGGACAGACGGACAGACGGACAGACGGACAGACGGACAGACGGACAGACGGACAGACGGACAGACGGACAGACGGACAGACGGACAGACGGACAGACGGACAGACGGACAGACGGACAGACGGACAGACGGACAGACGGACAGACGGACAGACGGACAGACGGACAGACGGACAGACGGACAGACGGACAGACGGACAGACGGACAGACGGACAGACGGACAGACGGACAGACGGACAGACGGACAGACGGACAGACGGACAGACGGACAGACGGACAGACGGACGGACGGACGGACGGACGGACGGACGGACGGACGGACGGACGGACGGACGGACGGACGGACGGACGGACGGACGGACGGACGGACGGACGGACGGACGGACGGACGGACGGACGGACGGACGGACGGACGGACGGACGGACAACGTAGGCTTAGTAATAGGGTCCCGTTTTCACCCTTAGGGCCGAAAACCCTTTCGACCGACAAAAGGCACGACATTTTGTGATACTGGGATTTCTTATCTGAGTTGTTGCAGTTCATATTGTCAATGAGTGCTGAATAAGCGGATTATAAGCATCTGTGTACACAATAAACGATTTTCCTATCTACCATTGGTCAGGCAGAACCTCAATAGTACTTGAACCATAATCCACGTCCATGCCGTGTCAATAGAGACAGCTGGAATTACGTTAACTCAATATATGGATCAAGCAACATCGACAATACGAATACTCTTTATAAATCAGGGGTGGCCAAACTTTTCAAGTACGCAGTCTACATTGATTCTCAGATATACTTGGTGGTCTACTTTCAAAAATCATACTTCTGACATATTTATTCAATCAAAAATGTTTGTTTATCTTGATGGTGGATGTTTTTTTATAACTTACATCATCATAGAAAATGTTGATTCATAATCTACTTTTAATGTGGAAACCTGCCACTGTTTCCAAAACATGCAATTTCAAAAAATATGTCTGAGATATCAATCAGTGTGTGAATATTATTTCCTCCTCGCACTACAACAGATTTAGCGTCGACTTCTTCTACAGTTTCAAAATTCGAAAACAGATTTCGAATACCACATGTTACACAGCTGAACAGTTTATCAGCGATTTTTCTGAATTTTAGGTAATTAAATTAGATTTTTAGAAAATTGCGTCATGATTTAAAAATTAATTCTTTCTTTCTTTTAAATTTTTTAAAACACGCTGCGGTCGACCGATCGACCGCGGTCGCCGTTTTGGCCACCCCTGGTATAAATACATCTCTATCCAAATCTTTGCCTCTATCTGGTCTACTTTTTCAAGGCAAAGTAAGACAAATTGTTGTGTCACCAGACCGCGCACGTAGTATAATACTTACTTATATGCTGGGCTAGCATAGTAAGTAAGTATTAAGAGGGCTATCACAGTCCAGTGGTGCTCCCCTCATTCCTCATCACATTAAAAAAGATTTCTCAATAAAGAAAGCCTACATTAAAAAAGTGATCAACATCAAAACTACAAAAGCCTTCAAGCCATTGTTATACAATACTTTTATAGGTTCTAATATTCCACTTTCAAACAATTTCGAATAAAAACAAAAGCGGCCGTTTTTTTTTCTTTTTTTCAAAATTTGCATGTTTAGACCTTTATAAAACCTATAAAAGTATTCTATGAAAATAGCTTGAAGGCTTTTGTAGTTTTTATGTTATCACTTTTTTAATTTAGGCTTTCTTTATTGAGAAATCTTTTTTAATGTGATGAGGGCGCCATTGGACTGTGATAGCCATCTTAAGCGATCTTGGCCTCCGACAGCAAAGCACGCCATTCATCTCTTTTCTGTGCCATCTCAGTCCAGTTGGGCACCTCCAGCTCCTCGAGATCTTTGTTAATCTGGTCTATCCAGCGATACCTTGGCCTGCCCAGCGGGTCGCCCCAGATACGCTCTCTTTACCGCACGATCTTCTCCCATCCGTTCTATGTGCCCGAGCCAGCGCAGTCGAGCAGATTTTATCTCTCCTAGTACGTTGGGAGCGCATAAGGAAAAATATGGAAATAGAATAGGTCTTCTATTTCCATATTTTTCCTTATGCGCCGACTCCCATCTTCTTTCTTAATCGGTCCCAGAATCTCCCGGAAGATTTTCCGTTCGGCTACTAAAAGCTTATTTTCCTCTTTCAATGTCAGTGTCCAGGCTTCGCATCCGTACATTAAGTCTAATGTAATGACATTAATATAATAGCTCAATGGTTATTCTGAGAGTTTTGTATTTCAAAATCTGATTTGCAGAACCCTGGTAGATTCTTAAAGCCAACACATCACACTATACATGCTCCGATCCAGTCCCATTTCGCACTCGACTGGTTTTTAGATCGCCCCGCGCAGCGGTGGCGGTGTGGTAATGATAAATCTTGCTGGTTAGGCGTTGGTAGTCGTCGGGTTGGTGTAATGTATGAGAGGTTGCTTGCGATGGTGGGAGCGGTTTGGAGGCACTTTGACTTTGACTTTTAACTTCACCTTTAGGCGTGTGTGGATGGAAATATTGGTAGAAACAGACCTAGGAGGACCTAGACCAGATCAAGAACGTCATTAAAAAAATCCAGGTTAAACCAGCCCGAAATCGGCGGGAATTTATGACAAGATGGGCCTAGAGGATAAGCAAGAGAGAAGATGTCAGAACCGCCCAAAATGGAGATTCATAGTCTCTGCCTACCCCTCTGGGAAAAGGGCGAGATTTTTTTTTTTTACTTTAGTTGAGAAATCAGGAGAGTAGATTTAGGCCCACTTGCATCATCTCGGGTAAGCTATCACAGGTTTTTTTCTATCGTAAAAATCGTGTAATTACGTAGCTAACTCAGGTGAACGCAAGTGGGCCTTACAGTTCAACTCTTTAAACGTTATAAATTCTGTGTTTAAAAGGCAGAAGAAATATGCATATTGCTATGTATTAAGCATGTTCCACCCTAAACGTTTAATATCAGCCGAAAATGAGGTCAAGGGGAGCGCAAACGCAAAAATGATGGATTTTTAATTACTATTGTATGCCTTTTTCCCTAATAGTTGTAATAATAGATCTTGGTAGGGTTTGTTCTACACTTATAAAATGTTTTGTTAAATATAACCAAAGAAGTTTGGCGAATTTGGACCCAGCCATTTTTACGAAAACTAAAAGCCCTTCAGGCCGGCGGTCATATTTATTATAAACAGATAAAATTAAGGAAATTTTTAAAAAAACTTCTACATCTTAAGAAGTCCGGATTCAAAAGTAGAAATTACTAGTAAAATAGACAAATCATCCAAAAAGCAGTAGCAAAACGCAACCACGACAGCTATTTTCATCTAATATCATTCGCTATTATCATTGAGGTATTTTTTGGAAGTTACGGAACGTATTTGGCTTGGTTGAACTGGTAGTGTGTGTGATTTCGTTTTCTTTCATTATCATAATATTGTACGGTTATCCTGAATTTTCATTAAAATAAACACAATGAATGCGTAGAAGATTGAGTGGACTATCAACAAGAATGATTATGAGTTTCACACAATTGATACAAAAGGTATCATAAGGAGAAATACCTTTCCCCCAACTTCTACAGGTTACTACCAATTTACTTTTATGTTAATTCGTTTTGCTATTTATAACCAAATGTTTGATTATGTGCTACAAAACAGTTTGGAAGTCCCTAAAATTTGGTTATATTTAACAAAATATTTTTTCAGAGTATATTGTTTTGATGACATAAGCAAGTTAATCTATCTGTACAGGATGTTAGGGTACAGTTGCATTAATTTAAAGGGTGACTGTACCCATGATACTGAACAACTTTCTATAAGAAACCTATAGGAAATTCGTAAAAAAAAATTGGACTTCTCATACTAAATGCAATCAGCTGATGGATTGTACGAAAAGTAAAAAAAAAAGTGTATTTCCTATAGGTTTCTTTGGGAAAGTTGTTCAGTATCATGGGTACGATCACCCCTTAAAGTGATGCAACTGTTTACCCTAACACCCTGTATATTTGGTTTGGACTTAGAATTAGAAGCAATTACTTGGGAGTTGTTGAAGTGATGCAAAGTTTCGACAAAAACATTTTGTAAACAATATTTGTTTTCTTTTTCAGGTACTTACAGAACAACTTAATAACTAAAGGACGCGATATTGTCACCTGACGCCCACTTTCAATATAGAATTATGGAGCTTAGTAAGTTTCTCTTTTTATTTGGTTTGAATTCATTGATCAGTTTGATCACAGTGTAAATATTATTATTAAGCACAAGTGAAGAAAATTAATATTGGAGTCGAGTGTAAAGATATCAAGACATAGCATAGCATAGCATATGCTCACGACTATATTCCCCGAGGGGGTAGTCAGAGATATTCTGAAACCTCAGAACATCCACGTTTCACTAGTAGTACCGAAACTCTGTCCAGTGTGACGGGGAGTGAGCCCGTCGCCACTTGTAATGGACAGTAGGTACGATACATGCCTCGAAATTGTAGCATGCAGGTTTCCTCACGATGTTTTCCTTCACTGAAAAGCCAGTGGTGTTACAAATCGTATATAAATTCCGAAAAACTCATTGGTACGAGTCGGCCTGGACGGGGATCGAACCATCGCCTCCTGCACGGCAGGCAAGGCTACTCGCCACTGGACCACCACGGCTTTTTTATCAAGACATGCATTTGCAAAAAGGTGTAAGGATTGTGAAATATTCCACCGAAGAGCGTAGCTTATGAAGATCACTATGTTATATTTCAAATAAGTAAATTATTGTTTATAAACATGTTACAGCAATGTTGTGCTATTTCGAATCAAATTAAAGATTAAAAAATTCAGTCTCGGGCGGGACTTGAACCCGCACTTTTCCAAACCGGGGAATTGCGTTATCCAATTTCGCCACCGAGGCCACTAACCAGAGAATGAGATTTTCAATCTGTTTCGTCTTGAGAGGACGTGAGCGCCATCTGCTGGAAGTTGGCTGGTTTGTAATAACTATTTTATAATTATATCAAATATCGTTATATAATACCATAGAGTAAATAAATTATACACAACAGAGGGTCAATGCCCATACTAAGAAGGTTGCCACCTTCTTAGTTGAAAACTCGCGCAAGTACAGCGACGGTGGTGAGTAACGATACTACAGCAATGTTTAATTACGCATACTTCTTAAATACAGGGTTTATTTTTTCAACAAAAATTCTCATTATTTTGGCTCAGGCAAAGTGAGGAAACCTGTTTACACTGAAGAATTTCTTCTCATGCATCTGTAAAGTCCACAACGGAATGGGCACCTGTAATAGACTAACGCCCATACACCTTACAATGGGGATAGGCCCATAGTAGTTATTAAAGATGATAATTTCTGTTGGTCCCTCAACAAATGACCACAACCATAACCAGTAGCCATAGATTACTTGGTCAGGTCGTGTTCGTGGTTATCCAGTGCGTGGTGTGGTGGCTGGGGTGTTACAAAAATACAAATAAACATTTAAGGGGGTGGTTAAGACCATCAAACTGAACAACTTTCACTATGGGACCAATATCGAAATCGCGAAAAAAAATATCATCATCATCATCATACCAGCCGATAGAAGTCCACTGCTGGACATTGGCCTCGCCCAAAATGAGGAGATTTACCATAATCGCCATGATACGATGCGTTTGTGATGTTCCATACTAAACTACAGTTCTACTCGAGCTAAATGTATGGGACAAAAGATTTTTTTTTCGCGATTTCGATGTTGGTCCCAAAGTGAAAGTTGTTCAGTTTGATGGTCTAAACCACCCCTTAAAAGATTTCAATTTTTATTTTACTTCTGTTAACACACTGTTATATAAATCTGGTATCACTACTGCCCATTGCGCGACTCAGCTTTTACCGACTGACTCGACTTCGATAAGCGCGACTTTGGATCTCTAACAAGCGTGGGAAGACGTCATTTTCTAGGCAGCAAAGGCGCGTCGCGTTTGGTTTGGGTAGACAAATATAGTTGTTAATGAATTAACGCAAAACAAGAAAGTAGTTTGTTTAGAATCGAGAGCAGAGTCGAATTATCATGGTTTCAACATAGGAATTTTTTTTCAAAATATTATTTAATGTTTTTGCAAAATTTAAAATTTTCTGAACCCGATGTCAACCCACCGCACGGGCACACTCACCCTACTTACTACCAAAACAAGATTATAAAAATGTATCCATGAGTACGTTAGCGCTTTCTTTCAGTGCTGAAATGTTAACAAAAAAATTTTGCCTCAATCAGTTGGGGTGTATGAGGTTTTGCGCTAATTCATTAACACGTTGTATAGGGTCCTTCTTAATATACTGACACTTTTTAAAGGGGATGATTAAACCATCAAACTGAACAACTTTCTCTATGGGACCAACACTAAAATCGCGAAAAAAAATCAGCTGTTCCCTACAAAACTGCAAACCGACTCGAGCCAAATTTATGAGACAGCTGGTTTTTATTTCGAGATTTCGATATTGGACCCATAGAGAAAGTTTTTCAGTTTGATGGTCTGATCATCCCCTTAAAAAAGTGTCAGCATATTCAGAAGGACACTGTAAAGCGACCGACTGCTTTTAAAAGCTTTTCACTTATACCGTTACCCCACTGAGACATTTTATATCAATTTACGCAAACAATGTCAGATTTGATGGAATTATATTAGCGTTATTATAAAATATGCGTTTATATCCCAGGCTTAACCCAATCTAGTTGTGAAATATTTCAATTTGCATAAAGAAAAATGAGGATTAATAATTTATCACAATGTAGTCTTCTTTTTGAATGCCGCAAACAGGGATGTTAAAGAATTTGTCTGTGTTTGTAAAGATTCAAGCAATTTTTGAACATCACAAGTTGTAATCAGCAGTAGAAAGATACAAATTTTCACATTTTCTACTGCTGATTACAACGTGTGATGTTCAAAATTCGCATTCATGATGGTGAGTGGGTCAAAAGTCAAAAGAGATGTTGATAGGAATGAATCGATTTAAAGTACAAGTTAGGTTTTAGCTTTGGGGATTTTTAGACTGTTTTATTTAGCTTCCTCTGTATAATCGCAGTATAAGACAGTAATCTATCTGCATACAATGGTACCAAACGCGGCTAGTATGTGTGCTCGCCAGTACGTACGCCTCGTAGCACGCACACTCTGAAAATATTATGCCAGACTAACAAGAACGCGCCAGACGGGCTACGCGGAGATATTGTCAGTGTGGTGCGTGCTACGAGGCGTATTCCGCGTTTGGCACCATTGTATGAAGATAGATTACTGTCTTATACTGTGGTATAATTTTTTTTTTTTGTGTACCTATTCGTTCTGAATTTTTCGATAGTTTTTCTACTATTTCTATTTAATCGATTCATATAAAATATTAAACCATTATTACAATATAAGCCAAAAAAAATTACGCCGATTATTATTAAGAGTTGTCGATGCGTCTCCGCGAGACCACCGGTGACCGTAGAGCTGGCAGCTTCCTTGGTCAACGACTCAGCCTGGCTGTTCAAAGGGGGAACGCTGCCAGCATGCTTGGCACCATGTCTCGCGAGGATGCACCCGACGACCTTTTTTATCTCTATGACCTCATTTCAATACCTTTTTTTTTGTTTTCATTTTTAATTATCATCATATCAGCCGATAGACGTCCACTGCTGGACATAGGCCTCCCCCGAAATGGGGGGATTTGCCATAATCGCCACGCTTGGCAGGCGGGTTGGCGATCGCAGTTGGATTGAATGTGTGTACTCAGAGGATGCTGCTGCCCAGCCTCCGGTAGATCCCTTAGTCGCTTTTTTAATTATAATTACAATAATTGTTTTCATATTTAAAATTTAAATATTAATAAATATATAACATTATGAATACAATTTTTTTTTTTAATGAAAATCAAAGACCGTCAAAATTGTTTCAATTTATACCACTGCTTGTACACTCTCATCATTATTTTATTTATTTGACACACAAAACAGGAAACAATCAGTGAAATAATAACACAAGAACATATACAGGGTGTAACAAAACACCCTAGTAATACTTAAGGGGGTGCTTCAGACCATCAAACTGAACAACTTTCACTATGGAGCCAACATCGAAATCCAAAAAAAAACCGCTCTTTGATACAAAACTGCCGTACCGTCTCGACTCAAATGTATGGGACGGCAATTTTCTTTTATTTTTTCTCGACGTTGGCTCCATAGTGAAAGTTGTTCAGATTGATGGCCTGAAGCACCCCCTAGGGTGTTTTGTTACACCCTGTATAGCTTAAATCTAGATTGCAACCCTAAACATGCATGTACAGAAACATTAACAATTGCGACTTAAAACCTGGATATTATTATCAAACTGTAGTGATTATAACATAACACTTGTAATTAATAACAACATAATAATAATGTTACTTATTAGTCTCCATACATCCCACTGCAGGGCACAGGCCTACCCTCAGGGAGAGTATATGTGCGTTAGTCCACCACGCGTGCCCAATACGGATTAGTAGACTTCATATTCGCATCAGAATGTCAGCGTATAAAGGTTTCGTTACGATGTTTTCCTTCACCGTTTGAGAGCTTGTACACTCATTTTTTTCTTTGCCTATTTCATCCCACTGCTGGGCAAAGGCCTCCCCCTTTATCCTCCATGCCTGAGCCAGTTCCATCCACTCTTTGTCGAATGTGTCCAGGTCGTCTCTCCACCTCTTTCGGGGTCGACCCTGACGGCGACGTCCATTCTCCGGGATCCAAGGTGTTAAGACTTTATACACTCTACGGAATGTAAAACAAATTCCAGAGAAAATAGCTAGGTACCTACACATTTTCCTTCATTCTCGTTTGGATAAAGAATCCTTTTTTCGTGTAATTTGATATGAGCTGATCAAGTTAGAAGCCTCTAGGAGGCTCTTTGCTTTCTGGTAAAAATGTATAATGTTACTTTATTTGTTGTTTTACGTCTAGTGTGGGTTACAAATTGAATGGAACATGGGCAGTGCCGAAAGAGGGACTTATTCCGTTAAACTTTTATTCAGGGTGTTAGGGTAAACAGTTGCATTACTTTAAGGGGTGATTGTACCCATGATACTAAACAACTTCCCCTAAGAAACACATAGGAAATTTGCAAAAAAAACGACTGTACATACAAACATTCGATCAGCTGATTGCATTTAGTATGAAAAGTCCAACATTTTTTCATATAAAATTCAAAATTCAAAATTCAATTCAAAATTCAAAATTTTTTTATTCAAAATAATATCATATAGATAGCTTTTTGACGTCATTTTTTGACTCTACCACCGCGTCGGAAGGTGTTCTGTTGAGAGAAGATGCGGCCAGAAACTCTACAACACACATCTTTTAAACAAAACAAAATGTACAAAGTACAACTCTATGGTCAATGTAAGTGTCAGTCCGGAACAAATTAAATAATTCCGTGTAAATAGTCTGCGCCGTTCTGGTATCTATAAGTGTGCTACAAAGAGGGCCCAGGTGACGAGGATGGTCTGCATGTGTGGGCTTCCGTGAGTCTTCCCCCGATCAGCTGTTTCGAGAATCGGCCCATATTGTAGAGAAAACATCGCTGACATTCAACAGATCCGTAACCACGGAAACCGAACCCAAAAAGCTGAAGTTTCAACAAGCGCTGACCAAAAAGTTTTCATTTTCTGGTCGATATTATACAATATTCAAACTTACTAATTTCTCGGAGAGAAAAAGTTCCTATAGGAGCGAGAATTCCACCTAATAGACAACTATTTTCGACCGCCTTCTTTCCGGTTGCTGGTACTGGGGCACTAACCTACAACGAAGAGTGCAAAGACTACAGTTTAATAGAAGAGTGAACGAGCGGATAAAAAACTCGCGACCGTATTATTATTATTTTTTTAATTTACTATTACCATAATCATTTATTTGTTCTATCTTTTTAATTTACTATTATCATAATTATCTTTTTTTTTTTCAATTTTGTACCCGTTCTGTGTATATTCATGTTTAATATTTCAATTCAACTAGTAGAACAGCCTTGACTTACATATCGGTGTAAACATGTCGCAACCTCTTTCGTCTTCCGCACCTAACGACAACCAACCAAGTAGCCTGTCTCAGGGTCCTCACTTTAAATGTGATTTGTGTACTGGTTTGCCTCGTTATTTTCGTTCCAAAGCTGGACTTAATATACACACCGCCAGAATGCACAAGAGCAGACCCGCTCCACCTATTCCGCCGGACAACTCGCCGCCGCAGCCGCTAAACCTTTCTGGGTCTAATCTGCATCCACTCAGTCCCAAGCCGATTTGGCAGACATTGAGTGAGCTAAAGAATAGTGTGCCCATAATAAAGCGCATTCCCCGCGGCGCTCGGACTAGTGTGGCTTCCACCGTCAAGTCCTGCGTTGATAGGGTCGTTTCGTCCAACAGTAGGGAGACTTGGGAGCAATTACTTTGTTTTGCTTATCGCATCTTACATGTGAACAGTGATGATAACAAAACGTTAAGTTTAACGCAAAAAGTCAAAAATAACTGTACACAACCATCGATGAGCGGCATTAGCCCCAAACACCCCGATTCCCGGTTACCTCGGAGCCGCAACGCCTTTAAGAAGGTCGAGGAAAAGGTGAGCGACGGTGACTTAAGGGGAGCCAGTCAACTGTTGTTTTCAAATGACGTAATCGCTCCAGATAATGAGGAAACCCTCCAAGCCCTACATGCAAAACATCCATCAGCTTCAACCGACAGTCAGCTTCCCGACTCCCCTCAGGGGGACACCACCCCACCTCGTGTATCAACTGATGATATTACCGCGGCTGTCATGTCTTTCAAAAATGGCTCGTGTGGTGGCTTGGATGGACTTTCCCCACAACATTTAAAGGACCTTATGTGCCTTTCGGCAGGTGACGTTGGTAGAAGTCTGGCGTCTAGTCTAGCGTCTCTTGCGGAGCTAATGCTATCGGGCAAGGTAAACCAGGAGGTTACAGATACACTGTACGGGGCTAATCTGTGTGCACTGAAAAAGAAGGATGGTGGCATTAGGCCCATTGCAGTGGGAACAACGCTTAGGCGTTTAGTCTCAAAAATCTCCTGCAAGCACATTTCGCAATCTCTAGCGGATAAATTTCAACCAATCCAGGTAGGTTTCGGCTCCAAGGGTGGCTGCGAGGCAGCAGTGCATGCGACGCGCGCGGTGCTGGAGTGCGGCGCAGAGCAGGTGCTACTGAAGGTTGACGTTAAAAACGCCTTTAACTCCATCGACCGGGGAGCTCTTTTGTCCCAAGTGAAAGAGCAAATTCCCGCTGTCTTTCCGTACCTCTGGCAGTGTTATAGCAAGCCTTCCAAGTTAATGCGAACTATACCTGAATCCCTCCATCTTGCCGGATACCAGGCGCGACATCCTTTCCAAATTTAATGAGATCGCTCCCGATATCCAGGTTGCAACTAATACATCCTTACGCTTGCTGGGGGCTCCTTTACTTGATGACGCCATTCCATGTTTCCTCCAGGAGCAGATTGAAAAATTCGATGACACCCTCGAGCGCCTATTAAAGATCAATCCCCACATTGCCCTCACCATTGTAAAGTTTTGCCTCTTTGTCCCGAAGTTTACGTACGTCCTTCGATGCTGCCACTTTTGGAGGTTCCAGACCTTGCTGTGTACCGTCGACGACCGGATATGTGCGCTCTTGTCTAAGATCCTTAACTGCAATCTAACGGCAAGGGCGTGGTCTCAGGCTTCCCTACCTGTCCGATTCGGGGGTATTGGAATACGCGGAGTCTCGTCAGTTTCACTGCCAGCTTTTCTGGCCTCGGCTTCCAGCTGCAATGAACTTTTCCACCAAATCACTGGCCCTTCTCTGGGGCATGCCGACGTTGTTCATCTGCCGGAGGCTACTGCGAAGTGGAAGTCATTGTGTAGCTGCGAAGTCCCTGCATCTCCATACTTACAAAGGCTCTGGGACGAGCCGCTGTGTAAGAGGACACAGCAAGATCTGCTGAATTCCTGCACATCCTCTGCGGAACGCGCACGCTTTCTTGCCGTTTTCGAAAAGGAATCAGGGCTGTGGCTAAATGCTATACCATCGTCCAATATCGGCACACTCTTAGACGGCTGCACTCTATCACTTGCAATCGGCCTCCGTTTGGGTGTTAGGACCAATCAGCCTCACACATGCGGCGGTTGCGGCGCAGACGTCGACGAGCTTGGCCACCATGGTCTGTGTTGCCGCAAAAGCGCCGGTCGCAACCCTCGTCATTCGGCCCTGAATGATGTCATTCGTCGGGCTCTTGTCTCAGTGAACGTTCCGGTACGATCGGAGCCAAACGGAATCGTTCGCACTGATGGCAGGAGACCCGACGGGGTGACACTCATCCCCTGGCAACAGGGCAGGTGCCTGGTGTGGGACGCGACCTGCGTAGACACACTAGCCCCATCCCATATCCGAGCTACATGCGCGCGTGCGGGTGCCGCGGCCATGGGGGCTGAGATTGCCAAGGTGCGGAAATATGACGAAATCTCAGGATGCTTCATGTTTGCACCGATTGGCTTCGAAACGTTGGGTCCTTGGGGCCCAGAAGCAAAGAAATTCATAAAAGAGTTATCGATGCGTCTCCGCGAGACCACCGGTGACCGTAGAGCTGGCAGCTTCCTTGGCCAACGACTCAGCCTGGCTGTTCAAAGGGGGAACGCTGCCAGCATGCTTGGCACCATGTCTCGCGAGGACGCATCCGACGACCTTTTTTATCTTTAAGATCTCATTAAATTATTGTATACTTTTAGAGAAATAATGTAATAAACTAATAGATTGTTCACTAAAAAAAAAAAAAAAAAAAAAAAGTACAATTAAAATACAATATTGCATTACATAGTGTAAAATTGTCAAGACAAGACATTTTGGTCATTCAAATAATCATCGAGTTTATAGTAACCTTTTTTACAGATTACAGATTATAAGATCTTAGGGAAAGTTGTTCAGTATCATGGGTACGATTACCCCTTAAAGTAATGCAACTGTTTACCCTAACACCCTGTATACAAGACACATTACGTCCTATTTTGACTTTGAGCGCAAATATCTCGTGATACAAGCATTATAACGACTTAGTTTGTATGGGAGTTTTTTTTAATTTTACAGGAGCTATCAATCAATCAATCAATCAAATATTATTTATTTTACACCAAAACATAAACAGTAAAATACAGAGAAAAAAAATACAAAATAAGGCGGTCTGTTTTTTTTTTTTTTGTTAAAAATGGGTTTGCTCTTGACCTCAATCCAGTCCTTAGGACAAAGATGGGGTCAAAGATGTAGCGAGTTAACCCAGAAGAAGCCTATTCACTCGTACTTTGAAGTAATTCGGGTTGTAAGCGCTCGGAAATACTGACGCAGGCAGGGCATTCCACTCCTTGGCTGTGCGCATTATAAAATAATCAGAAAGGCGCTTGGTGCGGATATGTGGGATGTCAACCAAGAAGGGGTGATATCCCGCGGTGCGTCTGGATGTCCGATACTAGAAAGGGGAAGGCGGGATGAGCTCATGTAGCTCTTGGGCACACTCACCGAAGTACAATCTGTAGAAGACCGACAAGCAGGCGGCGGTGGGCTAGGCTATGAAGCTTGGTCTCCACCACCTGGCTCTGCGTTCAACCGGGTCGAGTGCGTCTAGTTGATACTTGGCTGAGCCATCCCTTAGAACCGATTTCTTCGAGACAAACTAGGGTAGAGGAAACGATGAACGAAGAAAGGTAGGCGGTATTTCTATCTAGCTACTGCGGGGAACTACTACAGATGTCCAGCACCCACAAGTTATAGCAAAGATGCCAACAGATGGCGCTACCGTAGCTCACGGAAATATGCCCCGTACAAAGACAACGTTCATCGTAAATACGCAACTCGTAACCTACTACAAATAAGGTTCACAATCGAATGCAAGACATAAATCGCGCAAGAGAAATAATCACAGAGATCGATATATATACAAGGTCCAACTAAGAATTGTTGGACCACGGCCGCCGGTCCCCAGGCATCACACCTAGCCTAGCGGAAGTAATTCCCTTTTCAATGGAGGAACATTCCCAAGTAGCACCTCCATAGCTACATAATCACTCCGTTAAGTAGAAAACGTTAAATAACGTTTTTTTTATTCTAGGTTAACCTGTCTATCTAGCATTTCACCTACGAAAACAATGAAAATGTTCAAAAGAAATATTTTTCTTTTATTTTCTTTGCAACTTGTTCATTACCTTCAAGTAAATAGAGGGTGTTTTATATTCAAATAAGCTGACATAGCAATAAAGACAGAAGCTACAAAGGGTGCTTGCAAAACGGAGAGATGGATCAAAGACATTCAAGTGAGCTCCGGGGTAAACTACAGGGTGTAAATTCTTTTACTGAATTCTGACGAACTAGCTTAGGCGGTTCTCACACGATGACGGATGTCGGAGCGACACACCAATCAAATGCGACTGTGTCAATGCGACCTTGTAGTAGTGACGTGCGTCAGTGGGACTTTACGATGATATTTTCTATACTATAGAATACGGTATCGACAGTTTTTGTTTTAAGACTTATTGATACTATCAATTGATAAAATAGATTTTTTTAAGCAATACTATCGATAGCACCGATTGTGTCCTTCCCTCACAAAAAGCCGCGTGTTACTCCGACTCCCATGTGCGCCAGTCTACTTAGTTTTACCATGCGACATTCCCGTAATGACGCACGAAAGTCTGGCTGCCGCATGATGCTACATTGACGCGCGTCAATGCGTCACTCGAATCTGCTTCTACAAGGTGTTTCATACAACTTCTTGTAAAGTAAAAGTTGCCTTAATGCACGCCGCAACGACATCGTCATCGTGTGAGAACCGCCTTAAGGTGCAGCGTCACAGTGCTCTTTCCATGATAATGTTAGATATAAGCACATTGTAAGAAAGAGTATATATTATGGTATAAGTCAGAAAAGGTGAAAGAACGTCGGTAAAAGCTTCGGTGGCGCTTTGCGGAGAGGTATGGACACTCAATCAGGAGGGTCTGGGTTTGAATCCGCACGGAAAAAATTCCATGCACAACACATGCACAAATGAGTTTTTCTAACTTATGTATGTAATACCGACTATGCTCTCAATTCTAAACAAACTACTTTCTAGTTTTGCGTTAATTCATTAACACGTTATATATATATAGGCTGGTGATGAAGATGATAAGTCTGAAAATGTGTTTCTCTTCTGTTTTTTCGTGTAGGAAAACATCGTGAGGAAACCTACATGCACACATTCCTACTCGTAAAAACAAATTGTTCATTACCAGTCTGACCTAGGCTGGGACGAAACAGCCCCTGCATGAAAGGTGAGTCTACAAACCACTAGACCACCGAGGCTTTTTAATGTAGTCCGAGATCCGACCGTAAAATTATGCACCTATTCCTTAGGCGAACGAAATTTAATTCTAGTGTATGTTTATACAGGGGTTAATTCAACGCCGCCAAGTTGCCTAAAAAAATCTTGCCGCAAGTGCCTTTTCCATTATAATTTTTGGTATAACTTATCCACGTGTTTGTTAGGGAAGAGAATGAGGTGCCATCGGAAGGAGACTGGTCTTAAGTACTTTAAAAACTAGGGTTGCCACCTCTCAATCTGCCGCAACTATAGGATTGCCAGGTTCAAATATGTCATTTTTGAATCTGGCAACCCTAGTCTTGCGGCAGATTGAGAGGTGGCAACTCTAGTTTTTAAAGTACTTTAGACCAGTCTCCTTCCGATGGCACCTCATTCTCTTCCCTAACAAACACGTGGAAAAAGTTATACCAAAAATTATAATGGAAAAGGCACTTGCGGCAAGATTTTTTTAGGCAACTTGGCGGGGCGTTGAATTAACCCCTGTATAAACATACACTAGAATTACATTTCGTTCGCCTAAGGAATAGGTGCATAATTTTACGGTCGGATCTCCGTCTAATACAACAATATTTTTCCATTCCTCCGAAGCAATTTCCATTAAACTTTTTGTAATGTCAACTCAATGAACCGTGAACTCTAACCTCTGCCCTACAAGGTCCATTATAAATGCAGTATAATACTCTACAAGTTAATTAGTTCTTCAGCTTCAGGTGCAGGCAAGTGCCATTATATTTATGAACCTTATCTCTATACATTATAAGATCAAAAGTTGTGTTCTCAAGATAGTGATGTTTAGAATAAAAGATTTTGGATACCGAATCATAATAATTATTTATGTAGATTTTAGTGAAAGAATAAGTTTTGGACATTGATAGGTAGTAATATTTTGATTATTTGACGCAAGGCCTGATACAAAGGCTGAATGTCACCCAAAGGGAGGGCTATGCTCGGAGTTTCCCTGCGAGATCGAATCAGAAATGAAGAGATCCGCAGAAGAACCAGAGTAGCTGACATAACAAAAATAATTGCTTAACTAAAGTAGCAGTGGGCGGGGCACATTGCTCAAAGCACTGATGGCCGATGGGGCTGAAAAGTTCTCGAGTGGCGACCGCATACCGGAAAGTGCAGCGTGGGTAGGCCCCTCACACGGTGGACCGACGACCTGGTGCAGGCGGAGGAGGAGGAGGTTGGATGAGGGCAGCGCAGGACCGGTCGTTTTGACGATCCTTGGAGCCTAGGTCCAGCAATGGACGTCCATCGGCTGAGATGATGATGATGATGAATATTTGATTTGACACATACGTTTACGGAAATGTAAAATCACGGTAATTTAAAAACCGCAAACTTTTATTGTTTTTATTTTTGTGCCATAGGCCACCACTTTTCCCTTTCCAACACTAACTCGTGTTAGTAAACCAGGATCTACAGCCGCAACCATTTACAACACTAGACGATAAAGTTCAATAACGAATTTATTCAACGAAGACAGTTGCATTTAGAACCAACTACCTTACAAACGTTCATTTGTAGCAAAAATTGATAGCTTTTTGGTAAAAAAATCATGACAAAACCTACGCGTCCTCGGACTAAAAGTAGCGACAAAGCTTTATGCTTCAGTACCTGGGTTCTGTACAAGTGTACATTAATTTTGATTAGCTGGAGATGATACCAGGGCAGGACCAACATAATTATGTATTGAGTCATGGATTGGCTCGTATCGAATAAAGAAGAACTAATGAGCAATTTATTATAGATAAAATAAGATAAATATTCTTTATTTGCGCACCAAAATATACACAAAAAAAAACAATAGTTATCATAGGGTATCCTCCTCAATATGCTGACGGGGTTAAGAGAGATGATCAAACCATCAAGCTAAACTACTTTATTTATTGAACCAATGCCGAAATCATGAAAAAAAAAATAAGATGTTCCATACAAAACTGCAAACCTACTCAACCTAAATCTATGGGATAGCAATTACTTTTTAGATTTCTTTGTTTGTCCCACAGAGAAAGTTTCATTTGATGTTTTTTGTATAGTTTTATGATCTGATCATTTCCTTAAAAAAACAATCATCGTAATCAAAAAAGACCGCAAGAATTTTTTTTACTGCATTTAATAGTAATTATTTTTCAAATATCCGTTAGTTTCGGATACAAAAATGGATCTGTCCCATCTCTACTACAAAGTCTAAGCAGAATCTAAGCTACAATATTAAATTAGTCGAGAGCTTCAGGGAATCATAAGTCGTTGTAAGACTTGCAATCCAAGTAGGAACTTAGACGGCTTTGTTACGAGGTATTAAGGTTTAATTTTGCTTTAAAATTTTAACGTTAGGGTTTAAGCTTTATTTATCTTGTACCTAGTGCAGTCGGTACGTGATACTGAAAGATATAAAGGCTTATGGAGGTGCTACTGGGAATGTTCCTCCATTGAAAAGGGAAGATCTTCCACCAGGCTATGTGTGACCGGCCGTGGTCCAACAGTTCTTAGTTGGACCTTGCATATGTATCGAATCTCTGTGATTATTTCTCTTGCGCTATTCATATCTCGCATTCGATTGTGAACCTTATGTGTAGTAGGTTACGAGTTACGTATTTAGGATGAACGTTGTCTTTGTATGGAGCATATTTCCGAGAGCGACGGTATCGCCATCTGTTGGCATCTTTGCTATAACTTGTGGGTGCTGACATCTGTAGCAAATCCCCACAGGCTGTAAGAGACAGGACAGTCATGCAGGTAATACTGAAACGATGAATTTAGACTATCAAACTGAACAACTTTCACTATGTCCGAGATCCGACCGTAAAATTATGCACCTATTTCATAGGAAAACGAAATGTGATTCTAGTGTATACACAGGGGTTAAATTAACGCCGCCAAGCTGCCTAGATATATCTTGCCGCAAGTACCTTTTCCAGTATGATTTTTGGTAAGTATAACTTTTTCCACCTGTCTGTTAGGGAAGTAAATGAGGTGCCATTGGAAGAAGACTGATCTAAAGTACTAGTTAAACTAGGGTTGCCACCACTCAATCTGCCGCAACTATAAGGTTGCCAGGTTAAAAAATAACTTCTTTGAACCTGGCAACCCTATAGTTGCGGCAGATTGAGAGGTGGCAACCCTAGTTTTTTCAGTGCTTTAGATCAGTCTCCTTCTGATGGCACCTCATTTACTTCCCTGACAGACAGGTGGAAAAAGTTATACCAAAAATCATAATGGTAAAGGTACTTGCGGCAAGATATTTCTAGGCAACTTGGCGGCGTTAATTTAACCCCTGTGTAAACATACACTAGAATCACATTTCGTTCGCCTATGAAATAGGTGCATAATTTTACGGTCGGATCTCGGGCTTGCCAAACCCAGGAAACGCGAAAGAAAAAATAACTGTTCCATGCATTTGACTCGGGTAGGTAGGTAAAACAGTTTTGAATGGAACAGCAGATTTTTTTTCGCGTTTCCTCTACAGAATGTTTCCTCTTAATGAAAGTGAACAATTTTCACTATGGAGCCAACATCGAAATCGCGAAAAAAATGTGCTGTTCCATACATTATAGTCGAGTCGGTACTGCAGTTTTGTATACGGGACTTTTTACATTTTTTCTCCATAGTGAATGTTGTTCAGTTTGATGGTCTGTAACACCCTCTTAAGTATTACTAGGGTGTTTTGTTGCACCATGTACGCACGGCGACAGATCAACCTACCCATAGTTCGACCTTATGTCCATGAACATAGAGTTCAACTATGGGTAGGTTGATCTGTCGCCGTGTGTACAAGGTCTAACAAAATTAGCTGAAATTATTGTAAGGGGATGATCAGACCATCAAACTGAACAACTTTCTCTACAGGACCAATATCGAAATCAGCTGTTCCATACAAACCTACTAGACCTAAATGTATGAGCAGATTTTTTTCGCGATATTGGTCCCAGAGAGAAAGTTGTTCAGTTTGATGGTCTGAATTCAGCGTTTCAGTATTTGCCTGGCCTGTCCCTAAAAACCGCGCTGGGTACGGCCTGAACCCCGTACCCGGAGTCTAGATAGCACGATTTTAAATACATTTTTGTGCAAGGCAGTGAATTCAGCTGTTCATTGCATACTACTATATTTAGACTATAGGTAATCATTACAAAATAACTTAAAAATGTACATGAAAATTTCATGTTAAAATACCTCCCTTTGTAATCCAACGAATCGAAAATTCGGTTAATATTTTAAAAGATATTCGGATAATTGAATAGCGCGTACAAAATAAAACGACGGACAATGGAGTTTAAAAAGTTACATAGTGTCTTATATTATGTTTTCTATATTTTTGACTCTTTGTCTAAAGTTAGAGGTACCTATCTATTTCAAGTTAAGCACTTTTTTGTGTGCGGATGTGGACATATCGCTTGATTTCGAAATAAAAGTAATTTTATCATCATCTTTGGCCTTTCATCGTCCACTGCTGAACATAACTCTTAATGTTGTATAAAGCTCAGGTCCGATCCTGTATGGAGTACTACATAACTGCGACCTGTGGGATGGCTCAGCCAAGTATCAACTTGCCGCACTCGACTCGGTTGAACGCAGAGCCAGGAGGCTCATTGGCGACAGTAAGCTGGTGGAGACCAAGCTGCATAGCCTAGCCCACCGCCGCAGAGTAGCCTGCTTGTCGGTCTTCTACAGATTGTACTTCAGTGAGTGTGCCCAAGAGCTATATGAGCTCATCCCGCCTTCACCTTTCTACTATCGGACTTTCAAACGCACCGCGAGGTATCACCCCTTCTTGGTTGACATCCCACTTATTCGCACCAAGCGCCTTTCTGAATCTTTTTTAATGCGCACTACCAAGGAGTGGAATGCCCTACCTGCGTCCGAACCCGAATTCTTCTTCTGGGTGAGCTCGATACATCTTCGACCTCATCTTCGTCCTGAGGACTGGATTGAGGTCAAGAGCAAACCCATACGTAAGAAAAAAAGTAGGCCTCTCCCAAGGTGCGCCACAAAACCCTATCCTCAGGTTTCCTCATCCAATCGCTCCCCGCTTCCTTTCTCAGGACGTCAGATCAGCCCCGGACTTTAAGCCTGCCAGCTCCTGGTCACCACTCTAGAACTCTGACTCCCCATAGGTTGTCAGTTCTTCGGCAGATATGCCACCGTCGTAGTAACTTATTATTAATTTGTGCCACTGCCACTTCAGCAAACTAATTTTGTATTTTATTTAGCAGTCTGATTTTCTGTCTGTTCTGGTTTAAAAAAGATCACTTTCATAATCTACCCATGGATTTTGTATTTATAGTGACTTGTTAGAGTCAAATAGGTAAGAGCTGCTTGTCTGTAAAACCACCTTGTAAGACCTTTTATCTACAGGGTGCTAGGGTTAACAGTTGCTTGCACCCATGATACTGAACAACGTTGCCTATAAACCTATAGGGAATTAGCAAAAAATGTTGTGGTCTTTCCATACTAAATGACCGAATGTTTGTATGAAAAGTTGAAGAAAAAAATTCGGATTTCTCTTTGTTCCTTTGGGAAAGTTGTTCAGTATCATGGGTACAATCACCCCTTAAAGTAATGCAACTGTTTACCCTACCACCCTGTATATACCTACTAATATTATAAAGATGAAAGATTCGATTTTTTGTTTGTTTGTATTGAATAGGCTCCGAAACTACTGGATCGATCTGAATAATTCTTTCACCATTTGAATGCTACATTATCCGTGATGAACATAGGCAAAAAAAAAACTGCCAAGTATGTGACGCAAAGATTTTAAGATCATGTCATGTACAATAAAATAATTTTTATTCTTAAAGCATGTTCTTTCTTAGTATGTTTTGTGGGCGAAAGACTAGCCACCTAGAATTAATTTGTAACTTCGTTACGGGTACAAAACTCCCTACTAATTTCTTCACCCCCTCTCAGTGGTACGGGAGGTGCACGACTGTTAACAATGGTAAAGTGTCTCACTCAAACTCACTTAGCATAATATATAAATGATAGCGCCTTGTCAGTGCGAGTTTGTGTCAAGTGTCCACGCTATGGTACAAGCAAATAAAAATCAGTCAAGTGCGAGTCGGGCTGCTCGCGCATCGAGGGTTCCGTACCACACCACCACACAACACAACATAATTAACGTAGAAAAAAAATCTTTTTCTCCGGGACCTTTAGCGCAAGAACGACTCACACTTGGCCGATTTTTATTATTTGTTTTTAAACTGTAGAATTTGCTCTACAATCACATCAAGTTTGACGCTTGTACATATTACCGTTTTTACTATAGAGCTTGAAGAAATTTTTTTGATAAAAACTAGTTTCCTACTGAAAACGCCCCTTAATTTTACAATTTTTGACATTTTTATTATTTTTTAACAGATCCGCCGTAATAACGCATATTTTGTGAAAATTTTAACTATCTAGCTATTACGGTTCAAAAGTTACAGCCCAAAATAGGTAGGATGGACGGACGGACAACGACAAGGTCCCGTTTTCACCCTATGGGTACGGAACCCTAAAACATTATGCCATTATAACTCCCAGTAGTCTAGTAGCTAAGTTTCTATTCAGGTAACAAAGTCAAGTGGAAACAATCCATAAGCCTCGCTACAAACTGTTTTAAATTGGAGCGGGAACTGTAAGTCCTGCAATCCTCGGTGGTCGACACAACTTGATACTATTGTTCCTGAGTTTCTGACAAGGGTTACCAGGTATTATAGCCGCTCCATTAATAGCGCCTAGGATGGTTAAGTACTGATGTCAGCTGGTCCGTATCTTAGTTTGGCTCGGCGCAAATGAGCCACTGGTCACAGCCACCGGTGGCCGCCACAATTTATAACCCGGTAGACGCCTAGCCATTAGTTAGCCGTGAGAGGGGTTTCGGTGTTTTCTGTAGCACATGGCGTCCCGAAGTGGCGTGTCGCGGGCACTGCTGCAGCGAGTGGTGGCCACCGGCCACACTGACACGACCGAGTGCTGCGATGCCCTGAAAATTTATTAAAAAGCATGTGAACTGCTAGTCGCTGGCCACCAGTGGCTTAAAGCCTTAGACCGCTTATAGACGAGCGTCACTTGCGGTCGCCGTGTGTCGCGGAGGGTCGCGCTACCGTAAAGTGTATGAGCGCAACGCTCTGCGACCCACGGCGACAGCAAGGTGTCGCTCGTCTGTAAGAGCCCTTAGCCTGTATCATAATTATATCACTGATTCACTTTCATTATCAACCTGTCATCGTCCACTGCTAACATAAACACAACAACAAAAACAAAACATATGAAGATAATGTTAATAATATGAAGTAAATTTTATATTTTGAAAAAAAGAAATTTTAAATTCCAGACAAACTCAGGATGCGGAAAATAGCTAGTATTAGTAGCGCATTTATATATTTTTTAAGATGTGCCACTTTCCTCTCTTAACGGACGAATTGTATAATCCATTGAATGACACCCAAAAGACACGTGGATTTAAAACCCATTTCACTTTCTCGGATTTTAATAATGCGGAATAATTTATCCGAGCATCCTAGTTGTCATGGTAACCGCAATCTTGTGAGTTGTCGCGTGATCCAACCAAATTGGATTAGGGCTAAAGAAGTTAGGCTATTATGGAATCCGTTTTTGCACCTCGTATTTCTTTTTGCTGATGTTACTTATGATTATGGTGAAATTGCTGAGTTATGAATTGAGCACCAAAAATAAGTTATTTCACGTTGAGCGCCAATCTTGCCACGATTGGTGTAACAACTCAATTTGTAATTTTGATGAATTTGTTTCTATTCCATACTGAGTATTGGCCGATTTTATACGACTAGAGATAGCGTATTTTACAAAATAATAACAAAATCACTTTTTATACAGTGTGTAAGGAAAAGTATCATTAACTTTTAAACTACCTACATACTCACACCCATCAAACTGAACTTTTAACTTAGATCAAAGTAAAATGAATGGATAGGCCCAAAGCGCTTTAAGTTGAAGCACGCAAAACTAGGGCGCCTCAATACAAATTAGGGTACTTGGTCTGTCATCTCGGTACAAATTCGAAGTAAAACTGTCAATTGTTTTGCCTCATTTTTCTGGTTTGAAATGTTTGCGTAAGGCCTGTCCATTCATTTTAATTTGGTCTAAGACTTTTAATATGGGAGCAAAACAGTCAGAACAAAAAAAATCTGTTCTCACATACTTACATTTACAAAAGAGCGATGATAGCCCATACGGAAGAGAGCTAGCGCTTCAATCCTGAGGCCGCGGTTCGATTCCTGGCCTGTACCACTAAGTTCTTCGTGAATTTATGTACTGTTGTATTTATCATTTACTAGCTCGGCGGTGAAGGAAAATATCGTGAGGAAACCTGCATTCCCGAGAATGTAAAGAAAATACCATAATTTCGGAGGTAATGCGTACATATGGGTGAGCTTGGGCCGTACACAAAGGACCAGCGCTGGTCTCTGTGTTACAACGACCCTTGCTTGCAATATAGCCGAACCACAAATAATCAATACTTACATTTGAGTCGAGTAGGTATTGCAGTTTAATATGGAACAGCTGATATGTTAGCTCCCATAGTAAAAGTTGTTCAGTTTGATGGGTAGAGTACGTGGTTTAAAGGTTAATGAAACTTTTCTTCACACCCGTATACCCGCAGCTATCAATAATATCTGCGAATATCAAGTTAATCTAATTAATAATCCCGCAGGGCAGCTTGTGGCGAGCTGTTGGTGAGTGGCGACACCACGGACCCGATTCTCCAGAGGGCCCGGATTGATTTGGCCCTCACCTCCTGTCTTGCCTTAACCGGCCGGCCAGGAGTGGAGTCGCAAGAGCGGAACCTATGCTCCAGGTTGGAAGTGTAAAATGTCGTAACGCCGGGGACCTTCTCTGCCGTGCTAAGCCAAAAGGGCGTATGTCTGTTTTAGCGGTTTCGAGAAAAAGGTGTTTTTATGTTTTTTATTTGTTTTTTTATTTTCATCGATCAAAACAGGACTTTTCTAAATTGTATTTTATTTTAAATATATTAGTACCTAAGCTACACGTTTTTTTGTGTTATTAGAGCAAAATTATTCATATTACTAGTAAAAAATGGACTTGCGTCTTTTTTGCTTAGCAATCCCCTATGTAAGTGAAACATTATACGACCTTTTCCTTTATTTTTGTATGAGAGTTTCCATAACAATGATATCGTGTTTTTGGATGGATGAAGTGAGGTGAAAAAAGAAAGAAGAATTACAAATATACTACAGAATCAACCATTGACGTCTTTACGACACAACAAATAAAAAACTATGAAAAATATTGGTTCTAACTCTAACTTAAAATTAACTTTAAATCAGTTATTTTTTCGCATAGTTATTTTTTCGCATCCCGTCTGATTATAAATTAAAAAAAAACGGTTACTTTCTTTGGAATCGAATAAATTAAGAAATAAAATACAAATCAGCGTTTCACTATAGGCTTTCTAATAATTATAAGGTTTTGATTCTGCCAATCAAAACCTAAAAACCTTTGGAGATTTAGATTTATGGTCCAAATGATGATGATCATGATTGACGTAGACAATGTAGTTCAATATTGGATCTGGCATAATTATATCACTTAGTCACTAAAAAGCCATAACATAACTGTCTTTTAATAGCCTAAATCCTAGGAATTATTTTAATTATTAAACTTCACTTTCCTTCACACTACAGTAAGACATACGTCCAAACCGCTTAGGATAGTTGTTATAATTTGCGGTTAAAATTATAACAACCATCGTATTTCTCACCAGACTTACGTCTTATCGTCTTAGTAAGTGAACTATACGACTTTTTCGCTTAGTATTTCAGACATACGTCTAATTGCTTAGTCGTTTTTCAAGTACTTCTAGTTAAGACATAATTTTTTTGTTTACAAAATCTGGTTCCTTACAGTTCAAGGAATCCAGATCAATAAAGTACAGATTTTGGTCATTTTCGGACATACGTCCTTTTGGCTTAGCACGGCAGTTCTGACTGGTGCGCTTAGCACCGGGAACCGGCGCCCGCAGACTCACCTCTCTACAACCTTAAGGTCAACACACACGGCCGCTATAATATGTTGCTGTACTCTTCTAACGCACGCAAATTGATATCGGTTCCTCTCACTCACACGTAGGAAAGAGACGCGCTTATGTAATTTGGCGTGCGTAAGAAGAGTACAGCAACATATTATAGCGCGTGTCTGTGACGACCGTTAGCCGCTCACTGAAAAAGGAGCGACAAGGCGGCAACATCTGATGTTGCCGCCTTTTCGCTCCTTTTTCGGGGTCTCATCAAATGAATTTTCGAGTCACCATGTTGAATTTTGGACAAACCAGAGACATTTGTTACGGCAGGCGCTAGGCGTCCCGTGTCTCTCCGCATCATAGAAATAATAATGTACTGCGATATCTACACGGGTAAAAAAGATTTTTTTGAAATAAGAAATTATGTTTTTATACATGGTGTAACAAAACACTCTATTAATACTTAAGGGGGTGCTTCAGACCATCAAACTGAACAACTTTCACTATGGAGCCAACGTCGAGAAAAAAATAAAATCTGCTGTCCCATACATCTTAGTCGAGTCGGTACTGCAGTTTTGTATGGGACAGCAGATTTTTTTTATTTTTTCTCGATGTTGGCCCCATAGTGAAAGTTGTTCAGTTTGATCGTCTGAAGCACCCCCTTAAGTATTACTAGGGTGTTTTATTACACCCTGTAAGACAGCGCTATATTCTTGGTTCAATGCAATTTGCTTTTAGTCAAGACAATTGTCTTGTGTGAAAGCAAATTGCATTGAACCAAGAATATATATCGAAGAAAACGTAATTTCTTATTTCAAGAAATCTTTTTTCCCGTGTATGTTCCGTATAACCTGAGTAATTTTCTGACATTTCTGCAATAGTCTCTTACCGAACGTGGTTTATCTTCTGGTGCATTTACATAATGCATACAGAGATAGACTATGATTGGTGCATCCATTGGTCTTCTTCTTATCGTGTGGGCAGAGCCCTGGTGTCAGAGTTTTTTCAGACCGCTTTACGGCCTCTGACATGGTTTTTATGTAACGACTACTACCACCAGAGATAGTAGCCGGGACCAACGGCTTAACGTGCCATCCGAAGCATGGAATCATTTTACTTTTCAGACAATCAGGTGATTCAGCCTGCAATATCCTAACCAACTGGGCAAAAACGAACAAAGTTACATATCACTAGGTGTCCCCCATGGGAATCGAACCCACGACCTCCTTGCCAATGCTCTTAACCATTAGCCCTCGGAGGCAGATCCATTGGTGAAACGTGTGGACACAGCTTAAAAGTACCTAAGTAAAGTTTGAGAGTGATTCAATTTTGATTGAATTGATTGTAATATTTTGATGGAAATTTTTTTCGATGGAAATCTGTAGACTTAGTTTTCCAATTTATTTTATGCAAACAGTTTTAGCTTAGACAGGCTGGTAGAGGTGGGTGATGGAAAATTGTCTTAGTAAAAATGTTATTTTTGCATTTTTATTTTTTTTTTGCATTAAAATAAAATGCATGTTTCACTGGTTTCACTATAATTATTACTTTATAAGATTTATATAATATGATACACTAAGAAGAAAGAAAGTTAAAACTAGGTAGGTATCCTTAACGAATATAATTTTTACATCAATAAAACCTCAAACACATAAATTTCGTTTACCCAACTGTGATGTTTGTGTACTACAACATAATACAATAAAATTACTCGTTTAAAAATTGCCGTAGCCAAACCAAAATACAATTTAGAAAGGTAAGAAATAATTTGGACACCTTCATTGGGACCATAAAATGTTTATTATATCGCATCATAATTTACGCCATGGTAATACCATCTAGGTACTCGTATTACGGACGGACGGAAGGACAGCGCAGGCCTAGTAATAGGGTCCCATTGGCACCATCTAGCTACGGAACCCTTGTGGTAACCGTAAAGCTATATATTGTACCACACGACTTGAAGTTTTTCAGTTAAGGTTGAGTAGCTATGTGCCCGTCTTGTCTATTTTCTACCGGCTCGGGGTAGAATCGAATTTGTTAGATCTCCCCTATACGTCTGAGATCCGAGAGGCGAAACGAGAGGTATTGGTTGATGCTCTCGTCTGTCATTTGCTATACGTATTTTATTTCTGACTTATTTTTTGAAGTGAAAGCTTCTTTAGCGGCGTTGTGCACTTTTTTGGTATGGGTAAAAAATGTTAAACTCGCGTCAGGACCGTGACGTCACCCTGATCGAAAATGCTGATCGAAAATTGGTAAGACCATCGTCTAAAAAAACAAGGTCTTCTATTCCCAAAGTGACACAAGCCTACGTCACAAAAAAATGGCCGCTAAACATGGTAAAAGGGTATGATGACGTAGGCTTGTGTCAGTCACGTGGTCAGTCACGTGGTCGGAAGAGAATACCAGGCGCAGTATATTATTGTACCATGGGTAAGACGATATGACGTAAGATCACGTGACATTCGTAAGACGTAAGATGTCTTAGTTTTCACTTCTGCCGGCACTCCCGCAGTGCAACCCGTTGTTTTGTTACCGTATACTCACGACTGTTTTCCCCCAGATGGGGCAGACAGTTTTCTGAAAACTCCGAATGTCCACGTATCACTAGAGGTAGGTAGTACTGAAACTATCCATATACAGGGTGAAATTGATATCACTGGCATCCTTTTAAACTAAGAGTCTACCCATCAAACTGAACAACTTTTACTATAAGAGCAAACCGATCGGAGCAAAAAAAAATCTGCTGTTGCATACATTTGAGTCGAGAAGGCGTTGCAGTTTAGTATGGGACAGCTGATTTTTTTGTTATCGGTTTGCTCCCGTAGTATAAGTTGTTCAGTTTCATGGGTAGAGTCTTAGTTCAAAAGGACGCTAATGATATCAATTTCACCCTGTAGTAGTAATGCTATGTTATGGTATTTTACCGTGGTAGGTATGGAGATTAGAACCATACAAGGTGTTACAAAAATACAAATAAATATTTAAGGGGGTATTTAGACCATCAAACTGAACAACTTTCACTATGGGACCAATATCGAAATCGCGAAAAAAAATATCTAAAGTCCCATACTAAACTACAAATCTACTCGTGCTAAATGTATGGGACAGCTAATTTTTTTTTTCGCGATATCGATGTTGGTCCCATAGTGAAAGTTGTTCAGTTGGATAAATAAATAAATATCTTGGACAATGTCACACAAATTATCTAGTCACATTTAAAGTACCAGAATCTAGCCTGGACTTGTATTATGATGACTAGACAACGATATAGAATACATATATAGATACAAACATCCATGACTCGGGTACAAATATTCATAATCATCATACAAATATTTGTCCCTTACGGGATTCGAACCCGCGACCCTCGGCACAGCAGGCAGGTTCACTACCGACTGTGCTACCGGGCTGGATGTAATCTAAACAACCCCTTAAAAGTTTTAAATGTTTTTTTTTCTTTTGTAACACCTTGTAACACACTTCATAAGTCATCATCAGCCTCTCACCGTCCACTGCTGAACATAGGCTTTTCATAAAGTTTTATAAAACTTTAATCTAGGCTAGAATAAAACTGGCACCCTGACAACTCACCCATTTCACTAACAACCTTATTAGATCCAAGCGTAAGCAAGGCAGACCATACCTGCGATACAAAGATGTGCTGAAACGCCACTTCGCTGCCTGCAACATACCAAGCGAACGTTGGGAGGAGCTTGCATCACAGAGACCGGAATGGCGCTTTAACATTAATAGAAGCGTTAAAGACTTTGAACGAATGCGTCTAGAAGAACTTGATGCAAAGCGTCTGATCCGGAAAACTCGGCCCAAGCCCTCCTACGTCTACACTTACAATGACTCCAGGCAACTCTACTGCTCTTCATGTGACCGAATATTTAAATCCAAGTTTGGTTTTGCGAGTCATATTAGGGCCTATCACAACCCGAATTTAGTAGTGTAGTAATTTATATTTTATTTTATTATTTAACCTTATTTATAATATCTTGATATAATTTTGTTGTCGAAGTCGCCATAGCCGAACACGGTTAGGAGGACTATATAGATCCAAGACAAAAAATCCATTTAGCCCCAACTAGAGAACTTAATGTACCGTCCGCCCCAATTTCCTTTGACTCATTTCCCCCTCAACCCAAACAAATAGTACGTCAAAAGCGATCCCTCAGTGATATAATGAAATCTGTGACGTCACACTCGACTGGTCTTTATGACGTCACAGGGCTAATTAACGCCGATGGGGAATCTTTGGCAATAAAGCTACTGGGTGGGAAGGAAGATTCGGTAATTATAGGTTAGGTGGTCGGTTAAAGGTTTCTTATAAAGGTTTTATATGACTGAGATAAGCGCCTTTCTGAATCTTTTATAATGCGCACAGCCAAGGAGTGGAATGCCTTACCTGCGTCAGTATTTCCGAGTACTTACAACCCGAATTCCTTTAAAGCACAAGTGAATAGGCATCTTTTGGGTAAGCTCGCTACATCTACGACCCCATCTTCGTCCTGAGGACTGGATTGAGGTCAAGAGCAAACCCATAGTTAATAAAAATAAAATAAAAGATTAGGCTGGTGTGGCTGGTAGTTGTAGAAAAGTTTCTGACCACTCCGAAAAGGAGAAAAAATTTACAAAATATTTCTACAGACTTCCGAATTATGCAAAAACCGCCTTCAAAAAACTAAAAAGTTAAAAAATAATATTTAGCCGATGACTTTTTCGTTCGCATCATAAGAACATTAATTTGTTTTATTGAAGTCGCTGTCAAGCCGGTACGATTCGCGACAGGGCTTGCATTTTTTGGCTTGGCTTGACACCGACTTCTATAAAACAAATTAATGTTCTTATGATGCGAACGAAAAAGTCATCGGCTAAATATTATTTTTTAACTTTTTAGTTTTTTGAAGGCGGTTTTAATTTTTTTGTTAAAATTTTGTTTATTTCACAATTTTCAGTGGTGAATTCATTAGTTCGATTTAATAGTAGTGCTTTAAATTAACAAACGCACTAGTCGGCACTACGATTTTCGAAGGTTCCCCTCGATATCTCTGGGATCCATCATCAGATCCTGGTTTCCTTATCATGGGACCTCACTTGAGATATCTCCTTTCCAACAAAAAAGAATCATCGAAATCGGTTCATAAACGACGAAGTTATCCGCGAACACACATAAAAAAAAAAAAATATATATACGGTCGAATTGAGAAACCTCCTCCTTTTTTGAAGTCGGTTAAAAAGTCTCACACAGCCATTATTAGCTACAGCTAGTAATTTTATAAATTAAAGAATTCTACCGTATTATGGTCGGTCGTCTGGAAGAAATCACTATCAGGTTATAAGACCGCTATTTGTACTCCTGCGTTCGTCTTATACAGTTTTTGTTGTTATAGGTACAGGGTGTAAATGACAGCCTGGCAAATACTAAAACTGGGAATTCAGGCCATCAAACTGAACAACTATCACTATGGAGCCACCAACGGGAAACGTGAAAAAAAAATCTGCTGTTTCATACATTTGAGTCGACTAGGTGCAGCTGTTTTGTATGGAGCAGCAGGCCCTGTATCCGGACTTTCGATATTCGATATATCGCCACTGTTTCGGTCCACACTTCATTGTAATAGAGTTGACATTTGAACGAAAACGTTCACGCAATTGCGAAGTTCGAATGTGCGGGTCTCCAAAAGGCGATTCTATAAGTTTAATAGTCTGAATTAATCGTTTCAGTATTAACCAGGCTGTCACTTACACCCTGTATATTTTTGGTGTATAAACAAAGAATATATGTTACGCAGTGACTAATAGAGAAAATAATACACTTGTGGACACAGCGCAAAACGTCGGAGTCTCACCAAAAATAATATTCGGATGAATTTCAACATTCGTGATTTTTGTCTGATTTCGGTGAGATTTTTTATTTACTTTCTTAACTTTAACATAAACTTTTATAATATTTAATTGTATGTGTGTTAGCGGGCACAAAAGATCATTAATAGTTACTGAGAAAAATGATATTTTGTTTTTTTTAAAGCCACCGAAATGAAAAACATGACTAATCGAAGATTCAAGAGAGGAATGGGACGCATAAACGCATTCTGGACAGAGCTATTCCCGATAAACTTTATGTCCACCGGAATTTAACTGTTCCGCGGGACAGATGTATTTATACGTGTTAGAACTTTTGCAGGATAGCTAGCTAAGCAATTATATCTGCATTTGATACTACATTTATATGCCAATTAAGTTACGGTAGACGTTCATCTAAATAACAAATAGTTTTCGAGTTACAAGACAATTCTGAATAAGCCACCGTGATGATAAAACGGGCCTTTAAATTTTTTTTTATGTTATATAAAACATTCTTAGCTAAATTTTATATGTTGCCCGAGGTAGAGGACTACGTTTTCTCTCCAGAAAAAAATAATACAACAAAATATCAGCCTTCTGCACTACCGATTTCAGCAACGCCGTGCAATTTTTCTGCTTGGGACATTCACCCATTCTAGAGTAACTTCAAACATGCTCACGACACATTGTCTGGCAGACAATGGCAGACTTCACAAATTGGTGTCACGACCCGACTAAGGGTCTCTATGTGAACAAGCTAAGTATTATTGTACCTCCACTTCACCTAGCCTAGTCTAGGGAAAATAAAATGTGACCCTCATTTTTATTCATATCTAGGTTTTTCCTTTCCATTAATAATGAGGCTCATTCTTCAATAGATGACGGTTTTTAAGAGGGCTATTCGAGTCCAGTGGCGCCCTCGTCACAATAATAAAGATTTCTCAATAAAGAAAGCCTAAATTTAAAAAGTGCCCAATTGACAAACTACAAAAGCCTTCAAGCTATTTTCATAGAATACTTTTATCTATAGGTTTTATAAATGTCTAAACATACAAATTTTGAAAAAAGAAAAAACAACGTCCGCTTTTTTTTAATTCGAAATTGTCTAAAAGTGGAATGTTTATAACCTATAAAAGTAGCCGATACCTAAGGATCTTAAAAGAATAAAATACCTACAGAAATCGGGTTAGGTGACAACTCGCCAGTAAAAAATCTCGCCCTGCGGCGAGTTGTCACTCTTTAGAAAAAGGTAGAAGACATGTCGCCTTCAACACAGGGCGAGTTGGGCGTCCTGAAAAAATGTAGTGGTAGGCTCGCCCGGATTTGTGAAAAGGGCAATTATGAAGGGGGGAGGGGTAGGTAGGTTTGTAATCTATGATAGACAGTGTTGTAGAAAAAATTTATCAGACTACAAAACGGAATTCAGTAGGTATTGAGCTTTATGTACAAATAGGTAGGTACTTGTATGTACTATTAGTTTGGTTACAATATGTAGATATAGTTCCTGACTACCGTTATCAGAATCCCGGGTCTAATCTCATATTATTTAGTATGTCAGTCAGTTGGCAAACGCTCAGGTGCACTGTGATGGTAAAGGGCAGACCTATATATACATAACATAGTTAGATAGAAGTAAGTACATGAGTAGATTTTAGGAAAGGCCAACGGTCACATCTGGCATACATAAAATTCGAAACTAAAATTTGGAATAACATTTCTTTTATATTCCAAAGCCATAAACGTAACTAAGATGGATGGAAGGAAAATAAAAACTAAAATTTGGAAACAAAGAAGCAAATAAAACAATAGTTTAAAAAAATCAAAGACGTCCCTTAACTTAAAATAATTTAACAGGAAATGTAATAAATAACTCAAAACAAAAGGGAACCTCGGACCGTAGGTCATAAAGCATAGCGTCTATTGGGATATCGTGTGAATACAGATGGTTGAGGAAAAAAAAACCAACACGTTATTATTTCGCTATAAGTTTTATGCAAACTTATACTTGAAGAACGAAGGGTCTAATAACTAATTAGACCTAGATAATCTTACAGAGTTTTCTCAAAAATTCCAGATCAAATAGTTCTACAGTTGCAGGCAATCTACACTGCATCTTCAAATCTAGGAAATTCTGCACACGCGGGAGGCGTTGCTATGGACCAACGGGACGACCAATGAGGCGTAGCGTCACTTCGAGACATACAAACCGACCAATAATAAATGACCACCCTAACAAAGGATTTAAACTCATGCGCAGATATTGGAGCGTTATTGTACTAGGAAATAAGATATAGTTTTGTATAAAGATGTTTAAGGGTTTGGTGTAAGAAGGAGAAGAGAGGGGCATTTTGAAAAATGCATGACAGACTTGTTTTGACTCTGGGAGAGTACAGTTGAGTTTGATATTGAAGAGGGTGATTTTTGTAAACCCTTCTAAGAAGTTTCAAAGTATTTTGAGTAGAGTAATTTTATAGATCGGAAGTGGCCACTTTCTTGAATAAACATAGATTCAGTGTAGAAGAAACCTATATATAACGCAGCTAAGTGTATCACTTGAGGACGTGGTTTATTAAGAGGAATTAAATGTTGAGATTAAATATAAATACATACATTATACAATGATATTTAAAGTCAGTTGTGTCAATTCACACAAAGTTACTAATTCCGTTCTTATCTCATAATAAACCCGTTTCCTGACATTGTATTGCATAACTTGTGTACCTATGTGGTTAATCCTGAAATAAAATACATTATTGTTTAATATTTCACAAGCCTAAATTAAATTGAAAGTATCGTGGATTAATGAAAGTAATCAATTAAATTCGCCTAGAAGTCGATAACATTTCAGGTTTGACAAATTAATTATAATATTTAAATGTGTTATTATCATAATATGGCCAAAAGGTTTTTTTCTCTCTTTGAATGGTTTTTTACCTTTTATCTTAGTTTTGGGCCTTAGGAACCGTTCAAAGGTCATATAAATTCGTTCATCGAATTTATAAGATTAAATAATCAAACAGTTTCGAGTAAATTCAAAAATATTAAATAAATGAACATTATTAACTTTTATTGTGGTATTTTCCTTATCTGCACCCCAGAAACCTATGTCTCAATTATTCATATCATTATAAATAACTGATATTCACAGAAGCTATAATAGAGTCAATAACCATTAGATTCATTAGATAATTCAAAGAGCTCTCCTTTTCTCTAAATAACACACAATCATTTTACAAGAACTCGAGAGTAGATTTATTTGTTTGCATATATTTTTATTACCTATCAATTCCTAGAAAACACAGTCCCAGCCTAGATACAGCAAACTATTAACTTTTGATTATAATAGCAAAGATTTATGTGACAAAGGTCACGATTGCTAATCCAAAACATTGTTGAACGCAGACACTTTCATAGGGGGTTTGAGCCACGATCACTCCTACAATCATAGTCATAATAATAAAGCGCTCAGCTGATCTCTAAAAGGCCAATATTCGAACACACAAAAGATACCTATAAAAGAAATATAGGGTGCACCCGTTCATCAATTGAATATAAATCATACATAGAGACAGCTCGATTGCCAGGTCTAACCTAGGCAACTAACATAAGTAAAGAGGTGATCAAAGGTTGGGTAAGGCAGAGAGCACGATACCGGCCGAGAACAAGTCTTAATTGCACCTCGTGAAGGGGCTTTAAACCTAATAGACCCTGCCTGGCGATAACCACCTATGAGGGCCAAGTATACTGCGACTTACATCATATCAGCTGCTTGAATCTTGCGTTCCAGAAGGTAGTGGTATACTTTGGAAGTCATACTCGATAACTTTTGGACTTAGCTATTTTAATTAATACATTTATTTACCTGTTGTACAGACAGATGAAGTTTGCTTAATCTAGATTGAGACCTAGATTTTACTCTCGATAGAAAAGTCAGTTTTATTCATTGGCAAGATACATATTTCTCAGAAATTACATTCACAAGTGAATAAGTAATATTAAGGCTCAATTCATTAATTCATTTACAGTCAATTCATCAATACAATTTTATCATTCTCAATTATCATTGATAACAGACGATCACGATAAAGCCACATGGCCAAAGACAAAACCACTACATACGCAGTGGCATGTACATACGTGTACATATACATCCCTATATGTAATATAACATATAAAGGCCGGGAGCAGCGGGTCACCACACGTGCTTCCGAGTGACCAGGATCAAAGGGGGGGGGGGGGGCCACCACACGTGGTTTGCGTGACCAGAATTCTAGACTTTGTGTTCATAAAAGTAGACACAACTAGAAAAGGACTTCAATAACAAACAAAAAAAAAAAACACAACGTAGGAAAACATAGAATGATTTTATTTTGATAAATTTTGACTGTTTAGTTATTATAGCCGAAGTTTATAATATTGAAAATACAGGCTTTATTTCGAGTCTATAAACGAGTTTAATTAATCTTTGAAGGAACACGAATAGTGTCGTTTTACATGTACAAAATTAAAACAATTAAACCAGAGATTTATAAATTTTTACATGCATGTTTAATTGAGACATATGGGAGAGGTGATTTTAAGATAAAACATTTTATTTTTGTGTGACTTTCGAATGTGCATTTCCCCTTTGTTTCTTTGTTTCTAAATATATTGTGTGATTAAAACCTAGGAAATTCATTTTAGATAATATTTGATTAAGTAGCTATCAGATGTGGAGCGAAACCGGATATGTAGATAAAATTAGAAATTTTTAGATACGATTAGGTACACCATCTTTAATAACGTGGGAAATACTGTTTCTTATACCTACTTAAGTTAAAGTCGTTAGGTATTGTTTTTTAGAAACATCCAAGAGAAGTCATTGAACAAAATAGCATTATTATCATAGTATTATACAGCAGGCAAATAGCCACGCCACGCCGTGCCGCCCCAGTAACGTAGAGCAATAAAACAATTGTCCAAACATCTGCATCAGGTAGACTGTTTCGAGTTGAAAAAGGGTCAGTGACGGAACTTTGAATGCTATTTTAACCTTGCGTTTTTATAAGGACTAATGAAATAAACATAGATTCCTAGAGTAACCGATTTCTTGACGAGAAACTTGAGATTATTATGAATAGATATTAATTTGATACAATTTGATATAAATACGATCGGTCAAAATCAGTCTTTCAACATCTTATTATGGATTGTTGTAATTTTATTGTATGAAAAAGATATTAAGGAGCGTTTTGTTACCTAGCGTATCGTTTGTAGCGGACACATCATCATCAGCTCCTAATTATGATTACAAATCGAAAGGACGGATTAATGATTGAGAATACTTTAGAGTATAGATACATGTGCAGAGGTGGAAGGAATCAAATATATTATTTTAACTAGATACCTATTTGACATAATTTGATATAAATATGATCTGTCAAAATCAGTCTTTCAACATCTTATAATGGATTGTTGTAATTTTATTGTATGGAAAAGACAGTAACGAACGCTTTGTTATGTAGCGTATGGAATGTAGCAAACACATCATCATCAGCTCCTAATTGTTGTTACGCAGTGAGGGAACGAGCCAATAATTAAGAATACAGTAGAGTATAAATACACGTGCAGAGAGGTGAAAGAAATCAAATATATTATTTTGACTAGATATTTGACATAATTTGATATGAATACTATCCGTGAAAATCAGTCGTTCTACATTTATTGATTGTGGAAACTTTATTGTATGAACAAGACAATAAGAAACGTGTTGTTATGTAATGTATTGTATGTATTGAGAACATCATCATCAGCTCCAAATTATTAGTAGGTACGAAGCGAAAGAACAAGCCAATAATTAAGAATACAATAGAGTATAAATACATGTACAGAGGTGAAAGGAACGTAATGAAAATAAGTTAATACGAATTAAGGCAACTTATTAATACATGATTATTCTAAGGAAGCAGTGGGCAGAGTATTATGTATGTATGTGTGTAGGAGGTGAACTGTCAAGGAACGTAATAATGAGTTTGATTACAAATAAAGGGGACGTGATTATTAAAGGCTGCAGTTGAGTATATGTATTGTATGTATGGAGGTGATAGAAACATACATGAGTTTTAATAATGAGACGAGAGAAGTTGCTAATATTAAGAGTACTGTAGAATTTAGGTGTATAGAGCGGTGAAGGAAACGTGAAGGTCGTGAATTTATTAGAATAATGAATTATGGGAAGAAGTGAGAATTTATAGCTGAGGCAAATTTAAAAACCATATTATTGTGAGCCGAATCGAGATGAAGAGGTATTATTGAACCAACCAGAGGGAAAAACTATTGAATCGAGATTTTTGTGTTGTTACTTTTGTAACAAAGCCATGGTTGAAGAGACAATAAGATCGGAGTATTTTATATAGATAAACATTAATTTATTGATAATGAGGTTGAAAGCATTTGAATATAATCGTGGGAAAAGAAACGAGATACACAATAATCCCAGTCGATGTAATTTGTCGCGTACAGTTAGGTAGCTCGTCTAATTGTAAAGCGAGAGAATGATTAGCGAAAATAGTTTAAATATATTCAGAGATCACAGATCGATGTGCGTTGATAATTTATGGGAGTGATATTAATATCTTCGCAATTTAAATAAACAAGTAATGAAATAAATAAACGACTTCCAAATTACTGACAGATTTTGTAGAGCTTGGTTGATACGTGGGTGCTGTAATTGTAATTTTGATGATAGTTATTGCAAGATTATTCAAATTCTAGAAAGGGTGAGAAATAGATTTGAAATTGATTTGTGATGAGACATTAAATTGTTGATAGAGTCGCAGATTATAATAATTAAAATATATAAACATCACCAAATGCCGTTAATTCTAAGTTGTGTTATATTTCGAAGACATAAGGCCTTATTAAGTAGCAGTATAGTGAGTAATTATGTTAATTGTTGAAGACTATTTTATTCAATTTGAAAGTTTGAAGCAAACGATGGTTTTATTTGAAAGAAAGCATAATATTTCACGAGGAATAACGAATAGATATGAAAAATAATTTGCTTAAGTGGCATTAAATTATTTCCTCACCAGGTTTCGGTTGCTAAATTTATTTTATGCATATATCTACAGATTGAATGATTCATCGAAATCCTTGCAACCAAATATAAAATGGAGATAAAATGTCAAGTTGAGGCAATAGATATTCTTTCTTATGCTGTGGTTGAGATATAAAAGTTTTAGTTATGAGAACGTGGTGTATGATTTATAATATTTGGTTACACTTAATATTAACGATCGAAAATTCTTAATCAATATAAGGAGATCTTGTTAGAAAATATATACGTCAGTTAAGAAAAACTTATTAGAATCAGATCTAAGTTATATTATACTAGTAACACTAGGTAATTAAGATTACTAGGAATTTAGTTATTTATACTGCAAGTTACAATAGATGTCACAATAGCCAATAAATACTAGATAAGAAGAGCAGTCAAGCAGTGATATTCATCCAGTTTGGAGTGGACCGTACATTAAATAATTAATTGAATTGAGTAGCGTCAATTAAATAAGTGCAATTAGGTTACGTTAATGATTGGATCTTTGGCACTGTGAGGAAAGGGCTGAATTCCATAGTGGGGATGGCATAGCCATAATGATGATTATGATGATGAGATGAAGACGTTAAATTGAAGAGTTAACAGTTTAAAGATAAGTGAACACTGAACTCGGCGATAAGATGATATTTGCTGTTGCCGATAAAATTAAACAACGTTGATAAACGTAAACAATGTTGATGAATAATTATATTATAACAAGGGGTGGCGTTTGTTCGAACCAAATGCACACAGATAACGTTTTTTATGTTTGAAGGTTTAAGTTGAGAGGTTTAGATATCACGTGATAGAGATATCATATGTTATGTAGTTAGTGGTAGTTATGTAGAAAGCTAGAAAACAAGTTTCAACCTGTCTTCAGGGAGAGGTATGTGATGGTAAAGGGCAGACCTATATATACATAACATAGTTAGATAGAAGTAAGTACATGAGTAGATTTTAGGAAAGGCCAACGGTCACATCTGGCATACATAAAATTCGAAACTAAAATTTGGAATAACATTTCTTTTATATTCCAAAGCCATAAACGTAACTAAGATGGATGGAAGGAAAATAAAAACTAAAATTTGGAAACAAAGAAGCAAATAAAACAATAGTTTAAAAAAATCAAAGACGTCCCTTAACTTAAAATAATTTAACAGGAAATGTAATAAATAACTCAAAACAAAAGGGAACCTCGGACCGTAGGTCATAAAGCATAGCGTCTATTGGGATATCGTGTGAATACAGATGGTTGAGGAAAAAAAAACCAACACGTTATTATTTCGCTATAAGTTTTATGCAAACTTATACTTGAAGAACGAAGGGTCTAATAACTAATTAGACCTAGATAATCTTACAGAGTTTTCTCAAAAATTCCAGATCAAATAGTTCTACAGTTGCAGGCAATCTACACTGCATCTTCAAATCTAGGAAATTCTGCACACGCGGGAGGCGTTGCTATGGACCAACGGGACGACCAATGAGGCGTAGCGTCACTTCGAGACATACAAACCGACCAATAATAAATGACCACCCTAACAAAGGATTTAAACTCATGCGCAGATATTGGAGCGTTATTGTACTAGGAAATAAGATATAGTTTTGTATAAAGATGTTTAAGGGTTTGGTGTAAGAAGGAGAAGAGAGGGGCATTTTGAAAAATGCATGACAGACTTGTTTTGACTCTGGGAGAGTACAGTTGAGTTTGATATTGAAGAGGGTGATTTTTGTAAACCCTTCTAAGAAGTTTCAAAGTATTTTGAGTAGAGTAATTTTATAGATCGGAAGTGGCCACTTTCTTGAATAAACATAGATTCAGTGTAGAAGAAACCTATATATAACGCAGCTAAGTGTATCACTTGAGGACGTGGTTTATTAAGAGGAATTAAATGTTGAGATTAAATATAAATACATACATTATACAATGATATTTAAAGTCAGTTGTGTCAATTCACACAAAGTTACTAATTCCGTTCTTATCTCATAATAAACCCGTTTCCTGACATTGTATTGCATAACTTGTGTACCTATGTGGTTAATCCTGAAATAAAATACATTATTGTTTAATATTTCACAAGCCTAAATTAAATTGAAAGTATCGTGGATTAATGAAAGTAATCAATTAAATTCGCCTAGAAGTCGATAACATTTCAGGTTTGACAAATTAATTATAATATTTAAATGTGTTATTATCATAATATGGCCAAAAGGTTTTTTTCTCTCTTTGAATGGTTTTTTACCTTTTATCTTAGTTTTGGGCCTTAGGAACCGTTCAAAGGTCATATAAATTCGTTCATCGAATTTATAAGATTAAATAATCAAACAGTTTCGAGTAAATTCAAAAATATTAAATAAATGAACATTATTAACTTTTATTGTGGTATTTTCCTTATCTGCACCCCAGAAACCTATGTCTCAATTATTCATATCATTATAAATAACTGATATTCACAGAAGCTATAATAGAGTCAATAACCATTAGATTCATTAGATAATTCAAAGAGCTCTCCTTTTCTCTAAATAACACACAATCATTTTACAAGAACTCGAGAGTAGATTTATTTGTTTGCATATATTTTTATTACCTATCAATTCCTAGAAAACACAGTCCCAGCCTAGATACAGCAAACTATTAACTTTTGATTATAATAGCAAAGATTTATGTGACAAAGGTCACGATTGCTAATCCAAAACATTGTTGAACGCAGACACTTTCATAGGGGGTTTGAGCCACGATCACTCCTACAATCATAGTCATAATAATAAAGCGCTCAGCTGATCTCTAAAAGGCCAATATTCGAACACACAAAAGATACCTATAAAAGAAATATAGGGTGCACCCGTTCATCAATTGAATATAAATCATACATAGAGACAGCTCGATTGCCAGGTCTAACCTAGGCAACTAACATAAGTAAAGAGGTGATCAAAGGTTGGGTAAGGCAGAGAGCACGATACCGGCCGAGAACAAGTCTTAATTGCACCTCGTGAAGGGGCTTTAAACCTAATAGACCCTGCCTGGCGATAACCACCTATGAGGGCCAAGTATACTGCGACTTACATCATATCAGCTGCTTGAATCTTGCGTTCCAGAAGGTAGTGGTATACTTTGGAAGTCATACTCGATAACTTTTGGACTTAGCTATTTTAATTAATACATTTATTTACCTGTTGTACAGACAGATGAAGTTTGCTTAATCTAGATTGAGACCTAGATTTTACTCTCGATAGAAAAGTCAGTTTTATTCATTGGCAAGATACATATTTCTCAGAAATTACATTCACAAGTGAATAAGTAATATTAAGGCTCAATTCATTAATTCATTTACAGTCAATTCATCAATACAATTTTATCATTCTCAATTATCATTGATAACAGACGATCACGATAAAGCCACATGGCCAAAGACAAAACCACTACATACGCAGTGGCATGTACATACGTGTACATATACATCCCTATATGTAATATAACATATAAAGGCCGGGAGCAGCGGGTCACCACACGTGCTTCCGAGTGACCAGGATCATAGGGGGGGGGGTCACCACAGCACTCGTACACAAATCATCACTGGCGTGGCAACCGCAACGCATCATGAAGAGATTTACTACTGGCTTAGCCACTTAAGTTAGTAACAGGCATGATTTAAACCATTATTGGCCTCGATTCGGAGTGTACCACGACTAAACTAAACTAAATGTATTCCTGTCACTTTCTAAAATAAGATTAAGAAAAGAGACAGAAAACCAACAGCTGACTTTAGTGCTGTCAAAGTGACGTTAAACGCCCAAAAACGACTTAAATAAGATGGCGTACATTATGATGGCATCTTATTTTGCGCATTTAACGTCACTTTGACAGCACTAAAGTCAGCTGTTGGTTTTCTGTCTCTTTTCTTAATCTTATTTTAGAAAGTGACAGGAATACGTTTAGTTTAGTTTAGTCGTGGTACACTCCGAATCGAGGCCATTGTTAAACTACGATGTTTATTGATAAGAAAACTAAAATATTACCTTAATTATTCTCCAATAGAAAATCGATCGGCTAATCCTAGGCTAATCCGCACCTTTGTATGGTAGGTCCAAATTTTTTCGTCTCGTTCCTTAGGTTGTTTAGGTGTATAAGTATTGGTTCTAAATAAAAGTTCAGATTGAGAAAAGTCAGATTTTGCCTTGAAACGTGAGAAGTTAAGGGTTATATTATAATAATATGATTATACAGGGTCCTTCTTAATATGTTGACAGTTTTTCAAGGAGATGATCAGTCCGTCAAACTGAACAAATTTCTCTTTGTCATCAACATCGAAATCGCGAAATAAAAATAAATAAAAATCTGTTGTTCCATACAAAACTGCAAACCGACTCAAGCCCAATGTATATTGATGGTCTTATCAATCTTATCATCCCCTTAAAAAAGTGTCAGTGTATTAAGAAGGACCTACACTGAAAAAAATGCGAGCCAACCATAGAGTAAGAAGAGATGGCATATCGGCTTGTTTCTATAGAAAATGTTGTCGCCAACAAAGGGGGTGAAAAACGGGTGAGGGGAAGGGTTAACATTTAAATACGCTACTTCCCGCTATTATGACGTCAGGCCCAGTTGAGTATCTGTGCACAGTTCGATACAACATCTCTACCCCAGGGGAGCGCGTTATTTTCTCTATGGAGCCAACTAAGAAGTATTTTCTTTTAATTAGCACCAAAATAATTGAAATGACTTATTTATTGTTTACTAAAAACAAAAGACGGTAGTTGTAACAACAAGCCGAATTCGTTTAACAAAGTTCTCTTAGTCAGAGAAGTCATGATGTTGACAGGCTCATATGGATTCATGATGTATGATTATCATAAACAAGATCTTGGTTGAAGTAAACAATTTTTTTTTCAGTGCAGTATGGGCTGAAAATGTTGAAATTAAAACATACAAAACTGCATTGCCTACTCGAATAATAGTTAAAGTTGTTTAGTTTTATAATGTAGAGTCGTTTGAATGGTTACTATAACGACGTAATTTCACCTCGTATACATTTTATAGTTATATTGTATACTATACACGTAGTATTGATTACGTCTATTATAAGACTTAGGTATGACATCGTAATTCTATTCACATTTGTATTAACTAAGACATTATCACACAAAGATATCTAGTCACATTTATTTTATACATGTATTTCACCACTTCTGAGTAAGTTCTTGTTAGCTTATCCGACAGATATTTCGACATATCTTTCATACAAAATATGTTAAACTAGGTATCTGTCGGATAAGCTAACAAGAACTTACTAAGAAGTGGTGAAACAGGCCCTTAAAGTTCTATAATTTAGCGTGGACTTGTATTAAAATTTCAAATATTGTTGATTATAAACATGTTACAGCCGTGTTGTGCTATTTCCAATCAGATTAAAGATTGAAAAATTAAGTCTCGGACGGAATTTGAACCAGCACTCTTCCAAACCGGGGATTGCAAAACACAATACGAGATTTAATTTTTCAATCTTTAATTTGTTTTGTATTATGATGACTAGATAACGATATAAAATACTTAAATACAAACATCCATGACTCCGGTACATACAGACATGAAGACCGGGTTGGTGTAATGGTTACTACGCCGGACTGCCAAACCATGGTCCTGAGTTCGAATCCCGGTTCGGTCATGGATGTTATATATGTTTGTGCCGTTGTTGAATGATTCCCATAACAAAAAAGCCTGAGGCTTACTTGGGATCATTACAATGTGTGCCTGTGAGCGTTATTTATTTATTTATTTATTTATACAAAATATTCATATTATGCATCATACAAATATTTGCTACTTATGGGATTTGAACCGTTCACTACCGACTGAGCTATCGTCGGGCCGTCGGAACTTAGGTCGTAAATAAACAGACAAGTGACAATTGAGTGACAAATTGTCACTAACAAATCGCTAGTGGACACAGTAATGTGTTTGTGAGCAGTGAGATTATCTAAGGCTCCATTTGGCTTCCATCGACCGGGAATTGAATGCTTGGCCGGCAGACAAATACTGTTCGCATTGAGAGTTCGATTTGGGCTTGTCACAGTTAAAGCTATGCTTTAATACCACAGAGAACATGCTACACTGAAGTAAACATCAGATATACAGGGTGAAATTGATATCATTGGCATCCTTTTAAACTAAGAGTCTTACCCATCAAACAGAAAATTTTTTACTATTGGAGCAAACCGATTGGAGCAACAAAAAAATATGCTGTCCTGCGTAAACTGTAATGCGTACTCGACTCAAATGTATGCAACAGCAGATTTTTAGTTGCTCCGATCGGTTTGCTCCCATAGTGAAAGTTATTCAGTTTGATGGGTAGACTCTTAGTTTAAAAGGATGCCAATGATATCAATTTCACCCTGTATAAGCGACACAACGACTGTTTATCTATAAAATCGTTCAGTATTTCGTCATTCTGGTCCATCAGTCTGGCCTGAATGACGGGAGAATGATGGACTGACGGAATGATGGTAAACCATCCATCCAGACTGATGAAAATTAATTCCGTCATTCCATTGTGAATGATGAAATACTGATGGGAAACTGATCGTGTAACCCACTCTTCATTCTGGCGTCATTCTGGCGTCATTTAGAATGATGGACCAGACTGATGAAATACTGACCGTGTAACCTCCCTCTGGTGAGAAAGCTACGCAGGTTATTTTGACATTGGAAATGTCTTTTCGTTCTCTCCAGTATAGGCTGCGATTTCACTAAAAAGTGCGATCCCCTTATATCTCGGAAAGTTGTGAAGATATGATATTCAAAAAAGGCTCAAAAGACGCGTATTTACGAGAGTTGTAAGGTTCAAAAATAATCATTCGAGAAAAAAAAAACTAAAAAAGTTATGGCCGAAATAGTAAAAGACTCGTAAGAACATGAAATTTTTTATAATACGCACAGCCAAGGAGTGGAAATGCCTTGCCTGCGTCAGTATTTCCGAGCATTTACAACCCGAATTCCTTTAAAGTACGAGTGAATAGGCATCTTCTGGGTAAGCTCGCTACATCTTCGACCCCATCTTCGTCCTTGAGGTCAAGAGCAAACCCATACTTAATAATAAAAAAAAAGATTGAACTACTAAGAGTTATTTATCTCAGTAATTCGGGAGAGAACTTTTGAGCCAAGACATTAACCAGTCGATATTAGAGCTAAAGCATGTACAATTAAAGCTTCAGCTAGCGTGCAGTCTCAAATGGCCCACGGTAACAAACGCTTTGGCCTACAGCCGGCGTTTCTTGGCATCAGCGCCCGGCACTCGAATACCCCCATCTACTACTACTATGCACTACATAATCACGATTATCTTCTTACATTTTAGTTATCTTTTCTCAAGTTTTTAATGGATTTTTAGGGTTCCGAAAGTCAACAAGAAATCCTTATAGTTTTGCCAAGTCCGTCTGTCCGTCCGTCCGTCAGCGGCTTAGTTCAGAGATACTTTAGTACTGGAAAGCTGGAATTTGGCATGGATATACATATTAATCTCACCGACGAAGTGGTATAATCAAATCTTGAAAAATATTTTTTTAACTTCCCTTACACGTCTGAAGAGGGGTTGATTTTTTTTTCTCGTCCATTCCATGTTGTGGGGTATCGTTAGATAGGTCTTTTAAAATAATGTGGTTTGGATTTCGCTTAAGGATCCCAGGAAGTGAACATTTTTGTTAGAGTCGAGTATCCCCCCCCCCCCTCCCCTCTCCCGGCTAAACGGTTATAGTTGGAGATGTGAAAACATTCAAGGCAATAGTATATAGATTTTCATTTTTCAGATTTTCATTTTCATTTCATTTTCATACATTTATACTAAATTAAAAGGAAAACTATCACGGCTAAGTTGGCTAAGAGTTTTAGTCGACCAACTTAAAAAATGTACTTTTTAGACTTTATTTTCCAAAAACAAAAACCCCCTTCTAAATCCATATAATTGTGACGGGCAACTACGGAATCCTACCCTGCGCGTGGCCCGACACGCACTTGGCCAGTTTTTTTAGTTAATATTGCTGTGATCATTAAAATACCAGTTATTTTATTTTATTTTATTTTATTTTATTTATTAGGCACATAAAACTTTAGTTACTGTAGATATTATTCAGTTATTTTTCTGTATAACCAATGGCCTAAAATAACTAATAGGTAGATGACACGATTGTATCAAGACCTCCGCCTCTAAATACCTAGTAGACAAAGTTGTATTACGTAATAAAATACAACCTGCTTACCAAATAATTTCTACTCTACACGTGTTTCGCTCCACCAAGGAGCATCCTCAGGAGTTAGACCGACGAACGTTCGATACCGAGTCATCGGAAGGAGACTGATCTAAAATACTGGAAAAACTAGGGTTGCCAGCTCTCAATCTGCCGCAACTATAGGGTTGCCCGGTTCAAAGAAGTTATTTTTGAACCTGGTAACACTAGAGTTGCGGCAGACTGAGAGGTGGCAACCCTAGTTTTTCCAATACTTTAGATTAGTCTCCTTCCGATGGCATCTCATTTACTTCCCAAACAGACAGGTGGAAAAAGTTATACCAAAAATCATAATGGAAAAGGTACTTGCGGCAGGATTTTTATAGGCAACTTGGCGGCGTTAAATTAACCCCTGTGTAAACATATACTAGAATCACATTTCGTTCGCCTAAGAGATAGGTGCATAATTTTACGGTCGGATCTCGGACTATACAGGCATATAATGTAATTAATGACCTAGGCACGGTACAGTATCCTGGATGTCTCCGACCCGACCTGACATTATAAAGGCCCATGGAAGACGCCTACGTTTACTTAACTAACGTACCTACTCATAGGTACTCTAGGAAATGGACCTTTTATGTTATTAGAGTAAATCAAACATCGTTATCTACCATACCTTTACACTTATGAAGGTGATATCATGTGGCTTGAGTACTAGTTTTATAGCGTAGCCACACCCTTGACACTTTCGCACTGACATGAAGAGGTATATTAATACCACAGAAAAGACATGTAAATTAGTACCAGGTTTATAAGTCTTACTTACGCGAAATTATACTGACTAATCAGAATGTGCCACCTTCAATCCCTTGCCGCTATTGGCTAATTGTTTTCATTTCGCTGCTATCCGACTTTGCACTCTTTTCTGTGCCATCTTCTACTCCATGGTGCCATCTCAGTCCAGTTGGCATCTCCAACTCCTCGAGATCCTTGGTGATCTGGTCTATCTAGCGATACCTAAGCCTGCCCACCGGGCGACGCCCAGAGGTTCGCCCGAGATACGCTCTCTTCACCGCACGATCTTCCCCCATCCGTTCTATGTGCCCGAGCCAGCGCAGTCGAGCAAATTTTATCTCTCCTAGTACGTTGAGAGTGGAAACTATGTCTTCTATTTCCATATTTTTCAATGTGCCAACTCCCATCTTGTTTCTTAGTCGGTCCCAAAATTTTCCGGAAGATTAGATATCCTACCAGAAAAATAGCTTCATGCATGCTCGCGTCGGCCAGAACATCCCTGCCCAGCGATGTTTCTACTAAACTGCCGCTCCTATCTAGCTCATTCTCATACTTGAACGTTCACGTATTGCCGCACGATGCACATGTAGGGGTGTACCGAACGACACAAGCATTATATAAAGCGGTTTATCTATTCGGTGGTTGTGGGGTACTAGTACATCGGGTACCGTATGTCGATTTCCTGTTTAGATATCGCTATTGTGCATACAACGGCTCGGCTCTGCGGAAACTACTGAAGCAACTTTCAGCAATATTGGAATAGAATACGCGTGTGGCTGCCGGTTATAGCGACTGCGTCTGACCCCACCTGTGATCATATCGGTCTTCCGTTCCATCAGATCATAGCATAAATACAATAAAGTGGGTGCGCTTAGTGGCCGCGTTGGGTCTATGTTTGCGCGGAGTGCGGGGGCGCTCGCGCGGTGTGCGGAGGGGTGAGGCACCGGCCGTTGGGGTACAGCGCGCAGGTGAATCGGTACTGGGACCGCGCCTCCCGCCACCCGCACCCCCCGCACGATAGGCGCGTCCCGAGAGCGCCCTCACTATTAGTATATTCACTTTGATCAGACATAGGAGAAAAGACAAGACAGTACATCTGTCTATATTTAGCGCACAAACTTTGTGCACTTTAAAATATCCTGAGTACCCATAGAGAATTATAAGGTGCGTGAACAGAACCTAACCTGATCGTGTTTTTTTAGGGTCCCGTACCCATAGGGTGAAAACGGAACCCTATTTTACTAAACCTACGTTGTACGTACATCCTACCTATTTCGGGCTGTAACTTTTGAACCGTAATATCTAGACAATTAAAATTTTGACAGAATAATGCGTCATTACCGCGGATTTATTCACAAATAATAAAATGTCAAAAGTTAAAAATTAAGGGAAGTTCTCAAATAAGAATCTAATTTTAATCAACGCTGCGTCTTCTCGCTCTATCGTTAAAACTGTAATACATACAAACGTGTCAAACATGGTGTGATTAATTGATTATACAAGGTGAAATGGATATCATTAGCATCCTTTTAAACAAAGAGTCTACCCATCAAATTGAACAACTATGGGAGCAAACCGATCGGAGCAAAAAAATAATCAGCTGTCTATAAACAAATAATCAGCTATCTAAACTGCAATGGCTACTCGACTCAAATGTATGCAACATTACAGTAGATATTTTTTTTGTTCCGATCGGTATGCTCCCATAGTGAAAGTTGTTCAGTTTGATTGCTAGATTTTTAGTTTAAAAGGATGCTTATGATATCAATTACATACTGTGGAAATTCTACAGTAAATAATAAAAACCGGCCAAATGTGAGTCGGTCTCGCGCTAAAGGTATCCGGTACCTTTAGCGCGAGACCAAAACTTTTTCTATGTTAATATTATGCTGTGTGGTGATAATACAGAACCCTCGATGCGCGAGTAGCCCGACTTGAACTTGACCGGTTTTTATTTTAAAATAAAGATTAGCAGTCGGCGTAAATGTCGTAAGGGACAAACCTCTACTTTTGAGTATAGGCAAAAAACAAAATTTTGTCAAAAAAAATCATAACTTCTTCATTTTCTTTCCTATTAGGATGATTTCCAGACATAATTGGGATCCATCATCATCTCCGAGGATATTCTTCAGACCTTCAGCAAAATTAAATGCAATATGAGATGTTCTTATACTGGGTTTTAGGGTTTTAGGGCAAACGGTTGCATTACTTTAAGCCTTAAAGTATTGCAACCGTTTGCCCTAAAACCTTTAGTTTAAGGTATGATTTTACCCATGATACTGAACAACTTTCCCTAAGAAGCCAATAGGAAATTCGCAATTATTTCTTTCTACATTTCATACAAACCTTCGTCAGCTGATTGCATTTAGTAGGGAAATTTAAAAAAAAAAATGCTAATTTCCTCTATGTTTCTTACCGAAAATTCAGTATCATGGGTACAATCACCCCTTAAGAGCCTATGTCGAAAATTTTTTTTAGCGACATTGGCGTGGGATAGCTTATATTACGGCCTGATGCGAGAGAAAGAGATGGGGCGCCGCGCGCGCCTGGAACGAATCAAGCGAAAAATCAAACTTTATTTAATTGTGATTGTACTATTTATGTAAGTTCAATTCTGCTCTAATCAAAACTTAGATAATAGCAATCTCTTTTTTTAAATCAAGTCTCATGTTTCTATTATTCACCGTTTAGCAGTTACAAGCGTTTATAGACAAAAACGGAGGCTACTTTGGCTTGTTTTTCTATCGAGAAAATTTGTCTTAATCGTGTTTTGGCTCTAATCAAAACTTCAATTATATATTCAATTTATACATATCTGAAAATCATACTCCTACTGTTAGTACTTCATGATATATGAAGCTTTGAAGAATCCTATTTTTTTCACATAGCCCCTTAAAGTAATGCAACTGTGTAATCTAACACCCTGTTTACCCAATAATAGTAGTAGAGGAACACGTCTTCATGTTTATGATAATGTGACACGGCGCTCTGAATTCGAACACCTGTGTAAACGTGCAAATGATATTAGCAAGCCGGTTTTATACTAAATCTACCTGAGCTTTAGAGTGTATTTGTTACCTAGCTCACAATAAATCTTTGTAATTTAAAACTAAAAGGTGAACCAGTGAACCAAGAACCAATCGCATTTGTTAGAGGAGAAAAGGGACAGTTGAAACTGTGACAATTTTTCAAGATAAACTGGGTGTATTGCAGTATACAGGGTGAAATTAAAATCATTGGCATCCATTTAAACTAGGAGTCTACCCATCAAACTGAACAACTTTTATTATGGGAGAAAACCGATGGTAGCAAATAAATCATCTGTTTCATACAGTAGAATCGAGTAGACATTACAGTTTCAAATATATGATTTTTTTTGAAATAATCTTTTTGTTCCCATAGTAAAAGTTATTCCGTTTGAAGGGTAGATTCTTAGTTTATAAGCATGCTAAATGATTTCAATTTCACCCTGTGCTTCAAATTGAACAACTTTCACTATGGAGACAACAAAGAAATCGGGAAAAAAATTGCGAATGTGAAGCACCGAATTTGATATTTAACTTACTTTATTTTACAGCCTGTATTTGATTTTGCTGTCGTACCTAAGGTTGGTCTTTGTTAAAAATTGTATTTCTAATTTATACGCTAATCTAATATACAACGTGTTAATGAATTAACGCAAAACTAGAAAGTAGTTTGTTTAGAATCGAGAGTAGAATCGAATTATCATGGTTTCAACATAGGTAATTTTTTTCAAAATATTAAATAATTTGTTTGCGAAATTTAAAATTTTCTGAACCCGATGTCAACCCACCGCATGGGCACACTCACCCTATTTGCTACTAAAACAAGATTATAAAAATGTATCCATGAGTACGTTAGCGCTTTCTTTCAGTGCTGAAATGATAACAAATCATTTTTGCGTCAAAACTTAAAATGCGAATAACTTTAAATTTTAACTATCAAAATAATGAAATTATTGTTTGAATCTAATTATTTTGTTATAAATCAGTTGGGGTGTATGAGGTTTTGCGTTAATTCATTAACACGTTGTATAGGGTGTAAGTGACAGAATAGCAAATACTGAAATGGTGAACTCAGACCATCAAACTGAACACAATATGGAGCCTCCCACAGGAACTGCAAAAAAAAAAAACAGCTGTCCCATACGAAACTGCTCTACCTACCCGACTAAAATGTATGGGACAGCAGATTTTTTTTCGCGTTTCCTGAGGTAGGCTCCATAGTGAAAGTTGTTCAGTATGATGGTCTGAGTTCACCGTTTCAGTATTTGCTAGGCTGTCACTTTCACCCTATATAATGCTTAAAAAGTTTGTAGTAAAGAAGGATGTCCACTTTTTACCTGTCAAATAATTTAACAACTATTAACGTGTATAACTTTTATTCCTCATTATCAAATTATAATAAATTATTACCGATGTAAAGGGAATCAACCTATAGTTTTCCTGTATCAATATTAACTGTATAAGTACTTCAACCTTTGAGTGTTATACGAATTCGATTAAATAAAAAATAGTTTGACAGGTAAATGAATGTATGGAAAGTGGTCGTTCTTCTTTCTGACCACCTCAAAAGGGATTAAGGTTGTGAATTTATGTATTTATTGCATGTTTATGGCAGAAAGTAGTTTTGAACCTATCACCGATACATATTCTCATATCCAACTACTCAACACGTCAATTCATATTTACCCCAAAGATAGACAGGTAACAAATCAATCTACCTAATCATTCTACAGGGACGCCTAAAGCAAACGATTCTCACCTTTATGGCTCATACAATAGATGTTTGGTCTCGGGACTACACTAATGGAACCAACACTAATTTTACCCGAGGAAGCTTTTATCGGATTTGCCCACAGATCTCGCGTCCATTTCCATTGGGCTTTGGGTGGGACAATGATTTCGATGTATTCTTGTTCGATAAGTGTTCGATGTTTGACCATACACCGTATAACTATGGACTAGTTTTGCTTTAGAATTCCCCTCTGCCAAGCAACAAGATGAATTGATCGCACGCATTTACATACAATTTTATTCATTATCACTAAACGAGAAAGCCTTAATAATGGCGGAACAATATCTTCAAACTAGTCTCGTTTGTCTACACTATCTACACTAATATTATAAAGAGGAAAGATTTGTACCTATTTTTGTATGTTTGTAATGAATAGGCTCAAAAAGTACTGGGCCGATTTAAAAAATTCTTTTACCATTAGAAAGCTGCATTCACCCTGAGTAACATAGGCTATATTTATTGCTAGAAAAGATTAGACGTCCACCCGTGCGAAGCCGGGACGGGCCGCTAGTGTTTAATATAAATGAAAGAAAAGTAAAAAAAAAAATAAAGTTTGTAGTGTAGGTTATATACTAACCTACCAATATGGACATCTTTTCTGAAATTAATTATAATGAAGTGAATTGAATATGAGTGAAATTAAGGCATGCAGTTTATCATAATGTTTTCCTTGATCAAAAAGCCGGTGGTGTTACAAATCGTATACAAAAAGCTTTTTAATGCGGGAATCGAACCGTCATTTCCTCGGTCCTTTTTAGCGACATTTGTAATTATCAACGAAAATTCAGGGTACATTGCTGAGAATGTTAGGACAGATTACCTATCGTATGTTTAGCGTCATTAGTAACTAGCAATGTACGCTGAATCGTCGATGTAAATTACATTACGTTATTATTATTCTTCTTCTTATATTATTATGACACCAGGGGTGTCAGAGTTTTTTCAGACCGCCTTAAGGCCTCTGACGTGGTTTTTATGTAACGACTACTACCAACAGAGATAGTAGCCAGGACCAACGGCTTAACGTGCCATCCTAAGCACGGAATCACTTTTCTATTCAGACAATCAGGTGATTCAGCCTGAAATGACCTAACGAACTGGGGAAAAACGCACAAAGTGACATATTATCACTAGGTGTCCCCCGTGGGAATCGAACCTATGACCTCCGTGTCGAGAGCCCATTGCTCTTAACCATTAGCCCACGGAGGCAGTTGAAAATGGAAAACTGCTCGAAAATCAACTCCTGGCGAGTAGCTTCCACGACTTAAAATAAAAATGGCATTGAAATAACCGCCAACGTTATATCAGTAATATTTATTTCCTGCCCAGACTAGAAATAGATTTGCTTTTGACAAATTGAACGGAAATGGGGCGAAGCCTCCCGACCTTATATAAATAAACTTCTTACTGTAAACGGTTGGCTTCAATTTAACATTCAACATTTTCTCCAATAGTTACCTGAGAGATGTTTATTTCGAGAGCGTAAATGCGCACTGCATACAAACTGGTGATATTTTCAATACTCCTTCTTATCGTGTGGGCGGGCCCAGTCATTTTACGGTTTGAGCCGGGACTAATTAATAATTGCAATTTTTTTTCATTATAATATTGAAGAGCCAATTTGAGCTTCGAAATGTACCAAAATTTAAAAAAAATCACGTCAGCAACTCTCGTTATCTCGTTCTAAAAAAACCTGATAATAAATTTTTTTATGCACATATTTAAGGCTTTACCATTATACATACTTCAAACATGGTGTAAATGTTTTTGTCTACTTAAAAGGTTTTAAAAATACATTCGTATTTTCTAATAGATGCCTAATTTTTTAAGTTTTAATGCCTATTTTATTGCTCAAAAATAATGTATATTGATCAATCTAATTCAAATGAGTGCATTGGTATTTAATATTATTAATTTAAAAGCCTTCTGGGACACACAATTTTTTTAAATATGGTTTAAGATAGTATTTTTGTCACTAAATGGTGCCGGTTACAAATATACAGTTTTAATGCTAGGATTAATTTAATATTTGTATGAAAATCTTTGAGGCACTGTAACTTTAAAAATATACATTTTAACGAAAATCTGACTTCATACAAACATAATAGATTAGTTTCAAGGACGACTGTTTCTGAACATTTTCATTGAATTTAAGGGGCTATGTGAAAAAAATAGGATTCTTCAAAGCTTCATATATCATGAAGTACTAACAGTAGTAGGAGTATGATTTTCGGATATGTGTAAATTGAACATATAATTGAAGTTTTGATTAGAGCCAAAACACGATTAACACGTTCCGGGACAGTGACCGCCCATAGCCGTGATTACAATAAAAGTTCTATTGTGTCTCATTCACTGCCCCGGAATGTGTTAAGACACATTTTCTCGATAGAAAAACAAGCCAAAGAAGCCTCCGTTCTTATCTATAAACGCTTGGAACTCAATCAATCAATCAAATCATTTATTTCAGAACATAAATTCCATAGCAATGTCACAAATTAAATTTCATTATGAGTATTGCGGTATTGCTTACTTACTAGGTTAGTATATGAGACTTCAAGTTCAACATTACACGATAAAAATTGTGATAATTGCAATAATGGAAAATGTCAAAAAGTTGTGGTCAAGACTGTAAACAATGTCAAAATTTATTATAGAAATAGTCTCATCTCATAATTATTAACTGCTAAACGGTGAATAATAGAAACACAAGACTTGATTTAAAAAAAAATATTGATATTTTCTAAATTTTGATTAGAGCAGAATTGAAATTACTTAAATAGTACAATCACAATTAAATAAAGTTTGATTTGGCGCTCGATTCGTTTCAGGCGCGCGCGCCGCCCCATCTCTTTCTCTCGAATCAGGCCGTAATATAAGCTATCCCACGCTTGTTTCGCTTAAATTATTTTTCGACATAGGCCCTTAATTGGTTAGTATTGAAAATATAAATAAACTTCGTTTGTATGGAGCGCGCTCCGAATTATATCCCCGTGGAAATACGGGGCGTTTAGTCCATACAAATAAACGTATTCCCCTGTTTCCCTGGATAGTGTCACTTATTTTTGTCAACACGCTCGTAAAGTGGCCTTATTGCACCCAACCAAAAAAATCTTTGATTGCACCGTTAGGTACATAAAGCAGTTTATAAAATACGCGTTTGGTAATGTAACTTTACCGCACTAGTGCGGTTATTTAACTTCGGTACAGATAATAAAATTGTAAACTTGGCGTTGATGTACAGTCGGCCGCAATAAGTTATATACACTTTTGTTCTACGTCGTAGTACTGTACTGTACCATTGAAGATATTTGCAAAAATATTAATTGGAGAGGGGGGTATAGGATACGTACAACAATAAAATGCATTAAAACCATTTTTAGAATTTTTGTCTGTTTATCTGTTTGCCTGTTTATCTGTTTGCTTGTTTATCTGTGTGTCTGTTTTTCTGTAAACGCCTCACTTAAAAACTACTGAACCGATTTGGATGTGGTTTTCACACAGGCATTGGGCATACTTTGGATTAACATTTTAAGCTTTATTTCTATTACATTACATTACAGTTCTAATTTTAAAATTAAGATACTATCTCGTTCTAAAAAACCTGATGATAAATTTTTTTATGCACATATTTAAGGCTTTACCATTATACATACTTCAAACATGGTGTAAATGTTTTTGTCTACTTAGAAGGTTTTGAAAAATACATTCGTATTTTCTAATAAATGCCTCATTTTTTAAGTTTTAATGCGTATTTTATTGCTCAAAAATAATGTATAAATCTAATTCAAATGAGTGCATTGGTATTTAATATTATTAATTTAAAAGCCTTCCGGGACACACAATTTTGATTTCTATGTTGCGTAGCAACTTTTTTTAAATATGGTTTAAGATAGTATTTTTGTCACTAAATGGTGCCGGTTACAGTTTAAAAGTCCAATTAATAATTACTCCCTACCCCGCCTAACAAAACTCCGTAAAATGACTGGCCTACTGAGCCCTGGTGTCAGAGTTTTTCAGACCGCCTTACGGTATTTTCAATACTATCAAATTAATACAATGAATTTTTTCAGAAACAATCTAGAAACTAATCTCTGTTTTTATGAAGTTCGACTTTTGTTAAAATATATAGTTTTAATGCTAGGATTAATTTAATATTTGTATGGAAATCTTTGAGGCACTGTAACTTTAAAAATATACATTTTAACGAAAATCTGACTTCCCACAAACATAATAAAATAATAGATTAGTTTCAAGATTGTTTCTGAAAATTTTCATTGACTTTAATTGGTTAGTATTGGCCTCGATTCGGACTGTGCCACGACTTAACTTAACTAAATTTATTCCTGTCACTTTCTAAAATAAGATTAAGAAAAGAGACAGAAAACCAACAGCTGACTTTAGTGCTGTCAAAGTGACGTTACACGCCCAAAAACGCTTTAAATAAGATGGCGTACATTATCATGGCATCTTATTTTGGGCGTGTAATGTCGTCACTTTGACAACACTAAAGTCAGCTGTTGGTTTTCTGTCTCTTTTCTTAATCTTATTTTAGAAAGTGACAGGAATAAATGTAGTTAAGTTAAGTCGTGGCACAGTTCGAATCGATACCATTGAAAACATAACCAGACTTCGTTTGTATGGAGTGCGCTCCGAATTATTAGTCCATACAAACAAACGTATTCCTCTGTTTCCCTAGATAATAGCACTTATTAATTTTTTCAACACACTTGCGCGCAAAGTCATAGTCATAGTCATAGTCATATAATTTATTGCAACCATGGGTTTAAAAGATGTTAGGTACATAATATTGATTCCAGTACACATGGACCCTGCTAGGGCACTGCAAAACTTAAATCTAGAATTGGAATTAAAATTGAATTAGAATTAAAATTGAATTAGATTTAAAATTATTTCATTACATTATAATTTGTTAATAAATGCCTATTTAATTGAATTTATACTCACAAAAACTTAAATCTAGAATTAAAATTATGTCATATATTATAATTTATTAATCATGGCTATCGAATTGAATTGAATTAAATAAAATTACACTTCCAAATAGAAAACAATTAGTAAAACAAAAGAAAAGAAAAGAAAAAAAAAGAAAAGAAAAAGAAAAAAGTGAAAAGTGGCCTGTGTTGGCCTTATTGCACCACTTTTGGGTAACATAAAGCAGTTTATAAAATACGCGTGTGGTAATGTACCTAACTTCTATACAGATAAGTAATCAAATTGTAAACTTGTCGTGAAAATATTTGCAAAAAATTTTAGTCTATTTATTATCTGTTTATCTGTGTGTCTGTTTGTCTGTAAACGCCTCACTTTTTTTTTATTTTATTTTTTTATTAATTATGGGTTTGCTCTTGACCTCAATCCAGTCCTCAGGACGAAGATGGGGTCGTAGATGTAGCGAGCTTACCCAGAAGATGCCTATTCACTCGTACTTTAAAGGAATTCGGGTTGTAAGTACTCGGAAATACTGACGCAGGTAAGGTATTCCACTCCTTGGCTGTGCGCATTATAAAACTTACATTATAAAACTTAAAACTACTGAACCGATTTGGATGTGGTTTTCACAAAGGCATTGGGCATACTTTGGATTAACATTTTAAGCTTTATTTCTTCACAATCAGTTTATTCCATCAAAACCTATAAGCATTTAAAGTCAGTGGAGGAGGTCGTATGCGAGGAGCATACGAAGTCGCGGGCGCCGTAAGAGGCTTTGATTTAAAATTTTCAATTTAGTACCTCTACGCTTAACGCTAAATCCTTCACGGTTGAATTCGCTTAGTTAATTAATTAATAAAACATAAATAAATAAAACAACAAATTATTAACCGAACCGATCGGGTCGCTGCGTACCGGAAAGCGAAGCGTGGTTAAGCCCTCCACAAGGTGAACCCGTCCGTCCACCTGGTGAATGCAACGGGAACCCGTTGGATGGGGGCAGCGCCGGATCGTTCTGGCGATCCTTGGAGGACGTCTATGTCCTGGCTGGCGGAGCGGAGAAGTGGAGTTTTAATAACCAATTAGGATTGCATAAACATTATTCAAGGCATATTGCCAGTCCTTTTACACGTGCAGCCTGTGGGTCAGTTACACGCAGAAGTCGCTCAGTGCGCTGCGCGTGCAGTACAACAATGGGCTGAGGATGTTGTTGGGGCTGCCTCGTTTCTGCAGCGCATCGGGCATGTTTGCGGCGGCGCGAGTAGATAGCTTTGCAGCCATCATACGCAAACGTGCCGCCTCCCTGCTGCGCAGGGTACGGGGCAGCACCAACGCCCTCCTCGAGCCCATTGCAGAGCGGCTCCAGTGTCCCATCATTGGGCACTGGAATAGCCTACATAAGGGCTCTAGGCCCCCTTTTGTAAATATTAAATAAATGTAAAAAATTTGTCACTAACATAGTCTTAAGTCATTGTTACTAACACCAATATGGATCCACGATCTGAATTAAAATAAATAATTGAATTGAATTGAATAAAATCTCGAGCTCCTGATTGGTTAATATTTTCCTCGCTACTCCGCTCCGCCAGCCAGCTCGCGTCAATGGACAGGCAGCCTTTTATTGTGCTTGAGGCTTATTCTTTTTCGAGTAAAATCTGCTTTTAAAACGTCTATCCAATTTCAAATAATCTAACGGACATCTGTCGTTAACGATGTTTACATCGACGGCGCGCTGTCATTGGTCGGTTCAAATTATCTGTATCTGATTGGCTGGAACGCCCTTCGGCCTGGCTTCGGCATTTTATTAAGAAAAGAAAAAACTTTTCTTTTTTATTTTTATTGATGTTCTGTTGACTCTGTTGTCGACGGTTTTATATTGCTGTTGCCCGCGACTCCGTCTGCGCGGACCTTAGAAAAGTATCCTGTGTGTCCACAACATGATGGTCTGATCATCCCCTTAAAATCTTCCTTCAGACCATCAAACTCAATCAACTTTTACGATGGGACCAACTTTGAAATCATTTACTGATGCTGTTTCATACGTTTTGATCGAGACAAAAAATATCTGTTGTTCCATAGAACAACAGATATTTTTCGCGATTTCAATGTTGGCTATCCATCATCATCATCTCAGCCGATTGACGTCCACTACTGGACATAGTCTCCCCCAAGGATCGCCACAACGACCGGTTCTGCGCTGCCCTCATCCAACGGGTTCCCGCCGCCTTCACCAGGTCGTCGGTCCACCTTGTGGGAGGCCGCGGCCGGGGGCCGTGTTATGGTCGTACTTGCCATGTTAGGGGCGTTTGCCATAAACACCACGCTTGGCAGGCGGGTTGGCGATCGCAGTTGGGTTGAATGAGTATACGCAGAGGATGCTGCTGCCATCTTCTGGTAGGTCCCTTAGTCGCCTTTTACGACACCCACGTGAAGAAATGGGATGGCGCTATTCTTAGCCGGTACCACACGGGCAGTGGCTCCATAGTAGAAGTTATTTAGTTTGATGGTCTAAAATAAAGCACCCTGTTCGATATTTAAGTTCACTCCTATACAGGGTGTTAGGGTAAACAGTTGTGTACTTTAAGGGGGGATTGTACCCATGATACTGAACAACTTTCCCTTATTGTAAACACGCAATGTTTTTTTTCAAATCTGCTGATTGCATTTAGTAGATATGAAAAGTCGAAAAAAAATCGAATATCCTGTAGGTTTCTTTCGGAATGTTGTTCATTATCATAGGTACAATCACCCCTAAAAGAAGTGCAACTGTACCCTAACACCCTGTATAAATGGATCTTTATTTAAAATCTCTTCCTACCTCTAAGAATCTAATCGTGCACGACCCTTAATAAAATAAACTACAAAATATCCCAATGGGACAAAGGTCCGACATTATCGAAACAAGGGAGGCGATCAGGTGTGAACTTGTTCACTAGACTAGAGGGTAGACAAAAGGTACCTTGGGTCAATTCAGGTCATGCTATAGGTACCTATTAATGTTGTCTGAGAATAAGGTGTTTAGATATGGATAGTAAATCTGAAAAGGGTTTGTAGGTACATAATACAGTCATAGGCAAAGTCAAAGCCAAGTCAAGCCCACTTAAATGTCAAACTTTGATTAAATTAATCAAATGTTCTTTTGCAGCGCGCGTTGTCGCTGTAGAGAAGATGCGGTCAGAAACTCTACACTACAATTATAAATTCTTAATAGGTTAAATATGCAGTCCTACATACAGTGTATTGAATTAAATAATTATACTTAATGAACCTGTCTAAACTTACCTCCAATGGTGTTAATTTCTCTCATTTTTTAAACAAAACAAAATATAGGTACTAAAGTACAACTACAAAGTTCTTCTGCAAAGCAATGTAATTGATTAAATAAAAAATAAATAAAGCCAAGCATAAGTAAACCAAGAATCAATAGACAATTTAATTTACTGGTGCTCGTCGTTCTATGTATAGATGGACCCTATCTCAATGTAAAATGGTGACGACGAACTTGAAACTACTTGTAATTCAGTTCAAGCTTCATCAAGACAAGACTTTACACGAGTCTTGTCACTATACCCATCTGTACTATGTTGCTACTGTAATTTGGTTAATATCGACGCTGACTGTATCTCAACTTTGTGTTTATAGAGTTCCGTAGTCAAACAAGAACATGTTGGTCCAATTATGTCTATTTGGAGGTCTTTAAAATAGGCTCCGAACCCAAGTCAACCAGAGTAAGAGAACCTATCCAAATAGGACCTCATCAACGGATCAGACTTCAGACAGGCCTCCGTCATTACCGAGATAAGTACCTACACTTTGGCGCATCGTAAGCGATGCGCTTGTATGAATTCTGCCACTCGCTCCAGACAATCCGAATTAGAATCCGCACGGACAACATGCCACGCACCAGTGAGTTTTCATAACTTATACACGTAATACCGACTGCTCTCGAACGGTGAAGGAAAACATCGTGACGAAACCTGCATACTCTGAAGAAGAAATTCTGATTGTGTATGTGAGATCTTCCAATCCGCATTGGGCAAGCGTGGTGGAATAATGCCCATACACCCTCCCTGAGGGTTAGGCCTGCGGGACGTTTATAAGCTGATGATGATGAGGATTAAGTTCAGATTCTTCGTCTGGTATCGGTACCAATAGTACAGGTAAGCGGTATTTCACCAAGGCCAATGGCATCGGTTACCAAAAATACCGGTATTTGAAGGCCTGGATGCGAGACGTGTACGAAGGTTTATTATTAGAATTTCCGATATTCTGGGGATGTACGTATCGTGATTGAATTCCGTGGGGTGGGGAGTCCCCTGCGGTTTTGTTGTGAGGTCGTATCAATACATATCGTCTATGTAGTTGTTGACCTGTTGCATCAGTTAGTTTGACCGTTTGTGTTTGGGAATTTACGTGAGGGATATTGAAGTACTTACGCTTGCAGCATAGTAGAGTTTCTGTATTTGAAATTGTCATTGAAGTCAAGCGAATGAATACAACGACTGCTTTATTAAAAAAGCAGTCAGGTATGCAGGACATTTTAATTGCAAAAACGCGTGCGCTAAACACATTAGTACCTTCACTCTTTCGTCCTTCACCTTACCCTCGATTATATTGACGATATCTGAAAGAACTTGTAACCTCTTGCGGACGGCAAAGTAACGGATTGACGAATGATAGTAAAAGCACCAATTTTTACGAATTATAATAATGGAACTCCGAAAGGTAAGTATTGTACCCAGTATCAAACCCTGAGTTACAAGATAAATCCAAAAATCTCTGTGTAAAATAAACGAAGCCAGCATGTTCTGGTCTCTAACGAACCTCCATGAGCGACGAGGTCAAGCTCCGTGATACGTCGCGTCCCTTATTTCCGTACCTCACCCGTAGCCTACCTTTATTGATGGGGCTCAATATGTAAGCGACAAGCGTGCTGCTGATGAAACAAAATGGCGGTGCTTTACAAAATGGCGTCGCGTTGAAGAAGAGACGCCACGATTTTGTCGAGATTTTCCAGATGTGAATTATGTGTTATTTAATTCCTATGAAATTCTGTACGTATCCGTCATTTACTCCGTTTACACATTTTTTTCCAACGTTTGAAGATGGCAATGTCTACCTTTCGTAACAGCGAAACACACATCCTGAAACTTAATCATGGCTCAAAGCAAACCTAATTTGAAATTGCGCTATTAAAAGGTGGTTCACAAAGTTACAAATATATCTCTCTATGTTTATCCCAAAAATTTATATAGCCTTGAGATTATGTTTGCATGTCAGTTTTACATGTTTTTCATGACCAGGTTAGGTTTATCAGCAAGTTAAACAAGCATCTACACAGAATGGGGCTTATAGATTCACCTTCAGATTCTGCTGAGTAGCAGAGGAAACGCCCGTACACTTCTGCGAATTTAAAGTGCTCATTCACAGCAGAAGTCGTCATATATACATACGCAGTAACGCATACTTACATTAGAGTTCTCATAACATGGTTCATTAAATCCGTGGGCCTATTAAATGGTTAAGGGTGACAGCTATTATAGATCTATCAGGTCGCGGTACCTATTGGTAAGTAGGTTAACCGGAGTCATGTTGCTTTAAGTCAGTGACCAAGCCCTAGAAACCAAATAATACTACACGTATTTTGCAAAACTGTTTATACGATTTTTTATTTTTATTTTTTATTTTATTTATTAAACAATTACACAGCTTCACAGAGGAACTCCAATACGCTATGTAAGTAATTATACAAATCAAACAAGAATATTAAATTTTCCTCCAACTTAACTTAATCTTACGAATTAGACATTCTCAGAGAAGGTCAGGCATTTTCGTAAACAATCAGACCAGCGGTCAGCAAAAACGTCAAACTGTGGTGAGCGTTGCAGCAGCGTGGTGAGACGTCTGAGGGCGAGCACGAGCGGAGAGTGTTGGTGCGCCGCCGTGCGCGCCGCCGGCACGGCCAGCAGCCGGTGACGACGCGCGCGCACGTAGTTGTTGGGCACGAATAGGCGGAGGGCCCGGCTGACTAATTCGGGACAGTCTGATTGACCACGCAGGAAACGGCACACTGTCGTGAGAGAGTCGAAGGTGCGCCGCGTCTGTAGCGAGTTGAAACACAGTGCTCCCAGAAGATACTTCGTGGGATATAAAAAGGGATAATACCCATACATTTTTTTGTACAGAAATCGGAGAAAAGCCTTTTGGATCTTCTCTAGCAGCAAATTGTAGGTGCCTTCGTGTGGACTCCATACAATAGAGGCCGCCTCTATCTTGCTACGGACGAGTGCTGTATACAATAATTTTATAGCCCTAGGCCTATGAAATTCGCGACAATTACGTATAACGAATCCTAGTCTACGGTAACAATCGGTCGAGAGGGATCTAATATGCTCGTTGAACGTTGATGCTATTCCTAGCCGATTTCGGCTACGGCGACTGCGTCTGATGCCTTCGTTGTTGGCGCTCGTGCGCCCTAATGTGGCTTATATAGCCGATTTTTCTTGAGAATGTACGTGCGCAATGGGCGCACGTCAGGACACCATTCTCATAATGATAATGAATGGTCGCTGGTGGTCGGGCCTTCAATTCATCTCGCTTGGCATCAAGCTCAGAACGCCGGAGTGTCTCAAAGTCAAAAACTTTGTCTCTAACAAGGGACCTCCACTCCTGACGATGGGATGCGAGCTTTTCCCATTGCGCAGGATCAATGTAACACCGTTTCATGTGGCGTTTCAGCACATCTTTGTATCGGAGAAGTTGTCCACCCAGCTTACGCTTGCCCTCCTCAAGCTCGGAATAAAATATGTTCTTCGCCACTCGTTCCTCCGCCATTCGTGACACGTGACCGCACCACCGAAGCTGTCGTCGCATGAGATAGGCTTCAATACCACCAACATTAGCCCTTCGCAGCACTTCAGTGTTTCGCACACGGTCGGACCATTTGATTTTTAGTATTTTCCTAAGACATTTCAGGTGGAAACGGTCCAGCATAAGAATGTGTCGACGGTACGCAGTCCACGTTTCAGCGGAGTAAAGGATGTTAGGCAATACGATCGCCATGTAAATTGATATCTTTGTTGACAATTTCAGGTCATGTGTGCTGAAGACCTTCGCATCCAGTTTGCCGAAAGCTGCGGCAGCAGCACCAATTCGGCTATTAATTTCAGCGTCTAGATCACACTTTGAGGTTATCGTGCTCCCTAGATAACGAAATCTATCAGTTTGCTTCAGCACGGTCTCATCGAGCTTGATATTCAGCATCTGATGACCAAAAATGTCTAGAGACATTACTTCCGTTTTCTTGGCGCTGATTTTTAAACCGAATTTACGGCAAACCTCATGAAGAGCGGACATCTGATGTTGTAGGCCATCAGGGGATTCAGCCACAAAGCACAGATCGTCTGCATACATGATCTCAGAAATCATTGTGCAGGACACTTTTGTGCGGGCCTTAAGTCTGGCCAAATTAAAGACATTGCCATCAATGCGGAAACGGATTCGAACTCCTTCACGGACAATTTGTAATACTTCCCGGACTACGACTGCAAAGTATAAGGCGAAAAGTGTGGGCGCCAGGACGCACCCCTGCTTCACCCCACAGGCAACGGGGAAAAAGCCGGATTGTTCGCCATCGGCTGCGACGCAACACTGCATATCGTCATGCAGGAGTCTCAAAAGTCTCACAAATTTCTCTGTGCATCCGAGTTTTCCCAGTACCATCCACAGGGCTTCTCGAGGCACGCTGTCAAAAGCCTTTTCTAGGTCAACGAAGCAGAAATACAGCTGACGACCCTGTTCCCTGCTCTTTTCTTGAAGTTGACGTACTGAGAAAATAGCTTCACATGTGCCTCGGTCAGGTCGGAAACCAAACTGTGTTTCCGGCAAAAGTTTTTCCGATAATTCCGTAAGGCGGTTCAGAAGAACTCTGGCAAAGACTTTTCCAGGGACCGATAAAAGGGAAATGCCGCGGTAGGAGCCGCAATCAGAACGATCGCCCTTGTTCTTATATAGGGCCCTAATTCGTGACACTTTAAAAGTGTAGGGGACTCGTTCTTCCTCCCACATTCGAACAAAAAGCTCCCATATCCACGAGTGCAGCTCCTCACCACCGTATTTAAGCAGTTCTCCCGGTATAGAGTCTATGCCAACCGCACGCTTATTTGGCTGTTGGTTGATGGCACGACCAACCTCGCCACGTGACAGCGGAGCATCCAGCTCCATGGCAATTGGGAGTTGAGGAATCGAACGGACGTGTTGTAGGTTTGCTAACCGATCGACGTTGAGCAGATCGTTGAAATACTCTGACCAACGGTTCAGCACGTCTTCCTTGCTTTTCAAAAGGGCTTCACCATCTGCTGATCTCAGAGGCACTTTTGCAAGATTAGATGTTCCTATAAGTTTCCGAACCTCAACGTAAAATTCACCAAGCTGGTTCGTGTCGGCAAGCCACTGTATGTGACGAGCTTTGTCCTGCCACCACTTGTCTTTAATTCCTCGAGTAAGTTTCCGCAGCTCCAAATCACTCTTTTTAATGTCATCTACAACACACCCACCTTGTTTTTTCCCGCTGTGTTGGAGGAGACGGCGGTGCTTATCGATTGCTTGCTTTAGGGTTCCATTATTCTCATCGAACCAGTCCTCGTTCACTCGGACTTTTGGACCTAATGTAGTCGAGGCAGAGTCCAAAATGTGAGAAGAAAGAGACCCCCAGTCCGCTTCGATATCACCCGTCCCTACACATGTAGGCGGCAGCGTATTTGCTAAGGCATCGGCATATTTCTTCCGGACCTCAAGACTTTTTAGCCTATCTACGTTTAAACACGCAGGCTTTGATCTCCCAGATCTACAAGGCCGACGAAGGCAGAGACGCACTTTGATGATTACAAGCCGGTGGTCAGTCCAGCAGTGTGCGCCGCGCATTACGCGGGTAATTTGGACTTGAGAAACATCTTTTTGTCTGACGATTGCATAGTCTATCAGATGCCAGTGCTTGGACCTAGGGTGCATCCACGTCGTTTTATATTTAGCGGGAAGTCTGAACATGGTGTTCGTTATCGCTAGGTCAAACTGTGCACATAAACTGAGCAGCAGCTGACCATTGTTGTTCATATTACCAATTCCGTGTCTGCCCAGAACTTTAGGCCAGGCTTCATTGTCCCGCCCGACTCTGGCATTGAAGTCCCCAAGTAAAATAATCTGCTCTCTCGGACGTATGCTCTCGATGCATTGTGTCAACTCCTCGTAAAACTTATCCTTGACGTCATCAGACTTGTCTAGCGTTGGGGCATACACACTGATGACGTTAAGGTAGTTGCTATTTTCCAAATGGAGGCGCAGAGTGGTAACGCGGTCCGATATATGTACAGGACACTCTTGAAGACACTGGACTAGCTGGTTCTTGATTGCAAATCCTACGCCTGACCGTCTCGGTTCTGAGGAGGAGAGCCCTTTCCAAAAGAAAGTGTACCCTCCACCGTGCTCCACGACCTCCCCTTCATCGGCAAGATGTGTTTCGCTGAGTGCAGCCACATCCACGTTATACCGGTGAAGCTCCCGAGCTACAATGGCAGTTTTCCGTTCAGGGCAAGCGTTATCATCGCGATCCAAGAGCGTTCGAACGTTCCACGCGCCAAACGTCATGTCAGGTGTTTTAAAAAAATTTTTCTTGTGACTTGGACCACGAATTGAAAGATGCGGAGGCAGCCGTGGTTACTACCATCCTTAGGGTTTGGGGTGAGCATTTTTTAGGGCACCTTTTCTAGCCCCCTCCCCGGCTGAGCGAGGAAAGCAGTGCCTCCCTAAACAGGGCTGCTTTGTCACTCTAGGTGCTGCCGAATCCACTCCGTCCCCCCTATGCAGAGTGAAAGCGACCACGGCGTAATACAACACCCCCAGAGCCGCCCATGTGCAGGCTTCAGACAAAGCCTGGCTTGCATCAAACCAGACCTCTCTACCTCAGCCTATCGCCACAGGACTTTCGTCACTCGGGATCCATTGTCGGAAGCAGTCAAGTGCGCAGGAGATATTAAGGTGCACAAACGTACGCGCAGACGCAAGTGCACACACCCGTCCTCCCCCTACTGAGCCCAGTGGAACGGAGAACCGCTACGACCAGAGAAGGGGTCAGATGAGGCCGTAAGTAAGATATCGACAGGTTGCCAGCCTATCGCCCAAAGTAGAAACATGAGTTTACGGTCCTTTTCCATTAGTCGCCTTCTACGACATCCATACGGAATAGATGGAATGGAGTGGTACTATTCTGCTCTGCCGGACACCACACGGCGACGACGTTGAACGTTAACTTGGGATCAAATAGAACGCCCAGGTCTTTCACCGAAGTAACACGAGAGATGGGCTCAGTTCCCAAAGTGTATACCGCATGTGTCGGCTCTAGCGCGCGAGTGAAAGACATAACGCAACACTTTGAGTGATTGAAAAGAAGTTTGTTCTTGACACTCCACTGGTGAAGGGCGTCAATATCATTCTGTAGTAATAAACAGTCGTCCGGTTCTTCGAGTGCACGAATTAATTTGAGATCATCGGCATAGAGCAGGCACCCCGAGCTCCCTAGCACCCCCTCCAAGTCATTAACCATAATAATGAAAAGTAGTGGACCCAGTATTGAGCCCTGGCTAACCCCGGAACGCGTGTGATATGGGTTTGATACGAAGGAGCCATAGCGTACATACTGCTGCCGACCGCGCAAATAATCTGCGAAAAGTTTAAGGTATAATTATAGGTATACGATATACTGTTGTAACCGCTGCCCTCTCATCCCGTATCCCAGACGCAATGGCTTACATACAATCTAGATGTCCACCAAGGTTTAGCAAGTCACGGGGTAAAATTGGGATGGAAAATGAACGCACGACTGACGTCTTTCGCACCCCGAGTTATAATGGCAGATCAAATCGTTTAGGTGATTCAACAGATTTTAATTTGAAATGAGACCGTTTGAATTTTGTATTATAATTTCGCTGAGTGTTTTATTAGAGCTGAGAAATTAAAATTATAGCTCAAATGCAAGTTATTGCTTGCGTAGTAGTTGCGCCTTGAAAATCTTGCAAACGTAACAATTTGAATCTTGCAAACGTAAAAAAATATCTGTGTCTACCCTATTATTTTGTAGACTCTAATATTTGTGGTTACTAAAAATTTATTTGCTGTTTGCTTAACTGCTTGCTGTTTGTTTATTTGCTTGTTTGCAAAAATTTTTTTTGCTATTTTGACAAAAATTAATATGCTGACACTTTTTTTAAGGAGGTGACCAGACCTATGAAACTGGACAACATTCTCTATGGGACTAACAACTAAATCGCAAAAAAAAAATTTGGATCGAGTAGGTTTTTTTGTATGGACGAGCTGATTTTTTTTCGCGATTTCGATGTTTGTGCCACATAGAAAGTTGTTCAGTTTGATGGTCTGATCATCCATATTAAGAAGGACCCTGTATATCATAAGCTATAAGTTCTACTGGTTTATTTTCGAATATCTCTTCTACCCCGTCGGGGAATATAATTTTAAGTTATAAACGCGAAAGTATGTCTGTCTGTATGTGCTGAACCAATTCTGATGAAATTGGGCAGGGTTTGAAAATGGACACAGGCATAATATTTCCACCCAGACAACATCGCAGACAAAACCTAGTACGACATATTTAGGAGAAAAATATTATTGCTTTCCCTTATTTACCCATGTTTTGCGAAGCTTTTAGTTGATTCTCGGGGTTTAAGCCCTTACAAGTTGAACCCTAAACCTTATTCTAACCGTCCACGTCCTATCACAATAATGTAGACCCTGACAAGGGTCCGAGACCGTTTAACGATCACAAGGAAAAATTGTGTTGAGAGGTTGAGAGGTACTGACGTGACGTAAGGTAGTAGAAGATTTCATTCAAAGTCAATTTCAACTGACTGCTTAGTAGTATAACTAAAATAAAACCGGCGTGTTCATATTAACATACAAAAATGATTTGTTTTCTCCGGGACCTTTAGTGCGAGACCCACTCACACTTGGCTGTTTTTATTATTTGTTGTTATACTGTACAGTTTGCTCTATAATCACACCAAATTTGATGCTTGTATCTATTATAGTTTTTACAATAGATCGCGAAGAAAAAACGTTGTACTGTGCTTGAAGTAAGTTTTTGGGCTTGACTTAACTGTTTTGTTTTTTAATTTTGTATATTTCTCGATTTTCACTTGTGATATCAGTCATACACGCTAGGGGTTACATCGATACGAAGCATAATTATGTTTTAAACGTCGACAATTTTCCGTCAACTTTTGAAGAGTTCTTTTCTCGTTCTTTTCTCTTTATAATATTAGTATAGATTAAATTAGTTTGTCGTTATAGTAGCACGGTGAATTTCTGAGACGAAATCATAAAATATTCAGCCCACTTTACTGTAACTTCTACAAAGTCGGGCTTCAAGATTTTTTATCTAAGTTTTATGAAAGTCTCTATGACACTAGCAAATTGAAAACAAAAACAATTTCTTCGTTATTTTATGATACTTTGTCTGTAATGACTCGACTCAACTCGACATCCTTTGTACTATTAAACGTTTATTTCTAAAGTTAGGCCACAGTATAAGAAAGAGTATCTCGTACGTTAGGCCATCTGGTTTATGTTATTTCTATTATAAGAAAACTAACTTTAATGAATACTGTTTGTATCCTAATTTTTTTTTAGTAAGGCTCCTATTCTTTAAGGTGTTCGGCTTTTCAAGGGGATGATCAAACCATCAATTTGAATAGAGTAGATCTTGGGTGGAGTAGATTTACAGATTTTGAAACTACCCAGAGTAGTAGGTACAGGTTTTGAGAGTTACGCGGTTATACCCAGAGTAGATTAACAAAGTCATTTTGAAATAAACCAGAGTAGATTTACAGGTTTTGAAATAGCCCAGAGTAGGTTTACAGGTTTTGAAACAACCCAGAGTAGACTTACATGTTTTGAAACAACCCAGAGTAGTTTAACACATTTTGAAACAACCCAGAGTAGATTTATAGGTTTTGAAACAACGCAGAGTAGATTTACAGGTTTTGAAACAGCCCAGAGTAGATTTACAGATTTGGAAATAACCCAAAGTAGATTTACAGATTTTGAAACTACCCAGAGTAGTACAGATTTTGAGAGTTACGCGGTTATACCCAGAGTAGATTAACAAAGTCATTTTGAAATAAACCAGAGTAGATTTACAGGTTTTGAAATAGCCCAGAGTAGGTTTACAGGTTTTGAAACCGCCCAGAGGTTTTGAAACAACCCAGAGTAGATTTACAGGTTATGGAACACTTTCGCTGTTAGTCCAAAGTTACTCAGTTTGATGTTCTCATCATCGCTTAAAAAAACCATCAACATAATTATTAAAAAGTAAGCTGAAAAATTTTTCATTTTTGAAATCAACTACCAAATCCATAAAGTGTCGCCTTAGGGCTCTTACAGACGAGCGACACTTTGCTGTCGCGGTGGGTCGCAGAGCGTCGCGCTTATACATTTTACGGTCGCGCGACCGTAAGGGCTCTTACAGACGAGCGACACTGTGCTGTCGCCGTGGGTCGCAGAGCGTCGCGCTCATACAGTGTCGCTCGTCTGTAAGCGCTCTAAAATGTATGAGCGCGACGCTCTGCGACCCACGGCGACCGCAAAGTGTCGTCTGTAAGAGCCCTTACCATTGATTATGGACAACAACATAATTATTTTTTCGGTTTCGATGCTAGCTCTATTTTTAACGTACTTGAGTTTGGTGGTAGGTACCTACCATGTAACGCATAAGTACATCTTCATAGTCTGTATTTTTAACCGACTTCAAAAAAGGAGGAGGTTCTGTTCATCAGAAAGTTTTTATTAATGTATGTTTTTTTACGTATTTTCATCGATTGCGGCTGCCAATTCATAAAGTCAACAAAAGCATCAAAATATGTAAAACAAAAACATATTTTACTTTCAACTAAAAGTTGTTGATAACAATAAGTGGGTACTTGAAACAATACAGCATTAACCCTTCAGATTACCCTTTTAAAAGTACATTGACCCTATAAAGTCTCTGCCAGACAAGTCTAACGATAAAAAAACCGCCATCGCTTTACATCGACGCAGTGTATAATTAAAAGTGATACTACAACAATGCACGGCTTAAAATATATTTAGTAGGAATATATCTACTGTTAGGATAGATAGTTGCATTACTTTAAATGGGTGATTGTACTCATAATACTAGACTATGCAAAAGAAATAAAACCGGTCAAGTGCGAGTCGGGCTACTCGCGTACCGAGGGTTCCGTACCACACCACCACAGAACATATTATTATTAATTTTGAAAAAAAAAACCTTTTTAGTCCGGGACATTTAGCGCGAGACCGACTCACACTTGGCCGGTTTTTAGTATTTGTTGTTATTTTGTAGAGCTTGTTCTATAATCGCACTAAGTTTGACGCTTGTATGTATTACCGTTTTTACGATAGAGCGTGAAGAAAAAACGTTGATAAAAACTAGTTTCTTATTGAGAACCTCCCATTAATTTTTAACTTTTTCAATTTTTTATTATTTGTTAACAAATCCGCCGTAATAACACTTATAACGCATAATCTGAGGAAATTTCAAGTATCTAGCTATTACGGTTAAAAAATTACAGCCCTAAATAGGTAGGGCAGATGGACGGACAACGAAGGCTTAGTAATAGGGTCCCGTTTTCACTCTTTGGGTACGGAACCCTAAAAAAAGGAAAATGGCAAAAAAAACGCAAATAAAACGTTCGACCAGCTGTCAAGTATAAAAATTTACTGTTTCTCACAAAACTGTAGTTCCGACTCTAATCCAATGTAGGTGTGGAACAGTATTAAGTAATTTATTTTATTTCATTGTTGGCACCATAGCGAAACCTATTCAGTTTGATGGTCTAAATCTAAACCACCCCATTAAATATTACTAGGCTCTTTTGTTCCACCCTGTATAATTATGTCGCAAAAATAATTATGCTCGTTATTGATAAGACATAACGATGTTTATTACGATGTAGGTAGGAGTATATACGTAAAAAACCTTTTCTCAAACATGCTTGGAAATGTGAGCATTATTTTGACAACCTTCTTCGAGATAAACCGAAATTGCAGTACTGGCCAAATACATGCGCGCAGCGGCCGGCAATGTTGTATGAAAATCCATATCTGTCGTGTTTAGCGGCCAAATAAATTACATACTAAACTCATATCTGTCGTGTAATTTAAAAATGGAACGATCTTTTACTCCGAAACATGGCGACCAAGGAGGTAACTCATCAAAGGTTTTAGTTAAATTTCGAACTGGGTTGCAAATAGAAAGCTGTTTATTGAAAAACAAAACAAATTGTTATTCGTTGTTCGTCATTGATTTTGAAAAGAGTTTTAATTTCCGCGAATTATTTGAGAAAATTTATTGTTTTCATTTCCGCGCATTATTTGAGAAAAGTACTATACAAGCCTTGGCCTCAACTAGGCATTGATGGACTTTCGTATGTGTGCCTCGGCTTCAGCCTCGGCCCACATTTACACGTTCGTCCATCAATGCCTCTGTTGCTGGCCTCTGCAGTAATGTACTATTTATCAAATCGCAGCAACGTTTTAACCTCTTGTCTGTCACTACCCTAAGCATGTCGGTGTTTTAACTTATCCATTCAGACAGTAAATTGAGTTCATTAACAACTCAAGTGGTAAGCGTGATGTTATGGGTTAATTAAGCTTGTTATTAGGTGTTTAATTTATTTGACGAGCCAAGGATGAAACAAAGGATTTGATTAGATTTTCAAGTTAACTTAAGACTAAAGACCTGAGTAAATCTCTTTTAAGTCTGTTGTCTCAATTTGCATTTAAACTGTGATGTTTCGAGATTGATTTATTGAGGACATAGTTTAAGCGTAGGGAATGGTGGGAGGCCTTTGCCCAACAGTGGGACATAGCGATGACGGCTGATATAATATAATAATTGTAAATTTTTTTATTTTTCTTTTCCGTTTTTTTCGCTATTTGCGAATTAAATACAATACTCTTAATTACAAACCAAAAAAGATAATTTCAAATATTACTGATTTTAAACATGTTACAGCCATGACACATGACATGCCATGCATTGCCATGGGACATGTTAATTGGATAACACAATTCCCCGGTTTGGAAGAGTGCGGGTTCAAGTCCCGCCCGATACTTAATTTTTCAATCTTTAATTTGATTCTTTTTATTTTAATTTTAACTGAAGCTTATAATCTTTTTTCTAATCGGTTTTCATTTTTTGTTTTGAATATGTTTTTGTCGTAATATTATTGAAAAACAAATGTTATTTAAGCATTGAGCTTAAAAAATAATTAGTATTTTTCTTTTAAATTAATATTTAATAAAAAAGTTACTTCCGAAAAAACTCAACAGATGGCATATTCATCGGTCCATATGGAAGTGTACGAAATCATGTCAAGACTGTGCCTGTTTTTTTTTAATGCCTAGGGATCGAGCCCATATTAGCCAAGTCAGACGTAAAATGTTTCTAATAGTCAATTAAAATGATTCGTAAATCAATTATGAAATATACTAGGTATCTTTTTGACCATCTCATCCCTCTTTATTATTTAGAAAGAGACAAATTGGCGAGTTGACTGCATCCAATTTATTTTAGTTTTATCTTGTCAGTACAAAATAGTTTGTAAAATAATGCTATACTTACATTTTCAGTAATTCTGTACCTTGAATACTATTTTTAATAAAAGGATAAACTATAATAAAACCGGTCAAGTGCGAGTCGGGCTACTCGCGCACCGAGGGTTCCGTACCCACCACCACAGAACACAACATTATTAACTTAGAAAAAAAAACTTTTTTTGTCCGGGACCTTCAGCGCGAGACCAACTCACACTTGGCCAGTTTTTAGTATTTGTTCTTATTCTGTAGAGTTTGCTCTATAATCACACTAAGTTTAACGCTAATTATAATTATAACACTTTATTGTACACACAAGCAGATTGATACAGACAATAGAAAAGACATGTACAAAGGGCGAGCTTATCTCTTAAGAGATCTCTTCCAGCAGACCCGCAACAGTGAAAAGTATTAAAAGAGAGAGGCAGACATAATGTGTACATACAATTAGTAACTAATAAAATAATATGGAGCAAAAAACGGAACAAAAACAAAATGATAATAAAAGAAAATATTAACTTACAATATCAATTGAATTAATAAAAATAAAAATACATAAAATACCTATACAAATAAAATATATATTATATACCTATAATAAAATACTAAATACATATTACTATACCTACTAGCTCATTGAATGGAAAGATAGTGGTTTTTTACTTGCTTTTTAAAAGAAGATATGGTACGAGAATCACGAATTTGGGCGGGGAGTGAGTTCCACAACCGGGCCGCATGAACTGTGAAGGAGTAAGAGTAGAAATCTGTAGAGTGAGGCGGGATTCTGAGTTGGGTACGGATGTGGGATCGGCAAGGTTGGTCAGGTGGGCGGGAGAAAGAAAACCGTTCACGGAGGTAATTAGGAGAGGAGGGATTGTGGAGGATTTTAAAGAGGAGGCAGAGGATATGGAGATTTCTGCGTTCGCGGACTCGGAGCCATTTCAGCTGCACCCTAAAATGAGACACACGGTCATATTTCCGCAAACCGAAAATGAACCGAATGCCCAGGTTTTGTAATCTCTCTAACTTATTGTTTAATTCTTCAGTAGCATCTAGACAGCAAACATCGGCGTAATCAATAATGGGAAGGATGAGGGATTGGGCTAGGGAAATTTTGGTTTTGAATGGAAGGAAATTTTGAAGGCGTTTAAGAGAATGGAACGAAAAGTGTACTTTTTTACTCAGCTGGTTCATGTGTTCTGTCCAGGACAGGTTGGAGTTAAATATGACACCGAGATTTTTGGCGGATTTACTGTAGGGAATTATTATGTTGTTATAAATAACCGGAATAAGAGTTGAATCAATGCGGCTTCGCATGTATCTACTTCCGACTACTAGACACTGTGACTTGGTGGGATTGACCATCAGTCCATAGGACTGAGCCCAAGTGTAAATACGCTCTAAGTCTTTATTAATGGCGCCAATAGCGTCATTGACGTCATTAGGTTTGAAAAATCGGTAAAGTTGTAGATCATCGGCGTAAAGATGAAAGTTTGAAGAAATTACAGCAGTAATGGTGTTTATAAAAACAGAAAAGAGAAGAGGAGATAGAACACCGCCTTGAGGCACACCTGCAGTGAGGTCACACCATTCAGACGAGATCCCGTCAGAACGGATACACTGCGAGCGTCCTCTGAGATAAGAATTAAACCAAGAGATGACTGACGGAGAGATATTTAGAGAGCGAAAAATACCCAGGAGGACATCAAAGTCAACAGAGTTGAAAGCACTGCTGAAGTCGAGAAGTATGAGAATAGTTAGCATTTTGTTCTCCATAGCCAGTCGAATATCGTCGGAAACTTTCAAAAGAGCCGACACAGTGCTGTGTCCTTGGCGAAAACCGGATTGAAAAGAATTTAATAAATTGTTGGAATGGAGGTAAGAAGACAGTTGTTTGTGAACTATTAGCTCTAGTACTTTAGATAGGAAAGGGAGAATAGAAATAGGACGGAATTGAGAGAAGGTAGTGGGATTACTAGATTTCGGCAGAGGAATAACTAGGGCTAGTTTCCAAGCCGAGGGAAAGGAACTGGAGAGTAGAGAGTAATTGAAGATGTGTGTAAGGATAGGAAGAATTTCCGGAAGGATAAGGGAGATCATTCGGGAGGAAACAGTGTCGTGGCCTTCAGCTGTAGAGGATATAGAGATTATGTGCTTCCTAACGTCAGACTCAGATATTGGGGAGAATTTCAAAGGTGGACACTCCGGCATTGGTAATTTAGAAAGTTCAAGAAGTGTATTCGATTTCGTAGCATGATCAATAGAGATGGGAGGAGAAGAGAAGTGTTTGTTGAGAGCGGAAAGATCAACAGTGACGGGGGTGCTATCAGAGGATTTACCAATGCCGAGAGTTTTGAGAAACCGCCATACCTGTGCCGGATCTGAGTCGCTTACAGAGTCATGAATATGACGTCGCTTAGAATCCCTGCACATTCGGTTGCAACGATTGCGAAGGAACTTAAACCGAGCGAGATTGGCATCAGAAGGACACCGTGAATATTTTCTTTTAGATCTATTCCGCAACGCCATTGCATCTTTAATATCCTGAGTAAGCCATGGAGCCGGCACATGTTTTACCTTAACCCTTTTAACTGGGGCGTGGGTATCAAACAGGTGAAGGACAAGAGAATTAAATAAGGAAATTTTACTGTCTATGCAGTCGGCACTAAGTACAGAACCCCAATCGGCGCTAACGGCATCAAAGCGCAGAGCCACTTCATCAATATTTTTGAAACTACGAAGGAAACGGTAAGTAGGCTTGCGCTTTGGGGGACGCACTCTGTACGACAGATAAACAAGGTCATGGTACGAAAAACAGGCCGGCAGTTGCCCATGGGTTGAGACATTGTGGGGAGATGAAACTATCATAAGATCTAGAAGAGAAGGAGTTTTGTTGGGAAAGTGGTGTGTAGTGGAAAGAGGCAACACGTGAAGGTTGAGAGAGGACAATAGTGATAACAGCTTATGTGTACGGGAGTCGTTCTTAACTAGGCAGGTATTAAAGTCGCCAAGAAGGAGAACATGTTCATAGAGGGGACAAGAGTGATTTAATAAGGTTTCTAGGGTAGAAAAATAATCAATATGCAAAGAAGGGCTGTAAAAGACAGCTAAGAGAATTTTGTTGTGGCGTAGAGTAATTTCCAGGAAGAGGTGTTCAGCTGACGCAGAATAGGGGGAGGGAGATACACTGGTAACTGTATGTGGAATATCAGATCTAAGATATATAGCTACACCGCCACACCCCACGCCGGTACGGTCATTTCTGATGAGTTTGAAGCCGGGAAGCACATATTGGGTAGATGAGAGAGAGGGCTTAAGGAAAGACTCTGAAACCAAAATGGCGTCAACACAAGAACTGCTGAAAGAAGCTAGTAGGTCAGAATAGTGGCCAGGGATACTTTGGGCATTAATGTGGACGATATTAAAATTGTTAGGAAATGAGGAGAAAGCAGAGGAGAGTTGGTCATTCAGGGAATCCGTTGTGGAAACATCACTATCCGCACTAATAAAACGCTTGTATGTATTACCGTTTTTACGATAGAGCGTGAATAAAAAACGTTAATAACAACTAGTTTCTTGTTGAGAACCCCCCTTAATTTTTAACTTTTTGACATTTTTATTATTTGTTAACAAATCCGCCAAAATAACGCATAATCTGAGAAAATTTCAACTATCTAGCTATTACGGTTCAAAAGTTACAGCCCTAAATAGGTAGGACAGACGGACGGACGGACGGACAGACGGACAGACGGACGGACGGATGGACGGACGGACGGACAACGCAGGCTTAGTAATAGGGTCCCGTTTTCACCCTTTGGGTACGGAACCCTAAAAAGTATCGAAGCGACGAATAAAAACAATGATGTCACTATGCATGATTTAGTACAATTTTTCATACAAAACTCGTGTTTTGAAGTTTGATAAAGAGTGGCTGATTTGACTAGTTGGAAACTCGCGGATTATTTGCGAAGACTGTGGTGCCATCCATTAGAAAAACACTGGAAAAAAGCTCGTAAAAGCAAAATAATATGTCAAGAGAATCTGAAGGCCGGAATTAATTAATGGATTCCTATTGACACCGATTAAATAATCGAGAGTGCCTCTGAATTTAGCTTCGGCCTGTCTGTAGAGATTGTCGTTCAGAAGAAGCTATAAAGTTACGAAGATAATGCTACAGACTCAAAAGATTCGGTTATAAAAAATGTTATAGCTATGTCGTACTGCTTAGAGGAAAGTAATGCTCCAGAGTGGTGGGTTTATGGCCCAATACAATTTAAAATTGTATTTAAGTGTTTAGGGAAGACCTTTGCCCAGCAGTGGGGAACAGGTTAATAAAAAAAATATGTATTTAAGGATAGAAATTTCTTTCTATCTTCTTTAAATAACAATGGATTTTTTTGTTTAGTAATAAACTAATATTGTAAAGATATTTTTTTTTTATCGGGCCTAGGCTCCACCCCTCTAACTCTTACCAAAATGGCGAATAGTATTGTACAATGATTATTTCATTAGATTTTCTTTTCCATATCATCTGAACAAGGTTCAACTTATTTCGTCCCTGGAATATAAATGAAGACACAATTCGTGACATCGATTCTCAAATCAACTAAAAATTCGCACCAATAAGTTTTACAGCGGAGGTCCATCGAGAATATGAGCTTCGAACCTATGGGGTACAATCGCATTCACACCATAGCTTCGCTTTCCAAAAAGCTGGAAAACCAGCTTCTTCATCCCGGACTATAAATTGATACGCAATTTAGCTCCAAAATTAATTCATCTTTACACCGAGTTCTAATGAATATAAAGTGACAGTTAATAAGTTTAAAATATTCATAATTAACTTCACGTTTAGACGTGCCGGGATTTGAGGCTTTTTCGGTCTTCGACCTGGGAAATAAGATCGATTTTTATTTGAACGGTTTTTAATTTTAGTCGGGACTCGGATAGAGGCCATCTTTTTCGCTATAGGTGAAGACAATAGAAAGTAATTAAATAGGGCATAACATGCTCTACAGCTAAACAACAAATAAAAATCGGCCAAGTGCGAGTCAGACTCGCGCACCAAGAGATCATATTAACAAAAAAAAAAATTTTTCTTCGAAATCCATAAAGTAGGCTCGACACACAATCATTTTTATTAATTGTTTTTTAACTATAGAGTATGCTATGCTCTATAATAACTATTTGTATTGTCGTTTTTAAGAGAGAGCAAATACAAAAAAGTTGGAAAAACACTTTTCTTGTATGTGCATCCCCCTTAACTTATATTTTTTGTATTTTTATTCTTCTTATCGTGTGGGCAGAGCCCTGGTGTCAGAGTTTTTTCAGACCGCCGTATTTACCGGCCGCCGGCCGTATTTTTATATATTTGTTAGTAAATCCATAATAATAACACATAATTATTGCACTTTCTACCTGTTACGGTTCAAAAGATACGTAATAGGGTCCCATTTTGGCTAGTCCTAAAAAGTAAACTGCATATTAGTTTTTAAGTCAGCTAAAACATTTTTTAATCTCCATCAAGCACATCTGTGCAGTTTCAGAAGGCTCTTCCATTAAAATTATAAACACAAATTAAAAACAGCTTTGTTCACAAAGTTACTTTGCCGTCCGTTGGTCAACATGTCACCACAATATCAAAACGTGATGGATCTTGTTTACTTATAAACAAAGGACATTATCCGTTGAAGAGTGATGACAGGCAAACTTTTTGAAAAGAAAATTTTATTTTGCACTTTCGTTGCGACATAAATTTTTGTTTTTTTTTGTTTTTAACTTAAAATGTAAAATCTGTAGAATGACAAAGCCATTATCTAAATGTTTGTTTGACCCAGCCATTTAATGCAACGTAATAGACTACATTTTTCAGATACAAAAGTTCTTATAAGAAAAAATCATTACATCTTGAGATCTTTAATGCTAAAAGTAAAGTCTTGCTACAATTTAAAGGTATACAAGGTGAAATTGATATCATTAGCATCCTTTTAAACTAAGAGTCTACCCATCAAACTGAACAACTTTTACTATGGGACCAGATCGGAGCAAAAACAATGTTGCTGTTGCATACATTTGAGTCGAGTAGACATTGCAGTTTAGTATGGAACAGCTGATTTTTTTTGCTCCGTTCGGTTTTTATAATGGATGAGTTTAAAAGAATGCTAATGATATCAATTTCACCCTGAAGTTTGTAGTTAGTAGATAAATTTCTGGTCACCCCTATATCTGTTTTTTCATACAAAACTTGCAGTACCTATTTCCTACTAACCTTGCAGTTACAAGACTGAAATGTATGGACCAGTTAAATTTTTATTTTCTATTTTGCCTCCACGGTGAAACTTTTAAACCTTTCACTAGGTTTCATTAGGTTGGACTTGATTGAACGTAAAAAAGACAAACTTTGCCTACGTTATTAATATATTAAGTTTCCTCTAGTTTCTATAAAATGCTGTTTTCTCAGGCCTGCGTAAAAATCGTCTAGCATGGATAGCAACGCAATTTTATCATCAGAATTTATATAAAAGTGAAGTGAGACGGAAAATTGTCTGAAGGTCTAAAGTCGCCGTGAGATCAAAAGATCAAGAAATTATGATAAGACTAGTGTTGTCCCTCGATAGCCAAATAATCGATGGTCTGTTGAGAATAGTCCAGGTATTACTACTGATACTTTCGGTAGTCATCATCATCTCAGCCGACAGTGGTCTACTGCTGGACATAAGACTTCCCCCAAGTATCACCCCTTCTTGGTTGACACCGCCCCAAGCGCCTTTCTGAATCTTTCATAATGCGCAGAAGTGGAATGCCTGCGTCAGTATTTCCGAGCGCTTACAACCCGAATTCCTTTAAAGTACGAGTGAATAGGCTTCTTCTGGGTAAGCTCGCTACATCTTTGACACCATCTTTGTCCTGAGGACTGGATTGAGGTGAAGAGCAAACACATCCGTAATAAATAAATAAAAATCTCCACAATGACACCGATCCTGCGCTGCCATCATCCAACGGGTTCCCGCCGCCTTCATCAGGTCGTCGGTCCACCTACCTTAATACTTTCGGTAGTATCTATTCTATAGTATTAATTTTCAAATATTTTTATTTCTCTAAAAGTATACAATAATTTAATGACATCTTAAAGATAAAAAAGGTCGTCGGATGCGTCCTCGCAAATAAATAAAATAATATTTTCAAATAAATTAATTTAGGTATTTAAAATAAAAATAAGACCTTTTGTTGCTGTTCGATAGGTATATTTAGTCGACTATCGATAGTCTGTCAATACATGGTCAATACTGTCAAGAAATTAAAATAATAACTATAGTAATGAGTCACGTTGCAGGGACTGACCCGAGTACACGTCTCGCGTGGTTTCGCGCGTCGCGTTTTTGCCTGCCACGAGGCTCCGCAATCCTCAGTCTCTTCTTGTTCTTGTCCAAAAACAATCCCTGAGATTGGGATAGATTCTCCCATTAAATACTTGACACTGGCGGAAATGCAGTGCTAACGCACAAGCAAGAGTCCATTTAATTATAAATTAAAAAAAAAACTATAGTAATGACAAAACATCGGATTATAAATGCATTTGCATGTTTGCATATACAAACGCATATAACGCGATATAAAGGGTGTAATGTAAGTGACAGCCTAGCAAATACTGAAACTGTAAACTCAGACTATCAAACTGAACATCTTTCACTATGGAACTTACCTCAGGAAACGCGAAAAAAAATCAGCTGTCCCATACAAAACTGGTTTACCTACCCGACTAAAATGTATGGGACAGCTGATTTTTTTCGCTTTTCCTGAGGTAGGCTCCATAGTGAAAGTTGTTCAGTTTGATGGTCTGAGTTCACCGCTTTAGTATTTGCTAGGCTTTCACTTACACCCTGTATATACAGGGTGTCCCAAAAACCAACGTCAAGCCGAAAACGGTTGATAGGCCAGGTGGTGACAGTTATCAGAAAAAAAAAATCTAAGATTAGTACTTTCCATAAAAAAAAATTTTTTTTTAATTTACACCCTGTGTTGATCTTTTAAGAACTATGACTACAAATCTTTACTTTTCAATTTTTTTTGTGTGTGGTGTAACCCTGAATAACCCTTCTGTCATCTACAGTCTGAAATTAAAACACAACTGCCTCAGTTTTAAAGAAAATATCACTTTTTGCCCCACCATGCACTAAAAATTATTACATCGCCCAACTTTAACTAACTGTACTGAAAAAAAATGTACTGTGCTATTTCGGCAAGTGACTTTAAAAGATGGTGTATTTAGTCAGGATTCTAAAAAGGTATAATACTAGCTAGATTATTTATTAACTAAGAACACATAATTTTTTTTTCAAAAGAGCCCCGATTTTAAGCTAATTCTTTTTACATCGTTAAAATGGTTCTAATGCACGTAGGTCACTATCCATCTCATTCAAACTTGTACCTGGCAATTAGGACTTAGAGAAAGCCTAACGTGCATTAGAACCATTTTAACTATGTAAAAAGAATTAGCTTAAAATCGGGTCGCTTTTGAAAAAAAAATTATGTGTTCTTAGTTAATAAACAATCTAGCTAGTATTATACCTTTTTAGAATCCTGACTAAATACACCATCTTTTAAAGTCACTTGCCGAAATAGCACAGTACATTTTTTTTTCGGTACAGTTAGTTAAAGTTGGGCGATGTAATAATTGTTAGTGTATGGTGGGGCAAAAAGTGATATTTTCTTTAAAACCGAGGCAGTTGTGTTTTAATTTCAGACTGTAGATGACAGAAGGGTTATTCAGGGTTACACCACACACAAACAAAAATTGAAAAGTAAAGATTTGTAGTCATAGTACTTAAAAGATCATCACAGGGTGTAAATTTAAAAAAAAAAAATTTTTATGGAAAGTACTAATCTTAGATTTTCTTTTTTTTTCTGATAACTGTCACAACCTGGCCTATCAACCGTTTTCGGCTTGACGTTGGTTTTTGGGATACCCTGTATAGCGTTATTGCATAATTTTGTACTTTTTTGCCGATCGTGCTTATTTCGGCAGCGAGGTTTGTATGCGTGTAACATTGGGGCAAACTTCCTCTGTTCAAGTCCATGGAGATGCTAGAAAAAAGGTTATTATCTGTAAAACCCTAGTAAAACAACGGAATATGTAAGAGTTTGTAAATCCGACAAAAGTGGTCATATTTCGCGGTTTTAACAATAATAACTACAAGCATAAAACATAATTATCCGTAATGTTCCGATAAATTGAAAGCCAATCTGGACATTCTAGTTTGTTTGGAAATGTTGTTTAAATTGTTTAGAAATAAAAAAACACAATAGGCTCGGTACCCTCTCAAGGCAGTCGGTTTAAAATTACGGAGAGCCTTGCTTCAAGTGGCCTTGAAAAACCTTTGTGTGGAGCGTGAAAAGTGTCTGTCCATTGTGTCCGCCACTTGTGTCCAGAACAGCTGCCTTATTTGAAGCATAGAGTCTATTTTTAAATAAAAATTTATTAATGTTGGGTGGGACCCAAACCTATATAGACTGATAGACTGATAGACACTCCCACAAACTACTTGACACATGGGCGAAATGCAGTGCTAACGCACGCAAAAGTCCATTATTTATAAATAGAAACTAGAGATGTAAAAAAATAAAATCGGTCAAGTGCGAGTCGGGCTACTCGCGCACCAAGGGTTCCGTACCACTCCACCAAAACATATTATTAACGAACAAAAATTTTTTTTTCCCTGGGGCCTTTAGAACGAGACCAACTCAGACTTGGCCGGTTTTTATTATTTCTTGTTATACTGTAGAGTTTGCTCTATAATCACACCAAGTTTGACGCTTGTATGTATTACCTGTTATGTTGTAGAGTTTCTGGCCGCATCTTCTCTACAGCGACAACACGTTCCGACGCGGTGGTAGCTTCAAAAAAAGATTTGACGTTTAATAAGTGTGCTTCAAGCTCCTATATTGAATAAATTATTTTTGTCTTTGACTTTGACTTTGACCGTTTTTACCATAGAGCGAGAAGAAAAAACATTAATAAAAACTAGTTCCTTGTATGAGGACCGCCCTTAATTTTTAATTTTTTGACATTTTTATTACCTATTTGTTAGCAAATCCGCCGTAATAAAGCACATTCTGTGAAAATTTCAACTATCTAGCTCTTACGGTTCAAAAGTTTCAGCTCTAAATACGTAGGACAGACGGACGGACGGACGGACGGACAACGTTGGCTTAGTAAGAGGGTTCCGTTTTCACCCTTTGGGTACGGAACCCTAAAAATGATGATAATGATTTTGTTGATGATAAATGTTGTTTATTCTGTTGGAAACGAACATATTACCTATACTATAGGTATAGAATGCTCTGCGTATTTCAGGTAGATACCTATTTCTTTTTAGTTCGCTCTACGAGAATCAACCATGACTGTCCATGGTTATTCATGATAAGTGGCAGTAAGAAATATATCATTAAAAATAACATTTCACAAACCAACTGGATGGTTATGTATAATTCATAGTACTGCCCACCTGGCACGTTTATCGATTGACGATAACTTTGCGTGGTGATTTGAACTGCTGTTTCAATGTCACTTAGAATTGAGTTAGAATCGAAACAAATAGGTATGGTACTTAACTTCGGCGCTGACATCGAGCCTAAGGCTCAAACTGCGGCCAAAAAGCTGGGCATCTTAAACAAGGTGAAGCGGTACTTCACTCCTAGACAGCTCTTAATGTTGTATAAAACTCAGGTCCGATCTCGTATGGAGTATTGCTGCCACCTTGGCTCAGCCAAGTATCAACTAACCACACTCGACTGGGTTAAGCGCAGAACCAGGGGGCTCATTGGCGACAGTAAGCAGGTGGAGACCAAGCTTCATAGTCAAAGGCCACCGCCGCAGAGTAGCTTGTCGGTCTTCTACAGATTGTACTTCGGTGAGTGTGCCCAAGAGCTACGTGAGCTCATCCCGCCTTCCCCTTTCTACTATTGGACTTCCAGACGCAACGCGGGATATCACCCCTTCTTGGTTGACATCCTACATATCCGCACCAAGCGCCTTTCTGTTTTCTTTTGTAATGCGCACAGTCAAGGAGTGGAATGCCCTGCCTCCGTCAGTATTTCCGAACGCTTACAACACGAATTCCTTTAAAATACGAGTGAATAGGCTTCTTCTGGATAAGCTCGCTACATCTTCGACCCTATCTTTGTTCTGAGGACTGGATTAAGGTCAATAGTAAACCCATTTTTTATTAAAAAAATAGAAGTTACAAAGATAGTTATGCTAAATATCATCATCATGACCTATACAGGGTCAAACTTGATATGCTGACGGCTTCATTAGACCATCAAACTGAACAACTTTCTTTACGGCAACGAAATCAAAATCGCGAAAAAAAATCGACTGTCCCATACTTTTGGGTCGCGTAGGATTTCAGTTTTGAATGAAACAGCAGATTTTTTCTCATTAGTGTTTTTCGCAGCAATAATCACTAGTCATTTCGAAAAATGATTTTTCAAAAAACAATTTACATAATTTGCAGTAAGTATATTTGTAGAACAATTCCACATTCATCCCAGGTTCACGTCTTGGTGAGAAATATAAAATCTCGTAAGGTGTAATGTTATGATTCGGGCAAACTATCTCTCGACGTGAAAAATGTTCTTACAGATCTACACACCGACATTGCGTTCGTATTACAAAAAAGTCCCAACCGAAGTGCCAGAATTTTCGTTCTGTAGGACAGTGAAGATTGTATGTTAGATTCCTTTAAGGCTCTCAATCATAACTGATAATCTTGAAAACTGCAGAATAGATTTTCATGAAGGAAAGCAAAGAAACACACTCTCAATAGCGAAAAATTTTTTTTATAGAAACATTTGCCTGAAGTGCTATTTTTTAAAATCATACGAGCGACTTCGCAGTAGAAAATGTCAAAATTACTATGGAGATTATTCATCTTTCTACTGCCAATTCGCTCGTATGATTTTCAAAAATCGCACTTCAGGCAAATAATTCCATAAAAATAATTTTTCGTTCTTTTTCTGACCAGGAGAATAATTCAAAATAAATATTTTTTCTTTCTTTCTTTCCTTCCTTCAATTCCGCTCGTCAATCTTAGTTTGCGCAGAGCAGACAAAACTTGAAGCTATTTAGTAATCAAAGGGTGCAAAGTCGGATAGCAGCGAAAAGGGCGCGAAAACAATTAGCCTATAGATGCAAAGGGATTGAAGGTGGCACATCCTGATTGGTCAATATAATTTTGCACGCTTTTAAAAATTTTCGACTGCGCAGGTACATCGGGGGAATTTATAAATCTGGTACCTACACGTAGGTGCCTCCTGCCTGGAGTAGGTGATCTCGGTACTTAAGGCCCAGTGACGAAAGCCTGACGTGATGCGCATAGATTGTCCCCTAACGCGATTGTTCGAAACTTTGTTTTTGTGTGATTTTCTCCTGTGGTAAAAGGTTTACCGTATAATCTCTACTAAGGATTGTGGGCCTCTCCCGTACCTGGAACTGGAGAGCAGGTCTACAGACTTCAAGGCCTTCAAGCTCCGAGTCCCCGTCGCTCACCTGAAGACGTTCCTGCTCTCCGAAGTGTGGTCTACTGGAGTCGTGTTTAGTTTAGACGCTTCAGGGAAGCGAGGACAATAAACCCTAGGGAGTGTTAAATGTTAAGTGTTGAGATAATTAAGTTATATTTTTATGTATTTTAGGTTAAGGTATTTATATTATAATATGGGCCCGTGATAATTTTACATTGTACTGTTGCCTGATTCAAATAAAAATAAGAATATAATAGTTTTCCATTCTAACCACCACTGTGTCACACCCACTTAAGATTCAGTTCACAAAGCCGTACGCTCCGGTAAAATCACGCTCAAAGCCGGAATTCTTAACTTAATTACGGGAAGGATCTGTACCCGACACGTGCTCCTTATGCCAAAGTGATAGAGCTGCTATTTGTATAACTGAGTTAGGTTGAATGTATGATTGACAAATGTGGCGGAGTTGTGTCTGGAGACTGGTGTTAGGTTATTTGGTTGTTTGTGATACGGGAACGTGTTATTCCTACCCACTTATATTAATTCACAACCTCACGTACGCTCTGTTTTTTAGGGTTCCGTACCCAAAGGGTGAAAACGGGACCCTATTACTAAGCCTACGTTGTCCGTCCGTCCGTCCGTCCGTCTGTCCTACCTATTTATGACTATAACTTTTGAACCGTAATAGCTAGATAGTTGAAATTTCCTCAGATTATGCGTTAATACGGCGGATTTGTTAACAAATAATATAATGATAAAAAAATTAAAATGAAGGGGGGTTCTCAACCAGAAACTAGTTTTTATCAACGTTTTTTCTTCACGCTCTATTATAAAAACGGTAATACATATAAGCGTCGAACTTAGTGTGATTATAGAGCAAACTTTACAGACCAACAAAAAATACTAAAAACCGGACGAGTTCTGTCTCGCGCTAAAGGTCCCGGACAAAAAAATTTTTTTTAATGTTAATAATGTTGTGTTCTGTGGTGGTTTGGTACGGAACCCTCGGTGCACGAGTAACCCGACTCGCACTTGACCGGTTTTTTTTTATTTGACAGTGTATATCTCGCGATATAAGTATTGCAGTTTTGGAAAATTTATTTAATAAGTTAAAATATTTACAACATTAATTATGTACAACTTAAGGCTATTGCAACGCTAAGTTTGTATGCGTGTTTTGTTCCAAGTTACAAGAACTCGGTTTAATCTTTAATAGTGCCGCCTTCTTTACCACATTTAAGTTTTTGGTTACTGTTTTTAACGAAAGTAATTATATACTCTGTGCTGTTACGATAATATGGGGTCCTTCTAAATATGCTGACACTCTTTTAAGGGGATGATCAGACCGTCAAACTGAAAAGCTTTCTCTATGGCACCAACATCGAAATCGCGAAAAAAAAAATCTGCTCCTCCATACAAAACTGCAAATCTACTCCAGCCAATATGGGACAACTGATTTTTTTTTTCACGATTTAGATGTTGGTCTCTCCTTCACATTCATACATCTTTTCATGCACTTCCGTCGATTGAGGGTGCTACGCACTTACCCTTTTTGGAAATGATCATTGATTTGATCATGGTACATAATATGTTTTCTTCGGACGACATCTCCCAACACTTCCGCTCACATGTGCTTTATAATATTTCATTCGTAAGTCTTAGAGATAAAAGTTTGTCGGTATCTTTTCTACTTAGCGACTTTAGCATAGCAATTAAATTCACTATTCCAGGTGCTTAAGGCTATTCTACCGTTGGCGCGCTCCATACAAACGTAGTATGGTGATATTTTCAATACTATCCAATTAAAGTCAATGAAATTTTTCAAAAACAATCTAGTAACTAATTTCTATGTCGGTATGAAGTCAGATTTTCGATAAAATTTATAGTTTTAAAGTTACAGTGCCACAAATATTTCCATACAAATCTTAAATTAATTCTAGCATTGAAACTGTATATTTTAATGAAAATCTGACTTCATACCGACATAGAGATTAGTTACTTGATTGTTTTTGAAAAATTTCATTGACTTTAATTAGATAGTATTGAAAATATCACCATACTACGTTTGTATGGAGCGCGCTCCGAGTAGAATTCTCTTAAACTTTCGAGTTCATAATATTTCAATTTAAAAGAAAAATCTAAAAAGTTTTTTTTTTATTTAATTCACGTAATCCATCAACTCCCCGATTTTGTAAACACACTAAAAATATTACCTACAACAATACTCATGATCTTTAGCGGTTGGATTTGCCATCATGATGGAACTTAACCATCAGATTGAGGAGGGTAAATATACCAGAGATTATACTTTGCCATTCAAAAATCAAAATCATCAAGCGATCATCATCAATTGAATCGGAAAGCGCAGCGTGGGTAGACAACGTGGACCGACGACCTAGTGAAGGCGGCGGGAACCCGTTGGATGAGGGCAGCGCAGGACCGGTCGTTGTGACGATCCTTGGGGAAGGCCTATGTCCAGCAGTGGACGTCCATCGGCTGAGATGATGAACTCGAAATCAGTTATAAGAATTCATTCGAGTTGAGTCGAGTTAGATACATTCTGCATAGAGTACAAATCAAACATAGGTAGACAGGGAGCTAAGAAAGTCAATATTTGCATTGAAATATCGATCCGGAAGCAATTGCACTGATTCGATAACCTTTACATTTGCATTGAGGGAAACTTTAAACAAATTTGAACTTTATTCATAGGTAGCTAAAGTTAGAATAGAAGAAAAACATGAGCGAACTTAATGTTATGCTTATCCGCAGACTGAAACTGTGAACTCAGACCATCAAACTGAATAACTTCCACAATGGAGCCAACCTCAGAAAAAGCGAAAAAATCAGCTGTCATGCCCAAACATTCGAGTCGGGTAGATACAGCAGTTTTGTGTGAAACAGCAGATTTTTTTGCGTTTCCTGAAGTAGGCTCCATAGTCTTCTTATCGTGTGGCCAGAGCCCTGGGCCCTATTCAACAAACGTTACAATTGTAATTTACAATGACAATTCTGGGTACATTGCTGGTTAATATTGACGCTAAACATGTAGTAGGTAATGTGTCACTAACATTATCAGCAATGTACCCTGAATTGTCATTGTAAATTACAATTGTAATTTGTTGAATAGGGCCCTGGTGTCAGACTTGTCACAGTTTTTTCAGACCGCCTTACGGCCTCTGACGTAGTTTTTATATAACGACTACTACCACCAGAGATAGTAGCCGGGACCAACTGCTTAACGTGCCATCCGAAGCACGGAATCATCTTTCTTTTCAGACAATCAGGTGATTCAGCCTGCAATGTCCTAACCAACTCGGGAAAAACTCACAAAGTGACATAAATCTCTAGGTGTCCCCCGCGGGAATCGAACCCACGACCTCCGTGTCGAAAACCAATGCTCTTAACCATTAGACCACGGAGGCAGTGAAAATTGTTCTATTTGATGGTCTGAGTTCACTGTTTCAGTCTGCGGGGGGCTGTCCTTTACACCCTGTATAAGGTTGATTAAAATTAGCTGAAACTATTTTCAGGGAATAATCAGACAATCAAACTGGACAACTTTTTCCAGATGGGACCAAAATAGAAATCGCAGAAAAATATCTGCTGTCTAATCCATTCTATCGATTGGATCGAGTAGATATGCAGCTGTTTTATGAAACAGCTTATTTTTGGATAACTGGACACCTTGACACCTTAGAGACTGTCTCCCGGCCGTTTAGGGGTCTAGAGAACATACCTAAAAACATACAAAAATTTGGTGCTGGTATCCGGAAGCGAACTTTATTTCCATTATGACAGTGCACTATGATGTAGGTATCTGTTACATAGTAACTAGTAATCTGTGACACAACTCCCACACGAGTCCAGTATAAGTATTCACCGACACGATAGTTAAACTCATGTTTCCCTGATCTTGACCCTTGAACTTATACGAGCAGTAAGTAAGACCTTGAGTGTAGCAGTTCAACTATAAATAGCAGTACACTTTTAGAGAAAATACTGTTGCATGAAATTTTGATGGTTTATTGATTTCGAAGTTTAGACGTGTTGAAAATTCACCTAAAAATGTAACGATACTGTATGTTTACGCAGTATTATAGTACTCTATGCTGTATATAATCTCAAGGCCGATACCCTTTAGGGGTTGTTAGAAACATTTATACTAACTTTACAAGGTGTAATACAGCGTCTTTTAAAAAGGTGATTGTGCTGATTATAGTGAACAACTTTTCCCAAGGAAAATTATAAGGGAAATTCGTAAAAAAAAATTTGGGCTCGTCATCTCTTGTGTCTTATTCATGGTAGAGTCAAAAAAAATGACGTCAGAAAGCTATCTATGTGACTTTTTTAAATAAATAAAAAATATTGTATATATAATGTATACATAATTATATTAACGTCCATTTAAGTATCTAGTTTTTATCATTGTGCTGTACACTTTTTGTCTGTCACACACTTTACAACTGTCTCTGTTGCTGGTTTGCTGGAAGAAATCTCTTTAGAGATAAGCTCGCCCCTTGTATATTATGTCTACTTTAATTGTTTTTTTTTCTGGATTTTTTTTTGTGTACAATAAAGTGTTAAATAAAAATAAATAAATATTTTTAAAGTACCGCTTAGTATTGTAAATTGTGTTTATATTAGGTTAGGTTTTGATTTATTTAATAGTTGTATATACCATTCTTATGTAAATATTACAATAAAAAAAATTGAGTTTTAATGTAGAGTTGATGCTAGATACAATCAGCTGATCGTACGTTGAAAATTTTGAGAATTGGTCTTTCTTCACAGGTTTTCCGATTCTCGATTTATTTTTGGGGTATCTATATCTGTAAGTGGTAACACTGCTTATAAATAACGACCACAATTTGATCTAGATATAAGTCTTCCTAATAGTAAACCGTTACCACAGTATAAGAAAGAGTATCTATTACGAGATACAGTACGGAAACTCCCTTCCTCCCACCAACTTTTTACCTCACCCCCTCTATCGCCCTCTGGTTACCTCGCACTGGTTACTCGCTACCTACGAAGAAGACTTAAGGTTCAATTTCTTTGGTTTCGCATGTGCTGACGTCATCTCAATTTCCAATTTTTGTATGCAGTGTCCGGGCTGTGCCATTACGCTAAAAGGGAAACTATAGCTTGAACTGAAAGATGATATTGTAACAAAGTTTCTGTGTACCCCAAAACGGGATACCGTAAGTAACTAACCACAGATGGAACTGCAATCAACTGGTCCTAAACTAATATCGAACTGCACTTTGTTTGGTTTGTAAACAAGCACAGACTGGGTAACGATTGGGTTTCGTTCATAATAGTAAGGGTTGGTTCGGTGTGTAAGGTGTGTATGGAGAAAAATATCTACTAGCCACATGTATGTACATGGCTATTATAGCCACATACCTACACTACTCTTTACATCAATCTAATTCTGGTAATTATGATTTCAATGAATTTTTAAATGAAAACAATTTATTATAATTTATACGCAATTTTATTAGCATAGGTAGCATATGCTCACGACTATATCCCTCAGGGAGTAGTCAGAGATATTATTTCTCTTTCGGATATTCGTATTTTATTAATGCACGATACTTAGAATTATGTCCATAACATGTTTACTTTTACATTTTTTGTTAGTCAAATTATGTTTTCTCAAACATGCTTGGAAATGTGAGCATTATTTTGACAACCTTCTTCGAGATAAATCGAAATTGCTGTACTGACCAAATACATGCGCGCTGCGGCCGGCAATGTTTGTATGAAAATCCATATCTGTCGTGTTTAGCGACCAAATAAATTACATACTAAACTCATATCTGTCGTGTAATTTAAAAATGGAACGCTCTTTTTCTCCGAAACATGGCGACCAAGAAGGTAACTTATCAGAGGTTTTATTTAAATTTCGAACTGACTTGCAAATAGAAAGCTGTTTAGTGAAAAAAAAATTGTTGTTTGTTCTTCGTCATTGATTTTGAAAAGAGCTTTAATTTCCGCGCATTATTTGAACAAAAGTTGTTGTTTTAATTTCCGCGCATTATTTGAGAAAAGTACTATACAAGCCTTGGCCACAACTAGGCATTGATGGACTTACGTATGTGTGCCTCGGCTTCGCCTCGGCCCACATTTACACGTTCGTCCATCAATGCCTCTGTTGCTGGCCGCTGCAGTAATGTACTATTAAATGCCTTATTATTGTTATATAATCAATTAATTTACAAAATTTTTATTTCAATATTGCGTCAATGGATATATTTCTGCTATTTAATTTTAGTTAATGTATTATTAAATTGATAGTCCTAAATTTTCATTGTACAATTATTGCTGATACCTACGTTGATTTCTCTATTCACCATTTTATTATTGTATAATTAGTTGATGTTTTTAGGTGTTTACATAAAATTATTATTTTGCTATATGTGATAATGATATTATACTTCTGCTGTGTCCACAATGGGTATCATGTGCTGGTTTACCATGATACTTAAGACCTACATTGTACCATATGATTCTGCGTGAATAAATGAATTGAATTGAATTGATTTAATAATCTTGTAAAGTCTGGTAATACAAGGTCCAACTTAAAATGCTGACAGTTCTTTAAGAGGATGATTAGACCATCAAAAAGAACAACTTTATCTATGGGATCAATATCGAAATCAGGAAAAAAACTGTTGTTTCATACTAAACTGCAAACCAGGAAATGGCATAAGTATTTCAAATATTATTGATTTTGAACATGTTACAGCCATGTTGTGCTATTACGAATCAAATTAAAGATTGAAAAATTCAGTCTCGGGCGGGACTTAAACCCGCACCCTTCCAAACCGGGGAAGTGCGTTATCCAATTTCGCTACCGAGCCCACTAGCCAGAGAACGAATTTTTCAATCTGTTGCGTCTTGAGGGGACGTGAGCGACATCTACTGGCAGCTATTACAAACTAGCCAACCCGCAAGACGTAACAGATTGAAAAATTCGTTCTCTGGCTAGTGGGCTCGGTAGCGAAATTGGATAACGCACTTCCCCGGTTTGGAAGGGTGCGGGTTCAAGTCCCGCCCGAGACTGAATTTTTCAATCTTTAATTTGATTCGGCATAGGTATTGTCTATACCAAGCTGCAAAACTACTCGGCCCGAATGTAATGGGACAGCAAATAGGTAATTATTTTTTGCGATTTCGATGTTGGTCCCTTAGAGATAGTTGTTCAGTTTGATTGCTGACCATAACCTTAAAAAACCGCCATCATACGAGAGGCTGCTATTTATGTATACGGAATTGGCCAGTTACAGAACAATATTTAAATAAAAGCGGTCAAGTGCGAGTCGGGCTACTCGCGCACCGAGGGTTCCGTACCACACAACCACAGAACACAACATTAATAACTTAGGAAAAAAACTTTTTTTGTCCGGGACCTTTAGCGCAAGACCGACTCACACTTGACCGGTTTTTAGTATTTGTTTTTATTCTTTAGTTTGCTTCTAGAGTTTGCTCTATAATCACACTAAGTTTGACGCTTGTACGTATTACCGATTTTACGATAAAAACGTTGATAAAAACTAGTTTCTTGTTGAGAACCCCCCTTAATTTTTAACTTTTTGCATTTTTGTTAACAAATCCGCCATGATAACACATAATCTGAGAAAATTTCAACTATTTAGCTATTACGGTTCAAAAGTTACAGCCCTAAATAGGTAGGACAGACGGACGGACAACGTAGGCTTAGTAATAGGGTCCCGTTTTCACCCTTTGGGTACGGAACCCTAAAAACTATTCAAAAATGTTGCCGCAAGCAAAATTCTTTAGGTATTCGAGACGGTAATAAAAGTCATTAAGCCGTTATAAGAACCCTAAATTCATCTACCTATAACTTGTTGCTTACAAGCCCTAAAAGTTATTTAAAGTACGTTCCAAAGTTCAGTGCGAAAACTGTAAACACCACAGAACATTAAATACATAGGTAGAGTTCTACCTTATGAATTGATTCCGGCACTGGACAGACCATGAAACTGAACAACTTTCAGACAACTTCGAAATCGCGAAAAAAAAATCTGCTATTCCATATATTTTAGTCGATTCGGTGCAGTTTTGTATGGGACAGCAGATTTCTACTAGAAAAACTCATTGGTACACGACATGCCGTTCGTGCAGATTTGAACAAGGCCTGGCTCACTCCGCACTTTAAGGCTCTTACAGACGAGCGACACTTTGCTGTCGCGATGGGTCGCAGAGCGTCGCGCTCATACATTTTACGGTCACGTGACGGTCGCGCGACCCTCCGCGACACCCGGCGACCGCAATGTGTTGCTCATCTATGAGAGCGCTTAGGCATAAAATGTAACTACACGGCCGGGCCTCGACGTCGAGGTTTAATTCAGTCGAGTGTCACGCGCTCTTTGTATCGCACCGAACGACTTGATACTTGTTTTTTCGTTTGAAAATTCAATATACATCGTCGGATGTATAAAGTAATATCCTAATTGAAAGGTTGCTAAAAAATACTGCATTGCATTCGGTTTTTTGGCCCAAATTTTATATACTTTTCATTTATTGGAATTATTCTGATGACTAAGATGAACCAAAATGTGTTTACTTAAGTATAGCATAGGTAGTGTTCTTTTCACGATACTTTCTTCCATTCCAACATTCGTTCGTTCGGAATCGGAACGAACTACTGACATCTCTTGCACATTCACGCACAGAGAGTCTATGGGTCAATTCACACGTACCACAACCACACCACGTCGCAGCGACAAAATGTGGTCAAGCTGTGGTTACGTGTGAATAGTGTCGCAGCGGCTTTTTGCAGTTGCGTTGTGGTACTGACAAAATGTCGATGTGGTTGCGTTGTCGCTGTCGTTGCGATGTGGTAACCACGTGGTCATGTGCAGATACTCCGGCTTTCGTAGAGGAAACACGGCTTGACGGCATGTCGTGTCGATGTGGCCGCGGTGCCGCCGCCGGTGGTGGCGTTGCCGTCGCGATGTGGTTGCGATGTGGTCGTATTACACAGGTGGTCGATAACAACGGCAAAATGTGGTACGTGTAAATTGTAATATTCATTTTCAATACAAAATATACGCCCGACCACATGGCGTCGTTGTGGTGTGGTTGTGGCTGTGGTGTGGTTGTGATACGTGTAAGTTGACACTATGGGAGCGTGACATTCACGTACCTATAGAGAGTCAATGTGTGCGTGTCAGCCATGCTTGGAGCGAGCGTTCTTAGATAGTGAATCTTCTGTTGTTGTCTTCTAGGGACAGCGTAGTGCGCGTGGCCGAAGTCCCCACGAAGGCGGGAACGCTCAAGAGAGCTACCCGCCTGCTGGTGTCCTTGATCGTTTCGCTTTACCCATAATGGTGTATTCACACCGGGGCGTGGCATGTTAGCGACAGCCAACCTTTTTTATATTTATTTGTATTTTTTATAATTTTAGTTTGACTGTTTTTATTTTGATACTATTTTTGTTTCACTGTCATACAGATTGTGTGGTGAAAAAGACGTGTTTTTAGTTACTCCCTGCATACTCCCTTTTAGCCTCCTCCTAGCCATCGTCCTAGTTTTCAGGCCTAGTCTTGTGCTGACCTTGACAGTGGTGTATATTCCGTGCCTCAAGATTTATTTCATACCTCCCCGCAACGCTCCCCCGAAGCTCTTTATTTAAAAGGTTTGTTTACAATTTTTGCAACTACATTCTTAATGGAACCTTACCTCGACTCGGTGTTAAATTACCCGTAAATAAGTTAGTTTTAAGTTGCTAGCTTTATTGCTCGGCTTTCAAGTTAAACAGAAAGGCTTGAATGCCGCGGAACAAAGGATTCCGTATAATACAGTTGTGTTGATGTAAGTAATAAAGTTTTAACTTAGGTAGGAAACGAACTTTTGTTTTAGACTTCTTCTTCTTCTTCTTATCGTGTGGGCAGAGCCCTGGTGTCAGAGTTTTTTCAGACCGCCTTACGGCCTCTGACGTGGTTTTTTATGTGACGACTACTACCACCAGAGATAGTAGCCGGGACCAACGGCTTAACGTGCCATCCGAAGCACGGAATCATTTTTCTTTTCAGACAATCAGGTGATTCAGCCTGCAATGTCCTAACCAACTGGGGAAAAACGCACAAAGTGACATATCACTAAGTGTCCCCCGTGGGAATCGAACTCACGACCTCCGTAGTCGAGAGCCCAATGCTCTTAACCACTAGACCACGGAGGCAGTTGCGATGCAACTGCGATGCGTGCACAAAAAACTTATTACTTTTGCAGCTTATCCTTTATAACCATTTTTTTTGCAAATTCGAATATTAACTAAAAGGTATCTAGAAACATGGCTAGACATGGGCTACGCTGACATGTCAAAGTATAGCGCCTTAAAGTACTGAAAAAAATTGTCTTTGAGATTTTATTTTATAGTTAGACAGGGTTGTGTTGCGTCCCCTTGGCTTTTTAACCTGTATATGGATAGCTGTCTGACTGATCTGAAAGAATGCGAAAATGGTTTAAGAATGGGAGAGTTACTAGTCAAGTGCCTCCTGTACGCTGATGATCAAGTGATACTTGCATCGTCAGCGGGAGAGCTACAAGACATGGTAACTCTCATGAATACAGCATTGAAGAAGAAAGGAATGAAAGTGAATGTGAATAAAACTAAAGTAATGGTAATGGAGAGGGATGAATGTGTGACTGATTGTTGTATAATGATTGGGAACGAAAAAGTGCAACAAGTGAATGAGTTTGTATATTTAGGATGCATGTTTACTAGAGATGGGAAATGTGAGGGTGATATGCATAGGCGAGTAACAGCGGGAAACAAAGTAAACGGTGCTCTGCATACTATTGTGGCTAGCCAAGTAGTGTCCAAAAAGGCACGACTTGCTATACACAATGGTGTGTTGGTGCCTACACTTATGTATGGCAGTGAGTGCTGGGTATGGCAGAAGAAGCATGCAAGTAAAATTAATGCTGTTGAAATGCGTTCCTTGCGAAGTATGTGTGGTGTCACGATGAGAGATAGAGTGAGAAATTGTGTAATAAGAGATCGATGTAAATTGAAAGAAGATATTGTGACAAGAATAGAGAAAGGTATGCTTCGTTGGTTTCGTCATGTGGAAAGGATGAGTGACAGCAGATGTACGAAAGAGATATATGTTGCTAATGTGAGTGGAAGTGTCGGCAGAGGGCGCCCTCGTAGGACGTATGCTGATCAAATCAGTTGCGTCCTACAAAAAGGGGAGGTGCGGAGTACTCGAAACCGACGGGCATGTATGAAGAGATGTACTAGTCATTTGCTTCGAGTTGGCCGTTCCCTCCCTTCCCGCTTCACCGTACCGCACCCCTAAGAGACCCTATTAAACGCAATTTTATAACCTTTAGCAACGCAACCACGTACGGCACGTCCGTCCCGATCACTAATATCGCTTTTAAATTTAAATTTTTATTTGCTTGTTATATTATTTTTTGTCGACGGGAGCAGTTAATGTGCCTTTGACGAAATTTCGTAACGGTCATCGACGGCCAACTCCAAACAAACGGGTAGTATGGATGTGCATGAGGCAAAAGAGGTATGTAAAGATCGTAGTAAGTGGCGCGCCCTGGTCTCTGCCTACCCCACTGGGAAAGAGGCGTGACGTTATAGATAGATTTTATAGGTATACAGGGTGAAATTGATATCATTGGCATCCTTTTAAACTAAGAGTCTACACATCAAACCGAACAACTTTTACAATGGGAGTAAACCGATCGGAGCAACAAAATAATCAGCTGTTCCATACTAAACTCCAATATCTACTCGGCTCAAATGTATGCAACAGCTGATTTTGTTTATGCTAATCGGTTTGCTCCCATTGTAAAAGTTGTTCAGTTTGATGGGTAGACTCTTAGTTTAAAAGGATGCTAATGATATCAATTTATACCCTGTATATACACAACATTTTCTCATATCTTTATAACAAAACAAGTTGATAAAATAAAAATGTTTACAACTAAATCGGTTTTTCCAAAGCTATCAATTACTTCACTGTTAATTTCGTGACAGGCTTTTTATTTACACTATGTAAATACTATTTCATCGGGACACCTGCCAGTGTTGTAATTTAAGTAATTGATATGGTGATTTGGGCCCCTTTTGGTAAATTGTAGTATCATCTTCTGTAATTGCAGGAATAATTAGAAAATAAACCGACACTTACTATTCATTAGTAAATATGTTTCTGTAGGGTTCTAGAATATAGCATAAGCATATGCTCACGACTATATTCCCCAAGGGGGTAGTCAGAGATATTCTGAAATCTCAGAATATCCCCGTTTCACTAGTAGTACCGAAACTCTGTCCAGTGTGACGGGGAGTGAGCCCGTCGCCACTTATAATGGACAGTGGGAACAATACATGCCTCGAAATTGAAGCATGCAGGTTTCCTCACGATGTTTTCCTTCACCGAAAAGCCAGTGGTGTTACAAATCGTACATAAATTCCGAAAAACTCATTGGTACGAGTCGGCCTGGACGGGGATCGAACCATCGCCTCCTGCACGGCAGGCAAGGTTACTCGCCACTGGACCACCACGGTTTTTTTTTAAATATAAAAGTTTTAGAATAGAAAAACGTCTTTTTGTCTCAGCATAGCATACTACAATAGAAACAAATCCATTTAGCTCCTTGCCGAGCATATTGTGCTGCTGTTAATCGTATTTTTTTTTAATTCTAAACAATTAGACAGCATTTCCAAAAACAAAAATGTCACATTGCAGTCATGATTATTGGTTTTCAATTTATCGAAACATTGCTGATTATTTGTTTGTTTGTGGTTATTATCGTTAAAACTGTCAAACGTGGCCACTTTTGGCGGTTTTAAAGATAAACAAACTAACTAACTACAAACATTATTTTTAAAAAAAACCACAGTGACCCGATAAATTGAAAATCAGCGATGACTACAATGTAAAATTGTTATCTTTTGCAAATGTTGTCTAATTGTTAAGAAATACGTTAGAAATACATTTTTTAAGCACATCGAAAATAAAATTGTATATGAATTTCGTTCAAGTTAGAGTAAAGTAGGATAAAAACAGTACGATACTATCTTTGGCTTGAATTATTTTACCGTAGACCTCATACAAGGCACTTAAGAGGGTATCGAGCCTATTGTGCTACCCTTAATCGTATTTTTTTTATTAATAAACAATATATATAATAACCATCATCTTTTAGGTCTACCCCGACCTCATGGCCTCAATATTTATCAGGGCCACAAACCTAAATCCGTCCCTGCGAATTGTATTCATCGAAGCGTCTCCTCCATCGACATTGGAGTTAATTGAAAAACGAATCGAATGCGCAAGCCCTGCGCCCATAGAGCGAGCCTCTAGATTGTTTTTAGTTATAAATATTATCATTTTTAACACATCGTACCAAAATTGGAGAAATGGATTGAAAAATGAATGTAGAGATTATCTGTAGAGTCGATGGTATATGACAGTATATGTAATGAAGTTTTGACCTATCATATATTGTGGTGAAGAGATTTTCCAATTAGCATGGCTTCCTGATTGTCCAGGGCACATGAATAAATCATCATCATCATGTCGTATGGAATTTTTGTCTTCCTGCTAATAAATATTCATACAGAACGAAAGCTTCATACAGAGGCCGGCTGTCGGTGCACTCACACAACAAGTTTGTTTTTGTATAAAATACAGGGTGTTAGGTTAAACAGTTGCATTACTTTAATGAGTTATTGTACCTATGATACTGAACAACTTTCCCTAAGAAACCTGTAGGAAATTCGTAAAAAAATTTGTGTGCTTCCCATACTAAATACAATCAGCTGATCGAACTTTTGTATGAAAAGTAAAAAAAAAATGAGAATTTTCTACAGGGTGTAACAATACACCCCAATAATACTTAAGGGGGTGCTTCAGACCATCAAACTGAACAACATTCACTATGGAGCCAACATCGGAAAAAAATAAAAAAAATCAGATGTCCCATACAAAACTGCAGTACCGACTCGACTACAATGTATGGGATAGCAGTTTTATTTTTATTTTTTCTCAATGTTGGCTTCATAGTGAAAGTTGTTCTTGATTTCGATATTGGCTCTATAGTGAAAGTTGTTCAGTTTGATGGTCTGCAGCACCCCTTTTAGTATTACTAGGGTGTTTTGTTACACCCTGTATTTTATTTGGATACGCGAAAACCAAAAAATATCGCGGGAAATAGCTAGTAGGCATAGATTTATATATTACTAGCGTAAGGATAGGCCCGTCAGAATATTTTACAAAAACCTTCTTCATAGAAACAAAAATTTGCGCCATCTGTCATAACTCGTATACGAACTATATATCGTGTCATATATTTTCGAGTGCTCTAAACTGAAATTTTTCCTTGCATTTTAGAGCCAACGAACTGGGGACAATAGTCAAGCTCATAGGCCATGTCCTTACGCTAGTAATATATATGTCTTTGCTAGTAGGTCGAATTTGAAGAATTTGAAATTTATTTTTAGAATGAGAAATGTATCTTCACATCTGTAGATATCCTATTTGTTTTGGCGCCAAAAACAATCGTTACATACTCAGTAAATTCTACAAACGTAAATAACTATCTCTCGTTTACATGTTTACCTAAATGAAGCCAAAATTACATGTTATTTACAATGCAAATAGTTGCCAAAGTCAATTAATTACAGTTGTTCACATATTACACAGCACTGTATGTATGTATGTATATATACTCGTGAACATTTGTGAAACTAAATTAATTCACAATTTCACATTAGCATTTATTTATTGTACTACACTAAAATAAGTGCTATCCTGTTTTCCTGCGAGATCAAATCAGAAATGGAGAGATTCGCAGAAGAACCGAGTAACCGACAAAGCCCAAAGAATTGCTTTACAAAAGTGGCAATGCGCTGGGCACATTGTTCGCAGAACCGATGGCCAAGAAGCCGTAGCATGCTACACGTGATACGGCTGTATCACGTCTTTTATCTCGTTATAGCGCTGTATCACGGTGGCATGCTACCCATGCAGCGCACATAGGTACCGAAGTAGGCACGAAGGTTCGATCCCCGTCCAGGCCAACTAGTACCAGTTTTTTTGGAATTTATGTACAATTTGTAACATTACATTACCTATATACTTACTTATTCAATTTCGAGGCATGTTTTCAAATTCAAATAATTTATTTCAGACAAGATTTTATTTTTTGTATCTATAGGCTGTCTATTTTAAGAGGGCTATTATAAGCGCAGTGGCGTCAAACTATGTTCATAGAATACTTTTATAGGTTCTTTAAAGGTCTTAACATACAAATTTTTTAAAAAGAAAAAAAACGGCCTCTTTTATTTTTATTCGAAATTATCTAAAAGTGGAATGTTAAGAACCTATAAAAGTATTGTATAACAATGGCTTGAAGGCTTTTATAGTTTATCTTTTGAGCACTTTTTAATTTAGGCTTTCCTTATTGAGAAATCTTTATTATTGTGACCAGGGCGCCACTGCGCTTGTAATAGCCCTCTTAAGCAGAGAGCGGAATAATTATGGCAAAACCAAAGATTTTTTTGATGCGCAGCGAAGACGAAAAAAAATCGTTGGGCAAAACAATTGAATCACAACTAGTGAAACGTGGATTTTCTGTGTTTTCAGAATATTTCTGACTCCCTCGGGGAATATAGTCGCATAACGAATTGTATGCGGTAATATTAAAATAACCAGGAACACAATTCAGCGTAAGGCTGCCTGTCCATTGATGCGAGCTGGCTGGCTGAACTGTGTAGCGAGGAAAATATTAACCAATCAGGATTGCATAAAATCTCGGCCGAGCTCCTGATTGGTTAATATTATCCTCGCTACACAGCTCAGCCAGCCAGCTCGCACCAATGGACAGGCAGCCTTAAATAAAACCATTTCAAAATCAAGAAAATGAAAAGCTACGTGTATAAAGAGTCATCGAATCAAAAATTCGCTTAATCCCAGGGAAAAAAGTCCTTAAAAAAACCGAATTTACAAAACCGGATTATTCACTCCGATGGCTCCTTATCCGTAATCTGACGCCAACCCCGTAAAGTCAGGACTCCAAGTTACTCCATAACTTTATTATCGACATCCGAGATTCAGGATATCGAATATGCATTACTTTCAGAATTACCTACTAATCTAATTTTGGATTTCTATTGTAAAAGTTTTAATAGGGTTGGAGATTGAAGAAAGAAGTCAGAAAAGTGAATGAGTCGAACGAAGAGTAAATAGCAAAAATAATACGAGCTTTTGCCCGCGACTTGGTCCGCGTGAAATTCGAATATCCAATAATCCTTTCTTAGTGCACCCCCATGTTTCTATCACAAAGAAAATTTATAAGGACGTATGTTTCGATCTTCATTAGGCTGTCTGTTGGCTGTCAATCAGTCAGTCACTGTTTTAGGCTGCCTGTCCATTGACGCGAGCTGGCTGGCGGAGCCGGGAAGCGGAGTTTTATTAACCAATCAGGATTGCATAAAATCTCGGCCGAGTTCCTGATTGGTTAATATTTTCCTCGCAACACCGCTCCGCCAGGCAGCTCGCGTCAAAAAAAAAATCGGTTTTATTCATTTTCGTCAAGAATCTATCGACGTTTTCTACTGAACAGTCGTTTTTTTTTCGAGATTTCGCTCTCTCTCTTATCGTGTGGGCAGAGCCCTGGTGTCAGAGTTTTTTCAGGCCGCCTTACGGCCTCTGACGTAGTTTTTATGTAACGACTACTACCACCAGAGATACCAAGACCAACGGCTTAACGTGCCATACGAAGCACGGAATAATTTTTCTTTTCAGACAATCAGGTGATTCAGCCTGCAATGTCCTATTCAACTGGGGAAAAACACACAAAGTGATATATCTCACTAGGTTTCCCCCGTGGGAATCGAACCCACGACCTCCGTGTCGAGAGCCAAAGCTCTTAATCATTAGACCACGGAGGCAGTTTCGCTGGAGATTTCGCTGTCAACGTCATACTGGCATGGCCGTTACAATGTTTGTCTTGGTCCCATAGTGAACGTTGTTCAGTTTGGTGGTCCGAAGATTTCCCAAAAGTATGTAACGCAGTTTACCTCCTGTATTCGTATGACGTACAAATAGACAAAGACTGGTTGCCAATATGTAAAAATGCGTAAAGAAGCTCTTTTTGGAGCTCCTTTCTCGTAGAAGTTGAACACCTCTACTAAAATAAGATAAAACTGAAAATCATTGCAGATAAGCTCCTCGCTTCATGATTAGGCACGAATTTATCAGAAATTCAGTGTTAAGATTACAAAGACTTATTTTTGAGCTGCGAATATGAAAAAATACGTTGAATACTTTCACATTTAAGTATTATTCTAGGGTTCATGCAAGATTGAATGACCTAGTAAGAATTCTCTAAACGCTGTTATAGAAATTGATCTATTCCCGCGAATTTCGGAGATCGAAAGCCGCGCTTGCCGCGACATGTAGTATGACAAAAAGCGGAGTCGCACGCGAGTACAGAAATCATGCTAGATGACATGGTGAAGCTGGCGAGAACCCGTTGGAAGGGGGCAGCGCAGGACCGGTCGTTGTAGCGATCCTTGTGGGAGACCTCTGTCCAAAATAGTGGACGAATTGTCTGATCTGTATAACCAACATCAGCCTTAGGAAGACTATGACATGGATCTCGCAAATCCTCGCAAATCATTATGGAGGTGCTACTTGGGAATGTTCCTCCATTGAAAAGGGAAGTACTTCCGCCAGGCTAGGTGTGATGCCTGGGGACCGGCCGTGGTCCAACAGTTCTTAGTTGGACCTTGTATATATATCGAATCTCTGTGATTATTTCTCTTGCACGATTTATGTCTTGCATTCGATTGTGAACCTTATTTGTAGTAGGTTACGAGTTACGTATTTACGATGAACGTTGTCTTTGTATGGAGCATATTTCCGCGAGCGACGGTATCGCCATCTGTTGGCATCTTTGCTATAACTTGTGGGTGCTGACCATCTGTAGTAGTTCCCCACATCATCTTCGCCACGATTAACGGCCGGATTAACGATCGCAACAATATTTAGATTATATTGAAACTCAAATATGTGACTCTAGTACAACTGTAAGCTTAATATTGGAACTTTGTGACCACCTCTCAAGGGCTATTATGGTCTTAAGCTTATTTTATTAATGTGTAAACCAAAAAAAACGTGGTGGTCCAGTGGCGAGTAACCTTGCCTGCCGTGCAAGAGGCGATGGTTCGATCCCCGTCCAGGTCGACTCGTACCAATGAGTTTTTCGGAATTTATGTACGATTTGTAATGCGACGGGCTCACTCCCCGTCACACTTTACAGAGTTTCCATACTGGTACTAGTAAAACTTGAATGTTCTGAGGTTTTAGAATATATCTGACTATCCCCTTGGGGAATATAGTCGTGAGCATATGCTTATATGCTTATGTAAACAACAATATTTCTAAGATTGCATTACTTATAAACAAATAATTTTTTTTTTTTCAAGTGTTTAACCAATACCCAGCTGTATTACCAAGTGATAGGGTACAAGGGTACCGCAGAGCAAGTTCAATTATATTAACAATCGGGTGGGGAGTGCAAAAACATGGTGCAAAAGAACAGCTAGTGCTTCTAACACAATAAAAGCTCCGAGTGATTGATTCCTCGCTCTGTTCTCATGTCCTTACTATTGGTACCAATTTAATGGCGAAAAGTGGTTTGGCGGTGTTGGAATGCTTCTTGATTTAAAATAAACGAAATACAATAAATAAAATCAAAAGAAGAAAGGCAGATTTGGACCCAGCCATTTTTTACGAAAATTAAAAAGCCATTCAGGGCGGCGATCATAATTATTATAAACATAATTTAAAAAAAAAAACTTTCACGTCTCTAGAAGTCCGGATTCAAAAGTAGAAATTACTAGTAAAATAGACAAATCATCCAAAAAGCAGTAGTAAAACGCAACCACGACTGCTATTTTCATCTAACATTATCACTGAGGTATTTTTTGGTCGTTACGGAACGTATTTGGCTTGGTTGAACTGATAGTGTGTGTGATTTCGTTTTCTTCCATTATCATAATACTGTACGGGTATCGTGAATTTTCATTCAAATAAATACAATGAATGCGTAGAAGATTGAGTGGACTATCTTATAAGAAAGATTATGAGTTTCACACACTTGATACAAAAGGTTTCAAAAAGGAGAAATGCCTTTCCCCTAACTTCTGCAGGTTACAATCAATTTACTTTTTTGTTAGTTTTGTTTCACTCTACACAATATTACTAAGGAAACAATCCACAACACGTTTCGTCATGCATGCTACACTAAAAATCTAAATTTTTCTGCCAGAAGTAGCGTCGTCCGACCCACAAATACGGGAACATTCTGCAACAAGCATCGTCAATACAATAAATAAATCCGCACATGCGTCGTCAAACAACTTAATCTAATCAAATAAACCGCCCCGCACCATATCCCGCCCAAAGGTACCCATGATGCTGGCTGCATTACCTCTCTGGATAGCCAGTGATATCCTTTGGACGAGATACGACCCAGACCGGCAGTCCAGACCTTTCTGTCGTAGCCGTCGGCCAATCTCGTTAATAAATTTCTTTGCCTCCGTCCCCCACGTACCCGCCGTCTCCACCGCTACCGGAACAAACAGATACGCGGACTCCAGGTCAGCATACCTTGTATGTTTTAACTTGGCCGACGACTCCGCAGCAGATCCCGCACACCTCGCGGACCCAGACAGATGGGAAGCCGCAAAGGTACAGCAGCACGTCGCATCCCAGACCAAGCAACGGCCCTTCTCCCAGGGAATCAACGTGAGGCCATCGGGACGCTTGCCGTCCGATCGAGATAAATATGCGCAATGACCAATGACCAAATGACCAATTTGCGCAATTAGCATATTACTAAGTTTCATTCATGTATGGGACCTCTAAGTCTGGGTCTCAAAATACATGGCCATTCGCCACACTTCTTTATGTGTCGGCTCTGGTATCGGCAAACGTCCCGAACGTTCTTGAACCGGCTTAAGCCACACAGATATATGGCAAAAGACCGAACGGCCTAATCCTTATCGATGCGACCTGCATTTGTACCTTTGCGTGGTCGCATCTTCAGGGAACTGCGCGAGCGCCAGTTTCGACGGTGGAAAGTGCGGCACGGGTAACACACCACGTACTCATGTTTAGAGGTAATATACTAGGGTGTCGAAACCAAAAGCTTCATGAAAGCCATTGGCCGTCGTTTGAGGGGCCGAGACCCCGGCTCCGGGTCGTTCCTTGTTCAACACATTGCTCTAAGCCATACAGTGTGGAAACGTTACCGAGCTTGATGGGCACATTTGAACCGGTTTCGATTCGAGGCGGGCTCTTCGATTGAACATAATTATTACTTAATAGCATGTCAGGTCTGTTCATACATTTTAGATTTAGTATAGTCTTGGCGCAAACAGATGTCGCTACTGGCCTGAACGAGAGATAAATCTTAATTAAACGTTATTAGATCACTATTATTTGAGTTTTGTTCCACGGAAATAAATTACATAAATTAATTTACTAGAAATTTTTAATAAAAAATGTGTTTAACACGTATTTTAACGTAATTAAACATTGCTGTAGTACCGTTACTCACCGCCGGCGCTGTACTTGTGCGAGTTTTCATATAAGAAGGTGGGAACTTTCTTAGTATGGGCATTGACCCTCTGTTGTGTATAATTTATTTACTATATGCTTATAGTATTGTGTTTAATTTATTATTGTTTAATTTGATCTCACATCAAACTCGAATCAAAAACCTTAGTAAGAAAACACAACCCCATTTTATAGCGTTCGATGGCGTGCAAGATCCAGACGATGACTCGATAAGAGCATCGAACCGCTCGCCTATCTACTCTTCAATTAACTTACGATTGTTTTATGCAAATAACATTATTTATCTATCTACGTGCTTAGGTGCAGAACGTCTAAAAAGTGTTAGTATGTTTGTTTATCAATGGGGACACAATATTTCACTTTTGATAACGAAAAAAATATCGGGTAAATATTTTTTGTAATGTTGTAAAATGTTCACATAAAGTAGTAATTTTTTTACTAGATTAAGTATTAATAATTATCGTCCATCGGCTGAGCTGATGATGATCTATATCCGCTAGGTACAAGCTTCGTCAATGGCAGCACACAAGACAAAATCCGCCTGCAAGCTTCGTTAGACTATCACTAACTTAATCTAAAGGCACTGCCCTGCGCGACCCTGGCTCAAAGGTCCCAAAGATGCTGGCCGCATTGCCCCTCTGGATGGCCAGAGAAATTCTCTGTACCAGAAACGTTCCCGAGCGTGGGTCCTTTAGTTTGCATTGTAGTAATAAATACACATCAGTTAGTCAGATGTGCCCTCTAGTGGGGCAAAACAGGCAAATAAAAATAAATAAAACATTTTATTGAAAAACTTAAAATTATCCTATTCGGAATGGTCAGAAACTTTGCTAAAAATACTAGGTACCGATTATATTTTTAACGGTACAGTTGTAATAGCAATGATCACAATTAGCATGGGATGGAATGGCGTATCAAGTGGTGACAACCCTTTCGCTGACAAAAAAACCCTGTATAAGATCTCACTAATATATAAATGTGAAAGTTTGTGAGGTTGTAAGGTTGTATGTTTGTGGCGCAATCACGCATGAACGGCTGAACGGATTTAGATGAAATTTGGCACGCAGATAGAATGCGTTCTGGATTAACATATAGGATACTTTTTATCCCAGTAATGGGTTCCTGTGGGATAAATTATGCTCACTAACATAGAGAAACACGTACCACGTTTTAAACTCGTACCACGTTTTTCTCTATGCTCACTAGCGCCGACTTGACGCTGACAGATTGCAGTCGTAAAAATAGTATTTGATTTATTCAATACTTCTCACAACAGCTGTGTAGTGTAGTTGGTATATGGTAAGATTTACGCGCATGAGGTGGAGGTTCGATTCTTGGTTGGTAATGTTTTTTTAATTTTTTTTTAATAAAAATTCATTCAACAACTATATCCATTTTTATATTTTTACATTTATTAGACCTTCAATTGTAATAATATCTTGAGTTCATATCAGATCTAATATTGGCGCAGGGTGATTTCTTTTGGCTTTTTTCTAATTTTAATTCTACCATCCTACCTTCATTCAAAACAGACGAGATTTTCCGATTCCTATTTAGCTTTCTGGCTAATTCTGATTACATTTAAATTTAATTTATTTATCAGACAGAAATAGTATCCGACATATCTTATGGACGTTACAGAAGCTGTTTTAAGAATAAGTGAGAGGAAGTGCTTCAAATCTCTGTTTCTGTAATGCAAAATAGCCTTAAAATTTCGTTGCTATTTAAAACGGAGTACACAAATATTAATTGTATGTTTGTGGTTCAATCATCAAATACGTCTCAGAAATTCGGTCTTACAGATTTGATTGTTTAGGTTTTGGGGACTCTACCCTCCCCGTCTATATTTAGATAACGTATTAGCATCCCTGCATCGTAGGCGCAGGTACCGCAGTGTTCTCCACTGCGCGATCCCTTACACACGTTCGCTCTAATTAACTCCGTAATATTATAACCATAAAATTAAATGAAACGTAACTTGTAATTGTTTAATAACTTGTGTACATATAATAAATGTTATCAGTGAGAAATAAGTGATATCAATTTCATCCCTCGCAAGAACATTAATAGAACACGCAAATAGAGACTTAGGCGGTGTCCTATTGCCATCGCACGCGCGATGGTGCGATGCGATCTCATCGCGCGATGAAATCGATCGCGCGATCAAAAAACGTGTGTCCTAATTTGGTGCGATGCGATCGATCACCCTCCCTTGCTTCGTGTACCTGCACTCAGCGGGACCCCGTGTCCTAGAACGATGCGAGTATGTATGGGATTTAGTTCCGAATTTGTTCTATCGAATTCAATTAGAAATAAAAAAAAAACGTCAAAATGGAAGAATTAGATCCAGAGCCACCAACGGTCTAGGGCCTAAACGTATAGGAAAGCTGGATTCAGTCTAGCTCGAAAATAGACGCCAAAGTACATCATTTAGCCTCGGCCTTATGACTCAAAGCGGTCACTGATTTTTTTTTACAGCGGTAAGACAATCGCGAAAAAATGGGGTCTGGGCCTAAATATATAGGAAACGAACTGGATGCATTTTAAAAAAGAGCCATCTTAGTAGAACACCACAGCAGATTTAGTTATTCTCAAATCGGTCACCGTTCAAAATCAGACTGGGGTTGAAAATTAAAAAAAATAGGTCTTGGGCCTAAACATATAGGAAATGTGAAACCAACTTGGACCGAAAGAACACACTATACCCATCACAAAAAACCCGGTCTTACATGGCGGATCGGTCACCTTTCCAGAATCAGACCTCTTTTATAATATAACAAAAATGACAGATATCTCGACAATGGTAAGTGATAGAAAAAAATTTGTAATGAACAAAATTGTTGGAAATTTAATGGTCTTTACGTTTGTAATAACTTTGTTTACAATCCTATGCATAGGAGACGAGATATTTGTAAAAACTGAATAATTAAAATAGTAACAGACAGATATATCGACAACGGTTGATGATAGGAAAAGTTTTTGAAAAATAAAATTGTAGATAATGTTATGTTCTACAAGTTTTGTAACAACTTTGTTCACGATTTGATGCATACGAAACGAGATATTTGCAAAAAATTATTAATTAAAATAGTAATAGACAGATATCTCGACAACGGTTCATGATAGAAAAAGTTTGTCTGAAAAACAATTGTAGACAATATTATGTTTTACAAGTTTTGTAATAACTTTGTTCACGATTTGATGCATACGAAAAGAGATATTTGCAAAAACGAATTAATTAAAATAGTAATAGACGTATAGATATAGATAATAGACGTATCGTATAGATATCTCGAAAATTATTGATAATAGGAATAGTATGTGTAGCATAAAATTGTAGACAATGTTATGTACTACAAGTTTTGTTACAACTTTGCTCACGATTTGATGCATACGAAACGAGATATTTGCAAAAAATTATTAATAAAAATAGTAATAGACAGATCTCGACAACGGTTAATGATAGAAAAAGTTTCTTAAAGATACAATTATAGACAATGTTATGTTCTACAAGTTTTGTTTTAACTTTGTTCACGATTTGATGCATACGAAACGAGATATTTGCAAAAAATTACTAATTAAAATAGTAATAGACAGATATCTCGACAACGGTTGATGATAGAAAAAGTTTGTCTGAAAAACAATTGTAGACAATGTTATGTTTTACAAGTTTTGTAATAACTTTGTTCACGATTTGATGCATACGAAAAGAGATATTTGCAAAAACTATTTAATTAAAATAGTAATAGACAGATATCTCGAAAATTTTTCATGATATGAATAGTTTGTGTAGCATACAATTGTAGATAATGTTATGTACTACAAGTTTTGTTATAACTTTGTTCACGATTTCATCCATACGAAACGAGATATTTGCAAAAAATAATTAATTAAAATAGTAATAGACAGATATCTCGACAACGGTTCATGATAGAAAAAGTTTTTAAATAATAAAATTGTAGATAATGTTATGTTCTACAAGTTTTGTAACAACTTTGTTCACGATTTGATGCATACGAAACGAGATATTTGCAAAAAATTATTAATTAAAATAGTAATAGACAGATATCTCGACAACGGTTCATGATAGAAAAAGTTTGTCTGAAAAACAATTGTAGACAATGTTATGTTTTACAAGTTTTGTAATAACATTGTTCACGATTTGATGCATACGAAAAGAGATATTTGCAAAAACGAATAAATTAAAATAGTAATAGACAGATATCTAGAAAATTGTTGATGATACAAAAAGTTTCTTAAAAATACAATTATAGACAATGTTATGTTCTACAAGTTTTGTTCTAACTTTGTTCACGATTTGATGCATACGAAAAGAGATATTTGCAAAAACGAATTAATTAAATTGTAATAGACAGATATCTCGAAAATTTTTGATAATAGGAATAGTTTGTGTAGCATACAATTGTAGATAATGGTATGTACTACAAGTTTTGTTACAACTTTGTTCACGATTTCATCCATACGAAACGAGATATTTGCAAAAAATAATTAATCAAAATAGTAATAGACAGATATCTCGACAACGGTTGATGATAGAAAAAGTTTCTTTAAGATACAATTATAGACAATGTTATGTTCTACAAGTATTGTTTTAACTTTGTTCACGATTTGATGCATACGAAAAGAGATATTTGCAAAAACAATTTAATTAAAATAGTAATAGACAGATATCTCGACAACGGTTGATGATAGAAAAAGTTTCTTCAAGATACAATTATAGACAATAATATGTTCTACAAGTATTGTTTTAACTTTGTTCACGATTTGATGCATACGAAAAGAGATATTTGCAAAAACGAATTAATTGAAATAGTAATAGACAGATATCTCGAAAATTGTTGATGATAGGAAAAGTTTGTGCAGTATACAATTGTAGATAATGTTATGTAATACAAGTTTTGTTATAACTTTGTTCACGATTTGAAGCATACGAAAAGAGATATTTGCAAAAATGAATAAATTAAAATAGTAATAGACAGATATCTAGAAAATTGTTGATGATAGAAAAAGTTTCTTAAAAATACAATTACAGACAATGTTATGTTCTACAAGTTTTGTTATAACTTTGTTCACGATTTGATGCATACGAAAAGAGATATTTGCAAAAACGAATTAATTAAAATAGTAATAGACAGATATCTCGACAACGGTTGATGATAGAAAAAGTTTCTTGAAGATACAATTATAGACAATGTTATGTTCTACAAGTTTTGTTCTAACTTTGTTCACGATTTGATGCATACGAAAAGAGATATTTGCAAAAACGAATTAATTAAATAGTAATAGACAGATATCTGGAAAATTTTTGATAATAGGAATAGTTTGTGTAGCATACAATTGTAGATAATGTTATGTACTACAAGTTGTGTTATAACTTTGTTCACGATTTCATCCATACGAAACGAGATATTTGCAAAAAATAATTAATCAAAATAGTAATAGACAGATATCTCGACAACGGTTGATGATAGAAAAAGTTTCTTTAAGATACAATTATAGACAATGTTATGTTCTACAAGTATTGTTTTAACTTTGTTCACGATTTGATGCATACGAAAAGAGATATTTGCAAAAACAATTTAATTAAAATAGTAATAGACAGATATCTCGACAACGGTTGATGATAGAAAAAGTTTCTTCAAGATACAATTATAGACATTATATGTTCTACAAGTATTGTTTTAACTTTGTTCACGATTTGATGCATACGAAAAGAGATATTTGCAAAAACGAATTAATTAAAATAGTAATAGACAGATATCTCGAAAATTGTTGATGATAGGAAAAGTTTGTGTAGCATACAATTGTAGATAATGTTATGTTCTACAAGTTTTGTTATAACTTTGTTCACGATTTGAAGCATACGAAAAGAGATATTTGCAAAAATGAATAAATTAAAATAGTAATAGACAGATATCTAGAAAATTGTTGATGATAGAAAAAGTTTCTTAAAAATACAATTACAGACAATGTTATGTTCTACAAGTTTTGTTATAACTTTGTTCACGATTTGATGCATACGAAAAGAGATATTTGCAAAAACGAATTAATTAAAATAGTAATAGACAGATATCTCGACAACGGTTGATGATAGAAAAAGTTTCTTGAAGATACAATTATAGACAATATTATGTCCTACATGTTTTGTTTTAACTTTGTTCACGATTTGATGCATACGAAAAGAGATATTTGCAAAAACGAATTAATTAAATAGTAATAGACAGATATCTGGAAAATTTTTGATAATAGGAATAGTTTGTGTAGCATAAAATTGTAGATAATGTTATGTACTACAAGTTTTGTTTCAACTTTGTTCACGATTTCATCCATACGAAACGAGATATTTGCAAAAAATAATTAATTAAAATAGTAATAGACAGATATCTCGACAACGGTTCATGATAGAAAAAGTTTTTGAAAAATAAAATTGTAGATAATGTTATGTTCTACAAGTTTTGTAACAACTTTGTTCACGATTTGATGCATACGAAACGAGATATTTGCAAAAACGAATTAATTAAATAGTAAGAGACAGATATCTGGAAATTTTTTGATAATAGGAATAGTTTGTGTAGCATACATGTTGAGGATTGTAAACTCCTTGATTACTTTTATTACTCACTTTTATTTTAGCTCTATGAAAGTAGTAGTTGTTTTTTGTCTTGCTTTGAAGTCTGTCGCCCGCTGTGCCGTTTTTTCGCCCTTTTCTGTTAATTTTTCGTTAAAATCACGAATTATATTGTTTCAAGAACGCGGCCTTTTATTCCATTAGTTAAAATCTACAGTCCGCTACATTTCAATTGTAGATAATGTTATGTACTACAAGTTTTGTTTCAACTTTGTTCACGATTTCATCCATACGAAACGAGATATTTGCAAAAAATAATTAATTAAAATAGTAATAGACAGATATCTCGACAACGGTAGATGATAGAAAAAGTTTCTTGAAGATACAATTATAGACAATGTTATGTCCTACATGTTTTGTTTTAACTTTGTTCACGATTTGATGCATACGAAAAGAGATATTTGCAAAAACGAATTAATTAAATAGTAATAGACAGATATCTGGAAAATTTTAGATAATAGGAATAGTTTGTGTAGCATAAAATTGTAGATAATGTTATGTACTACAAGTTTTGTTTCAACTTTGTTCACGATTTCATCCATACGAAACGAGATATTTGCAAAAAATAATTAATTAAAATAGTAATAGACAGATATCTCGACAACGGTTCATGATAGAAAAAGTTTTGAAAAATAAAATTGTAGATAATGTTATGTTCTACAAGTTTTGTAACAACTTTGTTCACGATTTGATGCATACGAAACGAGATATTTGCAAAAAATTGTTAATTAAAATAGTAATAGACAGATATCTCGACAACGGTTCATGATAGAAAAAGTTTGTCTGAAAAACAATTGTAGACAATGTTATGTTTTACAAGTTTTGGAATAACTTTGTTCACGATTTGATGCATACGAAAAGAGATATTTGCAAAAATGAATAAATTAAAATAGTAATAGACAGATATCTAGAAAATTGTAGATGATAGAAAAAGTTTCTTAAAAATACAATTACAGACAATGTTATGTTCTACAAGTTTTGTTATAACTTTGTTCACGATTTGATGCATACGAAAAGAGATATTTGCAAAAACGAATTAATTAAAATAGTAATAGACAGATATCTCGACAACGGTTCATGACAGAAAAAGTTTTTGAAAAATAAAATTGTAGATAATGTTATGTTCTACAAGTTTTGTAACAACTTTGTTCACGATTTGATACATACGAAAAGAGATATTTGCAAAAACGAATTAATTAAAATAGTAATAGACAGATATCTCGAAAATTATTGATAATAGGAATAGTATGTGTAGCATACAATTGTAGACAATGTTATGTACTACAAGTTTTGTTACAACTTTGCTCACGATTTGATTCATACGAAACAAGATATTTGCAAAAACGAATTAATTAAAATAGTAATAGACAGATATCTCAACAACGGTTGATGTTAGAAAAAGTTTCTTAAAGAAACAATTGTAGACAATGTTATGTTCTACAAGTTTTGTAATAACTTTATTCACGATTTGATGCATACGAAACGAGATATTTGCAAAAAATTATAAATTAAAATAGTAATAGACAGATATCTCGACAACGGTTGATGATAGAAAAAGTTTGTCCATGATACAATTGGAAACAATGTTCTACTTATGTTCTTACTTGTACAACAGTGGTTGATTATTTTAATAAAACAACTTGAGTTTAATTATTAAGGCCAAAGGTTTTATTTCTCACCTTTATCAAACTTCGATAAAACAAAATATTAATTTTCTTATAGATTCGAACGTAAAAGTCAAACTGAAATATTATTTTTAACTTTTTTACTTTGAAGTCGGTTTTTATTTTTTTTGTTATTGAAACTCGAATTCTAGTCGTAAAGACCAAAAAAAATCTTTGCCTATGCCATTCTCCCATTTTGACGGAACACATTTTATTTCTAATTGGATTCGATAGAACAAATTCTAATCAAATTAAAGATTGAAAAATTCAGTCTCGAGCGGGACTTGAACCCGCACCCTTCCAAACCGGGGAAGTGCGTTATCCAATGGCTGTAATATGTTTGAAATCAATAATATTTGAAATTAGAACAAATTCTATAGAACAAGTTCTAGGACACGGGGTCCCGCTGAGTGTAGGTACACCCTTGCCTCGTCGCGCTCCTCGGTCGCGCGATCGAAATTAGGACAGTCAATACTGATTCCTATGTTTGATCGCACGATCGTACGATCGTGCGTCGAAAATAGAACAATTCGATCGCATCGCATGATCGCGCGATCGAAATTAGGACAGTCAGTACTGATTCCTATGTTTGATCGCACGATCGCACGATCATTTTCATCGGACGGACGCATGATCGCGCGTGCGATGGCAATAGGACAGCGCCTTACAGTATTGATCCTAAGATCATAACGTAAATAGGGACACATAAATAAATACCCTAAAAGGTAATTGGAAAAATAATTAAATAAATAATGCTCACTGGCACACACATTATTTTAATTATCCCAAGCAATCATTAGGCTTTTTATTGTGGAAACCATACAACAACGGCACAAACATATATAAAATACAAGACCGAACCGGGACTCGAACCCAGGACCCTGGTTTTACAGTCCGGCGTGGTAACCATTACACCAACCGGGTCGGCAAACACTAAAAATCCTCTTTCCTTTAACATTTTCTAAAGTTAGAATTTGTGTAGTATCGTTTTCATCTTAAAACATGGCACTGCGCGTATTTTTAAAGCAAGTGTGCAACAATTATTAATTCCAAAACCTAGCTAGCAGGAGCTTAAAAATTTAGTTCTTCTTCTTATCGTGTGAGCAGAGCCCTGGTGTCAGAGTTATTTCAGATAGCCTTACGGCCTCTGACGTGGTTTTTATGTGACGACAACAACCACCAGAAATAGTAGCCGGGATCAGCGGCTTAACGTGCCATCCGAAGCACGATATCATTTTTATTTTCAGAACCCACGACCTCCGTATCGAGAGCCAATGCTCTTAACCATTAGACCACGGAGGCAGTCGCAGACCACGCAGACCACGAAGCAGTTAAAAATTTTGTTGATTAACTTTTTTATCTCAAAGTTTATACATTTTCGATCGGTCTTACTGATTTGATTGTACCTGCAGTTACTTACTGGGGTGTATTAGAAAAATAATTAAATAAATAAATAGCGCTCACAGGCACATACATTATAATGATACCAAGCAAGCACTATAGGCTTCTTATTATGGAAACCATACAACAAGTAGGTATACTAATTGGTCGCTTAAGCCCAATCTGAGATTCTTATTTTACAGAAATTCGAATTTTGTGCAGAAAGTTTTACCGAATGTTTGTTTTGTTTAATTTTGATTTCTGGAGGGTTTCTGTAGCTTAACTTCATTCTACTTCAATTTGTTAAAAGATACGTAGGCACTTATCTAAAAGGTCCTTATAACCTCTTATAACAACACATTACATAATCGCTAAGTAAAGTAAAGTAGTTAGAGATTTACAAAAGCGGCTTGAATTTTTTTTTGGCACGTTGACGCTTGCTAGAAAATTATCTTTCTGCTCTTGCCTCCACTATTGTGTAGTAGAGTATCCTCTAATACTTATTCGTGAGTTGAGTTCTGTGACCCGCAGTGGCTTGTATGATTATTATGCTGCTCGACATAATTAACAGTCGGGTAAAATCTAATAAACGACGAACAGAAGAAAAATTCAAGTAATGGATCAGTGAATCATTTTTTTCTGGTAACTACAAACTTACTTAGGTACGTACTTTCTGATTTTGATTTAGCTTAAATTCATGACCTTCTTATATAGGATAAGAAGGTATGAGGGCTGACAAGCCAGCAACACTTCAACCCAATAATGGTATCTTTTGTGTTGACCCTTACATATTTATTTTTTCACCCTTCAAAAACATGGAGAAGTAGGGGAGGCAATAGCGTTCAGGGGAAGAAACCTGTAATCTTCCGGTTTTGGATAACCATTATCACAGTATACAGTATCAATGTTCCATGATTTCCTTCTCTCTGCACGCTCGGCAGTTATCTGGGATCTAGAGTGAGCTGTATCAAGCCTGTAGCGTAGTACCCGGTGAGGGCTCCGACGATGGCACGAGCTTTGCTCCTGCTGTTATTCAGTACAATGTTTAGTGTGAGAATTAAGTAGTATGAACTGGGGGATTCGTGGTGTTATATTCCTGCACCGGAGACCGGAGAGGCCAGAGCATTCTAGCCTGTGTCTTTTATAAGCCCATTCCTTAATTGCCATTCTAATGTTACATGCCAGGATTCCTAGACTTGGTTCTGACCATGACCTTCACGACCTTAGATGAGACATGAGAAAAAATCACATGTCCACGCAGACGAAGTCGCGGGCAACAGCTAGTCCTTAAATAAATGTAAACCAATAACATAAAAGTAGGTTATAGCCTGAACAATTCTATTGCAAGGCAAAAGGTCTCCTCTCTCAAATAGGCTTTGTCTCCACCATTCCGCATCGTGGTCGAGTATGGTCTACTCTCTCACCTTTATTTTGAAAAAAAAAACACACGTATTGTACCTATAATATAATAATTATACCCTGCAAGGCCATGAAACTATGTATGTCACATAAAAAAAGAATCATCAAAATCGGTTCATAAACGACGAAGTTATCCGCGAACACACATAAAAAAAATATATATATATATACGGTCGAACTGAAAAACCTCCTCCTTTTTTGAAGTCGGTTAAAAAGAGAAAACAACAATTTTTTTTGTAACGATATCTAAATGTAAGGAATCAAAATTGAGCAGATTTTTGTTTCGCCACTTTAATCTTGGCTCTATAGCACATAATATTTATAAGAGTATTGTACATCTATAGTCAAAAATTCAGTTTGATGGTCTGAAGCACCCCCTAAAATATCAAACACATTTAAGTTAACACCCTGTTTAACCTGGTGATAATAATGATGAAAGCCAGGGCGCGTCTCTAGTTAAACAGACAGTTCTTATTTAATTGGTAGTTTGGTAACGTCCGTTAGATATTCAGGGTCAGATTCAATCCTAGTAGGGGTCCTAAATTTCACCAAATGGTCCCATGCTTCCGGTCTGAGTTAAATGAGATATCAAGGGTCGTTTAAAGAAAGTTTAGGGGTAATAAATTATAGCGTGATCCCTATGGTAGGAAAAAGCCAAGTAAAAAGGCATAAAAAATTGAGGCATAATATTGTTGTTATAATAATATTAAAACAGTTTTTAGTCTTTACTAGACTTATTTTAACAACAAATAATAATGATTTTTAGCAACAAATGTTTACCAAAATGAATAATCATCATCATGTCGTATGGCATTTTTGTCTTCCTGCTTGGATCCGGGGAAGTCTAAATTTCGAGATCAAGATTCTTCAGCCAGTCTTCCGCTGCCGGGGTTAGCCTATGGAGTTCCTCAATTCCACCGGGGAAACGGCGCAGATGACACTCATTTACCACGTGGGTGAGGGTTTGGTCAGGTGCCCCGTAGTCGCACATTGGTGACTCCCTCAGACCCCACTTGTAGAGGTGATGGTTGGTCCTTCCGTGGTTAGTTCTGAACCGGTTTAGCTTAGCCCAGGTCTTCCGGTCCTTATCAAACCCAGCCAGTTCGGCAGTTGGGTCTCGCACGAGGTTTGCATGCAGATGGTCAAAAAGGCCCCAATCTGACCGCCATGCACTATTAATATCGTACTGGGAGTGAATTCTGTCATCGAAAATGAATAATTGACACTTTTAATACTAAGTCAAAACTTTCCAGGGATTAGCGATATTTAATACATGTAAAAACTGGGATCAAAATATAATAAAATAGTATATAAATCATCATCATAGGCCTTTACATCTGTTGCAGATGATTTAATCAGTGTTTTTGGAGAAGCACTTTTTCTCATGGCTGAACAGTCCTATACGAGAGCCGCATACACGTCCACAGCCTCTACAATAGAACTGTACGCCGGTGGATGACGAAGGGATTGTGGCAGCATTATGCCTTTTGTCACGTTTCTCTGCCAGGTGTGCGAACCAGGCTTCGTCATGAGTAGTCCGACCCTCTCTTGTTTTCCCTCTCCAGCCTCCTCTATTTTCCGCGTGCTCTTCCCAATTTGTGGGGCTGATTCCGAAAGCGGTCAGGTCTCTCTTGACGCAGTCCTTAAATCGCAGCATGGGTCTTCCGACTGGCCTCTTCCTATCTGCGACCTCACCAAGAAGGATGCGCCTTGGCAAACGAGAGTCATCCATACGATGTACGTGCCCCAACCACCTAAGCCGCCTCTCCTTGAGAAGAGCGGTGATACTAGGCAGCTGTGCAACCTGAAGTACCCTCTCGTTTGTCACCTTATCCTGCCAACGTATGCCCAAGATACTCCGAAGGCAGCGCATGTGGAAGGTGTTCAGCCGTCTCTCCTGTTTTGCATACGACGTCCAGGTCTCAGCTCCGTACAAGAGTACACTCAAGATGCATGTCTGGTACACGCCCATCTTAGTCTTGGTAGTTAGATGTTTATTATCCCATACTCTTGCACTGAATTTTCCGAACGTCGTGGCCGCCTTGCGCCTTCAGTATATAAATATACATATATTAAATAGTATATAGTACGAGCTTTTACTCGCGACTTCGTCCGCATAAATTATATACCAGATTTTAAGTCAGATGATAAGCTATCAAACAAAAAAAGTTTCATCAAAATCGGTTCAGTAGTTTTTGCGTGATACTCGAACAAACAAACACCCAAACAAACAAACAAACAAACAAACAAACAGACAGACAAAAAATCCAAAAACTTGTGATTTGGAATCAGGGACATCTAAAAACCAAATTGTAATCTTTTTTTTGTAAATATCTTCAATGTACAGACACACTTCTGTTACAGTTTAGATACAAATACAAAGTTAATACATAAACTAACAGTTAGAATCCTTTTTGAGGTACCGAAAAAAAAATAAAAAATAAATAAATAAATCCTTATACTATTCCTGCATTGATATCCAATTTCACCAAGAAATTGTACCTAGATATAATTCGTTTCAGAATTCAGATTGTCTATCGAAAACCGTTTACTGCGTACCGTACATTTTCACAACATCAGCTAAAAGTCCCCCTAAATTACACCCAAAAGGAAACAAAAAAGAAAAAGGATACGAAGACGTCTTCAGCAGGTATCTTCAAAAACCTTTGAATAAACGTAAATTGTTTACCCAATACCCCGGGGTAATCGTTACAATTTTCACCAAGAATTCAACCGGAATTTAGGGCGTTGTCTCGCCAAAAATTGAGTTTTCTAAAGTAATTAGATAGGCAAACAAAGGCCTCGGGCAGAGGGACAGTTAATTAGTGAACTAAACACTTGGGCCGGCCCTGGGTGTGGTGTAATACAGGTGAGGTTGGATCTTGAAATTGAATTATGTGGACATGTTTTTGACTAGTTACTGCTTAGTTACAAAAGCACTTGCATACAGAACTGCAAACCTACTCGAGCCAAATGTATGGGGCAGCAGATTTTTTTTAGCGATTTCGGTGTTGGTCCCATTGAAAAAGTTGTTCAGTTTGATGATCTGATCATCCCTTTAAAAAAGTGTCGGCATATTATGAAGGACCCTGTAATATTTCTATTCTATACAGGGTGTTAGGGAAAACAGTTGCATTACTTTAAGGGGTGATTGTACCCATGATACTGAACAACTTTCCCCCAGAAACCTATAGCAAGTTCGCAAAAAATAAATTCGTCTTTTCATACAAAAGTTCGATCAGCTTATTGCATTTAGTATGGGAAGTCCAAATTTTTGTTAATCAATCAATCAATCAAATATACTTTATTTTACACCAAAACATAAACATTAAAATACCTACAGAGAAAAAAAATACAAGAGGTACAAAATAAGGCGGTCTTATCGCTAAGAAGCGATTTCTTCCACACAACCTTAGGGTAGAGGAAACGTTGAACGAAGAAAAGTAGGCGGTGTTTCCAGATAAATGGTCAGAAATATCAGTAAATACAAAAAAAAAGTAGGTATTAAAAAAATAAAACAAGAGTAAACCACATAAAAAAATATATAAATACATCTAAATGCAATACATAGATAAAAATATATATATATATATATATTCCTATATACCACGTCAGAGGCCGAAAGGCGGTCTGAAAAAACTCTGACACCAGGGCTCTGCCCACACGATAAGAAGAAGATTCCTATATATATATATATATATATTTCCTTTAACTAATTTCCTATCGGTCTCTTTGGGAAAGTTGTTCAGTATCATGGGTACAATCACCTCTTAAAGTAATGCAAAGAACTGTTTACCCTAACACCCTATGTTTAATTGTAAATAGGTTCATTTATGTCATTTTTCGGGTGAAAAAAAATTACCAGGTAAAAATTATCTTTGAAAATATTTCCCGCCATCGCTTATGGCTTGCGACACCGACGACCCCTATCGTGCGAGTACGTACAACTGCTTATTTGCTGATCTCAGTTACTCCTTCCACAATCAGTCCCCATTTACATACTGAAATCGATGCTATGAAGTCGGCGCAACTTCTCAACTTTGATGTGTTTAGTTCGGGGCTTCAAATCAGTAGAATAGGCAATGTTTGATTCTTACAGAGCGAAGCTATGCGAACAATATCAATCAATCAAATTAACCCAACCATCATCATCATAAGTGCCTTCCCTACTCCAGGATCTACAGGGTGAAATTGATATCATTAGCATCATTTATAGTATTTTTCAAATTCTTTTTTACACTTTTTTACACTATGTTCCGTAACTGTATTTCATTTCAACTTACATTTAATTATTTATTCTTTCACTTCACTTCTTTGGTTGCTGCGTCTGACTGCCACCAAAAAGGTTTCATCTGAAAGCCAACGCCCTGCTCTCGGGCAAGGTCTATGTTGAGCTGGGACCTATTTGCTGCTGTAGCATACAATAAATTACATGTTGTTCTATTCTATGTCTCGTTGTATTCTTGTTTGTAAAATTGTTGTGAACTGTAATATTATGTGTGTGTTACTTTTGCAAATAAATTGTTTATCTATCTATCTATCATTTTGAACTTAACGAGTCTACCCATCAAACTGAACAACTTTCACTATGAGAGCAAACCGATCGGAGAAAAAAAAACTCTGCTATTGCGTAATGCGTACATTTGAGTCGAGTATAGGAATTGCAGTTTAGTATGGAACAACAGTTTTTTTTAATGCTCCGATCGGTTTGTTCCCATAGTAAAAGTTGTCCAGTTTGATGAGTAGACTCTTTAGTTTCAAAGGATGCTAATGATATCAATTTCACCATATTATGAATCAGATAATACCTAATAGTACACTCACGGACCTGAAAAAAAGACGGACGGAATCTCGTCTAATCAAAAGTGAAGCACCCATTTATACGAGTGTGCGTGCTGTCGCCCTGTCGCGCGGTACATAATGGCGGCGGGTTGTCGGACCTGCGCCTGGAACTGGTGCGTCTGTGTGAGTGTAGGTCCCTTGTAGAACAAACGAAATTGTAGGCCCTTGCATGCTTCACCTCTTTAAGTGTGACATTACGTCCGTCTTTTTTTCAGGTCCGTGAGTACACTATAGAAACGAAACTCCCACGTTAAATATCAAGATACACCTAACAATCTCGAATTGGTTTAATGTACACACGGCGACAGATCAACCTACCCATAGTTGAACTCTATGTTCATAGACATAAGGTCGAACTATGGGTAGGTTGATCTGTCGCCGTGCGTACAAAGTGGTTTATCTATGGTATAGGCTTTTCTGGCCTTATTAACCCAATACTGGGTAATAATTTTATTTCTTGGTGAGTATTGCAAGTCATTATTTGAATCACTGCGACCGCATTTGCTGGTCTATTGCTATCGCCCATATTTTTTACATAAACATCCGAAATTATTGTTTTTTCTTTTCGTTCTCGTAGCATTATTTTGATCACCTTTTCTTTATCTTTATTTTAAGGATTAATATTTTGAAATATTTAGATTGGTACACAGCTCTGTAGTGCCATCTAGCGACACCCAGCAACTTTTGTGAAAAAAATACTTGTTTATGGACCTAAACCAACCTGAACTGTTTTCATAAAACATTCATTATCAGTATCATATACAGGGTGTCGGGTCGGTATAGATAACTCTGTAACTGCTGATAGAAGACCTAAAACCCGTTTAGAAAATGGACTTAATCATGTTCAGTAAAAGTGCTACAGTTTTCGAGATAATTATGTGGACTTTTCTGGAATTTGGGACCTTTGTCACTATTTTGATTGTCATGGCCAAAAAAAGAAGAGATTTTAGCAGACTGTATAATGTGTATGCGATGACGATTAAGCTAAATTATTCATATACCTAAATCTACTCAAAGTTGATGAAAAAAAAAAAACTCTCTACATATTTTACCGTATGAAATTTTGTAAAAATGTTAGGAAAATTAGATTAGAGCTATAAAAGTATTTTTTTATCTTCGTCAGATTTTAAACGTACATTTTAACTTGATTACAGAATGTATGTAAAGCTTTAAAAAAATATTTAATTCTTTGTTTAAATTAAATACGCTAACACACTTTTTTACAATGCAGATTACAAACATACGCCAAACTCACGACTGTTTTCCTTATCCGGAGTGGACAGAAACTTTACTACAACTATCAATCTTCTAAAAGTGCAATTAAAAATGATAAGCTAATAAGATAGATTTGTTTTTTTTTTGTGTGTAGGTAATAAAGTGAGATTTGCCTTTTTGCGTAATATCGTTTTGTGTATTAGTCTTTTTACCCGACTGCGCCAGAAGGAGGGTTATGTTTTTTGCGTACATAGGTTGTTTTGTGGGTCCTTTTGCGGATATGTTATGTCTTTTTGTGGGTATTTTTCCTTTTTTCGGAATATCATTTTGTAAACATACGTAAAAAACTATCAGCGTATTTTACCATCGAATCAACAATTGATCATTAGCATCCTTTTAAACTTAGAGTCTACCCATAAAACCGAACAACTTTTACTATGGGAGCAAACAGATCGGAGCAAAAAGAAAATCTACTGTTGCATACAATTTCATTTGAGCCGAGTAGGCATTGCATTTCACCCTGTATAGATGATTATTATTATACCAGCTGCCAATGTTAAAAAAGACGCAAAAATATCCAAACAATGAAATACACTGTGATTTGGTATGTTATTGGAATAATGGCTCAGCATTACATAACAACGTAAAATGCACGGCTCCATTAGGTCTGAAATAACCCTTAGGAGGGTTTCACATAGGACGATTTTATGGCGGAAGTTTTTCAGTTTGTTTTGTTATTTCTATCCGTTGTCCTTTTATGTTTCAGTTGTCTTTAAAATAAATACATTATTTACCAATAAGTTTTTCATAAATTATTAATGTTTTGTAACACCACTAGGTTTTCCTAACATTCCAAGTAAAAAGTCGCCAAGACTCGCAACCATTTTATTCAAAAGATACGAGATCTCATTTTAAGTTTTGAGTAAATGTTAATATTGGTCAAATAATGTTATAAGGCTTGGACGACATCTTCATCTCATGCAGAGTCAATCTAGACCAAAGACCAAGACCAAAGAGATATAAAACTGTCTTACAGGCATTGGCTCTATATGGGATGAGGATGTTGGCCAAGCCTTTTATCTTTATTTCACTGAGATGAACACTTATTCAGGATGGCTTAAAATAAGATCTAATAACTAATTAAGAGTAGAAGTGTTGTAAGTCTTGGCTACTTTATTTTTATTACATTAAATGTTTTTGAAGTGATTAGTCCTACATGATAAATCTCTCACTGTATGCATTTTATACCTTGGTTTATGGCAAAAATAATTATAATTCTGATTCTATGTAAATCAGTGACTTTGTAAATTGACGCATGAAATTTACATGGCAAATGAGAATGTGATTGTAACAAAAACAACGTGCTAAAGCTATCAAATGCCACAGCTAAATGACCCAAATCGCACGACCGATAACGCCTTATGTAAAGGCGGCTTTACACCTAAATAATGTTCGGAAACCGATGTTTGGTGCCGCACTGTGGTTCCGATTCGTTATTTATGTAGTTCAATCCTCATAACCTATGTCCAATTAGGATTGTTTGCCCAGAGTGTGAAGTTTCATTGAATATTCGCCCAACCGTGCTACCGTGATTGCTAAACAAATCAACGAATTTTCAATATTGGTTATTATTTTGATAAATATTATATTTTGGTTCACTTGGTCTTTGTAAAATAATAGGGCTTTTAGTCGAAAATTGTGGTAAACCGTTTATATTACCTGTATGAAATGATAATAATGGATATTATGGAGTTAAAAGGAGTTAACTGAAGTTATAAGTGATTGCATTGTATTTTTTTTTTCATTGTAAAAAAGGGAAATATTGCATAAGTGAAATTAAGAGAAGGGAAGTGAAATGTAGTGATGTGAAGTGAAGTGAAGTGGGAATAGAGCAACCCACAGAACATTATAGGAGGTGTTAGAAATGCAAAGTAGCGCTTTTGCTTCGGAGACGGCTGTCGCAACTTGTCTTCCCGCTCACGCTGCTACAACTACTCATGCCCTCTCGCTCGCACCACGCCGCGCACCTTATGGTGTTATCCAAATCATTGCATAACCTGTGGCGACGCATGCCACGCCTACTTTGCACTTCTAACCCCTATCATAATGTTCTGTGGAGCAACCTTTATGAAATCATTGATTTTTTGTTAGTGGTCATTATAATATGCTGAAAACAAAATAATATAACCAATAAACATAATTATTATTTAATTGCATTTGGATAAGTTAGAAATTTCACTTTCGGGTGATAGCGGAACAATTTTTTTTTAATACTTGTACTTAAGTACTACATTCATAAAAAAAATTCCGATATTAAAGTACGAAACCAAAAAACGTTAAATTGCTATCATCTCGAAACTAAATACCTCTACCAAGACGCCCCAAGTCAATATATCGCCTCATAAAATACTCATCGATTTATAGGTACCTATTATATAGGTTAATACCTACAATATACCTTTTTTATAGCTCCAGCAAAATGGCCCTCCGAGACTTATAAACGTTAAACTGATTTGTTTGGGTCGGGATTACAGGAAACATTTCAAATGGCTATTATTGCTGTTGCCAATTTACAAAATACGCGATATTGGTTTCTAAGATGTACCTAGACGTTCAATTTTTGTAATCATTCTCTATGACGTTTCTTTGAGTGTAGGCCTGAGGATGAACATTTCCAAGACTAAGGTTATGACGAACGCCTGTAGAGTCTCAGGTCCCGTTACTGTGGGAAATAAAACGACCTCTAAAGGTACCTAGTCGATCATTATGTGTATCTTGGACAGTGTTTATCCTTTGGTAAAGAATGCCAAGTAAAAGCTAGAAGATGTGCTTCGAGACAGAAAAATGCCACAAAAAAAACATTCAATAAAAAAACATAACAAAACTTTGTTTTTACAATCATGTCTCTCTAAGCATGCCGTCCTACACAAGACTTCGTTTCTTCTAGTGATTGAATAAACTGGTACATTTTTGCTTGACCTGCCTGTGCCTGTGTGAAACTGTGAACGCATGATAGGGTGTATCTCCCACTCATATCATTAACTGATTATAAACATTTCAATACCTGACCAACTACATTTCTTTGCCAACAGGGAGCGGGACAGCAATGGAACCCTCATAGCGTGACCAGGCGATGCGCCGCGCGACGGGACGCGCGCTTCGGACGGCGACGCGCGTAATATGCGCTCGCTGAACGAAACAGCGTGCGCGGCGCTGTTGGACGATGTGCAATGGGACGAGCCCGCGAGTCTAGTCTCTTTAGCCATCCTGGCGTTAATAGACGTCCTTGTCATCGCTGGTGAGTTATCTTCTGTTTATGCTAACCTGGTAGTTCCGTGCTGTGACCAAATTCTTGAGGAGGACGTACGCCCAACAGAAAAAAGTTGTTGCGGCATGATTTAGACGGTGATAGACGTCTTTCACATTTAGTAATAAGATCTCCTTTTTTATGGGTTCTTTTTTTTATGGTCACCTGCACTGAGCAAGTAATCACTTCGTTTTAGTCACCTGCCTACGTAACATGACAGAGGTGAGAGCGACACAGGTCACTTCTAAACGTCTAACTGGCGGTTATTTCCATAGTATCTCACTCAAATTTGACGTTTAGAAGTGACCTGTGTCGCTCTCGCCTCTGTCACGTTACGCAGGTTGATATTCATTGCAATTATGAATCCTTGATGATGATGATGATGATGACCATATCAGCATCCACATAATTACAGCCGCGCAGCAATATGTGTACTGCTTGGCTAATGTCCTCCACATTAGCCAAGCAGTACACATATTGCTGCGCGGCTGTAATTATGTTGATGCTGATACGGTCATCATCATCATCTTCATCATCTTATTTAAGAGCTACGCTCTTGTCGGTGGAGTATTCGCCAATCCTGTCTATTTTCCGCTAGTCTCTTGAGCTCTTAATACTTCACGACATCAACCTTTCCTTCACTTGGGCTAGATAACTCTGTCTAGGTCTTCCTCTGCCTCTCTTCCCCTCTATCTTCCCTTCCAGTATGGTTTTAAAGAAGTTGTCGTTTCGTATCAAGTGTCCGATCATTTTTTCCCTCCGGTTTTCGATTGTTTTTAGAATGTTCCTTTCTTTAACCATTCTTAACACCTCTTCATTTGTTATTCCGTCCAACTTATCCCCTCTATTCTCCTCCAACACCACATCTCAAAAGCTTCCAGCTATCTCGATCTCGTTTAGTCAATGTCCACGTCTCGCTACCGTACAGTGCAATGCTCCAGATGTACACTTCAATCAGGCTGATATGGTACATACTGTATTATCTGGTAATAAGTGTTGTTCTTCTGAGGGGAATGCTATGGAACCCTCATTCATGATTTCCACGGAGAAAGGCGTCCATGATATTTAATAATAAGGTCTTCTTGTTTGAGTGTCCTTTTTTCGTTCGTTCTTTCTTTCTGGCGTTAATAGACGTCCTTATCATCACTGCTGAGCTTATCTTCTTTCTGTTTATGCCATCCTGGTAGTTCCGTGCTATAACCAAATTCTTGAGGAGGACGTAAACCCAGCAGGAAAAGTGTTACGGCGTGTTCTCGATCAATAGCAGCTAACCTACCAAAAACACAAAATGTTTTAAGAAAGTGGGCGTTGCGTAGAAAGACGGTAGGAAAATAAATTATGCAGCGATCGTTGGAAGCAATCTGAAAGTATTTTTAGCCCCTGTATAAATACTTTTGACCAAATGGAAAAACCTTGTTTTGCCTTCCATTTACATTTTAATAAAGGTTCTATTCGGATCGGTTTGATTTTTCGGGTCTACAAGTCAACGATTTTTGTTTAGAAATGGTATTAGAAAAAATGTTAATTCGATTATGATTGTCACAGAATACAATTCTTTGAATAAGAATAATAGATGTCTTGGACTTTGCCACACAGATTATGTAGTTCCATTTGAAGTACCAGATTCTAGCCTGGACTTCTATTATGATTACTAGACAACGATATTATACACTACTAGTTTTTAATAACTAATATAAGACAATGAAACTAAACAACTTTCTCTAAGGAGCATGGGTCGAAAAACGAGAAAAATTTTTGGACCTCCAATAAAAAATAGATCGGTTTATCGTCTGAATACACCCTTAACGGTCCCCACTCCAATAGTGCACTATTGGAGCGGAGACCGTGGGGGGAAAAACGTCGAAGAGGAAGACCGCAAATGCGTTGGTATGACAATATCAAAAGAACAGCTGGACTCATCTGGAGTCAAATGGATAGAGACAGCACAAGATCGAGAAGGATGGCATAGACTGAAGGAGGCCTACACCATTATGGTTGAAAACGGCTAAGAAGAAAGAAAGAAAAACACCCTTAAAGTTATGTTATTAAACACTAGTGGCTTATAATCTAAACTATTATAAAACTGTAACAGAAGTGTGTCTGTACATTGAAGATATTTACAAAAAAAAAATTACGACATGGTTTTTAGGTGTCCCTGATTCCAAATCATCAATTTTTGGATTTTTTGTCTGTCTGTTTGTTTGTTTGTATGTTTGTTTGTTTGTTTGTTTGTTTATTTGTTTGTTTGTTTATTTGTTTGTTTGTTTGTTTGGGTGTTTGTTGGTTCGAGTATCACGCAAAAACTACTGAACCGATTTTGATGAAACTTTTTTTGTTTGATAGCTTATCATCTGACTTAAAATCTGGTATATAACTTATGCGGACGAAGTCGCGGGTAAAAGCTCGTAAATAATAAAACATATAAAAATCCATAACTTAGGTACAAATGTTCGAATGCATCATACAAAATTTTGCCCCCCTGCCGAATTCAAACCCGCGGCCATCGGCACAGCAGGCAGTTTCAATACCAACTGAGCTACTGGGCCATTATAAAGTGCTAGGACTCTTTTATGAATGGACAGACAACTTTTATACAGAAAATCAAGCATATTCTACGACGACGAAGTCACACAAAAAAGTTAGTTTTGAATTTGATCAACCACGTTTTTGAGTTGAAAATATAAAGTTCACTACATTTGGTTATATCCCTTGAGATTGGTTGGCACACATACTTTGCTCTCAACACGATATATGCAAATCTTTATGTAAAATACTGTACCAGCTACATGGTGTAGCAATTAACGCGGTTCAAAGGAAACACTGTCCACAATATTTTAACTGGTAGGGTGAAACAATCTGAATCTATAGGGCAAGCGTAAGTGGAAATTTTAAGGAGACGGCCTAACGTACATATACGTATCAAATTGGGGACGTGCTTAAAAAGGGACAGGTCAGATCTACCTGAAACCGACGAGCATGTATGTAAGGACTAATGAATGTGGAGGAAGCTAGAGAGGTTTGTCAGGATCGTAGCAGGTGGCGGTTCTTTGTCTCTGCCTACCCCAGTGGGAGACAGGCGTGAGAATATGTATGGTTGAAACAAAAAGATTAATCTTTTTCTTTACATAAAGATTTGCATTATATCGTGTTGAGAGCAAAATATTTTCGCCAACCAATCTCAAAGGACAGAATCAAATCGTCAGAAATGGACTCTGATAAACACACAAAAACCAGCCTAGTCCGTGTCTGGCTCACGCACCGAGTGTTCCGTATGAATCACCATATAAAAAGATGATAAATTTTGTTGGACCTTCGATACAAAAGTACGGATCAGCCGATTTTCTATTAGAGGTCGGACAATTTTTCTCGTTTCGACTCATGTTTCTTAGGGAAAGTTGTTTAGTATCAATGTCTGAATACACCTTTAACGTAAAATTTTATTAGTAAGCTGTGCCCAGTATGCGATGCAATAACCCCTTTTTTCCCGACACACACGTAGCCGTTTTTTTCCTAAATACTTAAGCTAAATAAAGAAAAAAAGAATTTAAAAAAAGGAAAAAGAAAAGAAAAAATATTTTAAAAAATAAATAAAATAAAAATAAAAATCATTTATTTCAGGAAACCAGATCCCATACAAAAAGCATTACATAGGTAGTTTGTCAGAGAATCAAGTTATTATAGATTAAAATTGAATTAAATAAAATTACATATTCCATTTACATTTATATTATAAGTCTAATTTCTCCAGATACATACACAACGTCAATTCAAATTTGCACATAATTATCTCGTGTGAGCAAGATCACTCCACCAGTATCGCAGTCCAGTGCCTCATGATTGGACACTCGCACTTATCACATATCACCTTCAGGATGCTGTTCGAACTTCCACGCACTCTGTTTATTAGGGAGGCAATTTTTTTTTTCTCATGATAGCATGTAAGCCATCGGCGCGAGCCTCTGCAAACATGCCTGATATTATATGAAGAATATTTCTATTTCTATTTCAAATCTGTCCAGTTGTTCTTAAGTTATGGCGTGACCAAGGGAAACAGGGATTCATTTTTATACAGGATGTTAGGAAAAGTATCATTAACCTTTAAACCACATACTCTACCCATCAAACTTTTACTATGGGAGCAAAGCTGTCGGAACAAAAAATTTGCTGCTTCATACGTCTGAATCCAGTAGGCGTTGCACGCGTTGCAGTTTAATATTAGAACAGCAGATATTTTTTTTGCGCTTATATATTTGCTCCCATAGTAAAACTTGTTCAGTTTGATGCGTAGACTCTTAGTTTAAAAGGATGCTAATAATATCAATTTCATCCTGTAGATTAAAAACTAGTGCTGTATATTTTGGCACGCCCTGTACATTAGTCTTTTTGTTTGTTCTTCGTGTAGACAACCACAACCACATAAACTTTTGATGCATGTGTTTAGTTTGGCAGGAGGGGTAAATTATTATGTTCTGTCGGTTGTTTTGTTCACAAAGAGGCAGGTATAAACTATTCTGGTTTAGGTGTAAAACTTGTCCCTATATAAATTGTCTAAGTATTTACACTTAGACAATTTATATAGGGACGAGTTACGCGTGTCATTCTACTAAGAAACATTTCTGCCACTTTTTGCGGGGGGCGAGGTAACATGAAATCCGCAACTTTGGATTTTATTCCTCATAAGTTTAGATTCTAATTTTGAATGTTAAAAATTATGAAAAGTAGTCTCGTGTGAACCCCAAACGTTCTATGTTTAAAAATTATTGTTTCGCTATTAAAGGCTGTCTCGTTTAGTTATCAGGTATAAAATTGGGTGTAAATGCGCAAGATCAATTGTTCTTATACCGTGGCAGAGGGGAAATGCTACCGCAAGGCGAGTCCCTATATAAATTGTCTAAGTTTAAATATGATGTTAGTATACAACTTGTAACAAAACACGTAGTATAAGGAATGTTTTTGACTATATAAAAATCTGCCATTTCATACAAGAACGCAGTACCGGCTCGACTCATATGTATGGGACAGCAGTTATTTATATTTTTTTATCCGTGTTGGCTACATAGTGAAAGTTGTTCAGTTTGATGGTCTGAAGCACCTATGGGGGTGCTACTGGGAATGTTCCTCCATTGAAAAGGGAAGATGTTCCACCAGGCTATGTGTGAAGCCTGGGGACCGGCCGTGGTCCAACAGTTCTTAGTTGGAACTTGTATATATATCGAATCTCTGTGATTATTTCTCTTGTGTCATTTATGACTCGCATTCGATTGTGAACCATATGTTTAGTAGGTTATGAGTTACGTATTTACGATGAACGTTGTCTTTGTATGGAGCATATGTCCGAGAGAGACGGTATCGCCATCTGTTGGTATCTTTGCTATAACTTGTGGGTGCTGACATCTGTAGCAAGTCCCCACACACCCATTAAGTATTACTAGGGTGTTTTGTTACACCCTGTACGTATAGGTCCCACTACAAACAGGACTACCCAAGGAAGGTGTATACAAGGTGGAAACTTTTTAAATGCGTTTCGTACTTTATTTGGTGCTTCAGACCATCAAACTGAATAACTTTTACTGCAGGACCAACTTTGAAATCACAAAAAAATTTCAGCTGTTTCATTGATTGTCATTTTTAATGGAACCCATTTTTTGATTTCGATGTTGGGTCCATAGAGAAAGTTGTTCAGGTTGATGCTCTGTTCGATTCGTAACGCATTAAATTTTACACCCTGTATAATTCACCACGCATGCCCAATGCAGATTGGTTGACTTCCCATAAGCATGAGCATTTCTTTATAAGCTTTTGCCTTCTGACGACTGAAAAGGCATCTTATTAATAAACATGACTATCCAGTATGCAAATATAACCTCTATTACCAACACATACAGTATAATATATGTCCCAGATAGAAAGCTTTTTAATCTCACTACCTCTACGCGTCTACGGCGTAGCAAGAGCTACGTTGCTACGTTGATTTATTTCAATACGGGCTGCCGCTGAGGCTTTTATGCTACGAAGCCTATTTCCCGTATATTCTGAGTGCTGAATATATTTTGAAATGGAAGGCTGTTTTAGCCGACTGTAGAAGAGAATGAACATACATACATACATACATTCTGCCGCCATACCTTATACCATATTTGGCTTACCATATTTTATTATTTTCACGCCTTGTCTCCCACTTCTTCTTATCGTGTGGACAGAACCCTGGTGTCAGATTTTTTTTAACTGCCTTACGGCCTCTGTCGTGGTTTTTAGGGTTTCGTACCCAAAGGGTAAAAACGGGACCCTATTACTGCCCCGCAATTTATAAACGCAGTGGGTGCATTTTTTTCAAAATTGAGTTTATTACATATTTGGCATCCTCGCGATGAGATCTTTCGGAAAAAAAGACCCGTTTTTCGGTAAGTACCTTAGAAGGAGGTAAAGCAAAAACCATAAATGCAGTAAAGGCACCCTCGACATTGCGAACCCTATAAATGTGTGCAGTAAGTAATCTTACTGCTTATAAATAATGACAAATAATATTTTTTTCCAAACATACCATAGCATAAATGCAGTAGTTACGGTAAGGATTCTTCATACGTAACTATATTCATAAATGACTAGAGCACATCCTTAGTATAAATGCAGTGCGAACTCTTGCCGCGTTTATTTTTTATATGTTTTATACATTTTGTAATTCGACGTAATGCTTTCAGGATGTTAAAGGGCAGCCGAAATGCAATTATGTAAACCCCCATATGTGGGGTCGGAAATTAATAGTTTCCGAGATATTTGGAATTTAAGGTTTTTTACCAAAAACCCAATTTTTTCACACTTTTTCTTAAATAAAAAAAAAATGCTTATTCTATGGCGTCGATTTGAATTTTAATTCATAGCTAACACTTTTTCCGAGATTTTTTCATAAATAAATGTCTGATCATACTGAGCAATTCAAAATAAATCGATAACAATGACGGTTAATTTTTGAAAAAAAAAAATACAAAATCTTGAAATCATGCGGTTTTTCTTTTGTATGAAAAGAAGTGTGCGTTTTACTGAAATAACTTCTTCGTTTTGTTAGCGTTCTAAAAAGGTATATTGTTTTAGAAAAAAATGGAATTACTATGTCAAAAAAGGTTTTTTACTTAGTACGTGATACTTAGAGGCAACATTCTCTTGGAGCAAATTTTACGATTTATTTTTAGATAACATTATTTATTAATTTAAGTCTACACATCTTACTCAGAGTGAGCCCCTCGGTTCCTTGAATCATGTCAATCGTCAAAATCTTGAAATCATGCGTTTTTCTCAAAAAATTGTATGAATAAAAGTGTGCGTTTTACTGAAATAACTTCTTCGTTTAGTTAGCTTTCTAAAAAGGTATAAAATGTTTTAGAAAATGTCAAAAAGCTTTTTTACTTAGTACGTGATACGTAGAGGCAACATTCTCCTGGAGAAAAATTAAAATTTTTTTTTAGATAACATAATTTATTAATTTAAATCTACACATATTACTCAGAGTGAGCCCCTCTGTTCCGAACACATACACGCAAGCACTTTCTTAGTTCATTTTTAGTTACTCTTGAAGTAAAAGTAAAATCTCATTACCTCCGCTGCATTTATTATGCGCTGCCTTAAGTCTTCTACGTCGTTTACTGAGGTTTGATAAACAAGGTCTTTCATGTTATCCCAGACACGAAAATTACATGGAGTCAAGTCGGGGCTTCTTGCAGACCATGAATTGGCCGTCCTCTACCAATCCATCTATTCGAATAAGTTGCAAGTCGGGCCAGCAACGTACCATAACCATTTTAGGGATTGGTAGAGGAAGGCCACTCCTTGGCTTGCAAGAAGTCCCGACTTGATCTCATGTAATTTTTATGTCTGGGGACACAATAAAAGACCTTGTTTATCAAACCCCAGTAAGCGACGTAGAAGACTTAAGGCAGCGCATAATAAACGCAGCGGAGGTAATGAGATTTTACCTTTACTTCAAGAGTAACCGAAAATGAACTAAGAAAGTGTTTGCGTGTATGTGTATGGAACCGAGGGGCTCACTCTGAGTAAGATGTGTAGATTTAAATTAATAAATAATGTTATCTAAAAAAAAAAATCGTAAAATTTTTCTCCAGGAGAATGTTGCCTCTACGTGTCACGTACTAAGTAAAAAACCTTTTTTGACATTGTAATTACATTTTTTTCTAAAACATTTATACCTTTTTAGAAAGCTAACAAAACGAGGAAGTTATTTCAGTAAAACGCACACTTCTTTTCATACAAAAGAAAAACCGCATGATTTCAAAACTTTGTAATTTTTTTTTTCAAAAATTGACCGTCTTTGTTATCGATTTATTTAAATTGCTCAGTATGATCAGACATTGATTTATGAAAAAATCTCGGAAAAAGTGTTAGCTATGAATTAAAATTCAAATCGACGCCATAGAATAAGTATATTTTTTTTTATTTAAGAAAAATAGTGGTCCAGAATTTTTTAATTTCACTTTAATTTCACTTTAATTTCACTTTAAACAAATTATACTATCGACTTGCTTGATATAGTTTTGACACTTCCTTCTTATGAACGCAGTACAATACTTTACTGCATAGCTCAAATGCATTTTATGTGAAATTGCTACGCATAAGCGCAGTAAGCAACAAATTCACTGCATTCATGCGTTGTTTAATCCTGCTTTTAAGCTAATGTGATTCTAGGTATAAAGTAATTTTGGATTACTTTAATGCTTAATTACTACAATTAAGTACATTTAATGCAAAATTTAAAATCTACATTGTTTTTTCTATATAAAAAGTGACTTCAAATAGACTAAAGGTTACTGTAGAATTCGTGGCACCACAAAACACGGTCGAATCTTTGAGCGCGTTTTACTCGAAACTATCAAACTGTTGGTTACTGCGTTTATAAATTGCACGGCAGATTACTAAGCCTACGTTGTCCGTCCGTCCGTCCGTCCGTACGTCTGTCCATACGTCCGTCCGTCCGTCTGTCCATCCGTCCGTCCGTCCGTCTGTCCGACCTATTTCGGGCTGTAAATTTTCATAGAATGTGCGTTGTTACGGAGAATTTGCTAACAAATAATAAAAATTTCAAAAAGTTTAAAATTAAGGGGGGTTCTCAACAAGAAACTAGTTTTTATCAACGTTTTTTCTTCTCGCTCTATGGTAAAAACGGTAATACATACAAGCGTCAAACTTTGTGTGATTATAGAGCAAACTCTACAATATAACAACAAATAATAAAACAGGCCAAGTGTGAGTCGGTCTCGCGATAAAGGTCCCGGAGTAAAAAATAATTTTTTTTACGTCAATATGTTGTAGTGTGGTACGGAACTTGACGGAACCCTCAGCCTCGGTGAGCGAGTAGCCCGACTCGCACTTGACTTATTTTATTTATGTTGCAACTACTACTACCAGAGATAGTAACCGGGACCAACGGCTCATCGTGCCATTCGAAACACGGAATCATCTTTCTTTTCAGACAATCAGGAGATTCAGCCTGTAATGTCCTAACCAACTGGGAAAAAATGCACAAAGTGACATATCACTAGGCGTCCCCCGTGGGAATCGAACCCACGACCTCCATGCCAAGAACCCCGTGGATTCGGACCCACGACCTCCATGTCAAGAACCCAATGCTCTTAACCATTAGACCACGGAGGCATTCAATGATGCTCAATATCACTTATACATTATAATCGATGTTTTGTATGTCTGTTTGTGTAAAACAGAAGTTAATTAATGAAGCAAAAATCAACATTTATTTATTTAAGTTTATTGAAGTAATCAACAGCGTTACAAAACAAATTATACAAAGAAATAGTGAGCTTAGAATAAGGCCAATAACAGATTACTCTAAATTAAAAAGTTTAACAATCGTGGCAAAACAAATAGCAAAACGTGCAGGTTTACGGATCCATTGGAGTACATTACAAGTAGGTATTTAGGTTGGTAAGTAGAATCATCACAAAACTAGTAGAAGTAGGTTTAAGATGGAGCGGTATTGTTATTATCAGTGCAGGCGAATTAGAAATTGAGTGTGTCTATGTGTGTGTGCGTGTGCGAACATTATGTTATGTTTACGTTAATTAATGAAGCAAACATCAACGATTCTCAAACAGTTCACTTCTGCCACTCCGTCGGACATTTCAATCGTAGTAATATGCTAATGGAGTCTTTACATCGATGTATCTACAAATGGGACTGAATCAATAGACAGGTGGTTACAGTACCACAGAATAGTTAATAGTATATAGTTCTACATACAGAACGGCAACTCCCCGCCCCCCTCTGACTTCAGATACCCCACCTCTCCTCACGCGCTTTCTGGGGACACTTTAGGGGAGCCGAGCAAGGGAATGCAGTCAGGCGCACCCGTTGGATTTGACTACATAAAATTGTGTCTTTTCACTTCATAAGAAAAGTTGAAAAATAACACTAACTTCACCTTTTTAGTAATTCTTTAGCTCAAATACTATTTTTAATAATAAAACGAACAGTAGAAAGTATCGAAATGTAGATGACGTTAAACGCAAAGCGCGGCTTTCAACCCTACACGCCAGAGACTACTACACGCAATGTCATGGACAGTTTGCACAAAGTGCGCATGTGCAGACGCCATTTTGATATTTAAAATCATTCTATAGAGTGCCGGACCTGTGACAGCACGATGATCAGAAGAGAGCTAGCAACTCGACCTAACAGACACTACTCACAACGGCAAACTCACACAAGACTCGACACGACACGACACGATAACAATGCGTTTTTGACTAGTTTATATAGGGACTGGTTACGCGTGTCACAAACATTTCTGACATTTTTTGCGGGGGCAAGGTAACATGAAATCCGCAACTTTGGATGTTATTTTACATAACTTTAGGTTCTAATTTTGAATGTCAAAAATCATGAAAAGTAGTCTCGTGTGAACCCCAAACGTTCTAAGTTCGAAATTATTGTTTCGCAATTATAGGCTGTCTCGTTTAGTGATAAGGTATAAAATTGGGTGTAAATGCACATGATCAATTGCTCTTAGTGTACCCACACATAACTGCGATAATCATACATAAGTCATCGAGCGCTGGCAGATATTTGCGATGCGATGCGATGTCGTAGTTATGTTTGGGAGCCCTTATACCGTGGCAGAGGGGAAATGCTACCGCATGGCTAGTCCTTATAATAAGTAGGTAGTCAAAGCAATGCGTCGACACCGTAATCAACGTCCCTTCCGGCGAAGACGACCGCGACCTCTAACCACTCCTTTTTCTTCGTCTACAGACGCTATAGAAACATCCCAGTAACGTCCTCAGACCCCGCTGCTGGGTATAGGCCTCCAGAATGGTCCAACGCTAGTCTCATCCTCTGTTTGCTGACTATACAAATGTCATCCGACCACCTGGCTGCTGGTCTGCCCAGTGACCGTCCCATAGCCGCCACTCAGTCACTGCCCTCGTCCATCTGCCATCATTCCGCCTGGCCAGGTGTCCCGCTCACCTCCACTTCAGAGTCGAAATCTCCGAAAACCGCTAGGTCGGTTATTTATTACAGACCCTGTATTCATGTCATCATCATCATCTCAGCCGATGGACGTCCACTGCTGGACATAGGCCTCCCCCAAGGATCCCCATAACGACCGGTCCTGCGCTGCCCTCATCCTACGTTTTCCCGCCGCCTTCACCAGGTCGTCGGTCCACCGTGTGCGGGGCCTAACCACGCTACGCTTTCCGGTACGCGGTCGCCACTCGAGAACTTTTCGGCACCATCGGTCATCGGTTCTGCGAGCAATTTGCCCCGCCCACTGCCACTTAAATTTAGCAATTCTTTGGGCTATGCCAGTTACTCTGTATTCATGTGATTGACACTATTTATGTCGTCATCTTCCATTTATGCCAAACGTAAGGGAAATACAAATTAATTAGTTCGGAGAGCTAATATTATTGGGAAAATATTAATTGTATAGATGGTTCTCTATGAAGGGAGAAGGCCACTGTGATTCAGATATTTGACCTCTTGGAATCTATTTACTCGTATCTCAAAACTTTTTTGCTCCTACTGGAAATGTAAGCGATAAGCAGAATACGTAGGCCTTCTTCTTCTTCTTATAGTGTGGGCAGAGTCCTGGTATCAGAGTTTTTTCAGACCACCTTACGGCCTCCGACGTGGTTTTTATGTAATTACTACTACCACCAGACATAGCTGGGACCAACGGATTAACGTGCCATTCGAAGCACGGAATCATCTTTCTTTTCAGACAATCAGGTGATTCAGCCTGCAATGTCCTAACCAACTGGGGAAAAACGCACAAAGTGACATATCACTAGGTGTCCCCCGTGGGAATCGAGCCCACGACCTCCGTGTCGAGAGCCCAATGCTCTTAATCATTAGACCATGGAGGTAGATTGAATTATGCTATCAATCCCTTTTCTAATGGCTATAAATAGTATCTACCGCAAAATTCAATTTCTTGTAAAAACCACAGACGTAGAGAAAATAGTGCATCTCTTACTACCCTTTTGTCTGGAGTTGGCCGTCGATGACCGTTACAAAATTTCGTCAAAGGCACATTAACTGGTCCCGTCGACAAAAAACAATATAACAAGCAAATAAAATTTTAAAATTAAAAGCGATATTAGTGATCGGGACGGACGTGCCGTACGTGGTTGCGTTGCTAAAGGTTATAAAATTGCGTTTCATAAGGTCTCTTAGGGGTGCGGTAAGGTGAAGCGGGAAGGGAGGGAGCGGCCAACTCGAAGCAAATGACTAGTATATTAAAAAAGCTGTATCGGTTTTTTAAAGAAACCTTAAATCACGAAACATATGTATAGTGCTACCTAACTCGACACAATTTATATAGGGACAAGTTACGCGTGTCATTCTACTAAGAAACATTGCTGCCACTTTTTGCGGGGGGCAAGGTAACATGAAATCCGCAACTTTGGATTTTATTCCCCACTAGCTGTTGCCCGCGACTTCGTCTGCGTGGACATGTGATTTTGTCTCATGTCTCGTCTAAGGGTCATGAAGGTCATGGTCAGAACCAAGTCTAGAAACCCTGGCATGTAACATTAAAATGGCTATTAAGGAATGGGCTGATAAAATACACATGCTAGAATGCTCTGGCTTCTCGGGTCTGCAACATTGCAGGAAATTCATCAGCAATATAACACCACGAATCCCACAGTTCATACTGAACAACAGCAGGAGCAAAGCTCGTGCTATCGTCGGAGCTCTCACCGGGTACTACGCCTCACAGGCATGATAAAGCTCACCCTAGATCCCAGTTGCCGAGCGTGCGGAGAGGAGGAGGAAACCATGGAACATTTATACTGTGTGACTGCGATGTCTTGGTGGCTAAACGTATGTGTCCTGAGACTGAGAGATGGTTACTCAAAACTGGGAGATTACAGGTTTCTTCCCCTGAACACTATTGCTTCTCTCATTTTCCACGTTTTTCAATGGTGAAGAAAATAAATATTAAGTAGGAGTCAACACAAAAGATAGGTACCATTGGGTTGATGTGTTGCTGGCTTGCCAGCCCCCATAATAGGATAAGAATAGGATAATAGTCATGAACTTGAGCTGAATCAAAATCAGAAAGTACCTACATTAAGTAAGTATGTAGGTATAAAAAAAAGTCATTCACAGATCCATCACTTGAATTTTTCTACTGTTCGTCGGTTATTAGTGTTTTATTTATGTCGAGCAGCATAATAATCATCTTACGACCCACTGCGGATCACAGACCTCCACTCACAAATAAACGTTAGAAGATAGAGGATAAGTGGAAAGCGCAGCTTGGGTAGGCACACCCCACACGGTGGACCGACGACCTGGTGAAGGCGGCGGGAAAACGTTGGATGAGGGCAGCGCAGGACCGGTCGTTATGGCGATCCTTGGGGGATGCCTATGTCAGCAGTGGACGTCCATCGGCTGAGATGATGATGATGATAGAGGATACTCTACCACGCGGGCTAGTGCACAATGGTGGAGGCAAGAGCTAGAACGATAATATTCTAGCAAGCAAATGGTCAACTTGTTAAAAGAATTATTTTCAAGCCACATTTGTAAATCTCTAACCTTACTTAGCTATTATGAAAGTACCTAGGCACATTATCAAACTGTGGTGTTATAAGGACTTTTTAGATAAGTAGGTACCTATCTTTTCATAGATTGTAGATTGATGTTCTATAGTTAAGCTACACAAATCCTCAAGAAATCATAATAGAACCGAAATCAAACAAAACGAACATTTGGTAAAATTTTCTGCAACAAAATTATTATACCGTAGAATTGGCTCAGATTGGGCTCAAACTACCATTATACTTACATACAAAGATGTATTCAATCAATTTGTAAGCTCCTGCTAGAGTTAAAAATACGCCTAACGATATCTATAAAGATGAAAACGATACTACAATAACTTAAAAAAATATTTGACGACCCGTTTGGTGTAATGGTTACCACGCCGGACTGCCAAACCAGGGTCCTGGGTTCGAATCCCGGTTCGGTCATGGATGTAATATGTTTGTGCCGTTGTTGTATGGTTTCTATAATAAAAAGCCTATACTGCTTGCTTCGGATCATTACAATGTATGTGACTGTGAGCGTTATTTATTTAATTATTTTTCAATTCACCCGGTAAGTTACTTTACAATCAAATCTGTAAGACCTAATTTCTGAGACGCCTTGAGCGTGAGTTACGAGTAAGTGCAAGTATGGTCGAAATGTATGAACTTTGAGATCAGGGATTTAATCAACTAAATTAAGCTCCTGCTAGCTAGGTTTTGAAATAAATAATTTTATTGTTGCACACTTGCTTTTAAAAAACGCCTCACGCCATCTATTAAGATAAAAACGTACTACAATAACTTTATAAAAGTTTAAAAGAAAGAGTATTTTTTTATATTTGACGACCCGTTTTGTGCAATAGTTACCACGCCGGACTGCCAAACCAGGCTCCTGGGCTCGAATCCCGGTTCGGTCATGGACATTATAATGTTTGTGCCGTTGTTGTAATGTTTCCATAATAAAAAGCCGTGCTTGCTTGGGATCACTACAACGTATGTATTAAATAAGAAAAAAGCCAAAGAAAACGTACTGTCCTAAAATTGGATCTGATCTAATCTCAGGATATTATTAAGGTCAGCAAATTGCTTCTGTCAAATCCGTTGAAAAATGGATAAAAGTTTTTAAAAAAAAATCTCACCCAAGAATCGAACCTCCAACCTCTTGCGCGAAAATCTGACCATTTCCCAACTACGCTACACAGCTCTTGAGAGAAGTGTTGAAAAAAGCAACCACTATTTACTACTGGAATCTACCCAAATACATCTGTCAGCGTCAAGTCGGCGCTAGTGAGCATGATAAAACATTGGAAATTATCCCACAGACTCCCACAGTAACCCATTGCTGGGATAAAAAGTATCCTATGTGTTAATCCAGAACACATTCTATCTGCATGCCAAATTTCATCTAAATCTGTTCAGCCGTTTAGGCGTGATTGAGCCACAAACACACAAACATCCAAACATCCAAACATCGTCACAAACTTTCGCATTTATAATATTAGTGAGATAAGTTTTAGATTCTAATTTTGAATGTTAAAAATCATGAAAAGTTGTCTCGTGTGAACCCCAAACGTTCTAAGTTCAAAATTATTGTTTCGCTATTATAGGCTGTCTCGTTTAGTTATAAGGTATAAAATTGAGTGTAAATGCACAAGATCACTTGTTCTTATACCGTGGCCGAGGGGAAATGCTACCGCAAGGCGAGTCCCTATATAAATTGTCTAAGGCAGATTACATGAAGCGTATATCTATAAAATACCTTATCATGGGGCAACCACGAAGAGTCGCTCGTGTAAACAGACCCTTAAGTATACTTATTTCTTGAATGATAACACATATCAAGTACTCCGCACCATCCACCAGACAATAGAACCCCATCAATTCAGATATTCTTTTCCTTCTTGGTAATATTTCTTTCCCAAAGCCTCTGTGATAAAATATATCGTAATTTTTCATAGAGGCTACAGGATATAAATAATGATTTCGGATATATTTCTTTGAATAGAAATATCCTTTGGTTCAAGCCGACAATATTAAAAGTTTGTATTATTTTGGCGTCGTATGTTTCTGTTTTGAAATAGAAAAAAATTTTGCTCGTGCAGGCTTTGGGAAAGCTATTTCTCATTTTTATTATTTCATTTTATTTTATTTCTGTTACTAAACATTCGTATTGCATTTGTATCAATAAGTATTTATAAGATTTTTTTTAATCATCATCATCAACCTAAACAACTTCCTCTATGGCACCAACATCGAAATTGCGAATAATCTGCTGATCCATATAAAACTGCAAACCTACTCGAGCCAAATGTATGGGACAGCTGTTTTTTTTAGATTTCGATGTTGGTCCTGACTATAAGAAAGTTGTTCAGTTTGATGTTCTGATCCGTCGTCCCCCTTAACAATTTGGTACCGTAAAAATCTTGTAAACATAAAAATACCCTAAACCTAGGAGAAAATACCCTAAGGTAGGGACACTACATCTAAATTGTAGCATGTAAGTTTCGTGAAGATGTTTTATATTGTACGATAACCCTCTTCAAAAATCCTCTCCAATACAAAAGTCCTTTTTCATATCTCCAACTCAAGATTTTCTATTTATTCTGAAGTTTTTCAATATTTGCCGAGGCCGTGTCAACCGCATCTGTGGGACTTTTTGAAAACAACTTATTGTTCAAAACTTTTATTTTTTGCATAGCCTCTTTCGGTTATAGCTTTTTTATGTCTCCTTTAAGTTAAGGCTCTTACAGCAGTTAGGGGGCGTACATTAATTAAGTGAGGTTATTTTGGCGATTTTTTAACCCCCACTCCTCCCTTAGTTATCCTCCGTGAGATATCGTGAGATTTGGCTCGACTGCCTCCTCGATATTTGCTGAGAAATGGGAAATGGGCAAGAGAATGTTAATAAAACTAGTAGGTATACAGCAACAAAACCGACCAAGTACGAGTCGGGACTCGGGCAATTAGTGTTCCGTACTACCAGTTGTTTAACGTGGGTCATTGAAAAAACCACTATAAATTGACACTTACTTAGTATGTGGTCACATAGTGACTGAAGATCATTTCACACTAGAATTAGTTTTTTGGGTATAGAAAAAAACTATCCAAGTTAGAGCCACCCTGATAATTTTTCCGCCATCTACACGTTATTTCTGATGTTCATGATTTTTTTCAGATCTTATACGGCTATATGTTTTGAAATAGAGGTGGGGCCAACAATTTCTCGGATTTCATTCAAAATTTTGTTAAACAAAGTTTATTAGACTCGTATTTTCATTCAATACCCCACAACATAGCATAGATTTTTTTTTATTTATCCTTTCTACGTCCCCAATATAAAAATTAAGCATTTTTTACTTCATTTATGATATTGGACCAGCAATTTCTATATCTGTGCCGAGTTTCAGCATTCTATGTCTTACGGTCTCTGAGAAAAATGACTGTGACAGACGAACGGATGAACGGACAGATACCGAGCTGATACCATAAGTGTTCCGTTTTGCCAATTTTGGTACGGAACACTAAAAATTATGAAAATTTCCTTCCAATAGATATTTCTTTACCCATCAATATTTAATTGACGAAGTCTGAGCTAAGCAATATTTCAGGAACTTGAATACGACGATACCTTTACCTTCGATCGAGGGATTAAATGGGGAACTAATTAGAAAGGGCGTTCATAAAAGATCAGCCGATGGTCGAAGTGGCACAGGCGCAAGTCTGTTAAGGCCCCATTTACTCAATAATAATAATACTTTCTATCGACTAAATAAATGTGTAAAGTAACTGCAAGTATTTAAATTTTTGTACGAATTTGTTGATATCGGTTCATAGTGTTTACCTTTCATACAACCTTATTGTTTTCCGAAGACTATTGACATCATTTACTTTATGACTAAAGTGTTTGACTTTGAAGCTAAGCGTAGTGCTGACGATGCCAAGCGCGATGAACGTAAAGCAAGACACCCGCTGCCATCCGATACAACTATCATAATGGGAAATTGACATGTATCCTATGCGGACGCACTTTTAAAGCCAAGATAGGCTACATCAGCCACCTGAGAGCACATCAACGAAGCTCTCAAAGTCAACAGCCATAATCAGTTGCTGTGGTCGAACACGGCCATGAAGCATCATCATCACCATCAAATATACAGGGCGTTAAGGACCCTGTATAAGTAAAGAACCTATAAATAACAATTTTGCTGCCTATTACGCCTTAAATAAAATTGTGCTTAGAGTTTTATTTTTAATCGTAACAAATAAAACGAGATTTTGTTTAGGAATGTCAGGTTTCCAATTGTTATTTGTTTTATAAAGTAATTTGGCAGAAGATTGATTACCAAGATATCCAAATTAAAACAAAATTAACAATTTGTTTCAAAAGTACTGGATACTTTATTAATAGTAAGAGAACAAAAATCTGCCTCTACTCGTATTACCACAATCAGAAAAATCGAATTTAAAAATATAGCCTTCTTTGCCGTATTATACAGGGTGTTAGGGTAAACAGTCGCATTACTTTAAGGGGTGATTGCACCCATGATACAACTTTCCCTAAGAAACATTAGGAAATTCGCAAATAAAATTAATGACTTTTCTCGCCAATGAAAGCATTCAGTATCATGATTATTAATAAAAAATAAAGCATTATGAGCACCAAAAGAAGTTACTTATTTTTAGTCGCTAAGCAGAAAACATACCGATAAACTTTTATCTTCGATTCGTGGTACTACCATATGAATAGATAATAATAGAATCCTTAATTACATATTATAAATGTGAATGTAAGTTTGTTTGTTAGGCTTTCACGCGAAAACTACTTAACCGATCATCATGAAACTTTGTGCACATATTCTTGAAGGTATTAGAAGTAACTTAATATACTTGAGGCTTTGTAAACTCCACGCGGACGAAGTCGCGGGCAAAAGCTAATAGATAATAATAGTACACTATAGAAACAAAACTCCCGCGTGAAATGTCAAGATTCGCTTACAAAATGTCAAGATAAGCCTACCAATCTCGTGTTGGTTTAACCATAGTTTCGCTTCTACAGGGTGTAACAAAACACCCTAGTTATACTTAAGGGGGTGCCTCTGACCATCAAACTGAACAACTATCACTATGGGGCCAACATCGAAATCTCGAAAAAAAGATCAGGAGTGCGATTTTTGAATCTCATTCGCTGAGTTCAGCAGTTGAAAATGTCAAAATTATCTGGAGATATGCATCTTCCTACTGCTGATTTGACTTTCAAAAATCATACTTCAGTGCGATTTTTGAAAGTCAAATCAGCAGTAGAAAGATGCGTGTCTCCACAGTAATTTTGACATTTTCAACTGCTGAACTCAGCGAAAATGCAAATAAATGATTTCAATTTCAATTTCAATGAGATTCAAAAATCGCACTCCGGCTGTCCCATACATTTGGCTTGAGTAGTTTTGGAGTTTTGTATGGGACAGCTGATTTTATTTCGAGATTTCGATGTTGGCCCCATACTGAAAGTTGTTCAGTTTGATGGTCTGAAACACCCCCTTAAGTATTACTAGGGTGTTTTGTTGCACCCTGTATATTATTATCTATTCATTAACGTACTAGGTACCAAGGTTTTATTATGTTAACTGGTAAAATATTTCGAATAAAAAAAACATGCATGTTTATCGATTAGATAAATGAAAGCACTTCCTCGTATCACTTTAACCACAAATATTTCACAAATATACCTTTTCTGCCTAGCTTAAAACATCTATGGTTTTACCTTCAGAAAGAATGTTAAATTATATTTTTTGATTCTATAAGTACCGTCTTACTCAACCCGTAAAAGCTTTTCCTAAATAAAAAACCGAAAGGAAAACTTTTTTTCGCCTTCCGATGTTACCTATTCACAAGTATAATTCAATAAAAAAAGTTACTTCAACGAAGGTCAACAGCTATTTTTGGGGTTCCTTAAACCAAGATTCATCACCTAAAACCAAAACCTAATGTTGCCGTTTCTGTTTTCAGCAAAAAGTTAGAAAGCTGCTTTTTTTTATTTTGCAATGCTTTTTCTCCATGAAGTTTGAGTGTTTTTCTCGCAACCACTTTTGCATTTAGAGATAACAGATCAAATTCTTTTACAAATCAAATTTATATCGATAAACTCGACGAAATGCAAAAAAAAATTTTACTGATTTCTTAAAATGATGCTTCTGTCAATAAAAAATATAAAATCAAAACCAAAATTTAACTTGAGATACCGAATTGTATCTTTAGACAGAGTTTGGACATTTCATTTCATACATGCATTGGACATTGCTAGACAAATGGGGATAATAAATTATCCATTTATGCAATCATGAATCATTTCTATCTCTCCGTCAATAAATTATATAATTATTAATAGGAATATTTTTTTTTTAATTGTCAGCATTTAATTTTTTTAACCATCTGTTTTTAATGAAAAATATAAAAATAGGTTAAAAAATAAGAGATACGTATTTTTCCGACCGATATTTCTATTTTTAATTTACTTTTGAATTTTCTGAAAAACGTTGGCTGAATGGCTGTAATACCTTGGCCTCAATAAAATTAAAAATAAAAACTGTCAAATACAATAGAAAAGCCAAGCAGGCAAAGATCTCGTTCAACCAATATTTTATTTTTCAGTATTTTTCAAATAACTCGAGAAATAATGGATAGAAAAATCGGATTATTTTGATGTAAGCTTTGAATCACATAATCTCCAAATGGTTTTCTAATTATTAAAATAAAATGTTGTCAATTTGGAACCTCATTTGTGATAATCTTACTAACCCCTCGAGGAATATAAAGGGGCCCTTCATAATATGCTGACGGTTTTGTCATCCTCATACAAACCGTCGCACCACCAAACTGAATAACTTTCTCTATAAAACCATGGAATTCGCGAAAATATTTCTGCTGTTCCATAAAAAACTACAAACCTACTCGATCCAAATGAGATAGGTGATTTTTTGCCGCGATTTTGATGTTGCCGATTTCATAGCGATAGTTCTTCAGTTTAATGGCCTAAACTTCCCTTAAAAAACCGTCGGATTTTTAAGCGGAAAATTCAAATAGAAAATAGAACAGGAGTGCGATTTTTGAAACTCATTATTTGAATTCAACAGTTGAAAATATCAATATTACTGGAGACGTACATCTTTCAACTGCTGATTTGGCAGTCAAAAATCATACGCCAGGAGTGCGATTTTTGAAAGTAAATTCAGCAGTAGAAAGATACGTTTCTCCATACATATTCAACTGCTCTGAGTTCAACGTATGAGATTCAAAAATCGCACTCCAGAACCTTCAAAGTATAAGCAGCTCGCACTTGACCGCCATTTTCAATTTCTCAGAACATCACTAATGAATTAGTATTCATTACTCGGTGAATTTATAATGGGCAACGTTTTACTTTGCTTTTCATATTTTAGCACTTTTTCGGACTTGTCTCGTTAGCATTTCATTTATTTTGCCGTCTCTACTCTACTATGATGAAATAGAGAACTTTGCAATTATATTTATTTTGACCATTATAATATAAGTCTATGTAATATTAATTCAAATAGAACTAACACACCTATACCTACGCACACACACATACTCACACTCATGACATAAATAAATATCCCTATAGAACGAAAGCTTCATACTAAAGATTTTATTTGGTCTACCAAAAAAAAATCTTTGCTTCATACAATACAAGCGGCCGTTATCGTTGCACTCACACATAGCGCTTGCTAGACGACATACGAGAAGGTACACACGCTCTAAACATGGAGGGAGCGAAGCAAGCTCGAGATTTAACTGCAATAATGATTAGCTCGTCGCAATAATTATGATCAAAAAAATACTGAATCTAATTCTGCAATGGTATGACTAGGTGTAGTACCAATACTATAAAAAACCAGGAGTGCGATTTTTGAATCTCATTCGCTGAGTTCAGCAGTTAAAAAAGTCAAAATTACTATGGAGATACGCATCTTTCTACTGCTAATTTGACTTTCAAAAATCGCACTCTTGAAGTATGATTTTTGAAAGTCAAATCAGCACTAGAAAGATGCATATCTCCACAGTAATTTTGACATTTTCAACTGCTGAACTCAGCGAATGAGATTCAAAAATCGCACTCTAGAACAAGATATTTTTTTGCAATGTTTTCAAGTTATAACGTATTTGTCAAACTCTTGATTTAGACGCCCCATTAACCTGCCGTTGAGGCGTGGGCCCCGGTTTGTCCCCCCCAGACCCGGGGCTTTTCCTGGAAGTGGCTGCTTATATGAACCTTTCGTTCTGTAGGGATCTTTATTCTGTACCTACTCATGATGCAAATACAGTCATGCCACACCTTGGACAAAAAATAACTGTCATTTCATACAAATGCAAAAAATTTACAAAAAGAGGTAAGCATGTGCGATACTGAGTGAGTACGAGCGAGACAGGAATACGCCATTGCATATATTTTCTGCCACGCTTTCTGCCAGAGGGGGTGAGGTTAATATTGGTGGGGATAGGGAATGTCCGTACTGCAACTACAATACAATACAATAATACTTTATTGCACACCAAAACATAATTCTTAAGGGGGTGCTTCAGACCATCAATCTGAACAACTTTCACTACGGAGCCAACGTCGAGAAAAAATGTGCCGTCCCATACATTTGAGTCAAGACGGTACTGCAGTTTTGTATGAAAGAGCGGAATGTTTTTTTTGGGATTTCGATGTTGGCTCCATAGTGAAAGTTGTTCAGTTTGATGGTCTGAAGCACCCCCTTAAGTATTACTAGGGTGTTTTGTTACACCCTGTATACTTTGGTCATGTTCTCTTCCACACACTATGCGCTCCTGTTACCAAGCCGTAGTTAAAATCGTCTAATCGTAACTTGTCTCATTCTTCCAGGAAACTGCCTAGTCATAGCAGCGGTGTTGTGCTCCACAAAGCTGAGGACAGTCACCAACTTGTTCATCGTGTCGCTGGCTGTCGCCGACCTTCTAGTCGGAGTTGCTGTGCTACCATTTTCCGCCACGAGAGAGGTTTTTGAGGTTAGTTTTGTACTAGACCTAGAGCTCATTAACTTGTTAAGGAAGGCCGGAAACGTGATATCGGTTTTTTTTTATTTATAATTAAATGGACTCTTGCTTGTGCGTTAGCACTGCATTTCCGCCAGTGTCAAGTATTTTATGGGAGAATCTTTCCCAATCTCAGGGATTGTTTTCAGAGACTGAGGATTGCGGAGCCTCGTGGCAGGCAAAAACGCGACACGCGAAACCACGCGAGACTTGTGCTCGGGTCAGCCCCTGCAACGTGACTCATCAATGCTTTTAGTTCATAATATGTTTGTTTACGTATTTGATAAACAAATTAAAAAGTTGTTCAGTTTGATGGTCTGATCATCACCTTAAAAAAGTGTCAGCATATTAAGAAGGACCCTGTAATTATAAGGTCTAACAAAATTCGCTGAAACTATTTTAAGGGGATCATCAAACTGAACAACTTGAACTGAAACACTGAAACACTGAAAAAAAAACATCGGAATCGCGAAAAAATCTACTGTCCCATACAAAACTGCAAACAAATGTATGGGACAGCAGATTTTTATAGTCGCGATTTCGATGTTGAATTGTTGATCCCATATAGAAAGTTGTTCAGTTTGATGGTCTGATCATCCCCTTAAAATAGTTACAGCTAATTTTATAACACCTTATATACGGCATTTCTAAACCGATTTTAACATGATGTAATCAAATTCAGTGTCGGTCCAATCAACACGTTGCGGTTCGAGCCATAGTAACTGACATGAGTTGTCAAATGAAACCGTTTTTTGTGCATTTGTCGGCACTTATCGGCACCCTAAAACTTCGAGTTCTGTGTATAATTGTGAATCTAACATGAAATCGTAGGTAATTTAATGAAATAGTGTTAGTAAGTATATTTCACAAAATAATCTACGACTTCACTTTAGGTTCACTAATTATTCACAGAGCACGAATATTTACCCAGTCGATTGTGCTGACAAGTTCCCAAAAACGGTTCTAATGCCTCGCGTCACGTATCTCTTTCTATTATACAGTGGCGCCGCTAGGTACATCTCGCTCTCTCAGCTGTCAGTTCCTCTATATGATACCTTTATGGTCCGAGCGCTATAACATGAAACATATTGCTATAATTTTTTTTAACTATTAGCGTTCGTCAAAGAAATCTGCTTCTATTATATGGGCTACTAGGAATACAAAAAGAAAAGAGCTGGCTGACTTTATGCTTATTTATCAAACTACAAAACAGCAAAATATCCACAAAAAAAACCGTAGTCGGCAATTTATTTACACGTCTACCCCACTAAAAGTATTAGAACAATTTATGGTTACACTCATACCCAACATGTTACAACATGGAAAATAATAAACAGCGGAAAATAAAACAGTGTAGTAAAACTTGTATGAGTAATAAACTAAAATTGTCAAGTTAGTGTTGGTGCAATGCGGTTTGAAAAATGTATGCGGCATGTTTACAGAACATTTGGTAAGTATCTCGATTTGTAATTTAGTTTTGTGGCAGCTACTTCGTGAAAAATAAACGTAATACAGACATTGACTTACCAACTACTGGACGTGGGGTCCGCGCTGAAAAGTCTCTGAACCAAAAGAGAACCAAAACGTAAAAAGAGAATCAATTACGCGACAGTCTTCGTTTGATCGGCCGAATACGCAAATACTTTATCCAATAATTTTTTTTAAATCAAAATCGGACTACTCTGTAAAAAGTTATGCGTGTTCATACATAAAACAAAAAAAAACAAAAAATATACGCGTCGACTTGAGAACCTCCTCCGTCTTTTGTTTTTCGTCGGTTAAAAAGAAGAGCGCGAGGGCACGCGACGCGCGCCGTGCCCCGATGGGGGAGTGGGATGGAAAACAATTTCAGCACTTTCAATGTTTTTAGTTGGTTTATTTAATACACGTAAGTACTTAGGTTTGTGTAGTTTAGTCTCGGACACTTTTTTCGAGAATTTAGTGCTAGACCCGGCGTCCATAGTATTCTACGTCAATGAATGCAGTATCATTGTTTAGTACGAGTTTTACAGTCTTTTGTTACGATATTTATGCTCTTAAGAAGTAATAATGAAATGGCAAATTGCTAATGCTATTACTCCACCTGCGTTTAAACCATAAAGGTATTATACTACGTAAGAGAGACGGTGACAGCTGAGAGAGCGAGATGTACCTAGCGGCATGCCTGTATAATAGAAAGAGATACGTGACGCGAGGCAATAGAACCGTTTTTGGGGATTTGGAGTCCTGGTAAAAATTCAGTTTCTGTCAATAATCGTGAACCTAAAGTGAAATCGTAGATAATTTTGTAAAATATACTAACACTGTTTCATTAAATTATTCACCATTTCACGTAGAATTAATACACAGAAATCGAATTTTTACCCTGCCGAGGACTTCAAAAAACGTCCAAAAACGGTATCATTTGACAACTCATGTCACTTACTCTATTCCGTAAGGTATAATATCTGGTTGCGCCACTTTGAATTTACCGCTATGAGTTAAGACGTTCATTGAAGTTTGTTATCTTGATTGAAATTAAAAGAAAGTTGACGTTTGACACATAATCATATTCCCCTTCTCCCTCCCGCACAACCAATCTTCGTTCACGTGAGCAAGACAAGACTATATGTGCGTGAAGCCGAGCGCCCTCTGGCGGGAAAATAGACGGCGAGTCAGTTCGTTGGAATCTTTGCATCGACATGAATTAACCCTGGCTCGGAGAATGCTTTAATATTTATATATTAGCCAAGATGGACTTTCATGTACCTAAACTTAACCCTGTGTAGTGTTTACTAGAACAAAGGATGGACATTGTGATATAAGTGAAGTGCTTCGCCGATTCTAACTTGCCGGAAAGACACCGGTCAACACCACGTGGAGAAATCTTCCAAGGTTTGTGCGATCCTTCCTTGTTAAAACTGCATCTGCCTGTCCAACCCCAATCCTAGCAGTTTATCTTCCATCGAAACGTCGTGTCAATATTAAATTCAATAAATAGAATAGAATAGAATAGAATAGAATAGAATAGAATAGAATAGAATAGAATTTCTTTATTTCTTTTTTTCTTTTTTTGTTTTTTTTCTTTTTTTTTTTTTTTTTTTTTCTTTTTTTGTTTTATTTCTTTTTTTTCTCTTTTTTTCTTTTTTTTTTTTTTTTAAATCTATAATTACAGTCCATAAAAAAAAAACAAATTTGGTACTAGCGCTGGCAATAGCGGCGCATTCAATATCTTTATGGTTTAAACGCAATAATTAATGCGTCACGTTGAGGCGATTTTGGTGATTTAGCGACATTTACTAGTATGCAGAGTGTTAGGGTTACTTTAAGGGGTGATTGTACCCATGATACTGAACAACTTCTCCAAAGAAATCTATAGGAAGTTAGCAAAAAATTTCGACTTTTCATACAAAAGTTTGAGCAGTTGATTGCTTTTAGAACGGAAAGTTCAAATTAATTTTTTTTTGCGAACTTGAAATATTCTTAGGGAAAGTTGTTCAGTATCATTCTTTCTTTCTTATCGTGTGGGCAGAGCCCTGGTGTCAGAGTTTTTTCAGACCGCCTTACGGCCTCTGACGTGGTTTTTATGTAACGACTACTACCACCAGAGATCCGGGACCAACGGCTTAACGTGCCATCCGAAGCACGGAATCATTTTTCTTTTCAGACAATCAGGTGATTCAGCCTGCAATGTCCTAACCAACTGGGGAAAAATGCACAAAGTGACATATCACTAGGTGTCCCCCGTGGGAATCGAACCCACGACCTCCGTGTCGAGAGCCAAAGCTCTTAACGATTAGACCACGGAGGCAGTTCATCAGTATCATTAGCATTCATACTTTAAGGAGTGATTGTACCCATGATACTGAACAACTTTAATTATGATTGCATCAATAAAAGCGGTCAAGTGCGAGTCGGGCTACTCGCGCTCCGAGGGTTCCGTACCACACAACCACAGAACACAACATTATTAACTTAGAAAAAAAAACTTTTTTTGTCCGGGACCTTTAGCGCCAGACCGACTCGCACTTGACCGGTTTTTAGTATTTGTTGTTATTCTGTAGAGCTTGTTCTATAATCACACTAAGTTTGACGATTGTAGTCATCCGGCTTAGTAATAGGGTCCCGTTTTCACCCTTTGGGTACGGAACCCTAATAAAAAACAGAAAAAATAAGGTTTTAAGACAGAAAGAAGTACCAACATTTATTATGCTTTGTGTGTTGCATTTTTAGGGTTCCGTACCCAAAGGGTAAAAACGGGACCCTATTACTAAGCCTACGTTGTCCGTCCGTCCGTCCGTCCGTCCGTCCGTCCGTCTGTCCTACCTATTTAGGGCTGTAACTTTTGAACCGTAATAGCTAGATGGAATTTTCTCAGATTATGCGTTATTACGGCGGATTTGTTAAAAAATAATAAAAATATCAAAAAGTTAAAAATTAAGAAGGTTCTCAACAAGAAATAGTTTTTATCAACGTTTTTTCTTCACGATCTATCGTAAAAACGGTAATACATACAAGCGTCAAACTTAGTGTAATTATAGAGCAACCTCTACAAAATAACAACTAATACTAAAAACCGGCCAAGTTTGATCTCGCGCTAAAGGTCCCGAACATAAAAAGCTTTTTTCTATGTTAATAGTGTTGTGTTCTGTGGTGGTGTGGTACGGAACCCTCGGTGCGCGAGTAGCCCGACTCGCACTTGACCGGTTTTTTGGAGCTTTTGACCCTGAGGTTATGTCAGCCATCTTAAAAACTTCCATACGATAAAACTAAGTCTAGCTATAAGAGAATACATACTTTGAAAAGATCCGATCACCCCGTATATATGTATATGAATAATTTATTTCGTTGAAAATTGAACTCTAATCAATTAGCTCAAAGATTTCATCAGCCTCAGGAAATTCCTAACGCAATTTCAATGAATTGTTTACAAGAAATACGCACATTTCCTCCGAAAAACCAAAACCCTCACCCTTATTCCTATGTCCTTAAAGCTTACAATAGCGTTCTGATTATACCTACCATCAGCAAGAATACAAAGAAAATGATCACATCGCGAGATTCGCTTGAAGTAACAGGCAAAAAGCGTGTAATAAGGTCGAAATTTGCAAGCATGCAGATAATTTATTCAGCTAGGCCTTCTGGTTGTATACTTACTCGTATTATACCTATTTAGGTGTTTTATATAGAGTTCGTGGAAATTGGTTTTAGTATTAGAAAAGTAATTTTGTTACAATACAAACAATATTATTTCCAAAAACCGGCCGAGTGCGAGTCTGACCGAAGCGAAGGTTCCGTACCAACATAATTATTTAGCACACAAAAAAAAAAAACTTAGCGCGGGTTGTCTCACGATAAGGATATATTTTTGGCAAACACTTGGCAGGCTTTTTATTATTTGTTCTTTTTATTAGAGAATGCTCTACAATCACACAGAGTTTGACGCTTGTAGTGCCGTTTTTACGGTAGAGCTAATATTTGTTAGCAAATGCACTATAATAACGCATATTCTGTGAAAATGTCAACCGTCTAGCAATTCGAGGTGGGTTCGATTCCCACGGGGGACACCTAGTGATATGTCACTTTGTGCGTTTTTCCCCAGTTGGTTAGGACATTGCAGGCTGAATCACCTGATTGTCTGAAAAGAAAAATGATTCCGTGCTTCGGATGGCACGTTAAACCGTTGGTCCCGGCTACTATCTCTGGTGGTAGTAGTCGTTACATAAAAACCACGTCAGAGGCCGAAAGGCGGTCTGAAAAAACTCTGACACCAGGGCCTCAATCGCCCTAAGTTTGAACGATACTACCAAAACAAAACCACAACCAAAAACGTTACGTTATGCACAATTCGTATCGCGCAAATTATATTAACGGTAACGATTTAGCTTTATTTCGGAAGATACGTTGGCGTAACGTTTGATGTCCGTTCGATCGAATTTTCTGTATTGTGCGATTTAACCGTTCAGAAAAAAATATCGCGATAGCTTTTTTACTTCAGCTAAACCAAATCTAAACCAAAACTAAACCAAAACCAAAACCAAACCAAAACCGTATAAAATTGCGCAATTGAGGCCCAGGGCTCTGCCCACACGATAAGAAGAAGACAGTTCTATTACAGTTTTATAATAGTGTCAACTACTCGAAGGTATATTATATTATCCGGAAAATTTAAAGTTCGACCGCTAGAAATTCATATCGTTCGAAATGTTCAATTTCATTCATCATCCTTTTCGGGAAGATTTTATTTCCCATTCCCTTATTTCACCCTCGCAACCCTAAAAAAATATAAGAAATTGCTTGCAATCAAGCGAAATGGAGGCGGTAACTAATGAAATTAACTTTGAATTAACAACGACGGTTAGTTAATGTGAACACATTTATCACTTGAGGCACCACTGCGGTTTCACCTTTTAGTTATTTTGAAGCCTGAGAGCTGTTTTTCGTTAATGAAGAAATATACTCAAGCACATGATCTAATTTGGTGGGGTCAGTTAACTTTGCTATAACTATGAACTACTTTTTAACCGACTTCAAAAAAGGAGGTTTCTCTATTCGACCGTATATATCTTACTTAATATTATAAATGCGAAAGTTTGTGACGATGTTTGGATGTTTGGATGTTTGTGTGTTTGTGGCTCAATCACGCCTAAACGGCTGAACGGATTTGGATGAAATTTGGCATGCAGATAGAATGTATTCTGGATTAACACATAGGATACTTTTTATCCCAGCAATGGGTTACTGTGGGACTCTGTGGGATAATTCCAATGTTTTATCATGCTCACTAGCGCCGACTTGACGCTGACAGATGTATTTGGGTAGATTCCAGTGCAGTAGTAAATAGTGGTTGCTTTTTTCAACACTTCTGTCAAGAGCTGTGTAGCGTAGTTGGGAAATGGTCAGGTTTTCGCACAAGAGGTTTGAGGTTCGATTCTTGGTTGAGATTTTTTTTTAAACTACTTTTATTCATTTTTCAGCGGATTTGACAGAAGCAGTATAATATAATATCCTGAGATTAGATCAGATCCAATTTTAGGACAGTACGTTTTCATTGACTTTTTTCTTATTTTAATACATACATTGTAGTGATCCCAAGCAAGCACGGCTTTTTATTATGGAAACAATACAACAACGGCACAAACATAATAACGTCCATGACCGAACCGGGATTCGAACCCAGGACCCTGGTTTGGCAGTCCGACGTGGTAGCTATTGCACCAAACGGGTCGTCAAATATAAAAAAATACTCTTTATTTTAACCTTTTTTAAAGTTATTGTAGTACGTTTTCATCTTAAAAGATGGCGTGAGGCGTATTTTAAAAAAAAAGTGTGCAACTATTATTTATTCCAAAACCTAGCTAGCAGGAGCTTTATTGAGTTGATTAAATTCCTGATCTCAAAGTTCATATATTTTCGACCATACTTGGGCTTACTCGTAACTCACGCTTTAGGTGTCTCAGAAATTAGGTCTTACAGATTTGATTGTAAAGTAACTTACCGGGTGAATTGAAAAATAATTAAATAAATAACGCTCACAGTCACATACATTGTAATGATCCGAAGCAAGCAGTAAGTATATGCTTTTTATTATAGAAACCATACAACAACGGTACAAACAAATCTACAAGCGGTACTTCATGCCTGCACAGCTTCTTACTCTCTACAAAGCCCAAGTGCGATCTTGCATGGAGTACTGCAGTCACCTCTGGGATGGCTCTGCGAAATACTAACTTGACGCACTGGACTCAGTTGAGCGTCGAGCCAAGAGACTCATCGATGACGATGCACTCGTCGAGACTAAGTTACACGGTCTGGAGCACCGACGATTGGTCGCTTGTCTGTCGGTATTCTATCGGCTACACTTCGGCGAATGTGCCCAGGAGTTACATGACCTGATTCCACCATCCCCCTTCCTTCATCGTACGACAAGACGTAGTGCGAGACTGCATCCATACGTTGTCGATATTCCAACAATCCGCACAAATAGGTTCGCATCCTCTTTTATAATGAGAACCGGTAAGGTTTGGAACTCTCTCCCTGCGTCTGTTTTCCCAAGCAAATACAATCAGGATATTTTTAAAAGAAGAGTAAATAGGCTTTTTCTGGGCGAGCGCGCTACATCCTCGGCTTCATCTACACTTTCCATCAGGTGAGCTGAAGCCAAGCGCAAACCCATAACGAAAAAAAAAAAAAAAAAAAACATATTACATCCATGACCGAACCGGGATTCGAACCCAGGGCCCTGGTTTGGCAGTCCGTCGTGGTAACCATCACACCAAACGGATCGTCAAATATTAAAATTTTTCTTTCTTTTAACCTTTTCTAAAGTTATTGTAGTATCGTTTTCATCTTAATATAGGTATGTCGTTAGGCGTATTTTTAAAGCAAGCGTACAACAATTCTTAATTCCAAAACAAAGCTAGCAGGAGCTTATGAATTAGTAGTTTGAGCCCAATCTGAGCTAATTCTACGGTTAGTATAATAATTGTGTTGCAGAAAATTTTGCCAAATGTTCGTTTTGTTTGATTTTCGGTTCAATTATGATTTAACTATACTTATCTAAAAAGTCCTTATATAACACCACAGGTCGGTAATGTTCCTTGGTACTTTCATAATAGCTAAGTTAGGTTAGAGATTTACAAATCTGGCTTTACAATATTTTTTTTAGCAAGTTGACCATATTTTGCTTGCTAGAATATCATCGTTTTAGCTCTTTGCTCTTTGCTCATTGTGCACTAGCCCGCGTGGTAGAGCATCCTCTATCCTCTAAAGGTTATTTGTGAGTAGAGGTCTGTGATCTGCAGTAGGACGTAAGATGATTATTATGCTGCTCGACATAAATAAAACACTAATAACCGACGAACAGTAGAAAAATTCAAGTGATGGATCAGTGAATGACTATTTTTTTATACCTACATACTTACTTAATGTAGATACTTTCTGATTTTGATTCAGCTCAAGTTCATGACTATTATCCTATTCTTATCCTATTATGGGGGCTGGCAAGCCAGCAACACATCAACCCAAAGGTATCTTTTGTGTTGACTCCTAATTAATATTTATTCACCATTGAAAAACGTGGAAAATGAGAGAGGCAATAGCGTTCAGGGGAAGAAACCTGTTATCTCCCAGTTTTGAATAACCATATCTCAGGGCACATACGTTTAGCCACCAAGACAGCGCAGTCAAACAGTATAAATGTTCCATGGTCTCCTCTTCCTCTCCGCACGCTCGGCAACTGGGATCTAGGGTGAGCTTTATCATGCCTGTGAGGCGTAGTACCCGGTGAGGGCTCCGACGATAGCACGAGCTTTGCCCCTGCTGTTGTTCAGTATGAACTGTGGGATTCGTGGTGTTATATTGCTGATGAATTTCCTGCAATGTTGCAGACCCGAGAAGCCAGAGCATTCTGGCATGTGTATTTTATCAGCCCATTCCTTAATGGCCATTTTAATGTTACATGCCAGGGTTCCTAGACTTGGTTCTGACCATGACCTTCATGACCCTTAGACGAGACATGAGACAAAATTACATGTCCACGCAGACGAAGTCGCGGGCAACAGCTAGTTATACATATATTTTTTTTATGTTTGTTCGCGGATAACTTCGTCGTTTATGAACCGATTTTGATGATTCTTTTTTTGTTGGAAAGAAGATATCCCAAATGTGGTACCATGGTAAGAAAACCAGGATCTGATGATGGATCCCAGAGAAATCGAGGGGAACCTTCGAAAATCGTAGTGCCGACTAGTGCGTTTGTTAATTTAAAGCACTACTATTAAATTGAACTAATGAATTCACCACTGAAAATTGTGAAATAAACAAAATTTTAACAAAAAGTTAAAACCGCCTTCAAAAAAACTAAAAAGTTCAAAAATAATATTGCAGCCGATGACTTTTTCGTTCGCATCATAAGAACATGATAATGATAATGTTCTTGTGTTTGTAGAAATGAAATAAATAAATAAAAAATAAATAAACATTAATTTGTTTTATAGAAGTCGGTGTCAAGCCAAACCAAAAAATGCAAGCCTGTCGCGAATCTTTTCTAAACTATTTTTCCATATACAGGGTCCTTCTTAATATGCTGACACTTTTTTACACAGAAACTCTATAGGTGATAAGGATCACATTTCATTAAAAATATCACACGGAATTTACAGTTTTAAAATTATTTTCTAAAACGAAATTACTCTAAAAATTCAAATAATGTCTTTTACTTATAATGCATAACACTTACCACTTTGTGAAACCCGTACGGGGATCGATGAATGAAATACTATGGGTACGATGCGCGTACGCACACTCGTAACAAAACCACTACTTGTTTTCACACTGCACTGAGTTCGATTTAAAGTTCCCACCACACTTGTTCAGACTTTTGTATGCATGATCAAATTGATCACCATCTAATAAATGTAATGTGATATGTGGTGTTTGGATAAATTAATACAAAGCACAATAAGAAAACCGCTAGTTGGTATTCTGTATCGGTAACTACGGACACCGCGAACGCCAATACAGAAATTCGCACAAATTGTTACTACTGTTTGTTTACACGACACGACCATTTGCAGAGTTGGAAAAAAAAAGACTAAACAGATCGGACTCATTTTTCCCCAGAATGGAGAGTTATTTTAACGTGCTTATCAGGATATCAATCGATACAATGCTTTAACGTAATGTAAATAAGAATAAATTTTCCCGGGCGCATGCACCTTATTGCAAAATTTACAAAGCATGCCGACAAAAAATAGGCGGCTTTCTTTGCAATCGGCGTTTCTTTTATGAAAAGGGTTAAAATTATTGTTAATGTAATATTTCCACGAAGTCAATATGAGAAATGTTTTGTTCCTATTAGTCAAACTTTTATTTTTCATGCCAATATGATCTTTATCGCCTACTCACTGAGTTCATGTTTACATTTTTCTACTGTGAGAATATTACTATTCCATTCATAAAATAAACAACACATTTTTTGATCTCCTTTGTCGGCCCGCACAAAGCCGTTTTGCGAATTTGGACATAAAGAACCTGCGGGTGCGCAATTTTGCTTCTTATTTGTACCAAGCTAAAGCGTTGTATCGATTGATATCCTGATAAGTCCTTATAGTATGCAAACTCCCGACAAATGATGAGACCTTGAGTTCTCGGTCAGTTATTCATTTGAACAAATTAGTGAAAGCACGTGTAGTTGGTACAAAATAATTGTTTAATTAAGGGAGAAATGTTGGACTTTCGTCAGTACCCTACGACCAAAAGATGCTGTTGGGGTATTTAGTCAGTGAAACATTGTGACATTTATTATGACTCACTTCCGTCGGTTGAATTTCAAAAGAGTGCAAGAATTGTTGACAAACTAAATTATCACACGTTTTAATTAATTAGTCAGACAAACGAAACGCCCGAAGAAGTGTGTAGGAACTTGAAATCGTGCTCAGTGTCAGTGCAATGAATGAAAACAAGTGTAGTAGTTTTGTTACCAGTGTGCGTGGAATAGTCCACCTATTTCATTCATCGATCCCATACGGGTTTCACAGAACGGTAAGTGTTATGCAGCAAAAGTAAAGAAATTATTGAAATATTTTTTTGTTACATTTTTTAAATAAATTTTGTATTATCATATTCCGCAAGATATTTTCAATGAATTGTGACCTTTAAGACCAATAGAGTTCCTGGTTAAAAAAGTGTCAGCATATTAAGAAGGACCCTATATAAAATATTAATTTTATTAATTCCGTCTACGCTTATTGTGCGTCAAACGTTTGTATGGACTGAAACCACCAGGCAGGCAGCAAATCATTTATTCAAAATATTTAGCATAATAGAAGTAATTTTTGTGATTCTACCGCACCGTGAAGATGCGCCCAGAAACTCTGTAACGTCACGTCTTTTAAAAATACATACAAAGTATCAACACCGAAATATCAAAACAAAAAACACAATCAAAACAAAACATACATCTTAATATGCTGACACTTTTTAAGGGGATAATCAGACCATCAATTTGATCACTATGGCTCGAGTAGGTTAGCACTTTTGCAAGGAAGAGCTGATTTTTTTCCGCGATTTCGATGTTGGTGCCATAGAGAAAGTTGTTCAGTTTGACGGTCTCATCATCCCCTAAAAAAGTGTCAGCATATAAAAAGGACCCTATACAGGGTGTAACAAAACAATCTAGTAATACTTAAGGGTGCTTCAGACCATCAAACTGAACAACTTTCACTATGGAGCCAACATCGAAATCACGAAAAAAAATCCGCTCTTTCATTATAAAACTGCAGTACCGTCTCGACTCAAATGTATGGGACGGCAAATTTTTTTTATTTTTTCTCGACGTTGGCTCCATAATGAAAGTTGTTCAGATTGATGGTCTGAAGCACCCCCTTAAGTATTACTAGGGTGTTTTGTTACACCCTGTATACTGACCAAATTGGCAAAGTACTTAAAAACTCGTCTCTACCCACCCCAGTGGAAGTCAGGCGTGAGAATATGTATGTATGTAGTAGCTATGCTCATCTTTGAGTCATCATAAGCTTCTTATATCAAGTCAAAGGCATAATTATTACTAAGTCAGACATGGTATAGTGGTAAAGATTTTCTAACCGACATAGAGGCCAAACCGACATAAAAAGGCAATAACTGACATAAACAAATATACTTCACTCTTGCCATTCAAAATTAGCTACGTATTTTTAGCCCAGTAATTTTACGGTTTGAGCCGGGACTAATCAATAATTGCATTTTTTTTTCGCTATAATATTGAAGAGCCAATTTGAGCTTAGAAATGTACCAAAATTAAAAAAAAAATCACGTCAGCAACAGTTCCAATTCTAAAATTTAGATATTATCTCGTTCTAAAAAATGTGATGATAATTTTTTTTACGCACATATTTAAGGCTTTACCATTATACATACTTCAAACATGGTGTAAATATTGTTGTCTACTTAGAAGGTTTTGAAAAATACATTCGTATTTTCTAATAAATACCTCATTTTTAAATTTTAACGCCTATTTTTAACCGACTTCAAAAAAAGGAGTAGGTTCTCAGTTCGACCGTATATTTTTTTTTTTTTTTTTTTTAATGTGTGTTCGCGGATAACTTCGTCATTTATGAACCGATTTTGATGATTCTTTTTTTGTTGGAAAGGAGATATCCCAAGGGTGGTCCCATGATAAGGAAACCAGGATCTGATGATGGATCCCAGAGAAATCGAGGGGAACCTTCGAAAATCGTAGTGCCGATTAGTGCGTTTGTTAATTTGAAGCACTACTGTTAAATCAAACTAATGAATTCACCACTGAAAATTGTGAAATAAACAAAATTTTAACAAAAAATTAAAACCGCCTTCAAAAAAACTAAAAAGTTAAAAAATAATATTGCAGCCGATGACTTTTTCGTTCGCATCATAAGAACATTAATTTGTTTTATAGAAGTCGGTGTCAAGCCAAGCCAAAAAACTAATGCAAGCCCTGTCGCGAATCGGCTTGACAGCGACTTCGATAAAACAAATTAATGTTCTTATGATGCGAACGAAAAAGTCATCGGCTGCAATATTATTTTTTAACTTTTTAGTTTTTTTGAAGGCGGTTTTAATTTTTATTGCTTAAAAATAATGATATTGTTAAATCTAATTCAAATGAGTGCATTGGTATTAATATTATTAATTTAAAAGCAATTTTTTTTAATTTGGTTTAGAATAGTATTTTTGTCACCAAATGGTGCCGGTTACAGTTTAAAAGTCCAATTAGTAATTACTCCCTACCCCGCCTAACAAAACTCCGTAAAATGACTGGGCTATTTATTCTGTAAGTATACCTACCCGCTTAAAATATTAAATTTAACGTTTTAATAACCTGTGCTACGTGAAATTCCCATAGAATATTACAAGGTGACATGGGACAGGGAATGAGCTTAAAGGACTACATTTGAGACTACACAGCTCCATGTCACCGGGGCCGTGTGAACCGTGTGGCTCTAAGCGCTCCTACAGACGAGCGACACTCTGCGACCGTACAGTCTAAAAGCGCGACCCTCTGCGACACACGGCAACCGCAAATTGTCGCTCGTCTGTAAGAACTCTAAGATACACGGTATAAACTTATAAGCATTCTCTACATTTTCGTCCACGGTTCCTTCCAAGCGGGGGTGAGGTAAAATTGGTGGGGGGAGGGATGGCAGATTTTCATCTGCGTGGCATCCGTAAAATTGGGTAACTTATAATATATTAACTATGGCACTTTTTAAGCAGAAAACAAAACGGAATAATCTACAGGACATGTGAAATGATTTGATTTTTATCGAAATCTATTTTCGTAAAATCATCAAAATCACCTTAGAGCGCTTATAGACGAGCGACACTTTGCGGTCGCCGTGTGTCACGGAGGGTCGCGCGAACGTAATGTGTATGAGCGCGACGCTCTGCGACCCACCGCGACAACAAAGTGTCGCTCGTCTGTAAGAGTCCTTACGCCATTAATGGACCCCTTTGAACTGGTCATCTTTGGGCACTGACTGGCTGTCCCTTCAATCTCGATATCCGCGCTAGATGCCGGCTGGTCGAAGCCGAAGTGCACTTTTGATAACTACTGATCTTGCCTGGCCGTTGTTCTCGAGTGCTTGTTTCCAATGCTGAAGGCATATACAAGAACTTTACAAAGTATACTTTCAACAAAAAACAGAAAGAGCTGTCTCCTTTAATAATATCTTAATTCTTAACCCTACATAAAGAAGCCATCATTTTCAGTAATTAGACGCTTTCGTTCTGCTGCGACCGCAACAGATGCGTCAAACGAAGGGTTAAAAACCCTTAACACACCAATATCTACCCTACTCTTTCACTCTAAAGACCATTTTAGTATAACAATCTAGAGCCTAAAGTCATAATAATATTTTTTACCGATTCTCAACGCTGTTTCTTTGGGAATAAAATTTAAATTCGCATGAAATATTTTTTCAACGAAATTGTTGTTACAGTGAAAGTGAAACTTGGGTTTAATGGTGCGTTTTTTAAGGTTGAAATTTGCTTGGCAATTAAAAAGGCAGGTGTAGGTATGTTTTCAAGACACGTTATTAAACCTGGTGGCGCTGTGAATAGTTATTTCTGGCCCTTTTGTCTATTTGTATTGAGGTTTTAAAAAAGCTCAGTTTATTAGGTCACTGCAGCCTGTTTTCATGGGGTTTTTGCTTTTAAACGACATATATTGTTACCTTTAAAGGGCGGTGTAGTTGACTCTAGAGGCTTTTCAAGTGGCTTGCAATACAGGGTGTAACAAAACACCCTAGTAATACTTAAGGGGGTGCTTCAGACCATCGAACTGAACAACTTTCATTATGGAGCCAACACCGAGAACAAATTAAAATAAAAAGCGGTCAAGTGCGAGTCGGGCTACTCGCGCACCGAGGGTTCCGTACCACAGAACACAACATTATTAACTTAGAAAAAAAACTTTTTTTGTCCGGGACCTTTAGCGCAAGACCGACTCACCCTTGACCGGTTTTTAGTATTTGTTGTCATTCTGTAGAGCTTGCTCTATAATCACACTATGTTTGACGCTTGTTTACCGTTTTTACGATAGAGCGTGAAGAAAAAACGATGATAAAAACTAGTTTCTTGTTAAGAACCTCCCTTAATTTTTAACTTTTTGTCATTTTTATTATTTGTTAACAAATCCGCCATAATAACGCATAATCTGAGAAAATGTCAACTATCTAGCTATTACAGTTCAAAAGTTACAGCCCTACATAGGTAGGACAGACGGACGGACGGACGGACGGACGGACGGACGGACGGACAACGTAGGCTTAGTAATAGGGTCCCGTTTTCACCCTTTGGGTACGGAACCCTAAAAATCAGCTGTCCCATACATTTGAGTCGAGACGGTACTGTAGTTTTGTATGAAACAGCCGTTTTTTATTTCGCGTTTTCGAAGTTGGCTCCAATAGTGAAAGTTGTTCAGTTTAATGGTCTGAAGCAACCCCTTAAGTATTACTAGGGTGTTTTGTTACACCCTGTATACAGGACAGGGTGTTAGAGTAAACAGTTGCATTACTTTAAGGGGTGATTGTACCCATGATACTGAATAACTTTCCCTATGAAACCTATAGTAAATTCGCAATTTTTTTTTCTTTCATACAAAAGTTCGATCTGCTGACTGTATTTAGAAAGAAAGTCAAAAAATTTTGTTGTGAATTTCCTATAGGTTTCTTTGGGAAAGTTGTTCAGTATCATGGGTACAATCAACCCTTAAAGTAATGCAACTGTTTACCCTAACATCCTGTATATGCTATACCGCAATCTTGCAGCGATCAGCATATCCGTAATAATAAGTTTTGTAGAGTCTTACTTCCATCGAAATGTATGGGTAAAGTTTTTCCCATACATTTCAGAACAATAAAAACAACGGCTTGCACTCCGGGAGTGCCAGCAGAAGTGAAAACTAACAGAACTTACGTCTTACGTCACATGACGACACGGTCTGTCCAGGGACCTGAGTTCGAATCCAAGTTCGGTCATGGATGTTTAGCATAAGCTTTTGAACAAAAATGTACCAGGAGTGTGATTTTTGAATCTCATTCGCTGAGTTAAGCAGTTGAAAATGACAAAATTACTGTGGAGATATGCATCTTTCTACTGCTGATTTGACTTTCAAAAATCATACTTCAGGAGTGCGATTTTTGAAAGTCAAATCAGCAATAGAAAGATGCGTATTTCAATAGCAATTTTGACATTTTCAACTGCTGAACTCAGCGAATGAGATTCAAAAATCGCACTCCTGCTTAGATATCCAAATCAGTCCATGCTCGAATAGCCAAACCCTTTCGTATCTAAATGACAGATGGATTGACGTATACACACTATCTTTGTAAAATAAAATACCGGAGGGACGACTGTCGTATATCAAAGGGTACGTAATGTAGGCATCATTTTCTTAGTCGTTCCTATTTTGTGAAGATATATTTTGTTTTGGGACTGGTTTTTTATCTCTGTTACGCAAATTTACGTTGCCGTTACGAAATGAATAATTACCATTTTTAACCGACTTCAAAAAAAGGAGTATTAACCGACTTCAAAAAAAGGATTAGGTTCTCAGTTCGACCGCATATTTTTTTTTTATGTGTGTTCACGGATAACTTCGACGTTTACGAACCGATTTTGATGATTCTTTTTTGTTGGAAAGGAGATATCCCAAGGGTGGTCCCATGATAAGGAAACAAGGATCTGATGATGGATCCCAGAGAAATCGAGGGGAACCTTCGAAAATCGTAGTGCCGACTAGTGCTTTTGCTAATTTGAAGCACTACTGTTAAATCGAACTAATGAATTCACCACTGAAAATTGTGAAATAAACAAAATTTTAACAAAAAAATTAAAACCGCCTTCAAAAAAACTAAAAAGATAAAAAATAATATTGCAGCCGATGACTTTTTCGTTCGCATCATAAGAACATTAATTTGTTTATAGAAGTCGGTGTCAAGCCAAGCCAAAAAACGAATGCAAGCTCTGTCACGAATCGGCTTGACAGCGACTTCTATAAAACAAATTAATGTTCTTATGATGCGAGCGAAAAAGTCATCGGCCGCAATATTATTTTTTAACTTTTTAGTTTTTTTTAAGGCGGTTTTAATTTTTTGTTATTTATTACCATGTCTTTCAACTCTACTACAAAGTATATCAAAACACCATTTTAAAATTGGTGGTTTAGTTAGATCGGTCTTAAAAAATTTGTTAAAACTATTTTAAGGGGTGATGAGACAATCAAACTAAACACTTTCTATATGGGACCAATATCGAAATCGCGAGAAAAACACAGCTATCCCATACAAAACTACAAAAATGACTCAAATAATTAATGTATGGGGACAGCAGATATTTTTTTTCGCTATTTCGATATTAGTCCCATAGAGAAAGTTGTTCAATTTGATGTTCCGATCATCCCCTTAAAATAGTTTCAGCTAATTTTGTTATACCTTATAAAGGGTGAAATTGATATCATTAGCATCCTTTTAAACTAAGAGTAACCATCGAATGGAACAACAGCAAACACTACTACTATTACTATGGCAGCAAAGCTTTTTTTATCCGGTCGGTTTGCTCCCATAGTAAAAGTTGTTCAGTTTGATGGGTAGAGTATGACTATTTGTGGTTTAAAGGTTAATGATGCTTTTCCTTACATCCTGTATAGTTCTCACTGCTGGGCATAGGCACACCCTGAACACTTCATACAAACAAACAAACTTGCACTAATAGATACGGTTAGAATCGATTTCTTTATTTCATTCACGTACTAAAGAATTACAAGCAAAGTATTTTACATAAAACCTGGTAGGGCGCAGCAATGCAGAGAGCGCAGTTTTAAAAATGTTTCGTATTAAAATGTCGGTATGAAATGTTAAACTAATTTGCTACCAGCATACCTACATCCGTTTTCAGATCAAAATCGCACAGTCCGTTAAAAATAAAACTTTTTTTTAGGTGGCGTGACTGACGATTCGTAATCAAAGGCGAATTAGTACAGTAGCTTTGAATAGGGATGTAAAATGTATGAGTCTGAATCACTTACAATGAGTCAATACTGTGTTACGTTGCATGTTCTAATTCGAGCACTTGTCTCTCTTGGTGTTCGTGCGATTTGCTTTTTTGCTTGCCACGAGGCTCCGCAATCTCTTATTTTTCTTGATCAAAAACAATTCCTGAGATTGGGATTGGAAAACTCCCATAAAATATTTAACACTGGCGGATATGTAGTGCTAACGCACAAGTAAAAATCAATGAATTATAAATAAGTCAATTAAAAAAAGTAAATTCTTATAGATAATACATAAGATAAATGTTTATTTAAACAAAATAAATAATAAAAATGTTAATGAAAAAACATGTTTATGTGAATTTTTTTTATGGTTCCTATCTTTATTCGCAAGATAGGAATCATATTCATCATCATCACCACATTCTCTAGAGTAAGTAACAATGATATAGACGGAGTGATGGTGAATTCATAATCGTACACTTCGTGTGTCACCCCGACGTGATCAATCGTGATCGATCGTGACACCACAAAGATTGAACGCGTACGATAGTTAGGATTAAACGGCACGCGACATAAGAATGGACGAAGCCAGAGTACTATTACGCTTAATGATATGTGATGCCTGCAGAAGTCGAGATCCGAGAAGACGGGAAGATTAAGTACCTATCTAATCCCATCCCTTCCCAAATAACGATACCCTAAGCTCTTTATTTCAATACGAATCACCCGAATTTAATGCTTGCTAAAATAATCTCTTTGGACTTGAGTCTTATATGTTCCGTGCTTGAGTCAACTCAATAAAGTGAACTGAATCGGTTCTTCCCTTTCTCCATCCCTACGTAAATACAAAATCAATTCTGCTGACGTAATTATGCGTTTGACCTCTCGCTGAAGGAAATTGAACGCACGATTACATTCGGCGACGAAATTAGCTTAACACCACTCTAATACGTATTACGTATTGCAATAGAGTTGTTAGGTATTTTGTTTTTATACCAAAAAGAAACAAATATGTTACAAGACGGCTCGATAGCACAGTCGGTAGTAAACCTGCCTGCTGTGCCGAGGGTCGCGGGTTCGAATCCCGTAAGGGACGAATATTTGTACCCGAGTCATGGATGTTTGTATCTATGTATGTATTGTATATCGTTATCTAGTCATCATAATACAAGTCCAGGCTAGATTCTGGTACTTTAAATGTGACTAGATAATTTGAGTGAAAAGTAAAAAAAAGTACTCATGTTGATATTATATTGCAAATAATCGTCATCATCATCATCAAACACATGCGAAGTGAAGACTCTTTCAATAGTTCGCGTCAAGCAATGCTACGAGCAAGACTGCTGTGGCACGGCACACTTTTACGCGCTATTTTCTATGAAGGTAAACTTCTTGTGTTAAGGGCCTATGTCGAAAAATAATTTAAGCGAAACGGGCGTGTGATAGCTTATATTACTGCCAGATGCGAGGGAAAGAGATTGGGCAGCGCGCGCGCCTGGAACGAATCAAGCGAAAAAACAAACTTTATTTAATTGTGATTGTACTATTTATGTAAGTTCACTTCTGCTCGAATCAAAACTTATAATAGCAATCTCATTTTTTTAAATCAAGTCTCATGTTTCTATTATTCACAGTTTAGCAGTTACAAGCGTTTATAGACAAAAACGGAGGCTACTTTGGCTTGTTTTCCTATCGAGAAAATTTGTCTTAATCGTGTTTTGGCTCTAATCAAAACTTCAATTATATGTTCATACTCCTACTGTTAGTACTTCATGATATATGGAGCTTTGAATAATCCTATTTTTTTTACATAGCCCCTTAAATATTGCCTCCGACGCATAAAGAAGGGTTTTATAAACGCCTATGTCTGTGTCGATGTGTCTGTCTGTAGCATTGTAGCTTCCAAATGGGTAGACCGATTTCGCTGACCGATGGCATTTTTTGAAATCGTAAGCGAATTTTCGCGGGAGTGTTCATAAAATCGGTTCAGCATTTTTCAAGATAGTCAGCTTCAATGGAGAGCTTTGAAGGGATTTCAGCCAAAATCACACCTACAAACGTCTCGGGTTTAAGCTCAAAATGTCTAGTAATGCGGGGATTGTGAAATTGATATCATTAGCATCCTTTTAAACTAAGAGTCTACGCATCAAACTGAACAACTTTTACTATGGGAGCAAACTGATCGGAGCAACTAAAAAATCTGCTGTCCCATACTAAACTGCAATGCCTACTCGACTCAAATGTATGCAACAGCAGATTTTTTTTTTGCTCTGACCGGTTTGCTCCCATAGTAAAAGTTAGTTTTTGAGAGTTACGCGGTTATAAAAAAAGCGGATAGTAAAAGTTGTTCAGTTTGATGGGTAGACTCTTAGTTTAAAAGGATGCCAATAATATCAACTTCACCCAGTAGTTTAACCCCTCTAGCACCACGTATAAAAAATATCGCGGATCGACCGAGCCTCAGCACACTCGGCGGCGGCTATCAGACAACTGAGATAGGTCAGAAAAAAAAAATCCTGTTCCTTTGTTTATTTATACAGGGTGTTACAGAAGTAAAAATAAAAATTGAAAACTTTTAAGCGGTGGTTTAGACCATCAAACTGAACAACTTTCACTATGGGACCAATATCGAAATCGCGAAAAAAATATATTTTGTCCCATACATTTAGCTCGAGTAGATCTGTAGTTTAGTATGGAATATCGCAAACGTATCGTATCATGGCGATTATGATAAATCTCCTCATTTTGGGGGAGGCCAATGTCCAGCAGTGGACGTCTATCTGCTGGTATGATGATGATGATGATTTTTTTTTCGCGATTTCGATATTGGTCCAATAGTGAAAGTTGTTAAGTTTGATGGCCTTAACCACCCCCTTGAATGTTTATTTGTATTTTTGTAACACCCTGTATACATTTGGATGCGGTTTTTGTTTCAGCATCTGGAACAGTTGAGATATTAGAAAGAAACAAAACATTAGACTACACAACCACTTATGAGTACAATATGTCAAGATGAAAAATGCATAAAAAATTTAGGATTTCGGCTAGGTGAAACTTCAAGGTTGCAGTGAGGTTCACCCGTAAGCATTAATACTGGCAAACGATCTTAGAAAGTATCACAATTTGACTGCCTTCGTTGTCTAATGGTTAAGAGCATTGAGCTCTTGACACGGAGGTCGTGGGTTCGATTCCCACGACACCTAGTGAAATGTTACTTTTTGCGTTTTTCCCCAGTTGGTTAGGACATTGCAGGCTGAATCGCCTGATTGTATGAAAAGAAAGATGATTATGTGCTTCGGATGGCACGTTAAGCCGTTAATCCCGGCTACTATCTCTGGTGGTAGTAGTCGTTACATAAAAACCACGTTAGATGCCATCTTCTTCTTATCGTGTGGGCAAAGTCCTGGTGTCAGAGTTTTTTCAGACTGCCTTACGGCCTCTGACGTGACTTTTATGTAACGACTACTACCACCAGAGATAGTAGCCGGGACCAACGGCTTAACGTGCCATCCGAAGCACGGAATCATTTTTCTTTTCAGACAATCAGGTGATTCAACCTGCAATGTCCTAACCAACTGGGGAAAAACGCACAAAGTGACATATCACTAGGTGTCCCCCGTGGGAATCGAACCCACGACCTCCGTGTCGAGAGCCCAATGCTCTTAACCATTAGACCACGGAGGCAGTTTGATTTGACACGAGGGCATGCTGGTGTGCCCACACGATAAGAAGAAGACTACTACAGAGTGTAATTGTAATGAGACGACAAATTTTTAGGGACGGTTCAGACAACAAAGATACAGGTTGAATTTATAGCCTCATTCTATCATCATCATCAGCTGTTCATCGTCCACTGCTGAACATAGGCCGCTTCCAAGGCCTCTTTCCTCGGCCTTCCTCATCCCGTCGCTCCCCGCTACCTTTTTAGGGTTCCGTACCCAAAGGGTGAAAACGGGACCCTACTACTAAGCCTACGTTGTCCGTCCGTCCGTCCGTCCGTCCGTCTGTCCTACCTATTTAGGGCTGTAACTTTTGAACCGTAATAGCGAGATAGTTGAAATTTTCTCAGATTATGCGTTATTACGGCGGATTTGTTATCACATATTAAAAATATCAAAAAATTAAAAATTAAGGGGGGTGCTCAACAAGAAAATAGTTTTATCAACGTCTTTTCTTCACGCTCTATCGTAAAACAGTAATACATAAAAGCGTCAAAATTTGTGTGATTATAGAGCAAACTCTACAAAATAACAACAAATACTAAAAACCGGCCAAGTGTGAGTCGGTCTCGCGCTAAAGGTCCCGGACAAAAAAAGATTTTTTTCTTAGTTGATAATGTTGTGTTCTGTGGTGTTATGGTACGGAACCCTCGGTGCGCGAGTAACCCGACTTGCACTTGACCGGTTTTTATTTAGGTTCTCCTCTCTCCTCAGTTCAACCTCCTTCTATGAAGTCGATTAATAAATAGCAATTAAGTCTTAGTATGAGTTTCATTTGCGCCTTAACACTTACAACTCATGAATAAAATCCCATATCTTAACTTAAGTGGTTCCCACTTAAGTGCTTCTGCCATAATAGGCTTTCCCTGAATAAGCAATTAAGTTAGTTTCAAACCCAAGTCCCATGAGTCACGCGATTTTCATTTATATGACTTTAAGATAAGAGGTCGATTAAGGGTCCTCTAGGATTGAACAGTAAGCTTGTTTCGGGATCGAAACTAAAATTTTGTAATTTCCAATTTAGGATAAGTACCTTATGGTCAATGTTTTTGACCTAATGAAGTGTGGTTTTCATAGGATAGACGTAGACAGTAGTAGGTAATTATTAATATTTAAAGGAGTGGTATCTACAGTGGTATAGATAGACCATCAAACTGAACAACTTTCACTATGAAGCCAACATACTTAAATTGTTTAAAATAATCATGGCCCGAAACTAGCCGAGAAGACTCAATCCAAATTCGCCATTCTTTATTAGACATAATTATTTCATTTTAGGTAGATTTTAGGGCACTTTTACCTTGACCCTGTCTAGCTCTGTCCATTGACAAAAAGCACAATAGACAAAAATTCTAAATTAATTTTTTTTTATTCAAAATAATATCATATAGATAGCTTTTTGACGTCATTTCTTGACTCTACCACCGCGTCGGAAGGTATTCCGTTGAGAGAAAATGCGGCCAGAAACTCTACAACACACATCTTTTAAACAAAACAAAATGTACAAAGTACAATTAAAATACAATATTGCATTACATAGTGTAAAATTGTCAAGACAAGACATTTTGGTCATTCAAATAATCATCGAGTTTATAGTAACCTTTTTTACAGAGGAACTTAAAATGAACATGACAATACAGGGCCCTTCTTAATTAATTATGCTGACAGTTTTTTAAGGTAATGACCAGACCATCAAACTGAACAACTTTCTCTATCGCACCAACATCGAAATCGCGATAATTGGTGTAATGGAGAAAGATTGTTCAGTTTGACGGTCTAATTATCTCCATAATTCAGAAAATTAATCACGCTCAACAATCCATTTAAACGTCGCGATTGACTCGATGGCTAATGAAAATTCCTAATCATTGAATATTTTATTTTAAATCAAACGGTTTAAAGTTGACATTCAATTAAAAGACTGAAATCAGATAAGCTTTGAATGATATTTGAACTGCAAAGATCTGTTGTACGATTCTAGAGATGTGCAACGATTAACAAATGATTTGATTCATTCATTTTATTTAGAACAAAATATTCGATTGTGAGTGGTTCCTTCCTAATATAATTGATTCATCGTAATACCTTTTGAGGTAATCGGAAAACTCACTACAAAAGGCTATATTTACCAAACTAGTCAAATTAGCAAAAAACAATTATTTTTGCTAAACAAAATACTTACTAATTTTTAGTCATTTAAAAAAAATTCAATGAGGCTTTATTAAAAAATTGTGACGTTGACAAGGGATCTTGATGTCGGTATGGAGCTATTATTGGATCTAAATCTAAAATATTATGTCTTTGAAACTTAAACTGAGAAAGAAGGTCCCTCTTTTCACAGAGAACGTCACAAATATATTTCATGTAGCAAAATCATTGATATAACTAAATTTAAACTTAAACAGCTATTTAACTGAATTTAAATTCAAAGAGCTAAAACACATAACTAAAAAATATTACCATATTTATTTCTGAGAGGGATTCATAATAATATTTAAATAATATTACCTACATAGAACATCCATTAGAATAGTATTATCCTAACTTCGAGTAACTAAGTAGGACTGAATAAGAATCGTTGAACAAACATAATAATTTCGATCGAATCGTAAAAATACTGACTTTACATTCAAACAAAACGCTGATGACGGACCAATTATTCTAAAAATTCGATTATTATTTATCGACAATTTCTCATCACTAATTGAAAGATTGAAATTGACATTTAAATGTTACTTAAGAAAATTGATGATTGGCACAAAAGATTTCATTTTGATATTGATGCAAAAAAAGGTCAATTAATTGAGACTCTTATTAAAAGCTTTAAGAGGAAACGCGGGTGGTGTTTAGTCATACAAACTTCTTGGATAATTACACTAGAGAAAGTATTTATAACCATACAAATTACATTACAATACATATAAATTAAGTTCTTACAGAACTAGGAACCATCTAAAGTGACTAAAATTTACCAATTTTTTCAGACATTCAGCAAGCAAAGATTTATGTTAAAAATAAAGAAAAATATGAAGGCATAACATGGGCATAACATAAATAACATAAACTAAACTCTTTCTCATATTATTCTTGAAAAAATATTAAAATCGGTCGGAAGCTGGCAAAGGTGTTGTCTATTATATCCATGAAATGTGGTCATCACAACTTGCAAGCTTCTTGAATTCCGTTATATTATGTGAAGGTTGACATCATTTTTGGTGACAGTCACTGACATCTAGCGTGCTATACATAGAACTCATTCAAAACTGCAATGATTCTTATATAAAGTTTTATTATAGTTATACCTACAAAGTTTCTATGAATCACACTAGAACGCGTTTAATATACTGCGCTTATTTCTTTAATTAGTTTCGCCAAGTGTAAGTACATCAAGAATTAATTACTGTCTCGAACATGGACACAAATTCCTCATTGAAGTTTTCGTTTCTCTTACAATTAAATTCATTTTGAATAGTAACACACACTGGCTGTTTTCCATCGTATTTAAAACTATTATATTGCACTCCTAGTGATTTTACTTCACGCAAAACATCTTTGAGGCACGCACACTGCCAAGGGTTCTGGTTAAAATAAAACTTAGTGATGATCGCTCCAGAATTCTTCAACTCCAGCAAGAAGTTATCTGTCAAATAAGTGAATTTATTGTCAGCTAAATTCAAATTTTTCACTTTTGAACCTCTGAATGCGTTTACTGGCACATATTCAATCAAATTGTGAGACAAATCTATGTTAATTAACTTTGGCATATCTTTGAAAATAGTATCAGGGATCTTCTCTAGTTTATTATTTCTAAGTACGATCATTTTCAATTTCTTTAATGGTTTCAAAACGTTTTCTTCTACAGTTTCTATAACGTTTTCAGCTAGATTCAGTATTTCCAGTTTTTCTAGACCATAAAATGTTTTTGGGTCATCAATCTTGCTTATTTTGTTATTAGACAACGTCAATTGTTTCATTGTATTTAAGTTGACTTTAGTTGCAAATTTTGGTACTTCGTTCAATGAACATCTTTCTAGATTCAGGATATTAATATTTTCGAAAGCGTGAAGCAAATCTTCAGGTGCACCAGACATGTCGTTTCTGGAAAAATCCATAAATTCGATCCTTCTGCTTTGGTCGAATATATTAGGACTCAATTTTCTTCCAATAATTGAATTGCTTGACAAATCCAAATGTCTCATCTTGGAAAACGAAAAAACTCCTTGTTTTAATGAACTCAATCTATTCCCTTTCAAATCGAGGACTTCTATATTTGGTACCTGATCGAATACCCTCAAGGATAAATCTGTTAATCTGTTATACGAAAGATTAAGATGTCTCAATTGGTCCAGTTCATCTAAAGCACCCAATAGTAGTTCCGGTATCTTATTTTCAGATAAATCAAGGTACTCTAAACTAGTCAGGCCAATGAAAGATTTAGCTTTCATGCCAATTATCTTACAACCTCTTAAGGTAATTGTAGTTGTTCTATTATCGTCGGATATAAGTCCCTTCTGTAATGTATAAGACTTGATACCTGGGGTGCATATTAATTCTGTCTGTGATTCATCGTAGAATTTGCACATTGGTTGGCCTTCAACTACCATTACTACTGATATTAAAATTATTGTTATTATTCGTTGGACTACTTGAACTCGAGTCATCTGTAAAAATATAAATGTTTACTTAAATTTTTTTTTTATAATTTTTGTAGATTAAAGTTAAGATTTCTATCTAATAGAAATCTTAAAGCCTGTATATTTAAAACTATACATTTTTTTAAACAGAAATCTGACAAAGCGATATTAATTTCAAGATCGTTTTTAAAAGAATTTAACAAAATAGAATTGAAACTTCTTTTGGCAACAAAACACTATATATGACTATTACCTACACACACACTACACGCACTATATGGACATCTTGTCCGAAATAAATTGTTTGAATTGAATTGAATTGAATTGAAAAAGCCGAATTAATCCGAAGATAGAACATCTTAAAACAGTTTACTTGAATCAAATGTCCTTTATCTGCCAATAAACTGTTCTCAAAATGCTTTGAATTTTTTGCATAAAGAAATAAATAATAAAAAAAAATAAGTACTGACCTTGAGGCAAAGAATCACAACAAACAGTCGATAATTAGCGGGCTTACTTTATCACGATATGAAAAATACTTAAACGTGTGGGACCCAGCGAGATAAAGTTTAATACTGCCACAGACAAAATAAAACTCATCTAAGCGAATAGATAACAAAACGGCACGTTCACGAAGATATCTCCATTCTCCTAACAACAATCTTCAATGAAATCACAAAGAACTGTATAACCAATCATTCCACGTATATTTCTAAGAACATAACACTATACAAGTACACTCTTCGTCTCACAGCTCGAATACAACTTAACCATTGACTTAACTAGACAAAATGAAGGTGGTTAAAAAAGGAAATGAAAAACGATGCGCGTGCGATGATACCGGTTTGTACGAACTCGGAGATAAATGCAATGCCAATGCCACTTCTCATAGTATTTTATTACCATTTCAATGTCGCGGGTTTATGTTTAAATCTAGGGTTTTAATCAAAAGCCTAGGTAGGTACTAAAATTACCTAGTTTTCTAAAAAGGAACCTTTATCAATCAGTAACATACTTTTAATATCAATGTTTAAAAAAACTCAGAAATTAAGTATTCATCTCAAAAAAAAAAAAAAGAACAAAACAAACCGAAGGAGGAAAAAAAGGCAAACGAGCATGTTTTCTGATAAAACAGATCTTTCAACGCTTTTATGGGTAATAAATTAAAGATAAAAGTAAAATCTTTTTGATGAAACAGACAATTTTTTTTAATAACGTCAGAAATCTATAAAATAATGTTTAAAAAAAATTAACAATTTTAGTATCACTAACTTTACTAGTTTAAAATAAGACTGTGCATGACCTTGTAACTTAGACTAATTATATCGGGACGCGTAACCACGTGTCATTCTACTAACAAACTGCCACTTTCTGCCACTTTTTGCGGGGGGCGAGGTAACATGTTATCCGCAACTTTGGATTTTATTCCCTATGACTTTAGATTCTTATTTTGAATGTTCAACATCATGAAAAGTAGTCTCGTGTAAACCCCAAACGTTCTAAGTTCTAGGCTGTCTCGTTTAGTGATAAGGTATAAAATTGGGTGTAAATGCGCAAGATTAATTGATCTAATACCGTGGCAGAGGGGAAATGCTACCGCAAGGCCGGTCCGGATATAATTAGTCTAAGCCTTGTAAATCTTGTAACTATCTTATTAAATTTCACTTTGCATCTAAAAGACGTTCATTGTCTTCGATCAACAATATACTGTTGATCTATGTAGGTTGTAAGTATAGTATTATTATTTACTACATTTTTTAATTATGTTGCTGTGTCCTACTAGGGTTGATGTGAGAACTTATTTAATTTTAAAACCTTGTAAAACTACATAAGAGCGATAAATTTATTATAATTTGGATTATGGTTATCATATCTGACTTCTGATCATATCTATAGGTCTAGGCTTTTGATTGAAAGCCGGATTTAATCATAAGCCTGCGACATAACTATTAGAAATTATTATTAGATAAAAATAATATTAGTTGTTACTGTTTTACTCAGTAGACACAGATAGTTATATACATTAATAAATTTTAGATAAGTTATTGAGATAACTTGTTAAATTCTACTATCTGTTTCTTATTAGTAAAACACAACTCTATCGGGTCAACTTCCACCGCCTTTAAACGCATCAGCGTCATCAACATATTAAACAGGGCGGTGGAATGCAATTCATTTAATCAGAGACAACAATAGCTGCATAGAATATTAAGATATAAAACATAACACAACAAAATTTACAATCATTACAAGTAGCAATAATAATAATTAGATTAAGGCTATTTTCTCGTTTGTGACGTCATCACTTGCTGTCAATTTGCCCAAAAAAATGTGGATAATGTGTTGTAAGTTTTCCGCGACCTTTTGTTTGAGCTCCACCATCGATAAGAAAAGTGTTAAGTATGTTTGATATTTGGTTGAGTGAAGAATACTAGAACGATTTAAGAATAGTAGCTAATATTTTTTTTTACACAATCATACATTACATGTCAAAACTTCAGTACATCACAGTTAAAAGACCAAACAAACAAAATAATTCAACATAATTACAAATAAAAAACTACTTCACAATAATTATAAATTTACAATGTCAGTTAGGTGCTCTACTATATCAATATTAAATATTATACAATAATCTACAATTGTTCCAGATTACTACGTTCTCGTTCTACGTTCGTTCTCTTACGTTGGTCAGAGATAGACTATTGCAAAACCTTTATCGGAGGGCAATTGGAAGCATTTAAGACTGTGCCCCGATAAAAAAAACACTTTGCGATTTTTTGAAGCACCTTAACCTGTATAGTTATATTTGTCTTGAAGACTGTACAAGTATATATATCCTTCACTATATAATTGGTTTCTCATACAATTAAATCTATTATCAATAGTGATACACACTATATGTTTCCCATCGTATTCAACACTATTGTATTGCACTCCTAATGATTTAACTTCATCCAAAATATCTTTGAGACACCCACACTGCAAAACGTTCTGGTCAAAATAAAACCTGGTGACGGTCGCTCCAGAATTCTTCAACTCCAATAAGAAGTTTTCCGGCAAATAAGTGAACTTATTATCAGTTAGAGTCAAATTTTTCACTTTTGAACCTCTGAACGCGTTTACTGGCACAAAATCTATCAAATTGTGAGACAGATCTATGTTAATTAACTTTGACATATCCTTGAACAGAGTGTCAGGGATGTTCTCGAGTTTATTATTCCTAAGTACGATCGTTTTCAAGTTCTTTAATGGTTTCAAAACGTTTTCTTCTATAGTTTCTATAACGTTTTTAGCTAGGTTCAGTATTTCCAGTTCTTCTAGGTCATTAAATGTTCTTGGGTTATCAATCTTGCTTATTTTATTATTAGACAATATCAACTGTTTCATAGTCTTCAAGTTAGACTTTGTTGCAAATTTTGGTATTTCGTTCAATGAACATCTTTCTAGATTCAGGATGCTGATGTTTTCGAAGGAGTGAAGCAAATCTTCAGGTGCGCCAGACATGTCGTTTCTGGAGAAATCCATAAATACAATCCTTCTACTTTCGTCGAATTGGTTAGGACTCAATTTGCTTCCAATTAAAGTATTCCTTGACAAATCCAAATGTCTCAACGTTGATAATTGATGAAAAATTCCTGGTTTCAGTGCAACCAATTTATTCCCTTTCAAATCCAGGACTTCTATATTTGGCACCTGATCGAATACTCCCAGGGATAAATCTGTTAATCTGTTATACGAAAGATTAAGATGTCTCAATGGGTACATTTCATCTAAAGTACCCAACCGTAGTTCCGATATCTTATTTTCAGATAAATCAAGGTAGTCTAAACTAGTGAGGCCATTGAAAGCGTCAACGTTGGTATCAATTATCTTACATTGTCTTAAAGTAATGACAGTTGTTTTATTATTGTCTGATACAAGTCCTTTTTGTAATGTGTTAGGCTTGCTATTACTTGCGGTGCATATTAAATATGTTGGGAAATCATCATAGAATTTGCACATAAAGTCACCTTTCACTACCAGTATAAGTACCGATATTACAACGGTTTTTAATATTTGTTGGACTGCAGCAGGCATCTGTGAAAAATATGAAAATACGTATGAATTATTAAGACAAACCTCAAATATTTTTTTTTAATTTAGTTAGAGACCTAGCTTTATAAAAACATTAATTCTATGAACATGCTAAGATAGTGTGTCTGGCTGCAAGTGCACGCTCAAAAATAGGAAGTTGGTTCAACAATATTTTTGGTTTTCAAAAAATTCAAAATTCAAAATTTTTTATTCAAAATAATATCATATAGATAGCTTTTTGACGTCATTTTTTGACTCTACCACCGCGTCGGAAGATGTTCCGTTGAGAGAAGATGCGGCCAGAAACTCTACAACACACATCTTTTAAACAAAACAAAACAAAAACAAAAATTTTAAATTAATACAGGGTGTTTGGTGCATCTTTGGCCAAATTGAATTGGTGGAAAGGAGGGGCTGTTTGCTACCTCGACACGTCCCGTTTGTGAATTTTTTAGGGGTTTTCTCAAAAAAGTCGGAAAGTCAGCATTTAAGCTTGAATAAAACAAAAGTTGTAGGTAAAACCTCCACATTTTTTTTTATTTGAATATCCAATGTTTCACGGTTCTACTAAAATTTAAATTACATGGCTGCGGCCTCAATTTTTTTTTATTGACCTTAACTTTTTTTGAAAGAGGAAAAATAAAATTTTAACCTCAACTTTGAATTACAATAAAAAAAAACTAAAAGCGCTCAATTTCTCCTGATTTTTCAAAAACTTCTCTAGTCTATCTTTTTTTTTTTTTTTTTTTTTTTATTAACTATGGGTTTGCTCTTGACCTCAATCCAGTCCTCAGGACGAAGATGGGGTCGTAGATGTAGGGAGCTTACCCAGAAGATGCCTATTCACTCGTACTTTAAAGGAATTCGGGTTGTAAGTACTCGGAAATACTGACGCAGGTAAGGCATTCCACTCCTTGGCTGTGCGCATTATAAAAGATTCAGAAAGGCGCTTGGTGCGGATATGTGGGATGTCAACCAAGAAGGGGTGATATCCCGCGGTGCGTCTGGAAGTCCGATAGTAGAAAGGGGAAGGTGGGATGAGCTCATGCAGCTCTAGGGCACACTCACCGAAGTACAATCTGTAGAAGACCGACAAGCAGGCGGCGGCTGCGGCGGTGGGCTAGGCTATGAAGCTTGGCCTCCACCAGCTTACTATCGCCAATGAGCCTCCTGGCTCTGCGTTCAACCGAGTCGAGTGCGGCAAGTTGATACTTGGCTGAGCCATCCCACAGGTGGCAGCAGTACTCCATACATGATCGGACCTGAGCTTTATACAATACCAAGCCAGCTTTTTGGCCGCAGTTTGAGCCTTTGACTCGATGTCAGCGCCGAAGTTGAGTTTCGTGGTCAAGCTTATACCCAGAAGCCCAAGACTGTCGGAAACAGGGACAGATGTACCCCGGAAAGTAGGAGTCAGATTAAACGGACTCCTTTTTGCGGTGAACAGGCAAGCCTGTGTTTTGGTGGCGTTGAAGTTGACTAAATTATTGTCACCCCACTGGGAGACAAGACTTAAAGTCAAGTTTGTCCGCTCAACCATCTCTTCTTTCTAACGATATGCCATATGCCATGAAATCCGTCCTTTAACTTAGTTTATTTAATAATTTTGCGTGTTTGGGCGCGTTTTGGCCAATATTCGATATGCAGGATAAAAACTTAAAACACACGCGTAGTAGGTCGGAATCGCATCTCCCTTCTGCGCATTGAACTCTGCTTGCTATTTCTTCCTTACATAGGGTTCTAATTCTAACGGATCTAGGACTTGAAATAAAAAATAAAATCTTTCCTATTATTATATTATTATTATATTTATTCTGACACAATGCGTTTCTAGTTCTTAAATAGTAGGTACATAATACCTTTAAAATTTTGACATCGGAAAAAGAGTAATTTACTTAAATTATTACTTTCAATTATTCTAACTTCTTTCGAATCGTTACGATCGAATTCATTATTTATGAATGAAATGTTCAATAAAGTGGTATCGTAATACAATTATTGAATGAAATCAATACCAACCTTGTAGCAAAGAATGCCTTCAATTAACTCACAATAAACCGTTATCACGACTCAATGCTTAATTTAATGACTATATCTCCAAAACACTTCCACTGGTTTCGACACTATGAAGTCTTATAAAAATAGGAAATTCAAAATTTATGTTTGTCTGTTGAAACCGGTCTATCGAATTCAAAAAAAATCAAATGCCACACGCACGGTATTAAATTTGTCGCAGGCTTATGTTAAATTCGGCTTTTGATCAAAAACCTAGGCCGGATCAAAAGCCGGATATTATGTCCTTGATAGCTATTTTATTAATATAACTACTCAATTGTAATCAGAAAATTCAGTGTTTCGATTAAAAGCTCAGACTATTCAGTTTAGTATTCTGGTAAAAATTATGTCACTGGATATTTTTTATTAAATAAAATGGGGTTTTCTATTAAATTTTATCAAATTTTAACATTTCCACAATGGATAGTATTATTATGCCTGTTTTGGTGATAAAATAAAGTATGTTTCTTTGATTGACTGATAATGATAATAAAGAAAAAAGTAAAATTTTACTATCAAAACAAACAAGGTTTTTTTAAGTTATACATCTGTTTATTTTACCCACTTTACAAAAACATAAATTAAAATGCTATGGAATTAAGGCGGTTGCAGAAGGGTCAATTTTATATACAAAAGTTTGACGCACAATACGCGTAGACGGTATTAATATAAGTAACTTTGTATTTATGAAAAAAAGTTTAGAAAATCTAGTTGTTGCGTATCAAATAACATTTGCAATTTATAATATAATTACGAAGATATAAAGCTTTGAAATTTTTCATACAAAATTTCCAAAGCTTTATAATTTCGTAATTATATTATAAATTGCAAATGTTATTTAATACGCGACAACTAAATTTTCTAAACTATTTTTCCATATATAAAATATTACTTTTATTAATTCCGTCTATGCGTATTGTGCATCAAACGTTTGTATGGACTGAAACCACCTTAATATAAAAACCATATCTTCTGAGATAAATAGTATTATAAATTATACAATTTTATTGTGACAATTATATTATAGTTAAGTGACTTTAAAAAATTGGTCCCTATCGACATTTATTTAATCTAAAGACATTATAATCTCAAATTAATTTTTACTTGTAAAATATATTTTGCATGATATTTGTAAATAGTTGAATAAAGAGGACTCAATTGTAAACATAATCAATCAATCAATCAATTAAATCAGCCCACATCAACCCACTGCAGATCATAGGCCTCCCTTTTATTGCACCATTCTTCACGGTCTTGTGCTAAACTGAAGTGCGATTTTTGAAAATCATACGAATGACTTGGCAGTACAAAATGTCAAAATTACTATGGAAATTATATATCTTTCTACTCCCAATTCGCTCGTATGATTTTCAAAAATCGCACTTCAGATCCAATGTAAACCCGTCACTCTCGCAATGCCATCAGACAAACTATAATAATATCCTGTAACTACAGCCTTTTCAGTGCAAATAAATCTTATTTTATCTTACCTCTAAATTGATTATCAATTTCTATTTTATTTTAAATATAAATAATTCACATTGAATGTTATCCTACTTCCTACTAATTTAATAGTATAAATATGTAAAAGTTTGTAACGATCGATGTTTGGATGTTTGTATATTCCTTCAATCACCCTTATAAACAGCCAAACAGTTTTGGATGAAAAATGGCAGACTGATAGGACATGTTTTGGATTGACACATAGTTACCCTTTTTTAAGTCTACGCAGACTGAGTCATGGGCAACAGCTAGTTTTATCATAAAACTAACCTAGTGGGTATAGGTTTTTGAAATAAGGCTGCCTGTCCATTGATGCGAGCTGGCTGTGCGAGCTGTGTAGCTGTGTAAATATTAACCAATCAGGAGCTCGGCCGATCTCGGTCGGATCTCTGAATTGTTAATATTTACACAGCTACACAGCTCGCACAGCCAGCTCGCGTCAATGGACAGGCAGCCTAAACCCAGGCTTTTCTGGGATTTTGAATAAAATCTTGAACCTATTAATTTATATTTATCCGGCCTTTGATCTTAAGCCTAGGTTTTTTTTATAAAAAACTGAATTTAATCATACGTCTGCGACATACATAATCTATAATTTATAAAATTACTAGTTAATATTTTTAAGTGCCACTTTGACCTTTAGCAGATCTTTTGTGATTGCCACTGCGATAATTATAATCTAAACTATTATAAAACTGTAACAGAAGTGTGTCTGTACATTGTAGATATTTACAAAAAAAGATTACGATTTCGTTTTTAGGTGTCCTTGATACCAAATCAAAATTTTTTGGATTTTTTATCTGTCTGTTTGTTTGTTTGTTTGTTTGATCGAGCATCACGCGAAGACTACTGAACCGATTTTGATGAACTTTTTTTTGTTTGATAGCTTATGATCTAACTTAAAATCTGGTATATAATTTATGCGGACGAAGTCGCGGGTAAATGCTCGTTGTGATATAATTATGTTTAAGAGCTAAATAGTTTTGAAGAAATAATATATTGCGAAGCTCAATGTTGCATGTAACAATATTAATTAAATTTAATCTCGACAGCATCTGCCGTTTCCGGTACGCATTACTATGGAAATAATATATTTAAGAGTTTAAAGTGAAATATTTGACAGAATTTAAAAAGTGAGTTTAAGTGAGATTGTGACCTTCCAAAGTGAGTATTAATAAGTTTGTGGGGAACTACTACAGATGGTCAGCACCCACAAGTTATAGCAAAAGATGCCAACAGATGGCGATACCGTCGCTCGCGGAAATATGCTCCATACAAAGACAACGTTCATCGTAAATACGTAACTCGTAACCTACTACAAATAAGATTCACAATCGAATGCGAGACATAAATCGCGCAAGAGAAATAATCACAGAGATTCGATACATATACAAGGTCCAACTAAGAACTGTTGGACCACGGCCGGTCCCCAGGCATCACACCTAGCCTGGCGGAAGTACTTCCCTTTTCAATGGAGGAACATTCCCAGTAGCACCTCCATAAGTTAACTGAGAAATGAAAAAAAATAAAAAAAATTTAATTGTGGCAGTACTGAATTCCATTTGTATGTGAATTAGTGGAGTCACGTTCGTTGCAGGTCTGTTATTGGGTGGTCGCGTGTCAGTTGCCTACTCCCAGGCCTAAAACGAAGTTTCATTTTATGGTGGCTCAGTTTTGTTTAGGGGTCTCCAGGAAATATTTATAACCGTACAACGTCAAGCATTTTTGCTATTTAAACTGGAATCGAATTCCATTAGTAGAAGCGTTCGGTAAACGTACCGTAAACGTAGATTAACGGTTAGTTATGTTACGCTTACCCGTGATATTGCATTATCTATACGTTTAATAGCTGTAGTAAATATGTTTCTTTATCATATTCAATAGCTTGCCAAAATATTAAATTTAGAACGTTAAAAGGGTAAACAATTGAAGTTCGGTAGCGCAGTTTAAATACCTAGCAGTATAATGAATGACACATGAGTAAATATCCCACAGAGTTAAAGCTTCGAACAATCGCGCTAGTTGGCAATCTCTGAGAGACATTGGGTAAACGCAACAATAAGTGTCGCGTTTGCCCAATGTCTCGAGGGGCGCGAGGGGCCAGCGGGCGCATAAAATGATCAAGTCTTGATCATTTTATGCGCCTGCTGGCCCCTCGGAGACAAAGCTTTTAGGAACGCACAAAATGATCACGTGACGGAATGGCTCCACATAGTATAAGAGATAAGTGTACTTTTTGCAACCATCAGCAGCAAGGCTGATTCAGTGTTTATGGGGTGTAGAGCATCTCTATGATGGGGATGGACCAGGTCTGCCTGCATAACTCCAGTCGTTTTAGGAGTTACTGATGATTAAAATTCTGTAAAAAATTAACGATCAGCTGCACGGCTGATCGTATGATCATCATCATCATGTCGTATGGCATTTTTGTCTTCCTGCTTGGATCCGGGGAAGTCTAAATTTCGAGATCAAGATTCTTCAGCCAGTCTTCCGCTGCCGGGGTTAGCCTATGGAGTTCCTCAATTCCACCGGGGAAACGGCGCAGATGACACTCATTTACCACGTGGGTGAGGGTTTGGTCAGGTGCCCCGCAGTCGCACATCGGCACAGCCCGGACAATGTATACAAAAAAATGAAATTGACAAGATGACGTCAGCACATGCGAAACGGGTTTAGGGCTGCCACAACTTAAGTTGCGTGCGGTACAACTTGTGACGGGCAGATGGCGCGCGTGACATAGTCGATGAACGAGTGGGAAAAATCAAAGAGATTGGTACCGTAAAATAAAGACCATAAACATAAACATAAAGTAAAAAAACCACTAACCTTGATTCTTCCTTTGGAAATCTGAAGAATCTTCTATAATTATCTTTATAATGGCTTGGACAGCCGTATATCGCACAATGTATGCCCATCTTGCACCTGGAGTGCTATTTTTGAATCTCATTCGCTGAGTATGGCTGAGTTCAGCAGTTGTAAATGTCAAAATTACTATGGAGATACGCATCTTTCTACAGCTGATTTGACATTCAAAAATCGCACTCCTCAAGTATGATTTTTGAAAGTCAAATCAGCAGTAGAAAGATGCATATCTCCGTAGTAATTTTGACATTTTCAACTGCTGAACTCAGCGAATGAGATTCAAAAATCGCACTCTTGAATTGTCTTGCAAAATGAAAATAGGCCGGGGAGCAAAACTAAGACAATAAGCGTTAGCGTTTTAAAATCTCTGCCGTTTGTTTGCCTAGAGCCCAGACAGTAATTTTTTTTTTAATTTTTTTTTTTTTTCGTAAATAAAACGCATTGACACCCGTCTATTCAAAAAAGAGTTTTTATCCTTCACCTATACCAATGCTCTTTGTTTCGAAAACATAAATTCTAGATGGTGACAATCTAGGCTACAGGTAACTGCCGAGGGCGATAGAGGGGGTGAGGCTGGGGTGAGGTAAAAAGTTGGTGGGAGGAAGGGAGTGTCCATACTGTATCTACTCTACTCTTTCTTATACTGTGACATCGGTGACTCCCTCAGGCCCCACTTGTAGAGGTGATGGTTGGTCCTTCCGTGTTTAGTTCTGAACCGGTTTAGTTTAGCCCAGGTCTTCCGGTCCTTATCAAACCCAGCCAGTTCGGCAGTTGGGTCTCGCACGAGGTTTGCATGCAGATGGTCAAAAAGGCCCCAATCTGACCGCCATGCACTATTAATATCGTACTGGGAGTGAATGCTGTCGTCGGTCCAGATAGGTGATCTGGATGGGAGACGGTAAGTAGGAATTGACTCCAGTGTTTTCCTTATAGGCATGGGGGCTGCGTGATTTAGTTGGAAGCACTTTTTCCATTCACTTTTTTTATCGTATGATATTGTTGTAGTATCCACTGTAGCTATGTGAACAGTACAGTATCTCTAACTAGTATCTCCTAAACCGACTGACAGAACATGTCAGTTTTTGTACTGTTCACATAGCTACAGTGCATACTACAACAATAACATACAATCAGCCTTGCAGCTGATCGCTAATTTTTTAGACCTTTAATCATCAGTAACTCCTAAAACGACTGGAGTTATGCAGGCAGACCTGGTCCATCCCAATCACAGAGAAGCTCTACACCCCATAAACACTGAATCAGCCTTGCTGCTGATGGTTGCAAAAAGTACACTTATCTCTCGGAATAACATTGATTGTCAACTTGCGCAATTGTGCGAAGCTTTCCCTCTATGGGGCATCAACTCGTGTACCTAAAAGATAAGATTCTGTTCCGTTGCGACCGCGAATCATTCTACTTGAAAACCTGTACCTACAGTTGAAAATCCGTTTAGTTTTAACTTACACTTGAGAATTTGTCCACTCGAAAATGAAAATACGTTTAGTCAAGAATATGTCCAGTTGCTAAGGGGAAAGAGGGCGATTACCCATCTAAACTATAATAAAACTGTAACAGAAGTGTGTCTGTATACATTGAAGATATTTACAAAAAAAAAAGATATTGTTTTTAGATGTCCCTGATTCCAAATCACCAATTTTAGGATTTTTTGTCTGTCTGTTTGTTTGTTTGTATGTTTGTTTGTTTGTTTGTTTGGTTGTTTCTTTGTTCGAGTATCACGCAAAAACTACTGAACCGATTTTGATGAAACCTATTTTGTTTGATAGCTTATCATCTGACTTAAAATCTGGCATATAATTTATGCGAACAAAGTCGCGGGTAAAAGCTCAAATATTTTATATTCCTCTATATCCGAGAGGCACCATAAGAAAAAAGAAGGTATCTATTTATCATTCAACAATGATGTTATTCATATTTTTTTGCGAAACTTATAAGATTGTTTTCCTTTCCATCCTACCACAGAACATTATAAGAGGGGTTAGAAATGCAAAGTAGCGCTTTTGCTTCGGAGACGGCGGCTGTCGCCACTTGTCTTCCCGCTCACGCTGCTACAATTACTCATGCCCTCTCGCTCGCACCATGCCGCGCGCCTTATGATGTTATGCAAATCATTGCCTAACCTGTGGCGACACGTTCCACGCCCACTTTGCACTTCTAACCCAGAACATTATAAGAGATAATGTTCTGTGCATCCTACAAACTGCTCAGTAGTTTGGCGATATTAAAATTTGTTAACTTTAGATTTAAGATTCTGAAATAAAGAAATAATAATAATTACCTTCCTGATTCCACACATCAAATTATCACAGATCTACAGATTCCTTCACCCAAGTTTTCTTCACCTTGACTTACCCCAAAACTTTGTTTCAGATCTGGATATTCGGCGACGTCTGGTGCTCAGTATGGCTAGCAGTAGACGTCTGGATGTGCACCGCTTCCATTCTGAACCTCTGCGCGATATCCCTGGACCGATACGTGGCTGTCACGAGACCTGTCAGCTACCCCAGCATCATGAGTAGAAGAAGAGCTAAGGGACTGATAGCTGGGCTTTGGGTGCTGTCGTTTGTCATTTGTTTCCCGCCGCTGGTCGGGTGGAAGGATAAGAAGGTGAGGTTTACTTTTATAGGTTGACTGGTTGAAGTGGTCCACATCCGTGACGTAACAGAAGCGAGAGGTGTTGAGTTGACGCACAAGCGGGTGACCGGCAGTCGTATTCTTGTGGTTACTTAGTTTGCCGGCTATATCACCCCACCCCGCGCTCCTGTAACGCCGCGGGCGATGACTGACTTACCCAGTCAGTCTTTAGAAATGCAAGCGTCTATATTTTATTTTATGTTTGTTACAATTATGGATAGGACCACTCTAGGAATAGGCAGCTAGATTAACTTTTTAGTCCAAGATCTCATGAACCTTCGTGATTTTATAAAAGCTGAAAGTTTCTCAGCGCATGCTCCCAAAACAGGTAGGAACGAGATGGGCAACTATGAAGTTTGAGTCATCGTGGCTTTGGCAGGTTAAAATTGTCTGGCCAGGGAACATGGAAAGGTTGAAAGTTTCAAAACTGTCGGGCTACTGAGCAAACATCTGGTATAACATGTATAAAATTCAGCCTTTAAAGCCTGAAAACCTTTCAAAGCATTAAAGCAGTACGGAAAACTAAAACAGTTAACATGTAAAGACAGATCCCATTTTCCATGACCGTTTAAACATTGATACATCAGTACTTCAAGATCACCTCTGTCTTGTAACCGCTAAGGTATATTCTTCATTACGATTGAAGAACTCCCTACTTACTAGTATTCTCTTTCCTATTCCAGAACGAAGAAGAACTGGAAGAAGGCTGGGAACCAGACCCACCGTGCCCTTGGACCTGTGAGCTCACCAACGACGCTGGTTATGTCGTCTACTCGGCTCTGGGCTCCTTCTACATACCCATGTTTGTGATGCTGTTCTTCTATTGGAGGATCTACAAAGCCGCTGTTAGGACGACGAAAGCAATCAATCAGGGCTTTAGGACTACTAAAGGTGCGTTGATAGTAATTTATTGAATGAATGAATTATTTAAACGCATGAAATGCGACCGTTCTTGATGTTTATTAAAAGTTTCCGACGCACAAACCTAAATCAACTAGAGAGACAGTATATTATAATTATAACGAACGATTCACCTATACTAAAGGTTCAAATTCAAAGGTCATAAGCAACTAGCATCGAGAATTTCCTCGTGAATTTTCTAAAGAAAAGTTTAAGAAATTTGTCACGTAGTTGTAGCAAGATGTCGCCTGGGATCGTACGTGGCAAGACCTGCTTGTATGATTCCAACACTTCTCAGTGTTCTATTGTTTTTTTTAGTTGCTGTATTTTCTTAAATATACTGTAATTTGGGGTGTTAATGTTTTAATAATGGTGTGATAATTATAAGGCGGTTCTCATACGATAACGGATGTCGTTGCGGCGTGTGAATTTTACATCGCAAGTAGTTGTATAAAATTACAGGTATAAGTACACACGGGTATCGCATTGACGCGCGTCAATGCAGCAAGCATGCGGCAGCCGGGACTGTCGTGCGTCAGTATAGCAACCGATCATTCTAATCGACAGGCATTGATGCCGCATCACGTTATCCTGACGCACTAACGCACGTCACAACGACAGCCGCCAATGGCATTATACTACACAAGGACTTCGCATCAGCGTGCTGTTAACGGGACGGTAAAAATTGTGCTTGATTGTTTTACATTACTGCTTAAGTGACCGAGGACATTTGAAAGGACTGGAATGACAGCGGAAATATATGATAGCAGAGTACAACTGAAGCACAGGGGGAAAGCGCAGTTGTGCGCGCACTGTCGTTGCGTCGACGAAACGCTGTGTCTACGATGTGGCCGGCCGCTAGTTCACGGTGTCGCTGGTGGTTGCGTTGTGGTTGCGATGTTGTTGCAATGTGGTTGTGATGTTGAAGCATACTGAGGTGTAGACATAGTGCCTTTTTTGGGTTTTGTTATCGTATGACGTGGTGAGTCCACAGCCACATTGCTGCAGCCGCATGTCGCTCCGACATCCGTCATCGTGTGAGGACCGGCTAACACAACGCTAAAGGTGGTAAAATCTGCAAATAATTTAAATACCCATCGTTCCAGGTAAAGGATTGGGCAGCAGGTTCGATGACAACCGTTTAACTCTGAGGATTCATCGAGGACGAGGGTCAGCTCGGCCACACGGCTCTCCGCTCTCCACTGCCTCTAATCATTCCACCAGCACATCGCTTAGCGCATCCCCTGAACGGTTGAGAAGGTAATACTGTTGTATCATGATGTTTAGATGGTGTGAGCACTAGATTATATTGACGATAAGGTCTTGTAACTGGTTTGGATGCAGTAGTATTCTTCTAAGTCAGATACAACACCACTGTAAACTCAAATGCGTTACATACTTTTAAGGTTTAATCAAGAGGTGCTTGAGACCATCAAACTAAACGACTTATTACCATAGGTTTAGCTACCATTGCAAAGTTGTTCAGTTTGACGGTCTAAACCACTCCCATTCAAGTTTTAGGATGGTATGGTATAGCGATGGTGTATCAAATTAGTGATCGATGACTAAATGGGCTATCTACAAAAATACAGTAAAAGAAACCTTTTTTCCTAATCGCATGATACGACATCTTCGTGGCATTTGAATAACAGAAGGTAATAATAACCTAATAGGTACAAAATTTAACTAACATTAAATCGTGTTCCTTCCAGACACTCCAGCGCCCGCCGAGCACACGAAAAAGTCAAAATCTCCGTATCCTATCCATCATCGGAACAAATCTGCGGTGCCCACGAGAACTCCCGGTCACCAAGTCGATCTCCAAGTCCTTCCCTCTACGCTGTCCACTACGAGAGAGACGGGAGAGAACTGACTGAGAGCAGACTGAGGGTTAGGCCTTCACATCACCTGGCCCCAGGACCGCTTTATGATGAGTATGACGATAAGCCAAGGACTACGAGGAGGATGGGAAAGAGGAATATTAAAGCCCAGGTTTGTTTCAGCAAATATTCTCCTAAATGACGACCCGGTTGGTGTAATGGTTACCACGCCAGACTGCCAAACCAGGGTCCTGGGTTCGAATCCCGGTTCGGTCATGGATGTTATATGTTCGTGTCGTTATTGTATGGTTTCCATAATAAAAAGCCTTTAGTGCTTGCTTGAGATCATTACAATGCCTTAATATTGAAGATTCCGGACCGCTACAACAACAGTCCTAGGATTTAATAACTTTTTTTTTTATTACTGATGGATTTCCTCTTGACCTTAATCCAGTCCTCAGGACGAAGATGGGGTCGATGATGTAGCGAGCTTACCCAGAAGATGCCTATGCACTCGTACTTTAAAGGAATTCGGGTTGTAAGTGCTCGGAAATACTGACCCAGGCAAGGCATTCCACTCCTTGACTGTGCGTCACGTTCGGTCATGGATGTCATTATTTATGTATATTTGTCTTCTTGTAATCTTCTTCTCCAAGAAGATTAGCCATATTGGTTACATGAGAGCTTACCAAAGCCAACAACGGAGTTGAAGCAGTCGCCGTGGCCGTAATTGGTCAGGAGCAATCAATTATCATATTTGTCTTGATTTATGATAAGGCCTTGTATTCTCAGTTTGGTCAAAACAATCCTTGGGCGTGTGTAGTGGAAGGAATATCCGTTCCCGTTTCTACCCCTTGCAGCTGCTACTTCTTCAGAAGGTTGATGCTCAATGTGGTGAAAAAAGGAAAAAGCCCTTGTTTTCTCCTTTGTTCAGGGTTATTTATTTACTACATAAAAGCGGTTAGGTATACGTGTCACCGACAAAAAACCTGTCGAAGTAGGGAGTCTACGAGAGTATAGGTTCAATAAAGTTTTGTTAGTCTATTTTCTAGCCCTATTTTGACAAATTCAAAGACTTTCAAGCCAGCTTTGAGTATGTTCATCTGACTATTACAATAGGAGTAAGAATTATCTGAATTATGTGGATTTGGAGTAAGTAGTTTCTTTTTGTAATCTTAAATAAAACCGGTCAAGTGCGAGTCGGGCTACTCGCACACCGAGGGTTCCGTACCACACCACCACAGAACACAACATTATTAACTTAGAAAAAAAACTTTTTTTGTCCGGGACCTTTAGCGCGAGACCGACTCACACTTGGCCGGTTTTTAGTATTTGTTGTTATTCTATGGAGTTTGATCTATAATCACACTAAGTTTGACGCTTGTATGTATTACCGTTTTTACTATAGAGCGTGAAGAAAAAACGTTGATAAAAACTAGTTTCTTGTTGATAACCCCCTTAATTTTTAACTTTTTGACATTTTTATTATTTGTTAACAAATCCGCCGTAATAACGCATAATCTGAGAAAATTTCAATTATCTAGCTATTACGGTTCAAAAGTTACAGTCTTAAATAGGTAGGACAGACGGATGGACGGACGGACGGACAGACGGACAGACGGACGGACGGACGGACGGACGGACGGACAACGTAGGCTTAGTAATAGGGTCCCGTTTTCACCCTTTGGGTACGGAACCCTAAAAACAAGTTACAGCTATATTATCCAGGGTCCTGGGTTCGAATCCCGGTTCGGTCATGGATGTTTACATGTTTGTGCCGTTGTTGTATGGTTTCCATAATAAACAGCCTATTAATAGTGCTTTCTTGGGATCATTACAATGTATGTGCCTGTGAGCGTTATTTATTTATTTTATTTTATTTATTATCATACCGAGTACCTACTAGTTCTATACTTTTGATGAAGCGTCCGGCCATCGAACCATTTTCGCTATAAATGTGGAGGCAGCCGACCGTCGGGCAATTTAGCCAATTTCGTTTGGCCGTCTCATTTAGCTGCCCGCATTAGATTAGCCAATAGAGAAGAGATTGTTCTATTTCTATAAGATTCGTTAGAGCTTTTGTTTTTATTATAGTCATAAAAAGAATCAAGAAAATGAACGTAGGTAGAATTTGTAGGTACCTACCTAAGTAAGAATACTTAATTTTGAGATAAATTTTTTTTTAATTTCGTCTTGGATATACAGTGTAACAAAACACCCTAGTAATACTTAAGGGTGTGCTTCAGACCATCAATCTGACCAACTTTCACTATGGAGCCTATCCATAGTGAAAGTGGTTCAGTTTGATGGTCTGAAGCACCCTCTTAAGTATTACTAGGGTGTTTTGTTACACCCTGTATATTTTAAATTTCCCTTACCTACTTAATTGAAAAAAAATTACAACTACAAAATAAAATATAATAGGTACTTAAATTAATAAACGTAGATTTAATATCCTGGTATTAAACTCTTTTGAGGTGAGCAGAAATTTTGGAAAACCTGCTTATAACTTTATACTCTGTGCTTTCCAAATAGGTAACTAACTGCCCCACTTGTGCATTCTTTGTTTCTTTATACAAAAATGATGGGTTACTAACTTAACCTATTTATTACTAGCCCGCTTCTGCGTACCAGACTGTATTTCCTAAATAAGCAGTCGGTGTAGTGGAATTCATGAGAAATCATTACGTTCGCTTATTATTCCAGGTGAAACGGTTCAGGATGGAGACGAAAGCAGCGAAGACCCTCGGCATCATAGTAGGCGGCTTCGTCTTCTGCTGGCTTCCATTCTTCAGCGTGTACGTAGTGAGGGCCTTCTGCGGAGACTGCGTGTCTCCCATCATCTTCTCTGTGCTGTTCTGGCTGGGTTATTGCAATTCAGCGATAAACCCTCTCATTTATGCGCTGTTCTCTAAGGACTTTAGGTGAGTTTGATCTTTTAGTCAGGATTTAAGCTAAATGTTAAGTAAAAATTATGAGGGAAGGAGATCAGTAGGCAGACCACCAACACTTTGGTCACACAATATTTTATAAAAGTTGCTGATCAGAAATAGATCATATTACCACAGGACTGTGAGGAATGGCGCAATAAAAAGGAGGCCTATCACCAGCAGTGGGTTGATGAGGGCTGATTTCATTTGATTCATTGAAAGCACCTGCAGGCACTCATTGGTGGATTGCAGATTCGGTTTATGAAAGATCTGACGAAACCGTCTTTGAGATATTTCATCTCAAGCGGCTCTGTGCTTTGAAAGGCACATAGATGGAATTTGGATCCGGATAGTTTCTTCATAGGGCAGTGTGATAAACTATTCGATAAGCCAGGTCAGAGATCTATTCAGGCGGCTTTATAACTCTCCGACAGCAAGCAGCTGTCCGTTCTTTGAAAATTTGTCCACTACAAGTTAGTCCTTCACCGATCCGTAACTGGCACAGTATAAGATAGTAATCCATCTTCATACAATAATGGTAGCAAACGCGGCGTGCGCCGGCGTAGCACGCACACACTGACAATATCTCCGCGTAGCCCCGTCTGGCGCTGTCGTAGCACGCACACACTGACAATATCTCCGCGTAGCCCCGTCTGGCGCTGTCTTGGCTGCCTTAGATATCGTCGTACGTACTGGCGAGTCTGGCGAGCACACATACAAGCCGCGTCAAAATTCAAAATTTTTTGATGTTGGATTACTGTCTTATACTGTGGTACTGGGTCCACGTAACTTCTACTATGCATGATTCCTTCTCATCTCCATTCGTGAGAGGCAGGTCTTTGCTCGCAAAGGAATCATACAGGCTAATAAACCAACATTTTTAATGTCTAATTGCAGGTTTGCCTTCAAACGTATAATCTGCAAATGCTTCTGCGGCGGAGGAGGGAAGAGGCGGGAGTCGGACGGCGCAGGCGCAGGGGACGGGTCCGCCCGTGTGCGGACACTGCGCAACACCCACTCGCACTCTCTCGAGGAGCATGATAACAGCACACACACTTCCAGCACTGTTGACAGGTTAATAGGTCTTTTGTTAACCGACTTCAAAAAAAGGAGTAGGTTCTCAGTTCGACCGTATATTTTTTTTTTTTTTTTATGTGTGTTCGCGGATAACTTCTTCGTTTATGAACCGATTGTAATGATTCTTTTTCTGTTGGAAAGGAGATATCCCAAGGGTGGTCCCATGATAAGGAAACCAGGATCTGATGATGGCATCCCAGAGAAATCGAGGGGAACCTTCGAAAATCGTACTGCCGACTAGTGCGTTTTTTAATTTAAAGCACTCCTATTAAATCGAACTAATGAATTCACCACTGAAAATTGTGAAATAAACAAAATTTTAACAAAAAATTAAAACCGCCTTCAAAAAAACTAAAAAGTTAAAAAATAATATTGCAGCCTATGACTTTTTCGTTCGCATCATAAGAACATTAATTTGTTTTATTGAAGTCGCTGTCAAGCCGGTACGATTCGCGACATGGCTTGCATTTTTTGGCTTGGCTTGACACCGACTTCTATAAAACAAATTAATGTTCTTATGATGCGAACGAAAAAGTCATAGGCTGCAATATTATTTTTTAACTTTTTAGTTTTTTTTTTTATTTATCTTTGCGAGGTTAGAGATGCCGGGGTAGTATCTAGGTTCCCTTTCACGGTAAGGTAGGTATCTATTTGTGAGATGAAGCCTATCTAAAGTGAGGCGTAATAATTTAGTACCTACTAGTACTACTACTAGTAGTACCAGACCCCCTAGCATGATTTCTGTACATGCGCGCGACTCGGCTCTTTTCCATACTACAAGTCGCGGCAAGCGCGGCTTTCGCTCTCCGAAAAGCGCGGGAACAGGCTATTTTGTATGCAGCGAAGGCGCGTCGCGCGCGTGTAGAGAAATCATACTAGACATGCAGGTTTATAAGTCTCAAGGTCTCAACGATGTAGGTACTTGCGCAGTTGACAAATTATATTACCAATCATTCAATCCCTTGCCGCGATGGGCTAATTGTTTTCGTGCCCCTTTTGCGACTTTTCCCCTTTTGATTACTAAATAACATTGGATTTTGACGGGAAATCTATTCTGCTCTGCGCAAACGAAGATTGGCGAGCGGAATTAAGAATTTATTACACCCCACTGCAGGCTGATAGAAAATATATTTTTTGGAGGACCTAGGTGGAGGACAGGTTCCTTCAATGAAAACCTCCGCCTGGCGATTTTGGTTGCCTGCGACCGGCTGTGCTGGTCCTAAGTTATTTTTATTTCAAAATTGACAAATAGGTACCTACACGAAGGGTAGTCCGACTGTAGTTCTGCAGAATCCGGAATCTGCCGAATCCAGAATCTGTTGAATTTAGAATCTGCCGGATCCAGAATCTGTCCAAATAAAATAATTTATTTTATTTTATTTTATTTCATTTTAGGAAAACTTACGGACTAATTACAGGAGAGTAGGGTATCAACATTTTTATAAAACAACATTGGAAACAAACAAACAAATATAACATAAACAAACATTTATCTTATCTTATCTTATCTTATCTTAATTTATAGGCAATTATTTAATTTCAGGTGACGTCAAACTATGCGGCGGCAGAATCCACAATTTCAAACAACCGTCGCTTGTGTCTAGCGAAAAGCGTTATTTTCAAAAATAAACATTTTATTATAACGCATAGACTAAAAATAACGAGCTAATAACTTCTCTAAATGCTATAAGAGCGTTATTAACTTTGTTGTCGTTTCGTTATTTTAAAAATAACGATGTTGGTAACGAGTTAAGGAAGGAAAGAAGATATTTTAGAATAAAAAAGCTATTCTAATTAGTGTTATTTAACGTGAAATTATTTATTGAAAAGACTGTCTGATTTAAGTTAAAAATATTGTAAAAATTAATGTAACAATACCACTAATTTACGTAGATAACTTTTTTTTGTTTTGATGAGAAACTTTATCAGCTATTCGCTATTTTCATGAGATTTTTTCTAAAAAGATACGGAATGACGGATTTTCTGACAGCAAATATAATGTGTACACACGGCGACTAATCAACCTACCCGTAGTTGAACTCTATGTTCATGGACATAAGGTCGAACTATGGGTAGGTTGATGTGTCGCCGTGCGTACTACGACATTCGACGACAGATTTCGTTAACATGACAGGGCTCTGAAGATTGTGTTTAGGCAAAACAAGCTTACATACCTACAGAGTATGTAAGCTTCTTGAGGCAAAACCAAAAGTAAAAAAAAAACAGAACATAATTATTACTTAGTCATTTCCTGTTTATGCAAAATAAATGTATTCCTATTAAAAACAAAGTCGTACGCTCTTGCGCAACCAACTTTCATCAACGCTATTTATCGAGGTACTGGGAACTATATTTTGATATGAGCTGTCAGAAAAAACCTTTCTTTTGCCTCTAAAATGTTGATCCTATTTAGTTTTCATAAATAATAAATAGGCCTACCTATAATGTAAACTGCTTGCTTTATCAAATTCTCACGTCTTGCGACGTGATCCGATTTGTGTGCCATTGGGACTCCTCCAATTTTTACTGGAAGAGTGCTGTGATAGATCTGACATGTCGCAAAACGCGACGATTTCTGCAAGAGTTTTTTATTCATCGCGATCCTCTAGATATTTAACCAAAGGTCCTAAAATCAATAGGTAGTATTGTAAGATTTTCCTCAAAATACAAATTATGTTAACCTCAAAGGCACATTATCAAGTAAACCAAGTTAAAAATGATAATGGATTTTTGCCTTTGCCTTTGAGTGGAAGAAAATAGAGGGTGGAAAAAAGAACGAAGCACAAAACATGTGCTTAGTATGAAATTTTGAAAATAAGAATAATTGAATTTTTCTTTATTTGTTGGATAGATTTTACCATTCTAATTGACCCTATCAACGTATCAATTTAGTACTCTAGAAATACAAAGCTATTTTTTAAATGATTTATTTATTATTATTTCAATATGTATGATAATTTCTCTTCAAGAAGATTACATAAATTTCAAGCTTCTTGTTTCTCTTCGTGCCTTGTTCTTTTTTTCAACCTTGTATCTAGGTACCCTTCTCTAATCAATTTCTCATTATAGAATCTCCTATAGTTCTCCATTACATCGTCCTGGCTAGTTGTGCCCGATTTGTATGTAGATGGAATAATAAGGACGGGTCGGTGTTGGACAGTGCCTATTTTATAATAAATTGTAAAGAAACGCTCTCTTTAGGATAAGATAATGTGTGAATATAACTTGCTTAATTGATAGAAGCAATAAACATAAATATACGTAAAGCATACTGCAACTATTAGCAATTTTCTTGACACTATCTTTGTAGAACAAAACTGATGTTTTTTTTAAATTAATAAATATATTAATCATTATTGAACTTTCTTCAAGATACTGAGTAAAAGAATTCAACCATAAAAATTATTAGGTTCCTACCTACTTAACATTAAGTTGATGAGCGCTTTGCCTCCACCCGAAGAGTGTGGTCGCCCTACAGCAATTAGGAGTAGTTGATGCTCTCTGAGCAATCAAAAATTAAGGAAAATTTATTTTGCTCCAGAAACTAAACAAGTTATATTTACACGAAACAAAATACCTAGTCTAAAACGGATTGTCACTAAATTAAGTAAAACGATATTTTCAAAGATCTCGACGTTCCTCAAACTAATTCGATTGTGTATATTCGATGTTTTAAATAACTACCCGTTAGCCGAGTGTTGTACGTTTATGTGTGAACGATATAAATATTGTGTATAAAATATACGAGATGTTACAAAATGCTGTGGTTTTTTTACTTAAATTTTTCCTTTTGCTAATAAAAGCTCTTGCAGACTATTATGCTTGCGTGCAATTTGATACAAAACGACCGATTAGTTTGATCTTTGATTAATTAACTTAAACGCACGGTCGCGCAACAATGTAGGTACAGTCGGCCGCAATAAGTTATATACACTTTAGTACTACGACGTAGAACAAAAGTGTATACAACTTATTGCGGCCGACTGTACTTCAGCCTGCGTAACATGACAGAGGTGAGAGCGACACAGGTCACTTCTTAACGTCAACGGCGGTTATCTCCATAGTATCTCACTCAAATTTGACGTTTAGAAGTGACCTGTGTCGCTCTCACCTCTGTCATGTTACGCAGGCTGGTTGCATGCGATCGGTTGCATAGTGTAAAGCAGCTTTTATATGCGATTCAAACTTTTCTATATCTACGACTCCCACTCATAGATATATTCTCCCACTACACTTCCGTGTGACGAACGAACTACTAAGTAGCTGTATTGTACAGTTTCCGCCCGCGTTGCTAACGAGACGATTAATTTTTGTCTGCATTAATTAAATACCTTGTAAAGTATTACTGTTCGCATAACCACGATAAAATTGTTATCGTGAAAAATTTAATATAATTAAATAGGTACACACTGATAATAGACTCTTGAATTTTACTGAAAGTACCCAGCTTATTTAAAAAATGCTAACCAGAATTACTCCAATAATTACTTTTTTACCTATAGGATACTAATACTAAACATACAATGTTCTTGCTTTTTTATTATGTTTCCGAGATTAAATAAATTCTTTCTACATCTACCTCTACATGAAAATCTAAAAAGCGTTATTCGTTTTAACTTCAACCGTTTTAATATTAACCGTTATTTACTCAACGAACGTATCGCTCCTCTAGCCTCACAAATTTTCGCTCTCGGTCAATGAACTATCATTCGTTCGCCGACAAAAAAAATCATTCACATTACATTAGTCAAACAGCCGCTTTCGCTGGCGAAAAACGTATCAGTTTTTGTTATTTTTGACAGAAAAATAGTTTAAACGTATTGTTATCGAGTCGGTTTCCGCCCACACATTTCCCTGTGTCAACAAATAGTAACAATGGGTAGCCGTATGTATTTTGGAGGCGTTGAAGGGTACGTATATTGTCTTTTTAGCTTGTTTTTTTCGTGCACAATGCATGTATAGTATCGAAAGTAAAGTTGAAAGGCTTGCCTTGAAATTCCTAGGCGTTTCGAAACTGTTTTAATTTTTTTGCATGCACTGCTTTATTAATATTCAATAATTATTTAATTGCTAATAACTTGCTTGCTTTTTACAAATTTTATAATGCTTGTAGTTTTATTTACCTTCGTCTTTATCAGTTTGGAAGTTTGAAGTTTGCATAATATTTCCTGGAGTTTTAAATCAAGTTTTAATTAGTTGATTTCATCTCATTTACATTGTGAACTACTAAATTACTATGCTAATATTGATAACTAATGAATAAATACCTACTCAATCACCAAAGTTGAATGATTCACTTAAAAAACTAATATAAAAACCGAACCTACTGTTACTGTTTATTTACCTATTAGGTACAACATCCTTTTTAAATAGTATACCAAAGTGAAATAAAAAAAATGTATGAGTAAATTACTAATTACTCTGCACAGCATACAATGCACAGCTACAATCATACCTAAATTATAGCTGATACAGCACTCATATTTAACACATTATAATTATGTAAGTAATACCTATATAAAGTTCACAGAATCACAAATTATCAAGTTTTTAATTTGATTCCAAAAAAGTATAAAATTGTATTTGAAACAATTGAACTCAAAACAAAAACGATTAAAGTACATTTTTTTGATCGAAGTTTGGCACGAAATACTTTTCAAAACAAATGCTTATGTGAACTTTTAATAATGCTAAAATAACGAAATAGATAATGACGCTACAACACAACCCAGTTTGAAGTGAATATAATGAAGAATGATAATGATAAATGTTGATAAAACTTGCTTTCACTCGCCTAGAAATCGAATTAAATTTTTCGTCAACCATAAAATATAACTATTAACAGACATAGAACTTACCTATTCAATTTAAAATAACTTGTCCATAATATTCTTCAATTGCTCAAGTTTGCAAGAATGCATAAACGCCATTACAATTTCACAGAGCAATCACTCATATTTGGCAACGATTTTTTCTGATTTCAACTGCAATGTAATGCAATCCAAACAAACATTACACGTGTTCACTATCCATAAAGAAAACAACCAATCAGATGCCTGCATTTTAAGGCTGGACTGTCACACCGGTATCGAGACCGTAAAGTAAAATCCATTTTATAACTTTCAGCTTAAGATTTATTTTCAACTACTTGAACGCAAGAATTTCAAGTATTTTTCTTGTCTTGATCGTGAACCTTGAATTTTGATGTGATAACATTTACTTTTGTCAATAAATACATTCTAAATGTCAGTTTAAAAAAAAAATTAATTAAATAAATAAATAACGCTCACAGGCACATACATTGTAATGATCCCAAGAAAGCACTATTTATAGGCTGTTTATTATGGAAACCATACAACAACGGCACAAACATATAAACATCCATGACCGAACCGGGATTCGAACCCAGGACCCTGGTTTGACAGTCCGGCGTGGTAACCATTACACCAACCGGGTCGTCAAGTCGTCAGTATGAGCCTACTCCCGGAAATAGTAGGTGTTTTATGAATATTTTATATTCGTTAGCCAGACTATGTAAAATACGGAACAGTGTTATGCTTGGCATAGAATCTCTGTCGTTAAGAGGCGTATAATACCTTCGAGTGTCCTGAGTTGTTAATCATCTCTGATGCGCACACCGTGTGACTACCATTTAGATTAGAGGCACTGCATCTGGTTTCTGCGCCGACCGTAGCTTCATGTTCCATCAGATTAACGAGGGTAAGGCTGTGACTGTGAGAGAGTTAGATGAGAGAGAGAGCATCTATGTAAAAAGCGCCCACAGAATCACTTAAAATAATCCTGCGTCCCTAAATAATTTTGCAACTAAGCAGGACAATCGCTGTAGGTAAAATCAGCAATAAGTACAAACAAATAAAAATGTTATATCAATTAGTAAGGATCTGGATTAGGTACATATTTTATTTTTTATGAGGAGTTCTTGAATATACCACCTTATTTTTTCTCCTGGGTATCATTCGAGGCGTCAAAGGGATAAAGTTTCAGTAAAAATAAGCTTTACTGCAATTTGTGCTGCATTTTATACCTACCCAATGGCAATTTACTCCATAATCATTATAACTTATCTTACTTCAAAGTAACAAAGTTCTTCAAGTTCTTAGTTCATCCAACAATGAATTGTTTTTATCGAATCATAAAACTGAAGCACTAACGTACTTTACTTACAAAAAACAATGCATTGTTAGAATGTGGGTCGGTGTACCTTCGCGAATTTCGATAAAGGTTATTTCCCGCAATAAAATTCTTATCACCCGCATTCGTTGGCGAATTGAACGTACAATTGGTTAATGATTAGCACTGTTATTGTATGTTTCAAGGTCAGGGTTCAACATATTATTCTCAAATAAATCTCATAATTGACAGATCACAGACTTAAAATTACACATAAATTTTTTCCCAACAATACAATGACTTCTTTTTTTCCTGTTTATGTTTGTGAGAATGCCAACTTGAGTTCTACGTTATTATTATTATTGTGATTTGAGCCACGCCTCACTAACTCGACCGGCCGTAGGGTACTGAGATAAGCAGCTACACTTTATCGCATCGTAAGCGATGCGCTTCCTTGATTTTTGCCAATTGCGCCAGACGGCAACGTCCGTTACGTCGCGCGCTGTACGAGGTAAATAATGGGTTCAGGATGCTGATGGGGCTTCCGAGGTTTTGCAGCGCGTCAGGGATGTTCGCGGCGGCAAGTGTGACTTCCTTTCACGCCATAATACGCAGTAGAGTCGCCTCCTTGATGCGTCGCGTCCAAAGTAGCGCCAACAGTCTCCTGAACACCATTTCAAACCGGCCACACTGTCCCATCTGGAGGCACTGGACGAAACTACACCTCTCCGCTGCCCCCTCTATCAGAAAATAGGCTATGTAGGTATTGGACTACAAGTTGATAATACTGTACTAATATAGTTTTTAAGTTTATGTATACTAACAATCTATGGACTTTGTCTGAAATAAAATTATTTTGAATTTGAATTTTGAATAACAACTCAGGGTCAAAAAACATCATTAGATACATTTTTGCGTGTACCGTCACGTCGATGTACCTGTTACGTTAGTGTGTGTGTTTGAGCTATTTGAGGTCTTGACTTGACAGACTTTTCTAACTTTTTCAACTTAAAGAAATTTTTGTATTTTAATAGGAAGTATCTATATCTTGTGGGCCACCCTTACTTATGTAGAAGATGCAGGAGATAAAACAGCATCCCTACGTAACTACATTGTCTACGTATCTACTGTATTTTTGTCATAAACAATCTACTGCGGAACAATTCGTATTTCATAATAAGATCTATCAATAACTCGATTATCTCTTTCTTATCATGTTATCGTTTGCAATTGAATCAACACTAACTTGAACTTGGCCTCCATGAAAGTCAGGTGTGTGTGTTTGATATGAATCAATCGATAAGGGAGTGTAAGGGACTTTCCGTTGGTAAACAAGTTGCACTCAATGTACATACAGCGCAAATATGGTATAGGACCTATTGTGACTTAGCCAGGTATTTTTTTAAAGTAAAAATCGTTGCTAAATTATACCAAAAAGAAGCAGATTTATGTTACTAGCGCGCGCAAAGTGAAGACTCGGAAACGACCCAATTGGGACGTCTTTCCATCGTTCGTGTCAAGCAATGCTACCGGCGGCTGTGGCATGGCTGTGGCAATTATCTTGTGTAAAATATAATTGAGTAAAAATTACTTAATATAATAATTATTATTATCATCATGCGCCAATCGATCCATAAACTTAACGACATTTTCTCTAGCTGTACCTATTTATTATATGTGGTGTGGCTGTGTTTTACAACGGGCGGGCTGGTATTATTTACAGTCAGCTCTCACTGTAGCTCTACATGTGTATGAGTGATATTAGTAAACAAACTACGCCTTCCTTTACATAGAACAAGGGGGTATAAAGTAATAAACATTATTAAAAGCTTAATAAATACTTTATCTATGGAATTATTAATAATCTAACATCACAGGCATGGCACGTACGTCAAGATAAACTATGTAACTGCAATCTAGCTTTTAATAACAATTTGGTTTGGAAAACACTTCACAAATGTTATCATTATCATTAGAATCATCATCATGTTCCCGTCCTAATAACACAAATAGGTGTCGGCGTAAAAATGATTTCCTCTTCCATACATCTCTTAAAGTTTTAGCTCTAAATAAAGCTTTTATTTCAAGAAACAATAATTTTTTTTCAAGTTTATTTCTGCAAGGAAAAATGTGATTAAAATTGTATTAAGCCTCTATCATATTCTTTATTTAGGCACAACTCTCAAGTATATGCCATGTATGGGCATTAGGCGGTGTCCTATTCCAATTTTACAAATCGTTGAAATTTTTCCATAGAAAAATTTGAAAATTTGAAAAATTTCGGAGAATTACCCATCAGTACGATCACATCGCATCGCACCATCGCGCGTGCGATGGCAATAGGACACCGCCTGTCTGCTACGCTGTTAAAAGTTACTTCACAATTCACATACGAGTCTCCTTACGATGTTTTCATACACCGATTACTATCCGTTGTGTATCAAACAAAATATAATTCCAACAGAGGTGCAACACATTCAAACCTCGTAATCTGCGATGAAAACGGAACAGTCGTCGGTAGAGCGAAAGGTCCAGGGACCAACCATTGGACCCTCGGGATAGAAGAATGCATCAACAGAATCATCGACATGGTCAATGCAGCGAAAGAAGATGGCAAAATACCGTTGGATAGACCTCTGGATTCTTTGGTATGTTTTCTTACAGTAAAAAATAAAATCAACATGAGCCTGCCTTCAAAAATTTTCCTGCAGGACCAGGGGAAAGAAAGGTTTGAACCTCCAACAAAAATATTTGTTTTTCCTCAGGGTTTGACGCTATCAGGGTGTGAGCAAGAAAGCAGTAACGCAGAGATGGCCGCCCGTGTGAGAGAAAGGGACGCAGCTCTTTTCGTTTACGTCGGATCTGATACAGCAGGGTCTTTAGCGACTGGTGCTCCTGAAGGTGGAATGGTGCTTATTGCTGGTAAGTAGATAATTTTTGTTGATACACCTGTTTTTCAGTTTACAGCAGACTAGTATCATTTCGATATTCAGTAGATCTTTTGCCATATTGCAGTTCATAATAGTGATGTGAACCGATAACAATTTTCAGCACCTGTATTTTTCAATTACTTTTGAGGAAAAACCGGTTTTTACCGATTACTTTTAGGTTTTTTAAATCTTAGTAGAAAGCAATGATTATACACTAAAATAAGCCTAAAATAAGTATGTATAGACCGTAAATGGCGGCCTTTGTCCATCAGCTGACGTTTATTGACTGAGATGATGATGACTTAACACTAAAATACATACCTAATTGAATGACTAAAACTCAGGATACACAATAATTATTGAGATTCATGTAATGAAATATTGAACTGACATAAGTCCCGCCAAACAGAGGTATATAGGCCATCTATTTTAATAAAGCTGCTTTATTTGTTCGTTTAAATAGTTAGTTTTAGGATATTTTGTCGAATGTCCCTCATTTTTAAAGATTTTAAATCATATTAGTACAAAATTTTTATAAAATGACACTTTAAAATATTAATGAATGTAATCGGTTTTTTTAAATAAAAACCGGTGTTTTTAGGTTTTTGACAAAACCGTTTTTTTTAAGGTTTTCTTTTCACATACTTTCGGTTCACATACTTCATAATACCCTCTTTCCTTAGAAATTGTACAATGTTGTTTAACCATAAACTTCTCGGGCGAACAAAGTGAATACATTGACATCGTTGTCCTTTAGTGGGACATATTAACACAGGAGACTAAATGAGATTTCTGTCCACCTTCTAGAACCTATAGAGCCAAGAATTCCGAATATCTGCTGAGGGTCGTAAGGTGTTTATCCAGCTTACAGTAACATAACACTGACTGTGATGTGTAAAGTTTGTCGTGTTAAGAGCGGTTCATACAGTCTTTGATTCATCGGACTATTCTGTTCAAGTGAACAAGTATTTTAAAACAAGAACATGAATAAATCAAACTGTCCTTGGCTCGTAATCAATTATGAAGTCAACTCGTTACGAAGACCGAGACATTAATGTTTGTTTAAGAGATCAAACATTCAGATGTGAATTCGGTTCTCAACTAGGTACAGTTAGTTGAAAAGCCCTGACCCCGATGTTTCACAGTCAATGTTCGACTAGTAAAGGATAATGACATCTACACCGTGTTAATTAATTAACGCACAACTAGAAAATAGTTTGTTTAGAATCGAGAGCAGAATCAAATTATCATGGTTGCATTCAAAATAGGTTTTTTTTTTTCAAAATATTAAATAATTTGTTTCTAAAATTGTAAATTTACTTAACCCGATGTCAACCGACCGCACAGGCACGCTCACCCTACTTACTACCTAAATAAGATTATTAAAATGTATCTATGAGCACGTTAGCGCTTTCATTCATTCCTGAAATGATAACAAATAATTTTTGCCTCAAAACTTAAAATGCGAATAACTTTAAATGTTAACTATCAAAATAATGAAATTATTGTTTCAATTTCATTATTTTGTTATAAATCAGTTGGGGTGTATGAGGTTTTGCGTTAATTCATTAACACGTTGTATATGTACGAAATAAAGACAATGGCGGGGCTAATTTATAAAGGGTGCCAATATTAGCTATTATATCTCCCTCAAAAATATTATCATAGTATAGTTTTACTTCGTAGAAATTCGTCTAAGAACGGGTTGAACGTACCTAATGGTATGCGGCTCATAAAATTGTAGTTGTGGTGGGATATGGGGGCCTGTGGATCAGATGAACATCAGAGTTCTTCCCAAGGGGCTTCAGTAAGCAGACCACCGGCACGTTGAAAGTGGATTAAATTAATATTCCTGAACACAAAAAGTGAATTTAAAATTATCGGTAGAAAGGAATAATACAACAATAGTAAGGTCATAATAATCATAATCACCATCAAATAAGTGTCATTTAAATTAATTAATTCCTTATGAATAAGCATTTCAACAAATTGAATGTACAGTAGATAGTAAAAAAATTCAATACCTATATAGATTTTTCTCAAGATCTTGACTTTGGGTTGGTCGGAACTTAACAAAAATAAATAAATCAAGTCAGCATTCTCAGTATACACAAGAATAAAACATAATCTATCAGAACATTCAGTGTTGGCATTATATAAAAAAAACTTGTATAATTATTATTTTTTTATTATTAACCTACCTACGGCAAGCTCACGGGCAAGCTAGCAAAAACAAAACGGTCCTTCAAAATGTTTTAATCAACTGTGTCCGATTGAAATTAGGGAAAACTCGGAGTGTCAAGAAACGTTTGGATTTGTCAGTTACATTCGAGACAAATCTCGGACTGACTATCAAAAACCAACCTTTTTTGACGGTCTGTGATTTCTTGATTTAGTACAAGAACGCTCTCAAACAGATACGACACTCTCGCTAGAAATTCTCGACGAGGATTCTATACAAGAACCCCAAAAGAAAATATTTACATTCACGACGAGACGAGATTTGTCTTCTGTTCTCGGTGACAGTCGTGCCTACTTAGTCTGCCTTATAATCTCAGAAGAACTCTGTATAATTCAAAAAGTAAATAAACTGTTCTGTTTGTACACGAGACGGAGTCAAGGTGAAAGGTTATCAAGAGACCTGATTCAGAGCATCCCTGTTTCACAATGACCTACTTTTCGGTTCTGGTCATTATCATAGCGCGATAAATATTAACAAATACAAAAATAAATAAACTTAACCGAATTCCTCCTCCTGATCAGATACTATCCATCAATCAATCATACGTTATTTCATCGGCGTGTAATATTTATCCTCATTAGAACTTACTTACAACACAACACACATTTGTACACAGTCATGACCAACAAACGCAAATCAATGTAGGTAGGTAAGGTAGGTACAAAAAGCATAATATAATGTCGTAATCTCAACTCGTAACACGTGGAAATTGATAATGAACTTCAAATCATGATTACCATATTCGTCGAATGCTCGATGCATTGCAATGTAACATACCTACACTTAGCTAAAGTTAGTATTCGTGCTTATAGGTACATAAACATAAGTCGTTATCCGCACTTAATATTACGTACATTGCAATGAAGACGAATGAAAAATAAAAAATTTCAACTATCTAGCTCTTACGATTCAAAAGTTACAGCCTTAAATAGCTAGGACAGACAGACGCGACGGACGGACGGATAACGTAGGCTTAGTAATAGGGTCCCGTTTTCACCCTTTGGGTACGGTACCCTAAATAAAAAAGACATTGCAGATGATGTGATGAAGGCGCGCCTCAATGTTTCCTCAATCAAGTACCTAAACCTAAACTAAAAGAATACAACTCCAATATCCTACCTACTTCAAGTAAAAGCCTTAAACTATTTTTAATCAGTACCATTCACAGAATTCCTACATCATCGTATTTAGGGTTTACTCACGAATTTTACCTTCACCGTTTGAGATAGGAGCAGGTCTACATCGTAATAATTATTGTCGTATTTAAAATACTTACCTAATATAGATGTATTTGCTGATTTCAGGTACAGGTTCGAACGCGTTACTGAGGACTGCCGATGGTCAACAGTATGGATGTGGTGGATGGGGATACCTTTTAGGAGATGAGGGTGGCGGTAAGTAAAAATATAACCGACAGTGTATAATGTGTTAATCCAGATCATCCAAATCCAAATCTGCGTTCCAAATGTCATCCAAATCCTTTCAGGCGTTTATGTGTCAGCGCAAACATCCAAACATCTAAACATCTAAACATAATTTTTTTTTGTAATATTAGTGAGATCTACAGTGAGATGTTATAGTTAACGTTGATACTTAGTTTATGTTAACGCTGTCTTACTAACTAATGCCATGGAAGTTTTAAAGATGGATGTTTGTACAGTCGGCCGCAATAAGTTCTATCCACTTTTGTTCTACGTCGTAGTACTAAACTGTATATAACTTATTGCGGCCGACTGTACCTAAACATAGATATATTATTACCTATAATAGGAGTACGGAATGGTAGACGTCGAAATAGAAAACAAATACCTACAGAAACTCACGACCATAGCCTCCTTTTCAGGTGGCCAAAAGTTTGCTACAACTATAATATTTTAAAGTCATTATTTTCAAATGTGCACAAAGAAGGCACACTTTTAAGCACGATAAAGGCTTTAGGATCAAATTATCAGTATGGTAGAGTAAGCAGCTATCTTTTCGCCAACTAGTGTAATAAATTGTTCTATTCTTTATATTTTCAGCGTACTGGATAGCCCACAGAGCAGTGAAGACGATATTCGACGATGTAGATGGCTTAAAACCATCGGCGTATCCAACAGATCGAGTATGGGAGGTGATCAGGGAACATTTCAAAGCTGACACCAGGGCAGATCTACTTCCTCATGCTTATAAGCATTTTGACAAGTCACATTTTGCTGGTATGTTGTTGATACTTTTATTATTATCCTTCTTCACTATATCATTATTGATAACTGCAAACGAAACCTTTAGTTGCCGCATACGCACAAGAAATAGGCGTATATTCCCCGAGGAGATAGCCAGTGATATTCTGAAACCTTAGACATCACGATTGACTAGGTAGTACCGGAACTCTGTCCAGTGTGACGAGGAGTGACCATCGCCTCCTGCATGGCAGGCAAGGTTATCCGCCACTGGAATAAGGTTGTATATTCCATTACAACCACAAAGCTTTAGACCTTTTGTCCCTGAGCAAGGTACTATCAATCACAGACTGTACCTAGTTTGTACTGGACGGGAATCTTCAACTTGCGTTGCTCTTGAATTATATTAACCTCATGCCTACGTGCATATTACGATTTGGGTCGAAATTAACCCCTTCTAAACAAAGTCTAATTCGTCCACTATTTCGTTTCAGGTTTAACATCAAGGCTATCAGACCTAGCCTCCGATGGTGACGCTCTCTCCCAAAGTCTTTTCGCAGACGCAGGCAGTGCACTAGCAGCTCATATAGTTGCTTTATCTCGTCACATGAAAGAAACGAAACTTAGAGTCGTATGCGTCGGCTCCGTATGGAAAAGCTGGAATGCCATGAAGCCAGGGGTTTTGAGCGAACTGTCTCGGAGAAAGGTGAGTGGAGAACGGTGGTGGGTACAAAGATAATTCGTGCATAAGAAGGGGATTGGTTGAAACAAAGAATAGAATGTAGCAGAGATAACAATATAAGAAGCCATGACAAGCCTGACAGGCAAAATGTGGGATGCCCGCCCTCCAGCGCTGGACCGAGAAAGGGAGCGTAGCGTGAGACTGGATGAGGATGGACGGTAACAGGATGTCTTTGGTGCGCCTTGCGTTAAGATTCAGCAGGCTGTGATCGTGGTGATAATTTGAGAACATGTCCTTTTTGGAGAATTTAATAACTAAACTTGCAGCTCAAACATTTTCAAAAACATTTCGGATATATTGTTCAGCTATGAATTCTGGTTTTTAGTAGCATGCGGCACTAACAGAATTCTAAATAGACTACTCCTATCTTATACTTTCTTCTTCTTCATCATTCTGGGGCAAGGGTTGGTCTTCTTAAAACCATCATAAAACATTGTTCTGCCTTTCCACAGACAAAACTTCTCCTTAGAAAGAGTTTCCTTATTGCTCTACTGATATATATTATTATAAAGTTCTCGTGATCGGAAATTCTCACTAGAACGATAATAGATCTGAACAATGGATCTAACGAGAATGATCTTCTATTCCTCATATTCCCACTAATAAAGACTAATGGTTAATAAATTATTTCTCTTCTTCAGGTAAAAACCGAGTTAGAATTCATCAGACTCCGAGTTTCAAGTGCCATGGGTGCAGCATGGCTGGCAGCTAAACACATCGACTTCGATCTACCGCGGGACGACCCCGCCTTCTGCGAAGTTTTCCACACATATCTACCGGAATACACTAACGGAATCAACGGTAAAGTCAACGGTAAATTGGATAATGGTACACAAAATGGCATAGGCGATTGGACAAGTTGTTTGTAATGTACATAACTAGATCTTATAGGTATTTGTTTAGTTATATCTGTTACTGTCATCTGCGCAGATTTTTTCTTTGGGATGCAAGTCATCCCCCTGTCAAATTTCATCAAGATTGGTTTAGCTGTGAAAACGTAATAAACATACATAAGGATGTGGTTGGCATTGCCCTAAGATGGAGACGAGACGCAACATTTTATGACCGTAAAAATGCATAAATAAACAAGAATGTGAGCGCAAGAGGCACCAGGTACATCCACAGGGGGGTAAGAGCGAGATGTCACCCTATCGAAGTTTTCACACAAGTTGACTTAAAAAATGCCTTTCATTAAAAACTTTCGGAGGCTTAGTAGCCCGGCGGTAGATCCTTGCTTTTATACAGAAATAATAATTAGTCATTACCAGAAGGGAGCCACGGTTCCATAGATAAGATCGTGATGATGATGATATGCGCAGGGTAAAGTCATTATTATAACCGGAAGTCAGTAGGTAAACCCTTTTATTTCGGGTGGGCCAGAAAAATTTATACTTTAAAATTATTACGTACCCTATTATGTGTTGTGTATTATACAGGATGTAACAAAACACCCTTGTAATACTTAAGGGGGTGCTTCAGTCAGACTATCAATCTAAACAACTTTCACTATGGAGCCAATGTCGAAAAAAAAAATTAAAAAAATCCGCCATCCCATACATTTGAATCGAGACGGTACTGCAGTTTTGTATGAAAGAGAGGATATTTTTTTCGCGATTTCGAAGTTGGCTCCATAGTGAAAATTGTTCAGTTTCATGGGCTGAAGCATCCCCTTAAGTATTACTAGGGTGTATTGTTACACCTGTATATGTAGTAAATTTTGGCTCGAGCATGCCATGATTAGGATATTTTTTTTATAGAGAATCAGATAATAGGATAGGTGGGTACCTACCTACTTTATTATTTATTATGTAATGTCATGTGACGAATGTAAATTTCTTCCCTAGTCTACAATATTATTATTCAAATTATATTAAAATAATTTGGATACCTAAGCGTAAAGCAAAATAATAAAATATTTTATTATTCGTATTTTATTAGATTGTTTATTCAAACGAGATTTTACCATGATCTGGTTTGCAAAAATAAATAAAATGATCTGAAAATATCTTTTGTGGTGAGTTGTAAAAACCTTGCCATATTTTTTAAACCCTATCGACCTATTTAAGTAGGAATTGTTTTGGTAATTTAAATTAAATGCCCTATATTTAACAATTATGTTTTAATATTGTAAATAATAAGCATAGTTCCTAATTTGATGTTAAAATATATAATCGAATTAAAGACATATCTTAGTTTAACTAAATATTATCTATGTACCTATAGGGTGTAAGGGACAGCCCTCCGCAGACTGAACCGGTGAACTCAGACCATCAAACTGAACAACTTTCACTATGGAGCCTACATCAGGAAACGAGTTAAAAAAATCTGCTGTTCCATACGTTTGAGTCAGGTAGGTACAGCAGTCTTGTATGAAACACCTGATTTTTTCGCGTTTCATGAGGTAGGTTCCTGAAAGTTGTTCAGTTTCATGGTCTAAGTTCACCGTTTCAGTCTGCGGAGGGCTGTCCCTTACATCCTGTATGATCAGATCATTAAAAAGCCTCAAAAACCTATACAATTTAGAAGCTCCGGTAGACATGTAGGTATTCTTTTAGAGGCTGACTGTACCTACTAGAGAGTGTTAGGAACAAGTTAAGTGAATTTTGTGTCAAATAGTTAATAATAATTTGTTAAATACCTCTAAATATGAAAATATGTCATTATAAAATAAAGAAAAGTTTATTTACCTAATACAAAAGTCTCCCTCCCTTCCCGCTTCACCGTACCGCACCCCTAAGAGACCCTATTAAACGCAATTTTATAACCTTTAGCAACGCAACCACGTACGGCACGTCTGTCCCGGTCACTAATATCGCTTTTAATTTTAAATTTTTATTGCTTGTTATATTATTTTTTGTCGACGGGACCAGTTAATGTGCCTGTGACGAAATTTTGTAACGGTCATCGACGGCCAACTCCAAGCAAACGGGTAGTAACTTGGTAGTAAATGTAGAAACCTACCTAGCCAAATAAATAGGTAAGTAGGTACACGAACAATTTTATTTTACAACGATTTCTTTTTCATTGTTTTTCAATGGGTTTAGTTTTTAATGAATATCTCTCCGAAAATGAAAGTCCCACCCAAACCAAAAGTCTGGATACAAATCAGTAGGTACATTGCGGTACGTATCTACTCAATAAAAATAATGTATTCTATCCAATGTAGATTCTATCATAACAATTCCACGTTACATTCCATCTCCTCGCCTATCTCCGATCAAGCAATTTCAATTGATTGACCAACAGGTTAACACTCAAAGAGAGCACTTATACAACTCCAAAGTAGGCAAGAGCTGCGTTCAGAACCTTTTTGTGCGGTTGTTTTTTGAACTCGCTCTATAGTAGAACGTCTTTCACCGAGCCTCAGCACTGGTAGCATGCACACCCGCGATAGCCGTGATACGGCTTTATCACATCTTTTATCTCGTTCTTTTGCGCCCGAAAGAACGAGGTAAAAGACGTGATAAACCAGTTATCACGGCTATCGCGGGTGTGCATGCTACCAGTGCTGAACGGTGTTTAGTGCGAAATGTTGCGCTCGGGGTCTGGCTCGGGTGCACTCTGGGTGCACATAGGGTTTAGGTTCTGAACGCAGCTCTGTACTAAAAATTTACAAAGAAATTGAATGAAATGAACGAACGAATGATTTCCGAAGTCGTTATTTTACTCGTTTTAACATCGTTATTGTCCAACTCTAGCAAACGTCAACGTGACGTTTGAAAAGTCAAAAATTGACAACATTACATCAGACCACATCAGACGAAACGATGTCCATTTCACGACGTTTATTTCGTATTTTCACAATAAAACCATTACAAAAAAGCAACTACAGACATTCTAGTCGCATAATAACATCATTTGAAAACTATTATAGAAGAAAAGATAGTGAAAATAGTTATTATTTTGGCGGTATTCTTGTCGCCGCTGGTGTTGTAGGTTACGTCGGTTTTAAGGATAGATTATCGGCCGCTAAAGTTACTAATAATGTTGATTTGCATGGTAGAAGAGAGAAGTTTAACTTTATAGCTGATGTTGTGGCAGTTTCTGCTCCTTCTGTAGTATATATAGAGATAAAAGACACTAGAAGATTGGACCTGTTTACTGGGCAACCTATAACCCTTTCAAATGGTTCTGGGTTTATAGTGAAAGAAGATGGGTTGATATTGACGAATGCTCACGTAGTGGTGAATAAACCTAATGCTTTGGTCACAGTGAGACTTCTGGTAAGTGATTTCTTTATTGTTATATTGTTGCATCATTATTGGGTCAGAAAAGCTTATGCTGAAATTCAGCTTTTTCCTGCATGGGATGGCAGGCAACTGGCAACTAGACCACTGTTGGCTATGTGCGAAGTGAGTAATAGAAACTGTCAAATCTATCGCAGCGACCGGGGTGGCAGAAAGAACAAAGGCAGATTTGGACCCAGCCATTTTTACGAAAACTAAAAGACATTCAGGACGGCGGTCATAATTATTATAAACAGAAAAAATTAAGGCATTTTTTAAAAAAACTTCCACATCTCTAGAAGTCTGCATTCAAAAGTAGAAATTACTAGTAAAATAGACAAATCATCCAAAAAGCAGTAGCAAAACGCAACCACGACAGCTATTTTCATCGAATATTATCAATGAGGTATTTTTTGGTCATTAAGGAACATATTTGGGATGGTTGAACTGATAGGTGTGTGATTTCATTTTCTTCCATTATTATAATATTGTACGGTTATCGTAAATTTTTTATTAAAATATACACAATGAATGCGTAGAAGATTGAGTGGACTATTTATTAAGACAGATTATGAGTTTCACCACCAACTTCTACACGTTACAACCAATTTACTTTTTTGTTAGTTTTGTTTCACTCTACACGTATTACTAAGTTTCATTCATGTATGGGAGTTCTAAGTCTGGGTCTCAAATTACATGGCCGTCCGCCAAACTTCTTTGTACTTTTTCCGTACAAGCTCTGAAAAAATATGCTGAAATCTACACAAATCCACACACTAAAATAAATAAATAAAGCCTTTATTACTGACAGTTTACACATCAAAGATCTTAGATTCTATTTCCTTATATTCTAGTTTAATATTTATTTGTTTCTGACATCCAGAATGGTTCTGCTTATTAGCTGTTATCAATTATGCCAGTCTGCCCTTTGGCAAAAGCCTCCCCTAGAATTCGCCATAACCCTTTGTCCTTTTTTTTCTCCTCCATGTTGCGCCAGCCATTTCCTTAATTTCATTTTCCCATCTTTTTCTTTGTCTTCCCTTTCTCCATTTTCCATCGCGAGGGTACCATACAGTGACACCGTCTACACCGTTCACATTTCAGGATGGGTCAAACCACACCGGCTTCGTAGAGGATGTAGACCTCAAGTCAGATCTAGCAACTCTCCGTATACCAGTGAAAGGCCTCCCAATCATGAAGCTTGGGTCCTCATCAGACATCAGGCCTGGCGAGTGGGTTTGTATTAAGATATTTATTTGTACCATTACTGCATACGGAAATCGCAGCGTAGGATGGAATGTGGATTGTGGAACGACGACTTGGAGAAGGCGGCGGGAACACGTTGGATGAGGGCAGCGCAGGACGGCGAGTTTTGGCGATCCTTGGGGGAGGCCTATGTCCTGCAGTGGACGTTGATCAGCTGTGATGATAAATATTTGCCGGTTTTTTTTTCACGTCTCTGGATCACCATTTTAACGCATGTTGGTAGGCGTTAGTCACTAATCGACTTTTTTGTTTATTTTGCTTCACAGCAATCTGTTTCAAAAAACAATAAGCTACTCCTTCCTCTGATAATTAGTGTCTTTTATCTAGATTTCTGATAAGAATTACTTTTGCTATGTCTGTATGTTTTCATTTTAAATTGTTTATGCTGGTCAAATTGGATGTCTGAGAGCGGTAAAATTGATAAATTTTCTGAAGGTTCCTAATTCTTATAGTAATTGATTTATGTTAACATAGAGACATGTCAGAGGTAACATAGATTGGCCCCAGTGTCATTATCCAGAGAGGCGTCCTAACACAATGCTCATTATGATGTAGTTAAATATTTTTTGAATTTTTGCAGGTGGTGGCCATGGGCAGTCCTTTAGCGTTAAGTAATACAGTGACGGCCGGCGTCGTCAGTTCTACACAGAGAGGGAGCGAGGAACTTGGTTTAAGAGGTAAGTCTTAGATTTCAGGTCATTGGCAGGGCTGGAAACCAATATTTTTTTACCAGTTTAAAACTGTTATTTTAAGTGTCTGCCTGCGCACTGCCTGCGGACCTGTTCCCTGAGCAATACAACCTGGGCCTCTTCAAGGCAAGAATGAATAGGCATCTTTCTAGGTAAGCATGCTACATCTTCGGCCTCATCATCACTCAACATCAGGTGAGATTGGGGTCAAATGTTTACCTATCGAACATAAAAAAAAAAAAAAAAAAAAAAAGTGTTCGCTCAGAGCGAAACCGATTTGCTAGCGTTATTTCTGTTATTTTACAATTCATTTAAACTATATTTCTGTTATATTACGTACACAAAACCTCTTTCACTAATCTTCTAACTCTACTACCTCGTCAACTTGTCTTCCGACATAAGCCTCTACCAGAAACTTCCACACCCGTCTATCTCTCGCTTTCCGCATATATTTTCCTCCTGGTATACCCCTAATATCATCATCCCACCTGCAACATGGTCATCTTTCTTTTTCCCTCTCTTGGGTACCACTCTACAATCTCCTTTGCCTCCCTTTGCATCTCCTTTAATCTCTTATAGTCTAAGAGATAAGAGGGTAACCATCTGCTGCAAGGCTGATTTAGTATTCATAGGGTGTAGACCGTCTACATCTCCGCTCCGCTCCATCCGCTCTACACTGTAAAGCATCTCTGTGATGGGGATGGAGCAGGTCTGCCTGCATATCCCCAGTCGGTTTAGGAGTTACAGCCGTTCAAAGGTTTGGTATGGTTGCTAAAAACGAATATGCATGAATATGCAAGTGTTATTGTAATAGGCCATGTTCTATCAGTCGGTTTAGGAGATACAGCTGTTCAAAGGTCGGAACTTTGAATGACTGTATCTCCTAAACCGACTGAAGTTATGCAGGCAGACCTGTTCTATCCCCATCACAGAGATACTCTACACCCTATGAATACTGAATCACCCTTGCAGCTGATGGTTACCAAAATTCCTCTCATCTCTTATACTATTAATTTTAATGTAATTATTATAAATATTTCAGGTAAAGACATGGTGTACATACAGACGGACGCGCCGATCACGTTCGGCAACAGCGGAGGCCCGCTCGTGAATCTGGACGGGGAAGCTATCGGCATTAACAGCATGAAAGTCACCTCCGGAATATCGTTCGCCATACCCATTGATTACGTCAAGGATTTCTTGTCTAAACGTAAGCTTTTTCTTTTTATTTCCCACAGAGGCGGAGGAAAGAAAGGAGCGGAGCTCGGAAGTTTCGCAAGGCAATTAGACGTGCCACACTTACGGAATTCCGAATCAGGATTGTGATTTTGTATACCTAGGATTTGATACCTCCGGAACTCCAAATATGGAGGGGAAAATCTACGAAATCGTAATCCCGATTCGGAATTCCGTATGCATGTGTCGGACCTTAGGTCTGTCGCCATTGTTGTACAGGGTGTAACAAAACACCCTAGTAATACTTATGCTACGGTTCAAATTATGCCAATAGTGCAAACGCTATGCACACGCTTTACCGGTCGGTCCAAATTAGTAAGTACGAATACACTGCTAAACAATTTGTACAATTTGAACCAGCTGTCAATTTGACATGCATATGCTGCACTACCTATTTTTCGTGTGCGGCGTAAGCGCAAGTTAATGACGTCACAGATGACGTCAGACGGCAAACGTATCCGCACATTCGCGCATTATGAACCGATTGTGTGCGTGCTATCTCTACCGATAGCGCATATTTGCGCATTTTGGACCGTAGCATTAGTGCTTCAGACAATCAAACTGAACAAATTCCACTATGGGGCCAAATTCGAAATCGTGACAAAAAAAAATCTGCTGTCCCATACATTAGAGTCCAGTCGGTACTGCAGTTTTGTTTCAAACAGCAGATTTTTTTTTCGCGATTTCGATGTTGGCTCCATTGTGAAAGTTGTTCAGTTTGATGGTCTGACTGAAGCGCCACCTTAAGTATTACTACGGTACATATGTTCCTTGTACTACGGTGTTTTGTTACACCAGTGGGCGTGGTCTATGATTCTTAGTTCGAAGCAGACCACCATTCTTTTTGCTAAGAGAGGTTTAACTGTCAATAAAATACACGTTTTCAACAACAATCGTCGTCTACAACAACATTGATAATGCGTTAAAATAATCCGCTGTCCCATATAGTTTTCTATGAAACAACAAACACGTGTTTCCTTCGGATCTCATTATAAAAGACTGGCGACCTGCCCCGGCTTCGCACGGGTGCAATGCTTATGTAAACCTTCCTCTTGAATCACTCTATCTTTTAAAAAAAACGCATCAAAGTCTGTTGCGTAGTTTTAAAGATCTAAGCATACGGATAAAAAAGATTCCTTTCGAAGAGGAAGAAGATTTCTTGAAATAAGAAATCACATTATTTTCGATATACTTATAAAAGAACGCCAAATTCTTGGTTCAATGCAATTTGCTACCAAGAATTTGGCGTTCTTTTATCTATCTAAAATAATGTGATTTCTTATTTCAAGAAATCCTTTTTATCCGTGAATAGGGACAGACAGACAGCGGGAAGCAACTTTGTAGTGATTTTTGAACTTTAGACTATGTAGTGATTATCTGTTTATTTGCAGGGAAAGTGAAGTCGCCGCAAGTATCGAAGAGGTACCTCGGCATCACGATGCTGTCGCTCACTCCCAACATTCTCATGGAGCTTAGGATGAGGAATCCTGAGGTACTGAGAACATGTATTTAAGTGAGCTCGCCGTGGTAGTCCAGTGGCGAGTAACCTTACCTGCCGTGCAGGAGGCAATGGTTCGATCCCCGTCCAGACCGACGATGTCGGTCGAATTTATTTACGATTTGTAACACCACTGGCTTTACGCTGAAGGAAAACATCGCGAGGAAACCTGCATGCTTCAATTTCAAGGCATGTATTGTACCACTGTCCATTATTGTCGTGTCCATAATTTTGTATACTAATAAAATTATGAGTCTTGTTACTTGAAATAAATATATGATTGATTGATTGATTTTAAGTGGCGATGGGCTCACTCCCCATCACACTGGATAGAGTTTCGGTACTACCAGTGAAACGGATGTTGTGAGGCTTCAGAAATCTCTGACTACCCTTTCGGGGAATGTAGTCGTGAGCATATGCGTATGAACACTTCTAAAGCGCGATAAAGGTTTCTGCAGATTTGCGTGATCTGATTTCTTGATGATATCGTAGCGTCTCTCTTTTCTTCACGTGGTGTGTCCACAAAAAGATCTAGCACAATAACCATTTAGCACGTTTGAATTTATTAGCAACTAGCGGCCCGTCCCGGCTTCGCACGGGTGGACGTCTAATCTTTTCTAGCAATAAATATAGCCTATGTTACTCAGGGTGAATGCAGCTTTCTAATGGTGAAAGAATTTTTTAAATCGGCCCAGTACTTTTTGAGCCTATTCATTACAAACATACAAACATACAAAAATAGGTACAAATCTTTCCTCTTTATAATATTAGTGTAGATGACTTAGTCGACTCAGCTTCTGTATTCGTGTCATTTCAACAAAATACAAAAATGTTAATGATGCGGATAAAACTATATTTTCAGATGCCCACCGACATCGAACATGGAATTCTAGTGTGGAAAGTCATAATTGGTTCCCCAGCTTACAAGTAAGTGCCAGTTTATCTAAGAATATACGTAATATTTTAAAATAAGACCACATCATTAAAATAACACGCAATGTTGTAAATTTTGCTGGCGTTGCAAACTGTTATCATTTATGATCTAGGGTGACTATTAAATAATCTGTAATCTTGTCCAAAACTAAAGATTCAGTAGTTTTAATTTTTTTGTAGCTGTTAATACAGGGTGTATTTAAAGGGGTAGTTTAGACCATCAAACTGAATAACTTTCATTATACATCCTTTTAAACTAAGAGTCTACCCATCAAACTGAACAACTTTTACTATGGGAGCAAACCGATTGCAGCTGAAGCTGAATAATTTGCTAATGATATCAATTTCACCCTGTAGACACAAAGTCACAAAGCTGTCCTATATATTTGAGTAGAGTAGTACCTACCTACTGCAGTTTCCTGTGAAAGTTTGGTCCCGGCTTCTCTAGTGGTAGTGGTCGTTACATAAAAACCAAGTCAGAGGCCGTAAGGCGGTTTCAAAAAACTATGATACCAGGGGTTGCTGCCCAGTGCCCACACTATATGAAGAAGACTAGGGTGTTTTGTTAGACGTCCGCCTAACGCTGACGCTAGCGATCGCCAATTAAGGACACGTTGTGTAAGAATGAATGAATGAATGAAATGAATGAAATCGTTTAATTGAACGATTTTTGGTGGTACTCACAGGAAGTTCTCACAGAGACAACAAAAATCTGCCATGATGGCGTACAAATATTTTGTTAAGAAGTTACAGGATTCTTACATTAATTATTCAATTATTAGTAGTAATTATCAACAACATCTAGTAGTAGGTACTTGGTCCAATAATTTTGCCCAATACGCACTGAGGGCTCCCTAACACATAACTGCGAATTCGTATCGCACTGCGAGCTCTACGATGAAAAATCATACATACTTAAGTCATCGAGTACTCTCAGATATTTGCGATGCGATGCGATGCGAATTCGCAGTTATGTGTGGCGCCTTGAATGACGAGCATGGACGAAATGTATGCGCGAATTCTGACAATAAATACGTGATTTCTTCCACAGCGGCGGTCTCCAACCGGGCGACATACTAACTAACATGAACGACAAGCCAGTCCACAGCGCCAGCGATATCTATTCGACATTAGAGAGTTCTAGCGGTAAACTAAAACTGGACGTAGTTAGGGGAAAAAAGAAATTGACGCTAATTATATCGCCCGAGACACACTAATGTTTAAACTAATAAGTAACTTGGAACGGGCTGAATATTGCATATACAACGTGTTAATAAATTAGCGCAAAACCTCATACACCCCAACTGATTTATAACAAAAGAATTGGATTGAAACAATAATTTCATTATTTTCATAGTTAAAATTTAAAGTTATTCACATTTTAAGTTTTGAGGCAAAAATGATTTGTTATCATTTCAGCAATGAATGAAAACACTAACGTACTCATGGATACATTTTAATAATCTTGTTTTGGTAGTAAGTAGGGTGAGTGTGCCCGTGCGGTGGGTTGACATCGGGTTCAGTAAATGTTAAATTTTACGAAAAATTAATTTAAAATTTTGAAAAAAATTACCTATGTTGAAACCATGATAATTCGATTCTCCTCTCGATTCTAAACAAACTACTTTCTAGTTTTGGGTTAATTCATTAACACGTTGTATAGGGTCCTTAATATGCTGACACTTTTTTAAGGGGATAATCAGACCGTCAAACTGAACAACTTCCTCTATGGGACCAACATCGAAATCGCGAAAAAAAAATCATCACTTCCATACAAAACTGCAAACCTACTCGGAACCAAACGTATGGGACAACTGTTTTTTTTTTCGCGATTTCGATGTTGATTCCTTAGAGAAAGTTGTTCAGTTTCATAGTCTGGTCATCGCCTTAAAAAAGTGACAGCATATTAAGAAGGACCCTGTATAATATGCATCTGCGTATAAAAATATGCAACTACATAAATAATACAGAGTGTAAGTGACAGTCTAGCAAATACTGAAACGGTGAACTCAGACCATCAAACTGAACAACTTTCGCTATGGAGCCTACCTCAGGAAACGCGAAAAAAATCTGCTATCCCATAGAAAACTCCTGTACCTACCCGACTACAGCTACAATAGATCTATTCAGGTCGCAGTAGCTATTGGTCATTGACCAAGCTCTTACAACCAAAATAATACCTAGGTACCCGACTAAAATGTGTGGGACAGCAGATTTTTTTTTCGCGTTTCCTGTGGTATGCACCATAGTGAAAGTTGTTCAGTTTGATGGTCTGAGTTCACCGTTTCAGTATTTGCTTTGTCACTTACACCCTGTATAAATATGCAAAATATATAAAAATACCTATTGCATATAATTTACTTTTAACAGATTTTATAATGATTTTAATGAAACGGCACTGAAATTGTAAGTTCATATTATTTGGTGCATTGTTGACCTAAATCTGCCTACTGTATCTACACTATTATAAAACTGTAAATATAAAAAAATAATTTTTTTGCTTTGTGTGTTTGAACGCGCATCACGCGAAAACTACTGAACCGAATTTGATGAAACTTTTTTGTTTGATAGCTTATGATCTGACTTAAAATCTCGTATATAATTTGTGCGGACGAAGTCGCAGGTTAACGCTAGTCGGTTATATAAAATTAAATATGCAATATAATTTGATCGTTATTTTTAGTAACAATAATAGTGTTAAAAGGACAATAATTTGCCACTGCATTTAAAAATATTTAATTGCATATAATTTACTTAAAACAGTTACGATGATTTTAATATAATGATACTTTAATTTCAAGTTATTATTATTTGTTTTGAGATAATAAGTAATGGTATTATTTTTATATAAATATAGTTTTATGAAAAGTTTTGTTTGTAATTTAACTATTAAGTAGTTAAGTTTGTAAATTGTTATAAATAATATAGAAACTATAAAATATAACGGTTTTGATTCGAGTACCTATAGTCAATATTTCGAAACTGCAACGTTTTCAATTTCATAGTCAAGGTTGTGATTTTACTTGAGGGTACCGAGCCCCCAATGCTGCTATCAATCGTATTTTTCTTACAAGTTTACAAGTTTTTACAAGTTTTTACGGTTTAAAGAGAGTAGGTTACTTCTTCTTCTTATCGTGTGGGCAGAGCCCTGGTGTCAGAGTTTTTTCAGACCGCCTTTCGGCCTCTGACGTGGTTTTTATGTAACGACTACTACCACTAGAGATAGTAGCCGGGACCAACGGCTTAACGTGCCATCCGAAGCACGGGATCACTTTTCTTTTCAGACAATCAGGTGATTCAGCCTGCAATGTCCTAACCAACTGGGGAAAAACGCACAAAGTGTCATATCACTAGGTGTCCCCCGTGGGAATCGAACCCACGACCTCCGTATCGAGAGCCAATGCTCTTAACCATTAGACCACGGAGGCAGTAGGTTACTACAAACATAAAACTTAGCAGTCCGTAAAGGCTCATTTTCATTGGTCGATAACTCGGTCGATATACAGCATGCGGGGACTCCCCGCGGATGGGCTAACGACCAAACTGCCTCCGTGGTCTAATGGTTAAGAGCATTGTGCTCTCGACACTGAGGTCGTGGGTTCGATTCCCACGGGGGACACCTAGTGGTATGTTACTTTGTGCGTTTTTCCCCAGTTGGTTAGGACATTGCTGGCTGAATCACCTGATTGTCTGAAAAGAAAAATGATTTCGTACTTCGGATGGCACGTTAAGCCGTCGGTCCCGGCTACTATCTCTGGTGGTAGTAGTCGTTACATAAAAACCACGTCAGAGGCCGTAAGGCGGTCTGAAAAAACTCTGACACCAGGGCTCTGCCCACACGATAAGAAGAAGTGGCCGTTACGCCACCTACGGGTGTTCCCCGCATGCTGAAAATTCCGACCAATGAAATTAGTCGGTCTTTTTAAAGAGTGCGGGTACTCGCCGGATTCCAATCACAGCAACTACCAACCATGTTCTTTTGCACCCTGCGGTCGTTCCCTATAGACCAGTGAAAACGATTCCCCGCATGCGTGCCGTATAGTTATGGCATGCGTTACGGAAATCTCTCGCATCCCAAATGCGGGCTATATCATAAAGGTATCATATAGAGGAACTGACAGCTGAGAGAGCGAGATGTACCTAGCGGCGCCACTGTATAAGAGAAAGAGATACGTGACGCGAGGCAATAGAACCGTTGTTGGGAACTTGTCGGCACAATCGACTTGGTAAATATTCGTGCTCTGTGAATAATTAGTGAATCTAAAGTGAAGTCGTAGATTATTTTGTGAAATATACTAACACTATTTCATTAAATTACCTACGATTTCACGTTAGATTCACAATTATACACAGAACTCGAAGTTTTAGTGTGCCGATAAGTGCCGACAAATGCACAAAAAACGGTTTCATTTGACAACTCATGTCAGTTACTCTATTCCGACAGGTATAATAACTTTATGGGCTATATCGACCAGTGAAAATACCAAATTTTTCAACACTAATTGATCTTTTGTTAACGACCTATTTTCCACCAAAACATATTTTTTTTTAAATATTTTTTTCTTGGATAACACGTGCTTAAAGATGCATTATTTGACTTTGTAGAAAGCAATAACTTACAATATTGTAAAAGTAATTAAAAACAGCATGTTTAATGTATTTTCCTTTGATATGTGTAATTAATTTTGGTATGGTTAGTTTGAAACCAACCTGGGTTATATGCAGTGCTTTAATATTTATTTTAAGTAAATGTTTGTTTTTTCTAGTATGTATGTGATTTATGAGACCTTTTTGTTTTTGGTGGGTAATTTGTCCTTGTTTTGAACTATGTTATTTTGAAGTTAAAAAAAAAAATACTGATACGTTTTATGCAGGTTTTATTAAAATGTGTAATTGGAGACAGCCATCGGTCAAGTAAGTTGCATAAATATTATTACTTAGCTATATCTAATCTAAACTAATATAATACTGTAAAAGAAGTGTGTCCGTCATGCCGTCATTGAAGATATTTATAAGAAAAAGGATTACGATTTGGTTTTTGGGTGTCCCTTACTCCAAATCACACATTTTTGGATTTTTTGTCTGCCTGTTTGTTCGAGCATCACGCGAAACTACTGAACCGATTTTGATGAAATTCTGATAAATGTGTTATCTATCGAATCGTTAGTGAATCGCACTCTTATAGTATGATTTTTGAAAGTCAAATCAGCAGTAGAAAGTTGCTAGTAATATTGACATTTTCAACAGCTGAGTTCAAAGTATGAGTTTCAAAAATCGCACTCCTGAAGTGGAAAACGGTTTATTAATAATTATTAAAATAATGTTTGTAATAAAAATTTTTATTTTTTTGTGTAATGTTTCATAGGTTTCATAGAAGATGGCCATCCTATTTTAAGAACTGGACCTGATATGGATGTTGAAGAATCTATCCCAGAAATACAAGCACGTAAGTAAACACAAAATATTAAAGTAATTTTGAAGAAAAATATTAAAGAAGAACCCCTTTTACGAGCGAAGGAACTAGGAAATCAAATCTCACTAATATTATAAATGTGAAAGTTTGTGAGGTTGTAAGGTTGTATGTTTGTGTTTCAATCACGCATAAACGGCTGAACGGATTTGGATGAAATTTGGCACGCAGATAGAATGTGTTCTGGATTAACATATAGGATACTTTTTATCCCAGTAATGGGTTCCTGTGGGATAAGTGGGAATAATTTACAATGATTTACTACGCTGACTTGTGCTGACATATGTATTTGGATAGATTGTAGTGGTAAATAGAAGTTGTTTTTTTCATCGCTTCGCATAGAAGCCGCGTAGCGCATTTAGAAAATGGTTAGATTTTCATACATTAGGTGAAGGTTCGATTCTTGGTCTAGAATCTAGATGTTTTTTTTTTCATTTACGTTTTTTAAATAAAATTACCTACAACTACAATACCATTATCTTTCAGCATTTTTCTTTTTTTAATGCAACAATAGGTAGTCAAACAAGATATTATACACAAAAAAAGGTAAATATTAAAAACGTTCAAATAGGAAACCAATCTTAGTGATCGGTAAACAACTATAGATAGAAAGGTATAGCAGAACCCTATCAAAGATCAATAGCTGTAATCTGGACGGATGCCCAGGATGCTTAATACTCTTTGGATGGTGACGCGTTTTCGCTGACTGAGGTACGCGCCAGCCTTCTGGTCACCTGTAGCGTCGACAATCCTAGAAACTATTTTCTTTAATAACTAGCTTCCATCTTCCGGGCATCTGGACCCTAGACCTCTACACCAAAAGGCTGTGCCTAAGACCGGTATATAACCTACCTACCTTTTGAGGAGAAGTTTCCCGTTCTGACCAGTACATGTACAGTACACGTATGTAAATTTACGTTTGTAATTACTTTCGGGGTGGTCACGAACATTGCTAAAAGTACCAAAGCATAATTCGGAAGCTTCAGCGAAAGGTAATACGTAGCGATAATAGTTTATTTCCTGATACCTATTGACTTAAGTAGTAGTCGCCATAGTTGAATCGGCTCTCCCAAACTATACCTAAATTTCTCTTTAAAAAAAAGACAATACATTACCTGCATTAGGTACTCAAACAAGATATCTCACTAATATTATAAATGCGAAAGTTTGTGACGATGTTTGGATGTTTGGATGTTTGTGTGTTTGTGGCTCAATCACGCCTAAACGGCTGAACGGATTTAGATGAAATTTGGCATGCAGATAGAATGTGTTCTGGATTAACACATAGGATACTTTTTATCCCAGCAATGGGTTACTGTGGGAGTCTGTGGGATAATTTCCAATGTTTTATCATGCTCACTAGCGCCGACTTGACGCTGACAGATGTATTTGGGTAGATTCCAATAGTAAATAGTGGTTGCTTTTTTCAACACTTCTCTCAAGAGCTGTGTAGCGTAGTTGGGAAATGGTCAGATTTTCGCGCAAGAGGTTGGAGGTTCGATTCTTGGGTGAGATTTCTTTTTTTTTTCTTTTATCCATTTTTCAACGGATTTGACAGAAACAATTTGCTGACCTTAATAATATCCTGAGATTAGATCAGATCCAATTTTAGGACAGTACGTTTTCTTTGGCTTTTTTCTTATTTTAATACATACGTTGTAGTGATCCCAAGCAAGCACGGCTTTTTATTATGGAAACATTACAACAACGGCACAAACATAATAATGTCCATGACCGAACCGGGATTCGAGCCCAGTACCCTGGTTTGGCAGTCCGGCGTGGTAACTATTGCACAAAACGGGTCGTCAAATATAAAAAAATACTCTTTCTTTTAACCTTTTTTAAAGTAATTATAGTACGTTTTCATCTTAAAAGATGGCGTGAGGCGTTTTTTAAAAGCAAGTGTGCAACAATTAAATTATTTATTCCAAAACCTAGCTAGCAGGAGCTTAATTTAGTTGATTAAATCCCTGATCTCAAAGTTCATACATTTCGACCATACTTGCACTTACTCGTAACTCACGCTCAAGGCGTTTTAGAAATTAGGTCTTACAGATTTGATTGTAAAGTAACTTACCGGGTGAATTGAAAAATAATTAAATAAATAACGCTCACAGTCACATACATTGTAATGATCCGAAGCAAGCAGTATAGGCTTTTTATTATAGAAACCATACAACAACGGCACAAACATATTACATCCATGACCGAACCGGGATTCGAACCCAGGACCCTGGTTTAGCAGTCCGGCGTGGTAACCATTACACCAAACGGGTCGTCAAATATTTTTCTTTCTTTTAACCATTTCTAAAGTTATTGTAGTATCGTTTTCATCTTCATAGATATCGTTAGGCGTATTTTTAACTCTAGAAGGAGCTTACAAATTGATTGAATACATCTTTGTATGTAAGTATAATGGTAGTTTGAGCCGAATCTGAGCCAATTCTACGGTATAATAATTTTGTTGCAGAAAATTTTGCCAAATAAGTATTCGTTTTGTTTGATTTTCGGTTCTATTATGATTTCTTGAGGATTTGTGTAGCTTAACTATAGAACATCAATCTACCACAATCTACGAAAAGATAGGTACCTACTTATCTAAAAAGTCCTTATAACACCACAGTTTGGTGGTCAAGAGCAAACCCACAGTTAATAAAAGAAAAAAAAAAAATGTGCCTAAGTACTTTCATAATAGCTAAGTAAGGTTAGAGATTTACAAATGTGGCATGAAAATAATTCTTTTAACAAGTTGACCATTTGCTTGCTAGAATGTTATCGTTCTACCTCTTGCCTGCACCATTGTGCACTAGCCCGCGTGGTAGAGTATCCTCTATCATCATCATCATCTCAGCCGATGGACGTCCACTGCTGACATAGGCCTCCCCCAAGGATCGCCATAACGACCGGTCCTGCGCTGCCCTCATCCAACGTTTTCCCGCCGCCTTCACCAGGTCGTCAGTCCACCGTGTGAGGGGCCTACCCACGATGCGCTTTCCGCTTATCCTCTATCCTCTAAAGTTTATTTGTGAATGGAGGTCTGTGATCCGCAGTGGGTCGTAAGATGATTATTATGCTGCTCGACATAAATAAAACACTAATAACCGACGAACAGTAGAAAAATTCAAGTGATGGATCTGTGAATGACTTTTTTTTATACCTACATACTTACTTAATGTAGGTACTTTCTGATTTTGATTCAGCTCAAGTTCATGACTATTATCCTATTCTTATCCTATTATGGGGGCTGGCAAGCCAGCAACACATGAACCCAATGGTACCTATCTTTTGTGTTGACTCCTACTTAATATTTATTTTCTTCACCATTGAAAAACGTGGAAAATGAGAGAGGCAATAGTGTTCAGGGGAAGAAACCTGTAATCTCCCAGTTTTGAATAACCATCTCTCAGTCTCAGGACACATACGTTTAGCCACCAAGACATCGCAATCACACAGTATAAATGTTCCATGGTTTCCTCCTCCTCTCCGCACGCTCGGCAACTGGGATCTAGGGTGAGCTTTATCATGCCTGTGAGGCGTAGTACCCGGTGAGAGCTCCGACGATAGCACGAGCTTTGCTCCTGCTGTTGTTCAGTATGAACTGTGGGATTCGTGGTGTTATATTGCTGATGAATTTCCTGCAATGTTGCAGACCCGAGAAGCCAGAGCATTCTAGCATGTGTATTTTATCAGCCCATTTCTTAATGGCCATTTTAATGTTACATGCCTGGGTTTCTAGACTTGGTCAGACCATGACCTTCATGACCCTTAGACGAGACATGAGACAAAATCACATGTCCACGCAGACGAAGTCGCGGGCAACAGCTAGTTATACATAAAAATAAGTAAACTATTAAAAGCTAAATAATATGAAACCAATCTTATTGATCAGTGAACCAACTACGCATAGATAGCAGAACCATATTAAAGATCAATGGCTGTCAAGGGGAGGGATGTCCAGAATGCTTTACCTACTCTTTGGATGGCAATGCCTTTTTGCTGACTGTACGGAACAAATTCCATACATTTAGTCTACATTGATGAGTAATGATATTCATAATGAGGCGCTTAAATAATACACTCGTGACCTAGTAAAGTCAGTCGTTTTACAACATTCAACTAAGCGGCTCAGGCAACCGAACTAACTTACTTTTGACAATAAACTACGTCAACTAGTTACGGTGTCTTTAACTACATCTTCTGCAACATCCCTACAACTCAACTACGAGGCCTACGTGAACCACGGAAAGCCCCTACATCTTTTGGTCCTTCGAGCCGGATCCTCTCAGACGCCGCGCGCCGCGCCGGGCACGCGCCGCTACACCTGTAGTATGGTGTTATGTAACTTGACTCGACTGTCGGTGTATTCCTGTTGTTTCTAGTTACATTTTATTATTTCTGAAAACGATAAAACGATCAGGGTTACTTGATCAAGGGTCGCAAGTAACCCTGATAACAGAAAATGCAGCCCAACGGCTAAACTTGCCGAGGCAGAAGCTAAACGCATCCATCACTGGTGTGGGGTCCACAACAGGAACAACAAAGGGATTTATTAGACTTCAATGTAAATCCATTCACTCCGATTTCACATTCCAGTCGGATGCTCTAGTGATGAGAAAACTTATCAACAACCTTCCTAACAACACATTAAAAACAAACAATTTCGTAATGCGCCTTCCTCTGTAGTGTAAGTGTCACTGCTTTTCAGGGTTTCGTTTTTGATTTTCAACCCCTGAGGTCCTTCCCACCAGATGCTAAATTTGACAAGTTGTTTTGGCGAGAGCCCTCTCGTTGCGCAGTCTGCGGGGTTTTCGTCCGTTCTTACGTATCCCCAACTAGAAGATGGCACTATCTTTATTATTTCTGTTGTTCGATTTGTAATGTATTTGTCCCATCTTGTTTTGTTTCCTTGAAGCCATGCTAGTACTACTTGGGAGTCCGTCCAACAGTAGACTTGCGGGACATGTTCGTTTAGAGCCTTTGTTATCTTTTCCATTAGCTTCGCAAGTAACAAAGCTCCACACAGTTCAAGTTTAGGTATTGAAGTTTTGTTTTTCAAAGCCGCTACTTTCGTTTTCGCAGCGAGTAAAGTCGTGACGTAGTCACCGGACTCTGATATGGTTCTACTGTATATGACACACGCGTATGCTTTTTCGCTTGCGTCACAGTAGCCATGTAGTTCGATAGTTTTGTTCGTTTGTTTTATCCATCGTGGAATAGTTATGTTATTTATGCTAGGTAGCTCTGTTTTTATTTTCTCCCAGCACGTAGTGATTTCACAGGGTAAAACTTCATCCCATCCGATCTGGTTGTACTTCTCACTCCACAGTTTTTGGAATAGAAGTTTAGCTGATATCGTGAAGGGTGCTAACCATCCAAGTGGGTCGTAAATCTTGCTGATTTCCGACAGTAATTTTCTCTTCGTGTACTGCTTTTCTGGCTTTGTAGGTATAGCCCAGTTGAAGAAAAAAGTGTCTTCTTTGTTGTTCCAAGCGAGACCGAGTGTTTTTCGTGACTCCTCTTGTTTAAAGTTGAAGGTCTGCTCTTGACTCTTCTGTTTTTCTGCGACGTCTCGTAAAATGGAAGGTTCATTTGTAGCCCATTTTCGTAAGATGAATCCGCCTTTTTTAAGCAGTTCGTATAATTCTGACTGTAGTTTAATTGTGTTTTCGATATCAAAATGACCGGAGATGACGTCATCCATGTAGCAATCGCTGAGTAAAGCCTTTTTGGCTAACGGGAACGCTGTACCTTCATCCAGAGCTAGCTGCTTTAGTGTTCGCATCGCTAGGAAGGGCGCTGCCTTTGTACCGTATGTGACCGTGCACAGCTGCATTTCCTGGATAGCATCGTTAGGAGACGGCCTCCAAATAATTTTCTGTAAGGGTTGTTGACCTTCATCCAGGAATATTTGGCGATACATTTTCTCAACATCCGCCGTCAGCACATACTTGTAGCTTCTCCATTTTATGATTAGCGATAGGATATCTTTCTGTAGGTTCGGCCCTTTTTCCATAAGGTCGTTCAAACTGTAGTTAGAGTCCATTTTCATAGAGGCGTTGAACACTACTCTGAGTTTAGTCGTAGCGGAGTCCTCTCTGATCACCCCGTGGTGCGGAAGATATGCTTGTAGTTGCATCAGTATGTGTTCTGTTTTGCAGAGTGGGCAGCAACGAAGTGTAGTATGATAAATTTTGTTGTAGTTAAACTTGTTATTATAGTTCAATGACTTTTGCTCCCAATGATTTTTCTGTGGTTTTTGTACCGTTTTTGGTTTCTGATTGTTGTAGTGATTATGTAGTGTTTCTAGAGCCATGAATTTTGACTCCAGAAAAGATACAAATTCATCCAGGTCTGGCAATTCTCTCGGGTTCTGCAGATCATGAATGTAATCGCTGTACGTTGCCGCATCTAGTTTTTGTAGTAGTATGTGGACAATGAGCGGACCCCACACCGTAATATCGATGCTTATGTTTGCGAGTGCGTTCAGACACTCTTGCGTGGTGTCGTGCAATTTCTTGATGTTGAATGAGTTTGCTTGTTGGATGACTGGTTGGTTAAGGAGCGTGTTGACGTAGGACGAAAAAAGTAGCCTCTTGTTGTCGTAGCGATGCTCAATGATATGCCAGCATGATTCATAGTTTTCAGCGTTGACACTTAAATGCTGAACAAGTTTCTCAGCTTCACCCTTCAGTTTTGACTTGAGATGCTGCATTTTTTGAGTTTTAGACAGCGTTGGATTTAGATGAATCGTTTCAAGGAATAGATCCTTAAAGGATACCCATGAGTTGTAATTCCCGTTGAAGTCTGGAATGTCAAGCCGGGGTGTAGTTTTTTGAAAGTGAATGTTCTCAGTGTGACAAAGTTGCCATCATTCTTTTTAACCAAGACTTGTACTGTGGTTAGAAGAATCTCGTTATCATCTTTGTTTAAGTGATTTGAATGTGGGTTATTATCATCCAAATTAACATCTTGATGCAACAAAGTGTGATGATTTTTGTTGCAAGTTTTGCATGTTTTAGTTGACATACATTTTCCGCCATTGTGCTTGTAAAGACAGTTTTGACAGAGTTGTAGCTTCGCAATAGTTTCAATTCTTGCAGCGATATTCATTTTTAAAAATTCATTGCATTGCATCAGTGACAAATGACAGTTTTCAGAAAAAGAAACAAATAATTCTCATTAGATTATCACGGCCAACAAGAAGATCCGATTTTCATTAATTATTCTAATTATCAAAATCGGATCTTCTTGTTGGCCGTGATAATCTGGCTGCCGTAGGTACTCCTCCTTGACCTAGGGCAATTAGTTGTGTTTTGTTTGATTGTTGTTATCAACGTAACCGGATCCTCTCAGACGCCGCGCGCCGCGCCGGGCACGCGCCGCTACACCTGTAGTATGGTGTTATGTAACTTGACTCGACTGTCGGTGTATTCCTGTTGTTTCTAGTTACATTTTATTATTTCTGATTGTAGGCTCAGCAGTTTTTCATTGTGAATTGTTGATTATACAGGTTGTGTGTTGTCTTCTCTGTTTGAAACTTAAGTATTTTCTATAAGTAGGTATGATATTGTATAGCGAGTTTCTATTATTAATTATTTGTTTCTTTTTCTTCTGGTTCTTGTCTTGGTAATGGCGCTAGTTTGCTGATAGGCCGTTTGACTGAGCCTCCCTTTGTTCTGATAGTGACGACTCTGACGTAATCATCACTCCCCGGATGTAGGTCAATAACTTTGCCCATCGCCCACTTCCCGGGTGGAATGTTCTTTTCCTTTACAAGGACCAGATCTCCTTTTCTTATGTTCTCTTTTGGGTGCAGCCATTTACTTCTTGTTTGAAGCTGATGAATGTACTCGTATGCCCACCGCTTCCAGAAGTGTTGGTTCATTAGTTCTACCATTTTCCATTTGTTACGGATATCTATTTTCTTGTAGCTTTCCAGGTCTTCCTGGGGTAATGACATCATAGGACTGCCACAGAGAAAGTGTCCTGGAGTTAAATACTCTATGTCATCTAAATCTTCAGATATCGGACATAAAGGTCGACTGTTTAGACAAGCCTCTATTTGGGCTAATAAAGTAGAAAATTGTTCGAAGGTGAGTTTCTGTTCTCCGAGGACTCTCTTCAAGTGATGTTTCATACTTTTAACGGCTGCTTCCCACAGCCCTCCTGCCGTTGGCCAGAGTGGGGCGTTGAAGTGCCATTTAATCTGTAGTTCAGTGATTTCTCTGAAGAATTCTGGTGATAATAGAGTTTTAAAGTGCAAAAACTCTGCTTTTAGTAGTTTTTCAGCTCCCACAAAGTTAGTTCCGTTATCTGAATATATGTGGCTTGGTGTACCACGTCGAGCGCACATTCGTTTCAGTGCTGCTATGAAGGTTTCAGTGCTTAGATCTGAAACTAGTTCGATGTGAACTGCTTTTGTTGACATGCAAATGAAGATGGCAATATAGCCTTTGCAGGTCTTCACACCTCGTCCTTTGTTAATTTTGATTTCCACAAAACCAGTAAAATCAATTCCGACTTGAGAAAATGGCCTATTTGGCGTTATTCTGGCGCTCGGTAGATTGCCCATTAGCTGTTCATTTTTATGCGTTTTATAACGGTGACATCTGATACATTGCCGTACTATCTTTTTGACGATTCTGTTTCCTCCAATAATCCAAAATCTCTGCCTCGTTTGGGCTAATGTCAAGCGTGCACCTCCATGTAGTGTTTGGTGGTGTGCTTGCTCGATGATAAGACGTGTGAGGCGGCTATCGTTAGGTATGATCGCAGGATGCTTCGTTTCCTTAGGTAAGAAAGATTGTTGTAAGCGCCCGCCGACTCGTAGTATGCCTTCAGTGTCCACAAATGGTGCTAATTTCAAAATCTTGCTGTTAGAGGGCAATGACTTATTTTTCTTAAGCCTTTCTATTTCCGTTTCAAAATATTGGTTTTGTACATATTTTAAAATTAAATTGTTAGCTTCGTTTACTTCGCGCGTCGTCAGTTCGATGCTCTCGCTGCTGTCAGCACATTGTTTCTTGTGTGTAACTGCTGACTTGAAATGTAATATCCAGCCAATGACCCGAGTTAAACGATGCAAACTACTGTGTTTTTGTAGTAAGTTATTCAGTAGGTCATTTTCGCTTGCTTTTTTATTGTTACCGGGTTCGGTAGCAAAACAATTTCGTAATGCGCCTTCCTCTGTAGTGTAAGTGTCACTGCTTTTCAGTTTCTTTATTCGTTAGTTAAATCAGTAAGAAAAAGAAACAAATAATTAATAATAGAAACTCGCTATACAATATCATACCTACTTATAGAAAATACTTAAGTTTCAAACAGAGAAGACAACACACAACCTGTATAATCAACAATTCACAATGAAAAACTGCTGAGCCTACAATCAGAAATAATAAAATGTAACTAGAAACAACAGGAATACACCGACAGTCGAGTCAAGTTACATAACACCATACTACAGGTGTAGCGGCGCGTGCCCGGCGCGGCGCGCGGCGTCTGAGAGGATCCGGTTACGTTGATAACAACAATCAAACAAAACACAACTAATTGCCCTAGGTCAAGGAGGAGTACCTACGGCAGCCAGATTATCACGGCCAACAAGAAGATCCGATTTTGATAATTAGAATAATTAATGAAATTTATAAGATATCCATGTTACTTAACTAGCTTACTTTTTACTTTACTGTTTTAATGAAATTTATAAGATATTAATGTTACTTAACTAGCTTATCTACTTTCTTAATTAACTTACCTTATGTTTAATACTTTATTTACTTACCTAACTGTTTACTATAAGTAACTTACATTACTTACCTACTGTTTACATTTACTTACTATAATTTTATTACTTACTTTACTTCAATCTAAACTAACTAATGTAATGTATTGTATTTCATATCAACAGTTGGGTTGCCTGATCTTTTGCTTTCCCTCGGGAGCATGTACGGAACAAATTCCATACATTTAGTCTACATTGATGAGTAATGATATTCATAATGAGGCGCTTAAATAATACACTCGTGACCTAGTAAAGTCAGTCGTTTTACAACATTCAACTAAGCGGCTCAGGCAACCGAACTAACTTACTTTTGACAATAAACTACGTCAACTAGTTACGGTGTCTTTAACTACATCTTCTGCAACATCCCTACAACTCAACTACGAGGCCTACGTGAACCACGGAAAGCCCCTACACTGACCGAGGTACGCGCTAGCCTTTTGGTCACTTCTAGCGTCGACTAACTTAGAAACTATTTCTTTAATAAACAGCTTCCAACTTCCGGGTATCTGGACGCCACAGGCCCATGGTCTCTACACCAAAAGGTGCAAGTACGTAGCTTTTGTATAAGACCTGCATATGATCTAGCTTACTTTTGAGGAGCGGTTTCCCGTTCTGAGCAGGAATGTAGGTACCTACATGCTAAGTACATGCACACGTATGTAAAACAATTGTAATTCCTTTCGGGGTGGTCAGGATAATTGGTACCTAAAGGTACCAATTACCTTTTTAAGCCTGCACCTGCAGTAAAACTTACTTTTAGTATAATGCTGAGGTTTTAGCGAAAGGTAATAATGATAATAGTGTATTACCCATAAAGTTACTATAGAGTGACTAACAGCTCAAAGAGCAAGATGCTAGCGGCACCAATCTCACTAATATTATAAATGCGAAAGTTTGTGACGATGTTTGGATGTTTGGATGTTTGTGTGTTTGTGGCTCAATCACGCCTAAACGGCTGAACAGATTTAGATGAAATTTGGCATGCAGATAGAATGTGTTCTGGATTAACACATAGGATACTTTTTATCCCAGCAATGGGTTACTGTGGGAGTCTGTGGGATAATTTCCAATGTTTTATCATGCTCACTAGCGCCGACTTGACGCTGACAGATGTATTTGGGTAGATTCCAGTAGTAAATAGTGGTTGCTTTTTTCAACACTTCTCTCAAGAGCTGTGTAGCGTAGTTGGGAAATGGTCAGATTTTCGCGCAAGAGTTTGGAGGTTCGATTCTTGGGTTAGATTTTTTTTTTAAAAACTTTTATCCATTTTTCAACGGATTTGACAGAAGCAATTTGCTGACCTTAATAATATCCTGAGATTAGATCAGATCCAATTTTAGGAAAGTACGTTTTCTTTGGCTTTTTTCTTATTTTAATACATACGTTGTACAAGGGCGGATCCAGGATTTAATTTTGGGGGGGGCCCTCGGCCGACTCAGGCCACGTATTAAGATATAAAAACATTTAGTTAGAGACACAGACCCGAGACGTCTTGTATACATACATAGAAAACTAAAACAATCAGCCCCGGATCTACGATTTTTCCGAGGCGGGGCAAAAACATGAGATTGGCGCCGGGCCCGGGCCTCAGCAATAATTTTTTCTTAGAGAGGCCAGGTCCAGGTTGAGTGGTTGCAATAAAACGTTTAACATAGAGCGAGCGAAGCGAGCTCGAGATTTTACTGCAACATGATTAGGTCGAGTCAGAAATTCGCAATATGATCGAATTCTGCGATAGGTAATTTCAATACAACAAAAAAGCCAAGAGCGAGCGAAGCGAGCTCAATATTTCACTGAAATATAATGAGATGACTGCAATAAGATCTAAAAGCAAGAGCGAGCGAAGCGAGCTCGAGATTTCACTGCAATATAATGAGACGACTGCAATACGATCTTAAACCGAGAGCGAGCGAAGCAAGCTCAGATTTCGTCACTGCAATATAATGAGATGACTGCAATGAGATCTAAAACCAAGAGCGAGCGAAGCGAGCTCGAGAATTTACTGCAATATAATTAGGTCGAGTCAGAAATTCGCAATATGATCGAATTCTGCGATAGGTACTTTCAATACAACAAAAAAACCAAGAGCGAGCGAAGCGAGCTCGATATTTCACTGAAATATAATGACATGACTGCAATAAGATCTAAAACCAAGGGCGAGCGAAGCGAGCTTGAGATTTCACTGCAATATAATGGGATGACTGCAATACGATCTTAAACCAAGAGCGAGCGAAACAAGCTCAGATTTCATCACTGTAATATAATGAGATGACTGCAATGAGATCTAAAACCAAGAGCGAGCGAAACGAGCTCGAGATTTTACTGCAATATGATTAGGTCGAGTCAGAAATTCGCAATATGATCGAATTCTGCGATAGGTAATTTCAATACAACAAAAAACCCAAGAACGAGCGAAGCGAGCTCGATATTTCACTGAAATAAATTGAGATGACTGCAATAAGATCTAAAAGCAAGAGCGAGCGAAGCGAGCTCGAGATTTCACTGCAATATAATGAGACGACTGCAATACTATCTTAAACCGAGAGTGAGCGAAGCAAGCTCAGATTTCGTCACTGCAATATAATGAGATGACTGCAATGAGATCTAAAACCAAGAGCCAGCGAAGCGAGCTCGAGATTTTACTGCAATATGATTAGGTCGAGTCAGAACTCAGAAATTCGCAATATGATCGAATTCTGCGTCTCTGCGATAGGTAATTTCAATACAACAAAAAAACCAAGAGCGAGTGAAGCGAGCTCGATATTTCACTGAAATATAATGAGATGACTGCAATATGGTCTAAAACCAAGAGCGAGCGAAGCGAGCTCGAGATTTCACTGCAATATAATGGCATGACTGCAATACGATCTTAAACCAAGAGGGAGCGAAACAAGCTCGAGATTTCGTCACTGCAATATAATGAGATGTCTGAAATCAGGAGCGAGCGAAGTGAGCACGAGATTTTTTTGCAAAATTCTCTAGTCGATGCAATTTTTTTTTTCCATCTTGATTTTCGCGCCCCCTAAACGTGCCGCCAGGGGCGTGTTCCCCGGTTTGCTGTTAAATGCGGTTAAATGTAGGTACAATAATTAAAACAAGGCTGTGGTCATAAATCTTTAGGATTATACACATAATATAATCCTAAAGATTTCTGACCACAGCCTTGTTTTAATTATTGTACCTAAACCGGTACAATAATTAATACAGAAACATGGAGCGAGCGAAGCGAGCTCTAATTTTCTCCGCTCTACGAATTGGTTATGGACAGAGCTCAATCAATCTATGCCCTTGTAAAGTGCCGTCATTACTCAGCCTCGAAATTCAATGCAATCCGCAGAGGTCCGTGGGGGGGGCCATGGCCCCCTGGGCCCCCCCCCTGGATCCGCCCTTGACGTTGTAGTGATCCCAAGCAAGCACGGCGTTTTATTATGGAAACATTACAACAACGGCACAAACATAATAATGTCCATGACCGAACCGGGATTCGAGCGCAGGACCCTGGTTTGGCAGTCCGGAGTGGTAACTATTGCACAAAACGGGTCGTCAAATATAAAAAAATACTCTTTCTATTAACCTTTTTTAAAGTTATTGTAGTACGTTTTCATGTTAATAGATGGCGTGAGGCGTTTTTTAAATGCAAGTGTGCAACAATAGAATTATTTATTCCAAAACCTAGCTAGCAGCCAAGGCTAGCAGGAGCTTAATTTAGTTGATAAATCCCTGATCTCAAAGTTCATACATTTCGACCATACTTGCACTTACTCGTAACTCACGCTCAAGGCGTCTCAGAAATTTGGTCTTACAGATTTGATTGTAAAGTAACTTACCGGGTGAATTGAAAAATAATTAAATAAATAATGCTCACAGTCACATACATTGTAATGATCCGAAGCAAGCAGTATAGGCTTTTTATTATGGAAACCATACAACAACGGCACAAACATGTAAACTTCCATGACCGAACCGGGATTCGAACCCAGGACCCTGGTTTGGCAGTCCGGCGTGGTAACCATTACACCAAACGGGTCGTCAAATATTTTTCTTTCTTTTAACCTTTTCTAAAGTTATTGTAGTATCGTTTTAATCTTCATAGATATCGTTAGGCGTATTTTTAACTCTAGCAGGAGCTTAAAAATTGATTGAATACATCTTTGTATGTAAGTATAATGGTGGTAGTTTGAGCCCAATCTGAGCCAATTCTACGGTATAATAATTTTGTTGCAGAAAATTTTGCCAAATGTTCGTTTTGTTTGATTTTCGGTTCTATTATGATTTCTTGAGGATTTGTGTAGCTTAACTATAGAACATCAATCGACCACAATCTATGAAAAGATTGGTACCTACTTATCTAAAAAGTCCTTATAACACCACAGTTTGGTATTGTGCCTAAGTACTTTCATAATAGCTAAGTAAGGTTAGAGATTTACAAATGTGGCTTGAAAATAATTCTTTTAACAAGTTGACCATTTTGCTTGCTAGAATATTATCGTTCTAGCTCTTGCCTACACCATTGTGCACTAGCCCGCGTGGTGGAGTATCCTCTATCATCATCATCATCTCAGCCGATGGACGTCCACTGCTGGATATAGGCCTCCCCCAAGGATCGCCATAACGACCGGTCCTGCGCTGCCCTCATCCAACGTTTTCCCGCCGCCTTCACCAGGTCGTCGGTCCACCGTGTGAGGGGCCTACCCACGCTGCGCTTTCCGCTTATCCTCTATCCTCTAACGTTTATTTGTGAGTGGAAGTCTGTGATCCGCAGTGGGTCGTAAGATGATTATTATGCTGCTCGACATAAATAAAACACTAATAACCGACGAACAGTAGAAAAATTCAAGTGAAGGATCTGTGAATGCCTTTTTTTTATACCTACATACTTACTTAATGTAGGTACTTTCTGATTTTGATTCAGCTCAATTTCATGACTATTATCCTATTCTTATCCTATTATGGGGGCTGGCAAGCCAGCAACACATCAACCCAATGGTACCTATCTTTTGTGTTGACTCCTACTTAATATTTATTTTTTTCCACTGAAAAACGTGGAAAATGAGAGAGGCAATAGTGTTCAGGGGAAGAAACCTGTAATCTCCCAGTTTTGAATAACCATCTCTCAGTCTCAGGACACATACGTTTAGCCACCAAGACATCGCAGTCACACAGTAAAAATGTTCCATGGTTTCCTCCTCCTCTCCGCACGCTCGGCAACTGGGATCTAGGGTGAGCTTTATCATGCCTGTGAGGCGTAGTACCCGGTGAGAGCTCCGACGATAGCACGAGCTTTGTTCCTGCTGTTGTTCAGTATGAACTGTGGGATTCGTGGTGTTATATTGCTGATGAATTTCCTGCAATGTTGCAGACCCAAGAAGCCAGAGCATTCTAGCATGTGTATTTTATCAGCCCATTCCTTAATGGCCATTTTAATGTTACATGCCAGGGTTTCTAGACTTGGTTCTGACCATGACCTTAATGACCCTTAGACGAGACATGAGACAAAATCACATGTCCACGCAGACGAAGTCGCGGGCAACAGCTAGTGTGTAATAGAAAGAAGTACGTGATGCGAGGCAATAGAACCGTTTTTGGGGATCTTATCGCAGGGTAAAAGTTTGGTTTCTGTGATTATTTGCGAACCTAAAGTGAAATCGTAGATAATTTTGTGAAATACACTAACACTATTTTATTAAATTATATCCACTATTTCACGTTAGATTGAGAATTATACAAAGAAATATAATTTTTACCCAGCCGATAATCTCCTGAAAACCTCCAAAAACGGTTTAATTTGACAACTCAAGTCAATTATTCTACTACTGTAAGGTTTAATAACTTTAATGATACAGCTACTGTACTGTAGTCGCTATAGTTGAATCGACTCTCCCAAAATATACTTTTCTCTATAAATTAATGAAAAACTTCTACACCTGTTCATCTTGACGCTTAGGTCAAGATTCAGAGACGTTTATTGAATTAATCGTTTCCTTATCTCAAAATTCATCCATTTTCAACGATACTTGGACTTAACTCAAAACGTCTCTGTTGTGTAAGGTGAATTGGAAAAATACAAAAAAATCCTCTGTCTTTTAACCTTTTCTAGCGTTCTTCTTTTTAGCGTTCTTTAATTTAATTGTAGTATCGTTTTCATCTTAAATTCTTAATAGATGGCGTTAGTCGTATTTTTAAAGCAAATGTGCAACAATTATTAATTCCAATACCACCGACTTTTTTTGTTTTCGCTGAAAAACCTTGAAAGCATGAGCTTAAAAACTTAGTTTATTATCGCGACATTGTCGTTGAAATTTAGATTTAGCTAAAGTTTATTCATGACCTTCTTATTATCTTATCTCATTATGGGGGCTGGCATGCCAGCAACACATCGACCCACTGGTATCTTTTGTGTTTACCCCTACATATTTATTTTCTTCACCCTTAAAAAATTTGGAAAATGAGGGAGACAATAGCATTCAGGGGAAAAAACCTATAATCTCCCAGTTTTGAATAACCATCTCTCAGGAGACACATACGTTTAGCCGCGAAAACATTGCAGTCACACAGTATTATGTATGTTCCATGGTTTCCTCCTCATCTCCGCACGCTCGGCAAATGGGATCTAGGGTGAGCTTTATCGTGCCTGTGGCGTAGTGCCCGGTGAGGACTCCGATGATGGCACGAGCTTTGCTCCTGCTGTTGTTCAGTATGACCTGTGAGATTCGTGGTGTTATATTGCTGATAGTGTTGCAGACCCAATAGGCTAGACCATTCTAGCCGTGTCTTTTATCAGCCCATTCCTTAATGGCCATTCTAATGTTACATGCCGGGATTCCTAAACTTGGTTCTGACCATGATCTTAGACGAGACATGAAACAAAATCACTTGTCCACGCTGACGAAGTTGCGGGCAACAGCTAGTAAAAAATAAATAAAAAAAGTGCTGTTTCCGCCCGGGATCGAACCGGGGGCCTTGTGCGTGTGAAGCACACGTGATAACCGCTACACTACGGAAACTTGACGTCAAGTGGCGAAATTAGCAACCTAAAGAAACACAATAGTAGCAGAAAGGACCTACTTATCAACTTAGTAGTCTTCGAGAGCATCGAAGCGACTTAAGGCGAAGGTTGTGCTAATTGATTTTCGATGTTATTTCAACGCAAGCAGAGTCGAATTATCGACTCTGCTTGCGTTGAGCATTTTTCACTGCCAGACCATTAGGTCTGGCAGTGAAAAATGCTCTGCGCTGCTTCAGCCCAAACTCTTCCACATTGGCTCTGTTTGGTGCAAATCGCGTATTAGTCATCAAAAATTTTTTTTTTTAGCAAAGCCGCCGGACGAGCCAAATCCTGAAAGTTGGGTAAACGACCTGCGATCTGAAATACGGAACTTGGTCGCTCAATACGGTCCTGCGGACGCTGAACCTTATATTAGGAAACTTGTTGATGGTAAGTTGTATCAAAGATAGGTAATAATGATAAGTGATTGATTACTCAATCTATTTATTATAATTATTATTAAGTATACTTAGGTAAAAACAAAATTTTAAATATAGAGATATTTAAAAAAAATATATAATTGGGGGTGTTAGAATTCATATATTTATATGTAGGTATTCATAACAATTTATTGCATTATAAGTATGGTTAGATGAGATCTTAAGAATACATTTTAAGCACACACATAAACCCTGTAAGGCACAGCACCATCTTAAAAAAAGTAATAATAAAAAAACATAAAAACAAAATGAACTGAAAACATTTTTCTGAATCTTTTAAATGCAAAATATTTATTATTATCTTTAATTAAAAATACATGTCTGTTTATCTGTTTGTTTGTGCACGCATCACTTGAAAATAAAAACTAAGTATCTAAATACCTACTAAATTGATTTGGATGGGGTTTTCACTAAAAATTACAGTTTCAATGCTAGGAATATTTTAAGATTTATGTGGATACTAGCTGTTGCCCGCAACTTCGTCAGCGTGGACAAGTGATTTTGTTTCATGTCTCGTCTAAGATCATGGTCAGAACCAAGTTTAGGAATCCCGGCATGTAACATTAGAATGGCCATTAAGGAATGGGCTGATAAAAGACACGGCTAGAATGGTCTAGCCTATTGGGTCTGCAACACTATCAGCAATATAACACCACGAATCTCACAGGTCATACTGAACAACAGCAGGAGCAAAGCTCGTGCCATCATCGGAGTCCTCACCGGGCACTACGCCACAGGCACGATAAAGCTCACCCTAGATCCCATTTGCCGAGCGTGCGGAGATGAGGAGGAAACCATGGAACATACATAATACTGTGTGACTGCAATGTTTTCGCGGCTAAACGTATGTGTCTCCTGAGAGATGGTTATTCAAAACTGGGAGATTATAGGTTTTTTCCCCTGAATGCTATTGTCTCCCTCATTTTCCAAATTTTTTAAGGGTGAAGAAAATAAATATGTAGGGGTAAACACAAAAGATACCAGTGGGTCGATGTGTTGCTGGCATGCCAGCCCCCATAATGAGATAAGATAATAAGAAGGTCATGAATAAACTTTAGCTAAATCTAAATTTCAACGACAATGTCGCGATAATAAACTAAGTTTTTAAGCTCATGCTTTCAAGGTTTTTCAGCGAAAACAAAAAAAGTCGGTGGTATTGGAATTAATAATTGTTGCACATTTGCTTTAAAAATACGACTAACGCCATCTATTAAGAATTTAAGATGAAAACGATACTACAATTAAATTAAAGAACGCTAAAAAGAAGAACGCTAGAAAAGGTTAAAAGACAGAGGATTTTTTTGTATTTTTCCAATTCACCTTACACAACAGAGACGTTTTGAGTTAAGTCCAAGTATCGTTGAAAATGGATGAATTTTGAGATAAGGAAACGATTAATTCAATAAACGTCTCTGAATCTTGACCTAAGCGTCAAGATGAACAGGTGTAGAAGTTTTTCATTAATTTATAGAGAAAAGTATATTTTGGGAGAGTCGATTCAACTATAGCGACTACAGTACAGTAGCTGTATCATTAAAGTTATTAAACCTTACAGTAGTAGAATAATTGACTTGAGTTGTCAAATTAAACCGTTTTTGGAGGTTTTCAGGAGATTATCGGCTGGGTAAAAATTATATTTCTTTGTATAATTCTCAATCTAACGTGAAATAGTGGATATAATTTAATAAAATAGTGTTAGTGTATTTCACAAAATTATCTACGATTTCACTTTAGGTTCGCAAATAATCACAGAAACCAAATTTTTACCCTGCGATAAGATCCCCAAAAACGGTTCTATTGCCTCGCATCACGTACTTCTTTCTATTACACATTGGTGCCGCTAGCATCTTGCTCTTTGAGCTGTTAGTCACTCTATAGTAACTTTATGGGTAATACACTATTATCATTATTACCTTTCGCTAAAACCTCAGCATTATACTAAAAGTAAGTTTTACTGCAGGTGCAGGCTTAAAAAGGTAATTGGTACCTTTAGGTACCAATTATCCTGACCACCCCGAAAGGAATTACAATTGTTTTACATACGTGTGCATGTACTTAGCATGTAGGTACCTACATTCCTGCTCAGAACGGGAAACCGCTCCTCAAAAGTAAGCTAGATCATATGCAGGTCTTATACAAAAGCTACGTACTTGCACCTTTTGGTGTAGAGACCATGGGCCTGTGGCGTCCAGATACCCGGAAGTTGGAAGCTGTTTATTAAAGAAATAGTTTCTAAGTTAGTCGACGCTAGAAGTGACCAAAAGGCTAGCGCGTACCTCGGTCAGCAAAAAGGCATTGCCATCCAAAGAGTAGGTAAAGCATTCTGGACATCCCTCCCCTTGACAGCCATTGATCTTTAATATGGTTCTGCTATCTATGCGTAGTTGGTTCACTGATCAATAAGATTGGTTTCATATTATTTAGCTTTTAATAGTTTACTTATTTTTATGTATAATATCTTGTTTGAGTACCTAATGCAGGTAATGTATTGTCTTTTTTTTAAAGAGAAATTTAGGTATAGTTTGGGAGAGCCGATTCAACTATGGCGACTACTACTTAAGTCAATAGGTATCAGGAAATAAACTATTATCGCTACGTATTACCTTTCGCTGAAGCTTCCGAATTATGCTTTGGTACTTTTAGCAATGTTCGTGACCACCCCGAAAGTAATTACAAACGTAAATTTACATACGTGTACTGTACATGTACTGGTCAGAACGGGAAACTTCTCCTCAAAAGGTAGGTAGGTTATATACCGGTCTTAGGCACAGCCTTTTGGTGTAGAGGTCTAGGGTCCAGATGCCCGGAAGATGGAAGCTAGTTATTAAAGAAAATAGTTTCTAGGATAGTCGACGCTACAGGTGACCAGAAGGCTGGCGCGTACCTCAGTCAGCGAAAACGCGTCACCATCCAAAGAGTATTAAGCATCCTGGGCATCCGTCCAGATTACAGCTATTGATCTTTGATAGGGTTCTGCTATACCTTTCTATCTATAGTTGTTTACCGATCACTAAGATTGGTTTCCTATTTGAACGTTTTTAATATTTACCTTTTTTTGTGTATAATATCTTGTTTGACTACCTATTGTTGCATTAAAAAAAGAAAAATGCTGAAAGATAATGGTATTGTAGTTGTAGGTAATTTTATTTAAAAAACGTAAATGAAAAAAAAAACATCTAGATTCTAGACCAAGAATCGAACCTTCACCTAATGTATGAAAATCTAACCATTTTCTAAATGCGCTACGCGGCTTCTATGCGAAGCGATGAAAAAAACAACTTCTATTTACCACTACAATCTATCCAAATACATATGTCAGCACAAGTCAGCGTAGTAAATCATTGTAAATTATTCCCACTTATCCCACAGGAACCCATTACTGGGATAAAAAGTATCCTATATGTTAATCCAGAACACATTCTATCTGCGTGCCAAATTTCATCCAAATCCGTTCAGCCGTTTATGCGTGATTGAAACACAAACATACAACCTTACAACCTCACAAACTTTCACATTTATAATATTAGTGAGATATTTGAGGCACTGTAACTTTGAAACTATAATTTAACGAAAATCTGACATTAGGTATACAAGCATAGAGATTAGTTTCTAGATTGTTTCTGAAAAATTTCATTAACTTTAATTGGTTAGTATCAAAAATATAAGCAAACTTCGTTTGTATGGAGCGTGCAGCAAAAACTAGGTATGTTCTTAAAAAAGTGAGGTTTGAGCCTGCACGTATTGCAAAGACTTTCTAAATTAACTGAATGCAAATAAAGAAATTAATAATATTTATTTCTTTATTCGTAGATGTAATCTAACTCGATTAAGAGAAATCATCTTAATTTTTTCCAGACACAGAAAAGTTATACGATGTGCTACTACGAGTTAAGGGTAAGCTAGTTATATTATAAGCTACCTATTTATTTAGGTAGAATCTATTTAGGCTTTCTCTACTATACTTACCTATTATAGTCCCTCACTCAAGGGCTCAATGCCTTATAAAAAGGCTGAAATTCACCCAAAGGGCAATGAATATGCTCGGAGTGTCCCTGCGACATCGAATCAGAAATGAAGAGTTTCGCAGAAGAACCAGAGTAACTGACATAGCCCAAAGAATTGCTAAACTAAAGTGGCAGTGGGTGGGGCACATCTCTCGCAGAACCTACATTTCGGAGAGTGTGCGACTGAATTACACGATCTGATACCACCGTCTCCCTTTCATCTGCGGGGGACGAGACGCAGACTGGGTTTCCACCCTTATGTCGTTGACCTACCAGCAATTCGCACGAAGAAGTTTGCTTCTTCTTTTATAATGCGCACGGCTAAGGAGTGGAATGCCCTGCCTGCGGACCTGTTCCCTGAGCAATACAACCTGGGCCTCTTCAAGGCGAGAGTGAATAGGCATCTTTCTAGGTAAGCATGCTACATCTTCGGCCTCATCATCACTCAACATCAGGTGAGATTGGGGTCAAATGCTTACCTATCAGACATTAAAAAAAAAAAAAAAAAAAAACCGATGGCAGTTGGGGCCGAAGAGGCGACCGCGTACCGGAAAGCGCAGCATGGGTCAGCACTCCACAAGGAGGACCGACGACCTGGTGAAGGCTGCGGGAACTCGTTGGATGAGGGCAGCGCAGGACCGGTCGTTATGGCAATCCTAGGGGGAGGTTTATGTCCAGCAGTGGGCGTCCGTCCGCTGAGATGATGACTTATTATAGTTAGCAGGTACCTAAACATTTAACTGATCTTCTTTACTTTTTTCAGTGAAACGTGGTGGTAAAAACTAAACATTTTTATACCTTTATTACTTAACTATAATCTAGTTACTTAAGGCCCTATGGTAGTTGGAAACACCTTGGAGGCATCTTTTATTTTTCATGTTTCGACTAGATTTGTACAATTTACCAAAACCAAAGTCAGCATCAGTATTCTTGGATAGTTTATCTAGTGAAATCATCAATTGAATACACGATTGGAATTACTTTACTCGATAGAAAATCTTCACAAACATGACGTATTTTCTTGTAGGCATTTTACAAGAAAATACTTCATGTTTGTGAAGATTTTCTATCAGGGAGGGTGTTTGGGTGTTAGTCCACCACGCATGCCCAATGCGGATTGGTAGACTTCACATACGCATCAGAATTTCTTCTTCAGTATATGCAGGTTTCCTCACGATGTTCTCCTCCGTTTGAGAGCAGTCGGTATTACGTACATAAGTTCAAAAAACTCATTGGTACATGGCAAGTTTCCATTGCTCTCCGCTCGACCTTTCTCATTGACGACATTTCTCTTTCTCTCATTCATTTCATTCTGCTCGACATAAAAGGAATGTAAATAAAACCGGTCAAGTGCGAGTCGGGCTACTCACGCACCGAGGGTTCCGTACCACAACACCACAGAACACAACATTATTAACTTAGAAAAAAAACGTTTTTTGTCCGGGACCATTAGCGCGAGACTGACTCACACTTGGCCGGTTTTTAGTATTTGTTGTTATTCTGTAGTTTGCTCTATAATCACACTAAGTTTGACGCTTGTATGTATTACCGTTTTTACGATAGAGCGTGAAGAAAAAACATTGATAAAAACTAGTTTCTTGTTGAGAACCCCCCTTAATTTTTAACTTTTTGACATTTTTATTATTTGTTAACAAATCCGCCGTAATAACGCATAATCTGAGAAAATTTCAACTAACTAGCTGTTACGGTTCAAAAGTTACAGCCCTAAATAGGTAGGACAGACGGACGGACGGACAGACGGACAGACGGACAGACGGACAGACGGACAGACGGACAGACGGACAGACGGACGGACGGACAGATGGACGGACGGACGGACGGACGGACGGACAACGTAGGCTTAGTAATAGGGTCCCGTTTTCACCCTTTGGGTACGGAACGTTTATCGAAATTTTTTATATAGGGTCCTGCTTAATATGCTGACACTTTTTTAATGGGATGATCAGACCGTCAAACTGAAAAAAAAATTCTATGGCACAAACATCGAAATCGGAAAAAAAATCAGTTCTTCCATACTAAACTGCAAACCTACTCGAGCCAAATGTATGGGACAGCAAATTTTATTTTTGCGATTTCGATGTTGGTCCCATAGAGAAAGTTGTTCAGTATGATGGTCTGATCATCCCCTTAAAAAAGTGACAGCTTATTAAGAAGGACCCTGTAGATGTGTTCACCCGCGCTCCAAAATGAAAAAAAAAAACAAGGTAATGCCCGGCTTTCACATAGTCACGCGCCGTCTAGTGTACGGACTACACGTCACTTTATCGCGCCATTTTAAAGTGCAGTGATGTTAGCGTATGACGCGTCTATTTGTAAAACTTCATTGTAAATTAAGTTCGCGATAAATGCAGGCTCATATGTTTAGTAATTTTCATTCTAATTATTTTATTCACTTACAGGCAAAACCAAGATAGAATATAATAACTTTAGACGTGATGGTAATAGATTTCATGTAGCGACATGTAAGTTGTCTTCTTATATCTATCTGTACCGTTGACTTACCAACTACTGGACGTCGGGTCGGCGCTCAAAAGTGTCCGAACCAAAAGAGCACCAAAACGTATAAAGAGAACCAATTACGTGACAGTCTTCGTTTGATCGGCTGAGTACGCGCACGTACGCGCGCCCGGCAAGCTCTGTGTCCCGATATGGGGTAAAAGCTACGCAAGCAAAATGAAAAAGAATTTCAGCTTTTTCAATTTTTTAGTTGGTTTATATTACTATACACGTACTTAGGTTTGTGTAGGTTAGCTGCCGGCACACCCGGAGTGCAACCCGTTGTTTTTTTGGTTAAAAAGTGCCATAGTTAATGAATAAAATGGTTACAAACTAACTAAACACGGTATTTTAGAAAGATGCCCCTTACATCTTGCACCTGAGTCACTGCGACCATCGCTGATCTTTTGTGATCGCCCTTTCGTATAGTATAAGAGATAAGTGTACTTTTTGCAATCACCAGCAGCAAGGCTGATTCAGTGTTAATGGGGTGTAGAGCATCTTTGTGATGGGGATGGACCAAATCTGCCTGCATAACTCCAGTCGGTTTAGGAGTAACTGATGATTAAAGGTCTAAAAAATGAACGATCAGCTGCAAGGCTGTATATTATTGTTGTAGTATGCACTGTAGCTATGTGAACAGTACAAAAACTGTCAAGTTCTGTCAGTCGGTTTAGGAGATACAGCCAGTCAAAGTTCCGACCTTTGAACGGCTGTATCTCCTAAACCGACTGATGAACTATATCAGTTTTTATACTGTTCACATAGCTACTGTGTATTCTACAACAATAACATACGATCAGACTTGCAGCTGATCGTTAATTTTTTACAGACTGTTAATCATCAGTATCTCCTAAACCGACTGAAGTTATGCAGGCAGACCTGGTCCATCCCCATCACAGAAAAGCTCTACACCCCATAAACATTGAATCAGCCTTGCTGCCGATGGTTGTAAAAAGTACACTTATCTCTCGGCATATTAGGTATCTTATTTTCTGTAGGTATCATCTGATGATGTTTTAACAAATTATCTTTCTCAGCAAAGCCTGAACCTGATTGGGTGGAGAAACTAAAACTGTTTGCAGAACATATGATGAAAGAAAGGGAAGACGAACCAATGGATGATGTGATCCAACCGGTTATTAAAAGTAAGCCTTCTTTCCCAATCATAAGGTTTATTTTACTTTTTAGCGTTCCGTACCTCAAAAGGAAAAAGCCTTTATACAGGGTGAAATTGATAAAAAAAAATTTTGTTTTAGCTTTAGCATCCTTTTAAACAAAGAGTCTACCCATCAAACTGAACAACTTTTATTATGGGAGCAAACTGATCGGAGCAAAAAAAATCTGCTGTTCCATACATGCCATGCCCACATCATCATTCTCTTGCCCATTTCCCATTATTTGGGGTCGGCGCAATATGTCATCCTCTTCCATTCATCTCTCTTAGCCGTCGTCTCAACACTCACCCCTTTTTTACACATATCATCCTTCACACAATCCATCCATCTTTTCTTCGGCCTGCCTCTCCTACCACTGCCATCCACATTCATACTTAACACTCGTCTCGTAACATGACACTCATCCCTCCGCATTACATGCCCATACCACGATAATCTATTACCCTGCAATTTTTCCGTCATAGGTGCTACTTTCAAACTTCCTCTAATATACTCATTCCTAATCTTGTCCATTCTAGTTACACCACACATCCATCTCAACATTCGCATCTCAGCTGCATGCAGTCGTTTCTCATCCATCCCTTTTGTGGCCCAACATTCTGATCCATACATAACGACAGGTCTTATTATACTCTTATATATTTTCCCCTTCAATTTGAGGGGGATTCGGGAGTCGCAAATCGTTCCCGTAACCTGCCGCCACTTCATCCACCCTGAGTTGATTCGGTGCTTCACGTCGCGATCTATCTCTCCATCGTTTTGTATTAGTGAACCGAGGTACCGGAAGTCGGAGCAGACTGGCAAAGGCACGCCATCAAGGGCAATAGACATGACTTACCAAAATCTATGCAAAAGCTGATTTATTTTTTGCTCCGATCGGTTTGCTCCCATTGTAAAAGTTTTTCAGTATGATGGGTAGACTTAGTTTAAAAGGATGCTAATGATATCAATTTCCCCCTGTACACCCTTTGTTGTTCGTTTGTCAAGACCCCTATTCTCAAAAATACCCTCCCTTGGAGGTTTAAAAAATTCAAGCTTCTAAATCAACGCAATAAAAAGATCCATTTATGTCACATTATTTTGATAGTCGCAAACAAGTAAAAACCTATTGTACCTACTTCCCGTTGACTTAGAACCATGAAATTCGACATGATGCTAGGTCTCACAACACAAGTAAAGAAATAAATCCGAAAATCGTTAATTCGTAGTTAAAAAAAATTGTCGGTTACAAATGTATGGGATAAGATTTTTTTCCACTGCAAAGCTAAGTCTGTCCATTATTAACACACAGTATAAGACAGTAAAACATCTTCATACAATAGTACCAATACCAAACGCGGCTTGTATGTGTGCTCGCCAGTACGTACGCCGCACGCACTGACGATATCTAAGGCTGCCAAGGCAGCGCCATACGGGTTACGAGGCGTATTCCGCGTTTGGTACCATTGAATGAAGATATCTTTACTGTGTTATTTAGTCGTACAGAACCTTGACGGCAAGTGAGACGTGTACACACAGGTGTACACACGGCGACACATGAAACTACGCAAAACCAATATAAGCTGGCCGTGCGACGTTATACCTACATTACTCCACCTACGCGCCGCCAGCTTATTTTGGTTTTGCTTAGCTTCATGTGTCGCCGTGTGTATATACTAAGCTGGGTTGGCAGGGTCCTTCAGGCCATCAAACTGAAAAACTTTTACTATGGAGCCAACATCGAAACCGCGAAAAAATAACTGTTTCATAGAAAACGTTAAATGGCCACTCGACCGAAGGTTATGGAACAGCCCCTGTATCCGGACTTTCGATGTTCGATATATCGCCACTGTTTCGTTCCGCACTTCATTGTAATAGAGTTGACATTGGAACGAAAACGTTCACGCAATTGCGATGTTCGAATGTGCGGGTAGAGGCCCAGGTTTGTTTTTTTATCTCTATTTAGAAGTTGGCTCCATAGTGAAAGTTGATCAGTTTGATGGTCTGAAGTAGGTACAGGCTGATGATGATGTAATCATCATCATCATCATCATCTCAGCCGATGGACGTCCACTGCTGGACATAGGCCTCCCCCAAGGATCGCCATAACGACCGGTCCTGCGCTGCCCTCATCCAACGTTTTCCCGCCGCCTTCACCAGGTCGTCGGTCCACCGTGTGAGGGGCTCACTGCCTACCCACGCTGCGCTTTCCGGTACTGTGTTGCCAGTGATGACATATGGAACAGAGACGTGGTCGTTCACTCAAGGCCTCATAAAAAGGCTGAAAGTCACCCAAAGGGCAATGGAGAGGGCTATGCTCGGAGTTTCCCTGCGAGATCGAATCAGAAATGAAGAGATCCGCAGAAGAACCAGGGTAACTGACATAGCCCAAAGAGTTGCTAAACTTAAGTGGCAGTGGGCGGGGCACATTGCTCGCAGAACCGATGGCCGTTGGGACCGAAAAGTTCTCGAGTGGCGATGATGTAATACTTTACTATTATTTACAGGTATCGAAAGGAAACATAAGATCGTCATTACAAAATTTGACCGTAAGAAATTTTCTCTTGAATATTTTGATCCATAAATTAAAGTAAATTTAGCCCTAAAACCCTTGATTTCACTCGTAAATAATATTTTTTTAAAGTCCCTTTAATTTTATTTAATAATAAATAATAAATATCTTGGACAATGTCACACAAATTATCTAGTCACATTTAAAGTACCAGAATCTAGCCTGGACTTGTATTATGATCACTAGACAACGATATATAATACTTATAGTATAGATACAAACATCCATGACTCGGATACAAATATTCATATTCATCATACAAATATTTGTCCCTTACGGGATTCGAACCCGCGACCCTCGGCACAGCAGGCAGGTTCACTACCGACTGTGCTACCGGGCCGTCATAATATGGACATGCCCTTTATTCATTTGAAATAAGATCTATTTTTTTTTAAAGATTTTGAGACTTTTGTTTGATTTTAAAATGTTGTTGATGTTATTTGTAAATATTTGTTTTATGTTATTATTTTAGTTGACCCTCGAGGTATGCTATTAAAAAACTATAATTAATTATAATTCATTGTATTTACATTTACGTATACTATACCCACGATGTATAAATTCTAGATTAACGTATAATATTGTAAATATTTCATAATTATTTTTCGAAAGCAATTAAAAATTAAAAAAATAGTTCCAAATGTCTCGATAGATGGCGTTTATGCGATATAGAGTGCAACTTTGATATTAATAAAATTGTACCTACTTACAAGAAAGAAAATATAATACTTAATAATAAATAACGCACACAGGCACATACACTGTAATGATTCCAAAATATGAAAAGACTTTCCTTCTGAACAAGTGTCGTATATTTATTTTAACTTGTAGCCTAATTTACCATCTCGTAAACGCCACCTATCGATACATGTTGAACTACGTTTAAACTACCTGTCAGAATAGTCATTTTAAACAATCTTTTTAGGGTTCCGTACCCAAAGGGTGAAAACGGGACCCTATTATTAAGCCTACGTTGTCTGTCCGTCCGTCCGTCCGTCTGTCTGTCCGTCCGTCCGTCTGTCTGTCCGTCCGTCCGTCTGTCCAACCTATTTAGGGCTGTAACTTTTGAACCGTAATATCTAGACAGATTATGCGTTATTACGGCGGATTTGTTAACAAATAATAAAAATGTCAAAAAGTTAAAAATTAAGGGAGGTTCTCAACAAGAAACTAGTTTTTATCAAAGTTTTTTCTTCACGCTCTATAGTAAAAACGGTAATACATACATACAAGCGTCAAACATAGTGTGATTATAGAACAAATTCTACAGAACAACAAAAAATACTAAAAACCAGCCAAGTGTGAGTCGGTCTTGCGCTAAAGGTCCCGGACAAAAAAGTATTTTTTCTAAGTTAATAATGATGTGTTCTTGGTGGTGTGGTACGGAACCCTCGGTGCGCGAGTAGCCCGACTCGCACTTGACCGGTTTTATTTATAAGAAAATGCTACTATGCATACTTTATAACACTTTTATAAAGGACCAAGAGCACTTACTTTAATTATTATTTTGTATTATTTAGTTCACAGTTGTTTTGTATACAGATTTAATTTATTTCGAAAGTTTTCTGAGGAAAGATGTCAGTTTCCTCAACAACAAAAAATCCTAGTAGGTATTTTCATGGACTTGTATCTACAGAGGAAGGTAGCCCAATGTTACCTCGCTACCGAAATAAGCACGATCGGAACGAAAGTACAAAATTATCGCTGTAAATATCGTGTTATACTATCCGTTCACGACCAGTTGGCCGTCGATGACCGTTACAAAATTTCCTCACAGGCACATTAATTGGTCCCGTCGACAAAAAATAATATAAAAGGCCAATAAAAATTTAAAATTAAAAGCGATATTAGTGACCGGGACGGGTGTGCCGTACGTGGTTGCGTTGCTAAAGGTTATAAAATTGCGTTTATTAGGGTCTCTTAGCGGTGCGGTACGGTGAAGCGGGAAGGGAGGGAGCGGCCAACTCGAAGCAAATGACTAGTACGCACATGAAAATATGAAAAATGCATATAATCTGATGTCTAATAATGTAATAATTAACTATTGCTTTTTTTTCACAGGCGAGATTGTCATCGAGTATGCTAACAAAGAAACACCAGTTAAATGGATAGGTAGGTAATAAAAAATTTACTCATTGCAGAAGAAAACTTGAAATAAGCAGGTAAGGTAACCTACATACCGAATGATAAAGCATAGTGTAAAGAACTACTATCAGTTTAAAATAACAATGTGCATGACCTTGAAGGGCCGTTCGATAACTTCACTCGGTTGACAAAGGAAAGTAGACTCTATGTAAAGGAAATAATCATTTGAATGACTCGAGTGAAGTTCGTGTGATTGAGTGACGTCACATTTGCGAGCGAAGTCATGCACATTGTTATTTTAAACTGATAGTAATAGTGGTGAAGCTCAGCGGTCGCGGCAGGCCAATCGTGCGGGGCGTGCGGGGGTCGGGAGGAGTGCGTCCCGGCCCACGTTGCCTGCGCGCGTACCCTAATAGCGAATTGAGTTAGGGTACGCCCGTCCCCCGCCGTACCCCGCACGCCGCGTGGGCATAGACCCGCCGCGACCGCTGAGATTCATCACTTATTTTATTTACACTATGGATAAAGTTTCGTTTGTTTCAGATAGAAAAGGGCCAGACTCTCGGAGAAGTAAACAGCCCTCTAAAAAAGAGAGCCCCCTGATTAGCGGCATCAATTCTATTGTTAGTCTGTTTTCCGATACATCATTCAGGGCGTTTAAAGGTAAACCTCCTAAGTATAATCATCAATTTATCATAATGAGTCTTCCGAAAGAAAGTAAAACGTAGTTCTGATAAAACAAAAAGGCTGAAGTGGTCTGGCCTTACAGGTCTACATCATCATCATCATCATAGACCTTTGACAACTTATATAGGGACGAATTACGCGTGTCATTCTACCAACAAACATTTCTGTCACTTTTTACGGGGGGCGAGGTTACATGAAATCCGCAACTTTGGATTTTATTCCCCATAACTTTAGATTCTAATTTTGAATATTAAAAGTCATGAAAAGTAGTCTCGTGTGAACCCCAATATTCTAAGTTCAAAATTATTGTTTCGCAATTATAGGCTGTCTCGTTTAGTGATAAGGTATAAAATTGAGTGTAAATGCACATGATCAATTTGTCTTATACCGTGGTAGAGTGGAAATGCTACCGCAAGGCCAGTCCTTATATAAGTAGTCAAAGTCACATGCCTTTTCATCGGCACTTACGCTCGTGTCTTTAAAGCCCTATACGGGAGCGACAGGCAAGGCCGCATGTACGGCAATCAAAATTTGGACTCACTGCGTTTGCTGGGTTTGCAGCGCGCTGGTGTCTCCTTTCTCGCTTGTCAGCTAAGGAAGTAAACCACACGCGATCGTGCCCTGTTAACGGAAGGAATTACCACAGGTCTACAACACTCTAAGAAATTTATCAGATATATGACAACCCGTGTTTCAAAGTTCATACTGAACAACATACTTTCTTCTTCTTCTTCTTCTTATCGTGTGGGCAGAGCCCTGGTGTCAGAGTTTTTTCAGACCGCCTTACGGCCTCTGACGTGGTTTTTATGTAACGACTACTACCACCAGAGATAGTAGCCGGGACCAACGGCTTAACGTGCCATCCGAAGCACGGAATCACTTTTCTTTTCAGACAATCAGGTGATTCAGCCTGCAATGTCCTAACCAACTGGGGAAAAACGCACAAAGTGACATATCACTAGGTGTCCCCCGTGGGAATCGAACCCACGACCTCCGTATCGAGAGCCAATGCTCTTAACCATTAGACCACGGAGGCAGTCGCATACTTTACTAAGGTACTTCATAATCATAACGTATTTCTTTTTTTTTCTTTTTTAGAGCCAAAAGAAGAACCTTATTGGGTGTCAAACTTCAAAGAATTTGTCAGACGAATGCTCGGCAAATACAGCCGTCATGAAATAAACAGGAGGTTGAAACCCCAACTGAAATGTTAGTTTCTACATACATAAATTCACGACCGTATTCTGGGATTCCAGGGCAGACACTTTGCTACAACTAACAACATTTTAAGAGAAGTCTATTCTGATATGGCTCCCGAGCGCGCTGCATACAAACGAACTTTCTTCCTATTTTCAAAGTAACCAATTAAAGTCATATGAATTTTTTAAACACCATTTACAAACCAATATCTGTGCTTTTTTGTCAAAGTTCCGTTAAAATAAATACAGGTTGTAAGTGACAGCCTAGCAAATACTGAAACGGTGAACTCAGACCATCAAACTGAACAACTTTACGAGCCTACCTCAGGAAACGCGACAAAAAATCTGCTGTCCCATACATTTTAGTCGAGTAGGTACAGCAGTTTTCTGTGGGACAACTGAATTTTTTTCGCGTTTCCTGAGGTATAGGCTCCATATATTCTGAGAGATAAGTGTACTTTTCGCAACCATCAGCAGCAAGGCTGATTCAGTGTTTATGGGGTGTAGAGCTTCTCTGTGATGGGGATGGACCAGGTCTGCCTGCATAACTCCAGTCGGTTTAGGAGTTACTGATGATTAAAGGTCTGTAAAAAATTAACGATCAGCTGCAAGTCTGATGTTATTTTTGTAGTATACACTGTAGCCATGTGAACAGTATAAAAACTGACATGGTTCATCAGTCGGTTTAGGAGATACAGCCGTTCAAAGGTCGGAACTTTGAGTGGCTGTATCTACTAAACCGACTGACAGAACTTGACAGTTTTTGTACTGTTCACATAGCTACAGTGCATACTACAACAATAACATACGATCAGCCTTGCAGCTGATCGTTAATTTTTTAGGCCTTTAATCATCAGTTACTCCTAAACCGACTGGAGTTATGCAGGCAGATTTGGTCCATCCCCATCACAGAGATGCTCTACACACCATAAACACTGAACCAGCCTTGCTGCTGATGGTTGCAAAAAGTACTACTGATAGTGAAAGTTGTTAAGTTTGACGGTCTGAGTTCACCGTTTCAGTATTTGCTAGGCTGTCACTTACACCCTATATAGTTTTAATGCTAGGATTAATTTAAGATTTGTATAATTGTATGGAAAACATTGAACCATAGTTTCGTAATATTTTTTTGTAAATCACAACGTATCGTCATCATCTTCAATGTACAGATGACACACTTCTGTTACAGTTTGAATAATAGTTTGGAATACCTTTTAATTCTAATATTTTTAATTGTTTCAGTTATGAAAGATAATTATCAAATGGATATCATCAACATGAATGGTAAGACTGCTCTCTTTCATACATGTGGATAACCTCAGAGGAATGATCTCTTTATTCTTATTCTTAAGCATAGAGACCGCATCAATTTACGATTGTAGTTAGTCTCTTTTGTCTTATGACGTACCTTTAATAGTAGAAGGAGACGGAACTATAGATATTTGTTTATGCGGCTGTCCACTTTTTTTCGTGCTCGTGTGTGTGAAAAGTGACCGTAAACATTAGGGCAAATGTCACTTTGGTCTAGTTGGTCTCTTTTTTCCATACTACTTGACACCACACACTCAAACACAAACGTCAAAAAAGTGGACATTCTTGCAATGATATGACTCTCTCTATGCCTTTAGGTATAATAGATTAAGAGGGGACCGTTGGCAACCCTACCTCATCGAGTAACAAGATGCGACCTACCTAGGGTGTAGCACATGAGAAGGGTACGTCTTAAAGTACAGGGTTGCCTGGGCGTAACCTGGAGCGTTTTGTACAGTGAGCAAAAAAGTGGGTATTTTTTTTGGTGTCAATTACCTCATCGGGTAACAAGTTGGTATATAGTACATTCGATAGAGCTCATCAAGAAGTGCCAAAATATATAGGGTTGCCTCGCGTAGTCCTGGGACTTTCTCGAGTCGGCCTGATTTTAGAGTGGCAAAAAATTCAAAAAATTACCTCATCTAGTAACAAAATGACACTTATGCCATTTGATAGCTCTAGTCATCCTATTAATTATTAATAAAGGTTGCCGGCCCTATACCTGGAACTTTTCTTAGTCGGCCGAGTTTTATGTTCGAATGTAAATACTGATTGATGCTACAACGTCGTGGAAATGAGTCCAATGGATGGTTTAGATAGAGATTGGTGGCATGTAGTGATCGATTGTAGGTATTAATTTGGAGGGACACAACCTTAAAAGGTTTGTACAGTTAGCAAAAAAAGAATGTAACTTTGCGTTTTCTGAGAGTTCTAATACCTCAACCGCAGTTGAACCTATAAAGACTTATGTTCCTTATTAGTAACAGAATCGAATGGGATGAAAAAAAAAAGTTTTGTGAAAATTGCGGTTTTTGTCGATGACTGTACATTTTTTTCAAAATCGGTGAATGTAGAAGTAAAACACTCCAAAAGTTAGGGTTAGTCTTCAAAGAACGGTTTCTTGTAGCTATAAAGCTTCTGGTAGCTGCCCTTTGTGTCCCATCTTAACTTTCCACCCTGTATAAAAGTAATAATTTGGTTATCAAAAACCGGTTCGAAAACAGACAAAAAACGTTCAAAACGTTAAGAGGAAAGCTGGTCCACTAAAAATTTGAAGAATAGGTATTTAAGAGATCTATTTAATGTCGCGCTGTTCCTGAGCAACTGAGCTTTCAGTGCGAAAGTGATAACTGCTGCGCGGACCGATTTTAACTATACATAAAAATGGACAAAATCACGGTTTCGTATTCCCGTTTCTTCCTCCAAAACTAAACCGATTTTAATAATTTTTTCAAAAATAATATCAGAAAGACTTTCCGTTTGTTTTCCTTTTTTTATCATGTTCGTCAAAGGGGTACGAGGGGTTGGGTAATATTGGCGTCTTTTTTTTAAGCAGTCAGGTACCAAATGTTACGGGTATTTTAGGGCTAAAATCACCGTACATTATTATGTAAAATTAATAGTCCTGCGGTGTAACGTTTCGGTGATATACAGGAAGATTTTTTTTACCGTTCCGAAACTTTCAGGCGTGGTTCAGACCATCAAACTGAACAATTTTTATTATGGGACCAAACCTGAAATCGCGAAAAAAAAATCTGCTGTTCCATACTAAACTGCAATGCTTAGTAGACTTAAATGTATGAGACAGACGATTTTTAGTATTCTTGAAGTGATTGTGATATATTTCAAATTAAAATAGTTTCGTAAAATAATAATAATAATTAGACAGTAAAAGTGAAAATAAAACAGAGTGTTTCAAAGTCCACCAGTTTTTGATTTCGTGATATTCAGTTTCATGGTCTGACATGGTCTGAGTGGCGACACCGCGGACCCCTATCCAGGGGGACCATACAGACATGTGCTCACACACACACACACACCCACACACACCCCCCCACACCCACACACACAGTAACACACCCCCCTACCTCTGGCTTGCCTTCATTGGCCGTCCAGAGTGGAATCGCAAGAGCAGAACCTACCTATGCTCCAGGTTGGAAGTGTATTGCACGTAATGGCGTAATAACGGGGAAACCCGCTCACGGGGGTAAACCCCGCGATGGTGAAACCGGAGCCGCACCTCTCGACAACCTTCAGCCGCTCAATGAGATGTTGCCCCATTGTCGCACTTTGTGCGTGCGGCCGTTTTATGGGGCCCACTCGACGAGTCGGCGAGTCACCGCCTGCCCTATTTACAATTTTGAGACTAGTTGTCATGGCAGGCGTCCGTTAGTCTCCTCCCATAGCCCAGTATCCATCCATCCAACTGTCACCTCCATAGCCCAAGACCTTATTTTCCCATCGCGGCCACAGCGCCGTACTCTAATAGTCTTTACACAAATGGCGGGGACCATCCCCGTGTGTATCATGTTGTACGCTCGGAGATGGTATCCGCCATTTGTGTATCAATTACATTTAGATTAACTTGTCTTTTGAACGGGCCTCTACATGTTGACTTCGGCCCCATGCACGCCTTCCAAAGGTCCGGGACTTAATTGTCCGTTATTACGGAACATAATTAGACAGTAAAAGTGAAAACAAAACAGAGTGTTTCAAAGTCCACCAGTTTTTGATTTCGTGATATTCAGTTTCATGGTCTGAACCACCCCTGAAAGTTTCGGAACGGTAAAAGAAATCAAACGGTATAATTTTAAATAAAAAATAATAATAACTTTACAAAGCCAATTAAAAGTTACTCATTTTGGTTTTTTTACCACTTTATTTGTTTTTATAGTTTTTTTTTGCTCACTGTACAAAACGCTCCAGGTTACGCCCAGGCAACCCTGTACTTTAAGACGTACCTTTCTCATGTGCTACACCCTAGGTAGGTCGCATCTTGTTACTCGATGAGGTAGGGTTGCCAACGGTCCCCTCTTAATCTATAATCTCTTTGTGGGTAACTCATGATTATTACGTAAAAATTTAATAGGTACAACATGGTACTACTGAAAATGTTGCGATCGAATCACTTTTTGAAATTTTGACCTTTATTCGCGCAGACCGTAGCGCCATCTAACGATCCCCTAAAAACCCAAAAGAAAAACGCTATTACTCTCTCATTATGACACTCATTGAATCGAAATTTAGCATGAAAATAGATAACAGTAACCCCAAAACAAAAATGTGGTACCTAGTTAAGAAAACTAAATTTTTTTCGACCCCATAAAACCAAAAGGGGGTTGGAAAAAAGTACTATACGGCACTCAACGAAATTAAATCGTGCTATTGGGTGCTTTTGAAGGTTATCTAAGATAATTATGTCGAAATAAGCTTTTCATAAAATGACTACGGAACTCTATCATAAGCGAGTCCGACACGCTCTTGGCCATTTTTTTCTTAATGATTACCTAACAATAATTGATAAATGTATTTCATTTCAGTTGATGACATAGGTAAGTGTTTTTATTACACAGCGTGTACGGAAAAACCTACATTATCAAATTATTAAAAACTGATATTTAATTTAAAGGTCCAATTATGTATAAAGTTGCTGCAAGAAGAGGACAGCTTTATCGTCCAGGTACATGTTCAATTTATGTAGATTTATTCAATTCAATTCAATTCATTTATTCATGCAGAATCATATGGTACAATGTAGGTCTTAAGTAGTAACATCATGGTAAACCAGCACATGATACCCATAGTGGGCACAGCAGAAGTACAATATCATTATCACATATAGAAAAATAATAATTTTATGTAAACACCTAAAAACATCAACTAATTATACAATAATAAAATGGTTAATAGAGAGTTAATATTTTACTGGGTATGCTTGTAGGGTAGAGAAGTATAAGAGACAATAGATCAAGTTGAACAAATTTTGCTTTGAACGCCCGTAGCACAGCCATTATGAAACATCATTACAAACAAAACACTTATAATGGGAGTGTAGACTTTTATAAATACATAATTATATTATAATTAGATTCTCAACTGCTTTAGTTGTAAGATGGAAAGCGTTTAATCAGAAGAAGTACCTCTGTTTCAACCGTCCCCATACCAGATTCATCTCAGTTTTGAGTTCTTCATAGTTTTTGTAGTGAGTTATATCATATTCACCTCTAGATTTTTTTTTTTGACACTTTGTCTGGTCTGGGCATCTACAACGACAAAATCAAACGTTATCATTGTTTCAACTGTCGTCCTAATACAGAAAAACACTCAAAACGCAAATCCTAATATAAACAAAGCAATTGAAAAAAGAAGACAATAGAAAATACCTACTTTCAGTTAAAAAATATAATACGTACACCTGGAAAGTGGAAACGTACGCACGGCGACAGATCAACCTACCCATAGTTCGACCTTATGTCCATGAACATAGAGTTCAACTATGGGCAGGTTGATCTGTCGCCGCCGTGTGTACATCGCGCGCGAAGTACGACGTGTCACTGTAATTCATATCCGTGCCCCGCACCGTACATCTAATAGTATACATGTTATTCGCGTAGGTTCAACCGTACCCTGTTTCAACCGTACCCAGTCTCCCCTACTAGCTACTCAAGTAAAAGTATTAAGTAGGTAATATAAAAAAAAAAAAAAAAAAAGTTTCACTGAGCGATTTCATAGTTCATGTTGTTTTATTTTTCAGGGCCTAGAAGAAGTTTTAATAATACACAGCCAGTTGCTTCAAGAAAAGAGTCAAATGAGAAGAATGAAAATTGTAAGTTCACCTACCTGCTTACTGAATAGGTACATACGGCGACACATCAAGATAATCATCGACTTATAAGAGTATAAGCTGGCCACGCGTAGGTTTAATATAATTATAATGTCGCGAGGCCAGCTTATTTTAGTTTAGTTGCCTTGTACCGTTTTATAGTGAAAACTGTCCCGCGTAATTTCATAGTGCGGTTGCTACTAGGGTTGCCAACCTTAGTGCACAGATAAGCGGGACATTTGCAATCAAAATGCGGGACGTGGCTAAAAAAAGCGGGACATTTGAGTTCGCCAGGCGTCACCCTGAATAGTCAGCCTCGATACTTAGGTACATTGCTGACTGGCTAATCTTTCCAATACACCATCAATAAATCGTCATGCGATATGACTCATGCTGACATAAAAAGAGAAGAAAAGGAAGAAGAATACATCTCTACCTTTAAACTTTGGCATTTAGAAAAGACTGCATAAAGTAGAAAATTTTAAATCACTTCTTCTGAGTCACGTGAGCTCACAACTACTTTCTGCCAGAAAGGTTAGCCTGAAAACGGGACATTAGGCGTCCCGCATACATCTTTCGCGGGACGCATCGTCTAAGGGTCCAGAAACGGGACGTCCCGCCTCTCGCGGGACGGTTGGCAACCCTAGTTGCTACCCGCGCGGGGGGTCAGCGTGACTCTGAAACCAGCCTTATTCTCCTATTGGGTGTTGAACCCACGGGTCGAGATGATTTAGTCCTATTTTGTCCGGCAACTAATATAATTGTAAAGTGTTTTTAATTACCATTTTGTTAAAGATCGCAGAGGACATTACCGACCAATACTGAGGCAACAATCAAACAAAAAGGAAGAAAGTAAGTGATCACTATGCTGGTCTTTATTAGGGTTCCATACCCAAAGGGTGAAAACGGGACCCTATTACTAAGCCTACGTTGTCCGTCCGTCCGTCCGTCCGTCCGTCTGTCCGTCTGTCCGTCTGTCCGTCTGTCCGTCTGTCCGTCTGTCCGTCTGTCCGTCTGTCCGTCTGTCCGTCTGTCCGTCTGTCCGTCTGTCCGTCTGTCCGTCTGTCCGTCTGTCCGTCTGTCCGTCTGTCCGTCTGTCCGTCTGTCCGTCTGTCCGTCCGTCCGTCCGTCCGTCTGTCCGTCCGTCCGTCCGTCTGTCCTACCTATTTAGGGCTGTAACTTTTGAACCGTAAAAGCTAGATAGTTGAAATTGTCTCAGATTATGCGTTATTGCGGCGGATTTGTTAACAAATAATAAAAATGGCAGAAAGTTAAAAATTAAGGGGGGTTTTTAACAAGAAACTAGTATTTATCAACGTTTTTTCTTCACGCTCTATAGTAAAAAAACGGTAATACATACAAGCGTCAAACTTTGTGTGATTATAGAGCAAACTCTACAGAATAACAACAAATACTAAAAACCGGCCAAGTGTGTGAGTGTCGGTATCGCGCTAAAGGTCCCGGACAAAAAAACATTTTTTCTAAGTTAATAATGTTGTGTTCTGTGGTGGTGTGGTACGGAACCCTCGGTGCGCGAGTAGCCCGACTCGCACTTGACCGGTTTTATTTACAATGGCCAACTTTGTCCCTTTCTAATCTAACGACAGAAATTTATAGAAAGGGACAAACGTAAAGTCGGAACCATCGACGACGGCAACGTGTTCGTGTTTCAATGCTTGTAACGAGGATATATTTATGCATCCATTTGTTATTTAAATCCATGTAACAAAATCACTTCAACGCCATCAATCTCATTTGGGGATCATCATATGGATGCCTTGGTGATACAGGGAAAACGTTGACTTCCTCGGAAGGTCGACTCCTGATGGATGAGGTCAACGGCCCGCGGAAACTATGACAGATAGGGTTATGGACCTCGAACAAATGTCATAGAGGACCCTGGTCAAATTTGGTTGGCGGTGAAAAAAATCCAAAATTGCGATATCCAAGATGGTTACCATGGAAATTTCAAATCTTCAACTTTCATGAGGTTCCATACAAATTTCATAATTTTTGAAATGCTGTTACTTTTTCGGCCCCGTAGCCCTCAAAGGTTAAGTCCTATGGCAAAAATGCATACCACTTGTTTTGTAGGAAATTTTGTCAGGTTTAATTTTTCCATACAAAACATTTCGATACGACTTGCAGATTTCGAGAAATAAGCGAAAAACTGAAAAAGTCACCTTTAGAGCCCTCCCCTTTCTCGAGCTCACCCTCCCCTCACCAGGACTATTTTTTTTCTTCAATATTACGTACCAAAGGAAAGTTTAAAAAAAGTTTCAGAACTCTGGAAATGACTTCTCCTGATTGGTATAGGTATTTCAGCTTAATTTTACTGGGTTATACAGGGTGTAAATTAAAATAGGACAGCTACTTAAAGAGGTGCTTCAGACCATCAAACTGAACAACTTTCTCTATGGGACCAATATCGAAATCGCGAAAAAAAAATCTGCTGTCCCATACATTTCAGTCGAGTTATGTTTGCAGTTTTGTATGGGAGAGCGGAATTTTTTTTCGCGATTTCGATATTGGTCCCATAGAGAAAGTTGTTCAGTTTGATGGTCTGAAGCACCCCAACTACTTAAAAGTAGCTGTCCCATTTTATTGTACACCCTGTATTTATGCATCCATTTGTTATTTAAATCCATGTAACAAAATCACTTCAACGCTATCTATCGCATTATATTGAACTACGTTTTACTAGCTGTCCGAAAATTCCTCATTGTTGGTACCAGTTGACCTGAAAGGGGATCAAATAACTCAATCGCTGTACTTATAGATTAAAATTGTACTCTTTTCAGAGGAGCCAGAATGGGTCCGCGGCTTCAAACTATACATTCTACACTGCTACAACAATCGTATCCGTGACGGTGAAGTAGAATGGGTGAAATTAAGTTAGTATCTACAGTCCATAGAGAAATACGTACTCCTTTACAGGAGACACGTTTTGCTCTATGGTACAGTCTGACCACAAGTTCTGTAGCGCTCATTAAGCCGCGTTCAGACGATCCGCACCCGCCCCGCGCTCTCCCCGCGCTCACCCCGTGTGGTAAAATGCATTGTTTGCAATTTGAGTCTTATGGCACGATAATAAATCTCGTATTGCATTTTGACGATCGGTCGCGGGGCGGTTGCGGGGCGCGTGTGCCGGGAGCGAGGCGGGTGCGGGACGGGCGCGGGTGCAATTTGAGTCTTATGACACGATAATAAATCTCGTATTGTATTTTATGGGAGCACCCGCGCCCGCCCCGCAACCGCCCAACATAAGCAACCGGCCTGCACCGTCCCCGCGCCCGCCCCGCGACTGCTTGTCAAAAATACAATACGAGATTTATTATAGTGTCATAAGATTCAAATTGCAAGCAATGTATTCTTCTTATCGTGTGGGCAGAGCTTTATTCAGACAGCCTTATGGCGTTTCAGTTTGAAGGTCTGTTTAATAAGTAACGTTAGATATTCCCACAGAGTACTTATAATATTACAAAGTGATTATCTTTATTTAAACAAAACAACTTTCTTGCAGAATTAGAAAAGAAGTACAATGTGGAAATAAGCAACATCAAAGGTAAGTAAGTATGCACAAAACATGGTCCTATCCTAAATAATATGCTGATGGTTTTTTATGGGGATGATCAGACCATCAAACTGAACATCTTTATCTAATTTATTAATACCTAATAAAAATAATTCGATAAAGTCCACACAAAACAAGCAGTCAGCACAATTCGTTAATGATAACTAGTGATCGGTAAGTTACCGAGTCGGTAACTATTGTGCGAATTGCACAATAGTTACTGACGGTAACTATTGTGCAATTCGCGGCAATCACTAGGGGTGACAACTGTAAAAGATATCATTGCTTAAGGGCCTATGTCGAAAAATAATTTAAGCGAAACAGGCGTGGGATAGCTTATATTACGGCCTGATGCGAGAGAAAGAGATGGGGCGCCGCGCGCGCCTGAAGCGAATCGAGCGCCAAATTAAACTTTATTTAATTGTGATTGTACTATTTATGTTATTTCAATTCTGCTCTAATCAAAACTTAGAAAATATCAATCTCTTTTTTTTTAAATCAAGTCTCGTGTTTCTATTATTCACCGTTTAGCAGTTCCAAGCGTATAAACGCTTGGAACTGCTAAACAGAGACAGATAAAAACAGAGGCTACTTTGGCTTGTTTTTCTATCAAGAAAATGTGTCTTAATCGTGTTTTGGCTCTAATCAAAACTTCAATTATATGTTCAATTTACACATATCCGAAAATCATACTCCTAAACTAACTCCTAACTAAAAAACTAAGAATCCTATTTTTTTCACATAGCCCCTTAAGAATTACAATTTTATCATATCGTTTTCTTTTTGCTTTTCTAATACGGCCCCCAGTTAGATTTAGTTTCAAGTTTCTTATTGTTTCAATTATTTCTGTTTGTGAAAGGCAAAGAGAACTAGCCCATACAGCCATGTTCAGTAAAGAGCACGTCAAAATTGAGATTTGAAGTGCGATATTGGTTTTTATACGAACTGCATAAGAACAATATGAAGATCAAGGTGTCGGGGTTGACGTTCTCTAGACTATCTTTGTATCATATTGGTAACTTCATAATATAATTGAAAAGGCACACCGATTAGAACACATTTAGAACATGACTTGTAAGAATAATAATAAAAACTCAAAGCTACAAAAAACCCACTTATTACCAACCCTGAAAATGCCGCGAATCGCACAACAGTTACCGATCTTTAATGATAACACAACAGCCAGTAATCAGCAACATGCTTCGACAAAAGAGATCCACAAAAAGCTTCGTTAACTTACCAAAAACTAAAATTCTCCACAAGCTTCGTCAATAACAAAATAATAAAAATCGGTCTAATGCGTGTCGGGCTACTCGCGCACCGAGGGCGGGCGGCGCCGTGCCACACCACCAAAACATATTATCGTACAAAAAATAATTTTTGCCGGGACCTTTAGCACGAGACCGACTCACACTTGGCCGGTTTTTATTATTTGTTGTTATACTGTAGAGTATGCTCTATAATCACACTAAGTTTGACGCTTGTACGTATTACCGTTTTTACGATAGAGCGTGAAGAAAAAACGTTGATAAAAACTAGATTCTTGTTGAGAACCCCCCTTAATTTTTATTTTTTTGACATTTTTATTATTTGTTAACAAATCCGCCGTAATAACGCATAATCTGAGAAAATTTCAACTATCTAGCTTTTACGGTTCAAAAGTTACAGCCCTAAATAGGTAGGACAGACTGACGGACAAGCGGACAACGTAGGCTTAGTAATAGGGTCCCGTTTTCACCCTTTGGGTACGGAACCCTAAAAACTAACTTAATCACCCTCCGCACCTCGGAACGCACCTGGCTCAAAGGAACCCATCACACTAGCAGCATTCCCGCGTTGAATGGCTAGAGAAATCCTTTGGACCAGATACGAACCGACTACTTTTGTGATTGATCAATAGTGATCGGTAACTATTGTGCAACTCGCTGCAAACTCTAGGGGTGACAATTGTAACACATATCATTGGTTAACAATTACAATGTTATCATATCGTTTTCTTTTAGTATTTTCTAATACGGCCCCAAATTAGATTTATTTTTCATGTTTCTTATTGTTTTAATTTTTCCTGTTAGTGAAAGGCAAAGTGAACTAACCCATACAGCCATGTGCAGTCAAGACCACATCAAGCTTGAGATTTGAAGAGCGATATTGTTTTTTATACGAACGGCTTAAGAACAGTACGAAGATTAAAGTGTCGAAAATGACGTGTTCTCGACTGTATCTATGTATCATATTGGTAATTTCATAATATAATTAAAATGGCACACCGATTAGAACATAACTTGTAAAAATTATAATAAAAACTCAAGGCCACAAAAAACCTCACTTATTACCAACCCTGAAAATGCCGCGAACCGCACAATAGTTACCGATCTATATTGATCAAGCAGTCACTGCAGTAGAAATCGATTACTTCAATAAATAATACATTGTTTTTATTATTTGCAGTTAATTTTGATCTTCCTGGCAGTAAGTTGAATTATTGCATTGTATTACTCTACTTCTCAAAAGTATTTAGTGACACCCAAAACGAAGTTTGATACTATTTTCTTTCATTTTTTTGAAGATCAACCTGGAGTGCGATTTTTGAATCTCATACGTTGAACTCAGCAGTTGAAAATGTATGGAGATACGGATCTTTCTACTGCTGATTTGACTTTCATAAATCGCACCCCTGGAGTATGATTTTTGAATGTCAAATCAGCAGTATAAAGATGCGTATCTCCATAGTAATTTTGACATTTCGAAATCGATTATTACCTAAATAATAATTATTCATTTTTTAGCTCCAGGTGCAATGGGACCTGATGATCCTAGACGTGAGCTGAATTATTTCAATTACCTATTACTAACTATTATTTTAAGTTGGTTCTGCTATTTTATACAGGGTGTGACAAAACACCCTAGTAATGCTTCAGACCATCAAACTGAAGAACGTTCACTATGGAGCCAACATCGAAATCGCAAAAAAAAACCCCACTCTTTCATGCAAAACTGCAGTACCGTCTCGACTCAAATGTATGGGACGGCAGATTTTTTTTTTTTCTCGATGTTGGCTCCAAAGTGAATGTTGTTCAGATTGATGGTCTGAAGCACCCCCCTTAAGTATTATTAGGGTGTTTGTTACACCCTGCACATAATTATAAACATGCTTTTTTCTTTGGGATTTATCATTTTTATTAGGGTTACGAAGTCAACAAGGAACCCGGTTTCGCCATGTCCGTCCGTCTGTCCAACGTCTGTCCGTCTGTCCAACGTCTGTCCGTCTGTCCGCCTGTCCGTCTGTCCGTCTGTCCGTCTGTCCGCAGCTTAGCTCAGAGACGGAGGGTACTAGAAAGCTGTAATATGGCATGGATATACATATTAATCACGCCGACAAAGTGGTAAAATAAAATCTTGAAAAAAAATTTTTTTAGTGTACCTCCCCTACACGTGAAGTGGGGAAGAGATTTTTTTCTTCTCGTCTACCCCATGATGTTGGGTATCGTTGGATAGGTCATTTAAAAATATTGTGGGTGTGGGAAAACCATTTTTCGATTTAGGGATCCGTTAGCGAAATATTAAGCTTTAAAGTAAAAAAAAATGTTAGAGTCAAGTTTCCTCCCCCCCCCCTGCCAGCTAAACGGTTGTTTCTGTGTAGGTGAGAAAATTCATGGCATGGCATTCATGGCACTCATGGTCAGTTGCAGAAACACTCATTAAAGTTAATCCTCTATTAAATCTCTTGTTGTCACTTTTTCTCTTGTTGGCGTAGTAAAAGCTAGCAAGAGATTTAATGGAGGATTAACTCTAATGAGCGTTTCTGCAATTGAGTGTCAGTAGTATATATAACGAAATTAAAAGGAAAACTATCAGCGCTAAGTAGGCTCGTTTACGAGTAATAGTCGATCAACTTATAAAATGTACAATTTAGACTTTATTAGCCGTTAAACCGTAGTATCTATGGTAGTATAAAACAAAATTATATTGTGACGGGCAACTATGGTACCCTATCCTGTGCGTGGTCGGACACGCACTTGGCCAGTTATTGTTTATTATTGTAACTGACCTCAAACCTGCTGCCGCGCTAGCAATAAGAGCAGTAGGGTATGATTTCTGATGAAATTGAGTTACCATTATTATAGATTCGGAATTAGCATAACGAGCTCTATATTATGTTATGACTCTTATTTTGATAGATTAACGGGAACCTGGATTTCACAGTAAGCATAAGAGCAGTTTGTCTTAATAATTGAAAAAATTACTACGAATATAGCAGTAAGTATACTTACTGCTGGTATTTTAGTAATGCGCCAACATTTACATTTAGGTCACTATTTAGAATAAAGGCAGTGACTACTGCGGATTTTTTTTTTTACCTTAAATGACGTATCCCAACTTCAGTAAAATATATTTGCCATATTGATTTATTTACGTAAAAGGTTTTTATTATTTATAATGTTAACTTTTAATAAACAGAAGATATTTATATCTGCCAGCGCTCGATGACCTATTTTACGATGATTTATTTATGTATGATTATTGCACGCAACCATAGAGATGCATGCAACGCATCGCAGCTATTTGCGATGCGATGTGACGTCGCAGTTATATGTGGGCACGCTTACACGCTACATCATTTGGGGTGTACACACGGCGACAGGTCAGGTTACCCTGTTTGGACTTTGAACTATTAGAAGTTGAACGCTGCGAATCGTGCGATAGGGTGCGGTATGTTGTTGTTGTTTCGTCTCACAGCACGCTGCGCCCGCGCCGCCGGCAGCCGCGTCTATGCAGGCTCTCTACCGCACTATTTTGTGTTTTGTACGTAGTGTAGTTATGGGTATATAGGGTGCGTAACCTGATGTGTCGCCGTGTGTACCTATGAGGTTTTGCACTTATTCATTAACACGGAGTACTTACTTAATATGGATATGGTCAACGATTTTTTATTTTTTTTGGGAGCGCAACGAAGACCAAAAATAAAATCTTTGGACATGGTTACTGTCAGATAACTGTCATTTCATACAAATGGGAAGTATGTGCGATACCTACTATCTAGTAAAACAAGCGAGTCAGGAATACGCATTTCCTTAAGTGGTAACCACAAATTAACCAGAGGGGTGAGGTAAAAAGTTGGTGGGAGGCAGGGTGTGATACTGTATTTAGTACCATATACTCTTTCTTATACTGTGGTATTATACGCCACTCTTTGTATTTTACAGATCCTGTAGTAAGCTTCAATATTAGCAAGAAAGGGGAAATCAAACCATACCAGGAGAAACCTCGTAAGTTGAATTTACGCGATTTTTTTTTTTAAATTCGAAACTTATTTACCGGCTTTGTGCACTTTTTGGTATGGGTAAAAAAATTTAAACTCGCGTTAGGACCGTGACGTCACCCTGATCGAAAATTGGTCAGACATATCCCCCTTCTACCGCGCGGCGAAAATGTATGCCTGTTCCTGCTGTTTCGTTTATGCGGCATAAATTGTCAAGTTTGTGTACGATAGCGCAATAAATGAATAGGTATTTTATTTTTCCACATAAATGATAGAACTCTTATATGTTCAAGTTTTCACTTCTGCCGGCCCTCCCAGAGTGCTACCCGTTGTTTTTTTTATTTCACCTTTCGATAAAGAATTAAAAAATACATCTTCCGACAAAAAAACAAAAAAAAAACGTCAATAACATCGGAGTTATCGCAAAAAATATGAAATTCTACAACTTTAAAAGCTTTTAAAAACATCTAGCAATTTAAGAACATGACGTATAAGTGTAATTGCGCAGTGTAATTGCGCAGCTTTCTTTTTTGACCGACAAAAACAGGTAGTTATCAATTCGATACGTAGTATGTAATATTATTGGAATTGTAATATATTCACATAATGATAATCTGTTAAGGCTTCCAAACAAATATACAACATTTTATAGGTGTATGAGCATTTACCCGCGACTTCGTCCGCATAAATTATATACCGGATTTTAAGTCAGATCATAAGCTATCAAACAAAAAAAGTTTCATCAAAATCGGTTCAGTAGTTTTTGCGTGATGCTCGAACAAACAAACCCAGAAACAAACAAACAAATAAACAAACAAACAAACAAATAGACAGACAAAAAATGCAAAAATTGGTGATTTAGAATCAGGGACATCTAAAAACCATATCGTAATATTTTTTTTGTAAATATCTTCAATGTACATCCACACTTCTGTTACAATTTTGTAATAGTTTAGATGTATATATGTGTGAATTATAGTGGGTGGCTACAGTGGAGGTGAAATGAAGACGAGAAGAGATTGGTACAAAATTATATTTACATTTAACAATAAAAGTTTTAATCTATGAATTTGGATGCGACCGAAGTTAGGTACGCTGGGCCGAAAAGTGACACTACTTAGATTTTAAAATACTAAAATTAATAATGAGGTCAGCAGTCACGTTGTGTGACATATCTCGCGCACTTCCACAGCGGCTGCAAGCCCATTGAGCTGACGGTGTAGGTATTGGTTGGTAGGAGCCATACATAACATGTGTGCGTATGTATATAGGGTCCTTCTTAATATGCTGACACTTTTTTAAAGGGATGATCAGACCGTCAAACTGAACAACTTCCACTATGGGACCAACATCGAAATCGCGAAAAAAAAATCATCACTTCCATACAGAACTGCAAACCTACTCGGAGCCAAACGTATGGGACAACTGTTTTTTTTTTCGCGATTTCGATGTTGATTCCATAGAGAAAGTAGTTCAGTTTCATAGTCTGGTCATCGCCTTAAAAAAGTGTCAGCATATTAAGAAGGACCCTGTATATGTTTGTCCACGCATTTCTCCGAAACTTTATTCGTATTGTAACCATTCTTTTTTTATTGGCTTACATTTACTCCAACTTAGGGAACAGTGCAAGTTTAATCAAAATTGGTTCAGTAGTTTCAAGATAATAGACTAATACTTGTAAGTGTGGCGGCCTGGTTTGTATGTATTTACGCGATAGCATACGGCTTAGTTTGGATTAACATTTAGGCTTTATCTCATCGCGGTAAATTCATTTATATATATTTTTTCTTTTTTAATTAAAAGTTATGAGTATTTGAAGTCGATGGACTGCGTGTACGAAGTCGCGGGCGACGCTAGTACTAAATAATTGTACTGGACAAAGTAAAAGATAGAATTTTGGCGAATTTGGACCTAGCCATTTTTACGAAAACTAAAAGCTCTTCCGCTTGGCAGTCATAATTATTATAAACAGAAAAAATTAAGGCTTTTTTAAAAAAAAAACTTTCACATCTCCAGAAGTCCGGGTTCAAAATTAGAAATTACTAGTAAAATAGACAAATCTTCCAAAAAGCTGTAGCAAAACGCAACCACGACAGCTATTTTCATCGAATATTACCACTGAGGTATTTTTTGGTCATTACGGAAAGTATTTGGCTTGGTTCAACTGCTATACTAGCAACCACGAACTATATATATTTTACATATATATAAATATTATATATATTTATATTTTATTTATTTATTTTAGTTCTAGTTATATATATTTTTCATATTGCTAGTTCGTGATTTCGTTACTATCGTTAATTTGCATTAAAATCAACATAGTGAATCCGTAGGAGATTGAGTGGACTATCTAATAAGAAACATTATGAGTTTCATACACTTGCTACAAAAGGTATCATAAGGAGAAATACCTTTCCCCCAACTTCTACAGATTACAACCAATTTACTTTTTTGTTAGTTTTGTTTCACTCTACACGTATTACTAAGTTTCATTCGTGTACGGGACCTCTAAGTCTGGGTCTCAAATTAAATGGCCGTCCGCCAAACTTCTTTTGGAAGACCAAGAATGGAAAAAATATGTAGGTAAATCACATACCTAAAGTACTGGAAAGGCATCAAACATAGGCAGTGATAAAGTGGATCACTGGAGTGATCAAAGAAAATTTGTGGAGTGACACTCGAAGAAGAATAAGCAACAGTAACCGGAGCCGGCATCGAAATCGCAAAAATACCATCAGTTTTCACTGTACGTTACTACAGTAATAGCGGCGCCAATTTTGTATGACAGAATTAGTTCTCAACGTAACCACTAGGAGCGCTGTACGAAATTCAATACAAAAACTGTAGTTTACTACAATAGTTTTATAACCCAGTCAAATTAGATAAATCAGGAGAAATAATTTCCGGAGTTTTGAAACTTTTTTTAAACGTTTCATTGGTACGTAAGATTGAAGAAAAAAAAAAGTCCTGGTGAGGGGGGGGGGGGGGTGAGCTCGAGGAGGGGGGGGGGCTCTAAAGGTGACTTTTTTCAGTTTTCCACTTATTTCTTGGAATCTGTTAGTTGTATCGAAATGTGTTGTATGTCAAAGTTAAAGTTTACAAAATTTAGTACACAAAAAGTTCAAAGCATTTTTGTCGTAAGACTTAACCTTTGAGAGTTACAGGCCTGAGAAAGTAACAGTATTTCAAAAATTTTGAAATTTGTATGGCGACCCTTATGAAAGTTAAAGATAAAAACAAAATAATTTCATATTCTTAATCAGCAGCCCCGAAAACCCCCAGATACAAATTTTCAGTCGGTTCACGGAACCCTTAAAGGCTGCATTGGCGTTTGAAATTTCCATTGGAGCCATCTTGGATATCGCAATTTTGGATTTTTTTCACCGGCAACCAAATCTGACCAGGGTCCTCTTTGACAATTGTTCAAGGTCCATAACCCTATCTGTCATAGTTTCCGCGGGCCGTTGACCTCATCCATCAGGAGTCGACCTTCCGAGGAAGTCAAAGTTTTCTCTGTATCACCAAGGCATCCATATGATGATCCCCAAATGTCATCCTTGTACCGTAAGGGGAACCCGGAGATCAGTTGGAGGTATCTGGTTGACCCCCACCTCCCCCCCCCCCCCCCCACATAGATATTAGATAAATACCCGTATAATTGTTCACCGGGTTTCCCCCATTCAACGCATAGTAAAATTATTTTAGGGATCATCATAAGGATGCCCTGGCGATAAAAATAATATTTCGACTTCCTCAGAAGGTCGACTCCTGATGGATGAGGTCAACAGCCCGCGGAAACTATGACAGATAGGGTTATGGACCTTGAACAATTGTCATAGAGGACCTTGGTCAGATTTGGTTGCCGGTGAAAAAAATCCAAAATTGCGATATCCAAGATGGCTCCAATGGAAATTTCAAACGCCAATGCAGCCTTTAAGGGTTCCCCGAACCGACTGAAAATTTGTATCTGGGGGTTTTCGGGGCTGCTGATTAAGAATATGAAATCATTTTGTTTTTATCTTCAACTTTCATGAGGGTCGCCATACAAATTTCATAATTTTTGAAATTCCGTTACTTTCTCGGCCCCGTAGCCCTCAAAGGTTAAGTCCTATGACAAAAATTCATACCACTTGTTTTGTAGGAAATTTTGTTAGGTTTAATTTGTCCATACAAAATATTTCGATACGACTTTCAGATTTCAAGAAATAAGCGAAAAACTGAAAAAAGTCACCTTTAGAGCCCCCCCCTTCCTCGAGCTCACCCCCCCCTCACCAGGACTTTTTTTTTTCTTCAATATTACGTACCAAAGGAACGTTTAAAAAAAGTTTCAGAACTCCGGAAATTACTTCTCCTGATTGGTATATTTCAGCTTAATTTTACTGGGTTATTACTGTAGTTTACTACAGTGTAAACTCATGGTAGGTGTGGGGTACCCACATTTTACTTGGCTGTTCACCAGCAAGTAGGGAACCGCCAAGCTGTATGAATAGGGGTGTATTTTTAATAATAAATCAGTACGCACTGATACTCACTCGTCTTACTACTAGAGAGTAGTAAGACGAGTGAGTAGCGAGGGCAGAGGCCCTAGCCACCTAAACATCCCTCACGCTCCGCACGAGAGCATCTCCAAAGTAGGCCTACAGCTGTTTCATACAAACAAAAAATATACATATATACGGTCGAACTGAGAAATCTCCTCCTTTTTGAAGTCGGTTAAAAACGTCAGTAACTAATCGGCCCAAATGTGTAAAACTGCTAGTTTTTTTCTCGCGATTTAGGTGTTGGCCCCATACTGAAAGTTGTATCAGTTGTTGATTTACCTCAAATTGATATGCATGTAACACACAAATCTACACTATAACAGTAGTGTAACAGATGTGTGTCTGTACATAGAAGATATTTACAAAAAAAAAGTTACAATATGGTTTTTAGGTGTCCCTGATTCCAAATCAACAATTTTTGGATTTTTTGTCTGTCTGTTTGTTTGTTTGTTTATTTGTTTGTTTGGGTGTTTGTTTGTTCGAGTATCACGCAAAAACTACTGAACCGATTTTGATGAAACGTTTTTTGTTTGATAGCTTATCACCTGACTTAAAATCTGGTATATAATTTATGCGGACGAAGTCGCAGGTAAAAGCTCGTACTAATATATAATTATTATCAAAAACACTCTTTTATTTGCTTTGCTCTGTTTGAGTTTAGTACCTATCGACCTCTGATTTTGATTTGCTGTATATTATTAAAGAACAATCTGGATGGATACGCCTAGCTTGTAAATTTAAATTTACAATTTTGTATGAATATACATATAAAATTTTTATTTTTTATTATTCTAATAAGGTTACATACAAATGTATGAATTTTTTCTCCCGGATTAAATATGTTAGCTCAATTACTACCATAGGTAGGTATGTATAAAAAGTCTCTAGAAGAAGTAAGCAAATCTTGTTACTCTGTGTCACGCTGCAGCTAAGCGACGTAGAACAAAGTCGTAAGCAGAATTACAAAATTTCAAATGGTAAAAAATTGGTAGCAATAACACAGTATCTTTAAGTACTTATTTCTATCAAGTTAAATACTTTAGCGGGGAACAAGGTAGTAACAGTAATCTATCTACACTAATAAAAACTGTAAATTAAAAAAAAATAAGTTTGTTTGTTTGATCTCGCGAAAACTACTGAACCGATTTTGATGAAATTTTTTTTGTTTCATCTGACTTAAAATCTGGTATATAATTTGTGCGGACAAAGTCGCGGGTTAATGCTAGTATTTGCATATTACTGGTGTTACAATGTACCTACTGATCTAATAATGCCATATACGAGTAAATCCATAAACATTTTTGCCATCTAACGATATTAGTAACTATATACCGTGACTATTAATTACTTTTTAATTAAAACAGTTTTTTATCGCTCTCCTGTAAAGTTGGTGTCTTTCTTCCAGTGCTGGATCGAGAGAGAATTAAACCTACAAGGACTGGAAAACAAGGTTAGACTTATAAGTAATTTTTAATAACGTAAGTGGACATGCCGATATATATAAGTCTATATTATGTAATAACTTCGATATAATTTGTTTAAGCGAAACGTGGCTTGATGGAACCGTGCATAGTGCCGAGTTTATTGATGAACGCTACACTGTCTACCGCAGGGATCGTTCTTTGGTATTTAAAAAAAGGTATAAAAAGCCTGGACGTGGTGGAGGAGTACTTATAGCTATCAAAAACAGTATTATGTCTGAGTGCAAGCCTGAATGGCAATCCAGTGTAGAGGATTTATGGGTTCGATTTAAGTGTCAAAATCATTGGGTTAATTTATGTGTCACATACCTGCCGTCATACCTTAGCATTGACCATTACTCGGAATTTCTTAATAATAGTTTAAATATTGTTTCACAAGTTTCTGAAGATAAAACCGTTATATTAGGAGATTTTAATTTATTTGACATCGACTGGGGCACGAGTAAGACAGGCGTGGCTGTTAGTTTCAGTGAACCTAAATCGGCCTCCTTGAGCGAGTTTATGGGATCTACTCAATTGCTTCAGCAAAATTATGTACTGAACTACCTAAACAGAATTCTGGACTTAGTACTTATTGATAACAACCTCTCGTGCTCTGTCAGCGGGTGTAACGAAATCAGTCGCACAGATGTACATCATCCCCCAATACAAATTATCTTACGGTGTAGCAAGTTGAGCATTTTAAAAGAGATAAAACATCAGAATTTCTTGTTCTGGAAGTCTGATTACAGCGCTTGCATAGAGGAATTGGAGAAGATTGACTGGGATCAGTATAGTGACCTGCATTGTAATGACTTCGTACATATATTCTATGATATTTTATGGGTAATAATAGAGAGACATACACCAAAAGCAAAGGGTAGGAAAGCAATATACCCCAAATGGTTTTCTCAATCTTTAATTAAAATATTTAAAGAGAAAGACGGGTATCACCGCAAACACATTAGATACCATAACCCCCGTGATTATGACACATTGCTTAGAGCTAGAGCTAAGACTGCTCTGGATGTATGCTTTGAGTGTTATATTTCCCGAATCGAGGACAGCCTCAAATCGGACGTGAAGGCTTTTTGGAGATACACAAAATCAAAAAAAGTTACTAGCTGCTACCCAAGTCAAATGTTTTACGGTAACGATTCAGCAGATAACGGTTCCGGCATCGCTAATATGTTTGCTAAGTTTTTCTCTAGTGTCTACCGCAACAATCAATCGACTAATTACACTCCTGATTTCCCTCAGTCTAGCAGCGGTTTGTCTAGAATAGATATCTCCGATAAATCGATTGAATTTGCTATCAAAAAATTGGATACACATAAAGGAGCCGGTTTTGATGGGATCCCTCCAATTTTTGTAAAGCGCTGTTCTTCTTGCTTGGTGAAACCACTGGGTGTAATTTTTAGCAAGTCATTGAACAGTGGCTGTTTTCCGGATTTATGGAAAATTTCTAAAATAGTACCATTATATAAAACAGGCAACAAAAATGACGTCTCAAACTACCGACCCATCAGCATTCTAAGTTGTTTTTCAAAACTGTTCGAGAGTCTTGTTTATGGATATATTTACAATCATGTCATTAGCGCAATAAGCCCATACCAGCACGGCTTTATACAATCTCGGTCAACGGTTACGAATCTGTTATCATATTCACATTACTTAAGTGCGACTTTCAACGAAAGAGGCCAAACTGATGCCATATATACTGACTTTTCAAAGGCATTCGATAGAGTTGACCACAATATTCTCTGTATCAAGGCAGAACACCTCGGAATACACGGGTCTCTCTTGCGATGGCTCCGGGCTTATTTGCTGAACCGTACTCAGTTGGTAACATTGTACGGATATGAATCGCTACCATTCATTGCAGAATCAGGAGTCCCACAAGGGTCGAATCTCGGCCCTCTATTGTTTTTAATATTCATTAATGACCTATTGGGATCTCTTAAGTGCGAATGTCTAGCTTATGTGGATGACATAAAAATATTCCGTAGAATTGTTTCTACTCATGATTGTGATCTATTGCAGACTGACATGGATGCGATCGTAGCTTGGTGTTCTAATAACAACATGTCACTCAACGTAGGAAAATGCCAAAGTATCACCTTCACTAGGAAAATTAACAAAATCAATTTTCATTATCATATTGACCAAGTACTTTTGGATCAAGTTAATGTCGTTAAGGATTTGGGAATCTGGTTGGACTCCGAGTACTCATTTCGTGCACATTTCGACTCTGTAGCATTAAAGGCAAAAAAAACGTTAGGATTCGTCTTGCGGACCACACGGCCATTTAAAAGATCTAGCTCCATTCAGCAGTGCTATTCTGTAAGGTGTATTTGTACAACTCGAATCTGAATCCGCAGTGAGTTTGCAAATTGGCATTCTGTAAAATGACTCATTAAACGAATTCTATGCCAGCGCCACCATTGCGGGTGTGGCGGCGAGTTGAACTAGTGTTATCGAGTCTTTATCATTTGTTTGCTTTGTTTGTATGGTTTGACGTCTCAAGTGGCATTCTGTAAGCAAAATTCCGCTCACACTTCGCACTCGACATTCGAAAACAAATGTCAAATAAAAAGTTAGTCCATTGCCAGTGTAAACGTGAACGAGTTCTAAAAAACTGTAAATAATATCAAAATTATCAGTCTCATTTGATTTGTGATTATTTTTTAAGGGCCTAATTGTTGAAGATGGCACTTTTTTCTTACTCAAAACATTATTTTGCTAGTGGTAATTTACAAAGTGCGTCGATTTACCGTGACCAAAGGAACCAATGAACTATCTATAAAATATCAATCATCCAGACCTATCATGCAGAGATAATAATATGTGCGTACCTAATAGAAAAATTATTGCAAGGATCGATACTTACTTACTTAAATTCAACATTCAGTTAAGAGTGCAAACTACTCGCAAAAAGGTAAGTTAAGTAATTTTGTGTAAAGTGTTTGTGATTAGATTATTCGGGATATTTAAAAATGCCAGATTATTCCCTTAATTATTTCCTCGCAAGTCTGAAGACTCACAATTCAAAATCCGTTGTGCCAGATTTGTGTACAATATTTAGTACTAAAAACATATTTAGTTGCATCTATCTATACTTTGCCCGTGTGATGTTTAGCTTTAAATATATCCACATCTAAATAATAATATTTTATTTGCAATGTTTTTCTTATTCTATCTCCAAAATAAAGCTGCAGTGCTGCAGCGGCAGCTGCTATACAATTAGGTATAAAGGTTTGTTTGTAGCTAGCTTCGACAAAGTTACTGACCATGTTCTAAGCGTGTGTATAATTAGGTAACTAATTTCTTTTTTATGTTCCAGATGAAACACACTGTGCATATTACCTCGTGGTACCTAAATGCTATAAGAAAAGAGAAAGAGGGTTGGTTTAAACAATCAATATCTTACAAAACCCTTTAGCTGAACGTCCTACTCATAAGATTTAGACAAGGATAACAGGTAATTATAGGTTTTATTAATGCCCCGTATTTAATCTAAATGTATCTTAATTTAACCTAAGATGATGGAAATACCTACCTAGTTAGTGAGGTGTGATGTAATGTATGATGTTGTCATGTATTTACTGGATAATTTCTCATTTCAGAACTTTACGTGAAATGGAAAGGCAAGCAGATGAATGAAGATTATAACGGTACAATTACCACAAAGGCATCAAATCGAAAATATGCAAGTTATACACACAAATAAACGAGAAGTGAAAATAATTTATTAATAGAGAAATAATTTAGATTGTAACACAAATTACGGGTTTGGCCGTCGATTTGGAGTTTTTAAAAAGAAGTCTTAAAGTCTTTTTTTCACACTTTTATTATAATAATATGAAAGGTTAACAACTTTTTCTTAAATGTAAAAGTCCTGCAGCTCATCGATTTAGCTGAGGATTTGTCTTAACAATAAACGTCCTTTCGCTACAGCGATTTAGCGAGGAAGGCCGCGATACCGAGTTGGTTCCCACCAATTCGCCACCCGCACTTGCACTTTCAGCACTTTACACTTATTGGTAATAATTTCGGAGAAGAGTTGAGTAATGAGCACTGTTGGATGCGGAGCTATCACAGGTAACACCTCCCGCCCTAGACGAGCAACTATTTGCGAACATTTAACGCAAATATTGCGGTTCTGCGTTCTTGCGGGGAAGAACGCTCGACATTGGATTCTAAAGATGATAGTGTTCTTGTAGTCTGGACACGTCGGCGGCGATAAATGTAGAAATAATCAGTACAGTTGCACCGAGTAAGGTGATCATATACAAGGGTATTGTTGTATGGTATAAATTCGAAAAATCCGTCGTATCTAGTGTCATGGGGGTCTCCATAAGTACTTGATGTTGAATATTGTGCAACTTCTCCAAATCAATCGTTGTGAAATTATAATGAGGTGGTCGATGAATCAAGGTACTTGATGTTGCAACTTGCGGAATCGACATCAATTCAATTGCATTTCCGCGTATTTTGTCGTCGGCATTCACAATTGTGAATTCGGGTGTCCTCAGATGGCAGTTTCGGGGTATTGTTGCAAAATAGCTTCCCTGCAGTAAATGATGTTCTTCTTGATCGCATAAAAATTCGACCTTCGTTGGTTTTGGGATTGAAATTATATAGTGCTGACTGTCAAGTTCCAACAATGCTTCTTTTAAAAGTGAAATTTCCGTCGTGTGACATAAGTTATCGGTTTCTCTTTGTAATATTAGATGATAGATGCAGTCTCGATGCGTACGCTTCTGATGGATTACTTTCTGTTCACAGATGTACCAAGTATCAACCTTCGGGCATTCAGCCTCCATGTACACAAACTCCTTGGAGTTGATTGCTATGAATGGAAATGGTGGAAGGATAATTTCGGACTTTTTGTTAGGAACTGGACAAAGTTTGAATAGGCTGTAGGTAGTTGGGTACAAAATGGGGAACTTTAGGATAATAACTACTTTAGAATTAATAAAATATGATCCTATATTAATTAAGTTATAATAATACCTAGGTTCAAAATTTAACAGTTCTTCGGAACTATATAAAGAGTTTAACCTACTAATAATGTCGTTTAACTGTTTGACTGTTAATATAGAATGGTGCATGGAGTTTGTGTGACTAAAAGCTATGATATTTTCTAGCCTAATTATTTCTTAATTTAAGTCTTGAATATTATCACCTAATATGCTAATAAGCTGAGATAATCGAACGTATTCAGCCACATTACTTAACAGCATTTCCGAGTTTTTGCTGACAAAGTTTTAAGTTATCTAACGCAAGTGACAGTTGAACTGTCGTATCCTTAAATAAGCTAAATATGCTTATTTAGAGAGTTCTATAACTCTATGTAATTTTTCTGCAAAATTTTTATAGCATTTTCAAATCTTAGAGCGTCATTGTAATCAAGATTGCCCGTTATACTTTTTATAACCGTACCCAAGGGATCGATTAAACTACGTTAGGTGCAAATTTTCCAGACGAGAAGTGATTTTATCCAATTTGTTAAATAGGTGAACAAATTGGGATTTAAATTGCAGATTTTGTTTTGATAAAATAAAATATGCAGAGAGTCTGTAAGTTGATTTTGAGGCGAGTCAACTTGTTCCTTCATTTTTTCAATGTTAATTTCCTATAAGAAAATATGGTCTTGGGAAGTTAAAAGGGGTCCGGCCCGGATCCTTTAGTTAAGTCAAGTCCTTTAGTCTTCTTAGATCTTTTTATACGAGCCTTTGCAACGGGTCCAGGTTTCCGAGTCGTGTAAATATGTATAGGTAGATTTGTGATAACGTTATTTTGTGTGTAACGCGGCGCTAGCTTTTGTATTTGTGCTATCGGGTTACGAATGTACACCTGTTCGTCTTGGTCGTAAGTTTGTAACGGTTCTCGGTCAAGGTTACATCGAGTCATTATTACTTCGCGTTCGAAATGTGATAGATATGTCATGTAAGATTTCACATACTTTATCAATTTTGTCTCGGTGTTCTAATAGGTACCTATTGCTGAAATATTTGTTCTGTCAAGTTCATGTCTGTAGGGTCTCTGGGGTCGAAGTGGCCAGAAATAAGGACAAAAGGTCTACATTTTGTCAGGCTATGAATCGAGCTGTCGTACGCAATTCATGCGTAGGGGATTAAATTTTGAGCACTTTCGTTTCTATTTTCTATTCTCTATTCTATTTTCCAATAGGGTACTATGAAGACGTTTTATAATTCCATTCTCATGGGGGGTGTTGACTGCAACCGTATGATGTTGGACCTTATGTAATTTCTGAAAATCGGTGACTACCTGATTCGTGAATCTGGTGCCTTTAGCTGCAGTTAAGATGAGTGGGAACCCGTGATGAGTGCAATAGGTTAAAAGCAATTTAACTATGTTCGGGGCTGTACAGTCCGGCAGGCGATAAGTATACTTGGAGAATGAATCAATTATTGTTAAAAATTTTTCTTGTTCTACGGTGGAAACATCTGCATGGGCAAGTTGGAAAGGTTTCGAGGGTGGAGGCACAATTTGAAACTCAGGCCGCAAGGGAACACGGTCGTATTTGGCACGACTACAAATAGAGCAGTTATTTATTAGTTTGTTATATGTTCTTTAAGCTTCGGCCAAAAATACTGATGCGATAATGATAAGAAGGTTTCATTTATGCCTCTGTGGTTAGTTTTGCCACAGTGGTACTTGAAAATGATAATATGTTATATTCAGAATTTCATTTTTGACCAGGATGATATTCATAGAAGAATTTTTAAATGTACGCTGTAAAATAGGAACAATAGAATACATTTTATCGAGGGGCTGTACAAAAATTGCTGTGCGTAATTTAGGGTCTACGAATTTCTTTACAACTGAGATAATGTCTTGTTCAAGATTTCTTTCCGAAATCTCGACGACCGTTTTTCTGAAAGTTTCAGAAGGGTTATTAATCTTAGGTTTGGACCTGGCATTTTCAGTTATTTTGATGATAAGTTTTATTGATAAAAGTCCTCTAAGTAAAATATGTCGGAATAATCTTTACAAAGTTTAAGCAAGTTCGCATTTTCTTCGGCGTTTAAATGGTCCGTGCGCAAACGCGATAAGACTTCTTGGAAACGTGCGGCCTTTCTGTCTGGCATTGTGTACATCATTACAATCTGTTCATTAAAAATGTGTGTGCACATATTGACTCGCTAAGACTGAAAATTGCATCACTGTTGGTGGGGTTTGAAATCTCAATAATGGTCTGATTATCTTGGGTTGTAGAAAACCATTCAGTAATAGATCCATCAATAGTTTGCTGATCTATCATGACACACCTTGAGAGATGTTAGTTGGCACTGTAATTCGTTGAGTTGACCGTGCGGGGGATTAGGTCTCAAATACAATCACTGATCGTGAATCATACATATGAACTGCGACCAAATATAGGATATGAATCTGGTTTTCAGTAAATTCATTTTTAACGTGTGCGACTTAAAGTCGATTTTGGCTTGCAAACTTTTTAAAAGATCCCATCCTATTAAACCGTCAAAGTAATCATGGAATTTATAAACAAGCATTTTTATTAATTTTTCTTCATTAAATTCGGAAAAACAAGGAATCATTATAGAGAAATCATTTTCAGTGGTCGCGTGAATGTTGGTTACCACGAATGGATCGTAATATAATGGTACCTTTGGAAAAAATTGTTTCACCGCCTCAGGGCTAATAAACGACTGATTAGCGCCTGTATCGATTAAAAGTTTTAACGGAGGGTTTTGTATTTGAATGTATGGCAGCTGTCTCTTGTTTTGCAGGTTCAATTCTATTCTGGGGGGTTTAAAGCTGGATTTGAGTGAAAATTTTGGTTCTGCTCATGTTTTTCAGTTTCAGAGCCAACGTTATACTCTATCGGCAAGTATTCATTCTGGTCTGTACTACAGTCATAGTCATATTGATCATAATATGTTCCGTCGTAGAAATAGTCAGGTTCATCAGTCTCATTCATGTGAATTTGTCTTTGCTCCATCTGTCTCATAGGAGGCATAGTACGTGCAACCGGGTGACTTATACCAGTCATGGGAACGGGATAATTTTGGGGTGGGTTGACACGAGGTGGAATTTTAAATCCAGTCGACATGTTTGAACGTGGCAAAGATCTCATCATCTGTTGTGTGTTAGAAAATCTTTGAAACTGGGGTCTAGGCGTAGGGAACGCCTGGGGTTTGGGGTGTAAAAATTCTGGTGTTTGATTTAAAGGAACAAAATTATTAGAGTGAAAATTTGGTCTTTCGGTTTGATTTACAGGAAATTGTGAGAAATATCCTGAATCTTTCTGGTGAAACGGTGGTACGTTAAAAGGCTTTTGATTATTTGCAACATAGATTGGTTTCCTGGAATTACCCGGATAATTTTTGTTCTGTAAGTATGCTACATTCATCTCCTCAGTAGCAAATTCAAGAGCCTCCTGTAAGGTATCGGGGCGCATGCATCTGATGCGTGACCCTATGGGCTCATTCAAACCGCGTATAAAGGTTTTAAGGGCTAGTTTGAAATAAAGTTGCCTTTTAGCTTCCACAGTGGAGTTAATAGCCTCGTGAAGTTGGACATAGGTAATTATGGTACTGAGTGTGTTCTGCACTCGTTCATAGAAAACGTTTGGTGTATCGGTGCCTTGGGTAAGCAGTGATAAATCAGTATAGAGAGAACATTCATCTCGGTGGTCTGAAAAACTATTTATTAAAGTTTGACGTATGCCTGCCCATGAATTGGGAATGCCATTGGTAGTTAGCACACGAGCCGCGGGCCCTGTGATTTTATTTAGAATCCCGTTCATTAAAGCAGAATCTGACAATTCATCACCTACCTGTCCAGATAAATATTCGGTTACTAGATTGTCGCAAATGGCCAAAAATCGTACTAGAACATGGGAATTTCCGTCAAATTCCGGTACCAATCTCAAAGCTTTCCAGATTTTGTCAATTTTTTGACTACAATCTTGTTCTGCCATTTTTGGTTCTTCTGTTATATTCGATAAATAATCGAATCTAAAATTATCTACTATATTATGCCGCGGATTGGGCCTAGTATCTCGATTCCTACGTGGATAGAAAATCTTGAATTATATATCTAAACTAACTTATGGAAAAATATAGGATGGTCTATTACCAGGATCGGGAATAGCAACCAATAGGGTTTATGTAACTCAAATTTAAGACTTACAGAAGATTCTGCATTTTCTGACCCATCGATGTCTGGATGTAGTCCTCCTCAGCTCTGCAGATAGGACTCCTTTCAACGGCGCTCCTCGTAGGTTCAAGAGATAGACGTCGCGTCGACGATTCGACTATCAGGCGAGATCGATGTGGGATGACACGCACTGACCGAACTATCTACCGAGTACCGACTGCGCCAATTACGGGTTTGGCCGTCGATTTGGAGTTTTTAAAAAGAAGTCTTAAAGTCTTTTTTTCACACTTTTATTATAATAATATGAAAGGTTAACAACTTTTTCTTAAATGTAAAAGTCCTGCAGCTAATCGATTTAGCTGAGGATTTGTCTTAACAATAAACGTCCTTTCGCTACAGCGATTTAGCGAGGAAGGCCGCGATACCGAGTTGGTTCCCACCAATTCGCCACCCGTACTTGCACTTTCAGCACTTTACACTTATTGGTAATAATTTCGGAGAAGAGTTGAGTAATGAGCACTGTTGGATGCGGAGCTATCACAGGTAACACACATTATAATGAAAATCATAATATTATGTATTATGTTTTACTTAAAATATTTGTAAATAGGTATAAAATAATTAATGTTTCTGACCACCCTGTATGTATAAAACATTACATGTACAGTACATGTGTATGTATAAAATAATTAGGTAGGGGTAGCATTATAATTATAATGGTATCACAAACAATGTAAGTCATAAAACATAGCTTTATTTCATTGCCTGATAAAATATAATATTAGTAAAATGAAAGCTGCTGAAATAAATAATTTTCCTGAAAGTTTTCATTTTCATTTAAATCTTAGTCACACAATCAAAACATCAACAACTTTAATAGTCCTAGTCGTTATGGAGATATTTTAAGGAAACGCTGCACTTTGGGATGGAAGCAAGCCGCTTTGCACAGTGATAGTAGGGACCAAAATAAGCGATTTGACCCGCAGCAGCGCAACTTTCATCCCTTAGGATAATAGATGGCGCCACTTCATTAAAAAAAACTTTGAAAAATTCTACAAGCCAAACGGCTTCACCGATTTCTATTATTAATGTGTCAATCGAAAGAATATTTATTAGTTTATGATAAAAAAAATAAAAAATAAAAATATCTATAATGGCTGCAAAAAGCCATGCATTTTTGTAAATTTTTTAAAGTTATTTTTCCGTTTTTTCTTAATAACATTAAAAAAATGTATGAATTGGGTATATTAATAATTATTCACATTGTTAATAAATCAATAACATGTTTAATAAAAAAAAACTGCATGTCAATATCTTTAATAGTTAGGAAAATATTTAAGATTACATAAGCAGGTAAGGCGCGCCCCAGTCTTAGTAATTATGCAAAAATTACTCAATTTGGTACTGGAAGCAAGCCGCTTTGCACAGTGATAGAAGGGACTAAAATAAGCAATTTTACCCGCAGCAGCGAAACATTAATCGTTTAGGATAACAGATGGCGCCACATATTTCAACAAACTTCAAAAAATTATAGAAACTAAACGGCTACACCGATTTTAATTATTTAGGTGTCAAACGGTTCGACTTTTTATGTTTAAATTTAAAAAAATTAAATACTCAATTATTTGTAGAAATAGAAAGTGCAAAAATAATAAAATATATAAAAAAAATGAAAAATGTAATGTTTTCACTAAACTACGTTGAACAATGTATGAAGTGTGTTTTTTTCTTTGTCTAAAATTAGACAGATCTATTTCGAATCTAAAAGTGAAAACTGCATCGAAATCGGTTTAGTAGTTATGTAGATATTTCTAATTTCTGCCGATAAACGTCCACTAAACGTTGACGTAGGCCCCCTCAAGGATCGCCAAAACAACTGGTTCTGCACTACTCTCATCCAAAAGGTACCCACTATCATCACCGGATCGTCGGTTCACCTAGTGGAGGCCTACCCACGGTACGTTTTCCGGTACGCGACCTCGCGGTCGCCGGTCGAGAACTTTTCTGCCCCATCAGCAACGGCCAGCTGTTCTGCGAGCAATATGCCCAGCCCATTGCCACTTTAGTTAGCAATTCTTCGGGTTGTGTCGAATACATTTCTGATTTGATTTAGAAAGGGAAACTCCGAGCTTAGCCCTCTAGCCCATTGCACTTTGGTTGACTTGCAGCCTTCAAACTATGCCTTCATTTAGTATTATAATAATAATATTAGTATAGCCAGGTATTGTAGTTGGTGATTGGTATTGTAGTTGTGGTGTATGAGTTTAGATTCCGGTACTTTAAATGTACTAGATAATTTGTGTGACAATGTCCAAGATATTTATTTATAGCATTTCAAAATTTTATAGGTAGGTACTTTACTTACGTTTGATTCCCACAGACGCTTTTGCAGAATATTTTACACTGCAAGGTGCAAGGTTGGTCGACGTGTCGGCAACTACAGCGTATTGAGTCCGTCGCAGCCTCATTTATAAGTACATTGGTCGGAGAATGTTTTCAATTTAATAGTTCCCATCCCATGCCTATCTTTTTATGATGATGTAACAAGACCTCCTAAGGTAAGATGGACTCCACAATGGTCAAAAGTTGCAATTTGTCAGAATTATCCCTCTTCGACTAACTAAATACGCTTGTAAATCAGGCTGCGCACAATGCACTGACCATTGTATATTTTAACTACTGTGAAGTCCATCCACCTTAAGAGCTCTTGTTACATCCCTAAAAAGATGGGCATGGGATGGGAACTATTAAACAGAAAATATTCTTCAACCAATTCGCTTAGAAATCAGGCTGTGACGGACACAATGCGTTGTGGTTGCCGACACGTTGACCTAGCTTGCACCCTGTCCTCTGCAGTGTAATAAAAATTCTGCAAGGGCGGCTGTGGAAATCATACATAAGTTAATAGATATGATTTGAAATGATATACAAATATAATATAATAAATTATGCTATTACATGGTCGCTCACTAAATTAAAGCCAAGTAAAAATGTTGTAAGTCACCCAAAGGCAATGGAGATGGCTATATAGATTGTCCCTGCGAGATCGATTAAGAAATGAAGAGGTCCATCCGCAAGAGAACCAGGGTAGCCGACAGCCCGACACAACCCGGAGAATTAATAACTAAAGTAGGAATGGGCTTAGCACATTGCTCAACGTACGGATGGGCGATGGGGCTGTAGAGTTCTCGAGTGGCCACCGCGCAGTCGCGTACCGGAAAGCGTATCGTGGATAGTCGTAATCGTAAGCGTATATCGTAAGCGTATCGTAATAAATCGTAAGCGTATCGTAAGGTGGACCGACGATCCGGTGAAGGTAGCGGGCACTCGTTGGATGAAGATAGTACAGGGCCGGTCCTGTTGTGGCGATCCTTGATTTGTGGACTTTTATCAGCAGAAATTAGAAATATTTACAAAACTACTAAACCGATTTCGATGCAGTTTTCATCTTTAGATTCGAAATAAATCCGTCTAAAATAAAAATACACACTTCATACATTGTTCAACGTAGTTTAGTGAAAACATGACATTTTAAATTTTTTTGTATATATTTTATTATTTTTGCACTTTCTATTTCTACAAATAATTGAGTATTTAATTTTTTTAAATTGAAACATAAAAAGACGAACCGTTTGACACCTAAATAATTAAAATCGGTGAAGCCGTTTAGTTTCTATAATTTTTTGAAGTTTGTTAAAATATGTGGCGCCATCTGTGATCCTAAACGATTAATGTTTCGCTGCTGCGGGTAAAATTGCTTATTTTAGTCCTTTCTATCACTGTGCAAAGCGGCTTGCTTCCAGTACCAAATTGAGTAATTTTTGCATAATTACTAAGACTGGGGCGCGCCTTACCTGCTTATGTAATCTTAAATATTTTCCTAACTATTAAAGATATTGACATGCAGTTTTTTTATTAAACTTGTTATTGATTTATTAACAATGTGAATAATTAAAAATATACCCAATTCATACATTTTTTTAATGTTATTAAGAAAAAACGGAAAAATAACTTTAAAAAATTTACAAAAATGCATAGCTTTTTGCAGCCATTATAGATATTTTTATTTTTTATTTTTTTTTATCATAAACTAATAAATATTCTTTCGATTGACACATTAATAATAGAAATCGGTGAAGCCGTTTGGCTTGTAGAATTTTTCAAAGTTTTTTTTAATGAAGTGGCGCCCTCTATTATCCTAAGGGATGAAAGTTGCGCTGCTGCGGGTCAAATCGCTTATTTTGGTCCCTACTATCACTGTGCAAAGCGGCTTGCTTCCATCCCAAAGTGCAGCTTTGATTTCATAACGACTAGGATTATAAATTATAGGTTACTAAATAAAATGAAGATGTAGGTACCTATCTAACTAAAGAAAAAATGATCAGAATGACTACTCATGAAACAAGTAAGTAAATAATAATGTTTTTAATTTCAAATTATTATCTACTTTTTACATGATACACCACGTCACTTGTGTCTTGATCCCCTTTAAATGTTAACTTCAGCTGCAAGCTTATATACCTATGGTTGTTAGATATTTCCACTTCAACTTCAGCTCAACCATAAATTGTGATAGCTGATGAATAGTATACCACTGAAAAAGACTTCACTATATTCTATATTAACTCCATTACACATGTCACAAAACAAAAAGCTCTTTGTTTTGTTCACTCAAGGTTTGTTTACTTTAACCGCGTTACGTCTCACCTTTTTTTCTCGGATTGGATACGAGCGCATTTTGCCACCTCTTATTAAAATATTTAGTTTTACGGCTGTAGGTAGATTTATACCATAAATTATCTAGACTAAGATCCATTTAGTCAAAATAAACATTAATCTGCAAGATCCATAGCAGTATTTCATTAAATAAGCTAAAAGAATTAAGATCGATTATGTTAGTTGATAAATTCTACAAGGTGTCAAGCACTAGCGCGTCGAATCTCATTTCGTTGGTCACTTCGCTTCGCAAGTGGTTGTTTTTGTTTACAGAATGCGAAATCAAACTCGCGTCTCATCAGAAGCGAAGTGAGATGAGTTTCTGATGCGAGATTCGGATTTGAGTGTACGTTTTATAGAATCGACATACTGACTCTTTATGTATCCTTAGTCCGAAGCATAATAGAGTACGGCAGTGTTATCTGGTCACCTTTCTATGATATACACAAGGAAATGCTTGAATCGGTTCAAAGGCGGTTTCTTCGTATTTTGTCCTTTAAATTCGGTCTAAGACGATCTTTACCTACCTACAACGATAGGCTGAGTAAATTTAATCTGGACTCATTGCAGTCGAGGCGTCAAATCAGTGACTTGATAACTTTATATAAAATAGTAAACTCTAAGCTCGATACGGATATTCTACGCTACGTTTCGCTTAGACCTAACATTAGATCCACTCGTAGACAGGATTTGTTTTCTATCCCTAATACCACCATTAATGTATCTTATAATAGTCCTTTGATACGCATGTGCCGGTTATATAATGATCATTGTAAGAGCCTTGATATTTTCTATCAAAGCCCAGGACAGTACGCAAGCTCTGTTAAGCTGCTGATACGCCAAGACTTGTAGTTAACTAAGTTTTTGCTTTCGTTTTTAATGTGTAACAAGTTTCTTAAATTTTCTGGTCAAATTAAATTATTCATGTACTTATTCATATACCAACCAACCTAGCTCATAATGTTTAAAAGTTTAATTTAGCACGTGTAGTTAATTCGTAACAATGTATTAGAATGCTGTGCGCAGTCATAATTGAGGTGCAAATTTGATGTAATTTAATGTGTAATATTTTTAAGATCGAGTGTTACTTTGTTACTGTGCCAAATAAATAAAAATAAAAATAAAAATAAATGCCACGTACGACATGACATGTACCTAAGAGATCATTCCTCTGAGGTACCCTACTGATGAGTTTTTCTAATTTATGTACGTAATATGGACTCCTCTCAAACGGTGTAGGAAAACATCGTGAGTCGTAAATAGTGGTATGGCTTCCGCATTGGGCACGCGCGTTGTGGACTAACACCCAGGGGGAGCGTGTCAATTCTCTATGACTAACACCAAGGAGGGAGCGTGTGAATTCTCTATGACTAACACTCATACACCCTTTGAGGGCAGACGTGTGCTACAGCATAAAGGCAGATTTTTTAGGGTTCCGTACCCAAAGGGTGAAAACGGGACCTTATTACTAAGCCTACATTGTCCGTCCGTCCCTCAGTCCCTCTGTCCTACCTATTTTGGGCTGTAACTTTTGAACCGTAATAGCTAGATTAGATTATGCGTTATAACGGCGGATTTGTTAACAAATAATAAAAATGTCAAAAAGTTAAAAATTAAGAAGAAAGAAGAAAAACGTTGATAAAAACTAGTTTCTTGTTGAGAACCCTCAACAAGAAACTAGTTTTTATCAACGTTTTTCTTCACGCTCTATCGTAAAAACGGTAATACATACAAGCGTCAAACTTGGTGTGATTGATTATAAGTAGAGCAAACTCTACAGAATAACAACAGATACTAAAAACCGGCCAAGTGTGAGTCGATCTTGCGCTAAAGGTCCCGGACTAAAAAAGTTTTTTTTCTAAGTTAATAATGTTGTGTTCTGTGGTGTTGTGGTACGGAACCCTCGGTGCGCGAGTAGCCCGACTCGCACTTGACCGGTTTTATTACGATGATAATTTTGCGGTGCAAATTCTGCGGCGCCTCCAAAAAAGCACCGTATAAACATTTTTTTGCACGAATAGAGCACGCGTCTATTTTTCGGTGCTAGTGACCTCCGCCCGAGTCCCTCGCATCCCCCGCGCCTATTTTTCGACTCGTGTCAACACGTCGTGCTAATCGCTGGCACGGTTATCTCTAGCAAAACGGAAGCGCGCCGTGCTTTTTTTTCGTGCGATGAAATTGGCGCCGCAAAATTGTCATCGTCTAAACCTGCCTTAAGTCCTTACAGTACGGCAACGGATGTACACACGGCGACACATCAAGCTATACAAAACCAACATAAGCTGGCTGCGCGTAGGTCGAGTAACGTATAACGTCGCGCGTCGTGTGTACTTGCGCAGAGCAATGGAGGGGGCCTTGCGGGGAAGCGGGCGGCGGCGGGGTATTATCATGAGATCTGTATAAAGGTGTTGGGTATTAATCATATTGCATTGCTTCGCATACTAGCGCGAATTCCTCCAACATAGCAGGTAACGGCGAATCTATGTAACGACTTACCAAAATTAACTTTGTTTCAGAACTAGATTCAGAAGATATCGATGCAAGGGATGAAACTGAAATTGTAATTATTGTGATTTGATCACTGAGCAATATAAATGTTATAGCTGTTAAACCTGGTTGTTTTCGTATATTTATTCCTTTTTGATCTGAAACATCTATTGGCGTGCCGGCAGCACTGCAGTAAAACCGACTCGGATGCCGTGACGACAAATGATGTCATTACGCCGTCATGTCTCACGTTTGACACCTGCTGTTAGTCCATTGTTCATCTTCATCATCGTCTCAGCTGATGGACGTCCACTGCTGGACATAGGCCTCCCCCAAGGATCGCCATAACGACAGGTCCTGCGCTGCTCTCATCCAACGTGTTCCCGCCGCCTTCACCAGGTCGTCGGTCCACAATGTGGGGGGCCTACCCATGCTGCGCTTTCCGGTACTCGAGAACTTTTTCCATCGTCCATTGTTCCTGAAGCGAAAGTTCAAATAAACAAAATTTTAACAAAAAAATTAAAACCGCCTTCAAAAAAACTAAAAAGTTAATAAATAATATTGCAGCTGATGACTTTTTCGTTCGAATCATAAGAACATTAATTTGTTATAACGAAGTCGCTGTCAAGCCGGTATGATTTGCGACAGGGCTTGCATTAGTTTTTTGGCTTGGCTTGACACCGACTTCAATAAAACAAATTAATGTTCTTATGATGCGAACGAAAAAGTCATCGGCTGCAATATTATTTTTAACTTTTTAGTTTTTTCATAATCATAATCATTTATTCGCTTTCAACTGGGTATTATAAGATGTTACAGACATATTTCAAGTTCTCCAAATTCAGCCATAAAATATAGCATGCAAATAATTTTATACAAATTGAATCAATACAGTAAAAATGTCGAGACCTAAATTATTTATATTTCCACAATAGTCATGTGTAACAATTTCTTGTAAGCATTTATCAGTAATATTATTTATGATAAGATAAGTATTCTATATAATATAAGAATGTCAAATTATCTCATTTAATAGTTAGTAATAAAACAATAATGTACTTATAGGTAATATTTTGAAGGCGGTTTAAATTTTTTGTTAAAATTTTGTTCATTTCACAATTTTCAGTGGTGAATTCATTAGTTCGATTTAATGGAGTGCTTTAAATTAACAAACGCACTAGTCGGCACTACGATTTTCGAAGGTTCCCCTCGATTTCTCTGGGATGCCATCATCAGATCCTGATTTCCTTATCATAGTACCACCCTTGGGATGTCTCCTTTCCAACAAAAAAGAATCATCAAAATCGGTTCATAAACGACGAAGTTATCCGCGAACACAAATAAAAAAAAAGTATATGGTCGTATAGAGAAACCTCCTCCTTTTTTGAAGTCGGTTAAAAACACAATATGTCATAGGAAATAGGAAGCATGCATGTTTATTAATATTACTCATTCAAGGTTACAAATTATACCGATTGAATACACTTTTGTAAGGAAAATAGGTGTAAAAGTACAGTAATAAATTACGTTTCCCTTTTCGCGTTTTGTTATAATTTCGCCGAGTCACTGTTTACGCATTTTTGAATTTAGGTGTACTTTTGCACTTATTTACCTGTAAGTACAGAATATAACAACGTTATTTAATTACTTTGATATTTTAAAAACAGGCTACAAAAATTCGGGTCCCTTTTATCATTGTCTCAAAATATGACTACGAGTGTTTTCAGTGCAGTTTATTAGCAAATCACACATTTGAACTTTAAACAACTCTCTTCTAAACTTTGCTATCAATTTAATCGCTCTTGAACTTTATACTTTGCGTCGTAAACAAAAGTTTGATTGAAACGATATAAAATTATAACAATAAATTTAGAACAGATCGTATTTACATACGTAGGTACCAAGTTTTATCTTATTGAGTGGAAGGCTCGTACAGACCAGGGTGGCGAGCTTAACTAGGTACATTGTGGGGAGTTCAGAGCGTAAAAATTCAGGTTAAAAGTAGCTGAAATCGACGAGAATGTATGAAAAGATACAGAGGTATGTCAGGACCGCCAAAAGTGGAGATCCATAGTCTTTGTTAACCCCTCTGGGAAAAATGCGTGATTCTGAAACGGTGAACTTAGAACTTTTACTATGGAATGGAGCCTACCTCAGGAAACGCGAAAATAAAATCGGCTGTCTCATACAAAACTGCTGTACCTACGTAACTAAAATGTATGGGACAACAGATTTTTTTTCTCGTTTTCTGAGGTAGGCTCCATAGTGAATGTTATTCAGTTAGATGGTCTGAGTTCACCGTTTCAGTATTTGCTGGGCTGTCACTTACACCATGTATGTATAGTATACATATTTTATTGTTCATAATTATACCTACATAGGTACTTATGTGTTTAAGATGATAGTCCTTGCAGTTCACATAAAAAATATAAATTCTTTATTTCAGATATATTACATCCATATTGTTGTTAGTAACACACTTAAATAACTATGTTAGTACAAACACTTAAGTGCAGACCGACCCAGTGCTTAATAAAGCTACTGTTGTATCTACTTGCGAACATCTTCAGAATGCTGTTGGTGCTGGCGCGAACCCTCTGCAGCGCGGCGGCACAGCGTTTGCAGAGCGTGGTGGAAACCCATAGAGATGAGCGTCCGCGAACATGCCTGACGCACTGCAGAAGCGCGCATAAAAACAAAGTTTCGTTTTGTTTCGTCCTATTTTCAATATTAACCAAAGTCAATTGCATTTTTTAACACTGTAGAATACACCTTTCTACTAAGGGTTGGTTGAGGTTGATGTATATAATGAAACACAGATATAGTCTTCACTAGTCAATGTGACTAGCGCACGTCCGCACAGCACGGCGGTCGGTGCACGAATACCGAGCGAATGCACGATAGATATTCACCACAGACCGCGTCTGCCGATAGACGGCGCTACCGGCGCTTTCCACATTAACTACTCTTTATTGCTGTACACTACATCCCTTTCTTGTTTTAATTTATTTTTTACCTTTACTCGAATCTACCACCGCTTCGGAAGGTATAGCCCGTGGAGAAGAAGCGGCGCAAGAAACTCCACAGTTTAGCTAATCTCTTAAATCTTATTTACAATACAGTGTTGACTGTTATCAATGCTATTACATCAAACAAATTACGAATAACTTATTGAGACTAATTTGTTTACAGAAAATAGATATTTATCAAATATTGATCTGAAATTGTCAAACACCAAATTGAACGATAAACAATATTTATGGAAATTACAATCTCATTATATTAGCATATTTCAGTTATTGTTACTTCTGTTCTATGCTATCCCTTCCCTATAAAAATGTTTTTCTATTGATAGGTAGGTAAGTAAACCTACAAAAATAACGTTCCATAGATCTTTATTATCTCTTATTTATTTATTTTGGCTAACTAGTAGTCAAAGTCACTGCTTCAAGATCGCTTCCATTTCCGTTTTATCAAATTAAGGAGGTAAGGACAAGAGTGAATCTGTGATAAGCACATACACTTATGGACTCAAAATATTCTGGCGGGTGCCAGCCATTGCAATTAAGCACTCACAGCTATTTTATTTGCATGACCCTTTAGCTTTTGCTAACAACTTGATAGTTGCATGGCTCTGTAACCCATATCATTTTATTGTTGCATGATATTTTAGCTTTCGCTAACAACTTCATAGTTGCATGGTCCTATAACCTATATAATTGTACAGTTTCATGAATGCTGATATAACGCTGACTGACAACAATATTAAGTAAGGTACACTAGGTCGCTTTCGTTGCCAGCTATGTTCAGTAGTTACCTTTAGTTAGTCGACTAGACTAGTTTTGAGATATCAGCAGTTTCAATTTAATGGACCCTTTTAATAAATAGATACAATTTAACTCAACCTATACAGATAAAATGCTGATACCTAAATTAAAATAATAATCGTAATAATTCAATTCAATGTTCTTTGACCCACTTTAATGCTGATCTTTGACGGTGTTGCAATTACTCAAAAGATTCGCAATTTAATACGTAGTCACAATTTAATGTTACGGGCAGGTAAAAAATCAGAGTTCACACATTACTGTCGCTCTCATTTAGGGCTCTATGCCACGAGCACAATTTCAGCCAACGCCCTGTCTTATTCATCTATTTCCCCTTTGGTCTGTAAAAAGTTCTACCCCATTAGTATTGGAATAAACTGTTGTAGTTGAAAAGCTTGTCATTCTCTCACCATTTGGTAAGTCATTCCGTCTATAAACCAAAAATAAAAAAGAAGTCTAGCCTACTACAACAGTATGCTAGACTAGAAACTTGAGATTTGATTCCGCCATCTTGGTACTCACGAATATTGTTTTAGCAAAGGGTCTGATGGTGGTCTACCTATGAGTTATTTTGTCTGCTATACCTAAGCATTCAGTCACTAAAGCAGTATTCCAAATAAATTTTATAAATTGGCATAATATTTCCTGCCGTTCAACAGTGAATAAGTTATTTTAATTAATTTCCCTTATACATACATTTCTTTTTAGAAACAAATTATCTGATATCAACTTACAGTAGAGCAAAACTATATTATGTTATTTGTAGTTAAAATGTATCTCTGTCATTGAATTACTTATTTATTATTAGAATTCCTATGAAGCATTAAGTGACGAGATATTTTGTAACTACAAAGAGTAGTTTGGTTATTAGGTATACATACATACCTATACATTTCTATAACAATAAAAATAAAATAAACTATTATATACATGTAACGTCATGAAACTCATGAAAATATTGTGTAATGTAAGGTATACTTAGATATTTATCTGAAACATTAGTTACTTACTTATTATTTAAAAACTAATAATGTTTTCATTTTAAGAACCATACAGTTATATCATTTGGTAGGCTTTAAGAAAATAATGCTATTTTTAATTACAATGTACATGAATTAAGTGCAACTGTTGTTTCTTGCGTGGCGTAATATTATTACAGAACTGCAAATCATTTTGTTTTTTGACTTGCTTGCACTGAAATTATATTCTTTATTTAAAATATTATGATTAACCGATTTGGTTCAAGTACAGTATAGTATACTTTAACACATACAAATGAATAAATTAACAGTGCAGTGCAGTGCCTGCAGTGATTAGGTAAGATACCGATTTTATCTATACAAAGAAGAAAGTGCAATAAGTCATTAATTCCTTTTCATAAAATGCGTAGCTACTCACAATAATTAATGTCAATGGAATGACAAACTACAAGCTGCCAATAATTATATATTTGACTTGTCATCTGAATGACCAACTACAAGCTGCTGATAATGAATTTGATAGCATTTGATGCCCAGCTAAAAGTTGCAAATGTCAATTAAATGAACAGCTGAAAGCTGCCAATGTCAATTAAATGAACAGCTGAAAGCTGCCAATGTCAATTGAATGACCAGTTACAAGTTGCTAATGTCAATTAAATGACCAGCTGAAACATGCTAATGTCAATAAAATGACCAGCTGAATGATGCTAATGTCAATTGAATGACCAGCTACAAGTTTCTAATGTCAATTGAATAACCAGCTAAAAGCTGCCCATGTCAATTGAATGACTGAATAACCAGCTACAAGTTGCTAATGTCAATTAAATGACCAGCTGAAAGATGCCAATGTCAATTGAATTACCAGCTACAAGTTTCTAATGTCAATAGAATGACCAGCTAAAAGCTGCCTATGTCAATTGAATGACCAGCTGTACGTTGCTAATAACTGTTTGTTGTACATGGCAAACCACTAACCATTAACCAGCTACAAGCTGACAATATCAGAGTAATCATTGGAGTATTAATTGGATACATTTTCTCTTTATTAAGCAATAAAGCAAGTAGGTATGGTTCAATCGGCGCCTTAGCAGTCGTCCTGTTGAAGGCTGGTTTCTCTGTGACATCTAGGAACATACAATCTGCGAACAAAATTGTTAACCAGTATTATCGGTTTGGTTATGAATGTTATGATGCTTGAATATGATATAGTTATTAATCTTCTCTCAACTGAGATGAGCGTTTCTTGTTAAAATGTGAGTAGGTATTTCAAGAAATACTAAATTTAATATGAAATCACCTGATCATTTTCTGATCTTTTTTGATACTTTTTGTAAATAATTGTCTGAATTAACATTGATCCTTAAAATATAAAATTCCTTGCTCAAATAGCCAAAGAAACTAATTAGTTTCGCCTGGAGTAATTACATCCATAATTATGACATTAACAATGTTGCAAAGATAAGATCAACGTAAGGTTACCGAATTGAAGTTCTATAAAGTATAGATTACGTCAAACAAGTTCCGGTAACAAATCGGATGATGATGATGATTGGCAATTATGTTGGTACTATTGATGTTTGAATTGAAATATTTTCATGAACTAGTACCACCAAATAAGCTACGAATGTGTTGTATATTATTATTGTTCTCGCATACCTACACTGAGAATGTCCAATAAGTAAAACGTTTAAAACGTTAAACTTTGGATTTCAACTTAAAGTTTTTGTGACATCAGAATGTTCGTCACGCCGAATGTTCGTTACGCCGAATGTTCGTTACGTCGAATGTACGTTACTCAGAACATTCGTTACGTCAAATGTTCGTGACGCCGAATGTTCGTTACGCCGAATGTTCGTTACGCCGAATGTTCGTTACGCCGAATGTTCGTTACGCCGAATGTTCGTTATCCGAATGTTCGTTACGCCGAATGTTCGTTACGCCTAATGGTAATAAGTAACTTTTATTAGAGACCATTACAACTACGAAGTAAGACAATTACTTAAAAATTACAATGCGTCAATATAAGTATAAAAAACTATTGGAATAAACTCACTTGGCATATCTTGGTTACCTAATCCTGTTCGTCTCGAATCAAGACACTATTCTTAACCTTTGGTATGCCAGAACGCGGATCAGCATGATGAAAACCATTTATTTCTATTGTGTCTGGTTTTTCCGGCATACGAGAGGTTAATGGGCGTATTTTGGATACCTATTAGGCCATAATGACGGACTACAAGCATGCATTAGTATATGCTCACGACTACACTCCCCGAGGAGCAGTCAGAGACTCCAAAACCCCAGGACACCCTTGCCCCACCAGCACCGAAACTCCGTCCAGTCACGTGTGACGGGCAGTGAAACTGGAGCTACGGACTACGAGGCCCTTTTATATTGGCGGAATGCTTTGAATAAATTCTTTTAATCGTTTAAAGTAATACAGAATGATTACGTGACCTTAAAGATTGATGTCCACAGCTGGCGTACATTTGTCCATCCTAGGCGCCGCGCCGCGCCGTCACGTGTTGTCCCACACCTTACTCCTGTCTGGTCTCCCCTCTTTCCTCCAGCATCAGCATTCGATGATCGACATGTGGGAAAAGAAATGCAGTATGTAGATAATTCCAAATAAACGATTTAAAATCGGGACAAAAAACTATTTTTCCTTTTCTTTTGAAATATATTTTTATCACTGTGAACTTTAGGCAAAAATAAAGCAACGCTAGCAGAAAACAGATAATTAAGATAATTCCCAATAAACGATTTAAAATCGGTACAAAACTATTTTTACTTTTCTTTTGAAATATATTTTAACACTGTAACTTTTTAGGCAACAAACAAAGCAACGCTATTAGAAACCGTCTTCGATTGTGTTTAAATAAATCGCTTAGCTTCCTTAAAGGAACAGTGTAATTTTATTTCGTAGGCACCGTTTGTATTTTTAAATTTTTAACACTCAACAAACTGATAAGCACTTTACTCACGTGAATTTCGAATCCCGTCGTCGCCAATGTAGAATACACCTTTCTACTAAGGGTTGGTTGAGGTTGATGTATATAATGAAACACAGATATAGTCTTCACTAGTCAATGTGACTAGCGCACGTCCGCACAGCACGGCGGTCGGTGCACGAATACCGAGCGAATGCACGATAGATATTCACCACAGACCGCGTCTGCCGATAGACGGCGCTACCGGCGCTTTCCACATTAACTACTCTTTATTGCTGTACACTACAAACACTATCAGAAACTAATTTCTGTGTCTGTTATTTGTAATTTTTCCGATCATAAATAAGTTTGAAAGTTACAGTGGCTCCAAAACCATCGAAATCTTAAATTAATCCTAGCATTGAAAATACTTAATAATTTTAATGGAATTCTTACAAAATATAAAACACAGATCTCACAGTTTCTCGATAGTGTTTTAAAAATTTACTGACTTTAATTGGTTTATATTGGCAATAGAGCGAAACTTCGTTTGTATGCAGCGCGCTTCTTAAATTATATCCTGGGTCCTTTACCGACTAAGTAGATACTGATTTAGGTACCTACCTAGAAGCATAACATTGTATAATCGATTATAAGCCAAGAACAAAAGCATCGGTGGCGCGTTGCGGAGAGGTATATGGACACCCAATTATGGGGGTCCGGGTTCAAATCCGCACGGACAACATGCCATGAGTTTTTCTAACTTATGTACGTAATACAAACTGCTCTCAAACGGAGTAGGAAAATATCGTGAGGAAACCTGCATACACTGAAAAAGAAATTCAGATGTGTATGTGAAGTCTACCAACCCGCATTGGGTATAATCCCCGCAAGTTGATATTGCGATGGAACCTTGTCACAATAACCGCTGAGTGACGTCATCAAGCACGGGCTAACCTTGCGAACGGTACGGATGGTGCACAGTCGACTACGTCAAAATTACGTCACCAAGATGGCCGCCAGTCGCAATATCAACTTGCGGGGATTATACGCGTGGTGGACTAATGCCCATACACCCTCCCTGAGGGTAGACCTGTGCCCTGCTGTGGGACGTTCATAGGCTGATGATGAAGCTAAGTATATCCTCAATGGGGTTAGTTACAAAACTTTATAAAAATGTGTCCTATTCTCGGAGTGTTAAACAGAATTGCAGACAGATACACTGAGGTTGCATTTTCAAAGAGGAACAAACTTTAAACTCGCAAAGTGTCGGCGCCGGCGTTGAGATGAGAGACTCATTATAAAGTTAGTTGTTACGAAACAAAGACGATCTGCACCACAGAAAACTATCTATGATGATAACGTTTGAACAAATTGTATTGAAATCTACTCCGAGAAAAATATAAACACATTTAGGTAATACACACATAACACATTAGTTAACCAGCGACTTCGTCGGCACAAATTATATACCAGATTTTAAGTCAGATCATAAGCTATCAAACAAAAAAGTTTCATCAAATCGGTTCAGTAGTTTTTGAGTGATTCTCGATCAAACAAACACACAAACCACAGATCACAAAACACAAACAGACGGACAAAAATTCTAAAAAAAGGTTGATTTGGAATCAGGGACACCTAAAAACCATATTGTAATCTTTTTTTGTAAATAATCTTCAATGTACAGACACACTTCTCTCACAGTTTTATAATAGTTTAGATTAGTAGGTAGCAGACTTCCTTTCGTATCGTAAGGACACTTAAGCTAAATGCCCTACACATCAAAATGACACAAGATCAAATCGACCTAATATCGAAACGTCCTATTCAGCAAAATGACCTGTTAGCAAATAGGCCTAAAAGCAAAACGACCACTAATTAAAATGTCACATTTACAAGTTGTACAGTCAGGTAATAAAAATAATACGAACGAAAATTTTTACAGTAGGTATGAAAAAATATGCCTTTGCGGTACCGTTTTTATTTCATAATACTAGATTTATATTTGTTCTTGTTTGATGCTAGTTTGTTGCTATCTTCCGCCAACAAAAACGCTGCATAAAAATGGTATCCCTTCGAGATAAGTAATCAAAAAAAATCATCGTCATCTTAATATTGGTTTGTATTATTATGAAAATGGTTATAAACATATACAGGGGGTGACAAAACACCCTAGTAATACCTACTTAAGAGGGTGCTTCAGACCATCAAACTGTACAACTTTCACTATGGAGCCAACATCGAAATCGCGAAAAAAATCAGCTGTCCATACATTTTAGTCGAGTCGGTACAGCAGTTTTGTATGGGACAGCTAATTTTTTTTTCGTGATTTCGAAGTTGGCTCCCTAGTGAAAGTTGTTCAGTTTGATGGTCTGAAGCACTCCTTTAAGTATTACTAGGGTGTTTTGTTACACCCTGTACCTATATAAAATCACGAACATGACTGGATTTAATACGTTTTGGAGGAGTCAGAAACTTTGTTACAACCACTCTTTATTGACTTAGCTTATTCTTGCAGCATGATGACTAGCTTTTCGCCAACAAAAACGATGCAAAAAATAACCTAAAGATAAAGCTTTATCTTTTCCTTTTTTTTCCAAATTCCTGCCTATAAGAAGCCGCAGAACTCAAGTCATAAAACTGAGAAGATAATAAAAACAATATTTATAAAAATATACACTCGACAAAACGTTAAAACGAAGATGTTTAGGAGTTACGAGAAAGTTAACTGCCTCCGTGGTCTAATGGTTAAGAGCATTGGCTCTCGACACGGAGGTCGTGGGTTCGATTCCCACTGGGGACAACTAGTGATATGTCACTTTGTGCGTTTTTCCCCAGTTGGTTAGGACATTGAAGGCTGAATCACCTGATTGTCTGAAATGAAAGATGATTCAGTACTTCGGATGGCAAGTTAAGCCGTTGGTCCCGGCTACTATCTCTGTTGGTAGTAGTCGTTACATAAAAACCACGTCAGAGGCCGTAAGGCGGTCTGAAAAAACTCTGACACCAGGGCTCTGCCTACACGATAAGGAGGAGAAAGTTTAGTAAAAGTTGGGTAAGCGTGAGAAATAATTAGTTGAGTAGTTTAGTAGGAACTAGCTGGTAAGTGGATGGAGTAGAAATCAAGTAGAGAAGGCATTTCGGAATAGTCAGATAGTTTTTAGGGTTGCGTACCCAAAGGGTGAAAACGGGACCCTATTACTAAGCCTACGTTGTCCGTCCGTCCGTCTGTCCGTCAGTCTGTCCGTCCGTCTGTCCTACCTATTTAGGGCTGTAACTTTTGAACCGTAATAGCTAGATAGTTGAAATTTTCTCAGATTATGCGTTATTACGGCGGATTTGTTAACAAATAATAAAAATGTTAAAAAGTTAAAAATTAAGGGATGTTCTCAACATGAAACTAGTTTTTATCAACGTTTTTTCTTCACGCTCTATCGTAAAAATGATAATACATACAAGCGTCAAACTTAGTGTGATTATAGAGTAAACTCTACAGAATAACAAAAAATACTAAAAACTGGCCAAGTGTGAGTCGGTCTTGCGCTAAAGGTCCCAGACCAAAAAAGTTTTTTTTTTAAGTTAATAATGTTGTGTTCTGTGGTGGTGTGGTACGGAACCCTCGGTGCGTGAGTAGCCCGACTCGCACTTGACCGGTTTTATTTTTAGCTACCGACTATTTGATGTACCTACTGACAGATTTTAAGTAGTGGTAGATAAGGTACGAAAGATTTTGATTCTTGTAGAGATAGATGGAGATGTAGGAGAGATGAGTTTTATTTCATTTTGGGCAGCCGCATCTCATATTATTTTAACTTGGGAATCCCCGTCTCATTAGTGAGGATATTTTTTTGTGAAGATTTTACTACGTCTTGAGGTGATATACAAGGTGACACAAAAATACAAATAAACATTTAATTTATTTGGTTTAGACCATCAAACTGAACAACTTTCACTATGGACCAATATCGAAATCGCGAAAAAAAATCTGATGTTCCATACTAAACTACCTATAAAATCTAATCGAGCTAAATGTGTGGGATAGCAGATTTTTTTGGTCGCATAGTGAAAGTTGTTCAGTTTGATGGTCTAAACAACCCCCTTAAAAGTTTTAAATGTTTATTTTTACTTTTATAACACCCTGTATGGGTTCAACTTAATAATGCTGACGGTTTTTTAAGATGATCAGTCCATCAAACTGAACATCTATTCTATTGAACCAACGTCGAAATCGCGAAAAAATTTCAGCTGTCCCATACATTTGCGTCGAGTAGGATTGCAATTTTGTATGGAACACCAGATTTTTTAATCGCGATTTCGGCCTTGGTCCCAAGTTGTGCAGATTGATGGTTTGGGTCAGCATTTATTAAGAGGGACGTTGATAGGTATAGTTGTAGAAAAAACATCTAGCCTGACACAATACGTCTCTACAGCACAATTTGAAAGTTCATAATTGTTATTTACATTGTAAAAAAAAGTCATTAGATTACATAAACTAACAATAATTTCTCAGCACCATACTTTGTTTAGAATCGAAATCTTCAAGGTTTTCCCCACATTCTGAATACCAAACATAGGATTATACGGACCTTCCCACATCTTTGGCCATCATTACTATAATTACGAACACCGGACCCCGGACCGCCGCATTGCGTACATAATACTTTTAGCTTTTAAAACAACACGTATCCGGCATCCGGGTTCCGGATTAATACGGCATAGATTGGAAGATAGGAGTAGTTTATTTTAGGCCATTATAGTGCAGGGAATTAAGACAATATTTTTTTCATGACATAACTTCCTGCCTTATGAAAAAAAAAAGGTCAAGTGCGAGTCATGCTACTCGCGCACCGTGGGTTCCGTACCACACCACCACAGAAAATAACATTATTAACATAGAAAAAATACTTTTTTTGTCCTGGACCTTTGGACGGACAGACGGACAGACGGACAGACGGACAGAGACGGACAGACGGACAGATGGACAGACGGACAGACGGACGGACGGACAACGTAGGCTTAGTAATAGGGTTCTGTTTTCACCCTTGGGTACGGAACCCTAAAAATTAGCTGTCAGATCCTAGCGTTTGGTGTTTTTCTTAATTTCCTAATTTTAGGGAGAATTTTTTTACTTCATGAATTCTATTTTTATGGTTACAATATTTTAAAAGACAGAAATAGATTCAGAAACAGAGGTAACATTTTCAACTTTCACAATTAGAGCACTCTATTTAGAGCCAACACGCGAAAAAAATATATGCTATTCCATAGAAAATTTCAATAGTATGAAACGGCTGTTTTTCTTTCGATTTTAAAGTTGGTCCCAAATTCCCAATAGTAAAAGTTCAATTTGATGGTCTAACTAAACCATAGTATGTAACACGTTTAAGTTTACAACCTGTATAACATTAGGTAGATGTTTTTGTCGCGATTCCAACGTAGCGTTGGTCCCATATAGTTAAAGTTGTCCAATTTGATGTTCAGATCAACCCCTACCATCAGCATACTAAGAAGGACCCTATAATATGACGTTGACGATCTAATCAACGAAGCTTCCATTTCCACTACTCTACAAAGACTGCCACAAAATAATGTTTCCTTTATACCATTTCATTACCAATTCACGCGAACAATTTATCAGTTCCTACCCCATCAATAATAAATTCAATCCCATACAACCTTTGTTCGTAGAGAAGAGACCCTTAGTACCCAATTAACTAACGAGCTCTTAAGGCCGTATAAATACTGTCTTTACCTTAACTAGGGATGCGTCGAGTCGACCGTTTTTGGTATTTGAGTATTTTATTGGGTTTGTGAGTTTAGTTTGCCATGTGGTGGGCTTAATAGCATCAACTAAGACGAATGTCGTAACGTAAGGTAAGACTAACATGGTTAGTGTTTTATTACAGCTACTCTTGGGATTGAGTATCATCGGGAATTAGGTATCCTTCGCAAACGAAGAATGACGACATGCCAAATAAATGTGGTTACTGCCATGTCATGTCATATGCTAGTTACTTCTCGTGCGATATACCTATGTTTATATTGAGTGCACACTCACTATTCGTGAGAGAAAACTACGTAACTAGTTAACCTCATGGACAAATGAGAGGGGGTGAAGTCGAATCAGCCTGAGTAACATAACAGAGTTGAGAATGACACAAGTCACTTCTGAGTGAGATACTATGGAGATAACCGCCAATTTGACGTTTAGAAGTGACCTGAATCGCTCTCACCCCTGTCATGTTACGCAGGCTGGTATCCGTGCTGTAGGTACGAAATCATTCTTAATACTTTAGTTATTACCTACATTAATGTATTAGATGCAGAGACATCATCATCATCATTATAATAAATAAATAAATAAAAAAATAAAAAAAATTAAAAAATAATAAATATTATATTATTAAAAAAAAGATATCATCATATCAGCCGATAGACGTCCACTGCTGGACATAGGCCTCCCCCATGCAGAAACATGTTTTAGTTTTATTTTATTTATTCTTAGGTCTGCCTATAATTACATACAGGCATACAGCGATCTACGCGTACAGTATAATAACACATTCAGGATACTGATGGGGTTGGCGCGGCATTGTAGTGCGTCGGGAATATTTGCGGAGGCGCACACGGATGACTTCTATGCTATAATGAGAAAACGGTGCGCCTCCATGTTGAGCAGACTCCGAGCCAGCACCAACGGTCTCCTGAGCGTGTTCAAAGACTGGTGGGACTCCCCGCTGTTACATCACTGGGTGAAGCTCCATGCCGGGTTTTTAAAATAAAATAAAATAAAGTGTTTTGTTACTAATACTAGCTGTAAGTTAAATGTCATACTAACACTATATGAACATCTTGTCTGGAATAAATTATTTGAATTGAATTGAATTACATCTGATACAAGGCTGGCTGGCTGCTCTGGTTGGCCTGGCTTTACAAGTTTAAATACATTAAGTACACAGTGATTTACGGCTAAGATGTTATACTAATTACAGGCAAACACAGTATGCAATGTAACCAGGGTTAGCTATAGGATAGAATTTCACAAGGTAGTAGAGTTGTTTATAAAATAAAAGAGCTTTTACAAAATAATTATACTCTTTTCTGCGGTACAACTAGGTACATAATAAAATAGTACAACAGGAACAACATTCAGCAAATGGCTAATTTAAAAGGGCTGCAACAGGCTACGGAGTGGCAGATCTATTTTTTAGGATCCTTAAAATATGACATTTCCACTGGTACATAGGTACTACAATAAAAAGAAATAAGAAATAATGTAGGTACCAACAAAAAATAACTGAAGATAACTTGCAATGGGATATTAGTCTATACAAGGAGTGTATCATACCCAAATGTGGTAAATAACAAACTGAAAGGGTTTTTATTACTACGGAATCTTTAACAAGAGAAACTTCACAAAACGATTGGAACGACCTCTCTAAGGGAACAGTCATTTTGAACTCGTTTTTCCATTAAAAATTCGATCAGTTTTGCCATCAGACCCGGCTTTTGTTTCGTGACCCCAGAGACAAGGCCCAGAATCATGGCCCCCTAAAATCGTAGCATTAGTATTACCTTCTTAAGGCCTTTTTACGACCGATAAAGTAAAAGTTGTATAAGTGAAATTCTTTCTGAGTAAAAGTTGAAGGTTTTTACACTAAAGTTATGGTAATTGGCAAAGGGAAATGCTGAAGCGCTTCCTTTGAAGTTGATTTGAAAGGAAACTGAGGCACAGTATTAAGAAAGAGTATCTAGTACTATATAACTGTCTTTTTCTTCGAACTTACAAATATAGCATAGCACAAGGAGCGATTACTGCTTATTACTGCGGACTATGGGTGCCCACACCAGTGACGGCGAAGCGCCCTGGTAGATAAACCGAACCAGGCAACCTGACCAAGGGGCACCCCTAAGGGGTACGGATCTGGGCAATGGGCGTTGCTGGGACTAGCGGCGGTTTGGGTAGTGGGGGTTCGGTGAGAAACTACATAACTGAGGTGTCGTTATCATAATAGAGATACTAAACTGTTTGACTTTATACCAGATGTTTTTTTTACCGTTTCATAACTTTCAGGGTTGATTTAAAGTTTAAACCATAAAACGGAACAACTTTTACGATGGGAACAAACCCTGTAATCGCAAAAAATCTGCTGTTCCATAAACTGCAATGCTTATTCGACTCAAATGTATGTGAGACAGCAGATTTTTTTTTGTTTGCTTCCATGGTAAAAGTTGTTTAGTTTGATGGTTCGAACCGCCCCGGAATGTTCCGGAACTGTAAAAAAGTCATCCGGTGGGTATAGTTAAAGCTAAGATTACCTATAAATTGCGAAAGTAGAATTTTGATATATTTTTCTATATTTTAAAGGATACTCTGTGGGAAACAACTAGTATGTTAACACTTTCGCTGCTAAGCTCAAAACAATAATATTCGCGCAGTACTAACACTGCGGAATGCTATACAATTCTGACTCAACATTTGAGTCGTGCGCACTGCGACCCATTTGTCGCTGACCTACCACGTAGGTCGTCAGCAGTTAAAGTGTTAATTTATTGTGACTTTGTTTAAGTACGTGATAAATAAAATCCCATCAAAAACATTTCATGTAGAAAGTAGCCAACACTCACAACCCTTTTACTCTTAGGTCCGCCACACACATACGGAATTGCAAACCGGAATTCCGAATCAGGATTGTGATTTTGTATGGATTTCCCCCCCTCCACAATTGCGTTCGGAATTGCGCAGCTGCACTATACAAAATCACAGTCCTGATTCGGAATTCCGGATTGCAATTCCGTATGTGTGTGACGGACCTTAAAAAGTTATGAGATCTCATTTTAAGCTAAGTCTTGAGTAAGTGTTCATCTCAGTCTAATAAAGATAGAGCTTGGCCGACATCCTCCAATCCCTACCGACACTAGCGTACCCCAGATTTAAGAATGAGGTCCCGTAATGCTACGGCAATTCCGTTAAAACTGTGCTTCATTTTATTCTTTATTATTTACCAATGATTATTCTTTTTGAATTTTGAAAATCGGTCCAGTAATTCCAAAGTTATTGAATTTTGAAGTGTGCTCGAAAATAAAATGCCCCGCCGACACGTGTGACGTCACGAGGCATACCGGTTACAAGGGACTTTAGTATTAAAAATGTTATATCTCGGATATGGTGCGTCCTATGTCAAAAATTTATACAACCAAAAATGTTCTCGTGGATGTGTTCTACAAGATGCGTACATAAAAAGTGGTAGTCATGCAGGCATCTTACATTTTATATGATATTTTAAGTCCTAGAACCAATGTTAGTTTACTACTAGAGCTCATGGCGGCTCGAATTTAGGGGTAGGGAGGAGGGGGGAAGGTGTGCGGGGTGGGGAAAATAATTTGGTAATTTACTTGGACAACATAAACGATCTAAACAACTCGAACAACTCAGGCAACTCGAGCAACTTGGTCAACTTGAACAACTCGAACAACATAAACCACTCTAACAACTTGAACCACATAAATAACTCGAACAACTTGACCAACTTGGACAACATAAACAACCCGAACAACTCAGAAAACTAGAACAACTTAGGCAACTCGAACAACACGAACAACTTGGTCCCGATAAAGTTATTCAAGTTTTCCAGTTGACCAAGTTGTTCGAGTTGTCTGAGTTCGAGTTTTCTGAGTTGTTTGTGTTTTCCAAGTTGACGAAGTTGGCCAAGTTGTTTTAATTATTTATGTTGTTCAAGTTGTTCTAGTGGTTTATGTTGTTCGAGTTGTTTATGTTGTTTAAGTTGACCAAGTTGTTCGAGTTTTCTGAGTTGTTCGAGTTGTTTATGTTTCCAAGTTGACGAAGTTGGCCAAGTTGTTTAAGTTATTTATGTTGTTCAAGTTGTTTGAGTGGTTTATGTTGTTCAAGTTGACCAAGTTTTTCGAGTTGCCTGAGTTGTTCGAGTTGTTCAGGGCCTCAATTGCGCTATTTTATACGGTTTTACCGTTTGGACGGAACGTTTTTGGTTTTGGTTTAGTTTTGGATTAGATTTGGTTTAGCTGATGTAAAAATGGTATCACGCTATTTTTTTATAAAACTTTTTGTTGTCCCGAGTTACCTGAGTTGTTCGAGTTGTTTAGATCGTTTATGTTGTCCAAGTCAATTACCAAGTTATCTCCCCCCCCCCCCCCCCGTACACCTCCCCCCCTCCTCCCTACCCCTAAATTCGAGCCGCCATGGGCTCTAGTAGTAAATTAACATTGGTTCTAGGACTTAAAATATTATATAAAATGTAAGATGTCTGCATGACTACCACTTTTTATGTACGCATCTTGTAGAACACATCCACGAGAACATTTTTGGTTCTATAAATTTTGGACATAGGACGCACCATATCCGAGATATAACATTTTTAATACTAAAGTCCCTTGTAACCGGTACGCAGTAATGCCCCGTGACGTCACGCACTCCGCCGCGTGGCCGATTGGCCGCCCAACAGTTGCGGCATTCAATTGATCGTAGCTCGCTCATTTTTGGTCGTAGGAAAAAAATAAAAACACCAATGTTCAGGATTTTTAATGTACTTTAATACTACATTCAAAACAAAAATCGTTACGGATCCTCAATAAGCTAGTCAACAACACGGCTGTCAGCTACATGAGTATTATAATCATCATCAGCCTATAAACGTCTCACTGCATGGCACAGTTCTACCCTCAAGGAGGTTGTATAGGCTTAAGAGGGCTATTCCAGCTCAGTGGCGCCCTCGTCACAATAATAAAGATTTTTCAATAAAGAAAGCCTAAATTAAAAAAGTACCCAATAGATAAACTACAAAAGCCTTCAAGCCATTGTTTTATACAATACTTTTATAGGTTCTAACGGTTCTTTTATTCCACTTTTATAGATAATTTCGAATAAAAACAAAAGCGGCCGTTTTTCTTCTTTTTTCAAAATTTGTATATTTAGACCTTTAAAAAACCTATAAAGTTATTCTATGAAAATAGCTTGAAGGCTTTTGTAGTTTATCAATTAGGTACTTTATTTGTTTCGGCTTTCTTTATTGAGAAATCTTTATTATCGTGACGAGGGCGCCACTGAGCTCGAAAGCCCTCATAAGTCAACCACACGTGCCCAATGCGGATTGGTAGACTTTACATACGCATCGGAATTTCTTCTTCAGCGTATGCAGGTTTCCTCACGATGTTTCCCTTCACCGTTTGAGAGCAGTCGGTATTTACGTTCAACTATATGACAATATTTCAGCTAACTGTTACCTCAATATTCTATGAGTTAGCGGTAGAAAAAAGTGGATAAAAATTACGACCGCAACCGCAGATCGCTTTGATTTAACCGTACATTAACCATAACCACTTTACCCTACCAACTGTTATAAAAGTTAGTAAAACTTATCTACTATGTGTGAAGTAAGGAATTTCGAATTAAACTCTACAAAGTTTCTTAAGTCAAGCTATTTCCACACATAAACCATTCTATTAAGATCTTTGGAAGGGGAATCCTTGCGTAGAACAGTCTAAGTACCTATAAATTACTCGTGCACGTGTAGTGTATTTCAAGAGGACTATCTTAAAATGTAAACATTAACCTGATATACACAATAGTATAACCTAATAAGGTTAATATTCTCAAATTAAACAATAAAAATTAATGTCTCAAAAAATGAACATTTATAACACCGAAGGATCGATTCTAGGACAGATACCCAGAGGACGTGCGAAGATTAATGAACATGAATAATGACAATTAATGGAAGTGGATTGACCGATTACAATGTCTCTAAAGACGACTTCAGCAATAGGACAAAGTCAAGAAGAAACAAAGAATCATGTGGCCGTAGTATGGCAGCGAAATATAGCGTTATCTCGCCTTAGCTCTCTTTCTATATGCGAGCGAACGAACGAAATAAAAGCCGCGATAAGGCGTCTTATCACGCGCGTCGTCCTTCCCACCACTATAACTCCTGTAAACCAGGATCAACAGAGGCGAAGATTCACAACATCAGACAATGAAAAGGGCGATCACAAAGGACCAGCGATGGTCTACGTGGCACAGGCTTAGCAAGCCTGTCAAGGCCCAAAACCACAGATAATAATAATCAGACAATGAACTCCAGAGAGCCCGGGTAATGACTCTAATCTGCCCTGAAAACTGCAACGAATTCAATCAAAGAAAATTCTCTTGTAGGAAAAAATTGAAGTGGTAGGTTGACCTCACCACCGTGATTGGGAATCTTAGGAGAGAGTAATCTAAATCATGACGAAGCTTAGCTTGATATCATGATATCTTATAACTGACTAACTGTTGCCCGCGACTTCGTCTGCGTTACCCAAATAAAAACCCTATGTTTTAATCCAGGCCATGGTCTATCTGTATGCTAAATTTCATCAAAATCCGTTCAGCAGTTTTTGCGTGAAAGCGGAACAAATATCCATCCATACTTACAAACTTTCGCGTTTATAATATTAGTAAGATTTCGACTATAGCTACTTTCATGTACAGTCGGCCGCAATAAGTTGTATACACTTTTGTTCTACGTCGTAGTACTAAAGAGTATAAAACTTATTGCGGCCGACAGTACACGGATTTTTTTAAAGTGCAGGATGGAAACTGAAATTGGTTTGGGAACGGGTTTGTATGGGCTAAACGGAATCCGCCTTTGCTCTTAAGATTGTTATAGATTTAAGTAATATTTATTGAAATAGATTGTAGTCCTGAAGAGTTTCCAACTATGTTTCAATTAGCTCCGTGTAACATAAGGTGTTAGGAATCTTTGAGATTTTGTGACTAAGATAGAGGTACCTTTGAAAGTAACAGACTGATGTTTAGAATTAATTAGAAGGAAATTAATTATTACATATAAATAAAGAAAAATCATTTATTTCAGGAAACTAGGTCCCATACACAGAGCTAGGTAGTTTGTCAGAAAATCAAGTTATTATTATTATTATAGATTAAAATTAAATTGAATGAAATTAAATTACATATTATACAGCGTGAAATTGATATCATTAGCATCCTTCGATTCACCCACCTGCAGATTCTGTTGTGAAGCAGAGGAAACGCCCATACACCTCCTCTGCGAATGCGAAGTGCTCATTCACAGCAGGAGTCGCCATCTAGGTGGATACGTAATAACACCTAATGACATTAGGGACCAAGAGCATAACACGGTTCATGAAGTCCGTGGGCCTAGGAAACGACCTTTAGGTCTAGGGTGACAGCTACAATAGATCTATTCAGGTCGCAGTAGCTATTGGTCATTGACCAAGCTCTTACAACCAAAATAATAATAATAATAATAGCATCCTTTTAAACTAAGAGTCTACCCATCAAACTTAACAACTTTCACTATGGGAGCAAACTGATCGGAGCAAAAAAATCAGCTGTTGCATACATTTGAGTCGAGTAGGCATTGTAGTTTAGTATGGAACAGCCTAAGGGAACAGCTGATTATTTTTTTGCTCCGATCGGTTTGCTCCCATAGTGAAAGTTGTTCAGTTTGATGGGTAGACTCTTAGTTTAAAAGGATGCTAATGATTATCAATTTCATCCTGTATATTACATTACAGTATTACATTTATATTATAAGTATGTGAGGGGCCTACCCACGCTGCGCTTTCCGGTACGCGGTCGCCACTCGACCTGGTGAAGGCGGCGGGAAAACGTTGGATGAGGGCAGCGCAGGACCGGTCGTTATGGCGATCCTTGGGGGAGGCCTATGTCCAGCAGTGGACGTCCATCGGCTGAGATGATGATGATGATGATGATTATAAGTATGTAAAAATGTGATGGATAAATTGAAAAATAGTGTTATTAGAGAACGCTGTGGTCTGAAAGAGGATGTAGTGACAAAAATAGAGGTATGTTGAGATGGCTTGGTCATGTGGAGAGAATGGATGAGATCAGATTGACGAGGGCAATCTATAAGGCAAGCGTAAGTGGAAATGTTGGAAGGGGACGGCCTAGACGTACATATACGGACCAAATTGGTGACGTGCTTAAGAAGGGCCAGGTCAGATCTACCCGAAACCGACGAGCATGCATGAAAGGTCTTATGAATGTGGAGGAAACTAGAGAGGTATATATCAGGATCGTAGCAGGTGGCGTTCCGTTTTCTCTGCCTACCCCAGTGGGAGACAGGCGTGAAAATATGTATGTATGTATGTATATTATAAGTCAAATTTCTCTAGGTACATTCACAATGTCGTGTGAGCCAGATCACCCCGCCAGGATCGCAGCCCAGTGCCTCATGATTGGACCCTCGCACTTATCGCCCATCACCTTCAGGATGCCTTCTTTTTATTAGAAAGGCAATTTTTTTCCTCATGCTAGCATGAAATCCACTTAAGGTAAAGTAACTTGCAAACATACGTAAACTCTAGATCACATTATGTTTTAGAATAATTATGAACAATGCTATAAAATTATAGATTTCCGTAATCAAACAATGGACCCTTGTCAATGCCATTTATATACAATGAGTTTATTGTACGATTACTCGTTCATTTTTGTAACAATTGAAACATTTGGTATGAGGGCAGAAAATAATCTAAACCTATAATAAAATCGTAAACGCAAAAAAGTCTGTACATTGAATATATTAGGAAAAAAACTAACCAGGGCGACTTAAAACCAGTAACTGAACATGTTAGAAAAGTTTTAAACTTTTTTGTTTGTTTGTCTGAAGGCGCATCACACGAAAACCACCGAACGGTTTTGAAGAAACTTTGTATAGTGACAGTTTATATCCCGGAATAATATCCCTAATATTATAAATGTAAATGTAAGTTTGTTTGTTAGGCTTTCACGCGAAAACTACTTAACCGATTAATCATGAAACTTTGTACACATATTCTTGGAGGTATTAGAAGTAACATAGGATACTTAGGTTTTTCCTAACTCCACGCGGACGAAGTCGCGGGCAAAATAAAAATATAAAAAAAACCATGTCGAAAAATGGCCGAGAAATAGTAAACCAGCAACAAAAACCTCTGGTACAGTTTTGGTGCAAAGTCAGTATGCCTCAGAGATCTACTATAACCAGCAACCCCTCTAGCATGCCATCCTCGAGATAACGATAAAAATCGAGATGTGCCTCTCCATCTTTATTATTTTACGTATGCCAGATAGAGCGCGCATGACGTTTTTCTCGTTTAAACGCTTTGTCGTGGGTGGCATGCTAGCCGTGCTGGTTTATTTGCGTTCCAAGTTAAAAATAAGGTTTTTCCTTACTGCATTGCGGGTTTAAAGGTGTCATATAACATTATTTCCAAACAGTATTACAGAAACCATATGAACCACTGAACTATTTGCAATAAAACTTTAAGTGTGCCAGCAAGCTAGATCTAATACAGCTTCTACGACCGGCCAACGGAAATTAGATCTTTGAGTGAGACTCGGAGTGACAGCGTGACACACTGCTGAGGAGGATGACCAACTAAACCGTTGAAATTAATAAAACTTTAAGTGTGCCAGCAAGCTAGATCTCATACAGCTACTACGACCGACCAACGGAAATTAGATCTTTGAGTGAGACTCGGAGTGACAGCGTGACACACTGCTGAGAAGGATGACCAACCAAACCGTTGAAATAAATAAAACTTTAAGTGTGCCAGCAAGCTAGATCTAATACTGCTTCTACGACCGGCCAACGGAAATTAGATCATTGAGTGAGACTCGGAGTGACAGCGTGACACACTGCTGAGGAGGATGACCAACCAAACCGTTGAAATTAATAAAACTTTAAGTGTGCCAGCAAGCTAGATCTAATACAGCTTCTACGACCGGCCAACGGAAATTAGATCTTTGAGTGAGACTCGGAGTGACAGCGTGACACACTGCTGAGGAGGATGACCAACCAAACCGTTGAAATTAATAAAACTTTAAGTATGCCAGCAAGCTAGATCTAATACAGCTACTACGACCGACCAACGGAAATTAGATCTTTGAGTGAGACTCGGAGTGACAGCGTGACACACTGCTGAGGAGGATGACCAACTAATTCATCGACTAACAGCCACCGTGGTCTACTGGCACACCCCGGACACTGCTTACAAAAAACAGAAATTGACGAAATGACGTCAGCACATGCGAAATGGAGTCTAGGGCTGCAATAACTTTAGCTGCGTGCGGTACAATGCCTTTTTCGTAAATAAAACGCTTTGACACCCGTATACAGTTAGAAAGTACTTTGCTACGACTCTGTCGTAGCCATCGCTACGCGTGCTACGGCGTAGCAAAACAAGAAATGATAATAATATCTCTAGCACTCTCTAGATAGCTCTCTTTTCGTCTCTCTCTCTCTTTCAAAAGTAGTTAATATTAAGAGAACAGGTGGGCTGACATGAAAATTAGGCGAATAGGTCACTTTTCCGACTGTAACCTTATTTGTTCGATCCGCCCCACCCGCCGACTAGAATACGAAAGAGACAACTGCATCTCGGACCGATTTTATCTACATAAAATCGACAAAATCAGTATTTCGTATTCCCCTGTTTCCTCTTCCAAAACTAAACCGATTTTAATAATTCTTTCAAGAGTAATATATGAGAAAGACTTTGGCTATGTCTATTTGTTTTGCTTTTTTTGTTTATATTCGTCAAATTTGTTTGCTAGATGACTGAAAACGGGCGGTAAACTTGGTCATTTTCGAAGGTCTTTAGTTCTTGCGTAGACATTAATAAAAGCAAAAAAAAAGCAGGGACATAGCAGAGGTAACATAGATTGTATGGTATTTCTTTTTGCTCTAGTGTCATTATCCAGGGAGAAAACAGGAGAATACATTTGTATGGAAATTTAATTTCCGTCACTAAGTGTACCAGGTCGTTTAGCTAACATGTCCTTTTGATATTGGGCCCATTTGCTATTAGTTCATGTTGCTTATATGCCTTTTTGCTTTTAGGATGTTTTGCTAATAGGTCGGTTTACTTTTAGGCCGATTTGATAATAGGGTCGTTTTGCTTTTATGTCGATATGATAATTGGTCGTTTTGCTTTTAGGGCGCTATGATGTGAAGGACAATTTGCTTCTAGGTCATTCTGATACGAACCGATAAAAAGTCGGTTTACTTTTAGGCCGATTTGATAATAGGTCGTTTTGCTTTTATGTTGATATGATAATTGGTCGTTTTGCTTTTAGGGCGCTGTGATGTGAAGGACAATTTGCTTCTAGGTCATACTGATACGAACCGAAATAAAATGATACCCGCCTATCCTCTTAATGGAACTTTGTTATGTCATGAAATTGAAAAACACTTATTTACAATTATTTTATATTTTATCAATCAATAAATTACCATAATCGCTATACAATTAATCCTACACTAAATTTTAAAATACTTAGTATCTTCTCGTCAGTGGGAGCACATTTGCATGAAGTGTACAGTGTGTACAGGGTTCGTTTGACTTGATACTCGTTCTACCCGTACGTATGTCACGTTAGAATAAAATTACGTGACCGTTTAAAGAGAAACTGTTTCATAAGAACTTAGATATATTTGCGAGGGAAGTCCCGGTAATAACATCATATTCGTCTTGGTCAATATGTAGGTCAACTTGTTTGTCAACAGTTGAAACTTTGACAAATTAGTCAAAAGGTTCTGCGATGTGGAGATTTTTGACGTGATATGACAATTTGAACAGAAAATAAATGATAAATATTGGTTTAAAATTTTAATACAACCATGGTACAATAATATACTGCGCCTGGTATTCTCAACTGATCACGTGACTGACCACGTGACTGACACAAGCCTACGTCATCATACCCTTTTACCCTGCTTTTACCATGTTTAGCGGCCATTTTTTGTGACGTAGGCTTGTGTCACTCTGGGAATAGAAGACCTTGTTTTTTTAGACTATGAATACAACCAAAAATAATAATAATATATACACTGGCCTTCAAAACTTAGTACCATGCACACTTTTAAAATTGCAATAACCTTTAAAGTGCACATGATGTATTTTCGAAACAAAAAAAAATACTAATTTTTTAATTTGCTTTATATAAACACTTCAGAGTCGATTATCTTCTTTTACGGCTTGACCGAGCATATTATGCTGCCCCCAATCGTATTTTTTTTAATTTCTTAACCATCAAACAACATTTCCAGTAAACAAAAATGTCACATTGTAGTCCTGATAGGCTTTCTTTTTATCGAATCATTACGGATTATTATGCCTATAGATATTATCGTTAAAACCGCCAATAGTGGCCACTTTTGGCGGTTTTAAAGATAATAACTACAAACGTTATAAAAACAAATCCGCAGTGACCCGATAAATTGAAAATCAGCAGTGACTACAATGTGACATTCTTGTTTTTTTGAAAATGTTGTTTAATTGCTAAGAATTTTTTAAATACGATGGGGGGCAGCACAATAGGCTCAGTGCAACCTTAAGGATGTCTGAAAAAACGTTTTTTTAAACAAAAACACTCATTGTAAAATTGCCATCTAACTAAAGTGTGATACTTAGTTTTGCAGGCCAGTGTATTATATATTTTTATTTATTTTTTAAAGCATTTAATACATTTATGAAACAAATAAAGTACATTCATAATAATTGTACTATATTTTAATGTTTAACATTTATTTATAAACAAAGCAGATACATGAACAATACAGACAATTATATTAGCAACATATTTCGTCATAAAAAAATATTAAGTTTGATATCCGCGTCATGCATCGTCAAAAGAAAGTAGCTACCAATAACCCACATGTTTTGTTAATACCATAATATTAATAAAACCGGTCAAGTGCGAGTAGGGCTCCGTACCATACCACCACAGAACACAACATTATTAACTTAGAAAAAAAAACATTTTTTGTTAGGAACCTTTAGCACAAGACCGACTCACACTTGGCCGGTTTTTAGTATTTTTTGTAATTCTGTAGAGTTTGCTCTATACTCACACTAAGTTTGACGCTTGTATGTATTACCATTTTTACGATAGAGCGTGAAGAAAAAACGTTGATAAAAACTAGTTTCTTGTTGAGAACCCCCCTTAATTTTTAACTTTTGGTCATTTTTATTATTTGTTAACAAATCCGCCGTAATAATGCATAATCTGAGAAAATTTCAACTATCTAGCTATTACGGTTCAAAAGTTACAGCCCTAAATAGGTAGGACAGACGGACGGACGGACAGACGGACGGACGGACGGACGGACGGACGGACTGACGGACGGACGGACGGACAACGTAGGCTTAGTAATAGGGTCCCGTTTTCACCCTTTGGGTACGGAACCCTAAAAAAACACCGTAGACAACCCCTTCGTCACGAATCGTATCCGGCCTTGTTTTAATTAAGTACCTTTGTACAAAAGTATGACCACGAAATTCAGACTACAGTCACAGTATAAGAAAGAGTATTTATTACTAGATACAGTACGGACACTCCCTTCCTCCCACCAACTTTTTACCTCACCCCCTCTATCGCCATCTGGTTACCGCGCACTGGTTCTACGACGTGTGGTGACGTCATATTGTCCATTTCAATTTTTGTATGCAGTGTCCGGACCGGACGTGGTCCGTACTGTGCTTCAGTCATCCTGTGATGCTGAAAAAAAAACTGCTCAAATAATAATAAAACGTGATAAAGAGCAATTAAATATTTAACTTTAGTTTAAATAATGCGGCAACGGTGCTAACAATCTAAATTCTATTATTATGTAAATGATTCCATAGTCTTCCACCAACAAGGGTGTTTTTCATGCTGCTCACGCGCTTTCACGCACGTGCATATACGTGTTTGAAGTACCTAATTGCCTGTTTATTGTTTACTGTTTCAATTAAAACGACACGCTGCAGAAAGCAATTAATATTACGAGTACTAACGGAAATACATGTGCGCGACAATGTGTGAACAGTTTTAAAGGAGTCAATTTTTAGGGTTCCGTACCCAAAGGGTGAAAACGGGACCCTATTACTAAGCCTACGTTGTCCTTCCGTCCGTCCGTCCGTCTGTCCTACCTATTTAGGGCTGTAACTTTTGAACCGTAATAGCTAGATAGTTGATATTTTCTCAGATTGTGCGTTATTACGGCGGATTTGTTAACAAATAATAAAAAAATCAAAAAGATAAAAATTAAGGAGGGTTCTCAACAAGAAACTAGTTTTTATAAACGTTTTTTCTTCACGCTCTATCGTAAAAAAGGTAATACATACAAGCGTCAAACTTAGTGTGATTATAGAGCAAACTCTACATAACAACTACAAATACTAAAAACCGGTCAAGTGTGAGTCGGTCTCGTGCTAAAGGTCCCGGACAAAAAAAGTTTTTTTCAAGGTTAATAATGTTATGTCCTGTGGTGGTGTGGTCCGGAACCCTCGCCTCGGTGCGCGAGTAGCCCGACTCGCACTTGACCGATTTTATTTCAGGCCTACCAAACGGTCACGTTTATTGATGGCATTACATCAAACATAATTTAATTTATTATAGTGATCGGACGATAGATTAGGTAAAAATGCAAATTTATGACATCAATAAAACCGGTCAAGTGCGAGTTAGATACTCGCGCACTGAGGGTTCCGTGCCACAGCACCACAGAACACAACATTATTAACTTAAAGAAAAACTATTTTTTGTCCGGGACCTTTAGCGCGAGACCGACTCACATTTGGCCGGTTTTTAGTATTTGTTGTTATTCTGTAGAGTTTACTCTATAATCACACTAAGTTTGACGCTTGTATGTATTACCTTTTTTACGATAGAGCGTGAAGAAAAAACGTTGATAAAAACTAGTTTCTTGTTGAGAACCCCCTTAATTTTTAATTTTTTGTCATTTTTATTATTTGTTAACAAATCCGCCGTAATAACGCATATTCTGTGACAAATTTAATTATCTAGCTCTTCAAGTTCAAAAGTTACAGCCCTAATAAGGTCGGACAGATGGATGGACGGACGGACAGACGGACAGACGGACGGACGGACGGACGGACGGACAACGTAGGCTTAGTAATAGGGTCCCGTTTTCACCCTTTGAGTACGGAACCCTAAAAATGCACCGTTTTGACTTTTTGCTAAGATTATTTTTCCCTGTTAAAACGGCACATGTAAAGCAATGCGTGTATGGGAACTAAGATGTTCATACGAAAATAAAAATAAAAAATCAAAATTTTACCAATATAAAATGTGCGCCAACTGTGATTACGCGACACTCCGTTTAAAAAGATGAGGTATAGCTAATATTACCACTATGATCAAGGGATTATGAGAAGCAAATAGAAATAGAAATAGAAATATATTTATTTGCCAAAATACTTTGTTATAAAAAGGTGTTACAAATTTGTTCAGATCGACACGAGTTTCGTAACTATACGCCAACTATACGATAACATTTTTTTTGTAGCATATTTCCCATGAGGAAAATAAGATAAGATAAATATTCTTTATTTGCACACCAAAATAAACAAAAAAACAACAACAATATATATAAACAAGAAGGGTACAAAAGGCGGCCTTATCACTATAAGTGATTTCTTCCAGACAACCAGGAAGGATCTTCTTTATGCATGTTTAGAGGTTCAGTATACTGCAAGATCATCAAAGTTTAGACAATGATACATATTGCAGTAAAAAGTCCTAAAAAATTGAGTTGTCACCCTAAAACCTGTCGCAAGTTCGCAACCCTCTGGCAGCCACATTTTGTTCCTGTTTATTTTCCATACCCACACTTTTTCAGGCAATAAATTTTACAAAATTGAAGCTGAACGTATCAGCTGCACGAAAAAATAAGATTGTCGGCATAATGATGGTCGCAATGTAGGGTTGCCACAATATTTCAGACGTAGGTACGAATGGAGAAAATTTAATCGAAAACCATTGGACCTCTATACCTATGCTCCACAATAAATATATTTCTATTTCTTATTTTGATAATTCTTTCACATTTGAAATCTCTTCTCTTTTCTGTTAATGATTTATTACAAAACGAGTTATTTCCCGCGTCTTTGTCCGCGTAGATTAATTACCCTATAGGAGAAGATTTTAGAAAAATCATTTCTTAGTGTACCCCTACATCCTCTTTAAAATATACAGGGTGAAATTTATATCATTAGCATCCCATAGTAAAAGTTGTTCAATTTTTGGTAGAATCTTAGTTTAAAAGGATGCTATTGATATCAATTTCACTCTCATGTTTCTGTCTTCAGCGGTTTAGGCTGTGCATTTTAAGTCAGTTAGTCATTCAGCCAGTTACAGAACACTTTTATAAGTTTACAGGGTGTTAGGGTCAAACAGTTGCATTCCTTTAAGAGGTGATTGTACTCATGATACTGAATAACGTTCCCTAAGAAACCTATATGGATCTATAATTAGACTAATACTACTTTAGTTATGTACTTGCTTACATTTAAAGTTACTAAGAATTTAAATTTGACCATTTCCAGTATATTTATACATAATAAGTAAAAAGAAAAAGCTTGGAAAGAACATAATTTTATTGTTATGTTAAAATAGTAATTTTTCTTTTTCTTGGTTCCTTTTGTAATTTTTGGCATCACTTCGCCACAAACAACTTTGTATAAAAAAGGAAAACCTATCATTAGCCTTACCAGTTATTTTTTAGAATTTATTGTAACTATGTTTAATACGCTGTTGGTTTTCTTAATAAACAAAAAAAAAAAAAAATTAAAAAGCATTCATCGAACGTTTGCTACAAGCAGAATTTTTTTTTCCTTTGATCCTTTAGGAAAATTGTTCAGTATCATGTCATGAGTAAAATCACCCAACTGTCTACCCTAATACCCTGTATAAAAGGTTGCTACAGGCTTCAGAGTGGTAGCCCTATTGTTTTAAGGATCGACATTTTCACTGGTATAATTACGTACCATTGCCTAAACATGTGGGTTTAAGAACTTGCAGTGGGATCTTAGTCTAGTAGTACAAGTACATAAAATATACCGGAACATTTATAAACAGTAAAACAATTCAACACAGTGGCCTCTTAACTCAAACTTATGTAAAACCGCAAACTTTACAATAAACCGGAATGTTCTTGAGAGCTGCATTAAAAGCTGTACAAAAAAACACTGTAATAATCTCTCGAGGAAAACCATTTATTGTTGACCTCCCACACCCTTTGTTTCAGAACAAAAACTAGGTGACTTCAGAGTTTTGTAGGGTAATGACGGGGATCAAATTATACTGGACGGTTCAACATTTGAAGCTTTCAGTTTCATTGGTATCGTTGTGCTGTTTAGACGCATCCTGTATTTTCGTGAATATAAATACGATAGTATAGTAACTTTTTGATTCGGTAATTTTGTTTTTTGTCTGTGGTAAGGTGTGGTGTGTTTTTTGGGAAGTGTCTTTGTGTTTTTGGAGGTAAGTTTTAGAAATACGTTTTTTTATGACAAGAATTTATTAACTTAATATTTAAAAAATTAAATAAAAAGTTGGTACTTATTGCTTGAAAAATAATTAATTAAAATGAGCGAAATTATTTGATTAAATATATTTTAAATCGTAATAATTAATAGCGGCTTTACTTGTGATTGAACTATACTAATTATTAGGTATAAAAGATGTGTTATTAAAATAAGTAATATTTGTTTACTTTTTAACAATAATAATGAATCTTTTTCTCATATCGATATTAAAAGTTTTAGCAATATTAAAAGAATTGGGATTAGGTTATTTATTTATTAATTAATAATTTATTTATGTACCTGTATTTTCTATACAACGTGTTAATGAATTAGCGCAAAACCTTATACACCCCAACTGATTTATAACAAAATAATTAGATTGAAACAATAATTTCATTATTTTGATAGTTAAAATTTAAAGATATTCGCATTTTAAGTTTTGAGGCAAAAATGATTTGTTATCATTTCAGCACTGGAAGAAAGCGCTAACGTACTCATGGATACATTTTTATAATCTTGTTAATTGATATTAAGTAGGGTGAGTATAACCGTGTGGTGGGTTGACATCGGGTTCAGTAAATTTTAAAATTTTGCAAACAATTTATTTAATATTTTGAAAAAAAAATACCTATGTTGAAACAATGATAATTCGATTCTGCTCTCGATTCTGAACAAACTACTTTCTAGTTTTGCGTTAATTCATTAACACGTTGTATATGTATTTTTCACCGTGGCGTAGATATACAGGGTCTAAAATTAAATGGGACACCTACTTAAAGGGGTGCTTCAGACCATCAAACTGAACAATTTTCTCTATAGGATCAATATAGAAATGACGAAAAAAAAATCTGCTGTTCCATACATTCCAGTCGAGTTATGTTTGTAGTTTTGTATGGGACAGCGGATTTTTTTTCGCGATTTCTTTGTTGGTCCTATACTAAAAATTGTTCAGTTTGATGGTCTGAAGAGCACCCCTTTAAGTAAGTGTCCAATTTAATTTTACACCCTTTACATTTGTAATCTACATAGTTATTGTACGTCTATTATAAGTAATTAACATCAAGTTCCTACATACAATGACTGTCATTGCTGTTGACATTTGTGACGAAAATCAAGAATTGTTATGAATAGATTCGCAAATTATTAATTTGCCTTTTCATACAAATTCCTGTCATACTGGAATGAGTTTGGGGATTTCTATTGAAAATCCCCAAACTTTTCTTTTCTTTCTTTTCTATCTTTTTTTTTTTTTCTTTTCTTTTTTCTTTTCTATTTAAATATACAGGGTGTAACAATACACCCTAGTAATACTTAAGGGGGTGCTTAAGACCATCAAACTGAACAACTTTCACTATGGAGCCAACACTGAGAAAAAATAAAAAACATCAGCTGTCCCATACATTTTAGTCGAGTCGGTACTGCACTTTTGTATGGGACAGCTGTTTTTTTTTTTTTTTTTTCTCGATGTTGGCTCCATAGTGAAAGTTGTTCAGTTTGATGGTCTAAAGCAGCCCCTTAAGTATTACTAGGGTGTTTTGTTACACCCTGTATACATACTTAATTATGAATATGGAAAGAATGGATAAGAGTAGATTGAAGAGTGCAATCTATAAGTCAAGCGGTGGAAATGTTGGAAGGGGACGGCCTAGACGTATGTACATATACGGACCAAATTGGTGACGTGTTTAAAAAGGGACAGGTCAGATCTACCCGAAACCGACGAGCATGCATGAAAGGACTTATCAATGTGGAGGAGGCTAGAGAGGTTTTTCAGGATCGTAGCAGGTAGCGTTCCGTTGTCTCTGCCTACCCCAGTGGGAGACAGGCGTTGTATTATTAATTTTGTATAATAATTTTTTTTTTTGTTAATACTAAATTACATACAGAATCCATTTCATCGCAGTACTGCAAGAGCCGAGTTAAACACAATCTATAATTCAAAGTTACGATACACAATCACAAGTCACAATTTAAGATAGAATATCTTTTACCCGGCTGATTTGTATGAAATGTAAATTTTTTCCGAATAGCAAAACTTATGTTATTTTGTAAAAATGATTTCCAGTAACTGCATCTACCTTATATATCTTGGGAAAATTTATTAAATATGTACGGAAACACGAAAAAAAACATAACAACTTATCAGGGACTCTCTCGGAGATCTGTTTAAAAATTCAGTGGGCAAGCTGACACCAGCATTGTGCACAAAGATGCCGGCCTAAAAAGCGTCACGTACGAAGTAAGGAAAGAAAAGTCGTGTTTCGAAGAAGATATAAAAATTGTTAATACAGTCACGAAGTTAAAAAGTTTGAAAAATTTACGTTGATTGAGATTAAGCCATGCGGTGTCCGTTTCTGTCCTCTAAAAAGATCACCACCCCGTGGGTATCGTAAAAGGCGACTAAGGGATCTACTGGAGGATGGGCAGCAGCATCCTCTGAGTACACACATTCAATCCATCTGCGATCGCCAACCCGCCTGCCAAGCGTGACGATTCTGGTAAATCCCCCCATTTTGGCGGAGTCCTATGTCCAGCAGTGGACGTCTATCGGCTGATATGATGATGATGAAGCTATGTGGTGTCCGGTTTAGAATAGTACCAACCCAGACGGGTTATAGGAGACTACCTTCAGGCAACGTCAATATCTGTGATGTCCTAACTATAATGGATCCCCACCTCCAATCGTATCGTATTCCCGTTCCATTACATTCAGGAAGGTAGACGAGAGAATGCACTTGAAAATATCTAGCGTACATGACTGCTTTATTTTTAAAGCGGAAGCTGTAGTCGAAATCGGCTATGTGAATTCATTCATTCTTTAGTATATTAACTCGTGGTACTAAATAGGTACGCTTCAGAGGAAATTTAAATAAATGATTAAAAAAAACACTAAATACGCCACTGAACATTTACGCCAGAGGAGCCACTTTCAAGAATTTATTTTACTATAAATTACTTACTGTACACGATTATAAAATGGTTTGTGGATTACTCCTTTAAATACACTTCTCAGATATTTAAAAGAAGGGTCCTCAATTCTGATGCATTTGAAAGACGTTCTCGCGTGTATTTTCTCTATGATTTGAACATAATAACATAATACAAAGGAATAAATCCAAAACGCATAGGTATTTAGTGTTTTATTTTGGAGCAGCCGATGTATTGTAGAACAAAATCTTTAAAAATAATTATTTCCTCCTCCAAGACGTATTCGTCGACGCGACGGCACCCTCATTGGTTTGTGGCATGAGCTCGGTTGTGGCCGGACAATCCGAGTTTATGTTGAATTTATAATTTACTAGCGACCCGCCCCGGCTTCGCACGGGTGCAATACTGATACTAAAATATACATATAAACCTTCCTCTTGAATCACTCTATCTATTAAAAAAAACACATCAAAATCCGTTGCGTGGTTTTAAAGATCTAAGCATACATAGGGACAGACAGCGGGAAGCGACTTTATTTTATACTATTGTAGTGATGATGATTGTCTATCATTGTCGATTGTATTTTCAGTCGTATCCTTGAACGTTTTCATTCAAAACATTCCTTGATTCATCGTCGAAATGTTTATTCTCAATCATAATGATGAGGTTCATCCAATAGGAATGATTCGAGTCTCTCAGAAATTTCTCAAGTCAAGGAAATTTTCGATAATTTTCACATACAAGAAACCTGGATACGCTAAAGAATTATATTCTGATGCCTATATGTGTAGCTCACCAAACCACATTAGGGCTCATTGGGGACGCATCCATATATCCTCTTTGAGGTTCTAAATAAGATGTCATCTCCACTGCAGGGCATAAGCCCTATAGATGTAAATAAATCATCATCATCATCATCATCTCATACACATGGGAGGACAGGACATGGAGGACATAGGCCTCCCCCAAGGATCGCCATAACGATCGGTCCTGCGCTGCCCTCATCCAACGTTTTCCCGCCGCCTTCACCAGGTCGTCGGTCCACCGTGTGAGGGGCCTACCCACGCTGCGCTTTCCGGTACGCGGAACGCGGGTATAGATAAATAATAATCTTAAATATAAAACATCCGGATATCGTTAGAGCCGTTTCCAAGAAACCAATTGATTGTTTCCGAAGTTTGAAAACAGTTCATTTTGATGGTCTGAACCACCCCTTTGAAAATATAACTAGAGTGCTTTGCTACGCCATGTTATGTAGTAGTGGATACTCTTTCTTATACTATGGCCCTGTGTAGGCTGCAATGATGAGTAGAAGTGGACTCGAGTGGAGGAAATTGCGAGGAAGCAACTAAATATTCAAGTGTAAGTTATAAAATTATCTTTAGAGGCTGTACACACGGCGACACAGATCAACCTACCCATAGTTGAACCCTATGGTCATGGACATAAGGTCGAAATATGGGTAGGTTCATCTGTCGCCGTGCGTACATCGAATCATCAATAAAGTTATTTGTCAGTATCACAAGCAGACTGAAGAGAAATTGATTCGTAAGTGATTAATGGATGTTACGAAACTGCGGCACTTTACTCGGAGCTATTTTTAGTTTCTTTCAAAGAGTTTAGAGGAGTAAATGGACTGTGAGGCCTACCATGGGCCTACCACAAGATGATAGTGTAGGTATACTACAACGTGTTAATGAATTAACGCAAAACTAGAAAGAAGTTTGTTTAGAATCAAGAGCAGAATCGAATTGTCACAGTTTCAGCATATGTAATTTTTTTTTAAATATCAAATCTTTTTTTTTTAATTTAAAACTTACTGAACCCGATGTCAACCCACCGCACGATTACCGCACCCACTACCAAAATAAGATTATGAAAATGTATCCATGAGTACGTTAGCGCTTTCATTCATTGCAGAAATGATAACAAATCATTTTTGCCTCAAAACTTAAAATTTTTACTATAAAAATAATGAAATTAATGTTTCAATTCAATTATTTTCTTGTCAGAATCAGTTGGGGTGTATTAGATTTTGCGCTAATCCTTTAACACGTTGTATATTCATAAAAAAATTTAAACTTGAGAAACGTTCATTTTTAGACGATTTTCAATTCATATATTTTTTTTATAGATTCTTAGGAGGATTTGATGGAGTGTTGGTGTGGCTTAATTGAACAAAAACATCCTGGATTGGCAGGTTGCGGGTTCGAGCTCGTTTTATAAATCTTTTATTTTATGTGAAACTAGCGTTAACCCGCGACTTCGTCCGCACAAATTATACACCAGATTTTAAGTCTGATCATAAGCTATTAAACAAAAAAAGTTTCATCAAAATTGGTTCAGTAGTTTTTGCGTGATGCTCGTTCAAACACAAAGCAAAAAAAATTCTTTTTTTAAATTTACAGTTTTATAATAGTAGAGACACAAAAAATTATATAAAAGTGTAACAGTGCGTGTATCAATCAATCAATCAATCAAAAAATATACGTGTATGTTTATACCGGTAAATTTTTTTACCGTTCCGAAACCTTCAGGGGTGGTTCAGACCACGAAACTGAACAAAATTTACTATTGAAGCAAAATTGAATTCGTAAAAAAAAGTCGGCTGTCTCATACATTTACACACTAAGCATATTGCAGTTTAGTATGGAACAGCAGTTTTTTTTTTCGCGATTTCAAGTATGGTCCCGTAATAAAAGTTGTTCAGTTTGATGGTCTGAACCACCCCTGAAAATATCGGAACGGTAAAAAAAAATCTTCCGGTATATGTGTATGTGTGCTATATTGGAAAGTAGTATTTAAGTTTATAAAACAAGGACATTTATTTTGTTTGTTATGATTTTGTGGGCAAATGATCATCATCATCATCATATGCCTTAAGATCTGTTGCAGACATAATAGACATATTGGAGATGATTAGCATCTAAACTATTATAAAACTGTAACTGAAGTGTGTCTGTACATTGAAGATATTTACAAAAAAAAGATTACGATATGGTTTTTAGGCTTCCCTGATTCCAAATCAAAATTTTTTTGACATTTTGTCTGTCTGTTTGTTTGTTTGTTTGTTTGTATGTTTGTTTGTTTGTTTGTTTGTTTGTTTGTTTGTTTGTTTGTTTGTTTGTTTGGGTGTTTGTTTGTTCGAGTATCACGCAAAAACTACTGAACCGATTTTGATGAAACTTTTATTGTTTGATAGCTTATCGTCTGACTTAAAATCTGGTATATAATTTATGCGGACGAAGTCGCAGGTAAAAGCTCGTGAATGATAAAACTTCAATATTATACTAGAAGTGAGCATTGCTACAACTGGATACATAGTCGAACTTGGTAGCTATACCATAGTAGTTATTTATTCTGTGGCTATACAAACATTTCTGACCTCCCCGAAAAGGATTGTATTCGTGATTTTACCTATATATGTTTATACAGGGTGAAATTGATGTCATTAGCATCCTTTTAAACTAAGAGTCTACCCATCAAACTGAACAACTTTTACTATGGGAGCAAACCGATCGAAGCAACAAAAATTCTGCTGTTCCATACTGAATTACAGCGTCTACGCGACACAAATGTATGCATTAGCAGATTTTTTTTTGCTCCGATTGGTTTGCTCCTATAATAAAAGTTGTTCAGTTTGATGGGTAGGCTCTTAGTTTAAAAGGATGCTAATGATATCAATTTCACCCTGTATACGATGTTTATAGTTACGCGATTTTTTTCGCGATTTCGATGTTGGCTCCATCATAGTGAAAGTTGTTCATTTTGATGGTCTGAAGCACCCCCTTAAGTATTACTAGGGTGTTTTGTTACACCCTAGTAATACATAAAGTAATACATAAAAATTCTGCTGTTCCATACTGAATTACAGCGTCTACGCGACACAAATGTATGCATCAGCAGATTTTTTTTTGCTCCGATTGGTTTGCTCCCATAGTAAAAGTTGTTCAGTTTGATGGGTAGGCTCTTAGTTTAAAAGGATGCTAATGATATCAATTTCACCCTGTATACGATGTTTATAGTTACGCGATTTTTTTCGCGATTTCGATGTTGGCTCCATCATAGTGAAAGTTGTTCATTTTGATGGTCTGAAGCACCCCCTTAAGTATTACTAGGGTGTTTTGTTACACCCTGTATACAGGATAATTTTTATATCACTGCGGATAACTTCAGCATGTATTCTACTCATCAAACTGAACAACTTTCACTATGGAGACAACTTCGAAATCGCGAAAAAAAAATCAGCTGTCCCATACAAAACTGCAGTACCAATGCGACTCAAATGTATGGGACAGCTGATTTTTTTTTTACGATTTCGATGTTGGCTCCATAGTGAAAGTTGTTCAGTTTGATGAGTAGAATACATGCTGAAGTTATCCGCAGTGATATAAAAATGACCCTGTATGAATGTGGTGCTTTTCCTGATAAATTCAAAATGGTCTCAACCCTCACAAATTGTATTATCTACAGGTAGCGCATACAGAGTTTCCTTAATTTATATTTAACCAGCAACTTCGATGCTCTTTTCTGAAAGGTTGGTCAATATTTGAAGGAATAGACTCACCTTTGATCTCATATTTATTATGTTTAATGAACTGACCCGCATGGGGTTCAACCAAGCAAGTGCAAAAAAGTTTAACCTATTTTTCCTTTGGGGTAAATTTGAATACGTTGATATACGGTTGGCTGCAGCTTTAAGTATACAGGCATGTACCTATAAGAAATTCTGATATGTAGGTATGTGAAGTCCACCAATCCGCACTGGGCACGCGTGGTGGACTAACGCCCATACATCCTTCTAGAGTGCAGGCCTATGATGCAGTGGGAAGTATACAGGGTGTAAACTTAAATTAAATGCGTTACATTCTTCAAGAGTTGCCAAAGACCATCAAACTTAATAACTTTCAATATATGATAAAAATTGAAAACTTTAAAGAAAAATCTTGTGATCCATACATTTAGGGCGAGCGAAAATGTGTCGAGGACCGTAAATGATTTAAGAATTTAAAAAAATAAATGGTTCCCTGCGCAAAAAGTTACACGGGTAAAAAAGATTTCTTGAAATAAGAATTTTACGTTTTCTTCGACATAAAAGGTGTAAGTGACAGCCTAGTAAACACGGAAAAGGTGAACTCAGACTATCAAACTGAACAACTTTCACACAAGACAATTGTCTTGACTGAAAGCAAATTGCATTGAACCAAGAATATGGCGCTATATCGAAGAAAACGTAAAATTCTTATTTCAAGTAATCTTTTTTACCCTTGCAACCTTGCTTACAAACATTTGTTTACATCAAGAATAATAGGTGAACGAACGAATTATTTTCACTTTTTAAGTAAATGTTTGTTTTTGGCGTTGGTGTTTTATATACTATTTAGGTTAGCTCATGACTAACTAAACATTTGTCATCTATTGAATAATAAAAGGCCGTCAAGTTCCTTTATGTGCACACTCGAGTCCTTTGATATAGAATCATTCATCTTCATTTGAGGGTATTAGTGAAAAGTTTAGGGTTTTCACTTAACCGTTCGATTACCGTAATTAGGTTTGGTAATTAGCAAACTGTTTTATTTTATTTACCCAAACTAGAAATTTTGACCCAAAACAATGTGCACAGCATTCAAAGGATCAGTTACAATTAAAATATAATTGTAGATAATGTTGTTGTTTAGTAAATAGAGGTTACATACGCCTTAGAGTGAAAAACTCGTAACTGTAAAGGAGATAACTTTTCAGGAGGAAGAAAAACTACGTCCTATAAAATTCGCGAGTATTTGGGAGATTATCATTAGGTTAACTGCCTCCGTGGTCTAATGGTTTAGAGCATTGGCTCTCGACACAGAGGTTGTGGGTTCGATTCCCACGGGGGACACCTAGTGATATGTCACTTTGTGCGTTTTTCCCCAGTTGGTTAGGGCATTGCTGAATCACCTGATTGTCCGAAAAGAAAAATGATTCCGTATTTCGGATGACACGTTAAGCCGTTGGTCCCGGCTACTATCTCTGGTGGCAGTAGTCGTTACATAAAAACCACGTCAGAGGCCGTAAGGCGGTCTGAAAAAACTCTGACACCAGGGCTCTGCCCACACGATAAGAAGATTAAGTACACGTGATACAGAATGTTAGGGTAAACAGTTGCATTACTTTAAGTTGTGATTGTACCCACAATACTGAAGAAATTTCCCTAAGAAACCTAATAGGAAATTCACAAATTTTTTCTGACTTGTCATACAAACGTTGCAAACCTATTAGTTTCTTAGAGATAGTTGTACAGTATCATGGTTACAATCACCCCTTAAAGTAATGCAACTGTTTACCCTAACAACATGAAATGAGAACCACGCAAAAACTCACGAATTTTACAGAACGCGGTGTATATATTTTTTATAGAAATTTCCTTAAAATATCTTTAAATAATAGTTACGACTATGTAAGTAGGTAGTTTATGTAAAAAAATACAGATTTCATGCCTCACACGACTATCGAGCACATTGGAAATGAATCTACGGAATTCGAAAAAAAATTGTCTCAAAAAGGTTAGGCTACAGGGCAAAGCCTAACCAGTCTTATTGTAGCTGACTAAATTGTCCAGAGGAATTTTTCTCAACGAAACATCCATCCATCTTCTTCATTTTTCACCAACATCATTCTTCGTTTTTCCAAAATATCGAACGCCAAAATCAAAAATTCTGAAAAAAAAAAAACACAATTTCGGCCAAAACTTTTTTTGTTTTTGACTTCTTCGAATAATTCTTTTCGCACCTTACAGCTCTTATGAATACGCGTCTTTTGAGCCTATTTTTTAATAAAATATCTGCACAACTCTCCGAGATATATAAGGGGATCGCACTTTTTCGTGAAATCGGAGCCTACACTGGAGAGAACGAAAACACAATTCCAATGCCAAAATAGGCGACATTCTTATTTACAAAAAGTAGACCGTCACCGTACACTTTGTTCCTTGTTTTCTGTATGTAATTTATCTTCTGCGTCTACGCAGGAATTCCCTCTAGGGAATTCCATCTTATTATTCATACTCGTCTTTTTTGTCATCATTTCATTAAACTTCTGCGTTTCCGAATGGTTGGAAAGCCCCGAGCTAAATTGTGTTTCATGTGCAGGCAATTCTGAAGTTATATTACCTAAGACACTGGGAGTTAAAAAGTTTCAAAGTTCCACCACATTATAATTATGTATTTATATATCATCATCATCATCTCAGCCGATGGACGTCCACTGCTGGACATACGCCTCCCCCAAGGATCGCCATAACGACTGGTCCTGCGCTGCCCTCATCCAACGTTTTCCCGCCGCCTTCACCAGGTCGTCGGTCCACCGTGTGAGGGGCCTACCCACGCTGCGCTTTCCGGTACGCGGTCGCCACTCGAGAACTTTTCGGCCCCACCGGCCATCGGTTCTGCGAGCAATGTGCCCCGCCCACTGCCACAATTCTTTGGGCTATGTCAGTAGCTCTGGTTCTTCTGCGGATCTCTTCATTTCTGATTCGATCTCGCAGGGAAACTCCATCTATTTATATTTACCTACACAAAAATAGTACAAAACGTTTACAAAAGAAGAGAACTGGTGTGATTGAGTGATACATAAAATCAGGCATAGGCCCACCATACAAAAAAAACATTACTCCTGTAAACCAGGATCAACAGCGGCGACCACAAATAAAACTAGACAATGAAGTACAGCGAACGTGCGGGGAATATCTCTAATCTGTCTTAGAACCCGCAATGAATTTAATCAGATAATTTATGGCAGAGTTGACAACCCTATCGCAAAATGCTGTTGCTGATGATGATTCTATCATGTCTATTCTATACGTCTGCAGGGCACAGGCCTACCCTCAGGCAGGGTGTATGGGCGTAAGTTAACCATGCGTGCCCAATGTGGATTGGTAGACTTCACATACGCATCGGAATTTCTTTTTCACCGTATGCAGGTTTCCTTACGATATTTTCCTTCACCATTTGAGAGCAGTCGGTATTACGTACATAAGTTAGAAACTCATTGGTACATAGCAAGTCGTCCGTGCGGTTTCGAACCCGGAACTCAAGATTGAGTTTTCACACTTCTGCGCAACGAACCACAGACGCTTTTTGAATACACAATACAAATCATTTTGTAGGTGGTTTCAGTCCATACAAAGGTTTGACGCACAATACGCGTAGACGGAATTAATAAAAGTAATATTTTATATGTATATGGAATAACAAAAAATTAAAACCGCCTTCAAAAAAACTAAAACGTTAAAAAATAATATTGCAGCCTATGACTGTTTCGTTCGCATCATAAGAACATTAATTTGTTTTATTGAAGTCGCTGTCAAGCCGGTACGATTCGCGACATGGCTTGCATTTTTTGGCTTGGCTTGACACCGACTTCTATAAAACAAATTAATGTTCTTATGATGCGAACGAAACAGTCATAGGCTGCAATATTATTTTATTATAGTTTTAGTTTTTTTGAAGGCGGTTTTAATTTTTTGTTAAAATTTAGTTTATTTCACAATTTTCAGTGGTGAATTCATTAGTTCGATTTAATAGGAGTGCTTTAAATTAAAAAACGCACTAGTCGGCAGTACGATTTTCGAAGGATCCCCTCGATTTCTCTGGGATGCCATCATCAGATCCTGGTTTCCTTATCATGGTACCACCCTCGGGACATCTCCTTTCCAACAAAAAAAGAATCATCAAAATCGGTTCATAAACGACGAAGTTATCCGCGAACAAACATAAAAAAAAAAATATATATATACGGTCGAACTGAGAAACCTCCTCCTTTTTTGAAGTCGGTTAAAAATAGTTTAGAAAATCTTGATGTCGCGTATCAAATCGTCGCGTATCAAATCGTCCGCGTTTTTTCGGCGGGTAGGTGTGAAAGAGTGTGCAGCCAAAAATTTCGCTCCCATTATATTTAATTAAATAATTAGATAAATCAATTTAAAAATTACATGGTTTATGAATAATCATTAAGGCACCTACCAGCAGCTGTTTTCCAACTAAACAAACTTTAAATTTGCACTTTCACTCTCACACCACAATGGAGGCTATTAAGCAGAGTATGGAAGAGATGTCCGCTTTATTCCACACCAAGATGGCTCAGTTCCAGACGGAGCTAGGTAGTAAGGCATCTCCCAAGACACCGATGACTGCTTCGGCTCTTGCAGTGGACTTTGAGGCATTCAAGACCTTCATCCTGGCAGCATTGAAGAATCTCCAGGCACAGCTGGAGCTGCTCGCACAAGAGAGCGATCGGCAGGAGATGCGCAGCCGCAAGAAGATTCTCCTTCTACACGGTGTTCCCGAGGCTAAGGAGGAGGTATGTGCATCGACAGTCGTGACCGTTGTGACTGATCGGCTCAAGCTGTCCGATGTGAGTGTGCTCGATGTTGCCAGATGTCATCGGCTCGGCCGGACTGGTACTGACAGGCCTAGGCCATTATTGGTGAAGTTTAGGGACCTGTCGGTCCGAGATAAAGTCTGGTCAGCCAAAACAGGACTTAAGGGCTCTGGAGTGACCCTGTCCGAATTCCTGACGGTGCGCCGCCACAAGATCTTCATGACAGCGAGGCAGCGCCACGGAGTCTCCAAGTGCTGGACTCGTGACGGGACCATCTTCGTGGTTGGGCCCGATGGAACACGCCACCGAGTCTTCTCCCTCGCAGAGTTGGACAGGATCCCCATCCCGGAGCCTGTGGCGAGCACGGCCGAAGCATCAAACGACCGACGCCGCAAACGTGCGCCGCCTCCCAAGAAGTAGTTTTCCTTTTGTTTTGGTAATTTAGTTTATTTCTTTCTTGGTTCATAACTTCAGGTAGTCGAACTCAAAATCTTTCTCTTTGTCGAAATTACCTTTAAATTCCTACTTAAATTCTTAATGTTATTGTTGACGGCTATTGTAGGTTACCTATTTTAATTTTAGTGACAGTGACACTGACAGCCGGCACTAACGGATCGTTCGTTTTATTGCGCGATTTTTGTACCCAATTGATTATGAAAGTTATAATTTGTGATAGACGTTTTGATACTTTGAATTAATTATTTTTGTGCAGTCTTAATTTTATGTAGGTACAACAAATTAACTTTTTTTTTTTGGTAGTTTTATTAGAATTATAATTATAATATTCTCGTCTAATGAATCCCGATTTACTAACGAGTCTTGGAAAGCGCCTCATTGAATTAGGTAACCTTTTGTCCTGATACCTGTTTGTTATTATTATTATTTGTTGTTTGTTTAGTTTAATATTTTTTTTCTTTTTCTTGTGTAAAAACACTTCCATTCAGCTGGTGGGTAGGGGTCAACCCATACCTTGTTTATTTTAATTTAAGATATTTATTATTATTATTACTCTATTTATTTTTATATTAATATTATTTTTTTATACATACATACATGCAAAATACTAGTGAACTGAGTGAACACTTTCTATCCTTCTCTACATCCAATGAACAGAGTGACAACGAAAGTTTTCATAGCATTTCGACATTCTCTCCTGGTGAGTTTTTAGTTTCTCAGTTTTCTGATGTAGCTAAAAACTTCAATGTGGTCCACATCAATGCCCAGAGCATCCCAGCTCATTACCCAGACCTGCTTATGACTTTCGACAACAAAAACATCCATGCAGTCCTCGTCTCCGAATCCTTCCTGCACCCAAGCTTGCCTTCCACTTCCTACTCCTTACCTGGCTTCAAACTAATTCGTAACGATCGCACCAACTCGTCGCACGGTGGCGTTGCCATCTACCTCCGCGGTTATATTCCTTACTCCATTGTCAGCAAGTCTCCACAACCCCCCCCTCCTAAAACTGCGGAGCATCTCTTCATAGAAGTCACCCTATCACATACAAAAACGCTTCTTGGAGTCTATTATAGTCCCAATTGTAATATAGATTACTTCTCCTCTCTAGAAAATCTCCTAGAAGACCTTACTCTTTCTCACCAACATACCATCATTATGGGTGACTTCAACACCTGCCTTCTCAAAAATGACTCTCGATCTCGTCGCCTCACGAATCTCATAAACTCTAGCAACATGAACATACTTCCTCTTGGTCCAACCCATTTTTTTCCTAATTGCTCTCCCTCTCTTCTTGATCTGATAATGGTCAACTCCCTTCCTCATGTTGCCAAACATGGCCAGTATGGTGCTGATGGTTTTTCATATCACGACCTCGTCTACCTTTCCTACAAAATCCGTCCCCCTAAAGCCAAAGCCAAAATCCTCCTGCAGCGTAATTTTAGGAACATGGATGTCAAGCGTCTTCATGAAGATGCCCTGAAAGTTAATTGGTCCTTGATTGATGACGCAGCTACAGTTGACGAGCAGATCGAACTGTTCAACTCCTTTTTAACTGAACTGTATGACGTGCATGCTCCGATTCGTCCTGTTAAGTTGAAGCATCTTCCTGCTCCTTGGTTGAGTGACGAAATCAAAACCGTAATCACTCAAAAAAACCGCGCAAAGGCGAAATTTAAGGCTGATTCTACTGAGGAAAACCGAGATAAATACCATTTCATAAGGAATCGCTGCAATAGGATGTGTAGGGACGCACAACGACGCCATATTCATCTCTCAGTCGAAAATGGGGATCCAGCTAAAGTCTGGAAGTTTTTAAAAACTTTAGGAGTAGGTAAATCTCGTAATAATTCTCTTCCAAAAGATATTAACCTCAATTCTTTGAATAATCACTTCTCATCTTCTTCTGTCCTGGACGTTTCCTCCAAGACTAACACATTGAATATTCTATCTTCAAAACCTACTCCTAATTTCTCTCCTTTCTTTTTCAGTCAATTTGCTGATTGTGACGTTAAGAGAAGCGTAACTAAGATTGCCTCCAATGCCGTCGGAGGTGACAACATTAGCCGTAACATGATCATTCCTCTCATTGATATCCTTACCCCCATCATTACCAAGATCCTTAATAAATCTGTTTCCTCTAGCACCTTTCCCAGTATCTGGAAAGAGGCACAAATCATTCCCCTACTCAAGAAAACCAATCCAGCCTCCTTCTCCGATTTCCGCCCTATATCCATTCTTCCTTTCCTTTCAAAAGTCCTAGAACGCTTAGTTCATTACCAGTTGAACCAATTCCTTTCCAATAACAACCTTTTTAACCCATCCCAATCCGGTTTCCGTCCAGGTCATAGTACGGTTACGGCACTTGTTAAGATCTCCGACGACATTCGACTAGGTATGGAAAATAAAGAACTGACTGACATTACTTGACTTTAGCAACGCTTTTAATACAGTCGACTTTGACATCTTACTGGGACTACTTCGCTCTCTTAACGTATCTCCGACAGCAGTTGACTGGTTTCGTAGTTACCTGTACGGGCGCCGGCAGCGTATACGGGTTGAAGACACCTTTTCCTCGTGGTGTGATACTCATGCTGGCGTGCCGCAGGGTGGTGTGTTGTCTCCACTTCTTTTCGCAATATTTATTAACTCTATCACTCAAAATCTTTCTTCCTCCTACCATCTTTATGCAGACGATCTCCAAATCTATTCCCAATCAAGGTTGGATGACATTTCGCAGGCCATCCAAAAAACCAACGATGACTTAGCTCGCGTACTAGATTGGAGTAAGTCCTTCGGACTCAGGGTAAATCCTGTGAAAACCCAAGTTATCATCATTGGTAGTCCACGGTTTGTCTCGAGAATCAGCTTTGAAAGCTTGCCTTCCGTCATATTTGACGGTGTCTGCATACCATTTAGTGAGTCTGTAAAGAATCTGGGTATATTGTTTGATAGGACGATGTCTTGGGTACCACAAGTCGCCCAGGTTAGCAGGAAGATGTTCGGTGCATACAGTTCTCTCAAAAGACTGCGAAATTTTCTTCCCATCAGTACTAAAATTGCGCTCGCACAATCCCTCCTGCTCCCTATCCTTGACTATGCTGACTCCTGTTACCTAGACCTAAATGTGGAGCTACTTAATAAACTTGAGCGTCTACAAAACCTCTCCATTCGGTTTATTTTTGGGTTGCGGAAGTATGACCATGTGTCAGAATTCCGTAACCGACTCAAGTGGCTCCCTATCCGTCGTCGAAGAGACACTCACATCCTATCCCTTCTATACTCCATCCTGTTTAATCCGTTGACTCCCCACTACCTCAAAGAACGTTTCATCTTCAGCTCCCTTACCACCGGCCGTCCCCTACGTTCCTCTCAAAACCTTTCCCTCAATATGCCCGTCCATTCCACAGATTTCTACACCCACTCCTTTACAGTCCAATCTGTCCGACTCTGGAACTCGTTGCCTGAGTCGATTAGACGTGCTCCTTCGCTGGATGTTTTCAAGTCGAAGGTCAAAGCTTATTTCCTAGAACTGTGACTATTTTATTTATTATTATTATTTTTTTTTTCTTCTCCTTTCCTCTCATTCTGCTTTCCTTCTCAGTCATGGTGGTTGTATGTGTGTTTGTGTTATCTTTCCTTTACTATATATTATAGCTGTAGTATGTATATTTTATGCGTATATATTATGTATGTATATATTTATATATGTAAGTATATGTATGTCTATTATTATGAAATGCGTTTATTTTTCGGTTTCTCCTTTATTTCTGATATTTACTATTTATTTTATATAGCACCGACCCGTTGTTCTTTGTTTAAATTTCCTCTACCCTAAGGTTGTCTGGAAGAAATCGCTTTTTAGCGATAAGACCGCCTTATTTGTACCATTATTGTTTTTTATTCCTATGCTGTATCTGTGTTTGGTGTAAATAAAAGTATATTTCATTCATTCATTCATTCATTCATTCATTCATTCATTCATTCATTCATTCATTCATTCATTCATTCAAATAACATTTGCAATTTATAATATAATTACGAAAATATAAAGCTTTAAAAATTTAGCTTTATATCTTCGTAATTATATTATAAATTGCAGATATTATTTGATACGCGACATCTAGATTTTCTAACCTATTTTTCCATATATACAAATATACTTTTATTAATACCGTCTACGCGTATTGTGCGTCAAAGTTTTGTATAAAATTGACCCCTCTGCAACCGCCTTAACTATAAATCTTTATGTACCTTTTATTACGTAACAATGTCACAAATTACAATAATCAAATTAAACTAAACTAAACACTAAACTTAAACCATACTAAACATTGTAAAAAAACTTACCCTAAACTTAAACCTTTATGTACCTACTTATACATAAAGTAAAAGCTACTGAGCCAATGTTAAATACAAATCTAAGATATTTTCTATTTCATCACAATCGACTGACCCAATCAAAGTTAATTTACTGTAGGTATTGCTAGTAAATATTCGTAGAATCATAATTATTATGAAGTGCACCTATTTAAGAATTCCCAAAGCAGAAATTCTAAAGCACAGAACAAATTGTGTGCTAAGACATCATTATTCAGACGGTGTAAGCAAATTCTCTCCAGATGCCAGTTGAACAACTTCACTTGGCATTTAACCAAGATTCTAACAACAAGAATTATAGTACCGTTGTCATGTAAAATTATTGGAATAGTATTTTAATAGACTAAGGAAATTTTCTTAAGAGGAAAGGCGGGTACCGTTTTTTTCGATACAAACGTATTCCCCTGTTTCCTCCTCGGAACAACTAGAACAAAAAAAAAATTACCATTCAATCTATTTTACCTCTGCTATTGCTCTATATTTGCTGTTTTGCATTAATTAATTACTGCAAGAACTAGGGACTTTGAAAATGACCAATTTTACCGCTCGTTTTCAGACATCCAGCAAACAAATATAACGAATATTAAACAAAACATATAGACATAGCCAAAGTCTTTCTCATATTATTTTTGAAAGAATTATTAAAATCGGTTTTGTTTTGGAAGAGGAAAAAGGGGAATACGAAATGCTGATTTCGTCGATTTTATATGGATAAAATCGTCCCGAGCTGCAGTTGTCTCTTTCCCACTCTAGTCGCCGGCGGGTATAGGTTGGACAAAATAGGTACGTATACAGTTGGAATGGTGATCTACTCTCCAAATATCCTTTTCAGCCCGCCTATCCTCTTAAAGGGTAAAGATACAAATTACAGATGAAGTGATTTAGTTAAAATTTTTGTTTCTGCTGCGAAAAATAAAATAAAGCTATGAAAGAAAAAAGCTAACAACTCAATCACGAGGCGGCGGTTCGATTCCTGTCCTGTACCACTAAGTTCTAAGGAATTATATACGGTTGTACAGGGTGTAAGGGACAGCCCTCCACAGACTGAAACGGTGATCTCAGGCTATCAAACTGAACAACGTTCACTATGGAACCTACCTCAGGAAACGCGAAAAAAATCACGCGTTTTTTAGCGTCAGAGGTTTTAAAATGATAACTGCTCTGCTATTCCACAAGAAACACAAAATAGGTATCTACCTACTTACTGTCCTAAACTCTAAGAACCTTAAATCACCCAAACGTAGCACCGCGGCTTAAAAATTCAGTCCCAGCGCCAGTTCCTGCCACAAAGTGATTTACACCGGGACCCCGGGATTCAGATTGTGTCAGCCATCCCACGGGACTCTCAGTCCCGGATGAAGATTGCCGGGACTTTGAGTTTAATATAATAAAGTCTTATTTACACCTTGTTTCCTTTGTAGATACTTAATTAGGTGGTTAAGATGTAGAATGAGAAGCTTTTCGTTTAATTAACTTTTTTGCTTTCTGATTTTCTTTTGTAGATTTTTTTCGTTTGTTGGTTTTTGCTTAATTACTTAAGAGATCAATGCCATATCTCACAAGCTATTTTAGAGCTTTGGCGATATACCGCAACAGAATTGCCGCGATTTTTCAGCACAGATGTTGACTGAGCGTTATCGTCACAATATCGCCGCGATTCCTCCGCGACACTGGCCCTGTACCCGGACTTTCGATGTTCGAAATATCGCCACTGTTTCGGTCAGCATTTCATTGTTATAGAGTTGACATTGGAACGAAAACGTTCACGAAATTGCGAAGTTCGAATGTGCGGGTAGAGGCCCTGATATATGTCAGAAATATCGCGGCGATGTCGATACGATATCGCGACGATATCTCTTAACATCTGCGCTCAAAAATAGCTTGTGTAATATCATCATCATCATCCTAATTAAGAGCTACGCTCTTGTCGGTGGAGTATTCTACAATCATGTCACTTTTCCGCTAGTCTCTTGAGTTCGTCATCGAAACGAAACGACATCAACCTTTTCCATCACTAGACAACTCTGTCTAGCTTCCTCTGCCTCTCTTCCCCTCTCTCTGCCCTTCCAGTATGGTTTTAAAGAAATTGTCGTTTCGTATCAAGTGTCCGATCATTTTTCCTATCCGGTTTTCGATTATTTTTAGAATATTTTTGTTTTCTTTAACTATTGTTAACACCTCTACATTTTTGTATTCGAAAACTAACTTATAATTCACATTCTCGAAAACACCACACAATCTCGATCTCGTTTAGTCAATGACTACGTCTCTCTACCGTACAGTGCAATGCTTCAGATGTGTAATATGGCAGATATGTGTAAGTTAATTTGATTACTTTGCCGTGTGGTGTTCCGCTTTGAATAGCACCAACCCAGAAGGGTGTCGTAAAACATACATACATATACTCACGCCTGTGTCCCATTGGGGTAGGCAGAGACAATAGATCGCCATCGACTACGATCCTGACACACCTCTTTCGCCTATTCCACACTCATAAGTCGTTTCATACACGCTCGTCGTCGTAAAAGGGCATGATAGGGGAAAAGAAGCCTAAAATATCGACTATACAACGTGTTAATGAATTAACGCAAAACTAGAAAGTAGTTTGTTTAGAATCGAGAGCAGAATCGAATTATCATGGTTTCAACATAGGTATTTTTTTTTCAAAATATTAATTAATTTGTGTCTAAAATTTAAAATTTACTGAACCCAACGTCAACCCTCCGCACAGACACACTCACCCGACTTACTACCAAAACAAGATTATTAAAATGTATCCATGAGTACGTTAGCGCTTTCATTCATTGCTGAAATGATAACAAATAATTTTTGCCTCAAAACCTAAAATGCGAATAACTTTTAATTTTAACTATCAAAATAATGAAATTATTGTTTCAATCTAATTATTTTGTTATAAATCAGTTGGGGTGTATGAGGTTTTGCGTTAATTCATTAACACGTTGTATATCTCTGATGACCAGACGTACCGCGGGATATCACCCCTTCTTGGTTGAATCCCACAAATCCGCACCAAGCACCTTTCAGCATCTTTTATAATGCGCACAGCCAAGGAGTGGAATGCCTTGCCTGCATCAGTATTTTCGAGCACTTGCAATCCGAATTGCTTTAACGTACGAGTGAATAGGCATCTTCAGGTTAAGCTAGCTACATCTTCGATTCGACCCCATCTTCGAACTGAGGACTGAATTGAGGGCAAGAGCAAATCCATCCTTAATAAAAAAAAAAAAAAAATGACCTCCTCGTATGGCTGCCGGTTATTAGTCACTGCATCCAACCACACCACTGTGATTGTCAGTTCCTGGCCACCCCAAAAATGATTCACATCGACTCAAAAAGATAAATACACCCAAAACATTTTGTTTAGAAGCCAGAGCAGTATTTGCTTTTGTAAAACCTTTTAATGTTTTAAAATTTGGAACAAACCGACGGCGTGGATTTCGCAACTTCATAAAAATAGAACAATGCTTACACTGTATAAAACTTTGTAAACACGTTTTTGTGTATTTTCTAAATATTTTTCGTGCAAAATAATGTTGAAAAACTTTAAGCTCTTTCATAGCCCTTGCTTTTATTTTGTAGACGGCTTTTATTTAGAGTAACAAATGCGGTTTAGTATTAATTGTAGTTGTGTATGGGGTCTGTATAAAACTGTTTTGTTTCTTAAATTATCAATGCTTATCTGTTAAAACTTCGAGGCTTTATTTGAAGATTCAATCACTAAGAATCTTTGATTAAATGAAAATAGCAAGATAGGTGACTAGCCCATATGGACCGCATAAATTGAGCCCCCGTCGCTTAATTTTCTTGTTACATTTACGGTTTACGGTTTAAGAATTTTATTTCTCTAAAAGAATACAATTCACTTATATAGAGAAATACAGGTTAATACATATAGTAGTATAGTACAAGAGTGTAGGGATACAGTGTTCTTAATCTAGGTAAATACAATAAACTTAATTTTAAAGTGTTAAGCATTTAGGAATGAAGGTACTTGTGTAAACATTCGAGAAACGGAGAATCGGTTAATTTCGAGCGGCATTGCGAGATTGAGATACTTTTTTTAAAAGATAAAGGTTCCACAATGCCTTCGCGTGCTTAAAACTCCTGGTAAAAATCATTGAAAAAGAAAAAAAACAAATCACACGTCATAAATTTTCACTCGTACTCGTCATCTATCTTCCACTATTTTAATTTAATCAAAGCTAAGAAAACTAATAAGTAGGTAATTTTAAATTCATACTTGTAGCTTTATCTTTGTTTATAATGGCTTATGTGAAATAGAAAATAGGTGAATCAATTTACTTAAGTACCTACCTAATTCCTTTGTTTCCTTATCTGGGAATACACAAAAGTAAAAATGTTACTTAAATTTTCTTGTAACATTTTTCTTGATTTTTCCTGGATTGTTTTTTGCAACATTACCTTCCTTCGCGTATTCTGAAGCGTATTTTTTCTCTTTAAATTGTAATATTAGCTGGTAGATAGTAGGTACCTGTACATGCCTGTACTTTCCGGGGTTTTGTTGACGTAGTATAGCTTATTGGAAATGATCACCTAAGATAAACATTGTCTTTGTCTTTGTTTCTTCAGTCTTTGTTTGGGAGACCATTTGTTTTCTGTAGTGTTCATTATAGTAATTCGACCAGCCCAATCCCAGATAGATCTGTGAGACGGTGCTCACTATCCTTTTGTACTTTAGTATTAGTTTCTTTATTTATTTATCATGTGGGCAGAGCCCTGGTATCAGAGTTTTTTCAGACCGCCTCACGGCCTCTGACGTGGTTTTTATGTAACGACTACTACCATAGAGATAGTAGCCGGGACCAACGGCTTAGCGTGCCATCCGAAGCACGGAATCATTTTTGTTTCAGACAATCAGGTGATTCAGCCTGCAATGTCCTAACCAACTGGGGAAAAACGCACAAAGTGACATATCACTAGGTGTCCCCCGTGGGAATCGAACCCACGACCTCCGTATCGAGAGCCAATGCTCTTAACCACTAGACCACGGAGGCAGTTAGATTAGAGAGGAGATTAGCTACTGCTTAGTTTTGTCCTGATTTGTTTTTGGAAGAACTACAAAGTTGTCTGCAAAACAAGTAGTCACCACAAACATGTTTGTCGGACTTTAAAATATTATAAAAAAAAACAGTTTGAAATAGTTTCTTCAATAGCACTCAATATACTTAGGAAATGAAGTACAAACAAGTATATGGTTCTTATATGACTTTTTTATTTCTTCTTTTTATTTCTATTTCTAAATAAAGAAATAAAAAAGTCATATAAGAACCATATACTTAAACAAAACATCTCATTTAAGGCCTCGCCTTGGGGCGCCGTACCCAGGAGGCTGGCAGCATTCCCCCTCCAGATTGCTAAGCTTATCCGCTGCCGGAGGAAGCTGCCAGCTCTGCTGTCGCCTGTGCACTCGACCAGGCGTGGTTTTGCTTGCGTAATTTATTTTGGATAGAAAATAATTATGTAATCATAGATAAAGTGTATGTCTAGATCATAAAGGTATCATATACAGGAACTGACAGCTGAGAGAGCGAGATGTACCTAGTGGCGCTACTGTATAATAGAAAGAGATACGTGACGCGAGGCAATAGAACCGTTTTTGGGAACTTGTCAGCACAATCGACTGGGTAAATATTCGTGCTCTGCGAATAATTAGTGAATCTAAAGTGAAGTCGTAGTTTATTTTGTGAAATATACTAACACTGTTTCATTAAATTATCTACGATTTCACGTTAGATTCACAATTATATACAGAACTCGAAGTTTTAGGGTGCCTATAAGTGCCGACAAATGCACGAAAAACGGTTTCATTTGACAACTCATGTCAGTTACTCTATTCCGACAGGTATAATAACTTTATGGTTTAGATAGAGCCTCACGCTTCTACCGTATGAAACAAAATTGGTAAGTAACTTTCTTAGGTTGGTGTGCGTGAGGCGTCATACAAATTATCTCGGTGTGCGTGTACCGACACGGTTTATCACCCCACAGTTAAGTGATTTTTTTTTATCGCGTTCGTAGCTTCGATTGTCTATCTATACATATATATCTATACATATAATAAAATTCTAAACTTGGTGATGATGTACATTAAAGATATTTGCAAAAAAATTAATTGGCGGTGTTCAGGATACGTAATGGAATACATTAAGACCATTTTTAGAATTTTTGTCTGTTTATCTGTTTACCTGTTTGTATGTTCGCGCATCACTTGAAAACGACTCAATCGATTTGGATGGCGTTTTCACAAAAGTATAGGGCTTAGTTTTGGTCAAGTTAAAGGCTATATTTCATCGCAATCGGTTCATTAAATCAAAAGTTATGAGTATTTAAAGACAAAGTCGCGAGCGTCACTGAATTTAATGTACGCATCACTTAAAAAATATTAGACCTATTTAAATGTGGTTTTCACAAAAGTATTGCTTAGTTTGAATTACCATATAAGCTTTATTTCATCGCAATCGGTTTATTCATTCAAAAGTTATAGGTATTTAAAGACAGCAGTGTTTTAGTGTGGTCTGCGCGTAGGAAGTTTTCTTTCCTTATATTTCTTATTCTTTTTTCTGTCTCTTTATGTTATTTCAGTGGTCTGCGCGTACGAAGTCGCGGGCACAGCTAGTCTTTGCATATAACTTATCAATGAATGTGATTCTGATTTGACAAAACCTAAGAATTCTAATTTTCTTTTAATTTACTTTCGTGGAATAAATATTTAATCTTTTTGATAGTAGAACTCTACAAGGTTCTTTTCAATTATCCAAAGCTAAGTGGAAAACGTTTGCGAGTGATAAAAAAACAAGGAATGATAAATTGAAAAGAAAAATAATGTGACAAGGAAATAAAGAGAAAAAGTTTGTTGTTTTGTGTGTCATTTTTAGGGTTCCGTACCCAAAGGGTGAAAACGGGACCCTATTACTAAGCCTACGTTGTCCGTCCGTCCGTCCGTCTGTCCGTCCGTCCGCCTGTCCGTCAGTCCGTCTGTCCTACCTATATAGGGTTGTAACTTTTGAACCGTAATAGCTAGATAGTTGAAATTTTCTCAGATTATGCGTTATTACGGCGGATTTTAACAAATAATAAAAATGACAAAAAGTTAAAAATTAAGGGGAACAACATCTCAACATGAAACTAGTTTTTATCAAAGTTTTTTCTTCACGCTCTATCGTCAAAACGGTAATACATACAAGCGTCAAACTTAGTGTGATTATAGAGCAAACTCTACAGAATAACAAAAAATACTAAAAACCGGCTAAGTTTGAGTCGGTCTTGCGCTAAAGGTCCCGGACCAAAAAAGTTTTTTTTTCTAAGTTAATAATATTGTGTTCTGTGGTAGTGTGGTACGGAACCCTCGTTGCGCGAGTAGCCCGACTCGCACTTGACCGGTTTTTTAAATGAGTTCATGTGCTCATGGCCATCATCTTTATTTAAGAGTCACACTCTAGTAGCCACTTGCTTCGGAAAATGTTCGAAAACTTAAAAAAAAAGTTTTGCCAAAGGACAATGGACTCGCTAATTGAGAAGAAAACGGAATTCATCTGAATTTCAAAAATTCTATGTCTGCCCATTGACTAATTATGTATAGAACAGACAACGCGAACAAAATCTGTGCACCACGATCAGCAGTGCGGGGCGCGTGATGGGAGCGTCGCGGTGCAGCACGGTCGTCGTAATTTAATTTAATTTAATTTAATTTAACCCTTAATCTCGGTGCCTGTGGTTTGTTAGACTTCCTTTGAAATAATACAGTTTCAATTCTAGGATTAATTTAAGATTTGTATGCAAATCTTTGAGCTACTGTAACTTTGAAACTATACATTGTAACGAAAATTGGACAAACCACAGGTACAGTCAAGAGCACGTCAAGCTTGACACTTTGGACTTTGTACCTTTCTTATTTAGTGTTACAATCGAACTGCATGTGTAAAGCTTGATGTGCTCTTGACTGTACCTACAGAGATTAATATAAATTGACATTAAACTTCGTTTGTATGGAGCTCCCTAACGGCACAGAATATGAAACTAACAGTTAATATTCCCTTAATTTACCTACCTCTAATGTTATGCACAAAATCACAATTTAAATCATCACACTGGATAAAGTAGGTACAAACTGTGTCTTAGTTAAAAACAACTTTCAAAGAAAAGTTTTCGAATTCATCAACTTGCGTTGACAAAGTTTTTGTGAAGTAACGTTTTGGAAGAATGAAGGCAATTTTCTAAAAGATTCTTTCTCTTACGATTTCCGCTCCATTATTACGAGCTTTTTAATGCTTTTGGAATTGTTTTTATTGATTTTTGTAGTTTTCCGTTCCAAAAAGACATTGCCCGCGTGACGAAATGTATTCGTTACAAATCGTTTCAGAACTGACGATTGAGTATGATCAAAGAACATATACCTACAAATAGCTAAAATTATACACAAAAAAATAGGAGGAATATCATACTTCCCAAAGAAATGGAAATTATCCTTTTCTATCATGGCATTTCTTATAAAATTCAAATTCGAAACCAGTTTCGTAGGCGAAACGGGATTGGGCGTTTCCTTTGAACCGTTTATCTAGAAGTTAAAATTAATTTGCGTACATTATGAAATTACTTTAATAAATTTCGAAGGCCCCACTGAGCGAAGCAACGCGTATAGATCGTTGCTCAGATAGCTGCTTTGCTCGTTGGAGCATAGGTTTTAAGTAAATTTAGTTGCTAGCCTATACAATGATTATACAATATCATTTATCAAGAGCTAAATCTCCAAACACCCTTTTACGACCGCAATAAAACGTCAAAACAACACAACATTTCCTCGCAACGAAATTACTTTGAGAACAAAAACACACATAACGAAACAAATAATCTGATAAAGTATGCCGATTGCTCCTAATGTGTCCCGGATTCTAAGTGTTGTGTAAGCACACCGAGAGAAATATCTAGTTAATTTTACTAGGAACATGTTATGATTATTTTACAACACTTATTTGACAACTTTTTTTGTATCACGCTCTTGTCGGTGGAGTATTCGCCAATCGTGTTTCTTTTCCGCTAGTGTATTGAGTTCTTGATACGACACAACATCAACCTTTTCCTACACTTGGGCTAGATAACTCTGTCTAGGTCTTCCTCCGCCTCTCTTCCTCCTTCTTCTATCTTGTAAAGACTGACTGATCTAAAGTACTGGAAAAACTAGGGTTGCCACCTCTTAATTGGCCGCAACTATAGGGTTGCCAGGTTCAAAGAAGTCATTTTTGAACCTGGCAACCCTATAGTTACGGCAGATAAAGTGGTGGCAACCTTAGTTTTTCCTATACTTTAGATCAGTCTCCTTCCGATGGCACCTCATTTACTTCCCTAACAGACAGGTGGAAAAAGTTATACCAAAAATTATAATGGAAAAGGTACTTGCGGCAAGATTTTTCTAGGCAACTTGGAGGCGTTGAATTAACCCCTGTGTAAACATACACTAGAATCACATTTCGGTCGCCTATGAAATAGGTGAATAATTTTACGGTCGGATCTCGGACTATATGGTTTTATAGAAATTGTCATTTTGTATCAAGTGTCCGATCATTTTTCCTCTTCATATTTTGATTGTTTTTATAGACCTTGTTAAACAATTCTAGTTACTAGGTACTACAATCATAATCTAGGCACAGATTACAAAATAGCTACGTAATTTAGGCTCAGATCTAGGTTAGGTTAGACTCTATTTATTCCTTGGTACCTATTTTGTGTGGCAATAAAGTGAATTTTATATTTTATAAATTTTTCTAACTCGAATCACTATATTACTATTTACCGTCACTTTAATTTGTCACGTTTTGGTACCTTACTCAACTCAAATGTATGGAACAGCTGTTTTTTTTTTTTGGGATTTCGATATTGTACGTAAAAATTGTTTGTTAAACAGTTTGATGGTCTGAAACATACCTTAAACGACAATTTATATAGGGACAAGTTACGCGTGTCATTCTACTAACAAACATTTCTGCCACTTTTTGCGGGGGGCGAGGTAACATGAAATCCGCAACTTTGGATTTTTTCCCCATAAGCTTAGATTATAATTTTGAATGTTAAAAATAATGAAAAGTAGTCTCGTGTGAACCCCAAACGTTCTAAGTTCAAAATAATTGTTTCGCTATTATAGGCTGTCTCGTTTAGTGATAAGGTATAAAATTGGGTGTAAATGCACAAGATCAATTGTTCTTATACCGTGGCAGAGGGGAAATGCTACCGCAAGGCGAGTCCCTATATAAATTGTCTAAGCTTAAACATGACCAAATTTTTCTATAACACTCTGTTCTACTCTGTGTTACATCTACTGTTTCTGTAACCATGAAAACTTTTAAAATTTCAACCAACCCCAAAAATCTGATAACACGATATAGCCCAGTCATTTTACGGTTTGAGCCGGGACTAATTACTAATTGCATTTTTTTTTTCGCAATAATATTGAAGAGACAATTTGAGCTTAGGAATGTACCAAAATTAAAAAAAAATTACGTCAGTAACAGTTCCAATTTTAAAATATCTAAGATATTATCTCGTTCTAAAACACATGATGATACATTTTTTTGCACATATTTAAGGCTTTACCATCATACATACTTCAAACATGGTGTAAATATTTTCGCCTACTTAGAAGGTTTTGAAAAATACATTCGTATTTTATAATAAATACCTAATTTTTTTATTTTAATGCCTATTTTATTGATCAAAAGTTATTTATATTGTTAAATCTAATTCAAATGAGTGCATTGGTATTAACATTATTAATTTAAAAGCCTTCTGGGACACACAATATTGATTTCTATGTTGCGTAGTAAATTTTTTTAAAATATGGTTTGGGATATAGTATTTTTGTCACTAAATGGTGCCAGTTACAGTTTAAAAGTCCAATTAATAATTACTCCCTACCCCGCCTAACAAAACTCCATAAAATGACTGGCCTAATATTATCAATTTAAAAACAATAACCAAATTAAAACTTCCCCAATTCAACGTATTGGAAAAGGTAACATTTTTAACACCGGATTATTCCCGAAGTGATTTAAAAAGTTAGCCGTTTTGACTCTACCATTTTGTTTGATGGAAGGGGAATGGGGAGGGGAGAGGGGAGGTGAACTTCAACGCAAGAACCGGAAAATACTAATGAACTAGTGCCATATTTTTTTTAACGGACCTGGAAATGTAATTGGCTTGGTAGTTTGAGTGTTTTTTGCGAAGCTATTTTTAGTCGGGTGAAAAAAAATTCTATAAGTCAAGCTTAAGAGGGCTATCGCAGTTCAGTGGCGCCCTCATCACATTAAAAAAAGATTTCTCAATAAAGAAAGCCTAAATTAAAAAAGTTATCAACACGAACACTGCAAAAGCCTTCAAGCTATTTTCATAGAATACTTTTATAGGTTTTTTTAAAGGTCTAAACATACAAATTTTGAAAAAAGAAAAAAAACGGCCGCTTTTGTTTTTATTCGCAATTGTCTAAAAGTGGAATGTTTAGAACCTATAAAAGTATTGTATAACAATGGCTTGAAGGCTTTAGTAGTGTTCGTGTTGATTACTTTTTTAATTTAGGCTTTCTTTATTGAGAAATCTTTTTTAATGTGATGGGGGCGCCACTGGACTGCGATATCATTGACCGAACGACCTTGAACCTTGCATATATAGCCTCCTCACCTCTACTAAACTATATCATTTTAGTAGAGATACCTATTTTTGACTGACTCGTCCTTCATTATTATTCAGACGACCCGGTTGGTGTGATGGTTGCCACGCCGGACTGCCAAACCAGGGTCCTGGGTTCGAATCCCGGTTCGGTCATGGATGTTATATGTTTGTACCGTTGTTGTATGATTCCCATAGCAAAAAGCCTAAGGCTTACCTTGGGATCATTACAATGTATGTGCCTGTGAGCGTTATTATGTCACCGTGCTGCCTTCTAATCCAAGGAAATCAAATTCAAAAATCATAAGAATTTTCACCTTTTAAAATTTACCTATCAAATTTACTCATTAAATATTGGTCTTAAATATTTAATGAGTAAATTAGATAGGTAATTTAACACAGTGGTGTGTGTCACAAGTATAGTGACTTCAACTTATAAAGTAGATGCACATAATACAGACTTTTTCAAATATTTAGGCTTTCCTTTGAAGTTTAATAATTATGTATTTTATATAAAAATATACTATACTTCATAGCAAATAAAGACGAGATGTTGAAGATCATTGACATATTTTTCATTAATTTGCCATATTTCATTGACATATTTTTCATTAAAAATGAGATTGGTGCATTGAAATTTTCCTCGCTGTAATGAGGTAAAAATGTTGTGTGTTTCGCTCGGCAGCAAAGTTATTCTACGTCTCGTACCTTTGAAACCCTCGCTACGCTCAGAATTCTATATTTGATCCACTCGATTCGCTCGTGGTTCAATCCTAGAATCCTTCGCTTGCTCAGGTTTCAATACAAGTACTCGCGCCAAAAAGCAACTTTGCAGCCTTGCATAACAAATAACTATTGTCCTACAGCTCACCTTTATGATCACAAGCAGTCCTCAATCAATTCGGACAGAGCCGAAAATCCAACAAACACAAAAAAAAACATTTTCCCTCCAGCTAAATGGGTCCGTTTTTGAGTAAAACAAACTCGCAATCAGACATTTAGATCACGAAGCGAAAATATTTGCCTTTGACTTAGATGAAACCAAAAGAAGGAAGACGCAGCAACACTATCTCAGTAGGCTCGTCTTAAAATGTCCATAACTTATAAAAGATTTCAATTTAATCTTGTTTGAGAAAATAATGTTTATAATGAGTTATTATCGAAACTTTCCGTATTTTTTTTACCGTGTGTAGTAATTCCAATCGTGTATTCAATAATAATTTCACTAGATAAACAACCCAAGAATATAGTGTATTTTATTCGTTGCGGTAACTTTAATGGTTTATTTACAATTTCGGTAACTTGCATTAACGTTGAAGAAAAACGAAAAATAAGAAGCACTTTTGCGACGTCATCCTCATCATCTCCCTGCCCTTATCCCATTACTTGGGGTCGGCACAATAAATGTTATCTTCCTCGATCCTATTATACTTGGGGCGGTCGGCGGAATATCATCGAGAATGTTTGCGGCGGCGCGAGTATATAGCTTTGCAGCCATCATACGCAAACATGCCGCCTCCCTGCTGCGCAGGATACGGGGCAGCACCAACACCCTCCTCGAGCCCATTGCAGAGCGGCTCCAGTGTCCCATCGTTGGGCATTGGAATAGCCTACATAAGGCCTCTAGGCCCCCTTTTGTTAATATTAAATAAATGCAAAAAATTTTGTCACTAACATAGTCTTAACTCATTGTTACTAACACCAATATGGATCTATGATCTGAAATAAAATAAATGAATTGAATTGAATTGAAATATGTATGTAATAAACATATTTAATGGGTAAGCTGCATCTTCGTCTATCAGTTTCATCTCAGGTTTAACATTTTTCAGTTCTCTCGCAGAAGAGATCTGTGAACTGAAAAACGGAATAATTTTTCGTTTTAACTTTTTAACAGGTTTCTGCTCAAGCAGTGAATTTAAAATTGGAGCGGCTAAGTAGATTACCTACTTCTTTCTTTTTACTTCGGAAGATTTTTTGTTAGTTTTATGTGCTTCACTCACATAATTTTAAGAACTTAGGTGTATTTTTTAGAGATTGGAGTAGGTATACAGGGTATAACAATACACCCTAGTAATACTTAAGGGGAGGCTTCAGACCATCAAACTGAACAACCTTCATTATGGAGCCAACATCGAAAACGCGAAAAAAAAATCCGCTCTTTCATACAAAACTGCAGTATCATCTCGACTCAAATGCCCATACATTTGAGTCGAGACGATACTGCAGTTTTGTATGAAAGAGCGGATTTTTTTTATTTTTTCTCGACGTTGGCTCCATAGTGAAAGTTGTTCAAATTGATGGTCTGAAGCACCCCCTTAAGTATTACTAGGGTGTTTTGTTACACCCTGTATACAGGGTGTTAGGGTAAACAGTTGCATTACTTTAAGGGGTGATTTTACCCATGATACTGTACAACTTTCCCTACGAAACCCTATAGGAAATTGGTGAAAAAAAAATTTGACTTCCCATACTAAATGTAATCACTAATCAGCTAATCGAAGTTTTGTACGAAGAGTCGAAAAAATAATTTCCTATAGGCTTCTTTGGGAAAGTTGATCAGTATCATGAGTAAAATTACAACTGTTTACCCTAACACCCTGTCTGTATACATGCCTGTAAGTAACAGCCTAGCAAATACTGAAACAAACTCAGAACATCAAACTCAACAACTTTCACTCTCGAACCTACCTCAGGAAACGCGAAAAAAAATCTCCGGAAATAACACAAATAAATACAAACGTATATTATTGAGTCCCCTCGTGGCATTTCTCACACACTGTCCAATTAGACGTAAGATAAGCCCTATCCTTAGCAAACCAGGACAGTGGGTAGACAGCATATTGTTTCATTTTGCGACGCGCATTGTTAGGGTGCCACTTAGACAATTAGAGCTCTTGTACGCTGCATACTATACCTGCGATAGTAGGTACTCTGGTACTCTGGTGTAGCTTAGACAGATGATACTGCAGCTTAGATGGCACAACAGATAATTATTTAACTCTCTAAGCCTTAGAGAGCCATGTTTTATTACAATAAAATTTTCTACTACTTTTTGCGGGGGACAAGGTAGCATGAAATCCGCAACTTTTATTTTATTACTTTAGATTCTAATTTTGATTGTGAAAAATAGTCTCTGAAGTTATTGTTCCGCAACTATAGGCTGTAAAAATTTTATGTAAATACACATGATCATTATGATCGTGTAACTTGGCTAACGTGAGGTGGTCCCTAGGTATTATGGTCTAAGGATTTGACGAACAAAATACTTAAATAAATTTTTACTCACAATACTTAGATCTAAAAAGTCACTACATTTTCCAGAGAGGTGAGGTGAGGAGAGGTGGAGAGGTATCTCCACTTCATTTCATCATCATCATCATCATGCCGTCACCCACTGCAGTGTATGACTCCGCAGTATGTCATCCATTTCTATTTTTTTTTATTTAGGTATTTATTTATTTATTGACGAAACCAACAGTAATAATTATAAAAATAACAATTTATGTAGGTAATATAGCCAATAACAGGTTTCCTTATGTTAACATTTTGTTATTATAGTAATCTACACACTAAAATTACTTGCTTTAGTAACGAAATGTGTCGTTATACAACGTGTTAATAAATTAGCGCAAAACCTCATACACCCCAACTGATTTATAACAAAATAATTAGATTGAAACAATAATTTCATTATTTTGATACATAAAATTTTAAGTTATTCGCATATTAAGTTTTGAGGAAAAAATGATTTGTTATCATTTCAGCAATGAATGAAAGCGCTAACGTACTCATGGATACATTTTAATAATCTTGTTTTGGTAGTAAGTAGGGTGAGTGTGTCCGTGCGGTTAGTTGACATCGAGTTCAGTAAATTTTAAATTTCACGAACAAATTATTTAATATTTTGAACAAAATTACCTATGTTGAAACCATGATAATTCGATTCTGCTCTCAATTCTTAACAAACTACTTTCTAGTTTTGCTTTAATTCATTGACACGTTGTGTAATCAACATAGGTACACACGGCGACAGATCAACCTACCCATAGTTCGACCTTATGTCCATGAACATAGAGTTCAACTATGGGTAGGTTGATCTGTCGCCGTGTGTACATAAAATTTCAGTTCGATCCCCTTGCTTAAATGCACACCAAAACTTTAAAACGTCCTCCTCTCCCTCCTTCTTGCTTTCTTTAGGTTCAAGATTATCTTATCATACTTTCAGCCAAAAATGTCGGTTTTGCAAAAATTTCTCATAACATTTTCTAAAATTTAAATTCGCATCTATCAAAAACATCGATACCAAAAAAAAAGCTTTTATTCAAAATTAATGTGATCGTACCATGCTCGTTCTCAAAGTTTCGATACTACACCTCACAACGTATGAAGTCTCCTTCATCAAGCAATATTCGTCTTTACTACGTAGACGTAAGAGTTTACTTTGAACCTTGTCGTAGAACAGACGTTAAAATTTCGTTCTGCCCGTACGTTTTCAATACCCGCTTTTGGAGGTTTGCCAATTGACTCGTCAGAGAAATTTGGGCCTTAACTCAAAGGGTTTCAGTAGAAATTGGACTGGTTTTTTCGACAATAGAAAGCAGAGTCGGTTTTAGGGGTGGCCACCATATTGCGGAGCTATAAAGCTATGCATAAATTAAGTTTGCCTTTTAGTTTACTCGGTATAGATTTTTGGGTTCAATTCTGTAAGTCCGAATGGAGCTTTAACTTAAGGGGTTTCCCTGACCGAACGACCTTGACTCTTTTAGAGCCACCTCACCTCTACTAAACTACGTCATTTTAGTAGGTATACCTATTTTTGACTAGCTTGTCCTTCATTATGTCACAGTTGGAGCCTTCTAATCCAAGGAAATCACATTTTAAAATCATAAGAATTCGCCCCAAATTTAACAATTATCTAATTAACTCATTAAATATAGTTCTTAAAAAAATTTGCTAAATAGCAATTTTAGATCTTAATATTGTCTACACAAAGGTGTGTGTCTCAAGTAAATGTGACTTCAACTTTAAAAGAAGATGCACATAATACAGATTTTTTCCAATATTTATGCTTTCCTTTGAACACAGGTTTCATATGTATTTTTTAGAAAAATAAGAAATATGATCTATAGCAAATAAAGCCTAGATGTTGAAGAATATTGCTACACTTTTCAATTATTTGTATGTCTTTCAAATAACGAGAAGATAGCTTCTAAAAGCCAGTAAAATATGGCCCAAGCTAGATTGTACCTATGGGGAACCTCTTAAATAAAAAAGGAACAGTTGGTTTTTTTAGATGTCCGACATTTTGATGATTTTTTAACTTTACTGTTTAGAAGGGTAGTTCTACATCGATGCCCAAACCAAATTCACGACTGTATACGCTCTTAGGGTAGTCAAAAACTCCAAGACAACCACCAACCACCTTTTAAGTCTTTATCTTTATTGGTCATCAGGCAACTGACTTAATTTATATAATTATAATAAAATTTGAGAAAAAAAATGTCATCCCCACTTCGCGTGTAGGGGAGAAACCCTAAAAAAATTTTTTTCAAGATTTTATTTTACCACTTTGTCGGCGTGATTAATATGTATACCCATGCCAAATTATAGCTTTCCAGTACTAAGCGTGTCTGAGCTAAGCCGCGGACAGACGGACGGACGGACGGACGGATGGACAGACGGACGGACATGGCGAAACTATAAGGGTTCCTTGTTGACTTCAGAACCCTAAAAAGTGGCACCAAAAAAACTACACCGTGTTCTAAATTTGTTCCTTAAAAAGTCTACCTTCCCGCCAAAACTCATACAAAATGTCATTTTTCATTGGGTGCCAAAAATTATGTTGCTTTTGTTTAGAGTTATATTCTTATTCGTAGCAAGCCACACAGTAAGTTTTTGGGCTGTCACACGAGAGAGAACAAATTACGATTAGAACTTAAAATCTACCTACACAATAATATTCCAATTCACCTACATAACATACATGTATTGGGGTTTAAAAAAACTTTTTCTCTTTACGTACGGCGAATGACGACCGTTCATAAGTAAAATAAAACAAGACAGCATTATCTCTTCCCTTTGAGCTCGTTTATAAGTTTCGTGATAAATAACATTATAACCTGATTTGTAGTTAATCAATCTTCTCCAATCTCGTAGCTTCTCGAGGGGCTTCCGAACAAAATACAAGTTGATGAATTCCTATCTGTTTAGGTCTAATATAAAAACTGGTCAAGTGCGAGTCGGGCTACTCACGCACCGAGAGTTCCGTACCACACCACCACAGAACACAACATTATTAACTTAAATAACTTTTTTTTCGGGGACCTTTAGTTTAGCGCAAGACCGACTCACACTTGGCCAGTTTTTAGTATTTGTTGATATTCTTTATAGTTTGCTCTATAATCACACTAAGTTTGACGCTTATATGTATTACCGTTTTTACGATAGAGCGTGAAGAAAAAACGTTGATAAAAATTAGTATCTTGTTAAGAAATTAACTTTTTGACATTTTTATTATTTGTTAACAAATTCGCCGTAATAACTCATAATCTGAGAAAATTTCAACTATCTAGCTATTACGGTTCAAAAGTTACAGCCCTAAATAGGTAGGACAGTCGGACGGACGGACGGACAGACGGACAGACGGACAGACGGACAGACGGACAGACGGACAGACGGACAGACGGTCAGACGGACAGACGGACAGACGGACAGACGGACAGACGGACGGACGGACGGACGGACGGACAACGTAGGCTTAGTAATAGGGACCCGTTTTCACCCTTTGGGTACGGAACCCTAAAAAATTATATAGAAAACTTCTATGGGATAATTTGCTATATCTGACCCATCGTGAAACTCTGTACCTACTTCTGTGATAATCTGATTTGTGAAATCATCATCAGCCTATATCTGAAGGATACAAGTCTACCCTTAGGATGCCACGTTGGTTCTCCACGCAATGCCCAATGTGGATTGGTAGACTTCTCATAAATTTCTTCTTCAGTGTATGCAGGTTTCTACACGATATTTTCCTTCTCCGTTTGAGAGCAATCGTTATAACGTACATAAGTGAGGAAATTCATTGAGGTTGCTTGCATGAGCAACAGTTTAACCAAGAGTCGGTGAACAACCGACGCCAGAGTTTAAGCTGATTCATCATTTATTTTCGGCACTTGCATCAAAATGGAATTGGGGTCTTTTCTGACTTGTTACCTATTTGACTTGGTCATAAAACATTACTAATTGCTGATCAAATTAAAACATTACGGTATTCAAAACGGGGCTCAGGATCTAGTGGAATCATACTTAGAAAATATAATTCAAAGAGTGTCTTTTAATGGGAGTAACTCGTCTGACTCATGAATAACAATGTTACGTTATGTAATTCCATGTTGTAGTGTACAGTTTCTGACCGCGTCTTCTCTACAACGGAACTCCTTCCGAAGCAGTTGTAAAGTCCAAACAATTGCATCAAAAAGTTATCTATGGGATATTATTTAGAATTATGATCTGAGTTCGTCCCAGTAAAAGGTTCCACAAAGTGCTCGCCGGCTCTGTGTAGAACAGTGCGATCTGACATTAATCAACGATCCCGATGAATGTACTGTGAATGGTCCTGACAAATTCAAGGCTTACGTCCACGACCTGATGAATGGCATCATGTTGGCAGGTGGAATTTTTGCTTTAATGTATATAGTTGGCTTTCGGTGGATTTATTGTGGTGCCTATAATATTTAACTGTTCGTTTTTGTGGAGAAGGTGGAGACTTCTGCTCGTTTTTGTATCTTTTCAGTCAGTCGGTTTAGGAGTTACAACCATACAAAGTTCAGTTATGGTTGCAAAAAATGAATATGCATGAATATGCAGGTATTATTGTAATATGTACAGTAGCTATGCGAACAGTACAAAAACTGTCATTTTCTGTCAGTCTGTTTAGGAGATACCTAAACCGACTGAAGTTCTGCAGGCAGATCTGGTCTATCCTCATCACAGAGATGCTCGACACCATATCAAGAATCAGCCTTGCAGCTGATACTTTTTGCAACAGCTTCAGCTGTATTTGTCATTTCGAAAAAAAATGGTCTAAATCCCTTCCACTGTTTATAAATTTTATCCAATCACCGTCATAGACTTTCTCATTTATAATATTAGTAGGAAATCTTATAATAATAAATCTCTCTCTCTTATCTTATCTTATCTTAATTGAATTGAATTGAATTGAAGAAGAATATTATTTATATCTTATAACTTACTATAAAACGAGAAACTCTTACAACTGTCTAGGATGAACTTTAAACTACTCCCAGCAACCAAAAACTAGATGCTAAAGGAGCACTGCTCGTCAAGACAGAACTTGTGGCAACATCTCACTTATTTTAATGTCCAATTAAAAGTTTCCCTATTTGTGTCCCGGGGGAACTCATGTTTATGCAAATAATTATACCGAGGGGTTAAGATGGGACACTCATCTGAAAGTTGGGGGAAAGTTTTGGTAGACTACATTTTATTTTTTTAGTTCCGTGCTTTCTGATTCGTAATACCACAGTTATACAAGGTCCTTATTAATATTATGCTGACGGTTTTTTTAGGGGATGATCAGACAATCAAACTAAACAACTTTTTCTCTAAGTAACAATGTTGAAATCGCAATAAAAAATCAGCAGTTCCATTGAAAACTGCAAACCTACTCGACCCGAATGTATGGAACATCCGATTTTTTTCTCGCGAATTCGTTGTTGGTCCCATAGAAATAGTAGTTTAGTTTTATGGTCTGATCCTTGTCTGATCATCGTTAGTAGTTGTAGGTGTGTTTCTGAGCACTACGTATGGGATTATGATTGCGTATTTTATATTATGTACAATACTCTTTATTTGCACACTAAAAACATAAAATAACAATAATAAAAGCAAACAAAAGGGTACAAATGGCGGTCTTAATGTACCTACTTAATATCTAAAATGGCATAAATAAACTTATTAATATTTTTGTACTCTTTAACTACGGATCCCATTAGACTTTGTACACCGATAAGAAAAGCAATTTCTCCAAACCTGATAATTGTTGGGAAGTTTATTTCCTAGGCAAAAAACTTTATTAAATAAACGTCAATAAAAAAAACGTAATAAATCCTCGCGTTGGATAATACGGCCCCATAAATTACACTTACTGTCAATAAAGATTATTTTGTTGGTTCAACTTAGTACCGGGATTCGCTTGTTTGAAGCTAACGGTAAAAAAATACGTAGGTAACGTAATTAATGTATTTTTTAGCCTGGAGGTGCCACTTCAGGGCAAAGACCTCGAGTGGGCTGGACTAGATTACACAGGCCCATTGCGGGTTGGTAAAAAGCATGTAGTAGGACGAGAGAATTTTCCAGCTGCATTTTATATGTCTCTGACCAGTAACCTAGGCATCCGACCAGCGTGTAGGTCTATTGTGTAAGTTTCCGATTATAATCGTTTACAAGCTTAGACTAATTATATCGGGACGCGTAACCACGTGTCATTCTACTAACAAACTTTCTGCCAATTTTTGCGGGGGGCGAGGTAACATGTTATCCGCAACTTTGGATTTTATTCCCTATGACTTTAGATTCTAATTTTGAATGTTCAAAATCATGAAAAGTAGTCTCGTGTAAACCCCAAACGTTCTAAGTTCGAAATTATTGTTTCGCAATAATAGGCTGTCTAGTTTAGTGATAAGTTATAAAATTGAATGTTGAATGTACATGATCATTGCTCTTATACCGTGGCAGAGGGGAAATGCTACCGCAAGGCCCGTCCGGATATAATTAGTCTAAGTTTACAAAATCCGTAGCGTATTATGATTGTACACGTACAATATTATGAATGTACATAACCTATTTAACTTGTTTGGAATACCAATAACATAATTATAAGAGTTATGATTGTTAAATGTTTGTAAGCCGAAAAACTGTTATGCAGTTTGGCTTAAAATATATCAGTGTAATTGTGTTTTGTGAAAATAAATAAACAAATTAAATCAAAAAAAATTAAATACTAGGCATGTTTTAAATAATATTTTTGTTTCTGTGAGCATAATATCAACTGTCTAAAATTAATTAGTTCAAATTAAAATATTAAGCTTCAGAACCAGAATCGGTAAGAACTGCTAGAAACACCATGCCGATTTGATATCGATTGAATACCAGTTGATATTAATGTAACAACCCGTAGTTACATAACAACCCTAATTATTCGAAAAAATAAAAAAAATTTCATACTTACCTATTATTACGTTATTCTGCCGCAAGTTCACTTCCATTCCTATTTCTCTCTGACATCCTGTCAGACCGAAATTGATGACGAAACTTTCGAAAAGTGCGAACTTGCACCTACATTTTTTGGGGTCTGGCTAGGTCGCCCATTCATCTAAAAAATGTCTGCCAATATCTCAAACAGTTCAAATACTATACACTATCTTTATCTCTAGAAATAACCTTTGAAATAGCTCCAGCCTTCATCTATAAAGGATCTGCTAGAGAAATATTTTACGAACGAAATAAACTGCCATCCGTTTTTTGCAAATAATCCGTCTTTTTGTCTCGACCTTTAATAAATCGTTTTCGATTTTATCAGTTGATTGTGACTTTGTACTGTATCTCTTTTTTCTTTTTTTTATTATAGATGTGTTTTCTCTTGACCTCAATCTAGTCCACAGGGCAAAGATGAGGTCGAAGATGTAGCGAGCTTACCCAGAATGGTACTGGCACTCCTGCACACTGACGGAACGCAGCAAGCTGCTTGGCGCCAGACTCCGGCAGGAGTCCGCTGTGGGGGATCGTTCAGCCGACACCACAAACTTGGTAGCTTGTGATGCCGTTGCCCAGGGTGGACCGCTAGGAGGTAGATCCCCAACCACCCCATCTCACACTCATCTCACACTTACTCAGAAGTATTGAGAGATGTTTCATAATGCTTCGTGCATCTTATACGTTTTGGGGTGGTCAGTTAGCTACCACATTTCAGAAGTTACAACAAAGGTCCAGCTAGGGATTCAGGGGTAGTATTAAATATCATGTAGTCATAATATGTGGCATATTATTGGCTCATGTCGATGGGTTTTCCACCACGCTCCGCCAACGCTGTGCCGCCGTGCTGCAGAGGGTTCGCGCCAGCGCCAACAGCATTCTGAAGATGGTCGCCAGTAGATACGACAGTAGCTTTATTAAGCACTGGGACGGTCTGCACTTAAGTGTTTGTACTAACATAGTTATTTAGGTGTGTTACTAACAACAATATGGATGTAATTATCTGAAATAAAGAATTTTTATTATTATTATTTATTTTTTTATTATTCGGTCACAAAAATGCAAAAGCTTCCTTAATCGCTTTTCGGGACTCCCATGGATATGAATAAGGTGGTTTATTCTACAAACATCAAATAGGTCTATACAAAAAACTCTAGTATTAATATTTAAAGGGGTGATATTTTGATCATCAAACTAAACAGGAGACAAAAAAAAAAAAGTAAAAAAACTCAGACCAAACATTAGTCGAGTATTTTGTATGAAACATCTGTCTTTTTCATTTTTTTTTCGATATATACTCTACAGTGAAAGTTGTTCAGTTTGATGGTTTAAACAACCCCTTTAAATATTACTAGGGTGGTTTTACATATCAAATTTACTGCATTTTCTAAGCTAGTCCGCACGGTATAATAATTAAACCTTTTTAAGTGGTTTATTGTTATTATTAATCTCGGGATTAAAAGCAAAAAAAAAAAATTTTTTAAAGTGGTCTATTCCTAACCGGCCCCACACAGCAAACATAAAAACGTTTTTTTAAAACCATATTTTCCATTTTCCACAGACAATGACGAACACAACCCGCCTGGCTACAGTAGGGTTCCTGCTCACCCTAGCAGCCACAGCCACCGGCATAAAATGCTGGCAGTGTGGTCAGTATAGCGACGGCGTAGGGTCTATAACTCCCTGCTTGAACCGCACTGCTGCCAAACTCGAAGAGTGTCCGGCTAAAGCGAAATATTGTATTGTGAGTATTAATTTATGTATAGTACAGTCAAGAGCACTTCAAGCTTGACACTTTAGGCTTTGTACCGTTCTTATTTAGTGCGCCATAAGCGTTATAATCGAACTGCAAGTGTAAAGCTTGATGTGCTCTTGACTGTACAACAGTACACGATCTTACTTTTGAAATTAGGCCACTTTAGAAACCCACTTTTGAAATTCGATGACTTTGGAAACCCACTTTAGAGATTAGGCCACTTGGGAACCTACTTTCAGAATGTAGGCTATTTTAGAAAACACTCTTGAAATTTAAGCCATTTTAGAACCTACTTTTTAAATGTAGGTCATTTTAGAACCCACTTTAGATCTACTTACTTTCAGGTGAATTTAACCTGAATTTAACGTCATTATATTATAACGTAATAATTATTACAAGATTTTAAGGCCTTCATTTAAATTGGTTTATTACCAATATCTGGGCGTTGACTACAATTATCATTACTATTTTTAGTAGTAAAACTCTACAAATACAACAAAATCGTTATTACCAACAATTTAGATAATAAGGAAGTAAGCAGTTTTAATTTAAGAGAGAGAGATAAAAAAAAGAGAAAATAATAAACACCAAAAAAAAGTCTGTATAATACTTTTTTTGTGTTTATTATTTTCTCTCTTTTTTATAGAATTGACTGACGTACAGTACGTACTCGGTAGAGCACCAAACATGGTACAAATCTCATAAAAAATTCTTATTGTCAGCAACAGACCTTATTTTTATGGCGCCTCCAGCAATTTTAATAAAAAAGCGCATTTACAAAATACATGAAGCCAGCATGAAGCAATTTTCGTCACGAGTGACAATTTTACATCCATCAGTTTGCGTATTACATCACCGTATTGCCATCGTGAAAAAAGTGAAGGCAAGCGTTTGCAATCTCCTGAACTAGGGATGTTATAGATGTGAGGTTTTGTATACGGATATTTTACGGCCACGTATTGTAGAAGACCCGAAAGTGTATTTGTCTGCTTGTTTATAAAAAAACGGAACCTTTTTTCATTGAAAGATCATTCCAGGATAATGGAAGGGATTGTGATTTAATTGTATTTTTCTTTTAGGTTTCAAGAATTCCTATTTCTCAAAAAAGTCCGTGGATACTATTATAAAGGAAATTCAATTTATGTACTATAACTACTACTGCTTTATTTAATTAGTAAACTATTTTACTTCATACAAGAAATAAGAATTACTTTTTTGGGAACTGACCTTCTAATTTTTATCATTGTTCAGTCCAAAGTCAAAACATAATCAGTCAAAACAAGGTTAATAATGATAAGATGCACTTTTGTTATTTTTATTTTAAATCAAGGTTATTAAACTGAATTTTTAGTAAACAAAGAAAGTAACTTTGAAAGAGCAAACCGTGCTAAGGGATTCACATTTTCATACTTTTCGGATATCCATAGATTCGGTTACAGCCCCTCACATCCTTATTACGAACAAGCGTAAACAATTTGTCCCTTAAAAATGTACCATAAGGAAAAGCTAAGAGTAAATATTTTAACTTTTAAATGGAGTGTCGTTATTAAACTTTTGTTTAGGACAGCGGGTTTAAAATATGCAAGCATCGCATAATTGCTCTTGATTTTAATTAACTAAATCAAGGGTGGCCAACCTTTTCGGCAGCTGGGCCAAAATTCGGAAATAAAATCTCACACCGGGCCGCACTACCAAATTTTATGTAGCTAACCAAAGGACAAAATTTTTTTTTTAATTTTAGAAGAAATTGTTGAAAATAAAACAGATTTCTTATTAGAAAAATAAAGATTTTTGTTTTCTGAATAATTCTGCTTTACGCACGCACGGGCTATAAAAACAACAACAAATAACAAATAAATATTACTTATCTATTTTTTTTTAAGGTAAAAGAGATTCACGTTTTGTTAGTGCTAAATACAGGGTGTACAATAAAATGGGACAGCTACTTAAAGGGGTGCTTCAGACCATCAAATTGAACAACTTTCTCTATGGGACCAATATCGAAATCGCGAAAAAAAAATCAGCTGTCCCATACATTTCAGTCGAGTTATGTTTGCAGTTTTGTATGGGAGAGCGGATTTTTTTTTCGCGATTTCGATATTGGTCCCATAGAGAAAGTTGTTCAGTTTGATGGTCTGAAGCACCCCTTTGAGTAGCTGTCCCATTTTATTGTACACCCTGTATAAGTATTGTGATTAATATTTAACTTTAAAAAAAATGTTGATTCTTGAGTGCTATTTTTGAAACTCATTCTTTGAAATCAGCAGTTAAAAATGTCAATATTACTATGGAGACGTGCATCTTTCTACTGCTGATTTGACATTAAAAATCGTACTCCAGGAATGCGATTTTTGAAAGTCAAATCAGCAGTAGAAAGATGCGTATCTCTGTACATTTTCAACTGCTGAGTTCAACGTATGAGATTCAAAAATCGCACTCCAGGAGTGGAATTCACTAAGCGTCACATCGCTGTCAAAAACATTGACGAGCTCACAAATATGTAACATCCTTCTTGCATCCTTCAGATCGTCGATGTTCAGTATGAGTTTGACACAATAACATGACATAACCATAGTGAATACCGAATTGTCAGCTCGCAGATGTTTCAACGACGAATTGAAGGTAGTGACGTTACAGCTCCGCGGGCCACAATTTGACAGTCGGCGGGCCGCATGCGGCCCGCGGGCCGCGGGTTGGCCACCCTTGAACTAAATAGTATAATGTTGGTTGGCCTACTTGTCACAAACACCAAAACGCGGTAAGAACCCGTTAAAATGTTTAATTCTAGTTTAAATAATAACCGCGTAACTCTCAAAAACCTACTTGGCCTACTTGTATTTTAATAGTTGTGGTTAAATTCTTCGGATATTATGGTCAGGAGATCAGATAGCCTTGAGAAGCTCACGATTACTTGCCGCAAGGAAGGTAAGAGAGGTAGTAGACTCATGCCTATTCAGGATGCTCTGGGATTTCGGCAGTGGACTGTAGATTTAAATACAATTTTTCAGTTTCCATAGGTGTGTGAAGATTTAGGATGTTTCAGTACGAAAATCTCAGTTTCATAGATAAGGCAGACCATCAATACCGTAAGGACGGCCGCGCCTGCCCGTACAATTTCTTTTGCCTACGAGATAAACTATCACTGTTAAAAAAATTACCGAGGCAACACTACAGGCCAGCATAAACCGGGCCCAAGATCGAGTGGCCTGGAGAGCCCTCAGCCATAAAGTTACGATGAAGTAGTTTAATTTACAAGATGTAAACTTAAATGCGTTTCATGTTTAAGGAGTTCGTTTATTCCGTATTTAAGGTACAGATAGAAATGCTCATTACTAGCACGCAAGTACTTTTTTTTCGAGCAAATGCTACCTGGTAAATGGAAGAATAACTCTAAACAAAAGCAACATAATTTTTGGCACCCTTTGAAAAATGACATTTTGTATGAGTTTTGGCGGCAAGGTGTAGTTTTTAAGGAACAAATTTCGAACACTGTACTTTTTTTGGGGTCACTTTTTGAGCTTGATTTACATTTCTATACATTCTACATTCTTATTCGTAGCCTAGTAAGTATCATGTGTGTACATACTTTGCTAAAAATTTGCATGCTTATAAACCTTGCTCAAAAATCGACCGGCTGTTGATTTTCGAGAAATAAGCATGCGTTCTTTAGGATTTTGCATTCGTTAACTATAAGTGTACATCCTGGATGCAACTGGCACAGAACCGAGAAGGATGGCAAAATAGGGAGGAGGCTTATGCCAGACACGGGCTGAAAATGATGATGATGGTTCTACAATTAAAACTCTTCTCGTGTTGAGGCGACGTCATGTCGCTGTACTTGCCATCGTGGTAAAGCTATTGTTTGGGGCTTGCTGATAGTCCGGGATGCGCTGGACATATCACAGTTTCATTACAATAATACTCCGGGATTTTTGGAGTACCTACCTACTGGTATAGGTAATATTTCAATTTACCGACACACCGCCATTAATTTTATTTGCACCGACTCTAACAAAAACCTTAGGTATTGGTTTATTAAAGCAAATTACCATTTGCTTACTATTTAAATTTACCCTTGTTTTGCATATAAGACCTATATTCCCCTAATCTTAATACGACCGACACAAAATGCAAACTAACCCTTTTCCCCTAGTAAACAATTTGGGCGACAATTTCCCGCTTAGATGGCGGTCCTCGCCTGATGACGTCATAGCCAACAATGTCCCGTGTTATTTTGTACTCAGAATAGAGGCTGGATGTATCTAAACTATTATAAAACTGTAACAGAAGTTTGTCTGTACATTGAAGATATTTACAAAAAAAAATTTACGACATGGTTTTTACCTGTCCCTGATTCCAAATCACCAATTTTTGGATTTTTTGTCTGTCTGTTTGTTTGTTTGTTTGTTTGTTTGGGTGTTTGTTTGTTCGAGTATCACGCAAAAACTACTGAACCGATTTTGATGAAACTTTTTTTGTTTGATAGCTTATCATCTGACTTAAAATCTGGTATATAATTTATGCGGACGAAGTCGCGGGTAAAAGCTCGTGCTTTATATTATTTCAAGGTTTCATGAGAGTTTTTTTACTATTTAGTACAGTACGACCTCCCGGTCGGTCGTAAATAATGTAACCTCGGCATAATCCCGGCGAATCCCGGTTCGGTCATGGATGTTTACATGTTTGTGCCGTTGTTGTATGGTTTCCATAATAAACAGCCTATTAATAGTGCTTTCTTGGGATCATTACAATGTATGTGCCTGTGAGCGTTATTTATTTATTTATTTATTTATAATATTCGTTTGCGCAGAGTCTCCGACAAAACCTGAAGTCGTTTACTAATCAAAGGGTTCAAACTCGGATAGCAGCGAAAAGAGCGCGAAAATAATCAGCCAATCGTTGCAAGGCATTGAAGGCGGCACATCCTGATTGGTCAATGTAATTTCGCGCGCTATTAAAATTTATCAACTGCGCAGGTACGTCGGGGGAACTTATAAATCTGGTACTACTATACTGGCTTTTTGGTTTATTCGACTTGATCACCAGGGTGATCCAACGCGACTCATGAGTGTCCTTCGACTTATCAAAGACTGAAGGTCAGTTTCAGCTCGTTTTGGGGTAGAGGGCATCCACACATCTCTCCCTCCCGGTTTTGGACCTCGCGGTTTACTTCTCTGTGTCAAGCCAATGTTTTTTACGTCTATTGCTGCACTGCGATACGACGCGACGCCAGCTGATTTGTTGGGAATGGGCGTGCTTTCTTTTCTCTTGAGGGTCTTACTATTAAACAGATATTCTAAATACGCTATAATTTTTCAACGTATCTGACTGTTCCCACGAGGAACAATATTTATGAGCATAACAATAATTATGCTATGCTGTCACAATCACAACCAAAATATTGACAGTTATAGTATAAGAGATAGACGCACTTTTGTTATCATCAGGTGCAAGGCTGGTTCAGTATTCATAGGATGAAGAGAATCTCTGTGATGGGGATTGACCAGGTCTGCCTGCATACCTACAGTCGGTTTAGCAGTTACAGAACTTTGAACGGCTGTAACTCCAAAACCGACTGGAGTCCAGTTGATCGTGCTTAAGGGAATTAATTGCCTCTTAAGATTAAGAGGCAATTAATTCCCTTAAGTTACGTTTTTTACGTTAGAATCCTACGTAACAATCCAACGAAAAAACCAAGCTGCGTTGATAGTAAAAAGTTTCCCAAACACCATCAATGATAACACGTCAAAACTTTAACTAAAATTGAGAATATCCGCCGCCATTTTCCAAAATGGCGTCGATACCGGTCCTCGGCGTTATCGTTCGGAGGACGTCATTCCGGATTCAAAGATGTTATTAAGATAGGTTTCTCAAACTTAACTTGAACTTAGATTTCACAGCTTGACACGAATTTGTCCTTTGTGCCTTGCGTTCTGATAATTATAAGGGTCTTGGGTGTTTTGGTTTGATAATTTTGAGTTACGCTGCCTGAGGAAATATTAATGTTAGGTTTGTCTACAATATTTTAGTGTATCTACATGCCTAGTTCTATACAGCTAGTTTTTGCCACAAACAATGTCAAAGAAAATACCAAATAATATTACTAATTTTATTTAAAAGTATGGTTTAGTTTAGATTAGACCATCAAACTGAACAACATTCACTATGGAGACAATGTCGAAAAAATTGATAAAAAATTTCAGTCCCATATATTTGAGTCGTGTTATGTAGGTAGGTAAGGTTGCCACGTACCTATTTTGTTATAAAATGATTTCTAAATTTTTTTCTGGTTGTGGGCTCCGCTGTAAAAGTTGTTCAGTTTGGTCTAAAGTGTAGATTACTAGGGTGGTTTGTTACATTTTGTATAACCATTATAAAACGAAACGATTTCACAATTTTCTGGAAAATAGTTAAATCACAACAAAGTCATGGCATATAATTATTTTCCCTTTCAGTGCGGTCAAATACTTCGAAACTCAATCGAATATTCAGTCACATTATCACGGATATTTCTCTCTGCATTCTCAAAATCTGTACCTATTTCCATGCTTAGATTCCAGTTGGTAAGTATATACTGAAATTTTTTATGGAACAGCTAATTTAGAAGTTGACTCCATAGTCAAAGTTGTTCTGTTGTTAAGCCTTAAGTTACAAGCGGCTTAAAATTTTTATATTGACAAAAATGCATCTTAGTATAGGTATCGTACAAAAGGCGAGCTTATTATTTTATGAATAGATTTCTTAATTTTAATCAGTCTATCAGTATTTCATCCACGGGTAAAACACAAAACGTCAGCCAAATCAGTAATCGGAAAACTCAATTTATAAAAAGTTAAAGTGGGGTGAACAAACTTTTGATTAAATTATCTCGATCCTGTTCAAAGAAAACATCTTAGTCTTGCCTTTAAAGTATTTTTTGCAGAAATTTATTTTGATTGAAATCTGAACCCTGCACTTAAAAGCTTTGCGGTTCTATTACGTGGTCCACTGGATGAAAAAAACGAAGGTAGAACATCTTTTCTCCACTGAAATGTAGAGTTAAGAAGTACAGAACAACGATAAATTTTTTTAATCAAGCGCCTTTTGCGCCAAAACGAGAGTTTTTTTGAACAAATTAAGTTAAAATGTGACAAACTTACGTTAAACATCAATATTTTGTACAAGAACACTTATACAGGGTGTAACAAAACACCCTTTAGTTTGATGGTCTGAAGCACCCCCTTAAGTATTACTAGGGTGGTTTGTTACACTCTGTACACTATGCAACATCTAAATAAAGAAAAAAAATGTTTTTCCATAGAAACGCCAAGACTACTTGACCGAAATGTATACATAACCAAAGAAGATGGAAACATAACGTAGTCGATTTTGATTTAGCGATTTTAATGTTGGCTTCAAAGATAGTCAAATTAATATGTTATCATCGTCTGAAGCATTCTATAAAATGTAGGATCCTTCATAATATAAATGCTTACAATTTTTAATGGTATAATTACACACAATTCGAATCGCGCAAATTATATTAACGGTAACGATTTAGCTTTATTTCGGAAGATACGTTGGCGTTACGTTTGATGTCCGTTCGATCGAATTTTCTGTATTGTGCGATTTAACCGTTCAGAAAAAAATAACGCGATAGCATTTTTACATCAGCTAAACCAAATCTAAACCAAAACTAAACCGAAACCAAAAACGTTTCGTCCGAACGGTAAAACCGTATAAAATAGCGCAATTGAGGCCCAGGAGTGCGATTTTTGAATCTCATTCGCCTCAGCAGTTGAAAATGTCAAAATTACTGTGGAGATATGCATCTTTCTACTGCCGATTTGACTTTCGAAAATCATAGATTTTGACATTTTCAATTGCTGAACTCAGCGAATGAGATTTATAATCGCACTCCTGAAGATGATCGCTGATCGGATGGATGCAGCTATCCTCGAAAGAAATTATTGATTTGCATGTGAGAGGTATAGATCGGTGAATTGATCGAAATAATTATATGTTTAATTTTTACTATACGAATATAGATAGGTAAGCTTAGTAATAAAATATGGACAATCAAAGTCCGAAATAAAGTAGGCTTTTATTAATTTTATTGATTAAGTTTGCTATAGAAAAAGTTGTTCATTTTGAAAACACCACGGTCTAATCAACATTGAACATTTTTTAATTCATTTCAATTACAACCAATAGAGAGAGAGATCAAAATTAAGATGTTTACCGTCTTTGCTATTTTACGAATGCCAAAAAACACTTCAAAAAATTCAAATTCAAAATAATTTTATTTCAGACAAAGTCCATAGCTTCGAGCCCAGTCGGGTAAAAAGAGTGAAACAAGGATAAAAAAAAATAAAAAAAATAGTCTTCTTCTTCTTATCGTGTGGGCAGAGCCCTGGTGTCAGAGTTTTTTCAGACCGCCTTACGGCCTCTGACGAGGTTTTTATGTAACGACTACTACCACCAGAGATAGTAGCCGGGACCAACGGCTTAACTTGCCATCCGAAGCACGGAATCATTTCTCTTTTCGGACAATCAGGTGATTCAGCCTGCAATGTCCTATCCAACTGGGGAAAAACGCACAAAGTGACATATCACTAGCGTAGTGTATATTTTCTTTGACTAGGTGTCCCCCGTGGGAATCGAACCCACGACCTCCGCAATGAGAGCCAATGCTCTTAACCATTAGACCACGGAGGCAGTTTATCATGTTAAATGCAGCAGGCAACTGGCAAGGTCGACTGGTTGGTCAACTTGTTGGTCGACCAGTTGGTGGACTGGTTGGTCGACTGGTTGATCGACTGGTGACATATCACTAGGAGTCCCCCGTGGGAATCGAACCCACGACCTCCGTGTCGAGATTCAGTACTCTTAACCATTTGACCACGGAGGCAGTCAAAAAAAAAATAGTAAAATATATTTTTTAATAATAATTTATTTTTAAATTTTAATTTATATTAAAAATAAAATTCCTTTATAGTTTGTCCTTTAAGGCTCTCTCTCCCTAGTGCAAGGCTCTCTTTCTTGGAAGCAAACTTTTGCAACTAGCCGTCCCGCTTCAATTGCGTGGCTCCGGTCAGAATTTTCCGTTTTCTTTGAAAACTTGTATGATTTTCAAAAAATAAGAATACCACATCATTCTATATTGCATTGTGAAGAATATTCCAAATTTACATATTCTTCTGATCAACAATGTAAGAGTAAAACGGTTACAACTGGAAAAAAAGAGGCGACTTTGGATTAGTTTTTCTTCAGTTTTATTAATTAAAATAGATTTCGAGAAAAACCACATCACTTCTCATATCCTGTAGATTGTTCAGTTTTGTTTTCTACTTAAAAAGTGCCATAGTTAATGTATAAAATGGTTACAAAGTTACTCAAAACCAGGCGGACGTCCCGAATTGTTTTTTTTTGCACCGGAACGTAGTAGTGGGACCACTAGGAACAAGGTTTCCTCGTAGACCCACCAGTGGGACAAATTAGTGGGTCCACAAGAAAGTACCGGTGGTAGCATGCTAGCCGTGCTGTAGTAGCCTTTCGTGCACATAAACACCGCGTAATAAGACTAATTAACAGTAAAACGAGTTATTTTAACTATTGAATGTAAGTAAAAACATTTCATTCACAGTTTCTCAGCAAAAACTTTGTTGCCAACGAGAAGTCGGTCAAGATTCAACCCAATTAAGAGATTTTGTCACTCAAATATACGAAGAATTTCATGTAAAATAAGTTTCTTGAATTCGGTCTAAAGTCTGTAAGTGCGAGAGCAATTGATTAATGGTCTCTACATTGTAAACGTAGCTTTCCTTTCTCTATATTTTTTAAGTTCCTTGAAAATAATTAAGTGATTTTTTGTTGTTGTTATGGGGATCTTATTTTGGAGCGCACTCAATACAAACTAAGCTCACAAATGTACCTTCTTGCATCCTTCAGATCGGCCAAGTTTTTATAAAAGTTTGATACATGACATAACCTCAAATACCAAATTGACAGCTCGCCGATGTTTCAACTACGATGTTTGCACTCAGAGAATTGCATTGCAGGTTAGTTAGTTGGCTGAGTTGTGTACACGTCCTCTAGCGTGCGCTGAGTGCGCCGGCTGCTTGTATGAAGCTTTCTATCTGTAGTGATATTTATTCATGTGTAAGCCCTTGATCAGTCCGTCTTCGAACATAGGCCTCCTCCATATTTCTGCATGACGTTCTGTCCCTCGCCCTCTGCATCCAGTTGGGACCCGCGTGTCTCCTAATATCATTGACCCATCTTTCTGGTGGGTGGCCACTACTTCGCGTGGTTTCTCTAGGCCTCCACTCCAGTGTTCTTCTGGTCAAACGCTCAGTATCCTTACGTACAACGTGGCATGCCCATCGCTCGCCACAGACTCGAACAATACACATCGGACTCATCAAGAGCAGTGATGGATGGATAAATAGGGAAGCAAGTTGCCTTATGTGACAAGAACAATCAAACTCCAAAGCTTTGAGTTTAGTTCGTGCCCTCGTAGGTGCAAGATAAATAGAAGGAAACTCCTTGCGTCGTACGTGACGCGAGTGTTAGATATATTGACGTGAATAGACGTTATTACCGCGTAAAATAGTTCACACACCGGATCAGAGGTTCATTCTGTATATTGTATCATTTTACGAGGACTTAAAGATAAAAGGCTATGTTAAGTATTATTTTCTTAACATAACGTACATATTCTTTATTTGCACGCCAAGAACATACAACAACAAAAATACATACGCTCGAAAAACATAACCCTCCTGGCGCAGTCGGGCTTTGCTATTTATAACCAACTCGTAAGTTAACCCACCAGTTAACTATTGAACTAATGAGTTATATATGTAGGTATTAATGTGTAGACTTTGTACTAAGTATGAGTAATCCCACACCCTGTCAGCTGTCTGGCGCAGTCCCCCTCATAATTACCAACATTAATTCTGGATTACCGCGGGATTAGCTGCAAGTGTTCATTATACTCGAGTTAAACGTTCTTGAGAATTATTTATTTATGGCACTTAATCATCATCATCTCGGTTGTACTTGAACGGCACATATTAGGTGTAATTGTGTGTTATGCTAACACGATTTAGGTCGAGTAGGTTTGCCGATTTGTATGGAACAGCATTTTTTTTTCGTGTTTTTTTTTTTCAATGTTAGTCCCATAGTGAAAGTTGTCCCCATGAAACTGAACAACTTTTAATATGGGAACAAAACTGTCAGAAAAAAAATCTGCTGTCTCACACATTTGAGTAGTGTAGGTATTGCAGTTCAGTAGCAGATTTTATTGTTTGCTCTGACTGGTTTGCTCCCATAGTCAAAGTTGTTTAGTTCGATGGGTAGAGTATGTGTTTCTTTACACCCTGTATTGTGTCCAATATTCGTTAAAAGTGGAGATGAGCTCAATAACTGATGTCATACTGAAAAGAGGGGCGCTGCTAGCAAAAACTGGTACTTATTTATTATTACACCAAAAAAGTACATTTTTCTACAAATCTGAACAGTATGAATTCACCTATACAATCGTCAATCGTCGTTTACTCGTCAATAAATAACAAGAAGGTACCTTCAGAGGACTTTTCTTAGTAAATAGCTTCCCCCTAAACTAGTGACAATATAAATGGGCGATAAGAAAACCAATTACAATTCGTCTTTTACAAAATGTATTGCTGTGTGGTGTAGATCAATAAGGGAAGACCTTTTAGGATGTAAACAAAAGCGTACTTTTGTATTTGCGAAACAGGTAATACATAAATAGTAAAATGATGGAAGATGCATCTATGTTTCTATACATTATAATAAAATTGCAATCTTGATGTATCCGGTATATTGAAGAATGAGGATCATTTTATGAAATCCATATATTTTTGTTTGTTTGAAAGAAGTATTAAAGCTTGCATGACGTAAAATGTAATGTCTCAATGAGGATTGAAATCACTTTTAGCTATTTTAGGGTTTTTCATCGCAATCGACTCAATATGAAATTATGCGGATTAGAAGTAAGTCGGTAATTAAAAAAATATACAAGATTTGTATGAGTATTACTATAGTTGTCTGTACAAACGCAGTAATTAATACGACTATAAATAAACAAATATTATATGACATGCAAAAAGGTTAGTCTCTTCTACCAATACCTATGCCAGCTTCCAGCTTCTACTAGAACTTTGTAGTGACAACTAGCGAACGTGACAACTGATTATTTTAGTTGAAAAAGCTTTTTCTATCTATCTATCTATAACGTCACGCCTCTTTCCCAGTGGGGTAGGCAGAGACCAGGGCGCGCCACTTACTACGATCCTTACATACCTCTTTTGCGTCATGTACATCCATACATGCCCGTCGGTTTCGAGTACTCCGCACCTCCCCTTTTTGTAGGATGCAACTGATTTGATCAGCATACGTCCTACGAGGGCGCCCTCTGCCGACACTTCCACTTACATTAGCAACATATATCTCTTTCGTACATCTGCTGTCACTCATCCTCTCCACATGACCAAACCAACGAAGCATACCTTTCTCTATTCTTGTCACAACATCTTCTTTCAATTTACATCGATCTCTTATTACACAATTTCTCACTCTATCTCTCAGCGTGACACCACACATACTTCAAAAAGCTTTTTACTACAATAATTCTGATAGATATGACTAAAATACGTTTCATAGACAAGAATTATAGCACCAATATTATTATTATTTATTGATGAAATACTCATATTTTTCTCCATTTTCTCCTGAAGCATTAAATGCAGGCTATATCGTATGTCACGTCTACCCTCTCTGACCAAAAGTTATGTTATGGTCGCTTGAGGTTTTCGGCAAATCTTTTATTACTCATCTTCTTGATTGGATAGCATGCAATGGCGAAGGCCGAAGGGTGCATATAGCTTGATTACTTTAGGCTTACTTATAAACTACGTCTACGCTTACAAAGTTCGTAGAAAAAAAAGCTCTATCAACTTTTTTATGCAATGACTAATAGTGAAATACGTAACTATGTCCTATTTTTAGTGTTTCGTACCAAAACTGGCAAAAAGGACATAGAAAGCTGAAACTGGGCATAATTAGAGCAAGTAATGGAGTAAGTTACATAAATGAAGTCATAACACGTCAATTTTATTATAGAGGGTAGTTTCAGGTGTCATAAATGTCATGGCTAAATAAAAAAAAATGGTTTTTTTCAATACCTTGTAATATCCAAAAAAATTGTTATTTCATTTTTCGTATGTATTTCGATGACTAAGATATTCAACACATTCTTGCTTCTACGATAACTTTTACATTTATGTGTAACTAAGTAAGTTAACGACAAGAATATTATTTGTCACAACTTGAGAGAAGACGTAACATCATTAGCTCTGAGACGTGGGTTATTGTATTTATCGTTCAACATAATTTTATAGCTATCATTAACAATCATAGTAGGGGATGTAAGTGGTTTTGATGGTATATCACACGATTAAAGTTACTAAAGAGGGCTGTCGGAGTCCAGTGGCGCCCTCATCACATTAATAAAGATTTCTCAATAAAGAAAGCCTAAATTAAAAAAGTGCTCAATTGACAAACTACAAAAGCCTTCAAGCTATTTTCATAGAATACTTTTATAGGTTTTTTAAAGGTCGAAACATACACATTTTGAAAAAAGAAAAAGAACGGCCTCTTTTGTTTTTATTCGAAACTGTCTAAAAGTGGAATGTTTAGAACCTATGAAAGTATTTTATAACAATGGCTTGAAGGCTTTTGTAGTTTGTCAATTGAGCACTTTTTTAATTTAGGCTTTTTTATTGAGAAATCTTTATTACTGTGATGAGGGCGCCACTGAACTCCGATAGCCCTCTTAACTATTACAATACTTACAACAGGGTGTTACTTAGGGCAAACAGTTGCATTAATTTAAGGGGTGATTGTACCCATGATACTTAACAACTTTCCCTAAGAAACCAAAAGTAAATTCGACATTTCATACAATATTTCGATCAGCTGATTGCATTTTTAGTTCGGGAAGTCCAAATTTTATTTTGCGAATATCCTATAGGTTTCTTAGGGAAAGTTGTTAAGTATCATGGGTACAATGACCCCTTAAAGTAATGCAACTGTTTACCCTGACACCCTGTCATACATTTAAGACGGTACTTACTTACTTACTTACTATGCTGGCTCAGGGACCCGAAGTGGGTCTTGGCCTCCGACAACAAAGCACGCCATTCATCTCTTTTCTGTGCCATCTCAGTCCAGTTGGGCACCTCCAGCTCCTCGAGATCCTTGGTGATCTGGTCTATCCAGCGATACCTCTAGGCCTGCCCACCGGGCGACGCCCAGAGGGTCGCCCCAGATACGCTCTCTTCACCGCACGATCTTCCCCCATCCGTTCTATGTGCCCGAGCCAGCGCAGTCGAGCAGATTTTATCTCTCCTAGTATGTTGGGAGTGGAAACTAGGTCTTCTATTTCCCTATTTTTCCTTATGCGTTTAAGACGGTAGGTATTTGAAAACTATCTGTCTGGAAATCATCTTAATAAGAAAGAATATGGATAAAATCGGTCAAGTGCGAGTCGGGCTACTCGCGCACCGAGGGTTCCATACCACACCACCACAGAACACAACATTATTATTATTAACTTAGAAAAAGAAACTTTTTTTGTCCGGGACCTTTAGCGCAAGACCGACTCACACTTGGCCGATTTTTTGTATTTGTTGTTATTTTGTGGAGTTTGCTCTATAATCACACTAAGTTTGACGCTTGTATGTATTACCGTTTTTACGATAGATAGCGTGAATGAAAAACGTTGATAAAACTAGTTTCTTGTTGAGAACCCCTATTAAAATTTTAACTTTTTGACATTTTTAAGTAAACATTTTACTTTGTCAGCATTTTGTTTTTTGTGTCCACTCAAAAGTACGGGTCAAATTTCAACCGTTACATAATTTTTGTTCCCTTTGCGGACAAAAGTTGCGATGATATCGATATTTTCTCTAGTAACATCCATAAATTTAAACGCATTGCGTATCGTGCATTGGAAAATGGCTCATAACTCTCTCTTTGATATTGTTGTACCAATCTATTTAATAATACTACCTTATCTAAACTATTATAAAACTGTAACAGAAATGTGTCTGTACATTGAAGATATTTACAAAAAATAATTACTACATGGTTTTTACCTGGCCCTGATTCCAAATCACCAATTTTTGGATTTTTTGTCTGTCTGTTTGTTTGTTTGTTTGTTTGTTTGTTTGTTTATTTGTTTGTTTGTTTATTTGTTTGGGTGTTTGTTTGTTCGAGTATCACGCAAAAACTACTGAACCGATTTTGATGAAACTTTTTTTGTTTGATAGCTTATCATCTGACTTAAAATCTGGTATATAATTTATGCGGAAGAAGTCGCGGGTAAAAGCTCGTAATTATATAATTATAGTTATATAAGACTAAATTTGGGAAGAGGAGGAAGGGAAGAGAATACTGTTTTATTACCCATTCTAATCTGGAATAATGTTGGCACTGCTATCACATAATTTTTTTTTTATAAACATGGTTTTTCTTCCTTTTTTCTTTTTTCTTTTGTTGTAACCAACCTCATACCTGCTTATGCCTATTGCATGCCGTGGTTGCCTCTAATTGAGGTGGCACACGCCTTTTGTCTGTCTATGTATTTGTGATTAATATTGTGTTCACCTTGTCGGCGATCCTAAAGAAATAAAATAAAATAAATAGCTAAATAAAATGATAGAGATACACAATTACATGTCATGTTTTACTAGATATCAAAAAGTTTTAACTACCTACACTACAAGTTAGTTAACAATATTTCTCCTCTCAAATACCTGTATTCGGAAAAGATATTATGTACCATCGTTTATTCTCGAGGTAAATACCATGTTAACCTTTAAGTTCGACGTGAGTATGAATAAAACATGATAGATGTTGCGTTCTAACGTCACGTAGGGGGTTAACTTATTACTATTCTAAAACGATAAATTGTACGGGAATAATATATGATGTGTTGATGTTTTATCCTTTGATCATAATAGTCTATCTATACCGGTAGTAACTATTAAATAATCGGTGTCTATACCTTCTTAATTTTCCCTTTTCGAACAACAAACTATTTTTTCTTTTTTGTGATTTCGATATTGGTCCTGTGGTAAAAGTTGTTCAGTTTGGTGGTCTAACTAAAGCACCCTCTAATCTAAAGTACCTATGTAGCGAGTTCTACACCCTATTCAGGATTCCACTTAATATGATGACGGTTTTTAAAGGGGTTGATCAGACTATTAAACTAAGCACCGATTTTTTTCGCGTTTTATGAGATCCATATAGTAAAAGTTGTTCAGTTTGATGGTCTGAGTTCACAGTTTCATTATTTGCTAGGCTGTCACTTACACACTATATAATGTATACTTGCATCATCTTATTTTCTGTTTGTTCGTGCGTCACGTGAAAACTACGGTGCCAATTGGTTCAACAGTCTACGGGCTTACTTAAAAAATGCGGAAATCGCCCAGAATTTGATAGGACGAGATCTATCAATTCTACGTAGACGAATTCATATGCATAATATGCTCACGTCTATATGCCCCGAGGGGATAGTCAGAGATATTCTGAAAACAAAGAATATCTAAGTTTCACTAGTAGTAGCGATTGTCTAGTATGACGGAGAGTAAGCCCGTCGCCATTTGCCTCAAAATGAAGCATGCAGGTTTCCTTACGATATTTTCCTTCACCGAAAAGCCAGAAGCCGTGGTGTTACAAATCGCACATTGAATTTTTTTTATTAAGTATGGGTTTGCTCTTGACCTCAATCCAGTCCTCAGGACGAAGATGGGGTCAAAGATGTAGCGAACTTACCCAGAAGATGCCTATTCACTCGTACTTTAAAGGAATTCGGGTTGTAAGTGCTCGAAAATACTGACGCAGGCAAGGCATTCCAATCCTTGGCTGTGCGCATTGTAAAAGATTCAGAAAGGCGCTTGGTGCGGATATGTGGGATGTCCACCAAGACGGGGTGATACCCCGCGGTGCGCCTGGAAGTCCGATAGTAGAAAGGGGAAAGTGGGATGAGCTCATGTAGCTCTTGGGCACACTCACCGAAGTACAATCTGTAGAAGACCGACAAGCAGGCAGTGGGCTAGGCTATGAAGCTAGGTCTTCACCAGCTTACTGTCGCCAATGTGCCTCCTGGCTCTGCGTTCAACCGAGTCTCCGAAAAGCTCATTGGTGTGAATCGTCTTGGACGGGGATCGAACCATAGTCTCCTGCACGGCAAGCATGATTACTTGCCACTCTTCATCATTATATCGTATGACATTTTTTGTCTTCCTGCTTGGATCCGGGGGAGGTTTAAATTTCGAGGTCAAGGTTTTTTAGCCAGCCTTCCGATTCCGGGGTAAACTATGGAGTACTTCAATTCCACTGGGGAAACGGCGCAGAGTGCACTCATTTACCACATGGGTCAGGTCAGGTGCCCCGCTAGCACATCGGTGACTCCCTCAGGCCCCATTAGTAGAGGTGGTAGTTGGTCCTTCCATGGTTAGTTCTGAACCGGTTTAGCTTACTAACTCGGCACTAGACCACTACCTACGACTAGCGTTGCCAGGCGTCCGGATAAAGCGGGACATAGTTAGGGTTTTTGGATGTGTGTCCGGCCAAATTAGACGGTGTCCGGCCTGTCCGGCTTTTGTATACTAGAAAATATTCATTATTATAAGTTATTCGAATACATGCAGCATTGATTGAAGAAGCATCCATAGATTCTACCTTAAATTTGGCTAAATAAACGAACTTACCATCAACTCTCTATACTTTCCTCTATATCTGTCTCTTTCACTCTGCTAGATTGGCGCCTCGAATCTGACAAGGCGCGCTCATTTGACGTTTACTTCATAGCGTTTATAGATTTTGCCGCCGAAGCTTGCAAAATTTTTTCTTAACTTTAAAACTTGTTTAAAACAGTGAAATTGCAATGTTTTACTGTGTAAATTACACGGAAAGGTTGTTTTGTGAGTGTTCTGTGCGTGTTTTGTCAAAGAGGTGCCCTCACGGTGTGCAGAAAATAAGTAGAAGCACTAATGAACGTCACCTCTTTAATGCCGCTGCTTTGGATAAAGAGCGGCCTCTTCGAAGGGTCTTTTGACGCTCTTAACCCTACAGGACAGGGGTGAGTTACCTTACCTCTACATCTTTCAATCAAGTGGAGGATGGCTTCTTTAATTGCTTCCCAACAATTTTATGATTCATATCTGTGCTGACACCTTAGCCAAGTTAACTACCTATTTTTCAGGATCTAGTAGGTATGATCCTTTGTATTTCGGCTATTTATGGCTAAACAGAACACTCAGAACATGTATACTAACGAACATGTATACTAACAAACAAGTATAACAAACAACAGATTTGATATCTGAACCAATATTTAGTCAATCTCTGTGACACCTATAATCTTAAGCTCACCTATACTAGGTGATTTACGTTCTAATATTGATCAAAAGAATGTTATACCCACCCCCTGAAAGAAGAGAAAGCGGTCAAGCAGTGGTTTTGTGAAAAGTGTCGCTGCAGTTTTTGCAGTTGTGTTGCGTACCAACAAAATATCGATGTGGTTGCGTTGTCACCAGTAATTGCGAGGTGGTTACTTCCTGTGCAGACAGACAGATTGACTCTGGCACAGGTGTGTGCGCACTGTCGTTATGTTAATGCAACGTTGTGTCTGCAATGTGGCCAGCCGCTACCTAGTGTGCGGTGTCGCTGGTGGTGGTGTTGTGGTTGTGATTTGGTTGATTTAACCCATGTGGTCAGTAATGATAGCAGAATGTGGTACCGTGTAAATTCTACAGTTCATTTTCAGTACAAAATATGTGCCCGCTCACGTGATGTGTTTGCGGTATGTGTGAAACAACCCTTAGACAACCCCATTGAGCATTGATCTGATGAAATCATTAAGTGTCTCTAGTCAATTAAAGTGCGTTATACCTTATAAGTCTTATTACATACATACTTACAGTTAGAAACAAATAGGTTTACCAAAGTTCCCCGGAATGGGGGGTGAAATATCACCCATGTTTGCAATGTTAGGCATACCCAGTGGCATTACCAACCTCTTATTTAGAACCCAGTGCTGGAATAGCACTTGTCGCCCCCGGCCTCGGAGGTCGCATTCAGTACATGGGGCATACCCAGTGGCATTACCAACCTCTTATCTATAACCCAGTGCCGGAATGGCACTCGTCGCCCCCGGCCTCGGAGGTCGCATTCAGTACATGGGGCATACCCAGTGGCATTACCAACCTCTTATCTAGAACCCAGTGCTGGAATAGCACTTGTCGCCCCCGGCCTCGGAGGTCGCATTCAGTACATGGGGCATACCCAGTGGCATTACCAACCTCTTATCTATAACCCAGTGCCGGAATGGCACTCGTCGCCCCCGGCCTCGGAGGTCGCATTTAGTACATGGGGCATACCCAGTGGCATTAACGACCTCTTATCTAGAACCCAGTGCTGGAATAGCACTTGTCGCCCCCGGCCTCGGAGGTCGCATTCAGAACATGGGGCATATGGAGTAGCATTACAGACCTCTTATCTAGGATGCAGGGCCGGAATGGCACTCGTCGCCGCCCCCGGCCACGGAGGTCGAACATAGATCAGGGGCATATACATATCAGCGTTGCTGACTGCCTTAGTAATACCAACCGATTATCTAGAATCCATTGCTGGATGGGCACTCATCACTCATCAGTTCATCACCCCCCCGGTCGCGTAGACCGTTGACTTTGATTTAGTTGATTTGTTCACTTCTAGGAAAAGACAATCATAGATAGTTGTGAAGGTTGGGATTTCAGAGATGGTCCAACAATCTATTGCGAATATTGCGAGGCATTCATTTCACATTGGATCTTCGGGTTGGCATGGGCGCTCTCTCCCACCACTCAATATAGATCCACAATAACTGTACCACCTTCACTTCACATGGCACAATACATTTTGATAGTACCACAACTTGGACACACAAGTGCTGCCAACTGACAATTTACATTCTGTTCAGTTCTTGGGGTAAGGACTTGAGCAGGAGCCCACCACGGGTGGAGAAACTAAAACCCTTAGCCCTAAAAAAGGAGGGGGGGAGGCTAATCAGGTAGTGCACTGACTGGTCATTAAACGAAAGGAACTCCTACTAAAGAGAATCGGTCTTAACAACCTGCGATAAGACATCTACCAGACACTACATTATAAAATAGGGTCTGAGTAACTGAGTAACTTCGTTTGGTGTAGATTCTAGAGCTCCATATGGGATATGTGGGCAGAATTTTATGGACATCTCAGACAATACTCTGCCATAGGTCAGTAGGTTTTACCTGCCGTGCAGCTGGACCATTATAAAATTACAAAATATCCTGTTAGCTAAATACCAGGAGAGAAGGATGCCAATATGTGACACTAGTTTAGTATTTGATTGGCTAGAAAATTAACCCAATGCAGATATTGATAGATCCGAGAGTACCAGGTAGAGTAGTGTAGTGGTGAGATAAACCTAATAATTATAAATAAATATAATAACCCAACTTCAGCTCCAGACACAGAAAATGTTAACACTCCAGCTGACTAGCTAATGAGCAACAACATACTGTGGAGTCCTTATGCTCAGTACAACATGTAATGAAGCTTGGGTCAACGAGAAGAGTTGTTTTGAGAATGATGTAATTAATCTTTTTCTTATCTAATATTATCTTATGTTATTAGACCAGCTATCAGAACTCAAAACGGTCCATGGAGAGAATCATGAAAAAAGCTTACTGGTAAATTTTATTTCGGAAATTGTATTGTTCTCAGATAAACAGTACCGTATAATACTGTTAAGAATGAGGACCTACTATTAAATAATTTTTCATACATCTACCTAATAAGTTCAGTGGTTTGAATTAACTTTAATGCTTGCTTGCCTATCGTGTCCACTTCAAATGTAATGTAACTGTAATGATCTCTGAGGATTGTTTCTGTATGATGGTTAAGATTATGCCTCAACAGGTGTAGAAATTTAATCTTAAATTGAAACAGCAATCTGTTGATTTTAAATACCTAGTTACATTGAGTGAGATAACATTTAGTCATTATCAAGACTATTATGTTCTATTACTATTATGAAAGTTATTTTATGGTGTATTTTTCCTTTTTATACAGGACTTGTGTTAATGTACCCATTGTTGATGATGATGGCTTTATGACATACACATTTTCATTTATTTTCACATAGCGTTTGTACTCTTTCACCAGCAGATAGCAAACAGGTCTTCAATCAATGCTGCATGTATTCGAATAACTTATAATATAACTGTTTTGCATTACAACAAAACAGATATTATGAGTGAGAGAATACATGCAGCATTGCAGCAAGGTGCTTGCTCGTGATTGATGAAGACTATGAAGTAAACGTCAAATGAGCGCGCCTTGTCAGATTCGAGGCGCCAATCTAGCAGAGTGAAAGAGACAGATATAGAGGAAAGTATAGAGAGTTGATGGTAAGTTCGTTTATTTAGCCAAATTTAAGGTAGAATCTATGGATGCTTCTTCAATCAATGCTGCATGTATTCTCTCACTCATAATATCTGTTTTGTTGTAATGCAAAACAGTTATATTTTTGTTTCAATTACATCAAAGTTTATTAGGTAGTGAACAAGTATTGTTTTGTTTTCCATTTCATTGTTTCATTAGAATTTAAGAAGATTTAATGGTAAATGGTCAAAAAAGCCTGGTTTCACATACTTTAATATTATGCTGTCGTTTGATACGACTCCCCCCCCCACCCCCTTAATTATTGAGGATTTTTCACCTTAGTATTGATTACTAAGGTGAAAAATCCTCAATAATTAAGGGTGTCCGGCCAAACTGGCTGGTCTGTCCGGCTATTCAATTTTAAGACCTGGCAACCCTAACTATGACTTTATTATATATTTGTATAGAGAATACATAGGTAAAGTTTATGTTTCCTATAGAAAATACATAATGTTTATGTTTCCTTTTGAAGTGCAGCGTTTACTAGTTCACTAGAACGTCGCACAAAGGCGAATGCCAAAAACTAATATTTCCTTTTCAGTTCAGTTTTTCATGTTCAAACGAATTTCGTTTCGATGCAAGATAGAACTACTCTAGTTTAAAAAAAAAAACAATCCTAAAAAAACGTATTTCTTAAACAATAAAGTAGACTTTTTCTAGAGTACACTTTTTCAGACACAGATAAAAAGTAATTTCGGATACGTGCTCAAGCATAATCATGTTTTATTCGCTTGCAAAATTTTAGGTGCTATTTTCAGTGTATAAATTAGTCAACGGATTACTACGCTTGAAGTTAAAGGCTTTAGCAAAATGTACGTGGCAGTTCTATATTTTCCGATTCAAGGCATACTTAGTAATTAAGGCTTAGATAGACAGGAAAATGGCGATAATAATTTTGCTAACTTTCCTGTTAATTTAAATACATATTTTAACAATAAATAATTGTTGATCAGCTCAGGTGATGAATAACCTGAGTCGTTATATGTACACTGCTAGACATAGGCCTCCCGTAAAGATCCCCACAATTTTTGTACAGTCGCTAAATTTTGAGTCTAATAGGCAATGCAACTTTTTTATTATTTATTATCCTGAGTTAGCTTTGCTCACAATTTGTTTTCAAGCTAATACACACAACATGAAATCACAATAATTTTACATCCTTTTTCTTTCACTTCCACATTTCTTCCATCCAAACACAGTCAGTAATTTATACAATCGAATATGCTAAAAACGGATACGAAACCAAATTACGTCTCTATTTTCTTTCACCAGTTGACCCCGATCTCTTTTGTCTCATGCCAGTGCCAGATTAGTATGCTAGGTATTGTTTTCGCTGAGTCAAGCTTTTGTAGGCGGGATTAGATAGTTAATCTTTGACAATGAGTCTGATCATGACTAATGAATAACGTATTAGGATCTACTGAGATGAGATTAGCTAGCTTGTAATAGATGTAATACGTGAATTGTAATTTGTTCGCTTTTTGCTAGGTAATTATAATGTATTCTTTAAACAAGACAAGATATATGGACCTAGAAGAAGCAAGAAAGGTGTGTCAAAATCGCCCAAAGTAGAGATCAATAGTTTCTGCCTAACCCTCTGGGGAAAAGGCGTGCGTTTGTGTGTGTGTGTGTGTGTGTGTGTGTGTGTGTATTTTTTTAACTAATTATTTGCAGTGTGGTTTCGGCTTTGAATGGACCACCCAATAACTTCCCTTGGGTGTCATACGAGATCACTAAGGGATAAGAGTTTTCTGCGCAGTGTTTTTGTAGATGAAAGGCTAGCTCGATGTCACCACTTGACACGTCATTCCGTCATGAAACATGCGAAAAAAAAAATGGTTGATACTTGTAACAAAGCTTCTGACTACCCCGAAAGGGATTATGGTAATGAGTTTCTGTATGTTTATATATTATCTTTTGTATTACATTAAAATCCCACATAATCTACTGCTGGGCATATCCCTCCACTTCATTTCGCCCTTCTAGAATGTGCTAGTGTTGCTAAACTATCGATCCATATTTAGGTAACAATAGATCGTTTTCAATCGATAGCTCGAAATGCAGATATACTGCTCGAAATGCATATAGACAATGTGCAATAATATCGAATATCAATTGTTTTGGACTATCAATAGACTTCTTAACGTCGGCTATTGATGGAAAATAAATAAATAAATAAAAAATCTTGGACAATGTCACACAAATTATCTAGTCACATTTAAAGTGCCAGAATCTAGCCTGGACTTGTATTATGATGACTAGACAACGATATAGAATACATATATAAATACAAACATCCATGACTCGGGTACAAATATTCATAATCATCATACAAATATTTGTCCCTTACGGGATTCGAACCCGCGACCCTCGGCACAGCAGGCAGGTTCACAACTGACTGTGCTACCGGGCCGTCACAGTAAAATCGATATACTTACTGTCGATCGGCTACACTAAAATTAAGATGTGCTAATTTGATCAATTTCTTACCCTCAATACAAACCGTATTCATATTCATTCTTACTTAGCATACTTTTTGTCTATCTTCAAAAATAATAACCTACTCGTAGCGATTCCTAAACCCTTAATTCAACAAACGAACACGATTTGGGTCAAGCATTACTGAAATATGTGCATCAAATATATTTTTTATTAACTAATGGAATGTCAAACTGCAGTAAAATCCCACTGTATTATTAATGCATATGCAATATAAAAATTTCCATCACACCTATTGCCATTCGCCGTTTCCACCTATCAATTACACATTCGTGTTAAAACCCTATCTATTTCGATTCAACTGTTTAAAGCTGGAATTATTCTGATAATGTACGGCTTTGGCATGCAATGGTTTGCTTATCTGAGATCTTACGATAACAGCTAACTGATGGACACACGTTATTTCATGGGAAACAAAGGTTTAGAATCTAGAACTATTTATCCTCTAGTTTTAAATTAGAATATACCTGCACCCTATTTGTTATCGTGGTCATAGTGGAGTTCCTGAAGGTTTTTACTTCGGAACACGTCAAAACTACTCCGATTTCGATAATTTTGTTTTTTTTAAATGAAGGTAATTGAAAATACTACAACCTTTACAGTTTAAAAATTGATGCTTTTTTTTCGTATAGAAATCTTTGAGCCAGTGTAACTTTGAAACTATATTAACATAACGGAAATCTGATAAACCACAGACAAGGATATTAGTTTCTGGATCGTGTTAAAGAAAAATCATTTTTATTTGGTTAATATTTAAAATAGAATCAAACTTCGTTGGTATGGAGCTCGCTCAACAAGGTTTATTCGTCAGCCAATCTCAATTAAAATTGCCTCAATTTAAAGAGAATTCTTACATGAAATCCTGTTCTTACATGAATTCGCAATTTGTGAAGCATTTTTTCTTAAATTTTGTATTTTTTGGGTTACAACTTTTTACTTGACTGACAGCGTCAATTTTTAAACTACAAAGATTACATAACAGACGTTTTAAAAAAAATCATGAAACATTTTAAAGCTACAGGTACTCAGTTATTAAAGAATATTAACTTTGGCGTGGATGTGGGTATCTTACATTGGGCATAAGGTTTTATTGCAGTATTTTGTGAGCGAAATGCCGCCTTTCACAATTTACCACGCCCATGTGTACCGAAACCTTCTGTATGCTTCGGCTTCGTTTAGGCGAACTTTGTAGGGTGAACTAGGTCTTTTTCTATGCACGTCATTTTAGAATGATGTCTTTTTCTTGTCAAGACATTTTCTAAGTAGGTCATTTTCTAGGTAGGCCAAGCATTAGTACAGTTAGTTCAGTTAGAGTATGGGCGTTAGTCTACATCATCATCATCATCATCTCAGCCGACGGACGTCCACTGCTGGACATAGGCCTCCCCCAAGGATCGCCATAACGACCGGTCCTGCGCTGCCCTCATACATCGTTTTCCCGCCGCCTTCACCAGGTCGTCGGTCCACCGTGTGGAGGGCCTACCCACGCTGCGCTTTCCGGTACGTGGTCGCCACTCGAGAACTTTTCGGCCCCATCGGCCATCGGTTCTGCGAGATGTGCCCCGCCCACTGCCACTTTAGTTTAGCAATTCTTTGGGCTATGTCAGCTACCCTGGTTCTTCTGCGAATCTCTTCATTTCTGATTCGATCTCGCAGGGAGACTCCGAGCATAGCCCTCTCCATTGCCCTTTGGGTGACTTTCAGCCTTTTTATGAGGCCTTGAGTGAACGACCACGTTTCTGTTCCATATGTCATCACTGGCAACACACACTGATAGTCTACCACTCGTGCATAATGCTGATTGGTAGACTTCACATACGCATCAGAATTTCCTCTCCAGCTTATACAGTTTTCCTCACGATGTTTTCGTTCACCGTTCGAGAGCAGTAGTACATAATTATAAGTACCTATCTTTATTAGCACTAAAAAAAACAAATAAGGGTAGGCTAGGCGTAGGTAATTAAAAGGCAGGTACATAAATTAGAACGTATTGTTTGAAGTTCTCGACAATCGCTTTTCTTCCTATTCGTAATTCTACACAATATGGATTCCGCACAACTGCCATTGAACACATTATCTATTCTACATAGTCTTCAATTTTACACAATTGCGTTTCTACCTGTTCGCGATTCTACACAATATTAATTACACGCAACTGCCTTTCAGCACATTCGGCGTCAGAAATTTCGGTACACGGTACGGTACCGGTTTCGGTTCGGTATTTCGGTTTCATCATCATCAATCTAAAATACATGGCATGTCGGCTGTGCGGATTCGATCCCGGACCGGCCGAAAGGCTGCCTGTCCATTGACGCGAGCTGGCTGAGCGAGCTGTGTAGCTGTGTAAATATTAACCAATCAGGAGCTCTGCCGATCTCGGTCGGATCTCTGATTGGTTAATATTTACACAGCTACACAGCTCGCACAGCCAGCTCGCGTCAATGGACAGGCAGCCTTATGATTGAGTGTACACACGGCAACACATCAAGCTATACAAAACCAACATAAGCTGGCCGCGCGATGCTATACGTTACTCCACCTTACGCGCGGTCAGCTTATGTTGGTTTTGTATAGCTTGATGTGTCGCCGTGCGTACATACCTCTCAAACGCACCACCGAATTGTATATTTTCTTTGCCACCGACGCTCTCTTGGCGATATAAGGGATTCCTACTGTACCGCAAACTACAAACAACATCGCATGACTACTTCATAAAAACATAACCCTACTTCTTGGGCAGTCAGATAAAAACAGATATAAAAACTAACTTCTATAATCTAGTGTAGCCACGCCGGATAGTGCATTTCCTTGTTAGAGCCGGGGCGGAATGCCGATGTTTTGAAACGTATAGGTACTGTCTGCTTTATATTACTTACACGTATGGCTTGAACATGCTCATCGTCATCAGTTTTTATGCATACTGTGAGGAACAATCCTAATAGGTATCAGTCGTTTTAGGAGATACAGCCGTTCAAAGGTCGGAACTTTGAATGGCTGTGTCTCCTAAACCGAATGATAGAACATGAAAGTTTTTGTACCTACTGCTCACAGAGCTTCAGTGCATATTACAATAATATCTTATGAGCAGTCTTGAAGCTGATCGTTCATTTGATACAGATCTTTGAACGGCTTTAACTGCTTAACCGACTGGAGTTATGCAGGCAGACCTAGTCCATTCGTATCACAGAGATGCTCTACACCCTATGAATACTGAATCAGCATTGCAACCAATGGTTACCAAAATTTCTTTTAATTATCACTACTACGGGCTGCATCATGCATGCAGAAGAACCAGAGTAACTGACATACATCAAAGAATTGCTAAACTTAAGTGGCAGTGGGCGGGGCACATTGCTCGCAGAACCGATCGTCGATGGGGCCGAAAAGTTCACGTGTGGCGTCTGCGTACCGGAAAGCGCAGCGTGGGTAGGCCCCGCACACGGGCACATAGTGGACCGACGACCTGGTGAAGGCGGCGGGAACCCGTTGGATGAGGGCAGCGCGGGACCGGTCGTTGTGGCGATCCTTGGGGGAGGCCTATGTCCAGCAGTGGACGTTCATCGGCTGAGATGATGGGCTGCATCGGGGGGCGGAGTGGAAAATGTGATCCACTTCGCTCCGATTCAGGTAGATTTTTGCGCTGCGCTGCGGCCCGATATACGCTTACTTTTAGTAGTCAAAATCTGCTGTGAGATACAATGCCTATGTAATAAAAACGAAAATGGCTCGATTCAAAGGAATAATGATAATATTGGACAGTGGGCTAAGCAGATGCCGCTGGTATCACGTTCCGGCGATTAGCTAGTTAAATAATTATGGTAATTTTACGTTTTAACGTTTCACGCCGCCGGTATCCAATGACTGATGAATTAAAACCGTGCTTAAACTAAATTCCGCTGTGAAATTATTTAAATGGTATTGCTAATTTGAAATTTCAATGGTTTAACTTTGGAGTGGTATTTGAAATATGTTGAAACGTTGAGAACTATTCAGTTGGTCAGTAAATCATGATGATTACGTTAATTTAGAAAACAATATTCTTCTTTTCGTGTCAATAGCATTGTGTTCATGGTCTTGACAATTTTACACTATGTAATGCAATATTGTATTTTAATTGTACTTTGTACATTTTGTTTTGTTTAAAAGATGTGTGTTGTAGAGTTTCTGGCCGCATCTTCACTCAACGGAACACCTTCCGACGCGGTGGTAGAGTCAAAAAATGACGTCAAAAAGCTATCTATATGATATTATTTTGAAAAAAAAGTAATGTATTTTGAATTTTGAGATTGAGAGATTATAATGGAGGTGCTACTGGGAATGTTCCTCCATTGAAAAGGGAAGATCATTCCCCAGGCTATGTGTGAAGCCTGGGGACCGGCCGTTGTCCAACAGTTCTTAGTTGGACCTTGTATATGTATCGAATCTCTGTGATTATTTCTCTTGTGCGATTCATTTCTTGTATATATTGTGAACTTTATGTGTAGTGGCTAACGGGTTACCAATGGGACATCGGAAGTTTTCTTACCTGCACATTTGCGAGTGCGACCGTAGCGTCATCTGTTAGCTTCGTTGCTATAACTTGTGGGTGTTGACATCTGTGGCACGTCCCCACATTATAATTATCGCATGACAATAATATACCTCCTGACTTATGGTATTTTCTTTTCTTTACCACCGACCTAGTGATAGTGACAAATACAACCATACCTACATAAATTCAGTAGAAATTAGTGTTACAGGCCAGGAATCGAATCGCCTCGCCGTCTCGTGATTGAGTTGCTAGCTCTTTTCTGTATGGGCTATCAGCACTCTTTTCTATCTCTGTACAGGGTGTTAGGGTAAACAGTTGCATTACTTTAAAGGGTGATTGTAACCATGATACTGATCAACTTTCCCTATGAAACCCTTTAAGAAATTCGCAAATTTTTGAAGTGAAATCTTATTTTTGGGATGGGTAAAAAATTTTAAAATTGGGTCAGGACCGTGACGTCACGTGACCTGATCGAAAATTCGTAAGACGTAAATTCTTGGAATGGGTTAAAAATGTTAAACTCGCGTCAGGACCGTGACGTCACGTGACAATTCGTAAGACGTAAGATCTCTTAGTTTTCACTTCTGCCGGCACTCCTGGAGTGCAACCCGTTTTTTTTTTTTATAATAACGATCGATCAGCGGATTGCATTTAGTACGGAAGTCCAAAAAAATTTTTGCGAATTCCCTGTATGTTTCTTTGGGAATGTTGTTCAGTATCATGGGTATAATCACCCCTTAAAGTAATGAACTGTCCTAACACCCTGTATAAGGCTAGTCCAAACTATGTTAGTAGCTTGTCTGCAAGAAACATTTTGCGACCTAACGAACGAACATGGCATAAACGCTGTAACAATAATAATAGAACAGTTGCTTTCATCGTCATAATATGAATTGTAATCAACATTATCCCGAAGCAAACGTCCGTTTAAGATAATCGTGTAAATACGCCGGTTATTGCCATTGGCACGGACAGAGCGTCAATTGTACCTACTTGGGGCACAGTTGACTTGGCTTATTTTATTTTTATTTCTTTATTATTATTATTTTTTTATTCCAGGCAACGGTACGAACTTAGTTATAACAGGTCCATATCTACACTAATATTATAAAGAGGAAAGATTTGTACCTATTTTTGTATGTTTGTATGTTTGTAATGAATAGGCTCAAAAAGTACTGGGCCGATTTAAAAAATTATTTCATCATTAGAAAGCTGCATTCACCCTGAGTAACATAGGCTATATTTATTGCTAGAAAAGATTAGACGTCCACCCGTGCGAAGCCGGGACGGGCCGCTAGTTATAAATACTTTAATCTAGAATATACAACGTGTTAATGAATTAACGCAAAACTAGAAAGTAGTTTGTTTAGAATCGAGAGCAGAATCGAATTATCATGGTTTCAACATAGGTAATTTTTTTCAAATTATTAAATATTTTTTTGCAAAATTTAAAATTTTCTGAACCCGATATCAACCCACCGCACAGGCACACTCACCCTACTTACTACCAAAACAAGATTATAAAAATGTATCCATGAGTACGTTAGCGCTTCTTTCAGTGCTGAAAAGATAACAAATAATGTTTGTCTCAAAACTTAAAATGCGAATAACTTTTAATTTTTACTATAAAAATAATGAAATTATTGTTTCAATCTAATTATTTTGTTATAAATCAGTTGGGGTGTATGAGGTTTTGCGCTAATTCATTAACACGTTGTATATAACATAGTATAATATATATTTGAATCTGGCAAAATAGGCCAGTCCTTTTACCGTTTGACCCGGGGCTAAATAAGAATTGCTGTTTTTTTTTTCCGGTAAGTATTATCATTTAAGAACCAATTACTTTATATAAAAAAAAATTAATTGAAAGACGAAAATTTTTTCGATTCTCTTTCTCCGCTGTACTTTGCATCTTAATGACCTCGAGACCTTTATCTTTCTTTATGACTAGAAATATACCAAACTTAAAAAATCATGTCAGACACAGCCCCAAAAAAAAATTACCGTCAGTTTTTTTTTGAACGAGATCATCGATCAAAAAAAACTGACGGTAATTTTTTTTTCACAGTTTTATGGCTTTACCATTATACACACTTAAAACACGGAGTAAATATTTTGTTAGAAAAGTATTATTAACCTTCCGGGAAATACCATTCTCATTTCTACTGGCCCTGTACCCGGACTTTCGATGTTCGATATATCGCCACTGTTTCGGTCCGCACTTCATTGTAATAGAGTTGACATATGGAACGAAAACGTACACGCAATTGCGAAGTTTGAATGTGCGGGTAGAGGCCCAGGTATGTTACGCAGAAAAATAATTTTTAAATAAAATTAATTTAGAATATTAGAGCAAACATCAAAAAAAAACTGCGGTCCCAAACATTTGAGTTGAGTAAGTTCTGCAGTTTTTTACGAAACATCCGATTTTTTTCGCGACATAGTGAAAGTTGTTAAATTTCATGGTCTAAAAGTCTAAACTATCCCTTTAAATATTACTAGGATGGTTTGTTACACCCTGTAGATCTGAAACAACATTCACGCTGTCTCTTTCCATCTCGATCAACATTTTTCGCAAAGAGAGCGGGTCAAGCCGGTCGGGTAAACAGGCGCGTTATTGTCATTGGCAGGAACAAACTTGAGCACCAATAACTCCTCCAATATTGCAACGTTCTGGACCAAAAGTGGATAGGTCACCTTATTACATGTTTACCGCAGTTTTTGTTTGGGATGGGAAATTTTCCTGGGAAAAAAATCTTTTCCAGAGTTGAAATTACAATGAATATATTCGAACATAATAATTATGTATTCTTTTGTTCGACATTGTATTGTATTCATTGTTCATGTGTTGAGTGAATTAATATCATTTAAATAAAATAATTTGTTTATATTATTATTGTACTATGAAAATCGACCCTTATTAGGGGGTGGATATAACGGGGTTTTGAAGAACGAAGTCGCAAGCAAAAGCTAGTTCATTTACACAACGTTTTACAAAAGTAAAAATAAAAATTTAAAACTTTTAAAGAGGTTGTATCTAGCTTTCACTATTGGACCAGCATCGAAATCGCGAAAAATTATTGTATACAGGGTGAAATTGATATCATTAGCATCCTTTTAAACTAAGAGTCTACCCATCAAACTGAACAACTTTTACTATGGGAGCAAACCGATCGGAGCAACTAAAAAATCAGCTGTTGCATACATTTGAGTCGAGTAGGCACTGCAGTTTAGTATTAGAACAGCAGATTTTTTTGTTGCACCGATCGGTTTGCTCCCATGGTAAAAGTTGTTCAGTTTGATGGGTAGACTCTTAGTTTAAAAGGATGCTAATGATATCAATTTCACCCTGTATATGGGACATTTAGCTCGAGTAGATTTGTAGTTTAATATGGAAAATGTCTGGTCTTGACAATTTTACACTATTTAATGTAGGTATTGTATTTTAATTGTACTTTGTACATTTTGTTTTGTTTAAAAGATGTGTGTTGTAGAGTTTCTGGCCGCATTTTCTCTCAACGGAACACCTTCCGACGCGGTGGCAGAATCAAAAAATGACGTCAAAAAGCTATCTATCTATATGATATTATTTTGAATAAAAAATTTTGAATTTTGAATTTCTGAACATCCGATTTTTTTTTCGCGATTCGGTATTGGGCCCATAGCGAAAGTTGTTGAGTTTGATGGTCTAAAACACCCCCCTCCCCCCCCTTAAACGTTTATTTGTATTTTTTGTCACCGCCCCGATGACGTCAGCACATGCGAAACCAAAGAAATTGAACCTTAAGTTAGTTAGTAAGTTACTCTTTCAGATACTCTTTCTTATACTGTGGCCTTTTTTTTATATTACTGTTGGGTTTGCTCTTGACCTCAATCCAGTCCTCAGAACGAAGATGGGGTCGAAGATGTAGCGAGCTTACCCAGAAGATGCCTATTTACTCGTACTTTAAAGGAATTCGGGTTGTAAGTGCTCGGAAATACTGACGCAGGCAAGGCATTCCACTCCTTGGCTGTGCGCATTATAAAAGATTCAGAAAGACGCTTGGTGCGGATATGTGGGATGTCAACCAAGAAGGAGTGACTTCCTGCGGTGCGTCTGGAAGTCCGATAGTAGGAAGGGGAAGGTGGGATGAGCTCATAATATAGCTCTTGGGCACACTCACCGAAGTACAATCTGTAGAAGACCGACAAGCAGGCCACTCCGCGGCGGTGGGCTAGGCTATGGCGTTTGTTCTCCACCAGCTTACTGTCGCCAATGTGCCTCCTGGCTCTGTGCTCCTGCCCTTGTATTTCAAATCCCGACTTAGTGCTTGATGTTTGGTACACTGATGGTTCAAAAACCGAGTCGGGTACGGGAGCAGGCATACACTCCAAAGACTACAACGAGAGTATCAGTCTAGGAGAGTTTGCAACTGTTTTTCAAACAGAGGCGTATGCTATCATAGCTTGCGCGCAGGAGAATATATATAGGAATGTGACCAACAAGACTATTTATATCCTTAGCGATAGCCAAGCAGCTCTCAAAGCCTTGGACTCCTATTATGTGGGCTCCAAGCTAATCCTAAATGGAGTGAAGACCCTCAACAAGCTTGGTCTTCACAATACCGTAAGATTAGTTTGGGTTCCGGGACATACCGGCGTCCGGGGTAATGAGAATGCTGATGAGTTGGCGAGGGCTGGGTCAGAGCGAAAAATGGTTGGCCCAGAACCAAGTGTGGGAATCCCGGCATGCAGTATAAGAATGGCCATTAGGGAGTGGGCTGATAAAACACACAAGCTGGAGTGGTATAGCCTTACAGGTCTACAACACTCCAAGAAATTTATCAGCAATGCGACAGCTCGTGTCTCAAAGTTCATACTGAACAACAGCAGGAGCAAGGCTCGTGCCATCGTCGGAGCCCTCACTGGTCACTACGCCACAGGCACGATGATGCACAAGATGAAACTCACCCTGGATCCCAGCTGCCGAGCGTGCGGAGAGGATGAGGAGACCATGGAGCATATCCTGTGTGACTGTGATGTCTTGGCGGCAAAGCGCATGTGCCTCCTCGGTGATGGATACCCAAAACCGGGAGATCTAAGGCTTCTTCCCCTCAATGGTATTGCCTCCTTCATTGACCATGTATTTGAAGGGTGAAGTAAGCAAAAAGTATTGGGGCTAACACAAAAGATCCCACTGGGTCGAAGTGTTGCTGGCTTGCCAGCCCCCACAACAAGATAAGATAAGATAGTGCTTGATCTTTAATCTTATTTCTCACATTACGTATATTCGGCGACCGTTCAGCAAACACTCCAGTTATTGTCATTGGCAGGAACAAACCGAGGACCAATAACTCTCCCCAACATCGCAAACGCTCCAAACCAAAAGTTATTATCTCAAGAAATTTACTTTTTATTACATTCTATGTTTACTTTCTTTGTTATTTTCTACTCGACACTTCATTACAGTCTGAAACCTGTAATGCACTTAATGTAACCTTGATATAAACAGGGTGAAATTGATATCATTAGCATCCTTTTAAACTAAGAGTCTACCAAATCAAATTAAAGTTTAAAAAATTAAGTCTCGGGCGGGACTTGAACCCGTACTCTTCCAAACCGGGGAATTGCGTTATCCAATTTCGCCACCGAGCCCACTACACAGAGAACGAAATAAGAGAGAAAGAGAGAGAGAGACTACCAATCAAACGGAACTATTTTTACTATGGGAGCAAACAGATTGGAGCAAAAAGAAATCAGCTGATTCATACTAAACTACAATTAATGCCTCCTCGACTCAAAATTTATGCAACAGCAGATTTTTTTGCTCCGTTCTGTTTGCTCCCATAATAAAAGTTGTTCAGTTTGATGGGTTGACTTTAAGTTTAAAAGTATGCTAATGATATCAATTTCCCCCTGAATATTGATTTTCTTCTTCTTTCACCGTACCAATCTTTTCTGAAAATTTTAATTTAACCACACCTGAAAATAATGCTGTAATTTCAGGCTGTTTTAAGCGTTTTTCGTATCATAGAAAAATTTCATTAATGTCATCCTTCATAAATACAACGGAAGGTAATTCGATTTTATCACAGAACCTTATTTCTCGAGTTACAACGTTGTGGTTTGTGCGCTAAACTCATCAGGGGTGGGTATTGGGTAATGGGTCAGACAAATGACACCCGTGGGTCGGATGATATAAGTGTAAGGTCCACATTTAACTTGTTACGGGTAGGTTTTTTATGTCCATGTATCTATACTTCGTTTCATATAAGATTAGATCAATATTTTATATTTCTGTCGAGTTTTCTGGACATAAATATTTTTTGTATTATTTCATTAATAATATTTATGACTTGCGTTTGCGTTTATCTGAAATGGCATAATTCTGATATACCATTTAATAGATTTAAGAGTTGGTACTTATCTCACAGGGCTTTTTGAACGCATTATCGACTCCGCCAAATAATTTTTGGACCACAAGTGTTTAAGTAGTAATAATTATATTACTCCATGTGTACAGGGGGTGGTACAAAACACCCTAGTAATACTTAAGGGGGTGCTTCAGACCATCAAACTGCATAACTTTCACTATCGAGCCAACATCGAAATCGCGAAATAAAAACTAGCTGTTTCATACAAAACTGCAGTACCGGCTACACTCAAATGTATGGGACAGCAGATTTTTTTTTCTCGGTGTTGGCTCCATAGTGAAAGTTGTTCAGTTTGATGGTCTGTAGCACCCCATTAAGTATTACTAGGGTGTTTTGTTGCAACCTGTATAGTATAACATTATTAACTAGTTAAAATCACAGAACATTATAAGAGGTGTTAGAAATGCAAAGTAGCACTTTTGCTTCGCAGACGACTGTCGCCGCTTGTCTTCCCACTCACGCTGCTACAACTACTTATGCCCTCTCCTCGCACCACGCCGCGCACCTTACTGTGGCACGCGTTCCACGCCTACTTTGCACTTCTAACGCCTCTTATAATGCTCTGTGGTTAAAACAAATGTACCTAATCTTAGTGTACGATAGTGAAAATTTTAGTGTCCTATAGTACTCTGTGGTAATATGTATGTAGCTGCTTTACCTTTAAAGTGTCAAATACATTTGCTTGTTGTTTTGATTTACAACTGAACAGAATAAACTTGTTTACTATAATGACCTTCTAAATGAACCTGTCTCAATGCAAATAAACCATTCAATTCTATTCTAATGGACACTAAGGTCCAGGTTGGTTTATTTGCTGAATTATAAAGTTCAGACTAAAGTTTTGATACTATAATTAATTGGTGAATTTAACTTCTGAAAATGGAAAACAAACATCCAGGTTTGAATCTCCGTTAGAACAATTTGAATACGTCAGAGTTGGAAACGTAACACTAATGGAATAGACGGACTACTCGTTTGTAGGATGACCAATAGTCGACCAAAATCGTGGGACATTTTAGATATTTGCCGGAATACAGAACATAAGTGCTCTGGGCATGAATTGTTTTAGTTGGCTGCCTCAGTGGTCTAATGGTTAAAAGCATTGGCTCTCGATACGGAGGTCGTGGGTTCGATTCCCACGGGGGACACCTAGTGATATGTCACTTTGTGCGTTTTTCCCCAGTTGGTTAGGACATTGCAGGCTGAATCACCTGATTGTCTGAAAAGAAAAGTGATTCCGTGCTTCGGATGGCACGTTAAGCCGTTGGTCCCGGCTACTATCTCTAGTGGTAGTAGTCGTTACATAAAAACCACGTCAGAGGCCGTAAAGCAGTCTGAAAAAACTCTGACACCAGGGCTCTGCCCACACGATAAGAAGAAGAAGAAGTTGGCTGGTTTGTAGTGAAGCAGGAGTTGAGAATCGTTAAGGACGTTTTCAAAAACTATCTATCTGTGGCACAATACAACAGTAATGCCTAGGTACTCGAGACCTAAATTACTATATAAAAATAAATTTTACATTACTACATTGGTAGTTTTAATAACATTTGAATTCACAGCTTAAAAACTGGTGAATATCTCTAAAAATTAAGCTACTCGTGGCGTTTAGTAGCTAACTCCATTAGTCTAGAATATTTCTGTTTATGTTATGTTAACATTAACATACACTAACATAATTTTAAGTAAACATTGTTACTAATCACCGTACTAACCTATAATAAATATATGGATTTTCTTTTAGTCTGAAATAAATGAGTATTTAATTTATTTATGTCTAACGTTAATATCACATTAGACTAATGGAGCAATAAATAAAAACTCAATGTTATTTTAGCAAGTTCGTCCTCACTAATCATATTAGTTAGGTAAGGCGTTGCTAGTAGCAATTTATTACCATCAGCCTATAGGTATTCCTCTCTCTGCTGGGCACAGATCTACCCTCGTGGAAGATAACGGACATTAGTCCACCACGCGTGCCCAATGCGTATTGGTAACTTCACATAAAGGTACGCATCAGATTTTTTCTTCAGCGTATGCAGATTTTCTCTCAATGTAAGAAGGAAACTTTGCCATTTGTGAGCATTTGGTAGTAAACGCTCATAAGTTAGAAAAACTTATTGGTACATAGCATTTCGTCCGTGTGGATTCGATCCTAGAACCGCGACTGACTGATTGTCACACTGCTCTGTTTGTCTTGACTGTCACACTAGTGTTACGGATATAAAGTCTTATTCTAGACCGTCACACGTTACATTCATTACTTTTTGTCACACTCACGTCGGTACTGACCGTCACACCACGCAGTCTGATGTATGAACTTTGTTACCAAGTTGCAGGAATTATAATTTTTCAAAGTTCAAAGGGAATGTCCTAAAAACGTCGTGACGTGTGGTAACAGACAAGGCGACTTAAAGTCTAGTTCAGACTATGCTAATAGTTTAATCGAGTAGCTTTGTCGTCTTGTCCACTCCGGTCGGAGCTTTGATCGGGTTGCGTGCAAATTACTTACTATAATATGTACTATAGTTCAAACCCGTACAAATATGCACCCATACCCATACCCTGTATACAGGGTGTTAGGGTAAACAGTTGCAGTATTTTAAGGGGTGATTGTACCGATGACACTGAACAACTTTTCCAAAGAAACCTATAGGAAATTCGCTACAGAAAAATTCTACTTTCGCAATGCAATCAGCTAATCGAACATTTTGTATGAAAAGTCATTTTTTTTTTTGCGAATTTGGTATAAGGTTTTTAGGCAACGTTGTTCAGTATCATGGGTACAATCACCCCTTTTAGTAATGCAACTGTTTACCGTTTACCCTAACCCTGTAAACAGGGTGTAACAAAACACCCTAGTTATACTTAAAGGGGTGCTCCAGACCATCAAACTGAACAACTTTCACTCCGGAGCCAACTTCAAAATTGCGAAAAAAACATCTGTTCCATACAAAACTGTAGTACCGACTTTACTCAAATGTATAGGACAGCTGATTTTCGCGATTTCGAAATTGGCTGCATAGGGAAAAATTTCAAGTCTCAATTCGTCCAATAAATTGTTTCTATTTCTAACTCCAAACGCAAAGTCTGATTTTGACCAGGTTTAATTTTTTCGGGGTCTGAAAATCGCGGATTGGCGCAGTAATCAAGGTCATTAATTAGTCCTGTTCCGCAGGTACTGAAATTAGAGAGCATTAGTAGGTATCTATGTGAAACTAGGCTTAAGTCGACGGCCATACATCTCCGCTCTCCCTGGATCAGCGGATTGTAATAGTCTCAGCTTATCGCTGAAAGAAACGGCAATCAGGGACATTATTCATTTGTCTTGACCGGGTCCGATTTCGTGCCGGTTCGTGCTTCCTAATCCTACAAGACGAATAAGATAATTGCTGCTGTTTTTCGTTTAGTTTGCACTGGAATAAAATTTTTGCCTATTTCACTCTACTTTTTTATTTTTGTAACTTAGTAAAATTACATATTTATTATTATTATTTTTTTTTTTTGGCAATGTCACACAAATTATCTAGTCACATTTAAAGTACCAGAATCTAGCCTGGACTTGTATTATGATGACTAGACAACGACATAGAATACATATATAAATACAAACATCCATGACTCGGGTACAAATATTCATATTCATCATACAAATATTTGCCCCTTACGGGATTCGAACCCGCGACCCTCGGCACAGCAGGCAGGTTCACTACCGACTGTGCTACCGGGCCGTCGAAACATACTAACATATGTATATAAACACACGACCATAATACTAATCGGTGTGGTAAAAAGCTTTGCAATAAATACCAATTAACTTTTTAAGCGTTCAGTAAAGTTGTAGCAAAAGTTAATTACCTAGTTGTATGGTTTCATGATGAAAGAACGTGTCAAGTGGAAAAATTGCCTGTCACAAAAACACTATTAGAAACCTTTATACCTATAGTCAACGATGTATAACTTGCACAAACTAATATTGATGACCGAATTGTTTTCCTGGTCGTACTGTTTATTGTATCCTAATTTGAATACATATTTGTTGAGTTTTGAGTTTGAGTTTATAATTTCGTCCGAACAAAGAAGTTTGGCGGAAGGCCATATAATTTGAGACTCAGACTTAGAGGTCCCATACATGAATGAAACTTAGTAATACGTGTACAGTGAAACAAAATTAACAAAAAAGTAAAGCGGTTGTAACCTGTGGAAGTTGGGGGAAAGGTATTTCTCCTTATGATACCAATACAAATACAAATACAAGTGTGTGAAACTCATAATCTTTCTTATTAGATAGTCCACTCAATCTTCTACGCATTCATTGTGTTTATTTTAACGAAAATTCACGATAACCGTACCATATTATGATAATGGTAGAAAACGAAATCACACACACTATCAGTTCAACCAAGCCAAATACGTTCCGTAACGACCAGAAATAACTCAGTGATAATATTAGATGGAAATAGCTGTCGTGGTTGCGTTTTGCTACTGCTTTTTGGACGATTTGTCTATTTTACTAGTAATTTCTACTTTGGAATCCGGGCTTCTGGAGATGTGAAAGTTTTTTTTAAAAATGCCTTAATTTTTTCTGTTTATAATAATTATGACCGCCGTCCTGAACGGCTTTTAGTTTTCGTAAAAAATGGCTGGGTCCAAATCTGCCAATCATCTTTATGGAGGTCTGCCGATTGACATGTGACTTTTACTTTGGCCGTCCGACAAACAACAAAGTTAAAAAATTCTAATGGCATGTCATAATCATACCCTACGTCGTCATGCTAAACAAAACAACAAAAAATTATCCCTTGTCCCCTTTGTTCACATCTCTACATGCTGCCTGGTCTTATGTTCAGCAAAAAAAAGGTATATTATAAAGGTTTATTTTCTTTACAGAAATACGTGAGCGAATTGACGACCGTGCGAGACTGCGTGCCTACGTGCAGTGAAAAAGGTTCAGTATTTTACTTAAAAAAAAATTTACAATAAATTTTAGTCGATAATGTTGGTATAGTTGATTTCGACTAACAGCATTCTTAATTATGCTATATAAGGTCCAACAAAATTAGCTGAAACTATTCTATTTTAGAGAGTCAGACCATCGTTCACAATTTTTTCTATGGGACCAACATCGAAATCTAAAATATTAGCTATTAGTTGTGCCTTGGCTGTCCCATACATTTGGGCGAGTAGGTTTGCAGTTTTGTATAGAATAACTAATCCATCATTAACTAACTAACGTTATGGGCTATGGGCGCCGGGTCTAATACGAAATTATCTAAAAAAGTGTCCCAGACTAACCTACATTAAACGAAAAGTACGTGTTAGTAATATTATTATCCTACTAAAAACTCTGAAACTGATGAAATTTTAATTTTATTTAGCTTGTGTAGTTTTTATAAATTCTTACAGCACAGCAGCAAGGCATGCAGACGTGCGCGTAGTCCGTCAATCAAACGAAGACTGGCGTGTTATTGTTTCTCTTTGTGTTTTGTTTCTCTTTTGAGTACGGACTCTACGTCCAATATTTAGTAAGTCAATGAGTTCGATGGTCTGATCATCCCCTTAAAATAGATTCAGCTAATAATTTTTGGTTGATTTTCAAGTTCAAATGTCACAAGAACAAATTAAGTGCTTAATTAATAGATACAACATACATACATACACAAACTCACGACCGCAATCCCTTTTGGGGTGGTCAGAAATATTGATAAAACTACCAACTTTCTGTAAATGTAGCTATAGCAAAAAGATACAAAATTATCAAATATTGTGTATATCATTGTGTGTGTTAGATTGTGTCGCATCTGACCTGACCTGACCTACTTATGGGTGTGCTCTCACAAGCTTATCAAATTCATACCGATTCTGAATAAAGTGTAAGTACAAAATGTTCGAAAGCATTTCTATCCCGGTTCCTTGTGTAATAATAAAGGGAACCAAAAGTGCGGACAGTAATTTAGCAAGGTGCAAAACGCCTCAGGGACCTATAACTTTCTAGGGATGTTATCTGGCTTCCTTACAAGATAAACAGCCGTGTAATAGTGTTGGAGGTATAAGATAACGTGGTCCTTTATTTACAGGGTAAAGTACACTGTGTTACAAGATAATTTGTTTTTGTCTGTAATTTTTGGTATTCTTCTTATCGTGTGGGCAGAGCCCTGATTTCAGAATTTTTTCAGACCACCTTACGGCCTCTGACGTGGTTTTTATGTAACGACTACTACCAGCTGAGATAGTAGCCGGGACCAACGGCTTAACGTGCCATCTGATGCACGGAATCATTTCTCTTTTCAGACAATCAGGTGATTCAGCCTGCAATGTCATAACCAACTGGGCAAAAACGCACAAAGTGAAACCTACGACCTCCGTGTCGAAAGCTAATGCTCTTAACCATTAGACCAGGGAGGCACAGCATTTTTGGTGTTAAAAAGTACTTTTTGTCAGAGGAGATTTCGTAATAATCATAGAATACTATTGTTTTAATTTTAAGCGTTAATAACCTGAAGTGATAAAAAATTACAGGTAGGTATCAGGTAGGTTACAGGTAGTAGATAATACGGTAAGGTATTTCAAAATAACTGTTATTTGAATCGTTGTCTTTCGGACACATATTTTGCCGTAATACGGTATGTCAAGATTATATTTCATATTTTTTTCGGATAAAAGACTCCTTTTTAAGAAAGTAATTTAATTTGTTTTAGCGATTAATCGAGTTTATCAAATTAAATTAAATTTTTTCAATATTTTGTACTGTGATCTCTATAAATTTGGAAGCTGGGAAAGGTATGAAATGAATGCAGTTCCTTATCACAATTTTATGCCTACATTGTGTCTATTTGGCATATAAACAGGTTTTTTTTTACTTGTTACGAATTTTTATTTAAAAAAAAAATTGTTTACTTCAACCAACATCATGAATCCATATGAGCCTGTCAACATCAAGACTTCTCCGACTAAGAGAACTTTCTTAAACGAATTCGGTTTGTTGTTATAACTAACCATCTTTTGTTTTTAGTAAACAATAATAACGTCATTTCAATTATTTTGGTGCTAATTAAGAGAAATTATACTTCTTAGTTGGCTCACCTTTTTTTTTCAGTGTAGATTCTCAATCTACACCCAAAACTTAATGCTTTCTAGACGATATACTTTTTGTACGCTGGACAGAAAGAAACCAAGGGATTTACGATGGACTTTATGTCTACCATTTGCATTCTTATTTAGTGCGTTCCTTGACTTTCTGATATTGTCTATTTTACGGAAAATTACTCCTATGTCCGTCTGACATGTCCATCGTTTGACCAGCAATGCAATTCTCCGTCACATCCTTTTGAAATATCGGCGAGCTGTCTATTCGGTATTCGATAAACATAAATGTCATGTCTCATGTGTCAAACTTATACAGGGTGTTACAAAAGTAAAAATAAACATTTCAATCTTTTATGTTGTTGAGACCATCAAACTGAACAACTTTCACTATGGGACCAACATCGAAATCGCGAAAAAATATATTTTTGTCCCATACATTTAGCTCGAGTAGATCTGTAGTTTAGTATGGAACATCGCAAACGCATCGCGTCTTGGCGATTATGGCGAATCTCCCTATTTTGGGTGAGACCGATGTCCAGCAGTGGATTATGATGATGAAGGAACATCCGATTTTTTTGGTCCCATTTTCGATTTCGATATCGATCGCGATTTCGATATTGGTCCCATAGTGAAAGTTGTTCAGTTTGATGGCCCTAACCACCCCCTAAAATGTATAATTAGTATTTTTGTAACACCTATATAAAAACGTTAATGATCTGAAGTATGCAAGAAGGATGATACTTTTAAAAAAATTGTTTTAGGCTATTATGCGTCGAGAACACATTTTTGAGCTCATCGATGATTTTTGACAGCGATGTGACTCTTAGAGAATTTCACTCCTGACCTACTATGTATAACAAGCGAGAGTCACGTTGCAGGAACTGACCCGAGCACTCGTCTCGCATGGTTTCGCGCGTCGCGTTTTTGCCTGCCACGAGGCTCCGCATTCCTCAATCTCTTCTTGTTCTTGTCCAAAAACAATCCCTGAGATTGGGATAGATTCTCCCATAAACTACTTGACACTGGCGGAAATGCAGTGCAAGCAAGAGTCCATTAATAATAAATAATACAAAAAAAAACGTGTTCATGATTGTTTTCCTCGAAAGTCATTGTTTTCCTCCAACCAAACATTCAATGAGAACCAGTATTAATTAATGTAGTTGTAGACTATTAAACCCAACGGAAGCAAAATGGCGACAAATATACCGCTAATAATGTACGCATATCAAATTACCTCCTATTATAACCCAAAGCTCGAACAATAGAATATGAATATCCATTCCTAATGGATACAAATTAGTCTATGAATTATTAGCATACATTTCAGATGGGTTTCATGAATAGGGAACTTGATTTGAAACAATAAATATTCGAATATTTTGTGAATATTTTAATTGAAAAATACTTACAAAGTGAAACTGTGAACGGATTCGACTAATAATTAAATTATACTGAACTGAACTGAACAGCTTTCAATATGGGACTGATAAATCGAAATCGCGAAGAAAAATTCTGATGTTTCATACTAAACTACAAATCTACTCTTTTTTTTTAAATTAACTATGGGTTTGCTCTTGACCTCAATCCAGTCCTCAGGACGAAGATGGGGTTGTAGATGTAGCGAGCTTACCCAGAAGATGCCTATTCACTCGTACTTTAAAGGAATTCGGGTTGTAAGTACTCGGAAATACTGACGCAGGTAAGGCATTCCACTCCTTGGCTGTGCGCATTATAAAGGATTCAGAAAGGCGCTTGGTGCGGATATATGGGATGTCAACCAAGAAGGGGTGATATCCCGCGGTGCGTCTGAAAGTCCGATAGTAGAAAGGGGAAGGTGGGATGAGCTCATGCAGCTCTTGGGCACACTCACCGAAGTACAATCTGTAGAAGACCGACAAGCAGGCGGCTGCGGCAGGCTGCGGCGGTGGGCTAGGCTATGAAGCTTGGCCTCCACCAGCTTACTATCGCCAATGAGCCTCCTGGCTCTGCGTTCAACCGAGTCGAGTGCGGCAAGTTGATACTTGGCTGAGCCATCCTACAGGTGGCAGCAGTACTCCATACATGATCGGACCTGAGCTTTATACAACTAAGAGGCTCTTAGTAAGAGCTGTCCAGGAGTGAAGTACCGCTTCACCTTGTTTATGATGCCCAGCTTTTTGGCCGCAGTTTGAGCCTTAGACTCGATGTCAGCGCCGAAGTTGAGTTTCGTGGTCACTACTCGAGCTAAATGTATGGACAGCTGAATTTTTTCGCGATTTCGATGAAAGTTGTTCAGTTGGTATAAACAACCTTCATAGAAGTTTCAAATTTTTATTTTTACTTTTGTAACACAATGTAGATTTTAAACTCTAATTTGCGTCTAAATATTTGAATACATCAACACCCATAGGAAAAATTTACACTGAATAAAAGCTTTTTAACAAAAAAATTCAACCGCCGAAAAAACTGAAAAGCAAAAAATAATAATTAATTTTACCTTAATAACTAAATTCTTAAACTAATGTAAGTAAGTATATCAAAGTATATAATATTATTTTGCAATTATTTTGAGTTTTTAATTAACCTTAATAACTAAGTTCTTAAACGAATGCAAGTATACCTAAGTAATTTTGAGTCGGCGCCAAACAATCCATGAACAAAGATCACTAAATAACCTTAAATTTAAAGAAATAACCAAAATGAAATTAACAATGCAAGCTCTCCGCACGACCACTAGCAACGAGACGGGACGTATGCACCTGCTTTTATTTTATAATTTTTTGTGGCTATAATCTTCTAATTACTACATGCATAATTTTCGATTACTTTTAAAATAGCTACCTTTTAACCACAGTATAAGAAAGAGTATATATTACTACATACAGTATTGTCCATAGCCTCCCTGCCTCCCACCAACTTTTTACCTCACCGCCTCTGGTTACCTCGGCAATTACCTGTGTTTTGTTACAACCTTTTTTTTTTTTGACGCTGGGAAAAAATGCATTATGTATCCCCACCCGTTGGGGGATGGGAGGGGTATGTGGGACTCCCCGGTGCGTGTCACCGGTATACCCACTAAAATAACCCAGTGGCACTCCATCTTCGCCCGGATGGCAGGGGACTGGGAGACCAGCAGAGCCTTTACGTCCTGTCCCCCGCCGGCGAGTTTTGTTACACCCTGTGTTGAGGCCTGATGAGCTAGAAAATATAAGTCTGGCAGAATTTGCTGTGCGATACGAAACGATTCCAAATAGTATGTGGAGTGAGGAAGATGGTGATATCGAACTGAGAGAACCTGATGATGAGCCTATAAGAATAAGATATATACGATTGAGGGACGGTTCACGCATGCGAGTAAGAAGTTTAGTTGAATATTTTTTCCTCCTATCCTCCACTTGTGATCCACTTATCCATGTGCTTATAAAGTGATCCCAAGACGTAAGTCGTAGGGCTGGATAAGTGGGTGCACATAAACATTTTATTATAATTATTTTGTCACACGTATTCATCCAACCCCTGCCTACACACACCCACAAACACACACACACACTCACACACACCCCCACACACACAAACACAAACACATCCAAACACACCAACACATGAGCGCGCTTTAGCGTGCACTGTGCACTCATATGCAGCAGATCTCTGCGTACCCTCTGGCCTTATGGCAAAGTATGTAACTATATAAGGAAGCTGATGCTTTAATCACAGTTTTACTTTTTAAGCATCAGCAGCTGAGTAAGATTGAGTAAAATTAAAATACAAAACCAAAAATTGTTTTGTTAACTTGTAAGAACAAAATGTATTAATGTAACTTTATTAGCAAATTATAAACAAACATACCAACACACGAGCGCGCTTTAGCGTGCACTGTGCACTCATATGCAACAAATCTCTGCGAACCCTCTGGCCTTATGGCAAATTATGTAACTATATAAGGAAGTTGTTTTGTTAACTTGTAAGAACAAAATGTATTAATGTAACTTTATTAGCAAATTATAAAAATTCTGTAATTTACGTGTAAAATTTGGTAGCCTACCTACCAAATAAAACAATAAAATTTCGTAAAAAATATGTTTTTTCTTTAAAAATTACAGTAATTTATTGTTTTAGAATCCAAAAAACAAATTAATGTTCTGATAGATGCGAATTTAAAATACGCTGGTTATATTATTATTTAGTAGGTACTTTTTAGTTTTGAAGTAAATTTTTTATTTCAAAATTTTCAGTGTTGGTGTTATATTGGGTAACATATTCATTGTAAATGTAAAGGGAGCATGAACACGAATCATTTATTTCAATCGCCGATGATATGCTATAGATTTTTGAGGAGTTCTATTGTATATCTCCCTTTACCAGATCTTCACCAAATTAGAATGGGACCACCTCTGAAGTATGACCTAAAATGGAACATGAACACGAATCATTTCTTTCAATAGTCGATGATATGCTCTAGATCTTTGAGGAGTTCTATTGTCTATCTCCGAAGCCCTTTACCAGATCTTCACCAAATTAAAATGGGACCACCTCTGAAGTATGACCTAAAAGGGAACATGAACACGAATCATTTCTTTCAATAGTCGATGATATGCTCTAGATCTTTGAGGAGTTCTATTGTCTATCTCCGAAGCCATTTAACAGATCTTCACCAAATTAAAATTGAACCAGCTCTGAAGTATGACCTAAAAGGGAACATGAACACGAATCATTTATTTCCATAGTCGATGATATGCTATAGATCTTAGGGGAGTTCTATTGTCTATCTCCGAATCCCTTTACCAGATCTTTAAAATTGAAATGGGACCACCTCTGAAGTACGACCAACCAAACAAAAAAAAAATTATCAATATCGGACTACTCTGTAAGAAGTTATCGGATCATTTATTTCAATCGTCGATGATATGCCATATATTTTTTGCGGAGTTTTATTGTCTATCTCCGAAGCCCTTTACCAGATCTTCACCAAATTAAAATGGGACCACCTCTGAAGTATGACCTACTAAACAAAAAAAAAATTATCAAATACGGACTACTCTGTACAAAGTTATGCGTGTTCATACATTTAAAAAAAACAAATATACGCGTCGACTTGAGAACCTCCTCCGTCTTTTGTTTTTTCGTCGGTTAAAAAGTAAGCATGTACTGCGGAGTGTGCGAGCGAGACAGGAATATGCCACTGCCTGGATTTTCTGCCTACCAAGCGGGGTTGAGGTTGAAATTGATGGGGGGCAGGGGGTGTCCGTACTATATGTAGTCCTAGATGCTCTTTCTTACTTACTTACTATAATATTATTCATAACAATTTTATCTAACCATATTTCTCTCTTATCCTTGTTAAATTTTTCACCCCAAGTTATTTACAACTTTGGAACATACAAAATAGAGTGACTATTCGCTTATCTAAATCTGCAGACAGACTCTCAAAATTTCGTATGTAGTCTAAAGAAATAGGACTGCATTTTCGTAAATCTCGTAATGCGTTTGTGGAAATATTGCAGCAGCTTACAACATAAAGGCGGTTTAGAATGAAAATGTCACTTGAAAATCCTTTTGGGTCACAAACTTTGTGTCTTACAGGAACAGAAAACTCTATATTTTGTTTTGAGAGTTGCGAGAGTTTTTCTTATTACTTAGAACAGAAAACAATATTTTAGTAAATGTAATAATAAAACCGGTCAAGTGCGAGTCGGGCTACTTGCGCACCGGTTCCGTACCACACCACCACACAAAATATTAACTTAAATAAAGTTTTGTTTACTCCGGGAGATTAAGCGCGAAACCGACTCACACTTGGCCGACTTTTATATTTTTTTTCTTATACTGTAAAGTTTGCTTTTACGATAGAGTTAGAAGAAAAAACGTTGATAAAAACTAGTTTCTTGTAAAAAATAATAAAAACCGGCCAAGTGTGAGTCGGTCTCGCGCTAAAGGTCCCGGACAAAACAAATATTTTTTTGTAAGTTTATAATTATGTTCTGTGGTGGTGTGGTGGAGTGGTACGGAAACCTCGGTGCGCAAGTAGCCCGACTCGCACTTGACCGGTTTTTAAGACTTACAAAGAGCAATGTCCTAATTTTTAACTTTGGGTCTACGACGTAGCGTCTGCTACGAGGCGTAGTCGGCTCGTAGCTCGTAGCAATTTGTATTGTCACCATTTTTCTAAGCTATGTTTTTATTATTAAAAATTCAAATTAAATTGTGTAGTGTGATCTTCTTCTTCGTCCTCATGTACGGTAGTGAGACTTGGGCCACAACGAAAAGCCATGTCCGAACTGTACAAACAGCCGAAATGAAGATGCTGAGGTGGATGTGCGGTGTCACGAGGCGCGATAGAATCCGCAACGAGTATGTGCGAGGTAGCCTGGGTGTTCGTGACATTGCAGATAAGCTTCAGGAGCATAGGCTTAGGTGGTTTGGACACGTGAAGAGAAAGCCACCCGAATATGTAGGAAATATGGCACTGCAACTGTCGATTCCAGGACAGAGACCAAGAGGACGTCCGAAAACTAGATGGATGAACATAGTTCGTTGTGATATGACCAAGTGCAATGTCTCCGAAGACGACGTCAGAAATAGGGCAAGGTGGAGAGAAAAGACACGGAAGGCTGACCCCACCACCATATGGGATTAAAAGCCAGGAAGAGAGAGAGAGAGTGTGATCTTCTTCTTATCGTGTGTGTCAGAGCTTTTTCAGACGCCTTACGGCCTCTGACGTGGTTTTTATGTAACGACTACTACCACCAGAGATAGTATCCGGGACCAACGGCTTAACGTGCCATCCGAAGTACGGAATCATTTTTCTTTTCAGACAATCAGGTGATTCAGCCTGCAATGTCCTAACCAACTGGGGAAAACCGCACAAAGTGACTTATCACTAGGTGTCCCCCATGGGAATCGAACCCACGTCCTCCGTATCGAGAGCCAATCCTCTTAACCATTAGGCCACGGACGCAGTGTGATAAATAATCTTTAGTACCTAATTCACTACGGCGTAGCACTCGTACCACTATACAGTATACAGTCGTACCAAAACGTAGCAAGTTGTAGCTTAAGAGGGCTATCGGAGTCCAGTGGCGCCCTCGTCACAATAATAAAGATTTCTCAATAAAGAATGCCTAAATTAAAAAAGTGCCCACTTGACAAACTACAAAAGCCTTCAAGCCATTGTTATACAATACTTTTATAGGTTCTAAACATTCCACTTTTAGACAATTTCGAATAAAAACAAAAGCGGCCGTTTTTTTTCTTTTTCCAAAATTTGTATGTAAGTACCTTTTAAAAACCTATAAAAGTATTATATGAAAATAGCTTGAAAGCTTTTGTAGTTTGTCAAGTAAGCATGTTTTTAATTTAGGCTTTTTATATGGAGCACTCTTTATTATTGTGACGAGGGCGCCACTGGACTCGAATAGCCCTCTTAAGCTTTTTAAATAAGAAATACGTCTCGTATCCAAGTCAAAACAAAGTTAACCCCGTTTCATAACAGACTCATAAAAAGAAAGACTTTAAAACCGCAATCAGCAAAACAACTTTGATGTCTCGATCCAAATCGTGCACTAACCTCTAAAGTGATGGGACTATAAAAACTTTATCACTTGTAACTCAGCACTACACATAACGTTGTGTTGCTTGTTAAGTTTATGGCTTCAGACGTCTGCAGACTATGTGATGAAGAAAAAGAAACTACATAAAGGTCATTGCTTTAAAACGTTGCATTATTCGAATTATACCAGACGATTTTTTTTACCGTTTCGAAATATTCAAGGATAGTCCAGACCATCAAACTAAACATCTTGTACTATGGAAGCAAACATAAATTTGAAAAAAAAAATCTGCTGTTAAGCAAACATGAATTTGAAAAAAAAAATTGAGTCGAGTAGGCATTGCAGTTTAGTGTGGTACAGCAGATTTTTTTTACGATTTCGGGTTTGCTCCCATAGTAAAAGTTGTTCAGTTTGATGGTCTGAACCACCCTTGGAAATTTGGAAATCATAAGGTATTATTCAGGGTGTAAAATTAAAACGTTGCATAGGTACCTATGGGGGTGACCCAAAGAACCATACCTAGTGAAAGTTGTTCAGTTTTATAGTCTGAAGCACCCCATAAGTTATGGACGTGTTTAAGTTTACACCCTGTATATTCCCTCAAGAGCGCTCCATACAAATGAAGTTCTCAGAGTGACACCACACATACTTCACTCGTCTTGATATAAACAGTTTTTGACATATTCATATTTTTAGACAACGCCGATTATACGAAACCCGTCTCGCTATAACCTCTCACACTTAACTAGTTTTTTACGACTGTCGGAAACGATAAGTCGATTGTGAATGGTTTATGGGCAAGACTGGGGTTTTATGCCGAATAAAGCGTGGAGGCTGCCAGTTTATCTGACATCGAGGCATCAAGCTGTTTGATTCTATTGTTACATCTTTTATCTTTTCCTTATGTAATTTACTTCGAATTCACTTTAGCCGTGTGGTGTTTGGTTTGGAAAAGTGCAGATCGTACCGCAAGTTGATGATATCGGATGACTCACCGTGTCGGGTCCGAGTCGAGCGTCGGCCGTAGCACGGTCAACTAATCCCTAATATTATAAATGTGAATGTAAGTTTGTTTGATAGGCTTTCATGCGAAAACTACTAAACCGATCATCATGAAACTTTGTACACATATTCTTGGAGGAATTAGAAGTAACATAGGATACTTGGAGTTTTCCAAATTCCACGCGGACGAAGCTAGTACTACATATATTATGTATGGACACACTCACGCTCAGAGCCGGGTCCGAGCGATTCTAAGACTGTTCTCCGAACGACGTTTCGCCGTGGGACGGTTCGCCGACAGAACGATTCGTTTTTGGTTGTTTCACCTAAACGATGTTTCGCCATGGGCCGGTTCGCCGACAGAACGATTCGTTTTTGGAAGTTTCACCTAAACGATGTTTCGCCATGGGCCGGTTCGCCGACAGAACGATTCGTTTTTGGAAGTTTCACCTTCAAGACGTTTCACCATAGGACTTTTCGGCATATTTTTTTTTTCTTTTTGTCATTAATTTAATTAGTAATATTCAATACTTATGCATTTCATTTAAAATAAATAAAAAAGGTAATATGGTAATTTTAAGTATAATTAAGGTAATACATATAATTAATTCAGTATACCCTATAAATTACGACTGCTATCTATGATTTTTGCGACAAAATAACATAACCAAAACAGAATATAATGACATATTTTTTTTTTTTTAGTAGGTATACAGGGTGTAACAATACCCCCTAGTAATATTTAAGGGGGTGGTTTAGACCATCAAACTGAACAACTTTCACTATGGAGCCAACATCGAGAAAAAATAAAAAAAATCTGCTGCCCCATACATTTTAGTCGAGTCGGTACTGCAGTTTTGTATGGGACAGTTGATTTTTTTTATTTTTTCGCGATTTCGATATTGGTCCCATAGAGAAAGTTGTTCAGTTTGATGGTCTGATCATCCCCTTAAAATAGTTTCAGCTGATTTTGTTACACCTTATATAGTATTATGTTTATGACATACATACTCATAACAAAAGGAAAATCGGTAGTTTTCTTTTTTTTTGTTGGGTATCTTATTATTATAAGATAAGTATAATTGATTGATTGATTGATTGATTGATTGATTGATTGATTATATTTTGTATTCATAAAGGAAAAAAATGACTTACAATTTTTACAAAAGAATTAATTACAATGTTTACAAAGAAATGATTAGAAATCATAACAAAAGAAAATTTAAGTAGGTATACAATGATATAAAACTATTTAATCAAATGACAAATAGTTTTATATCATTGTATACCTACTTAAATTTTCTTTTGTTATGATTTCTAATCATTTCTTTGTAAACATTGTAATTAATTCTTTTGTAAAAATTGTAAGTCATTTTTTTCCTTTATGAATACAAAATATAATCAATCAATCAATCAATCAATCAATCAATCAATCAATTATACTTATCTTATAATAATAAGATACCCAACAAAAAAAAAGAAAACTACCGATTTTCCTTTTGTTATGAGTATGTATGTCATAAACATAATACTATATAAGGTGTAACAAAATCAGCTGAAACTATTTTAAGGGGATGATCAGACCATCAAACTGAACAACTTTCTCTATGGGACCAATATCGAAATCGCGAAAAAATAAAAAAAATCAACTGTCCCATACAAAACTGCAGTACCGACTCGACTAAAATGTATGGGGCAGCAGATTTTTTTTATTTTTTCTCGATGTTGGCTCCATAGTGAAAGTTGTTCAGTTTGATGGTCTAAACCACCCCCTTAAATATTACTAGGGGGTATTGTTACACCCTGTATACCTACTAAAAAAAAAAAAAATATGTCATTATATTCTGTTTTGGTTATGTTATTTTGTCGCAAAAATCATAGATAGCAGTCGTAATTTATAGGGTATACTGAATTAATTATATGTATTACCTTAATTATACTTAAAATTACCATATTACCTTTTTTATTTATTTTAAATGAAATGCATAAGTATTGAATATTACTAATTAAATTAATGACAAAAAGAAAAAAAAAATATGCCGAAAAGTCCTATGGTGAAACGTCTTGAAGGTGAAACTTCCAAAAACGAATCGTTCTGTCGGCGAACCGGCCCATGGCGAAACATCGTTTAGGTGAAACTTCCAAAAACGAATCGTTCTGTCGGCGAACCGGCCCATGGCGAAACATCGTTTAGGTGAAGCAACCAAAAACGAATCGTTCTGTCGGCGAACCGTCCCACGGCGAAACGTCGTTCGGAGAACAGTCTTAGAATCGGTCCGGATTCTAAGACTGTTCTCCGAACGACGTTTCGCCGTGGGACGGTTCGCCGACAGAACGATTCGTTTTTGGTTGTTTCACCTAAACGATGTTTCGCCATGGGCCGGTTCGCCGACAGAACGATTCGTTTTTGGAAGTTTCACCTAAACGATGTTTCGCCATGGGCCGGTTCGCCGACAGAACGATTCGTTTTTGGAAGTTTCACCTTCAAGACGTTTCACCATAGGACTTTTCGGCATATTTTTTTTTTCTTTTTGTCATTAATTTAATTAGTAATATTCAATACTTATGCATTTCATTTAAAATAAATAAAAAAGGTAATATGGTAATTTTAAGTATAATTAAGGTAATACATATAATTAATTCAGTATACCCTATAAATTACGACTGCTATCTATGATTTTTGCGACAAAATAACATAACCAAAACAGAATATAATGACATATTTTTTTTTTTTTAGTAGGTATACAGGGTGTAACAATACCCCCTAGTAATATTTAAGGGGGTGGTTTAGACCATCAAACTGAACAACTTTCACTATGGAGCCAACATCGAGAAAAAATAAAAAAAATCTGCTGCCCCATACATTTTAGTCGAGTCGGTACTGCAGTTTTGTATGGGACAGTTGATTTTTTTTATTTTTTCGCGATTTCGATATTGGTCCCATAGAGAAAGTTGTTCAGTTTGATGGTCTGATCATCCCCTTAAAATAGTTTCAGCTGATTTTGTTACACCTTATATAGTATTATGTTTATGACATACATACTCATAACAAAAGGAAAATCGGTAGTTTTCTTTTTTTTTGTTGGGTATCTTATTATTATAAGATAAGTATAATTGATTGATTGATTGATTGATTGATTGATTGATTGATTATATTTTGTATTCATAAAGGAAAAAAATGACTTACAATTTTTACAAAAGAATTAATTACAATGTTTACAAAGAAATGATTAGAAATCATAACAAAAGAAAATTTAAGTAGGTATACAATGATATAAAACTATTTAATCAAATGACAAATAGTTTTATATCATTGTATACCTACTTAAATTTTCTTTTGTTATGATTTCTAATCATTTCTTTGTAAACATTGTAATTAATTCTTTTGTAAAAATTGTAAGTCATTTTTTTCCTTTATGAATACAAAATATAATCAATCAATCAATCAATCAATCAATCAATCAATCAATTATACTTATCTTATAATAATAAGATACCCAACAAAAAAAAAGAAAACTACCGATTTTCCTTTTGTTATGAGTATGTATGTCATAAACATAATACTATATAAGGTGTAACAAAATCAGCTGAAACTATTTTAAGGGGATGATCAGACCATCAAACTGAACAACTTTCTCTATGGGACCAATATCGAAATCGCGAAAAAATAAAAAAAATCAACTGTCCCATACAAAACTGCAGTACCGACTCGACTAAAATGTATGGGGCAGCAGATTTTTTTTATTTTTTCTCGATGTTGGCTCCATAGTGAAAGTTGTTCAGTTTGATGGTCTAAACCACCCCCTTAAATATTACTAGGGGGTATTGTTACACCCTGTATACCTACTAAAAAAAAAAAAAATATGTCATTATATTCTGTTTTGGTTATGTTATTTTGTCGCAAAAATCATAGATAGCAGTCGTAATTTATAGGGTATACTGAATTAATTATATGTATTACCTTAATTATACTTAAAATTACCATATTACCTTTTTTATTTATTTTAAATGAAATGCATAAGTATTGAATATTACTAATTAAATTAATGACAAAAAGAAAAAAAAAATATGCCGAAAAGTCCTATGGTGAAACGTCTTGAAGGTGAAACTTCCAAAAACGAATCGTTCTGTCGGCGAACCGGCCCATGGCGAAACATCGTTTAGGTGAAACTTCCAAAAACGAATCGTTCTGTCGGCGAACCGGCCCATGGCGAAACATCGTTTAGGTGAAGCAACCAAAAACGAATCGTTCTGTCGGCGAACCGTCCCACGGCGAAACGTCGTTCGGAGAACAGTCTTAGAATCGGTCCGAGCCGAGCGTCATCCGTAGCACGGGCAACTAATATAACATTTATTTTGTACGAGCTTTTACCCGCGACTTCGTCCGCATAAATTATATACCAGATTTTAAGTCAGATGATAAGCTATCAAACAAAAAAGTTTCATCAAAATCGGTTCAGTAGTTTTTGCGTGATACTCGAACAAGCAAACACCCAAACAAACAAACAAATAAACAAACAAACAAACAGACGGACAAAAAATCCAAAAATTTGTGATTTTGGATCAGGGACAGGTAAAAACCATGTCGTAATTTTTTTTTGTAAATATCTTCAATGTACAGACAAACTTCTGTTACAGTTTTATAATAGTTTAGAATGGACACACTCACGCTATACCGAGCCGGTTGCCACATTATATTCTTTATTTGCACACCAAAAACATACAGAAACAAAAACAGAATTATAGTACATTACTGCAGCGGCCAGCAACAGAGCCATTGATGGACGAACGTGTAAATGTGGGCCGAAGCGAAGCCGAGGCACACATACGTAAGTCCATCAATGCCTAGTTGTGGCCAAGGCTTGTATAGTACTTTTCTCAAATAATGCGCGGAAATGAAAACAATAAATTTTCTCAAATAATTCGCGGAAATTAAAACTCTTTTCAAAATCAATGACGAACAACGAACAACAATTTGTTTTTTTTTTCAATAGACAGCTTTCTATTTGCAAGCCAGTTCGAAATTTAAATAAAACCTTTGATGAGTTACCTTCTTGGTCGCCATGTTTCGGAGTAAAAGATCGTTCCATTTTTTAATTACACGACAGATATGAGTTTTATGTAATTTACGAGCTTTTACCCGCGACTTCGTCCGCATAAATTATATACCAGATTTTAAGTCAGATGATAAGCTATCAAACAAAAAAAGTTTAATCAAAATCGGTTCAGTAGTTTTTGCGTAATAATCGAACAAACAAACACCCAAACAAACAAACAAACAAACAAACAAACAAACAAACAAACAAACAAACATACAAACAAACAAACAAACAAACAAACAGACAGACAAAAAATCCATATATTGGTGATTTGGAATCAGGGACAGGTAAAAACCATGTCGTAATTTTTTTTTTTGTAAATATCTTCATTGTACAGACACACTTCTGTTACAGTTTTATAATAGTTTAGATTTGCACACCAAAAACATACAGAAACAAAAACAGAATAAAAGAACGTAAGGGTACAAATGGCGGCAATGTGTAACGAGATGGAGCCACAATTATTGAAAAAATATAATAGAATGTCTGTAGAAATATGAAGCCATTTCATGAATTAGTTCTTAAACTGTGCGATACGTCACACAGTATTTCTAATCGAGAACAGCAATTAATTTAATGCGGTGCTATTAACTACCGAAATTGTCGCATAATAGGCAAGCGATAACTGGGTCTATTAACGATATTATGATCTATCAACCTAAGTTATGGGAAGACAGTTTATTAGAAAGTCCAAGTGAAAATGGTAATTAAAGCTTTCTATCTTGGAGTCATTAAGAAAGTTATTTTTATTGATACTAAATATAAAACTCATTTTTAGTGTTTCGTACCAAAATTGGCAAAACGGAACACTTATGGAATCAGCTCGGTGTCTGTCCGTCCGTCCGTACGTCCGTCTGTCACAGGCATTTTTCTCAGAGACCGTAAGACATAGGAAGTTGAAACTCGGTACAGATATAGAAATTGCTGGTCCAATATCATAAATGAATTTTTAAAATGTTTTATTAAAACTTTATCTAACAAAATTTTCAATTAAATCCGAGAAATTGCTGTCCCCTCTATTTCAAAAAATATAGCCGTATAAGATCTGAAAAAAATCATGAAAATCAGAAATAACGTATAGATGGCGGGAAAATTATCAGGGTGGCTCTAACTTGGATAGTTTTTTTTCTATACACAAAAAACTTACACCAGTGAGACCAGTGTAAAATGATCTTCAGTTACTATGTGACCACATACTAAGTAAGTGTCAACTTATAGTGGTTTCATCAATGACCCATGATAAACAACTGGTAGTACGGAATACTAATTGCCCGAGTCCCGACTCGTACTTGGCCGGTTTTTTTTCTTACTTGATTTCTGTAAAAAACAAATTAGCTATAAAAGTCGCCATTGTTGTATCTATTAGAGTGCAATCATATATATGTCTTTGAGTGCAATTCACTAAGCGTCACATCGCTGTCAAATACATCGACGAGCTCACAAACGTAACATCCTTCTTGCATCCTTCAGATGGGTGAAGTTTTTATATGAGTTTGACACATAACTTTAGCGAATACCTTATTGACAGCTCACCGATGTTTCAACGACGAATTTTAGGTTGTGACGATGTTTGCGCTTAGAGAATTGCTGTACGTAACCCACAAAAGATACGTCAAGCTCTCTAGCGCACAGTGGACGGCCACACATTATCAGAAATTTCTGTCAGAAATATCCCGCCCACCAATCAGAGTCGATGGACGGTCCGACGAAATTCCGTACGTCGATCCTCATTGGTGCGCGGTATTTTTCTGTCAGAAATTTCTGATAATGTGCGGCCTAAGACTAATCCATCTTCATAGAATGGTACCCAACGCGGCTTGTATGTGTGCTCGCTAGTACGTACGCCTCGTAGCCAGCACACACTGACAATATCTCAGCGAGCCACGAATGCGCCAGACGGGGCTACGCGGAGATATTGTCAGTGTGTGCGTGCGACGAGGCGTACGCCGCGTTTGGTACCATATTGGATAAAGATGGATTACTGTCTTATACTGTGTCTCTAGTCTCTAGCTCTCATATAGGACAGTCTTTAAACTTTATTTGTTTAATAGTTTGTTTATTATTTAGAATATCCTTAAAGAATTCTGTGAAGAATATAGTCGTGAGCTAACTTTCAAACAGAATAAAATTAGAGGACCGTACACCGAAGAATGTCTTACAAACATGAATTAGTCCTATTAAGGTTCTCATTAGGACTGTTACAAAGTATCAACTTTCGTTCCATTCTTATTAAAAAAACTTTTTTTTTTTTCAGAATGGTGGGGAGCTCGCACATTCTGCTGTGACACTGACGAGTGTAATGGCGCCTTCACACGAAGTCCAGTAACCGCGACGTTTATACCGGCGGTCCTGTTAGCGGTGGCGTTCGCGCGCTGACCGCTCGTGTAATCGGTGCCTTAATTAAACAAAGAAAGTTTAAAAGAATGGTATGGATGACGCTGACTCAGCTTGCATTGAAAATTTGAATGTTTGTTTGTTTTTGAATAAAATGTGTCAATTGACATGAAAAGGTACCTTCTTCGTAAGAGATTAACATAGTGATTAAGGTGTCAACGTCGTAAGCGACAACCGCCCATACGGTGCCTTTTCATGTGAATTCAATTTATTATTTGAAAGGTTAGTGTAGAAGCAATGAAAATGTCAGTTTCACTTCATCATTTGTAGTTCAAATCAATCAATATTATAGCTTTATGGTAAAATATAATATTTACAAGACACAAAAGTGAAATAATAATGGATTTAATAAGATTCCTTTCATTAAACCAAACTAAACATTTTTTGCATAAAAAAATTATATTGTTCAGTTTTGATTTCTCTAGCAGTTTCATGAAAAAATTCGGACCATTTGTATTATTTCACTTTTTATGATACCTTGTATGTAAGAACAAGACAGCTAAAATTTTCTTAATTATACTCATATTACTGCTTACTCAATAGATTTTCTAACTTATTCAAAAGTATCTGAAAGGATAACTTTCAGTAACAAAATGCCTTAGAATTTAGTTTTAAAATAAGCTGTGTACACGTGAAAATAACTAACTATAAGTATAGCTACAGATGCATTAAATCGCCGTTCGTTAGTGCAAACCAGATAGAAGACCATTTAGGAAGCTGATAAGGAAGTTCCTCTATCCGTATTGCCTAGTAAATAATGGCTCGAATGCAAGCGTTTAATAGCAATATCAATGGTAATATCAAACAGAGAGGTTATAGGGATTTAGAAAAGCCCAAAGCTACTTTCATAACTGAACGCTTGGAATATTACGATTAGCATTGGAAAGTTTGCTAAGTCGCATTATCTCAGTCTTGTGAAAGGATTCCATAAAATAGTAGTCGCGTATTTAAAACGCCGCGATAAAATTGCTTGTGTGAAAAAGGTAATCTTATTCAGTCTTTACATTATGTAACCGTTTTAATGGTTCATCTTGAGCGTGAAGCTTCGAAAGACGCATTCAGGGGTTAGATGGTTGACTCATAAACTATATCAGAAGCAAATTAATCCGGCTTGTAAACACTTTGACAGCAGATTTACTATTAGCTTTGCCTTATGCTAGAGTATTAGCTCGCATTTACATATCGCCCACTCCCTCCCCAGTACCACACAAGGTGTACATTAGCAATTTTGCCTCTGTACAGCTACTGTAGATCTTGTGTGCTAGGGTTATCACTCTTATTCCTAAGAGACCTACCATGTGGGAATTATGGGCAATAACTTATTTACGCTAGAAAAATCTTACTAGGTCTGTGATATATCAACGATTAAGCTACGCGAAATCGCTCAGCCACGACTAAGCTTGTATAAACGCAATCGCAAACTGTGGCGCTATGCAGTGTCGTGTGATAATCGCCTTAGCGTCGGCTTGGAAACATCAAGCTCTCTCCGAGAGATCTTGTCATAAATTCTGTTAATAAGACAAAAGAATTCTAGAATGGTCTGTCAAGGGAGATGGAAGTGTAATTGAGTCAATGAAATATTACGTTATCTGACGACCCTGTTGTTGTAGTGGCTACCACGCCCCGGACTGCCAAACCAGAGGTCCTGGGTGTGAATCCCTGTTTGTTCATGGATTTTATATATTTGTGTCGTTGTTGTATGGTTTTCATAATAAAATAAGCCAAGTAGCTTACATTTGGGATCATAAAAATCTCCTTGAGCGTTATTTTGAAATGTTAATGTCACGAAGTTTTCTTTCACTGAAATACCAGTAATGTTGCAAATTGTACATTACTTTTTTTTAAATCATTATTACAGTCAGATCTAGGGATCGATCTATCACTGCAACAGCTGTATAATAAGTAGCAAAGTTTCTCAATTTCATTGTTAATATCTATCATTTAATAGAATCTCTAATTGAAGATTAAAATCGATTAGTAGTTTGAGCTCCACAGCAGAGAATAGCCCACAACTGTCGTTCGGAAGCCAATATTTGTTCAATAATTCTGACGGATGTTGAAACAGTGTATTTGCTAAGCTAATCCGCTGGCTATTCGATGAATCTGGGTTAAAAGTATATAGATCTATAAATATGTTTAGTTGGCACGAATTGGGAAAACCACCTTTATACTGGACTAGCGGCCCGTCCCGGCTTCGCACGGGTGGACGTCTAATCTTTTCTAACAATAAATATAGCCTATGTTACTCAGGCTGAATGCAGCTTTCTAATGGTGAAAGAATTTTTTAAATCGGCCCAGTACTTTTTGAGCCTATTCATTACAAACATACAAACATACAAAAATAGGTACAAATCTTTCCTCTTTATAATATTATAATGTAGATACATTTTTAGTCAGTGCAGAAACTTGTGCATTCTATTTTATCAAATGAACAGCTTTCACTATGGAACCAGCTTAGAAATTACGAAAAAATTATCAGCAGTTCCACATATTTCTTGAATAAGCAGTTTTGTATGGAATATAAATTATACAGCTTGTACATTTTAATGCGTTAGATACAAATGAAATGGGGTGCTTGAGACCATCAGACTATGGAACCGATATTGAAAAAAAAAATTGTGATTTTTTTTGTGATTCCTATGTTGGCTCCATAGTAAAAGTTGTTCAGTTTGATCCTCCAATGCACGTGATGTTAAATTTATGTAACGCATTCCATTTTAACCGAGATTTCTAATTTAGCTTCATAGTGAACATTGTTTAAGATATTTGGAATTAAATCGGTTTTTACATTTAGTAAATATCCTGTGTAATAACGGATTTTGTAACTACGTATGTGTTAAAATTTTTAATCACTGATTAAAAATATACCGTCTGAAAAATAATACCTAAAGTAGTAAAAAATCCAACCAATTTTTTCGATGTTTTTTATAACAATACCCCAAGCGTGTATCCGAGCTACACTTCCGATTTTACTCGTTTGTGCTTCCGATCGATCTGAATTCTGAACGGTTCACCGGTTATTTTGGTTGGCCATTTAATTTAAGCCGGAGTGTCGCCAGGAATTTACGACTTTGAAAAACTATCGGTTTGATAAACGAAAATAAATCTTCCGCTGTGCCGCAGCAATGGTGGTCTAATGGCGAATAACTATGCCATGTCCAGGTCGAGCTTGCTTTGTGGCAAGCTAGAAAGCCCACGATTTAACGTCTTTCTCGAACCCTCTCATCACGCGTCTACGATCTTCGTTCTTCTGTCGAGTCAATAGCGTGTCATTGAGTTAAAGCGGTATGTATAGGTCGACCAGAATCTCATGAAATGAAAAAAAGTAAAAAAATAGAGATTTTCACATGGTAATATCAAAATGTCATCTGTCTAGTCAAAGTAGGCCCTGTACAGACTGAGCCTTTATGCAGCGACAAAAACGCGCGTTTTGTCTATCGCATCACTGAATCGCTACAATTCAAACGCATGATTGTAGTGATGCACACACATGTTTGTATTCATGCACACGCGCATGTGCATTGTGGCAAAGGCTGTCAACAAATAACTGATCAAATATTACGATAGTTTTGCATCGTGGCTGTACCGCGTTTGTTAATTGCCAAGGGTGTGCCTGACACATTGGGAGTTAAGTACGTTAATCGGAGAGCCCAGGAGACTTCCAGTATTGAATAAAAAAAAAAGCCCTTTCACACGAGCGACTCTATCGCGGCGTTGGAGACGAGGTTACGTTACAATCGAGAAAAATCAAGATGCCGAAATTAATACTCGTATGGAATAATTTAAAACCCTTCAACGAACTGATTTATAATAATATATGTATTCCAAAATTATTAAATGAGCAATAGATCCACCTGACATTTCTAATATTAATATTAGCATTGTTTCGTATTTTATTTTTTGTTGTAAAAAAATTTGAACATAATCATTGTTTCAATTAATTATTAAACAGATCCTGACTAGAAATCTAACGATGTAAAATTTACTTCTATGCTTTTTTCACTTACGCAAAACATAATGTCTCAACCCAAAACCTTTCAAAACAACCATAACCTTCTGGTTAGGATTTATAGAGGGCGTTCTCTTAATATCAACTAAATGTACTGCAATTTGCTTCCAAAATTATAATTAAATTAAAATAGTTAATAGACCAAGCTAAAACGCTCGAATTATAATATAAACAATTTTATATAATTAAAATAATTATTTTAACTCCTTCAATATGAGTATAGATTGAAAGGTGTTTTGACATTTTGTAATCATTACAATTTGATTTTTAAATAGTGCGTTTATTTATAATTACAAGATAATTAAAATACAATTTATTAGTACCTATTTGCACGACGAGTTATTGCTACTGTGATTGTGTGAGAATAGTTTCGCAGGACCACCAATACAGGGTGTAACAAAACACCCTAGTAATACTAAAGGGGGTGTTTCAGACCATCAATCTGAACAACTTTCACTATGGAGGCAATGTCGAGAAATAATAATAAGAATAAATTAAAAAACTGCCGTCCCATACATTTGAGTCGAGACGGTACTGCAGTTTTGTATGAAAGAGCGGATTTTTTTTTCGCGATTTCGATGTTGGCTCCATAGTAAAAGTTGTTCAGTTTGATGGTCTGAAGCACCCCCTTAAGTATTACTAGGGTGTTTTGTTACATCCTGTATAATACCTACAGTCGGTTTTCTGTCGCAATATTTATATCAGAAATAAAAATTACAATAACTTTAACAGAAATCCAAGAAATATTATGAAGTTGAGCGCTTTGACTTGGTCTTTAGTTAGTTATATTTGTAAATAGAATTATTATCATACACACGATTGACGCTTTATTAATATCTATCACAATCAAATTCTATGTAATATTTAGATTATCTAATAATCACTGACGCTAAGCTGACATTGACAATCAGTGACACTGATTGGCAGTCAGTGACACTGATTGGCAGTTAGTGACACTGATATGATATCACCTGATGCTGACAATTATCAGCATCAGGCAATCAACCATAAAGTTATTATACCAAGAATAGAGAAACAGCTGAATGAGCGAGATATACCTAGCAGCACCACTGTATAATTGAAAAAGATACTTACGTGAATCCAGACAAAAGAACCTTTTTTGGGAACTTATCGGCACTGTGAAAATTTGAACTCTGTGAATAATTGTAAATCTAAAGTGAAATCGCAGATAATTTTGTGAAATACGTAAACCCTATTTCAATAAATTTTCCACGATTTCACGTTAAATTCACAATTATACGCAGGGCTGGAATTTTTACCGTGCCGATGAGTTCCCAAAAACGGATTCATTTGACAACTTATGTCAGTTCCTCTATTCCTGTCACTGACACTGATACTCACTGACACTGATACTCACTGACACTTATACTCACTGACACTGATACTCACTGACACTGATACTCACTGACACTGATACTCACTGACACTGATACTCACTGACACTGATACTCACTGATACTGACACTCACTGACACTGATACTTACTGACACTGATACTCACTGACACTGATACTCACTAACACTCAAACTCACTGACACAGATACTCACTGACACTAATACCCACTAAACACTGATACTCACTGACACTGATACTCACTGACACTGATACTCACTGACACTGATACTCACTGACACTGATACTCACTGACATTGATAGCCATAACAGTCAATGACTATAAATTATAGTCATAAAGCGGAAAGTCATCTGAGTGTCAAATGCCTGTGATTGGGTGATAATCATAACCTTGCCAATGTCAGCTTAGACATATTAATAATTCTTTAAGATATTTACGAGTAGATGTAACTAATACAATCTTTGTTTAATGGTGGTTTCGTTGGTTTTTTGTTTTATACAGTGTGGGGTAATGGCAAAGATAGCTAAAGTCATTGGTTTTGCAGCCCTTTTAAAGCGCTTTCACATTAGGAGCTGCTTATCCGCGCGACTGGTTACCTACCTATATAATCATGTCTGGTCAGTTCCATACATTTTAGATTTAGTGTAGTCTTGGCGCAAACAGATGTCGCTACAAGTATCATCTGGCCTGAACGAGAGATAAATCTTAATTAAACGTTTAGACGATTAGATCACTATTATTTGAGTTTTGTTCCACGGAAATAAATTATATAGATTAATTTTCTTAAAAATTTTAATGACAAATGTATTTAACACGTACTTTAAACTTAATTAAACATTGCTGTAGTACCGTTACTCACCACAGTAACTGTACTTACGCGAGTTTTCAACTAAGAAGGTGGCAACTTTCTTAGTATGGGCATTACCCTCTGTTGTGTATAATATTTATTTACTCTATGCCATAATTATAAAAAAACATGCCACGCGACTGCCACGCTTTCATGTGTTTTAATGGTCACGTCATTATGAAATTATTATTTTTTTAAATCTTTCAAAATAATGATCGAAATATTGTTACAAATATTAAGAGTTATATTTAAGTATTTATTATTTATGTTTCTAGTATAAAAATAAAGAATGTTATGTTAAAAGCAGAAATATTCTAAATTATTATAACTAAATAATTATTATAGTTAGATGTTATGTAAATTAATATTATTATAGATTCGAAAAATAAGTATAATAATCATTAAAAAAAGAATAATTTCTACGCACTTAATTATTATTTGTACTTGTTTTTAATATCGAAGTAGATAGCTAGTATTAATGCTTTCCACCATTCCTGTAAACAAAGTTAAAAAAATTGTCTATGTATTGAAATTTACCTTGTGAAGGTTGTTCAGTTTGATGGTCTGAACTACCCCTAAAGTATGTAACGCATTTAAGTTTACACCCTGTATATAACCTTCAAAACACAGGGAGATTTGGATTTCGGTTAGGGGTGTGTGTGTGTGGTGTCAAAAATGTTTGCTTCATTCTCGGCCAGTAATAGTGTGAGTGTAACACAAGCCAAGTCAAAAATGGTAAGTTGTATAATTTTTCAAATTAATTTTATTATTATAGTACGGTCAACATCAGATACATTTTCATCGATGACTTTGAAAGTTAATGTATGAAAATATGAAAGTCATCTCGAGAATAAGATACGAAATTTGATTCCATTTCAAAACTGAAAATTATTATTTTGTATACAAATATAAGGCATTCGTATACAGGGTGTAACAAAACACCCTAGTAATACTTAAGGAGGTGCTTCAGACCATCAATCTGAACAACTTTCACTATGGAGCCAACGTCGAGAAAAAATAAAAAAAATGTGCCGTCCCAAACATTTGAGTCGAGACGGTACCGCAGTTTTGTATGAAAGAGCTGATTTTTTTTCGCGATTTCGATGTTGGCTCCATAGTGAAAGTTGTTCAGTTTGATTGTCTGAAGCACCCCCTTAAGTATTACTATGGTGTTTTGTTACACCCTGTAGGTATGTGTGGAATGTGTAAAAAGTAAAAATCGAACTCATGTAAAGCATAAGTTCGACATTTTATGGAACTAGGTAAAGTGTTCAGACTTCGATTAAAGTAAAATGAATAGATAGTCCAAGGCCCATAGCGCAGTTTATAGTTGAAGCACAGAAAGTAGGCGCGCGCCGCCGGTGTGCATTTGATCCGTCATTAAATGGCTTACAATGAGCTTTTTTCTTTTGGTTTTCCTGGGGATCGATAGACGGCGCTACGGTCTGTGCGAATAAAAATTTCAAAAAAGTGTTTCTTTAAAATAATGGAGAGGGAAAAGACGATCAAAAAGATTCCAACGCATCTTTTGATGGATTATTTCATTATTTACGAATAATTTTAATTGAAAATTTTTAACTGTTTACTGTATCGGCTCGATCCCTTGGCCTTTATAGACCGACACAGTCTTGACATTATTTTGACAGGATCTCGCGAACATCTCTATAGTAGAAAGAGAAGGTACTAGAAGGAAGCACGTGTCATATTCACTCAATAAGAGATGCACATAGCAAATTCGCTCTAGTTAAAAAAGGAGAACGCTACCTTATTGCTGTCCTTATCGACTTAACCTCTTTTTTATACTGACTCCACCTGAGTCCGACATGTCACTTCATATAAATTGTATAGGATTTTATGTCTATCGCACAGATCACAAAAACTAAAGGTCTATCGCTATCTCATACCCGGTTACACTGACATTCCGTCTACCAGCATATAAGCTAAGAGCGTAAGCGAAAAATTCTTCGTCTATGGTCTCTATGGAGCGATAAACATGCCATCTGTAGAGTTTTTTAGGATCTAAATTTAAAAAAGAAAAGAAAAACGCTCAGTGTTTTGACTTGTTTATCGTTTGAAATGTTTGCGAGGATACTATATAAAATGTTCTTGTGTTTGCGTTATCCATTTATTTTACTTCGATTGAAGCATACAGACTGTAAATTGTTTTGTCGCATTCAATACGCAGACGATCCTTTAGGACGAGAATGAAGCAAAAACACAAAAAATCTTCACAATTAAAAGTACAATTAAAGCAATATTATCAACCTAAATTGTACAATTATACAAGCTGTTTCAAATTTTGTTCCTATCTAAATAAAGACCAATTTATCATTCATTTTATTCGTAATTTCTTATCAATTTATTTCTTTTTAGTTCGAGACTTCGTTATGAAATTCAAATTAATGTTTATAAATCACTTTTTAACGAGAGTATAAAAGGTTTTTCTACGTCAGTTTACGGTTATCGGTTTCTTGGATAACAATTTGTTTCGAATTTTTAGGTGATTACTGAAACGGTTTCAGAGTCGTTTGAAATAGCGAAAGTATTTTAAGGGTGTACACTTAAAATACTTTCGCTATTTCGATAATAAATCAAATCAACATACAAATAACCCACTGGTGCGAAAAACAGCCTAATTTGATGGGGTGGCTTAGAACATCAAACTGAACAACTTTCACTACGGAGACAATCTCGAAATAGCGAAAAAAATCAGCTGTTTCGTACAAAACTACGGAACAAGACTCGACTCAAATGTACCTAAGTTGTTCAGTTTGATGGTTTGAAGCTGTTTCGGTTTTAAAACGACACCAATTCCACGATGTACACAGTCATAATAATAATACTCCATGGCTTTTGTGTGCGTGTTACTTTTATATGGTACGTATTTTGCCTTTTGCCTTTATTTATTCGGTTGTAGCAATAATTACACTCTTTTTATAAAATAATGTGTCCTTTATACCAGACCCAGACAACTTTTTGGTGAAACTCGAAACAACTTCATTTTCATTATTTGCAATTTAATACCGATTTTGTTTTGAAACTTTGGTTGGGGAGTTTCCAACTCCATAAATCTTCACTTTCCAGAGTTTATTGAGGATTCTTCACTTTTTTCTAAGCTCATAAAACGGGGATAATGGTCTGAATGAAATATTTTACGGTCCCTTTTTAATCAAAAATACACTTCGCTGATTAAAACATCTCGATGGAATGCATCTTTAAGAGGGCTATCGCAGTCCAGTGGCGCCCTCATCACATTAAAAAAGATTTCTCAATAAAGAAAGCCTAAATTAAAAAAGTAATCAACACGAACACTACAAATGCCTTCCATTGATATCATTAGCATCCTTTTAAACTAAGAGTCTACCCATCAAACTGAACAACTTTCACTATGGGAGCAAACCGATCGGAGCAACTAAAAAATCAGCTGTTGCATTCATTTGAGTCGAGCAGGCAGGCGTTGCAGTTTAGTATGGAACAGCTGATTATTTTTTGGCTCTGATCGGTTTGCTCACATAGTGAAAGTTGCTCAGTTTGATGGGTAGACTCTTAGTTTAAAAGGATGCTAATGATATCAATTTCACCCTGTAAGATAGGTAGTATTGCAATTTTATATGGAACAGCTGACAAATTTTTTCGCGTTTTCGATGCTAAATAGAGAAAGTTGTTCAGTGTAAAATGGTCCGATCATCTCTTTTAAAATCAATCAGAACATAAAGAAAGACTCTGAATTTTATTCAAAGAAAGAAAATATAATTTATTTGGAAAATACGCAACAACGTACTATGATTTTACTAATCATAATCAAACAAAACAAATCTGGACCAACAATATCAAAAAATATTTTTGCAATCAAGCGAAAACCAGAAACAGTTTGTTTGTTTGTAGAATATTGACACAAGCCCAATACAGAAATCAAGCAGGACTGTTCCCGAGAAACCATGGTTCGAAGAAATTTAAAAAATTTGCTGTTCCAATTAAACTAAAAATCTTCTTGAGCCAAATGTTACTTATGGCGCAGCAGATTTCGATGTTGGTCTAACAGAAAAAGTTGTTCAGTTTGATAGTCCTGGAGGGCGATTGCGCTAATTTAAAACATCCAAGTTCAATCCTAATCCAATTTCAGTTCTAATCACATTGCAATCCAATTACTATTCAACTGTGGTGAATTCAGTGTAGCGCTAAACTTGCCTTTATTAACGTCTAAGCGATCTGTTAAAACAGCTCTAACGCCTGTCAAATTAATAGCGCAATACCGAATGTTGTTAGAAGTTGTTGTTCGCATGCAGTATAATCATGGTTCAGTTGCGATTTATTTTGCGCCATTGCTCTCTTGCAAAAACGGTATTTCACATACCCCGCGCATTTTTCAAATTGTTTGCCGGATACTGTACCTTAGTATCGCTACTGTTTGGTTATTTTATTGCCCCTAAAGGTAGAGTTAACAGAACATATAGGTCAATGTATATCGTAGCCTAATTAAATACAACTGCCGTCTCATTGTGTTTACTTAATTTGGATGTATTACTTAAGTACCTTTAAATACGTTATTTTAAATGTTAGGTAATGTTATTCTGAATATATTTTTAACAATGTTATGCAACGTTTACACGATTCTTTAAAAAAAGCGTATCCAAAAATGCATATGAAAGGGTCACTTTGTAACTTAAACGAATAAAAAAAAATATATAAAAAAATGTTTATTTCACTCACTAGCCTTACTTACATTTTCGATGCTCAAAATGTTAGGTATTTTTAGAAGAATGCTGTGACACTAATTAGGGGAACTCTGACTCTCAAAGAAAATCTGATCTATGAGAGTCACAGAGTCAGCGCTCTTCACATTTTATTAGCTTTTAATTAATTATTCGCTTTTATCTAAGTGTTTTTAATGTCATAGGTAGATCTAGGTTTACAGGTCTTCCTAATAAATGTGTAACAATAACCAAGAATGAAATATATTTACATTATTTACCTATGTGTTTATGCTATGTTAACCATTTATTCTCTGTCTTACACATCAAGAATTGCCAAAGAAGAAAGAAGACAGGAGAGGCGGCGTCGACATTAGAATCAGTACGCTTTGTCGTCACTTGCGCGTGAGTTCACAAAACGAACTGATTCTTTAGTCGGCGCTTGCTATTTACGGCGACAATCAAGGAAGAAGATGATTCTGCTATGACTATCACCGTTTAGCACAATAAAGTTTTTCTGCAAACCATACAAAGCAACCTAAATTGATTTTTGGTATCTGTTCATCATCTCAGCCAATGGACGTCCACTGCTGGACATAGGCCTCCCCCAAGGATCGCCATAACGAGCGGTCCTGTGCTGCCCTCATCTAACGGGTTCCCGCCGCCTTCACCAGGTCGTCGGTTCACCATGGTCTACCCTCGCTGCGCTTGGTGTCTGTTAGTTAAAGGAATTAGGTAATTAAATAAGGGGGTAAGATATTTGATTAAATTAATTTAATCAAAGGGTAAGATTTGGCGCTGGGGTAGGTAAGATTGTTATAGTGAAATTGCCGTCGAATCGGGCCATCTTTTTTTTATGTTTTTTTTTAGTTTAAATGTACTACCTAATTATAGTACTCTATGGTTTTAATTATTAATGAAAAATGCTTGAAATAGGAACCCCCGATTTTCCATCCATGGGTACATGGACTTTAAGCACCAATTAATTCATCATCATCAGCCTATAAACGTCCCACTGCAGGGCACAGGCCTACCCTCAAGGAGGGTGTATGGGCCTTGTCCTAGTAGAGGGTATTAATCCACCACGCATGCCCAATGCGGGTTGGTAGACTTCACATACACATCAGAATTTCTTCTTCAGTGTATGCAGGTTTCCTCACGATGTTTTCCTTCACCGTTTGAGAGCAGTCGGTTTTACGTACATAAGTTAGAAAAACTCATTGGTACATGGCACGTTGTCCGTGCGGATTCGAACCCGGACCCCCATAATTGGGAGCCCATACTTCTCCGCAACGCGCCACCGACGCTCACGTCTTTTTTTTTTCATCTCTAATTTTCGGAATATGACAGTTCCTGTAACAAATAAAGTGGTCACAATAAAAAAACCTGACGTCAGCGGGCAATAAACAAGAGGGGCTATTGTGCTCTTGTAACAAAATACATACGGTTTCCGATAGAGTTGTTTCTGTCAGACCAATTTGGTGACCAACTGGCGTAACAAGTTGCGATGTTTTTGTTGTAGCTTCAATTTGTTTTATGATACGTTTCTTTTGTGTTTGTTATTTGTGGGTGAAAGGCTATACAACGTGTTGATGAATTAACGCAAAACTAGAAAGTAGTTTGTTTAGAATCGAGAGCAGAATCGAATTATCATGGTTTCAACATAGGTAATTTTTTTCAAAATATTAAATAATTATTTTTTTTGCGAAATTTAAAATTTTCTGAACCCTATGGCAACCCATCGCACAGGCACACTCACCCTCCTTACTACCAAAACAAGATTATAAAAATGTATCCATGAGTACGTTAGCGCTTTCTTTCAGTGCTGAAATGATAACAAATCATTTTTGCCTCAAAACTTAAAATGCGAATAACTTTAAATTTTAAGTATCAAAATAATGAAATTATTGTTGCAATCTAATTATTTTGTTATAAATCAGTTGGGGTGTATGAGGTTTTGCGCTAATTCATTAACATGTTGTATAGTCAGCACTTTCAACAACTTACAACTCTGTACAAACACTACACAAATTATGTAAGTTTTATTTAGTCATTTGATAATTTAAATAACATTATATCACAGATTAATTTCGAGCGATATAAATCATTAAAAACTTGATAATATTTAGAATAAGCTCGCCCTTTGTAGCATACAGGGTCCTTCTAAATATTATGCTGACACTTTCAAATCAAATTAAATATTTATTTTGCAATTTTTAGAGGATGTTCATACCATCAAACAGAACAACTTTCTCCATGGCAGCAACATCGAAATCGCGAAAAAAATCACCTCGTCCATACAAAACTGCAAACCTACTCGAGGGAAATGTATGGGACAGCTGATTTTTTTTTCGCGATTTCGATGTTGGTCCCATAGAGAAAGTTATTCAGCTTCATGGTCTGATCATCCCCTTAAAAAAGTGTCAGCACATTAAGAAGGATACTGTATGGTCACGACTATATTCCCTGCCCTTTAGGTCTGTAGGTATAATGTATCTATGCCTGCCCACGGGATATACAACGTGTTAATGAATTAGCGCAAAACCTCATGCACCCCAACTGATTTATAACAAAATAATTAGATTGAAACAATAATTTCATTATTTTGATAGTTAAAATTTAAAGTTATTCGCATTTTAAGTTTTGAGGCAAAAATGATTTGTTATCATTTCAGCAATGAATGAAAGCGCTAACGTACTCATGGATACATTTTTTTAATCTTGTTTTGGTAGTAAGTAGGGTGAGTGTGCCCGTGTAGTGGGTTGACATTGGGTTCAGTAAATTTTAAATTTTGTAAAAAAATATTTAATATTTTGAAAAAAATTACCTATGTTGAAACCTTGATAATTAGATTCTGCTCTCGATTCTAAACAAACTACTTTCTAGTTTTGCGTTAATTCATTAACACGTTGTATAGTCGTGATCATAGGTAGGTGTCGTGTGGTAGTCAGAGATCTACGTTTCACTAGTCCCCCCCCCTTTTTAGGGTTCCGAAGTCAACAAGGAACCCTTATAGTTTCGCCATGTCCGTCCGTCTGTCCGTCTATCCGCGGCTTAGCTCAGAGACGCTTAGTACTAGAAAGCTGGCATGAGTATACATATTAATCAAGCCGACAAAGTGGTAAAAGAAAATCATGAAAAATAATTTTTTTTTAGGCTACACGCGAATTGGGAATCTGATTTGTTTTCTCGTCTACCCCATGGTGTGGGGTATCGTTGGATAGGTAATTTAAAAATGTTATGGGTGTGGGAAAACCATTTTTCTACTTAGGGATTCGTTAGCGAAATATTAAGCTTTAAAGTGAAAATTTTTGTTAGAGTCAAGTATCCCCCCCCCCCCCCTGCCAGCTAAACGGTTGTGTCTGGATATGTGAAAAAATTCATGGCAGTAGTATATATAACGAAATTAAAAGGAAAACTACCACCACTAAGTAGACTTTACAGGTTTACGAGTAATAGTCGATCAACTTATAAAATGTACTTTTTAGACTTTATTAGCCGTTAAACCTCAGAGACGCTTAGTACTAGAAAGCTGTAATTTGGAATGGGTATACATATTTATCACGCCAATAAAGTGGTAAAACAAAATCATGAAAAATATTTTTTTAGGGTACCTCCCCTACACGCGAAGTGGGAATGGATTTGTTTTTTCTCGTCTACCCCATGGTGTGGGATATCGTTGGATAGGTAATTCGTCCCCCCCCGTGCCTGCTAAACGGTTGTCTCCCCCAAACCCTTCCACATCTCTCTATTCGGTGCTACGTCCCGCCACTCACTGCAGTAGGCATCCAGCTCGTCTCGCCATCTTTTCCGGGGTCTGCCTCGACCTCGGCTCCCGTCGTGAGGCACCCATTGCATGACGATTGACGCCCACCGCTTAGTGTGCATTCTGCAAACATGTCCAGCTCAGTTCCTGTTTCTGGATATGTGAAAAAATTCATGGCAGTAGCAAATATAACGAAATTAAAAGGAAAACTATCACCGCTAAGTAGGCTTTACATGTTTACGAGTAATAGTCGATCGACTTATAAAATGTATTTTTTAGACTTTATTAGCCGTTAAACCATAGTATGAAACAAAAAGCCTCCTTCTAAGTCCATATTATATTGTGACGGGCAACTACGGAACCCTATCTTGCGCGTGGTCCGACACGCACTTGGCCAGTTATTACTTGTCTATTATGCTGTATTCATCTGTATTTCCGAGTGAACAATAAAGTCTTAGGCTGCACCGAGCCTATTACGCTGCCCAAATAGGAAACAAGCTGAATGAATTTTAAGAAGGAGTCCTCTTAAGACAACACCAAAGCATAATTTAACAGACACAGAATATTTGCTAGACTGAATCCAGCTTTCCTATACGTTTAGGCCCTAGACAGTTGGTGGCTCTGGATCTAATCTGAGATATGCTAGTGTTCATGCATGAGCTATATTTATCGATAAACCGTGCTATCGATGAACACTGCTATCTACAAAATGTATAAAAAATATTTCGATAAACCGTTCGTAGACGCTTAAAAAAAAATTGCAGCCTAAGATGTTTTTATATGCAGATATGCCCGCGCTTCAAAATGCCAAGAGAAAAGCAAGGTATTTACGTACGCGCTACACGTCAATATATCGCGCCAAAACGCCATTAGTTTCAGCAATATTATTTGATCACCGCTGGGATTAATTTCGATTTATATTATGTACGTAATGTAATAATAATTTGCATAAAAGCTCACTTAAAAATTTGCTGATGTTAAATGGCGAAGTAACTAAAGAATTGGATGAAGCTTAAATAAATGTGATAAGTTCAAAAACTGTTTTTTTTTTAGATCAACCCACTGCCGGATCAAAATTTATTAGTTTCAAATAGAATCAATTTTAATATACTATCTATTGATATTTTTTTTCCATACCTAACATGGGCACAAAAAATGCAAAAGAAAATAAATGTTAGTTCCAACCCCGGTCTCCCCTGCGCTACGTCTCGACTTCAGCCACCAGGATCTCCACTTCAAAGCACAGGCCTGCCATCAAAGAGGGTGTATAGCGTTAGTCCACCACGCGTGCCCAGAATTTCTTCTTCAGCGTAAGCAGTTTTCCTCGCGATGTTTTCTTCCACAGTTTGAAATTAGTCATTACGTACTTACACTGCCTCCGTGGTCTAATGGTTAAGAGCATTGAGCTCTCGATACGGAGTGGTCGTGGGTTCGACACTTAGTGCCTAGTGATATCTCACATTTTACGTTTTCCCCAGTTGGTTAGGACATTGCAGGCTGAATCACCTGTGATTGTCTGAAAAGAAAGATGATTCCGTCTTCAGATGGCACGTTAAGTCGTTGATCCCGGCACCTTTCTCTGGTGGGAGTAGTCGTTACATAAAAACCACGTCAGCGGCCGTAAGGAGGTCTGAAAAAACTCTGACACCAGGGCTTGCTACCCACACGATAAGAAGTTTGCGTACTTTAGAAAAACTCATTGGTACATAGCATGTCGTTCTTACGGATACGAACCCGACACCTCATGATTGAGTTTCCATACCTCTCCATGCTATAAAAGATTTCCTAATTATCTTCTTTAGTGTATGGTGTAATGGACTTCATCCTACCAGGTCAACGTGGCGTAGGAAGGCCAAAACTCAGATGGTCTAATGTTGTAAAGAAGGAAATGGACAGTTGCGAGCTCTCCATCGACGATGTTCAGGATAGAGCGAAGTGGAAGAAACAGACTAGGAAAGCAGACCCCGCTACCCAGCAGGACAGCATCAGCTAGGATATTATGCAGGTGAATTTTATAAAGTGTCCCATACTCAGAAAAAATTCCAGCTCCATGTAGGTGTCAAATTGAGCGTTAATTTCGTCGCCGAGCCGCAGAGCGTAATATTGCCAACAAGGTTTAATGTTGCTTGTCGGATCACAATTTATTACGTACGATTTAAATACAGTTGACGTCGGAAAATTTATGGTAATTTAAACTTTAGTTGGATTGGTCTTGATGACGTAATTTATATATAGGCCTACTTTAGGTTTACAATTGTTTATAATATGTTCATCGTAGGTACACAGTTCCGTGACTGATTGACTGACATCGCTCAACGTAAACCACTGAAGATAGAAACATGTTTGTATTATAATTATATTAGGACAAAACGCCATGGAGGCATCTTTTATTTTTCATGTTTCGACTAGATTTATACAATTTACCGAAACCAAAATCATACCTCAGTATTCTTGGATAGTTTATCTAGTGAAATCATATATTGAATACACGATTGGAATTACTTCGCTCGATAGAAAATTGTCACAAAGATGACGTATTTTCATGTATTTTTAACTTAGACTAATTATATCCGGACCGGCCTTACGGTAGCATTTCCCCTCTGCCACGGTATTAGATCAATTAATCTTGCGCATTTACACCCAATTTTATACCTTATCACTAAACGAGACAGCCTATAATAGCGAAACAATAATTTTGAACTTAGAACGTTTGGGGTTTACACGAGACTACTTTTCATGATTTTGAACATTCAAAATTAGAATCTAAAGTCATAGGGAATAAAATCCAAAGTTGCGGATAACATGTTACCTCGCCCCCCGCAAAAAGTGGCAGAAAGTTTGTTAGTAGAATGACACGTGGTTACGCGTCCCGATATAATTAGTCTAAGATTTTTAACCATTTTTCTCACCTGAGAAGAACTTAAAATAGTTTCAGATTTTTGGTATTTATACTCACATATTCACTATTAGTTTGTCTAGTGAAATCATAAAAAAAATCTATAAAAAGTACTTTTGTTATCTCTTTTTAATCGAAGATACGGCACGCGCACGCACTTTTCGGAGGGCTCGGCAATCGCGTTTCTCATAGAAAATATTCGTCTGAACCTATGGCCCCTTAAAAAAGGATTTTTCCAAAGGAAAATTCGCCCCTAAGATGTTGTAAACGTAGATAAGAGAAATCGGGAAATATTTACCCTTTTTGTATCCGAAATTGTATACACCTGTTAAAAGTAGAGTTAAAGTAAAGCTTAGACCGGTTGAAGCTGAACATTTACTTTTGTGGCAACACTATGAACGAGTACCTCGTTCATTCATTCATTCCATAGAGTACTGTAAACATTCATTCATTCATTCATTCTCTCTCTGGCACTTGTCGTGACAAGAACGACCACTTTATATTTTGTACCGGTAGATCTTTTATAATGTAATTACTGTCAACATCTATAGTTTCCATTATACGAATTAGCACACAAGATCGCACCGGCAGTATCATTTCATTCTCCCTCCAAGCTAGCCGACAAGCGAGTCTACAGCCCATCGGACAACGGACGGGAGGCGAGCTCTCCACACGCACGCCCCTGCCAAAACTGGTGACCCTCTCCGCGGGACAGACTCCGGCCAGCTTCGAACAGAGGCTGCACTTCCCTTCGCTTCAGCAAGGACGCCGAACATCGAAATTCTGCTCAACGGGATCGCTACGGGCTGCCGGGTCGCGAAATCCTGGCGAAACCTTACGAAAGCGAGATTGCGTGTCCAAAGTGAAGTTAAAGTGCATACGTGCGGAGTCATTTGTGTTTACAGTGCAAAAGTCATTCCATAATCGTTTGGCACAGCATTTTCAGCAATATTTTCTCACAAAACGAACGCTTTCGCTTCTCACTACGGAGAAGCTAGCGCCATCTAGCGAGCTGTCATCGTAAACTCTTCGAGCGGCTTCGAGTTCATCGATCTCACGAATCGTCAACGACGGCCAGCACGTTCGGATCCACGCAAGTACTTTTCAAACTTTTCACAAAGTGCTCAGTGTTCCGCGTATCCGAATTTCGTATGTGACATTGACATTTGAAGTGGCATTTACAAAAAGCGTTTCGTTACACTTCGATCGTAAACAAATAACAGACAAATAACAACTTCTCTTGCGAACTAACCCGCGAGTGAATACCTAGTAATAGTTAAAAATAATTAATTAATGCTTGCTACTAATTTCTCTCATTGCATTTACCTACTTTGTTTTACATTTTTGCCGGTTCCTTGTCAACAAAAATCTGACATTTAAAATTTAACTTACAATTTAAAACTTTTACAAAACTTTACTTTTATATCTTTGGTTTCCATATTAATTGTTCTTTTTACTGCAGCTGTTTAAATCTGTGTTTGCTTTCACTGGTATTCAAGTGAACTGTTTGGTTGTAGTGTATGGGATTGCATGGCCTATACCTAAACTTAAACTTTATACTTTCGGTGTGTTTACCTAACATTTTAATTTTGTCTGTGTATGCCTAACTATTTATATTTCTATTGCCTTTGTGTGTGTCCATCAGCTATAATCTGTGTTTATATTAACATTGTGTTTGGTGTTGCCACGCTACTTACTCCACGGGGACGGAATACTAACCCGGATTTCTAAGTTTGTTTGTTTGCTTATCTCACCTGCACGATGGCTGAAAAGGAATATGATGATCTCAAGTCTCAGGTCAAGGAGTTGATGGATGCCAATGCAGCTCTTCAGGCACAGCTACAGGAGCAGCACAAAAAGCCAGAAGTCAGCCGAGTCGCAGCCAAATTACCACCATTCTGGGCGGACAGACCTGGCATGTGGTTTGCCCAGGCTGAAGCCCAGTTCCACCTGGCCGGCATAACCTGTGACACAAACAAATTCAGCCATGTTCTCGCCAACATGGACCAGCGTGTCATAGGGGAAATAGAGGACATCGTAATGAATCCTCCCACTACCAACAAATATGATAAACTCAAACGTGAGCTTGTTGCTCGATTATCCACATCCGAGGAGCAGAGAGTTCGACGTCTCCTAGGTGACGAGGAGCTAGGGGATAGGAAGCCCTCAACTTTTCTCCGACACCTCCGTTCCCTTGCTGGTACAACCTTACGGGACGATAACCTTTTGCGTCAGCTGTGGCTCCGGCGATTGCCCAATCACGTTCAGGCTATTCTGGCTGCGCAAGCAGATCTCACTCTAGATAAGATTGCCGAACTGGCGGACAAGATTTGGGAGCTGCCAGGCTCTCCTAACGTACACACCGTAACAACATCTCCCGCATTAACTGCATTAGCAGAATGTGTTGAGAAGCTAACTAAGCAGGTCGCAGCGCTATCAACATCCAATGAACGCAGTAGGTCCCGGCAACGCTCCTCCTCAGGAAACAGAAATAGGAGAGATCACTCTAACAACAAACCCTGCTGGTATCACTCAAAATTTGGAGACAAAGCAACAAAATGCACCTCACCATGTAATTGGAAGCCGGAAAACTCAACGAACAGTCAGTAAAGGCGGCTACTGACGGTGCAAACCCCGGCCGCCGAATTTTTGTAACAGATCAGACGTCTAAACACCAGTACCTTATAGATACAGGTTCGGACCTCTGTTGTTTTCCCCGGCATCTATTAAAAGGTCGATATTTTTCCAGTGGATATGATCTCAGTGCTGCTAATGGCAGTACAATTAAGACCTACGGCAATATTTCCTTGCAACTTAATCTAGGGCTCCGCCGTGACTTTCACTGGGATTTCATCATTGCTGACGTTAGCAGTCCTATCATTGGATCAGACTTTCTTAGCTACTACAACTTACTTCCAGATTGTCGAAATCAACGCCTCGTGGACGGAACTACTAAATTGTCTGCGCCAGTTTCGGTATCCAAATCTTCTCAGGTTAGCGTCAAAGCCTTAGCTTGTGGCAGTTCAGTTTTTGCACAGGTGCTTGCTGAATTCCCGGAAATAACACGTCCTCCTGGCTTACCTCGGACTATCAAGCATAACACCGTCCACTATATTAAAACCACTGGCGGACCTCCTGTGTCGTGTCGTCCTCGTCGTTTGGCGCCACCTAAACTTGTAGCTGCTAAAAAAGAATTTGAGGACATGATGCGGTGTGGGATTGTCAGACCATCCAAGAGTCCCTGGGCTTCACCCTTGCAAATGGTCCCCAAAAAGGACAACTCATGGCGTCCTACGGGCGACTATCGTGCTGTTAATGCTAGGACCGTGCCGGACAGATACCCCGTCCGACACATTAATGATTTTACCCACAATCTTTCTGGAGCTACCATATTTACCACTATCGACTTGGTAAAGGCTTACCATCAGATTCCTGTGTTTGAAAGCGACATTCCGAAGACTGCCATCACTACCCCGTTTGGCCTCTTCGAATTTCCTGTCATGCCTTTCGGACTGCGTAATGCTGGTCAAACCTTTCAACGCTTTATCGACGAGGTCACACGGGGTCTTGATTTTTGCTTTCCATACATTGACGATGTGCTGGTTTTCTCTCCAGACGAGGCTACTCATCTCCAACATCTTCGGACGCTTTTCAAACGCTTCCAGGATTATGGTGTTGTGGTTAATCCATCGAAATGTGTCCTTGGTGCCAAAGAGGTTTTGTTTTTAGGTTTCAACATCAGCGCCGAAGGTACCAGTCCTCCTAAAGACCGCATTCAAGCTTTGCTGGATTTTACGCCACCGAAAACCATCCAAGGTCTGCGCCGATTTCTCGGCATGCTGAATTATTATCGTCGCTTTCTGCCGAACGCTGCCCAATTTCAGGCTCCCCTCATCGAGGCTATGGTCGCAACCAACAGTAAGGGTGCAAAACCATTCCCATGGACACCTGAGCTTCTGAAACACTTTGAGGCATGCAAGGCAAGCCTGTCCAGCGCGACATCACTCCAGCACCCTGTTAACGACACACCGCTTGGCCTTTTTACCGATGCTTCCAGCGCTAGCATTGGTGCATGCCTTCAGCAACAGGTTGACGGAGACTGGCATCCCTTGGCCTTCTTTAGTAAAAAACTAACCCCACAACAGGTCCAATGGCCTACATATTACAGGGAACTTCTGGCAGTGTACGAAAGTGTACAGCATTTTCGACACATCCTCGAGGCTCAACATGTCACGATCTACACTGATCACAAGCCACTGCTGTACGCCTTCGTACAGCGCCGAGAAAAACTCCCACCACCTCAATTGAACCAACTATCATTCATTGGTCAATTTACAACCGACATCCGGTACATCAAAGGTGAGGAAAATGTTGTTGCCGACGCGTTCTCACGGATCGACGCCATCTCTCTGGAGCAGGATTACGAAGCCCTTGCTAAATCACAGGAGGCAGACCAGGAGCTCTCAGACCTTCAAACAAGCGGTTCCAGCCTCCAGCTGACCAAGGTCACTATTCCAGGCACAAACATCTCGGTCACCTGTGATGTATCAACTGGCAAGCCTCGTGTTTACCTGACCCCTTCGTTTCGCCGTGCGGTGTTTGACAGGCTTCATAACCTGAGTCACCCTGGCGCACGAGCTACCACCCGCCTTCTTACCGACCGCTACGTTTGGCCTTCGATCAAGAAAGATTGTGGACAGTGGGTTCGATCCTGTCAAGCGTGTCAACGCAGTAAGATTACTAGACATAACTCTTCTCCCCTCAGCATATTCGACCAACCACCCGGTAGGTTTATGCATGTCCACATCGACATCGTGGGTCCCTTGCCTGTCTGCAACGAGTTCCGGTACTGCCTTACCGCCATAGACAGGTTCTCGAGATGGCCCGAGGTGTGGCCCATGCGCACCATCACCGCTGAGGAGACAGCTGAGACCTTTACCAGAGAATGGGTATCTCGTTTCGGCGTTCCGTCAAAGATAACAACAGATCAAGGTTCTCAATTCGAGTCTGACCTGTTTCGTCGCCTGACTCAGACATTCGCTACGAAACGCATTAGGACGACCGCATATCACCCCTGTGCCAATGGCATGATCGAGCGCTTACACCGCCAGTTGAAGGCGGCGCTCATGTGCCACGGCGACTCCTGGGTGAGGTCCCTACCTTTTGTTCTGCTCGGAATGAGAACCGCTTTCAAAGACGACCTAAAGGCTACGGCAGCAGAGATGCTATATGGTGAAACCCTGCGCTTACCTGGGGAAATGTTAGCTCCCATTCCCAATGCAAACAACTCAGAAAACCCGGCTGACTTTGTTGTGCAACTCCGACACAAAATGTCGAATGTGCGACCTGTCCCAGCCTCTCGCCACTCTAAGCCGACCCCCTTCATTTTCAAAGATCTCGCGACAGCAACCCACGTTTTTCTACGCGACGACACGGTTCGTCGCCCATTACAACCTCCGTACACGGGCCCTTAGATTATAGATTATAGATTATAGATAGCCTTTATTTACGACCTCTTATTTTTAGGTACATTGAATAGCATGCGATTCTTGTAACACTTGCAAAATTACACTTACATAATTATTAAATTATTATTATTTATTACAATTTCAGTTCAAATTTTATATAATATAATTGTTTATCAATAGATACATTACTGTTTTTATGCTTCACTCATCTTTGATTAATTAAACTTTGTAAATTACATTACATACTTGCTTGTTTTTCATTTACGAGAGTTACCTTGGTCGTCTTGCCTTACGGCATAGGCCTCCCCTAGGGATTTCCAAAGTTTCCTAGGCCTATGCCGTAAGGCAAGACGGGCCCTTACCTTGTCATAAATCGGTCCAAGGACGGAAAGACGGTGACGTTAAACATCAGGGGTAAGGAGGTTGTTGTGAGTGTTGACCGTGTCAAGCCAGCATACATACAGGATGACCCAGCGGCAGTTTCGGAATCACCCGTAAATAAGACCGCAGAAACCATCTACCCGCCTCTTGCAGATCCTCCTCCTACAGATCCATCCCCTACAAACCCACCTCGTACAGACCCACCTCCTACAGTCCCACCTCGTGCAGATCCACCTTACACCACAAGATCAGGCCGTAGAGTAAAATTCAAGCTACCATTTGATTTATAAGTTTTATAACTTATTCTTCTCCGTGGGGGGGTGGTGTGGCAACACTATGAACGAGTACCTCGTTCATTCATTCATTCCATAGAGTACTGTAAACATTCATTCATTCATTCATTCTCTCTCTGGCACTTGTCGTGACAAGAACGACCACTTTATATTTTGTACCGGTAGATCTTTTATAATGTAATTACTGTCAACATCTATAGTTTCCATTATACGAATTAGCACACAAGATCGCACCGGCAGTATCATTTCATTCTCCCTCCAAGCTAGCCGACAAGCGAGTCTACAGCCCATCGGACAACGGACGGGAGGCGAGCTCTCCACACGCACGCCCCTGCCAAACTTTCTATTTATAACCTTTAATCCATGTAATAAATGATTCATTGATTGATTTGAAATCTACGCGAAGCCTCAGGCAACAGCTTGTCACCATCACTGATTCGACAGATGATTAGATGACCACCTGAATACGATAGTAATAACTAGTGATCGGTAACTATTGTGCAATTCGCGGCAAACTCTAGGGGTGACAATTGTAACTTATCATTGGTTTAGAATTACAATGTTATCATATAGTTTTCTTTTAGTTTTTTTCTAATACGGCCCCAAATTAGATTTATTTTCACGTTTCTTCTTGTTTAAATTTTTCCTGTTTGTGAAAGGCAAAGGGAACTAACCCATACAGCCATGTGCAGTCAAGACCATGTCAAGCTTGAGATTTGAAGTGCGATATTGTTTTTTATACGAACGGCATAAGAACAGTACGAAGATCAAGGCGAACTTGACGTGTTCTCGACTGTATCTATAGGTATGTATCATATTGGTAATTTCATAATATAATTGAAATGGCATACTGATTAAGTACATGACTTGTAAGAATAATAATAAAAATTCAAGGTCACAAAAAACTCGCTTATTACCAACCCTGAAAATGCCGCGAATCGCACAATAGTTACCGATCTATAGTAATAACTGAACAAAAAAGCTTCTAAAACATTTCCAGTTGCAGCTAAAGACGTTTGAGAAATACCGTGCGTTCGCAACTGACATTGAATAATGCAAACACTTCGCTCATTTCAAGATATAAACAAAGACCAGGCTTAGGAATAAATCATGCGAACATGCAAATCGTGTCAAAAGGAAGAGAGAAGATGCGAGAGGTTTGTAAATATCTTGTTAAGTATGCACAACTGTGATCTTAGCAGCAACGGAATTATTAATCTATGAGCTTTTACCCGCGACTTCGACCGCATAAATTATATACCAGATTTTAAGTCAGGCGATAAGCTATCAAACAAAAAAAGTTTCATAAAAATCGGTTCAGTAGTTTTTGCGTGATATTCCAACAAACAAACACCCAAACAAACAAACAAACAAATAAACAAACAAACAAACAGACAGACAAAAAATCAAAAAATTGGCGATTTGGAATCAGGGACAGGTAAAAACCATGTCGTAATTTTATTTTTGTAAATATCTTCAATGTACAGACATACTTCTGTTACAGTTTTATAATAGTTTAGATGAGCTCTTAATTTTATTTTCGTGTTTATGGAAGATGAAATGCTTTTGTATTATCCATGGGTTTAATATTAATGTAATTTCTTTATCGAATGTCATTCTTTTACTGTAATTATCTGCTGACGAATATAGAGGTATAAAGTCTACTATAAAGGAAACTTCTGAAGACTATCTGATTTCCCGTAACTCAAGCACTTTGGAATCTACATTGCATTCCAATAGGATCTGTGTTAACCTTAAAACTGAAATGCATGTAATAGACATAAACAAACATATAATTACTTCCCTTCAGGGGTGGATAGAAACTTTTTTACGTCTACGTGCGAGCCTTAACAGGACACTGCAAGTTAAACAAGCATCTACACAGAATGGGGCTTGTAGATTCACCCACCCGCAGATTCTGCTGTGAAGCAGAGGAAACGCCCATACACCTCCTCTGCGAATGCGAAGTGCTCATTCACAGCAGGAGTCGCCATCTAGGTGGATACGTAATAACACCTACTGACATTAGGGACCTCCCCTCCAAAACCATAACACGGTTCATGAAGTCCGTGGGCCTAGGAAATGACCTTTAGGTCTAGGGTGACAATTGATCTATTCAGGTCGCAGTAGCTATTGGTCATTGACCAAGCCCTTACAACCAAAATAATAATAATAAATTTTACGTCTACTAATGTAAAATCCGCGATAACGTTTGTAATCAGCGTCTCTGTGCACCCTAGAGCAACCTGAATACATGACGTAGTGCGAGACTGCATCCATACCACAGTAGTAGATATTCCAACAATCTGCACAAAAAGGTTCGCATCCTCTTTTATAATGAGAACCGGTAAGGTTTGGAACTCTCTCCCTGCGTCCGTTTTTCCAAGCAAATACAATCAGGATATTTTTAAAATAAGAGTCATTAGGCTTTTTCTGATTGAGCACGTTACATCCTCGGCTTCATCTATCTACAGGGTGAAATTGAAATCAATCGACAAAATTTAAGAGAGTGTTATACTCGAGATATGGCTGGTTTTAAAAATAGATTTAGACCAAATTAAATAACGTCCGAGATTTTAAAATATCGTAATTATTAATTGCGGCTGATTTAATTTGTGACTGACTGTACAGATGCGCGGCCGATACGCGGCAAGCGAGAGTGAGCGGTACGAAACAATAGCGCCATCTGTTGAGTTTTGGCGAATTTAAGCATTTAAAGCACGATATTTTTATGGTATAAGAATCAATGGTAGGTATACCATTGTCCGTTAAGTACTAAAAGAAAATGTCCTTACCTAATTTTAAAAGATGTTCAAAGTGACCACCTCCATTTCGTATGCACAAATTGAGCCCGACACGGCGCTGGTTGTGATTTACAGCTTCAAATGCACTGACATTTTTTTCTCTCAGTTCACTCACTGTGGTCGATTCAGTTTCATACACACATCTTTTAATTTCACCCCACAAATAAAAGTCTAGGGGTGTTAGATCCGGAGATCGCGGCGGCCAGCTGATCATCCCACTTCGCGCTATGCAACGGTCATTAAACTCACCGTTCGAAACTGCGCGAACGTCCCTTTGGAAAAATGCGCCGCACTGGTACATTAAGTTGTCGGAAATCTATCAAATTCTGAGTAGACCGTAAAATTCTATCCAGGGATGATACTTGAGAAGCAGGGTGCATCTCGCGATAGCGTCTTTGCGTTTCACGAAGCCTCCGTGTTTCTCACTAATAAATTATCACCATATCCAAAAAACTGCAGATTTGTGTACGACTTTTTTTTACAAATTCAGGTTGAACCTAATACGACACTGCACTGAAATCCAAGTTCCGATACGTAAGCGGGCACTGATTGATTACAGAGCGCGGTAACCTCTTAAGGCTGGGTATTAGTAGAACAAGCCTCTCTTTCTAACAAGCAAACTTTCGCAATTAGCCATCCCGCTTCAATTGAAAGCAAGATCGCAAAAAAACGCATTTTTCATCAATATCTTTTCTCTTGGGTGTTTGGGGAAAAATCCATCGGTTAGAAGCCCTGCTATAATTATTTACCTTTCAAATGATGGTATATTCAGAAGAAATGGTGTAGTGTGATTCTTGTAAAACTGGTTATAAATCTGAAATCGAGCTTACTTTGCTCCTCTTTTCTATCGAGAAAATTTAATAGAATCGTGTTTTCAACAGTTAGATGCCCTGCAGAAAGAACGTATCTACACTGTTATGTGAACTATATATATTAAATGTAATAATTTGGTTCTCAAAAATCGGTTCGAAAACAGACAAAATAGGTATGACCCCCTCTTAATCAGGTCGCGATCAAACGGAAACTGTTTTTGTTTTGTTTTGTTTACGGGAGGCGCGTGCGACCTTGCCGAGCGGTGGGGATGCGCTCGCTAGAGTTGTGCGGGGGTGCTCCGCCTGCGAGGGGATGGACGTTGACCGGGCCGCCGGCCGGTGGAAATGTACAGTTCGAATGAGAAAATGTTTATTTAAGGAATTATTTAATTTTAATTTAAAAAACATTTTTTTTATTTAAAGTGTGTATGACACAGAGCGTTTATTATGAACCCCTTCTGAATGTTTTGGCATGCTTAGAATGTCTTTTATTTTCATAATTTAGATTTCAAGAAAACCCTGCAATATAAGATCTAAATCAGGAGTACAACTCGCCACCAAAATTTGTCGAATGTCTTCGATTTCACCCTGTATACTTTCCATCAGGTCAGCTGAAGCCAAGCCCAAAGTGAATTTAAAAAAATAAGTTAAGTTTTTCTAAGGTAATAAAAACCAGGTCGTTTCAGTGCAATTTCAAGCAAGCAAGGTTCACTTAAAGGTCACCCTTGCTTTTAAAGATGAAGTAAGTAACATGTTCAAAAGAAACCTTATTAATTAGTCAGCTCGTACGTCATCGAGTAAATTAGTTATATAAAGAACTAATTAACTACTTAGTTCTTTGTATAACTAATTTAAGTTTAACTCCTAACATTAAACACGAAGAAAACAAAATATATCTGTTTCCATAAGACAGCAGCCACAAATCTTCCTGATCGGAGCGGTATTAGAGTTCATCACTGTGACACATTACACTACTCCTCTCAGGCCGTTTGTGGCTGTGATGTCATTCATCGTACAGAAGAGATTAAGTACCTTGGGGTCACGCTGGATGAACGCTTGAATTTTCGCTCTCACATAGCTTGCCTCACCAATAGAACTCGCAGGATTGTAGGCTTAATGAAAAGGCTGCGTGGCTCTGCCAATCTCAGCGTACTCAAACAGGTTTACTTTGCTATCTGCCAATCAGTTCTCACTTACTGTATTGGGGTTTGGGGAAACGCAGCCAAGACCTTTATGATCAATGTAGAGAGGGCTCAACGCGCCGTGTTGAAGGTTTTGCTTAAGAAACCTTTCAGATTTCCCACAAATGATCTGTACAGAGAGGCTAAGGTACTTCGAGTTCGCTAACTGTATATTCTGAGGGCTAGCCTCAGTACGCATAACTCGGTCCTCCTCTCTGAAGAGTACAAATCTATGTTGCAAAAACGAAACTTTCGCTTGCCTGTACCTTTTACTAAATCTTGTTTCGCTAAACGGTTCGGTCGTATTGCTCACTGCTATATCTATAACAACGTAATGAAACACTGTGACATAAGACTATGCACGTCCAGAAAAGCTAAGCACATAATCTCCGAATGGTTGATGAAGCTTAATTATGAGGAAACAGAGACCATTACCGACCATCTCACTAAGGCCTGGTTTTGAGAGCTGATAATTATCATGTATTTTAGTTACCTAACTTATATCATTATTATCATTTTATAATATAACTCGTATAAACATAATATATCAGTTCTATTCACATCATATACACATACTTATATACATAATTTATTAATTTTATTCTCACATACTCTAGCTCACTAGGTACTCTTCACACTTCCACATCCACACCAAATCATAATTTTACATACTAGGGTTACAATCACACACCACCTATAAACAGTAACTAACTTTAATCAACTAGAAACTGGTTTCCCTAGAAACAAGCAGGCTTTCGCTTGCCTACGATGGGAACCCCTGGTAAATGAATTCGGTATACATAAAAAAATTTTCTGCATTCACCCCAAGTGTACTTTAGTTAATATTACTTTAAGATTTTTATGTAACCATTTTTTTATACCTTTATTTAAATAAATTATTTTCATTTTTTTTTTTCATTTTTCAGTTACTCAAAATAGCAATTCTGAATCGCATAGAATGGTAAAAGTCATATTATGACTCATAATCAAATCTAAACTATTATAAAACTGTAACAGAAGTGTGTCTGTACTTTGAAGATATTTACAAAAAAAGATTACGATATGGTTTTTAGATGTCCCTAATTCCAAATCACCAAGTTTTGGATTTTTTGTTTGTTCGAGCATCACGCAAAAACTACTGAACCGATTTTGATGAAACTTTTTTTGTTTGATAGCTTATGATCTGACTTAAAATCTGGTATATAATTTGTGCGGACCTTAGACTACTTATTATAAGGACCGGCCTTGCGGTAGCATTTCCCCTCTGCCACGGTATTAGATCAATTAATCTTGCGCATTTACATTCAATTTTATAACTTATCACTAAACTAGACAGCCTATTATTGCGAAACAATAATTTCGAACTTAGAACGTTTGGGGTTTACACGAGACTACTTTTCATGATTTTGAACATTCAAAATTAGAATCTAAAGTCATAGGGAATAAAATCCAAAGTTGCGGATAACATGTTACCTCGCCCCCCGCAAAAAGTGGCAGAAAGTTTGTTAGTAGAATGACACGTGGTTACGCGTCCCTATATAAGTAGTCTAAGGTGCGGACGAAGTCGCGGGTTAACGCTAGTTTTAAATGTTATTGCTTTTATCCATGTTTCATCAGAAAAAGTAAAAAATCACGGAACAAAGTTATAAGTTTGAAAAGTCATAGAACCAAAGTAGATCGGAGTTCTACATATAACGAGATCGTCCATTTAATGGTTCCGTTAGTTTAGATTCTGATAACTTTCCAAGTTGAGAGTTTCGGCAGAAATTCTGTTTTTCGACGACTTTCTTACAAAGTTTCGTATAAGTTTTGTGATGACAATCTTATACCTTTTTACGGTCCAAAGGAAGGGGTTAACTTTGTTGGTTTTTGTTATGAAGTTAGCGAGGATTTTAAATTACATCACAAATACGATTATTTTATTATTTAGGAGAAGGTAAGCCTCCATCACTCTACTTACGGTACCTACCGCGATAAAGTGCCTACACTTTATAGTGCAGCAATGCAATTCTCTAAGCGCAAACATCGTCACAATTACAACCTTAAATTCGTCGTTGAAACATCGGCGAGCTGTCAAATTCATATGTCAAATTATAATATGATCTGAACATAGATATAATATAGGATAGATAAATATTATGAAGCAAGACATAACAAAACTACTTGCCATCTATTCACACTTATGACAACCGCCCATTAGAATAAGTGAAATGTCAATAGTAAACAGATACCGTCTTGAACCATTTTGTCACCAGACCTCCAGCTGGAAGACTCCGCTATTTCCTTACGTTAAGACCGACTTTTGCTTGAATTTGCTTAAAAAGTGGTGCCATTTGTGTAACTGATATTGCGGGTCTTTAGTTTATACACGGATCTGAAAGATGCGAGCTCGTCGACGTTTATGACAGCGATGTGTATGACGCTTAGAGAAGCCGCGCTTGCCGCGACTTGTAGTATGGAAAAAAACAGAGTCGCGCGCAAGTAGAGAAATCATGCTATGGGGTCTGGACTTACTCGCTAGTCGATTGCTACGAGCGCAAGTGAGAGCGCCAAACAAATCATCAAAAATCAATAGCAACAAGAAAGAATTTATAGAGGGAGTGATGTTATATGTTACGTAGAGAGAGTGGCAGTTGGCGGGATACATTACTCGCAGAGCCGATGGCCAATAGGGCCGAAGATTTTTCGAGTGGCGACCGCGTACCGGAAAGCGCAAAGTAGGCCACAAGGTGGACCGACGACCAGGTGTAGGCGGCGGGAACCCGTTGGATGAGGGCAGCGCAGGACCGGTCGTTGTGGCGATCCTTGGGGGAAGCCTATATCCAGCAGTGGACGTCCATCGGCTGAGATGATGATGATGCTGATAGAATATTGTATCAAGTAGTGATATGAAGTGAAGCCTCATAGTATACCTACTTCATGTAAAATGTGTTAGGTTAGGCACAAAGCCAAAATATCATTGCACAAAGTATTATAACGATTTCATTTACAAATTAGACAAACAAGCGATCTTGCCTTTTTTTGAGTTTATCCAAGACAAGAAACACACATTTTTTTAAGTGCCTAAATCTGTATCAGAGCCCCGTCATTGAATTTTATCTGAAAATACAATTCCTTTGTCAAACATAATAAAATACGGACGATCCGGCAATTATCCGGGCCGGATGTTAAAAGGGATATTTCCGGACCAATCCCTTCTATAGAAAAACGGGTGTGTGTAAACGTGGGTAAAGACCTAAATATAAATCATTCTATTTTATTTTAAAATAAAAAAAATCCTGTCACTTCTTCTTACATTTCTGTCAAATTTAGTCTTTTATCTCGTTCTTTCGCGCGCAAATAGATTGAGAGCGGAAGCGTGATAGCGCTATATCACGCTATCGCGGGTTGGCGTATAAGCCCCGCTGTTGTCAGAGTTTTTTCAGACCGCCTTACGGCCTCTGACGTGTTTTTTATGTAACGACTACTACCACCAGAGATAGTAGCCGGGACCAACGGCTTACGTGCCATCCGAAGCACGGAATCATCCTTCTTTTCAGACAATCAGGTGATTCAGGCAAACATATTGGCTAATTTGTTTTCGCGCACTTCACTGCTATCTGAATTTGCACCCTTTGATTAATAAATTGTCGGGAACTCGGGCACAGTATAAGACAGTAATCCATCTTAATACAATGGTACCAAACTCGGCTTGTATGTGTGCTCGCCAGACTCGCCAGTACGTACGACGATATCTAAGGGTTGAACCTCATCTGGCAGCACTGTATCGCCTTTTTCTGACAGAAAAGGATGGAGCGACAGAAAAAGGCGATATCGTGCTGCCAGACGAGGTGCAACCCTAAGGCAGCCAAGGCAGCGCCAGACGGGGTTAAGCGGAGATATTGTCAGTGTGTGCGTGCTACGAGGCGTACGCCGCGTTTAGTACCATTGTATGAAGATGGATTATTGTCCTGTAATACTTAAGGGGGTGCTTCAGACCATCAATCTGAACAACTTTCACTATGGAGCCAACGTTGAGAAAAAATAAAAAAAATCTGCCGTCCCATACATTTGAGTCGAGACGGTACTGCAGTTTTGTATGAAAGAGCGGATTTTTTTTCTCGATTTCGATGTTGGCTCCATAGTGAAAGTTGTTCAGTTTGATGGTCTGCAGCACCCCCTTAAGTATTACTAGGGTGTTTTGTTACACCCTGTACTGTGACTCGGGTCTGCTCTGCGCAAACGAAGATTAACGAGCGGAATCATTTTCCTAGTCCTACTGTACTCTTGTATCATCATCATCATCAGCCTATCATCGTCCACTGCTGAACATAGGCCTCTCCCAAGGCGCGCCACAAAACTCTGTCCTCGGCCTTCCTCATCCAGTCGCTCCCCGCTAATTTATTAGGTCGTCTGTCCAGCGGGCAGCAGGGCGTCCCACACATCAAGTGGCAGTCGCAGTCGGACATCAATGTCTGATAATAATAATAATCCTTTTCGTTGAATTTAGACGAGAATAATAAGAACCCAAACGTAAGGGTCAAACACATTTTTGCAAGAACAGATTGTAATTAAAATTTTCGTCCAAAAGGTCCTTAACAAATTTTGCCAGTTACCTGGCTCATTTTAATTATATGGAAAGATTTTTAATTAAATTGAGGAAAATAAGGGTTAAAATCTGAAAGTGTTTAATACTTAATAACCCTTTATCGGTTAACCTTTTCGTTTATTCAGTAGCACTTTTCATTTTAGTTAAATCCTGATCCTGAGTAAATATCAAAAGTAGAATGATGATATTTGTTTTTCTACAGTTTTCTTTATGTTGGTAATAAATAATAGAATTATTTTGTGGTTCAGACCATCAAACTGAACAACTTCTACAGGTTGTAACAAAACACCGAGCAAAAATTAAAAAAATCTGCTGTCCCATACAAAACTGCAGTGTCCTAGCATGTGTACTGGAATCAATATTATGTAACATCTTTTAAACCCATGGTTGCAATAAATTATATGACTATGACTATAATTGCAGTACCGACTCGACTAAAATGTATGGGACAGCAGATGTTTTTTATTTTTTCTCGATGTTGGCCCCATAGTGAAAGTTGTTCAGTTTGATGGTCTGAAGCACCCCCTTAAGTATTACTAGGGTGTTTTGTTACACCCTGTATAATGGAAGCAAACCTGAATTCGTAAAAAAAACAGCTGTCTGTCTCATACATTTGAGTCGAGTAGGCAATCCAGTGGGTCTACCCGCACATTCGAACTTCGCAATTGCGTGAATGTTTTCGTTCCAATGTCAACTCTATTACAATGATGTGTGGACCGAAACAGGGGCGATCATCGAAACATCGAAAGTCCGGGTACAGGGCCAGTTTAGTATGATAAATCTCACACTGTACATAATTTCCTCCATAATAGAAGAAGAAGCGTAGAAGTTCGTTAAAACATACGTGAGAGTCAATAGGTATTCAGTAAGTGAATTAATTAGAATACTTTGAACTGAACCGAAACCGTCGTGAAATTGTGACGTACGAAGTGGCAAGATGGCGAACTTTGTTTGTTGTTTTCAATTATAAAGTTTAGTTAAATATAACCTCTCTTATATTGGTGTGATGGTAAATTGCTAACATACAAAAAGAAGAGTCCACGATCATTGTTAAATCTTCGTATTTTTTTGTCCGAATTAGTAATTAGTAGTAAAATGGGTTTGAAGCAAATGTGTGGAACAGCAGATTTTTTTTGTGATTTCGATATTGGCTGTATAGTGCCATTTTTCAGTTTGGCTTGGTTTCGGCTGGCCGACACATGGCCGACATAGTTCATGCGCTACGCCGCGCTAGTGTGGCGCTAGTTTCGTGCACATAGCCAATAAGCAAATAATAATTGCAGGCAGTAAAATGTCGCTGCGAGCCGTGCGGCATCCAGTTCTATACGGAGGCGGCTCTAAATAGACACATCGATACTTTGCCTGGGAACGTCTGCGATTCAACTACGAGGTAACCTAACCATAGTCATCATTATGCAGGATAGCGGCCGATTATGTACAATGCCATAGAGTTAGTGTGCGACCGAAGCTTCGGTTTCGGCCACCTTCGGCAAAAAAGCACCATCAGCCACACATTCGTCCAAAATCGGCTGAAGTTTTGGTTTGTTACAGAGTTACTGTTTAAATTAGTCTCAATTTATAAATAAAAAAACCGGTCAAGTGCGAGTCGGGCTACTCGCGCACCGAGGGTTCCGTACCACACCACCACAGAACACAACATTATTAACTTAGAAAAAAAACTTTTTTTTGTCCGGGACCTTTAGCGCAAGACCGACTCACACTTGGCCGGTTTTTAGTATTTTTTGTTATTCTGTAGAGTTTGCTCTATAATCACACTAAGTTTGACGCTTGTATGCATTACCGTCTTTACGATAGAGCGTGAAGAAAAAACGTTGATAAAAACTAGTTTCTTGTTGAGATCCCCCTTAATTTTGAACCTTTTGACATTTTTATTATTTGTTAACAAATCCGCCGTAAAAACGCATTTTGCAGTTTGTCTAAACCACCGCTTTAATAACTAGGGTGTTTTGTTACACCATGTATGCCACTAGATATTTTTCTATTTGTAAAGAAGAGTACTTATAGTGCATTATTTACTCATGTGATGTCATTCCCTGCCTCCCATACATTTTTACTTACAGATTACCCCAGATAGATACCGCATACAAGGCCGCCGACGCGCGCCACACATCTATGATTTTTCACTTATAATAAGAACGCGAGTGAGCGAGCGCGAAGTAGTGCGACCTTGAAATGGCCAATCACGTTGCATCGTTTCATGCCCCGCTACCCGCACCTACCGCCAAAAATGGTGACTTCGGGCGTATAAAAAATTTTCATCATGCAGTATCTATTGGGGTTACCCCCAATAGATACTCTGTGTTTTTACCTCACCCCCTCATGGAAGACGGGTGGAAGACAGTAGGCAATGGTGTCAGAATGGTATAGTCAGTATATTGAACGTGTTTTCCTCTTCTTTGTACTCACAAATAAAATAATGACAAGCAAAGTCAGACTAAAATCCTCATACATCACACAGGCACAAAATATTATCGAAACAGAATTTATTTATAAGAGCAGCCCCTTGATTTATCGAACTACCCTCGTTTTAATTAATGTCAAGTGCCGTGCATTGTATGTACTATGTACCAAACGTACGTAACTATGTAGCTGTGTGGAGGTTTTAATGGTTTGTGTGAAAATTGGAAATAAGCTAGGAAATAAGTGTTACGTACAAGAAGTTTAAAATACCTACAGAGATGGAGGTTGCATTACAAACATTTTTTTGGAGCCAGAATCTATGACCTTTATGACGTCACTAATGTTTCCCATCTCATTTCCTCTTTACATGGAGTTTTCATTGAATGACCTTCATTTGACCTCCATGTAAAGAGGAAATGAGATGGGAAACATCAGTGACGTCATAAAGGTCATAAATTCTGGCTTCAAAAAAATGTTTGTAATGCAACTTCCATCTCTGTAGGTATTTTAAACTTCTTGATTACGTACGTAAGGTGCTGTTTAAACAGAAGTGACGTGGCGCGGACGTGGCGCGGGCGGGGTGCAGCAATATAAACCTTATAGTACGTAGCATACGACGTTATGCTACGTACTATAAGGTTTATATTGGTGTTACTTTGACTATCCGCCTCCGCCACACGTCTCTCCTGTTTTAACAGCACCTAAGATAACCTTACGACCAATGGATATCAGTTAAATTCACTGCATTATCTGACCCCCATTCGATTCGAGGGTACCTATACAGGGTGTACAATAAAATGGGACAGCTACTTAAAGGGGTGCTTCAGAACATCAAACTAAACAACTTTCTCTATGGGACCAATATCGAAATCGCGAAAAAAAAATCCACTCTCCCATACAAAACTGCAAACATAACTCGACTGAAATGTATGGGACAGCTGATTTTTTTTTTCGCGATTTCGATATTGGTCCCACAGAGAAAGTTGTTCAGTTTGATGGTCTGAAGCACCCCTTTAAGTATAGCTGTCCCATTTTATTGAACACCCTGTATAAGAACGAGAGAGTGCATCTTTGCTTGTCGCGGACACTTATGCACAAAAAGCGGAGACATATTATTGTATAGATAAAGCACTTCGTAAGGAAACTTGCATAAATTACGCTGAAGACTAAATGGGATGCATATCCCACATTTTAGCATGTTTAGTGACCTAACGCCCATCCATGCAACCATACCCTAAGGTCAGGCTCAGACCCAGCAGTGGGATCATTAGATGTGGATGTTGATGATGTTGAACTTGTTTACAATTTTTGCAACTTACAATTTATTGAACTGTAAATCGAGTATTGCAGCTGTTGAAAGGTTGAAAGTATTTCATACTTTCGTTTTCGTAATTAAACAAACATTCAACGTTTTTAACCTTCGATCAACAATATTTTAACGTTTATTTGATATTCATATGTAGGAATTTTTTTTATTTACTACCACAGTTATACAACGTGTTAATAAATTAGCGCAAAACCTCATACACCCCAACTGATTTATAACAAAAAAATTCGATTGAAACATCATTATTTTGATAGTTAAAATTTAAAGTTATTCACATTTTAAGTTTTGAGGCAAAAATGATTTGTTATCATTTCAGCAATGAATGAAAGCGCTAACGTACTCATGGATACATTTTAATAATCTTATGCCCGTGCTGTGGGGACATCGGGTTCAGTAAATTTTAAATTTAACAAACAAATTATACTCGGTACTACTGGTGAAACGTGGATGTTCTGAAGTTTCAGAATATCTCTGACTACCCCCTCGGGGAATATAGTCGTGAGCATATGCTTATGCTTATGCTTACAAACAAATTATTTTATTTTTTGAAAAAAAAATCCTATGTTGAAACCATAATAATTCGATTCTGATCTCGATTCTAAACAAACTACTTTCTAGTTTAGGTAATATTTAAGTAGAAGTTTCAGTATTAAGTAAGTAGTAAAAGTTGTTCAGTTTGATGGTCTAACTAAAGCACCCAGTTCCGGCTCCAAAACGACCCTGATTCCACGTTTCAACGTTGATACATACTCAGAACATTTGGCAATCCCCCACTCTGAGACTAGAAAAACGTTTTTTTTCGTCTCCTGAAAATTTGACATGACAGCATTTAGCTATTTTTGATTTTATACGCCTCATGTGAAGTCTTTGGTCTGACGCCCATACGTCACCCACCTAGAGACTAAGCCTATGCATTGGGGATGGCTACTGGCTATGATGATTATGAGCCAACATGAAGGTGCACCATCTAGGGTACACAGAGCCTCGAACACTCTCCCCCATAAGGCTTTTCATTCTATCTCCCTTTTTCCAACGGTTCTACTATAATATACGCACACCCTTCATATCTGTGACGTCATAACAAGCTGATGATACATGTAATGTGAAAATAATCGGGGGTCGGGTCGAGATATCTATGTCGCGTCGCTGTCAATAACCTCGTTTGACGTTTTGCAAAAATTCCGGACCATAGACATAATAGAGGTTGGTGGTCCGGACTGAAAAAGCAAAAGAGTCTTTATATCCATTTCTATTCTAATTCCAATGCTAGAACATACATACATACATTACTGCTTAGAGTCACGACCACAATCCCTATAGAGGTGGTCAGAAGCTTTGCTTTAATAGGACCCATCTTTTGAAGCATTTAGCATTTGTAAGGTTTAAGATTTGAATAACGTTTCAAGTGGTAATCAGTTTTACGAGTAGTTTTTTTTTATTTATTAAAAATGGGTTCGCTCTTGACCTCAATCCAGTCCTTGGGACAAAGATGGGGTCGAAGATGTAGCGAGCTAACCCAGAAGAAGCCTATTCACTCGTACTTTAAAGTAATTCTGGTTGTAAAGTGCTCGGAAATACTGACGCAGGCAGGGCATTCACTCCTTGGCTGTGCGCATTATAAAAGAATCAGAAAAGCGCTTAGTGCGGATAAGTGGGATATCAACCAAGAAGGGGGTGGTGTCTCGCGGTGCGTCTGGAAGTCCGATAGTAGAAAGGGGAAGGCGGAATGAGCTCATGCAGCTCTTGCAGTTTGCATTTAATTGCTTTATCATTATCAATAAGGAAATTTCTTTATTCTATGCCTAGCGACTTAACATCATACAAGTAAGATGGCAGCTAGCAGATGCTAGCTTGGTATGACAATAAAATATGTTTTTTTTTAAATTAAATACGTGACCATCATGAAAAATTACTATTTCAACGTTCTGTTCTTTCTGTTTCAAATATCTATCAAGCATTTAAGCTTAACAATAACACAGGGATTTTTTTTTGTTTTTTACCAAATTTTAATAGACTTTTTGCACACTCCAAAAACGTGTCCCTCGTACTGCAACATTGTACTTTTATTTGAGCACTTTCTCCCTTAGTCATCAATCATTCACGAATTTGTCGTTAACCCATTAGGGAATACGTGCAGGGGAACGAATATCTCCTATCCTGAACAAAATGGTTATTAAATCACGGTTTGTTTAAAAATCTAACTTCAGTGCCCCTAGACAAGTTGATAAAAAATGTATGGGACTGTAGAAAAGAACGAAAACGAATAGAAAAAGCCTAGACAACATGCAGTTTTTGACAGTTGCTGTCGACAGTGAGTGTTTCGTTTTGCAAGCTCCCTGGCGATCGACCAGACCAAAGAGAATATAATCACTACGTTTTAGACCAGACCTTGTAGTTAACGCTAGAAAATGGCGGGCGTCGGAATTTGAAAGAAATCTCAAATTTTAAATTTTTTTGAAAATCGAACACGATTTAACATATAAAAAAGAAAAAAGAGTGAATGATTGAGTAAACTAAACGCTAACCATAGAGCAGATTCAGCTTTTAGCGATTGTCAATAATTTGTGACATTGTCTAGCATTCTGTCGTTTTTCTATCGTCGATAACGCTGCGGGGCGTTAGCGTTTGTAGTATTGAAAGCGTGTGCAATTTGTCTAGGGCTGCTGAAATAAAGTCTCCGAAGTTGTATTATCAATTTTAACTAATAACCGAACCAACTACCCGGAACCCGAAATAAGTAAACAAGTAAGTTAATTTACATGGAGTAAGTGACAGCCTAGCAAATACTGAAACGGTGAACTCAGACCATCAAACTGAACAACTTTCACTATGGAGCCTACCTACCTATCAGGAAACTCGAAAAAAAATCAGCTGTCCCATACAAAACTGCCTTACCTACCCGACTAAAATGTACGGGACAGCTGATAGGCCAGTCATTTTACGGAGTTTTGTTAGGCGGGGTAGGAAGTAATCATTAATTGGACTTTTAAACTGTAACTGGCACCATTTAGTGACAAAAATACTATCCTAAAGCATATTTAAAAAAAAAATTAATATCAATGCACTCATTTGAATTAGATTTAACAATATACATTATTTTTCATCAATAAAATAGGCATTAAAATTTAAAAAATGATGTATTTATTACAAAATACGAATGTATTTTTCAAAACCTTCTAAGTAGGCAAAAATATTTACACCATGTTTGAAGTATGTATGATGGTAAAGCCTTAAATATGTGCAAAAAAAAATTTATCATCAGGTTTTTTAGAACGAGATAATATCTATATTTTAAAATTGGAACTGTTGCTGACGTAATTTTTTTTTAATTTTGATACATTCCTGAGCTCAAATTGGCTCTTCAATATTATAGCGAAAAAAAATGCAATTAGTAATTAGTCCCGGCTCAAACCGTAAAATGACTGGGCTATGATTTTTTTTCGCGTTTCCTGAGGTAGGCTCCATAGTGAATGTTGTTCAGTTTGAAGGTCTGGGTTCACCGTTTCAGTGTTTGCTAGGCTGTCACTTACACCCTGTATATTGTGTAGTGATACTGACACGAAGCCCTCGGTGCGCGAATAGCCCGACTCGCACTTGGCCGGTTTTTTTAAAATAGGAAGTGTTAACTTTGCTTCACTCACAATTTCTACGATAAAATATATTTGAATCGAGAATAAAATATATTGGGACGGGAGTTTAACGTAACACAAAAGAGCCATTTTTGCATAACAAAGCAATAAAATAGATTTTGTACTCTTTCCACCTTTATTACTATTTTATTCACTTCTATTTTGCCCCTTAAAGCTGAGTCGTTTAGGTCCGTTTTGTTTTAAAAGTATCTGTTGAAAGAGAATATAAAATGAGTGATAATTATTCGACAAAAAATTCTAAAAAGTAAAATTTTTCTCAGAAATAGTCGACACACTTTGTACTACGATTTTTACTTGAATGAAAAACAGGTCTCCTAGGCACATAAGGTCCTATTACCACAGCCCGGACACTGCATACAAAAATTTGAAATCGACAAGATGACGTCAGCACATGCGAAACCAAAGAAATTGAACCTTAGTGCTCTTACAGACGAGCGACACTTTGCGGTCGCCGGGTGTCGCGGAGGGAAGCACGACCGTAAAATGTATGAGCGCGAAGCTCTGCGACCCACCGCGACAGCAAAGTGTCGCTCGTCTGTAAGAGTCCTTAAGTCTTCTTCGTAGATAACGAGTAACCAGTGCAAGGTAACCAGAGGGCGATAGAGGGGGTGAGGTAAAAACTTAGTGGGAGGAAGGGAGTGTCTGTACTGTATCTAGTAATAGATACTCTTTCTTATACTGTGCTATTACTAAGTAATTTCAAATTTCAAATTGTTGTTTTGTTGTAAAATACACTACTACTTTTTAATTAGTAGAAAATGTTTAAGGCTGCATCAAGCCTATTCTTCTTCTTATCGTGTGGGCAGAGCCCTGGTGTCAGAGTTTTTTCAGACCGCCTTACGGCCTCTGACGTGGTTTTTATGTAACAAATACTACGACCAGAGATAGCAGCCGCGTGCCATCCGAAGCACGGAATCATTTTTCTTTTCAGCCAATCAGGTGATTCAGCCTGTAATGTCCCTAGTTGAAGATGTCATTTTTGAACCTGGCAACCCTAGAGTTGCGGCAGATTCAGAGGTGGAAATCCCAGTTTTTTCAGTTCTTTAGATCAGTCTCCTTCCGATGGCACCTCATTTACTTCCCAAAAAATCATAATGGAAAAGGTACTTGCGGCCAAATTTTTCTAGGCAACCTGGTGGCGTTGAATTAACCCCTATGTAAACATACACTAGAATCACAATTCGTTCGCCTAAGAAATTGCATAATAAAGTGCGGATCAGCCAATCGACTTTGTATACAGGGTGAAATTGATATCATTAGCATCCTTTTAAACTAAGAGTCTACCCATCAAACTGAACAACTTTTACTATGGGAGCAAACCGATCGGAGCAACTAAAAATCAGCTGTCCCATACTAAACTGCAATGCTTACTCGACTCAAATGTATGCAACACCTGATTATTTTGTTGCTCCGATTGGTTTGCTCCCATAGTAAAAGTGGTTCAGTTTCATGGGTAGACCCTTAGTTTAAAAGGATGCCAAATGATATCAATTTCACCCTGTATAGGAGCTCCAAAAAATATCGTTTTTCGATCTATGTAGTTTCATTGTCTAAATATATCCTTGGAATTGTTTTAGTAATTAAAAACGAGGGGTGTATTAAATAGTTCTGTGATTGACTGATAGATGATGATAAACAGCGAGAGAATTGTATTTCAGAGATAAGGTCTAAATTTATTGCTTTAATTTATTGGGGTACAGAAATATAGAGAGAGTATTGTGGTGTACAGGAAATTTAATTTAATTACCTGGCTTACCCCCAAAACCACCAATAGAAAGCTTTAATCTCCTTTATGACGTGATCTAGCGAGCGTGCCATTGGTCGAAGTCAAAGTCAACGTAATTTATTCAATAAAGGAGCTTGAAGCCATAAACGAAAATAAAATCGCTTTGAAGCTATCACCACGTCGGTCGGCGTCGGAACGTGTTGTCGCTGTAGAGAAGATGCGGCCAGAAACTCTACAACATAACACGACTTAATAACTAAACAATATAAATTATGTTTACAATAATACTATTAATAAAGACTACAGGGTGTAACAAAAAACCCTGGTAATATTTAAAGGGATGGTTTAGATTAGATCATGAAACTGAACAACTTTCTTTATAGAGCCAAAGCTGTTTATTTTTACTTTTTCCCCATCTTGACTCCATAGTGAAATTTGTTCAGTTTGATGGTCTGAAACACCGGTTCAAATATTACTGCGGTGTTTTGATACATCCTGTTTAATTAGTTTATGACATTTCTACTGGAATAGGCATATATTATGCAAAATATGCCTGCACCTGCAGAAGCGGAGATAAGATATACGCAAGAGCTTGTGACTCAGTCACTTCACGAAAGGTCATTGGGCGAAATCTGACCCAGTTAACGTTTCCTACAAAAACCAAATTGGTTTTAAAATGTTTAGTATTCACCCTCATTCCATTTTATGTAGTTATTTATTTTTTAAACCATGGGTAATGTACTAAATGTACTATAATACTAAAATGTAATAAATGTACTAAAATGTACTAAATGTACGAAAATGTACAAAATGTAAGAAAATGTATTAAATGTACGAAAATGTAAAAAAATTAACCAAAATATAACATTTTTCTTTATTAGTTTTTGGTCTGAATCCCATGGTCTACATTAATGCGACATATACAGGGTCTAACAAAAAAACATCCTAGTAATACTTAAGGGGGTGCTTCAGACCATCAAACTGAACAACTTTCACTATGGGGCCAATATCGAGAAAAAATAAAAAAAATCTGCTGTCCCATACAAAACTGCAACTTGAATAAAATGTATAAGAAAGCAGATTTTTTTTATTTTTTCTCGTTGTTGGCCCCATAGTGAAAGTTGTTCAGTTTGATAGTGTTTTGTTACACTCTGTATATTCATGAACTAGAGACATTTATCTAAATATCCCATACTTTCTTTTTCTGTAGGTCGTGGGTATAGGTTTCATACTAAGGTGCCCAGTGACCTTTACGTTGTATTTATTCATTTTGACTAGTGTAGTGTGAGTCTAGCCCCCACACACACATAGTTTTAAATAAGTTAATGTGCACTCCATAGCATTATACCTACATCTAAACGCGAGACATACCTACCTACCTACTACCTACCCTACCTGTACCTACTTTTATTGATCGTTCCCGGACACACTCATTGCACTAGTTTGGCAGTAAAGAAAAAACCACTCGTGAGGAAACCTGCAAACTCTAGAACGAAAGGAAAACATATTACGGCCGCAGAAGTCTACGCGATCGAATATTACAAAACTTTGTTACGTAAATGTTGACGTAACTTTTTTCATCGAACGCATTTCCATACCAAAGTGTTAACAATAACAAAACGTATTTCCCTCTATTGGCCCCGGGGGGAAATGTCGGATGTGATCTTATTTTGAAGTTTAATAGGCTTTCTGTTTGCTTTAAAAGGTTACGAGCTTTTACTCGCGACTTCGTCCGCATATATTATATACCAGATTTTAAGTCAGATGATAAGCTATCAAACAATAAAGTTTCATCAAAATCGGTTCAGTAGTTTTTGCGTGATACTCGAACAAACAAACAAACAAACAAACAAACAAGCAAACAGACAGACAAAAAATCCAAAAATTGGTGATTTGGAATCAGGGACACCTAAAAACCATTATCGCAATTTTTTTTGTAAACATCTTCAATGTACAGACACACTTCTGTTGCAGTTTTATAATGGTTTAGATATCTCCGATATTGTTATCTTGAGCATGTGAACTGTGTTTTATTTATGATGAACGAATTACTTAAGGACCGAGCCTATTGTGCTGCCCCAATCGTATTTTTTTTATTTCTTAACTATTAAACAACATTTCCAAAAAACTAGAATCTCACATTTTGTCCTGATTGGCCTTCAATTTATCGAAACATTACAGATATTATGTTTAATGCTTGAAGCTACTATCGTTAAAACCGCCAAAAGTGGCCTCTTTTGGCGGTTTTAATGATAATAACTACACAAACATTATTAAAAACAAATCCGCAGTGTTCCAATAAATTGAAAGCCAATCAGGACTACAATGTGACACAAATGCAATAATACAATACAACAAGTACAATGCTTATTTTTTGGAAATGTTGTTTAATTGTTTAGAAATTAAAAAAAATACGAGGGCAGCACAATTATAGGCTAGATAGGCTTTTAAACAGTCATTAAATTATAAAAATGAAAAAAAACATAATGAATATGATATGTGACTTCCCCCTCGGGGAATGTAGTCGGGAGCATATTCATGCATCTCATCATTCATGCTGTTGTGATAAGTTAAAATCTTAGACAAAGGTTAAAATACAGCCAAACAACTTGAACCCTCCGTTTGAACTTCTGAGAAAGTGTGATGATGAGGATATGAAAAAATTATCTACTAAAAGAAATAGCATAGCCTGACCATAAAAATAAAAAATTCCGTTTTCAGGGCGCTACAATCAACTCTAACCTTTAATGACAATCTTTCAATTAAAAAAATTATTTCCAATGATTTTCCGCAACATGGCGAGGTTTTTTATTTTCCTAGTCAGGCTTTAAATAAAATTATCAGAAGACATTAACCAAATAAAGGAAACATAATTATACTGCTTAATACAGCTGATAGATAAATTACAGTGACTAAGTGATCAGGACAGTCCCGTTTTCCCCAATAAAGTATGGTCACTCTAGTTTTTCACCGGCGACGCTTTATTGGCATCCTTTAATGCAGGTATCATTGTTTTCTGCTTGTTATTTATTTTATAAGTGCAATAATAATGGTTTCTCTTCAAACAAATTGCTGTCAGTGAAACTCTTGCAACTTCTAGTTTCCTATGCTGAATTTGTTCCTGTTAGAACATAATGATGACGATGGTGATTAATATTTGACGAAGCCTGCGTTGCGGATTGGATTATTTTTGGTATATTGTGCTTTTAACTGGAATAAATAATCTCGTATTTTAAAGTTAAGTTTTTTATTATTATTTAAACACTTTGCTGTGGAAAGTACATAAAAATAATAATTATATACATATATTTAATTATGTTATTTTTAGCTTTACAAGTTATGATCAAAGAATTTATTTTATATTTATAGTTAGCTAAATAAATGGGCTCTTTGTTTCATTAAAAAATTTAAGTAAACCGAAAATTTTACGCTATTTATAAGACTGATACGTTAGTATAAAAATAAAAAATTTTATTGTTGCAGATGGCAGGACAGTCTTCTCTTCCACCTAAGTGTGGTCATCCTCATTCAATACTCACAACAATTGAGAATTGATACCTTTTTGCGCGTGTACCAAGAAATTTACTAAAGAAATGAACAGATTTTAGTATTTTCATGTGTCAGGAAAGTCCTGTCAGATTCAACAAAGTGTGGTCACACAGTCCCACGTTAGCAACGCTCCATTTGCGTCCTTTTAAGCAGATTTCACAATTCTGCGCGCAAATACGACCGTGTCTTCTTTGAATTGAACACGGTTTCGAGTGGATGGCTTGAAAATTATCTCTTTAATACTTTGTGAGAATGAAGTGTGAATAAAAATGTAGGTGGAGTTCTTTTGTGTGGATTTAGTAGATTGTTTAGAAGCAAGTCATCATCAGCCGTTATATGTCCCACTTCTGTAGGGCGCGGCCTAAGGATATGTAGGCCAGTTATTTTACCGAGTTTTGTTAGGCGGGGTAGGGAGTAATTATTAATTGTACTTTTAAACTGTAACCGGCACCATTTAGTGACAAAAATACTATCCTAAATCATATTTAAAAAAAAAAATTCTACGCAACATGGAAATAAAAATTGTGTGTCCCAGAAGGCTTTTAAATTATTAATATTAATACCAATGCACTCATTTGAATTAGATTTAACAATATACATTATTTTTAATCAATAAAATAGGCATTAAAATTTAAAAAAATTGGTATTTATTAGAAAATACGAATGTATTTTTCAAAACCTTCTAAGTAGACAAAAATATTTAAACCATGTTTGAAGTAGGTATAATGGTAAAGCCTTAAATATGAACAAAAAAAAAATTATCATCAGGTTTTTTAGAAAGAGATAATCTATATTTTAAAATTGGAACGGTTGCTGACGTAATTTTTTTTTAATTTTGGTACATTCTTGAGCTCAAATTGGCTCTTCAATATTAAAGCGAAAAAAAAATGCAATTAGCAATTAGTCCCGGCTCAAACCGTAAAATGACTGGGCTAATGATTTAATTCGGTGTTTATAGGCTGGATATACAGAGTCCTTTACTTTTTTAAGGGGATGATCTGACCAGCAAACTGAACAACTTTCTCTACGGGACTAACATCGCAGCTTAGCTTTTGACACATTTCGTATTGCGCTAATCGCGGTACAGCTCATGACAGCCGGTAGAGCCGATTTGACAGATGGTTCAAACGCTAAAGGCTGTCAGTCACGTAGTAAATAATTATAGTACTCTGTGGTAAATACCAATATCAAGTTTAGCGCGATACATAATTAATGCAGTTGAATAGTACCTAATTTAATTGGATGTGATTAGAACAGAAATTGGATTAGAATTGAACTTGGATGTTTTAAATTAGCGCAATCACCTTCCAGGTTATATTGCAAAAGGTAATAAAATTTTGACAACTAAGGTCTCGATACAATCTTGTTATCTGCCCATTAGTCATAGGTTTCCGCAAAGTAACGCCTGACTCAATGGATCCTCTCTGGTACAAAAAGATCCTTAAAATAACAGAGTAAAATTGTCATCAAAAATCTCGTAAACCGATATGATACCCAACACGCCGCGTAGTGCCGCCTCAAACCGCATTGCAGTAAGTAAGTTTTAACGATATTCGTTGCAGATCCCAAGCTCCCAAGATAGGTGTTAAATAAAATTAGGTTTTGAAATTCAGAAAGTATTTTTACAGGCTCTTTTTGATTGCAATTTAAAACTTAAGAGGATATATCTACGAGCGCGCTCCATTGAATATCGCTCGCTCGAAAACTATAATCGCGAAGGCATTTGATACGGTGTCCACTTCCATCCTACTACGCAAACTAGAGGTCGCTGGAATTCGTGGTATAGCCTTGCAGTGGTTCAAAAGCTACTTAACAGATCGCAAACAGTGCACTAGGGTGGGTGGTTATACCAGTGAGCTGGCTTCTACTACCTTTGGTGTTCCACAAGGCAGTATCCTGGGACCAACGCTCTTCACTCTCTACATTAACGACGTCTTCCGCTTGTTTGATGGAGAACAAAATGTCGAAGTAGTGTGTTACGCAGATGATACCGCTGTTATATTTAATGACTGTAACTGGGCAGATGTTTTTTCTCGAGCAGAACGTGGAATGGATCTAGTGTCAAAATGGCTAAGCACAAACCTACTAACTCTTAATGTCTTAAAAACGAAATACGTATGCTTTCACAAGACCAAAGCTTCCAAACCACCGCCCAATCTCAACGTTAGGGTGCACACCTGCGCTCAACCCCAGAGCTGCACCTGTCCTTTCATTGAACGGGTGCCAGCTCTCAAATATCTGGGCCTAACGCTTGATGAGAAGCTGACATTTAAGCCACACGTTACGGCTCTAACCGGACGCATTAGACGAATGATCAGGATAATGAAGCTACTCTGTGACGGTGCGGACGGAGAGATATTGCGTCTTGTCTATTTTTCACTTTGTCAGTCTCTCCTTACTTACTGCATAACCGCCTGGGGGAGTGCAGCAAAGTCTGTTCTCATAACTCTTGAAAGGGGCCAAAGATCTGTCCTTAAGGTGATGTTGAGAAAACCTTTTCGCCATCCCACTGCGGTACTCTACCGTGAAGTGAACGTGTTGTCTGTCCGACAGCTCTTCTTGCTAAAAGTTGCCCTGGTGTATCATAAAACAGTCTTGAACTCCCCAAACTACCACGACATGCTATCAAAACGTGTATTCAAAGCTGAAACGCCAATGGTGAGAACAGTCTTTGCGCAGCGTTTTCCGTACTTCCTGTTTCCTTACATTTACAATAAAATAAATAAGCAATGTGAAATAAAACGATGTGGTATCCCAGAGTCTAAATATAAATTGAAAACTTGGTTGGCTACCTTGAACTATTCCGAAACAGAGTTTCTTTTAAACATCCCCGTCTAAACAAACGCTCAAAAACGGCAAAAGTATGCTTAGCCAAACACAGTCACACACACACACACACACACACACACACCCCAACCCCCACACACACACACACACTTCACTTGCATGCTATTTTTTATTTTATTTTTCTCTCATGAAATTCTTAAAATTAACCTCAGTAATTTATTTGCTCGTCTGCTAACTTTAACTGAATTGTAAAAACTTAAACTCAAACTGAATTGTAATTGTATTAACTGTACTGTATTGTAAATTTAATCTATATTTATTATTTTAGTCTAAACCGTACTCTGAGTCGTGTTATAAACATATAATATTAGTAATCCTCTGTTTTGGACCATCGTACTCCAGGCATTCCCTTGTACGGGTCCGCAAGTAAACCGTATGTGTAAACTAATTTTAGTTAATAAATTATTTTGTATTTGTATTTGTATTTGCGAACTGCACCCAGGCTTGGGCCTTTGCACTGCTAGTGCTGGACTTTTTTTTATTAAGGATGGGTTTGCTCTTGACCTCAATCTAGTCCTCGGGACAAAGATGGGGTCGAAAATGTAGCGAGCTTACCCAGAAGAAGCCTATTCACTCGTACTTTAAAGGAATTCGGGTTCTAAGCGCTCGGAAATACTGACGCAGGCTGGGCATTCCACTCCTTGGCTGTGCGCATTATAAAAGAATCGGAATGGCGCTTGGTGCGGATATGTGGGATGTCAACCAAAAAGGGATGGTAACCCGCGGTGCGTCTGGAAGTCCGATAGTAGAAAGGGGAAGGCGGGATAAGCTCATGTAGCTCTTGGGCACACTCACCGAAGTACAATCTGTAGAACACCGACAAGCAGGCTACTCTGCGGGGCGGTGGGCTAGGCTATGAAGCTTGGTCTCCACCAGTTTGCTGTCGCCAGTGAGCCTCCTGGCTCTGCGTTCAACCGAGTACCCTGACGGTATAGAAAATAATAGAAAACATAGAAAAGAAAAATAAATATAGAAAACCCACATATTGGTATAGAAAATTGAACATGTTCTTTAGCACTCTTAGCGCACTCAATAAAAACGAAATTTAATTTAATTTTTAATGCTTACCAATTAAATTTGAAATTTTCCAGAAAAAATCTAGTATCTAATTTCTATGCTTGTATTGAGTCAGATTTTTGTTGAAAGATACAGTTTCAATGCTAGGATTTATTTATGATTTGTATGCAAATCTTTGAATTTTTATCGAAAATATGATTGAATACTAGTTTAGATATTAGTTTCTAGATTGTTTCTGAAAAATGTCATTGACTTTAATTGGTTAGCATTAAAAATATAAGCAAACTTCGTTTGTATGGAGCGCTCCATAAAAACGAAGTTTGCTTATATTTACGGTAATATCTGAGTGTATTTTTTTTTTAAAGCTTCACGTCGTTAAATAAAAGGGTTCCTTACGCTCGATAGGAACCCAGTTAAATGTTTTTAAATGAAGTGATCCGAGGAATCATTAGGGAATTAAAAGCTTTGAAGCTTTACAAGATCCACATCCAATTACCCTCCTTCCGGCGGAGCAGTTGGGTAAAAAATTTGTCAATTTTGCTTTTACTAACATTTTCTTATTAACAGTTATTGATAGACTTGTTTTTCTTAGCACATCACTATGGTGATGGTTTTACGGCGGAGACGAGACGGGGGTTTGCACCGCGAGGTCATCTCGACTCCCTCGCGATGGAGGCGCGCATCGTGAGATCGTCTCGACTCCACCGCGATGGAGGCGCGCATCGTGAGATCGTCTCGACTCCACCGCGATGGAGGCGCGCGTCGTGAGATCGTCTCGATTCCACCGCGATGGAGGCGCGCATCGTGAGATCGTCTCGACTCCACCGCGATGGAGGCGCGCGTCGTGAGATCGTCTCGATTCCACTGCGATGGAGGCGCGCATCGTGAGATCGTCTCGACTCCACCGCGATGGAGGCGCGCATCGTATGGTTGCGGTCGTCTCGACTTTACCGCGTGGGTGGTCATCTCGACTCCATCCACGGCGATGGAGTGGAGGGGCGAATCGTGCGGTCTTCTCGACTCCTCGGCGATAGAGGTCGTATCGACTCCACCACGACGAGGGCGAGCACAACGAGGTCATCTCGACTTCATAACCGTGGCTCAACTGCTACTCTGTTCCCCGTCCGCCCGAGTGAACCCGTCACCACTTACAATGGACACCGTGGGACCAATACACGCCTCAAAATTGAAAAGTTTAGGTTTTCTTACGGTGTTTTCCTTCCGAGTAAGGTCCAGGAGATTGAATTACTGCTCCCTGCGTGGAAGGAGATGCTGCTAGTTACCATACCACTTGGTGGTAGGTTGAGGTTAAAACGTTTGTAGATCAAAATGATAGGTAAATATTTAAATAACAAACGCTCCGAGATCTTATTTTTCGGTCACTCAACAAATCCATTTTTTGTTTGTCAACGCGTGAAATAGAAATTAGGTGAGATTTTACAAGTGATAAGATTATAGCGTTTAATTTATGCATAAACAATATTCACCTATGCATAAATATTGGTATAGCACCAATCTAGACGGGTGCCGAAAGAGGCGATTTATCTCATAACACATCGCCAATATTATCTGATGCTCACACCGTGTGTGTGGTTAAAGTCACCACATCCAATAAAACCGGCCACTTTACTTCTTCTTATCGTGTTGGCAGAGCCCTGGTGTCAGAGTTTTTTCAGACCGCCTTACGGCCTCTGACGTGGTTTTTATGTAACGACTACTACCACCAGAGATAGTAGCCGGGACCAACGGCTTAACGTGCCATCCCAAGCATGGAATCATTTTTCTTTTCAGACAATCAGGTGATTCAGCCTGCAATGTCCTAACCAACTGGGAAAAAACGCACAAAGTGACATAATATCACTAGGTGTCCCCCGTGGGAATCGAACCCACGACCTCCGTGTCGGGAGCCAGTGCTCTTAACCATTAGACCACGGAGCCACTTTACTAATGGAAAGGGTAACCGCTAAAATCAGAAGTGGGGTAGGATGCAAGACTCTAATGTTGGCATCAGAATTTTTGACGATACCTGATAGAATTAGGACAACCGTCTGAGTTGGTGCTATTCTAAGCTGGACACTACATAGTGCATGCATAGTAATCAAATATTGCATTATGTTTTTAAAAATAATTATACAGAGTTTATGGAGTGTTTCAGACCATCAAACTTAAGCTATGGGACTAAAGTCGAAATCACGAAAAAAACTGCTTTTCCATACAAAACTGAAATTTTTCTTGATCGACCCAAATGTATCGGAGAGCAATTTTTTTTTCGCGATATAGTTTTTTTCCAAAGTTGTTTAGTTTTATGGTCTGATCTTCCATTTAAACAACCGTCAGCACATTGAGTTGAACCCTGTTTATATTCAGACAAAATAAAATTAACCGAATCGCTCTCCGCTTTCAACACAAACCGTACAGGAGCTCGGATCGGTATACAGCCGTGAAACGTGAATTATTAGTATAATATTCTGTGCGAATATTCAGAATATTCATAAATATTACTCAGCCCGTGACATCTTGCTAACATGTTAATGCGTTTTCCGACAAATAAGGGTCTCTTTCTGTCATAATAATGTAGTTGGGAAAATGCAGCAATTAAATGAATTATGGTTATGACTTAATGTGTAAAAGCTTTCATGATCTTGCATTAAAAAATTAGGTTCAAAGTTACATGAGTACTGGAGTGCGATTTTTGAACATCATACGAGTGACTCGGCTGTAGAAAATGTCAAAATTACTATGGAGATTATGCATCTTTCTACTGCCGAGTCGCTCGAATGATGTTCAAAAATCGCACTTCTGACTGTGTGGCCAAAATTCCTTTTCAGAGATGGATTTTAAAAAAAATATTTTTTTTCGATAATAATTTCATCACCTCAGCCGATAGACGTCCACTGCTGGATATAGGCCTCCCCAAGGATCGCCATAACGACCGGTCCTGCGCTGCCCCCACCCAACGGGTTCCCGCCGCCTTCACCAGGTCCTCGGCCCACCTTGTAGGGGCCCTACCTAAACGATGCTATCAGGTACGAGGTCGTTATTCGGAAATTCTTCAGTGTCATTGGTCATCGGTTCTGGGAGCAATGTGCCCATTGCCACTTTAGTTTAGCAATTCTTTGCATGATAATTTGCAAGAGTAAGAAAATTTTTTTTTTTCAAAAAACATTTAAATGTGTAGATTGAGTTCTCCGAAACTATAATGTTCCTAGCTAAGTTTTATTATAAGATATAGAACTGTAAATTTGTAAGTCCCTAACCAAACAACATATGAGTCGAGCGCGACCGACGTCGATCCTCTGGGAAATAAACACAAGTTACGCTACGGTTCAACTTTAACTTCCTCCGAATTATCTATGTTGGTTCAAATTAATTTATTTCAGTTTTGAGCTTTCTTGTTTTGGTATAACTTTTGGTATATTAACAATCCCACGAGTAAAAACCTTCAAATACCTCTGGGATCAGTTATTTCAGAAAGGGTCAGGGTCAATTTTGAAGCAGACATTACTCGAAGAACATCTGGATGAAACAAGTATGTGGCGTGGAGTTGCGTGTGATGTGATACAAAAATCCTAAAAAGAAGAAAAGGATAAAGGAGTCAATTTATTGTAGGGCCCACAAACGGTTACGTTTATTGATGGTATTACACTCTACAAACATAATTTAATTTACCATAGTAACCGGACGAAAGATTAGGTAAAAATGCAAACGGAATTATGAAATAAATATAAAAAATTCACCGTTTTGACTTTTTTTGATAAGATTTATTTTTCTGTTTACACGGCACATGTAAAGCAATGCGTGTGTACATCTTAGATGTTAATACGAAAATAAAAATAAAAAACCAACATATCTTACCAAGAAAAGATGTGCGCCAACTGCGATTATGTGACACTCCGTTTAGATTAAGTATAGCTAATATTACTAACTATGATCTAGAGATCATGAAACAAATCGACATGAGTTCCATATCTATACGCCAACTATGCGCTAACATTTTTAAGTTAGCCATGGTCTAAAAAAACAAGGTCTTCTATTCCCAGAGTGACACAAGCCTACGTCACAAAATAATGGCCGCTAAACATGTTAAAAGGGTATGATGACGTAGGCTTGTGTCAGTCACATGGTCAGTCACGTGATCGGAAGAGAATACCAGGCGCAGTATATTATTGTACCATGAAGTTAGCCTATTTCCCATACTACTAAGATTGAGGATCTTCTTTAGGTACAAGCAATAAGACTTTGGCAGCTTATTTGTTTGTTTGTTCGTATGTTGGGGATAATCTCTAAAACTACAGAACCGATTTTAAAAATAATTTCACTTATAGGAAGCTAGGTAAATTACCCCTTCGATCACACAACAGTACAATGAATGGATGAAGTGAACGTTTCAAAAAAGAAAAATAAATTAAAACACATTGCTAGTCAATCTTGCCTTTACCTACTTTTACGAAACGTCAACTTCAAATACGTACCCAGATGAGAGAAGAGGTATATTTTTAAAATACGTACCTACCGAGATGATAGACCGGTGCCTTCTTTGTGTGCTTCAACTAAATCACGCTTTGGGCCTATCCATTCATTTTACTTTGATCTAAGCATTTTCCCTAATGCTGTATAACCATATCCACGCGGATGTAGTCGTCGTTATTTCAGCTATAAATAATACGCAAAAAAATCTGTGTACGAGTAAACACAAATATGCAAAAAAACGTATAACACGCAAAATGGCATTACGCAAAAAGACAAACGCCAAAAGATCTCATAACAATGACTGCAACATGGCACTATCGAGTTAAGTGCTAGTCGACGGAACATTTTGCCAATATGCGTTTTGCCGTAGCGAAAATTTCATATATCATCTTTCGTTTTAACATATTTGTATATTTGCTATTTCTCGGAGGAGAAGTCAACTAACGCTGGTATATTTTTAAGTCAACTGGTACACACTGGTGACACATCAAGCTACGCAAAACAAACATAAGCTGGCCGCGCGACATTATACATAACTCTACCTACAAGCGGCCAGCTTATTTTGGTTTTGTGTAGATTGATATTTTGTCGCCGTGTGTACATACTTATTATAAATTTATAACCTTAGAAATGTTTGACTATACCAGGACCGAATACAAAACAAGGACATATGAAAGACCTGATTTATTTCCGTGGGTGTCGTATGAGGCGACTAAGGGATGAGGTTTCATAAGCAGCCGTTTTGTGCGCATACAGGGTGTAAGAGATGCTCTTCACCTTATTAATACTGAATCAGCCTTGTAGCTGATGGCTACCAAAAATTCCTCTTATCTCTTAGACTAGGAGGCTCCTTCCTTGCACATCAGCCAAGCCAGCCCCCATAATAAGATAAGATACCTACTTCGATGAGGTTAGTGTTCGATTATTCCGAGAGATAAGTGTACTTTTTGCAACCATCAGCAGCAAGGCTGATTCAGTGTTTATGGGGTGTAGAGCTTTTCTGTGATGGGGATGGACCAGATCTGCCTGCATAACTCCAGTTGGTTTAGGAGTTACTGATGATCAAAGGTCTGTAAAAAATTAACGATCAGCTCCAAGGCTGATCGTATGTTATTGTTGTAGTATGCACTGTAGCTATGTGAACAGTACAAAAGCTGACATGGTTCAACAGTCGGTTTAGGAGATACAGCCGTTCAAAGGTCGGAACTTTGATTGGCTGTATCTCCTAAACAAATTGACAGAACTTGACAGTTTTTGTACTGTTCACATAGCTACACTTCATACTACAACAAAATCATACGATCAGCCGTGTAGCTGATCGTTAATTTTTTACAGACCTTTAATCATCAGTTACTTCTAAACCGACTGGAGTTATGCAGGCAGACCTGGTCCATCCCCATCACAGAGATGCTCTGCACCCCATAAACACTGAATCAGCCTTGCTGCTGATGGTTGCAATTGTATCTCTTATACTAGATGGCAAGAACATTGTTAACCAAGGGATTATGGTTGTGAGTTTATACAGGAACAAAAGACCTACAGCCATCTATCACTTAGATTTTAAATTGATCTAAAAGAGATCCCACACATAACTGCGAATTCGCATCGCATCGCAAATATCTGCTAGCGCTCGATTCTTATCACGATGACTTATGTATGATTTTTAAACGACGAAAACAAAAACAAAACACTCAGGAGGAGGTTCTCAATTCGACGCGTGTATTTTATGTTTTTTTTTATGTATGATCACGCATAACTTTCTACACAGTAGTCCGATTTCGATAATTCTTTTTTTATTGGAAAGGGCATACTCCCGAGGTAGTCCCATTTCGGTGAAGATCTGATGACGCACTTCGGAGCTACACAATAGAACCCCTCAAAAGTTGACAGCAAATCATCGGCGATTGAAACGTTTGCTTTGTATCGATGTACCATTTGTGTGTATCAGAATTCAACGAATGTGTTTCACCACTAAAAATTATGTAATAAAAATTTTAATGCTATGCGAATTCGCAGTTATGTGTGGGAGCCCTAAATAACTAAGAAACTTTGTGTATTTTGTAGCTAGCTTTCATTTGGCGCGACATAATGAAACCAACCATTCAGTAAAGTTAAAACTAAAGTTTCTGACAAAATTTATGAAACAATCATAGTTTAAAGTAAACAGCAAACTGAGTTTTGTAAAGTTTAGGGTTGTCAACAAGTGTGACTTTTCCTTAAAACTTTCACGGGACATCGCTGGAATGTCTCAGCAGGGTGTTAGGGTAAAAATCGCATTACCTTAAGCCTTAAGGGGTGTATGTACCTACAGGAAATTCGCAATTTTTTTTTTTGGATTTTCCGTATTAAATGCAATCAGCTGAACGAATTGAACGTTTTTATAAAAAAGATGAAATTAAAGTAATGCAACTTTCTACCCTAGCACCCTATATACGACACGACAGAGCCTTATCAAAAAGGAATGATAACCAATACAAGGAGACAGTCACAAAACATAAGGTCTAACAAAATTATGTGAAACTATTTTAAGGGGATGATCGGTCTGATCATCAGACTGAATAACTTTCTCTAAGCGACCAATATGGAAATCGCGAAAATAAAAATCTGCTGTTCCATATAAACCTACTCGACCTAAATGTATGGGACAGCTGATTTATTTTTTCGCGTTCCCACAGGGACCAATACCGAAGTCGCAAAAAAAAAATCTGCAGTCACATACATTTCAGTCGAGTAAAGCTGGGTCCGCTGCGCCATGTTATAATGTTTGCAAACATCGTTTTCTAACTTTCCCCTCCCCCGCAGGCGAACGCGGGTGATGTTTTCCAATGCAAATGGATAACATCACCCGCGTTCGCCTGCGGGGGAGGGGAAAGTTAGAAAACGATGTTTGCAAACACGATAACATGGCGCAGCGGACCCCGCTTTATGTTTGTAGTTTTGTATAAGACAGCGGATTTTTTTTCGCGATTTCAGTGTTGTCCCGTAGTAAAAGTTGTTAGGCTTGATGGTCTAAACTAAAGTACCCCTTTAAGTAAGTGTCTCATTTAATTTTACACCCTGTATAGGTATCGCTGTAAATGATGGAATTTTAACAAAACTCTTGCATGGCACATTGTGAGTTTCTCAATACCTAAAGCAATAGCAAATCAGTCCTTGTAACAACTCCAGCATTTGCCTCTATAAAAAATATGCTTGAACCTAAAATCCCTTTCCTAAAACCCCTATCCACAGTTGGATAGATTTCACGATCGAACGCATTCAATCTGAGTAAAATATTCGTGAGAACGGGACCGTCTCAAAATCGTGACGTGTCCCGTAAAATTTAACATAATATGGAAGGTGGCAGCCCTGGTGATTATTGCGTGCCATTCTGCAAACAGGTGCCGTTTATGGCTCCACTGGGCTTTGTCTATGCAGGATATAACAGTTTGTCTATGACATGTACATGGGACGATATAAACTGTAATTATTGTGTAAAATATAGTGTGTAATTTATAGTGTGCTGGTCGAGGACATTCTGTTTGAAAGAAATACTGAAAACCCGATAGATAGGTATTTACAGGGTCCTTCTTAATATGCTGACACTTTTTAAGGCGATGACCAGACCGTCAAACTGAACAACTTCCTCTAAGAAATGGCTTCTAAAAACCCACGAATAATAGGTCCGACTTATTATGAGCGACTTCCTGAACATCTGAGGAATGTAACCAATGACGAATCATTTTATCGCCAACTAAAAAGTCTTTTGCTGGATGGTGAATTTTATTCTGTAAACGAATTTCTTTTGTTTGACTTTAAGTAGACTACAATAAGTAATTGTAGCGACATTTTATTTAAATTGAATTGTATTTTCTTATGTATTAAATTATTTATTTGACATTGTTACTCTCTATATTAGTGATGTTGACATTTTATTGTTCTATTTAATTTTTTTATTTTTTATTCTTGACGATCATATTATCCTTTGACATTTTTATTTTTATGTAACATGTAATTATGAATTTGATAATATGAAATAAATAATTCTATTCTATTCTATTCTATTCTATTCTATTCTATTCTATTCTATGGGACCAAAATCGAAATCGCGAAAAAAAAAACAGTTGTCCCATACGTTTGGCTCCGAGTAGTTTTGCAGTTTTGTATGGAAGTGATGATTTTTTTTTCGCGATTCTGATGTTGGTCCCATAGAGGAAGTTGTTCAGTTTGACGGTCTGATGATCCCCTTATAAAAGTGTCAGCATATTAAGAAGGACCCTATATATTCTGCGCATCCTGGACAATCAGCAAGCCTAAAATACTGATTAAAATTCTTCATAAGAATAAATACAGGGTGTTAGAGTAAACAGTTGCGTTACTTTAAGAGGCTCCCCATAGGTAAACGCTAGCTCGGGCCATATTTTACTGGTTTTTAGAAGCTATCTTCTCGTTGTTTGAAAGAAATACAAATAATTGAAAAGTATAGCAATATTCTTCAACATCTCGGCTTTATTTGCTATGGATCATATTTCTAATTTTTCTATGAAATACATATTATGAAACCTGTGTTCAAAGGAAAGCCTAAATATTGGAAAAAATCTGTATTATGTGTATCTACTTTTAAATTTGAACTCACTTTTACTTGAGACACACGTCTTTGTGTAGACAATATTAAGATCTAGCAAATTTTTTTTAAGACCAATACTTAATGAGTTAATTAGATAATTGTTAAATTTCGGGCGAATTCTTATGATTTTAGAATGTGATTTCCTTGGATTAGAAGGCTCCACTGTGACATAATGAAGGACAAGCTAGTCAAAAATAGGTATACCTACTAAAATGACGTAGTTTAGTAGAGGTGAGGTGGCTCTGAAAGAGTCAAGGTCGTTCGGTCAGGGAAACCCCTTAAGGGGTGGATGTACTCATGATACTGAACAACTTTCCTGAATAAATATACATATAAGAAATTCGGTTAGTTGCCAGTGACATATGGAACAGAGATATGATCGCTCACTCAAGGCCTCATAAAGACGCTGAAAGTCACCCAAAGGGCAATGGAGAGTGCTCGGAGTTTCCCTGCGAGATCGAATCAGAAATGAAGAGATCCGCAGAAAAACTAGAGTAGCTAACATAGCCCAAAGAATTGCTAAACATAAGTGGCAGTGGGCGAGGCACATTGCTCGCAGAACCGATGGCCGATGGGGCCGAAAAGCTCTCAAGTGGCGACCGCCTACTGGAAAGCGCAGCGTGGGTACGCCCCCACAAGGTGGACCGACGACCTTGTGAAGGCGGCGGGAACCCGTTGGATGAGGGCAGCGCAGGACCGGTTATGGTGATCCTTGGGCGAGGTCTATGTCCAGCAGTGGACGTCCATCGGCTGAGATGATGATGATAATACGTTCTGCATTAAAACATTATGTTTTTGCAAGCCCTGGCAAAAGTTAGTGCATTATAAAACCTTTCTTATCTTAACGTACTAAGACAATTTTGTGCCTACCACCACAATTTACCTCCGACCTACATTCCCTCGGCATTACGTTTTAAAATAATAATTTATTATGTTGATGATATTGTAATAATGAACGCACCGACCCTCATTTAAAATAATTACCTAAATAATTAAGGGAAAATTAATTTACATAGCGACCTTACCTTAGCATGCCTTAGTCTTAGTCCTTTTTGATGAAGAAAATAGTTGTGTTGGACATTAAAAGGGTAGACTTTTTGTATAAAAATTGTTTTGTAAACCTAATGTTAAATTTGAAAGTAATCATCATCATCCTCTTGTCATTATTCCGTTGCACAGGATGTAACTAAACACCATAAAATATCTGAACAACTTTCATTATGGATAGCCAACAACGCGAAAAAATTTAAGAAATCTACTGTCCCATTTAAGGCTGCACCGAGCCTATTATGCTGCACCCAATCGTATTTTTTTATTTCTTATCTATTAAACAATATTTCCAAAAAACAAGAATGTCACATTGTAGTCATTGCTCATTTTCAATTTATCGGGACACTGCGGATTTGTTTTTATAATGTTTGTAGTTATTGTCGTTAAAACCGACAAAAGAGGCCACTTTTGGCGATTTTAACGATAGTAGCTACAAGCATAAAACATAGTAATCCGTAATGTTTCGATAAATTGAAAGTTGAAAGAAAATTGAAAATTGAAAGTCTTGAAAGTCTAGACTACAATGTGACTTTCTTGTTTTTTGGAAATGTTGTTTAATGGTTTAGAAATAAAATAAAATACGATTGGGGGCAGCACAATAGGCTCGGTAGGCTCTTAAGGCCAGATACATGTTTTGAGTTGAGAAGGTAGGTACTGCTTTGTATTGAAACAAAAAATTTTTTTTCTCTATTGTTCAGTTTGATGGTATAAAACTATAAACTAAACCACCCCTTTAAATATTACTGAGATGTTTTGTTATACTCTACTCATACAAGGTCCAACTTAAATTGCTGTCAGTTTTTTCAGACGATGATCAGACCATCAAACTGAACAAATTTCTCTAAGGGGCCAACATCGAAATCGCGAAAAAAAATCATCTGTCCCATATACAGGGTGTACAATAAAATGGGACAGCTACTTAAAGGGGTGCTTCAGACCATCAAACTGAACAACTTTCTCTATGGGACCAATATCGAAATCGCGAAAAAAAAATCTGCTGTCCCATACATTTCAGTCGAGTTATGTTTGCAGTTTTGTATGGGAGAGTGGATTTTTTTTTCGCGATTTCGATATTGGTCCCATAGAGAAAGTTGTTCAGTTTGATGGTCTGAAGCACCCCTTTGAGTAGCTGTCCCATTTTATTGTACACCCTGTATTTGGCTCGTGTAGGTTTGAAGTTTTGTATGGAACAGCAGATTTTTTTATACCATAGAGAAAGTTGATCAGTTTGACGGTCTGATCATCCCCTTAAAACGTGACAGCATATTAAGAAAGACCCTATACATATAATACTCTCCCTAACCACACCTTGGACACTTAGCTGTCATTTCATACAAATGGGAAAATTTAAAAGAAGATGTGCAAAGCATGTGCGATACTAAGTCAGTGCAAGCGAGACAGGAATAAGTCATTGCCTATATTTTACGCCACGCTTCCAATACCAGAGGGGGTTAGGTTAAAATTGGTGGGGGGAGCCGGGAGTGTCCGTACAGTATGTAATAATTTCTTATACTGTGTAAAAAACTACCCAATGTAAAAAATACCATAACAATACCTTGCAAGTTTCTTGGACTAAACAAACGCATTTTGTTTTCAAAATATAGCTGTCGCCGAAACAAATGATTTGTCATTCTTCCAGATTAATTTCTCCTTTCGGCGAAGTGTTCACGTAGCGGCCAGATGCCGTCGATCGAATATTTATCATTTGCTGAGAGCTTGACGCTTTTCTACCCGACGATGACAATAAGAGAGTCATGTTTTTGAAGACTAAAGAGATAAGGTTTTTATAAGTCAGACTAGCTTTTGCCCGCGACTTCGTCCACACCAGGGGCAGGGCCTCTACTCAGACATTCGAATTTCGCAATTGCGTGAACGATTTCGGTCCAATGTCAACTCTATTATAATGAAGTTCGGACCGAAACGGCCGCCATATATCGAAAATCGATAGTCCGGGTACAGGGCCAGGCCAGAGTTGACATTGGAACGAAAACGTTCACGCCATTGCGAAGTTCGAATATCCGGGTAGAGGCCCTGGCCATATCTCGGAGTTTCGAATGTTGATATATCGTGACCGTTTCCGTCTGAACTTCATTGTAATAGAGTTGACATTGGAACGAAAATGTTCACGCAATTGCCAAAATCGAATTTCTTGGTAGACCCTCTGCTCGCCTCGCACCACGTTTATAAGTAACACATTAAATTTTACACCCTGATGACCACAAAGTGTGACTAAATGGTAACTGTTAGCCATACCATAGGCTACACTTTGTGGTTAGTAACTGCATGTTAAACCTCAACTTCTTCTTCTTCTTCTTATCGTGTGGGCAGAGCCCTGGTGTCAGAGTTTTTTCAGACCGCCTTACGGCCTCTGACGTGGTTTTAATGTTACGACTACTACCACCAGAGATAGTAGCCGGGACAAACGGCTTAACGTGCCATCCGAAGCACGAAATCATTTTTCTTTTCAGACAATCAGATGATTCGGCCTGCAATGTCCTAACCAACTGGGGAAATACGCACAAAGGGACATATCACTAAGTGTTCCCTGTGGCAATCGAACCCACGACCTCCATGTCGAGAGCCTAATGCTCTTAACCATTACACCACGGAGGCAGATCAACTGATTGTATCCGTTTTCCGTTCCACTTTATTCAAAAGATGATTAATGATTAGACGAAAGCCTTATTTGTACTTTGGCAGCTTGAATAATTATCTGACGCGAAAATAAGTAGATTCTTTGAAATGTTTCTTGAGTGCTCGTGTACAATGAATCTGCAGTTCTTTTTATTTTACCATGAAAATATGAATATGAATGATGGTCGACTTAGTTCTTTGTTTCGTTGGTTTGGTCATGAGAGGAATGGAGGATACCAAAGAGATTTACTGTGCAAAGATTGGAAGTGTCGGTAGAGGGCGCCCTTGTAGGACGTCATCCATCATCATCTCAGCCGATAGACGTCCACGGCTGGACATACAGGGTGTAAGTGACAGCCTAGCAAATACCGAAACGGTGAACTCAGACCATCAAATTGAACAACTTTCACTATGGAGCCTACCCCAGGAAACGTGAAATAAAAACCGCTGTCCTATACATTTGAGTCTGGTAGGTACAGCAGTTTTGTATGGGACAGCTGACTTTTTTTCGCGTTTCCTGAGGTTCCATAGTGAAAGTTAGTCAGTTTGATGGTCTGAGTTTATTGTTTCCGTATTTGCTTGGCTGTCACTTACACCCTGTAAAGGTCTCCCTCAAGGATCGCCACAACGACCGGTCCTGCGCTGCCCTCATCCAACGGGTTCCTTCACCAGGTCATCGGTCCTCTCACGATGCGCTTTCTGGTACGCGGCCTCGCCACTCGAGAACTCTCTAGGACGTTCATTCATCATCACAACCTACATACTTCCCTCTGCAGAGCACAGGCCTACCCTCAGGAAGGGTGTATGGGCGTTAGTCCGCCATGCGTGCCCTATTATTATTATTTTATTATTATTTTGGTTGTAAGGGCTTGGTCAATGACCAATAGCTACTGCGACCTGAATAGATCTATTGTAGCTGTCACCCTAGACCTAAAGGTCGTTTCCTAGGCCCACGGACTTCATGAACCGTGTTATGCTCTTGGAGGGGAGGTCCCTAATGTCATTAGGTGTTATTACGTATCCACCTAGATGGATGCCCTATGCCCATGCGTGCCCTATACGGACTGGTTGACTTCGAATTGCTCTCATTGCTCGAATCGACATTGCTCTCCGTAACGCGCCAGCGACTGTCTCCTCTCTCTCTTTCTCTCTCTCTCTTTCTCTCTCTCTCTCTAGGACGTACTCTGATCAAATTGGTTTTCTCTCGTAGGACTGGTAGGAGTTTATTACACCCTGTAATATGAAAGAAACGTAAGTAACAGTCGCCATCAGATATACAGGGTGAAATTGATATCATTGGCATCCTTTTAAACTAAGAGTCTACCCATCAAACTGAACAACTTTTACTATGGGAGCAAACCGATCGGAACAACAAAAAAATCGGCTGTCCCATACTAAACTGCAATGCCTACTCGACTCAAATGTATGCAACAGCAGATTTTTTTTGCTCCAATCTGTTTGCTCCCATAGTGAAAGTTGTTGAGTTTGATGGGTCGACTCTTAGTTTAAAAGGATGCTAATGATATCAATTTCCCCCTGTATCGTAGCATACAAGGTGTCCTAATATTTCTGAGCAGTGCTAATTTTCAATAAATTATTTACAGTAAATGTTTCCAATTATATCTAAACGTGTATTTTGTCCTAAATATGTGAACAGCGAATTTTCAATAATTTCTTTACAATGTTATTAAAAATTAACATATAAAACAACAGAGTAAGGTTTTTTATCCGAAACTGTTCAGATGTTTATGGCCACCATGATTGCGTCGATATATTTGATGTTCTCGGTGATCCTATATTTTTGATTGACTATGAGTAAAGAAATTATTGAAAATTAGAACTGCTTAGAAATATTTGACCACCTTGTTTGCTACGATATATCTGATGGTGACTGTACAATACCAATATCATAAGTTATTTCTTTATCTAACTCCCATTTTGTTGAATCCGGTGTTGGGATGTTTTATTATAGATTATACTCGGATCGTACTTTATGGCACATAAAGAAGCTTAAACAACCATTTGGCTCAGTTTCGGTGAAAACATTTTTTGTCGTTTGCATTTAGCGATATTTTTACTCTGTCTGCCATTTGTCAGTAACGGAGATGGTACTTAGAATTGGAGTGGTAATAACTTCCACTATAGGGTCCTTATCTTAAATATGGGTTCATTTAGGGGATAATCAGACTATCAAACTGAACAACTTTATAGGACCTTCTCTACTGGGTGTAATAAAACACCCTAGTAATACTTAAGGGGGTGCTTCAGACCATCAAACTGAACAACTTTCACTATGGAGCCAACATCGAAATCGGTAAAAAAAATCAGCTGTCTCATACATTTTAGTCGAGTCGGTTACTGCAGTTTTGTATGGAATAGATGATTTATTTTTCGCTATTTCAAAGTTGGCTCCATACTGAAAGTTGTTCAGTTTGATGGGCTGAAGTACCCCCCCCCCCCCTTAAGTATTATTAGAGTGTTTTGTTACACCCTGTATAGGACTCGACAAAAGAAGAAATCGGGAAAAAAGCTGGACCATACAAAACTACAAACTTATTCCACCCGAACGTATAGCGATGGCAAAATTTTTATTCACGATTGCGGTCTGATCCTCTTAAAAACCGTCAGCAAAAGCTCAGACCCTGTATAATTATTATAATGATTTCATTAGGGGTTTTCCATGGTCTAAAAAAACAAGGTCTTCTATTCCCAGAGTGACACAAGCCTACGTCACAAAACAATGGCCGCTAAACATGGTAAAAGGGTATGATGACGTAGGCTTGTGTCAGTCACGTGGTCAGTCACGTGGTCGGAAGAGAATACCAGGCGCAGTATATTATTGTACCATGAGAGTTTTCATAGGGTATTAGTAGTTTGAAGTCTGTGTCGGTCTGTCTTTCTGTTTCTTTGTCTATCTGTGAATGGCATCATTGTAGATTCTTAAAAAATTTTAACAAAAAATTAAAACCGCCTTCAAAAAAACTAAAAAGTTAAAAAATAATATTGCAGCCGATGACTTTTTCGTTCGCATCATAAGAACATTAATTTGTTTTATAGAAGTCGCTGTCAAGCCGATTCGCGACAGGGCTTGCAGTTGTTTTTTGGCTTGGCTTGACACCGACTTCTATAAAACAAATTAATGTTCTTATGATGCGAACGAAAAAGTCATCGGCTGCAATATTATTTTTTAACTTTTTAGTTTTTTTGAAGGCGGTTTTAATTTTTTGTTAAAATTTTGTTTATTTCACAATTTTCAGTGGTGAATTCATTAGTTCGATTTAACAGTAGTGCTTCAAATTAACAAACGCACTAGTCAGCACTACGATTTTCGAAGGTTCCCCTCGATATCTCTGGGATCCATCATCAGATCCTGGTTTCCTTATCATGGGACCACCCTTGGGATATCTCCTTTCCAAAAAAAAAGAATCATCAAAATCGGTTCATAAACGACGAAGTTATCCGCGAACACACATTAAAAAAAAAAAAAATATACGGTCGAACTGAGAACCTACTCCTTTTTTTGAAGTAGGTTAAAAATGCGATATTTTTGTCTGATCAGGGCCTTAAATTATAGCGCGAAAAAAGAGCCGAGCAGCCATTAAAGTTTTCTATGAAAAAATAAATATTTCCCGATTTCGATGTTGGCTCCATGGATGGGGAACAGAATGCTTCAAACCTGTTTGATATGTATCGCATTTAAATTTACATTCTATAATTATAACACCAATATCATGAAGATAAGCAAACCATAATCATAACTGTCACACACAATACTCATCCCTATCTATACTGCCTCGCAACCAAACACAAAAAATAAAACCGGTCAAGTGCGAGTCGGGCTACTCGCGCACCGAGGGTTCCGTGCCACATCACCACAGAATACAACATTATTAACATAGAAAAAAATTATGTTTTTGTCCGAGACCTTTAGCGCAAGACCGACTCACACTTGGCCAGTTTTTAGTATTTGTTGTTATTCTGTAGAGTGTGCTCTTTAATCACACTAAGTTTGACGCTTGTTTGTATTACCGTTTTTACGATAGAGCGTGAAGAAAAAACGTTGATAAATACTAGTTTCTTGTTGTGAACCCCCCTTAATTTTCAACTTTTTGATATTTTTATTATTTGTTAACAAATCCGCCGTAATAACGCATAATCTGAGAAATTTTCAACTATCTAGCTATTACGGTTCAAAAGTTACAGCCCTAAATTGGTAGGACAGACGGACGGACGGACGGACAACGTAGGTTTAGTAATAGGGTCCCGTTTTCACCCTTTGGGTACGGAACCCTAAAAAACCTACGCAGAATCCTGTGACGTCACAATTTACCCGCCTGCAATAAATTCGAGTCACGATCAGTAATCTCTGTGAAAGGGAAATGCTTTACGGATTCTCCAGACATCTCACGTGATTCTACGTGTACGGTACGTCTTATTGAATTGAGATTTATATCCGCGGTGTCAAAAGTATGTGACACTTTGTAGGTGAGAGGTTTCTTTTGTTTGAATGAGCATTTTTAGGGTTCCGTGCCCGAAAGGTGAAAACGGGACGATATTACTTAGCCTACGTTGTCCGTCCGTCCGTCGTCCGTCCGTGTGTCTGTGCTACCTATTTAGGGCTGTAACTTTTGAACCGTAAGATTTAGATAGTTAAAATTTTCACAGAATGTGCGTTATTACGGCGGATTTGCTAACTGATAATAAAAATGTCAAAAAGTTAAAAATTAAGGGGGGTCCTCATGCAAGGAACTAGTTTTAATCAACGTTTTTTCTTTCGCTCTATGGTAAAAACGGTAATACATACAAGCATCAAACTTGGTGTGATTATAGGTTAATATATTTCGTAGTGGTATGCAATGCAACCCTCGGTGCGCGAGAAGTCCGACTGGCACTTAGCCGGTTTTTAATTTACTTGGTAACTACCCATCGCTCCATAGAATTCCAATAACATGTTTCTCTAATATTTTTTGCACACTCTTTCAGACACACAATTTTCAATATTTTCCTCACAGCGATTTTTATTCGCGCGAATTTAATTCGCGCGAATTATGTTCCGGAGCCAGAGAGTAGCCACCCACCGGATTTTTCTCCATATGTGCGAATTTCTAGTGCGTCCATAGGTTACAGAATTGCGAATAAAAGTTCGTGCGATTAAAAATCGCTGTGCGGACAAGCCCTTAATGTAGAATTAAGGCACGCGGTCAATGCACGCAGAGTAAAGTGAGATACATGAAAAACGTTAATTAGGCACTGCACCATTTAATAATTAGCTGCTTTTGCCAGGCTGCGGTTCGTTTCGTTTTGAAGTTGACAACTAGAGTAAAAACTTTTCAGAGTTTCAGCATAACGGCGCGCGTGGGAAACTGTTGAACAAGCATGTATGTATAAAATTCACATTCTTTTCGTAAGATTATTGAGATTCTTCTGATATTTTTCCTTCCACATTTCCCACAATGGCTTGAACAAATCTGGCTGGGTACATCCTTTGTTTCGAAACAAAATCAGAGAAAAATATATAGATCACAATAAGAAAGAAATATTTACGGATAAACATTTAAGCAGTAATTTGACAAATGGAAGCCCCTAGCTTTACGCAGGTATTACGTATTCGATGAATGTGCACTCGAGGTAAGGGCAGGAGTTTGTGACATTTTTATTTATTTCTTACGAGACAATGTTTCCCAAGCAAATAAAATCAGGATACTTTTCATCAGGTGAGCTGAAGCCAAGCGCAAACCCATTATGAATAATTAAAAAAAACGTTGATAAACGTATTGAGATTTTAAAATTAATTCTAAATGAATTGATACTATCTACCAAAATGTTTTGAATACAAATATAATATGTAGATAAATACAGTTCGCAGGTACACCGGGGAACCCACTGGGTATTTATTTACTCTATGCCTCTATGGTAGGTTAGCCCAAGGGACCTTCATACCCTTTTTTTGAGGGAGGCGGGCTTGGAAATAAATGCAAGTGAGTGTGATTTTTTATTTTCAATCTACCTACTGTAAGTTGTATGAATAAATTAATAAGATGAACATAATACTTCCGACATCTCATTACATTCCAGTCATGCACAGCAAAAGAAATAAAAAGTTGAATTAAAAATACCTGAAATACCTTATATGCAATGATATGAAGGAGATATTTATAGACACTCTACCATTGACCAATAAAAAACGACGGATATCTATTTAAAACCTTGTTTAACTTACGTTTGTGTAATTCGAAAAATTACTAAAGCGTAAAATTAATTTTTTCAAAACTGTCTGTAAGACAGGTTTCAAAGCTTCGTTAGAAAACCAGGACTAAAATTAAATCAAATATACTTTATTTAAACCAAATTTAAACCAAAAACATAAGCTGCAAAATATACAGAGAGACAACTCGTACCTATTATGAATCTGTGGTGCACTCCACAAACCTTACCGCGACTCCGACTACCACCGAATGAGTTCCACAATACTTCTATTCTTTGTGAATCACGTATTACATTGGAGATCAAACACTAATCGGGACACGGAATGACTGATTCATTTATATGGTAGGCCGGCGAAATATTTTCATTTTTGTCTAATACCTCGTATCTACTCAGTACTACTAGTGAAACGTGGATGTTCTGAGGTTTCAGAATATCTCTGACTACCCCTCGGGGAATATAGTCGTGAGCATGCACCTCGTATCTGTTTCTTATTCCATCAGATTCAGAGAGAGTACATATAACAACAACTTAATATGCTGACGGTTTTTTAGGGTTCCGTACCCAAAGGGTGAAAACGGGACCCTATTACTAAGCCTACGTTTTCCGTCCGTCCGTCCGTCCGTCTGTCCGTCCGTCTATCCGTCCGTCCGTCTATCCTACCTATTTAGGGCTGTAACTTTTGAACCGTAATAGGTAGATAGTTTAAAGTTTCTCAGATTCTGCGTTATTACGGCGGATTTGTTAACAAATAATAAAAATGACAAAAAGTTAATAATTAAGGGGGGTTCACAACAAGAAACTAGTTTTTATCAACGTTTTTTCTTCACGCTCTATCGTAAAAACGGTAATACATACAAGCGTCAAACTGAGTGTGATTATAGAACAAACTCTACAAAATAACAACAAATACAAAAAACCGGCCAAGTGAGAGTCGGTCTTGCGCTAAAGGTCCCGGACAAAAAAAGTTTTTTTTTCTAAGTTAATAATAATGTTGTGTTCTGTGGTGGTGTGGTACGGAACCCTCGGTGAGCGAGTAGCCCGACTCGCACTTGACCGGTTTTATTAAGAGGATGATCAAACCATCAAACTGAACAGTATTATCTATGGGACCAACATCGAAATCGTGAGAAAAAGAGCAGCTGTCCCGGACAAAACTGTAAACCTACTCGACCCGAATGTATGGGACAAATAGATAACTCTTGCTTATACGAAAAGAAGTAAAATAATCATCATCATCATCTCGCAAACAGCTGGTCCTGCGCTGCTCTCATCCAACGGGTTCCCGCCGCCTTCACCAGGAGTGAAATTCTCTAAGTGTCACATCGCTGTCAAAAACATCAACGAGCTCACAAATGTAACATCCTTCTTGCATCCTTCAGATCGTCGGAGTTTTTATATAAGTTTGACACATGACATAACCATAGTTACCGAATTGTCAGCTCGCCGATGTTTTAACGACGAATTTAAGGTTGTGACGATGTTTGCGCTTAGAGAATTACATTGCTTGTCGGAAGAATAAAAAATTGTTCGACATTAGTGTCAAAACTGCCTCCGTGGCAAAGAAAATATACCGTCCGTGGTCTAATGGTTAAGAGCGTTGGCTCTCGATACGGAGGTCGTGGGTTCGATTCCCACGGGGGACACCTAGTCATATGTCACTTGGTGCGTTTTTCCCCAGTTGGTTAGGACATTGCAGACTGAATCACCTGATTGTCTGAAAACAAAAATGATTTCGTGCTTCGGATGGCACGTTAAGCCGTTGGTCCCGGCTACTACACATCATCTACATACTCGAAGTAGCAGTATTTGTAAAAATGAATTCTGAACTATATCAGCAAGTAGGAGTCATGAATAAGCGCAATCTGCGTGATAAAACTAGCCTATGTTTGCGTCATGCAAAAACTGCAATGATGTCAAAGAGCGTTTTTGCAATGGCCCCTAAAGTATTCAATCAAATACCAAGTGAATTAAGATCTCTAAATACAAATTTATTCAAATTAAAATTGAACAAAATATTAATTGAAAAATGTTACTATACAATTCAAGATTTCTTTAATGACGTAATTTAATTAAGTAAATATGTATTATACAGTAAATTCATTTTCTTTTGTACTATTTTTATTTGACATCATATACTATTACGTTACACTGACATTTTAAAAAATTTGTATTTGGCAGGATTTAGACATAACTTGTATTATTTTATTTCTTTGGCATTACTTGTATAATTTTATTACCTTGACATTGCTTGTATAATTTTATTACTTAGACGTTTAATTTTAATATTGTTTTTTGATTGACATTACTCTAATTTCTGCTTTTTTTTTTTTTTTTTTTTGTTTTGTTTTAATTTATGATGACCACTTATTGATTGGCATCCTTAACATTATCTAAATAATAATTTGTAAGCCGTAAGGTAAGACATGTAGGACTTAATAATTATTGTAACAACTGCCTGTAACTACTCATGTCTGACAAATAAATGCATCTTTATCTTTATCTACTATCTCTGGTGGTAGTCGTTACATAAAAACCACGTCAGAGGCCGTAAGGCGGTCTGAAAAAACTCTGACACCAGGGCTCTGCCCACAAGATAAGAAGAAGATTAGATATAGTAACTGGATGAAACCATAACGTGGGCGCACATGAAACAGCAATAGTGTGACTTTTGCATACTAAAAGACGATTTGTTTGGCAAGATGTCATCAACATTCCATAGGTTTGAAATTTTTTTGACATCTTGCCAAACACAAAAACCGGCCACGGTGACCGAAACAAAAAATAATATTTCTCTCTTTTTTGTTTACATAAGTTTTCATAACTGGCTATCTCGCTCTTTCAGATGATTGCGCTTAGATAATTGCATTGCTTGTTGTCGTCACTTTTTGCTTACGCTGAAAGATGGAGCCAAGAAATGAGAGAGTGAGATAGTCAGTTATGAAAACTTATTTAAACAAACTAGACAGAAATATTATTTTTTGTTTCGGTCACCGTGGCCGGTTTTTTTGTTTGGCAAGATGTCGAACCACTGTCAAACCTATGGAATGTTGGTGACATCTTGCCAAACAAACCGTCTTTTAGTATGCAAAAGTCACACTATTGCTGTTTCATGTGCGGCCACGGTACGGTTTTAATCTAGTTACTATACATATCTATGTCCAAGAAGAATAAAACAAAGTTTTTATTACTTCCATATTTGAAATGTACTTTAAGTTGTTTGATATTAATGCCAAAACAGCCTGTACACAAAAAGGCACAACTTGCCCTCTTTTGAATCATAACAAATCTCCAAAATTAAAACACGTAGCGAGACCGCGAACGTTGCTGTTGGCACGGATCCAAGCAGTCAGGTGGTCTGACACGGCTCTCTGGGGGTACACTTTAAAGTTATACCACTAATTTGGCACTAGCATATAATATAAAGCCACAGAGAACATTAATACAAACTTTGTGAAACTATACGTTCCTACAAGTCATTATAAAAAAAATTAAAGCCGCCTTCAAAAAAACTAAAAAGTTAGAAAATAATATTGCAGCCGATGACTTTTTCGTTCGCATCATAAGAACATTAATTTGTTTTATCGAAGTCACTGTCAAGCCGGTACAATTCGCGACAGGGCTTGCATTAGTTTTTTGGCTTGGCTTGACACCGACTTCTATAAAACAAATTAATGTTCTTATGATGCGAACGAAAAAGACATCGGCTGTAATATTATTTTTTAACTTTTTAGTTTTTTTGAAGGCGGTTTTAATTTTTTTGTTAAAATTTTGTTTATTTCACAATTTTCAGTGGTGAATTAGTTCATTCATTAGTTTGATTAATAGTAAGGAGTGCTTTAAATTTACAAACGCACTAGTCGGCACTACGATTTTCGAAGGTTCCCCTCAATTTCTCTGGGATGCCATCATCAGATCCTGGTTTCCTTATCATGTTACCACCTATATATATAATATATACTGAATAAACTGATTGGTATGTGAAGATTGTATTACACATAGGTACGTGCTGCACGTAGTACCTACATGCACAAGCATCTCTTGTCTGATCTGATCTGTTTGACGCAAACTCTGGGTTGAGGGTTGTTCCCTCGGAATATTATTTAGTTGAGGGTTGTTCCCTCGGCAGTGGCCTCCAACCAACCCCTTATAGCCACCCCTTACCACACAATAAGCCAGCTGTTCTGACTTGACGGCGAGGTGCCTGTTTCACCTCGCTGCGTGTAGTTATTCTGATATACCACACACACTGCTGATTGGTACTGATTCACGTGCGTGGATCTGATTCCACCGCCAACGACTGATTTTACCGCCAGCGCTCCAGACGAAGCACTGAATGGCAGGGATGTTCCCACACCTAATGAATTGAATAACGGGTGAACACACAGGTAAGTTAAAAGCACGTATTGCCTAAAAACACTCACCAAAAGGGATTCAAGAAAAACACCCGTGCGCACTGTTCGACGTTTTTACTCGTTCTGTCGTCTCACTCGCAAGACAGCTTCATTGCAGGTAAGTGAATAAAAACTAGTTTTTCATTTGATGGTAACATAAGCGTCAAACACAATGCGTGTCTACAGTATAGCATTAATATTTTAGGATTCGCGATGTGATTCGCGACAACTGCAGCGCGTCCGGCATGTTTGCCGAGGCGCGAGCAGATGGTTTTCATGCCATTACGCGCAAAAAAGTCGCGTCTCTTTTACATCGTTACATCGACTGCGGAACAGCAACAACAGCATCCTGAAAACAATAGCCGGTCATTATGATTGTCCTATTCAGCGACACTGGGCGGGTCTGGCTATTGGGGCTGTTAAAATCTAATGTAAAAAATGTTATTGAAATGAATTTTTTTTTTTTTATTGTTTCTATCTGTGGTCTGAAATAAATGATTAAGTATTTGATTTATTTGATTTGATTTATTACGTCAATCAATCAATCAAATCAGCTCACATTAACCCAATGCACTGGCATAGGCCTGACTTTCATTGCGTCCTTCTGTACTGTCCTGTGCTAATCTGATCCATTTCTAACCAGTGACCGATGATGCACAAGATGAAACTCACCCTGGATCCCAGCTGCCGAGCGTGCGGAGAGGATGAGGAGACCATGGAGCATATCCTTTGTGACTGTGATGTCTTGGCGGCAAAGCGCATGTGCCTCCTCGGTGATGGATATCCAAAACCGGGAGATCTTAGGCTTCTTCCCCTCAATGGTATTGCCTCCTTCATTGACCATGTATTTGAAGGGTGAAAAAAGTAAAAAGTACTGGGGCTAACACAAAAGATCCCACTGGGTCCAAGTGTTGCTGGCCGTTGCTGCAGTGACCGTTACAATGTATGCGTATTTATAGCCTATTTATAACGCATTGATTAACGCATTGGTGGTCTGATTTGGTTACAACAATCCTTTAAATAAAATGGATAAAACCACTGAAAAGTACTAATAGTCCTTTATTTGGTGACCAACGACACTATTCGACGAGGGTAGGTAGAGACTATGGTGATGGATAAGCTATTTAAAAATCCATAGGTATGTACACACGTACTCGGTGACACATCAGGTTACGCACCCTATATTACCAATAACTACACTACGTACAAAACACAAAATAGTGCGGTAGAGAGCCTGCATTGACGCGGCTGCCGGCGAGGGCGCAGCGTGCTGTGAGACGAATCAACAACAACATAATACAAAAGTCTAATGTCACTGTAAACATATTTCAAACTTTAATCCCCTGCGATGGTAATACAATACGACAAAATAAATATCTACGCGAAAGAAGAAACAAAATAATATCACTTTGTATTTTCCTAAAGTAAAATTCCATAGATGTTGGAATCCTACAAGATGTGACATTTATTTTAGGATGCTGATAATGATTGATTATTATAATACAACGGTATAATAATAAGTACTCGTGTACTACACACGTCGTACTTTGACTGAGAGGTGAGACGGGAACAAAAATTCCCATGGTCCACCAGGGACCAGCAGGTAGTACCACGGGAAATCATCTAGTACGGCACCCCTTTTCAGTTATCGTGAGGTACTCAACAGTAGTAGTGGTTTAGCTCTCTCTCACTTACATTATGGTGTACTCTTAAATTTTCTGTGCTTATTCTTATCGATACATCGAATGTCCTTCATCTTGTCAGTGCGCGTCCGTTTGTATGAAGTTTGCAGGGTGTGGCTGTGCGGAGTTGGGTGACCATCTGATCAGTTTCGCTAGTTTAGTTTAATATCTCGTCAGTTTTTCAAAGGAGAGTGGTGGGTGGGGGCGTGTTATTTCGTACCCAGTCTTAAGGGTAGTATAAATAAAACAGCATAATATACAATGTCGATTATTTTTTTTTTTTTTTAAAGTAAAGATATTTCTCCATAAGATACCTTTTGCTTCAAGTATGCAAACCTCAAACTTTTCTCAATAGCTAACAATATTTTAATATCCGTGTCTAAGATATAGAATTCTTGACAATACGAAAGGCAACATAGCCGTAAGTATATTTTCTCAGATCGTAGTTGATCGAAGCGCAAACAATCTAGCTTCATACCACACGATCCCTTAAGTGCATCTGGCACGACGTACCATAACAAACATAGTACGAAACAAGCGGTAACGACCTGAGTGCATTGAATTGCACATGCGGTGCTAAAATGCAGTAGAATATTCAGAGCCACTTGCGCTGGGGCCAAGAGATAATCGAAATTTGATTATTATGGCTCCCTGTTTATGGCAAGTTATCTATGGATGCTAGGTAGATTTTTAATTACAAAAACAATGAGTATGATTTGAGGAGGCTACATTTATCGCTATATGAGTGCTTGCGCCGGTGGTCCAGGGGCAAGTACCTTGCCTGCCGCGCAGGAGGCGATGGTTCGATCCCCGTCCAGGCCGACTCGTACTAATGAGTTTTTTTGGAATTTATGTACGATTTGTAACACCACTTGCTTTTTGGTAAAGGAAAACATCGTAAGGAAACCGGAATGCTTCAATTTTGAGGCATGTATTGTACCCACTGTCCATTACAAGTGGCGACGAGCTCCCTTCCCATCACACTGAACAGAGTTTCGGTAATACTAGTTAAACGTGGATGTTCTGAGGTTTCAGAATATCTCTGACTACCCACTTGGGGAATATAGTCGTGAGCATAATTTATGCTTCAAAAAGCTTCTGACTAGTCTCGTAGATTTTATTTCGGGTCTAGAATGTGTTGAGACCTAGCGGAGGTAATAAATCAGTAGTGTAATAAATCTTTTCTTGTAAAAGGTTTAAGTGCTTTATTCCATTTCAATAGGTTAGTCTAGAAAACTAAATAAAACCGGTCAAGAGCGAGTCGGGCTACTCGCGCACCGAGGTTTCCGTACCGCACCACCACAGAACACAGCATTATTACTTAGAAAAAAAAACTTTTTTTGTCCGGGACCTTTAGCGCAAGACCGACTCACACTTGGCCAGTTTTTAGTATTTGTTGTTATTCTGTAGAGTTTGCTCTATAATCACACTAAGTTTGACGCTTTTATGTATTACCGTTTTGACGATATAGCGTGAAAAAAAAACGTTGATAAAAAGTAGTTTCTTGTTGAGAACCCCCCTTAATTTTTAACTTTTGGTCATTTTAATTATTCTTTAACAAATCCGCCGTAATAATGCACATTCTGTGAAAATTTCAAATATCTAGCTCTTACGATTCAAAAATTACAGCTCTAAATAGGTAGGACAGACAGACGGACGGACGGACGGACGGACAGACGGACAGACGGACAGACGGACGGACGGACGGACGGACGGACGGACGGACGGACGGACGGACGGACGGACGGACGGACAACGTAGGCTTAGTAATAGGGTCCCGTTTTCACCCTTTGGGTACGGAACCCTAAAAACAAAATCTTGAGTAGTAAATTATGCGCCCGGTACGTATTAAACGTACCTATCTCGTTATTTTCTGTATCCAAGTGAAAGGTGAACACCACGCTTAGTGGTTTCGAAACTATCGTACACTCTATCAATACCCCAGCTAAAGAATGTACTAACTATTACCTACGGCCTAGCAAACAATAAGGATGGATAGAAAGGCTTTGGCCGACGATCGATTAAACCACGATAAAGTCTGGTTCATACAATATGAATAGACAAAAACGAACATGCTCTTGCACTAGCCGACACAATATGGCATAAGTGCCGCAAATGTACAAGTCTTGACGCTCCTGAATCATGACAACTAGTCTCGTGTGAACCCCAAACAAGACTAGTTCATCATCATCATCATCATCTCAGCCGATGGACGTCCACTACTGGACATAGGCCTCCCCCAAGGATCGCCATAACAACCGGTCCTGCGCTGCCCTCATCCAACGGGTTCCCGCCGCCTTCACCAGGTCATCGGTCCACTTTTCGGCCTCATCGGCCATCGGTTTTGCGAGCAATGTGCCCCGCCCACTGCCACTTTCGTTTAGCAATTCTTTGGGCTAGACTAAGACTAGTTGTTCCGCAATTATAGGCAGTCTCTTTTAGTGATAAGGTATACAATTGTATGCACATGTACATGATTATTTGATCAACCTTGGCTGAGGGGATTGCTAACGTAAGGCAGGTCCCTATTTAAATGGTCTAAGAGCAAAAGAATCTTACTCTCACTCAACCGTATTACTTTTCTTTGAGTATAGTTCTCAACCAGTAAACAATAACAATGAACCTTAATTACGTTCACCCTTTATGTAAGGAGGGTGCTTGCCAAACTGGCCACGTGCCAAATGTCCAGGGCGTTTGAGATGTGCCTTAGATACGTATCTAAAAGGATAAGGATATTGTTTTAAATGTAAACATACGACCATACAAAGATACCGATTCCAATCAACAACTAATAATACAAGGTGTAACAAAACACCATAGTAATTTTGAATTTTGATTTTTTTTGAATTTTGAACAACTTTCACTATGGAGCCAACGTCGAGAAAAAATAAAAAAATCTGCCGTCCCATACATTTGAGTCGAGACGGTACTGCAGTTTTGTATGAGAGAGCAGATTTTTTTTTCGCGATTTCAATGTTGGCTCCATAGTGAAAGTTGTTCAGTTTGATGGTCTGAAGAACCCTTAAGTATTACTAGGGTGTTTTGTTACACCCTGTATATTATTTTAATTTGATAGCTTTACGAAAAAATTTAGAAAGAAGAATATTTCCACATCTTTCTGTAGCATCCTGTACTGTATACGGATCAAAAACGTTAGGTTGTTCTCTTTTTTCCGCAGAAGTCGTTCATAAGAATCATCATCAGCCTATAAACGTCCCACTGCAGGGCACAGTCCTACCCGCAAGAAGGGTGTATGGGCATTAGTAGCCTATACACGGACGGTCTCAACACGGAGGTCGTTGGTTCCATTCTCACGGGGGACACCTAGTGATATCTCACTTTGTGCATTTTTCCCCAGTTGGTTAGGACATTGCAGGTTGAATCACCTGATTGTCTGAAAAGAAAAATGATTCCGTGCGTCAGATGGCACGTTAAGCCGTTGGTCCCGACTACTATCTCTGGTGGTAGTAGTCGTTACATTAAAACCATGTCGGAGGCCGTAAGGCGGTCTGAAAAAACTCTGACACCAGGGCTCTGCCCACACGATAAGAAGTCCACCACGCGTACCAAATGTGGTAGGTAGGTATTTTGTCCTTCAACGTGTGCAGGTTTCCTCACAATATTCTTCACCGTTTGAGAGCCGTCGATATAAAAGAATAAAAAGCTAAAAAAAATCGAATCCCTCTAAAAATAAAAAATATTCGTACTATCCATTTATTACAGTTAACTTGCGTACATGGTACGTGCTCAAAATAGTTTTGCTTGTTTGTACGACGCTAAAATATGCGAGTAGCGAAATGAAATTTTGAAAGTTTTTCAGGGTTCCTTATACGTGATAGTATCTTACGTTTTTTTTGGTTCCAGCTTCAAATGAACCACCGGATTTCTTCCGTGGGTATCGTATGAGGTGATTAAGGCATAAGGTTTCATTAGAAGTGTTTTCTGTGGTCGAAATATTAGCTCCCCATTACAAATTGACAGATAATTACAGCCTGAAATCTTCAATGGTATGCTAACAGCCTTTAGCATACCATTGAAGATTTCGTAAAGATTGTTACAACTACAAGCTGCAAGGTGTAACAAGAAACAGCAGGAACAGGCATACATTTATACATACAGTCACGGTCCTGACGCTAGTTTAACATTTTTTACCCATACCAAAAAGTGCACAACGCCGCTAAAGAAGTTTTCACTTCAATAATATTGAAATGTAGGGAACCCTCTTGTCGCTTGTCCAACTTGCAATCGCTTGGTTTAGTTTCACAGAGGAATTGTTTGCAGATTTAACGTCGAGAGAGCTAACTTTTTGTTCTGTTCCATATCAGAAATTTCTGAACATGTAGGTAAACAAAAATTAAAAGATATTTATTATTTTTATTATTTGGGTTTTGGGCCTTGACATGCTTGCTAAGCCTATGCCACGTAGACCATCGCTGGTCCTTTGTGAACGCCCTTTTTATAGTTCCTTACCAATTCCCCACTGTGGCCAGAAATCGCAGTATATTCTTGATCGGGATAGTTTGTATCTCATCTGGTGTCAGCACCTGCCTACCCAGATGAGTGCTGCGTTGCCTCACCAAAGCTGGCCCTATTCAAAGAATCTCGCGTTAGACTATTGGGGATTCCGAGAAAGGGTTCGGGGCCTATGAAGTGGTTTTCAGTGCCTCCTTTGGCCAACTCATCCGCCCTCTCGTTCCCTTCTATGTTTCTATGTCTGAGTGTCCTGGCACCCATTGTAGCACAAGTTGATTGTTATTGCATAAGGCATTCAGTTGTGATACACAGTCGAAAGAATACCTAAAAGATAACCTCGAAACAATAATTTCGAAGCATTTACTTTGAATAAGAACTTAACTTATTCAAAGTAAATGCTTCGAAATTATAGTTTCGAGGTTATATTTTAGGTATAATACCTGCATTTCTTCCGGAACGGTCAGTGGGCAGACCAGCGGCCAGGTGGTCGGATGACATTTGCAAAGTAGCCGGTAAAAATTGGATGAGACTAGCGTGGGACCGTTCTGGTTGGCGTGAAAATGAAGAGGCCTATACCCAGCAGTGGGGTTTACCAGGCTGATGATGATGATGACCTGCATTTCTTGCATCTGATCCCCCTTCTCTGATCGTAGCTGCTTTTTAATCACATTCAGGAACATGCAGTATCTGTATTAGTAAGCACACTTATGCACTTATAAATATCCTGCTAGTTGAGGAGAGCAGCTGTGGGCACTTAATCATGAGGGACCGGGTTCGAATCCACACGGACTACTTGCCATGTACCAAAGAGTTTTTCTATCTTACGTATGTAATACTGAAACGGTGAACTGAGACCATCAAACTGAAAAACTTTCACTATGGAGTAGGCTCAATAGGCTGAGGCTCAGTACAGTAGGCTGAGGTAGGCCTCAGGAAACGCGAAAAAAAATCCGCTGTCCCATACATTTTAGTCGGGTAAGTAAAGCAGTTTTGTATGGGACAACTGATTATTTTTCGCGTTTCCTGAGGTAGGGGTAGGTCACTCCATAGTGAATATTGTTTAGTTTGATGGTCTGAGTTCACCGTTTCAGTATTTGCTAGACTGTCACTTACAACCTAGGCTGATAATGTTGAATATAACTATAAGCATAAAAAAATAGATGCACTTAACAGATGTTCACGTTGACTACCAAAACTCGTACTCCCGAAACCTTTTAAACAAAACAGTGTCAAAGATATAGCAATAAATACATAAATGTCACTAGGGACCCTTAAGGCATAAATAAACACGAGGCCATACCACACCAACATAATCTGATTGTAGACCCTACGTCTGTGATTATACTGTAGGGCATTAAAAGTGATACACCAGGGTTTCGTACAAATGAAGGCTATTTCTTTAATTTTTTAGAATGGGGTTACATCGATGAATTGAACTTTAGATAATGTATTGGCTTATCAGTCTCTTCTTGCCTTTCTTAAGGGTCAATTCACACTGAAAGAGCACCCGTGAGAAGCCGCGCGGCGACTCGTGCTTTTTCCCACTTTTTCGTTTGTAAAGTACGTGGCGGCACCTCGGGGCCGAGAGGATAAGATAAATAAATATTCTTTACTTGCACAGCAAGGAATTAATGACAGCGAATCCCTTATTACACCGTCTGAATAGATCTCTGCTGGTTTCCGTGAAGATTGGGAGACATGGAAGGCACTCAATAGTTTGCGAACGGGAGTTGGTCGATCCAAAGATAATCTGCGGAGATGGGACATATTGCCGGCCGAAGCGTCTGTGGAGTGCGGGTGTGGTCAGGTGCAAACCACTCGAAATCTATCGCAGTGTGGCCTGTGCCCTTTGTCTTGCTCCCTCCAGGAGCTAATAGAGGCTTCCCCTCGAGGAATAGAGGTGGCCAAGTATTGGAAGGATAAAGTAAATAAGAAGAAGATTTGCACAGCAAAATACACAAAAAACAACATAGAAGTACGAGAGCAGCTGCGCGGCTGCTCGCGCCTGCTTTTTGATGTGGAATGCGATTTTTGAAAGTCACATGTTGAAATCAGCAGTAGAAAGATCCATAATCTCCATAGTTAATTTTGTCATTTTTTATTGCTGTGATCATAGATAGACGAAGAAATGGCAGATATGATATGGCCTATATTTCAGTGCAGTAGGCCTTGCATGGCACCGTAGCATGGCACCCCCGAGAAAACAATAAAAATCGAGATGTGCTCTATCTTCATTATTTTTCGTATGGCAAAAAGACCGCGCATATAGATTTTTCGTTTTGTCCATAGTCCAAAAAACAAGGTCTTCTATACCCAGAGTGACACAAGCCTACGTCACAAAAAAATGGCCGCTAAACATGGTAAAAGGGTATGATGACGTAGGCTTGTGTCAGTCACGTGGTCAATCACGTGATCGGAAGAGAATACCAGGCGTAGTATATTATTGTAAGTACCATGGTTTTGTCGCTTTGTCGTGGGTGGGTGGCATGCTAGCCGTGCAGGGCGGCATCACCCGCCTGGATGTAAATTAGGCAGCAATTTTATTTTGTAATACCGCACGGGTATTTCAGTCGAGAAACGTGCATGCTGCAATTTATGCAAATACAATTTTTAAACGCTTGAATATTTTCCATAAAAAAGTCTATTGTTTTGAAATTTTCTGCTTTCAAACGACAAAAAGACGCCATACTTTGAAATAAAAAGGTCAAGGGCGAGTCGATTCCGTACCACACCACTACACAACACATTAACTTACAAAAAAGTTTTTAAGCTAGCGCGAGACCGATTCACACTTGGCCGGTTTTTGTTATTTGTTGGTATACTGTAGAGTTTGGTCTATAATCACACCAAGTTTGATTCCTGTATGTATTACCGTTTTTACGATAGAGCGAGAAGAAAAAACTTTGATAAAAACTAGTTTCTTGTATGAGGAACCCCTTAATTTTTCATTATTTGTTAGCAAATCCCTAACGCACAAACTGTAACTATTACGGTTTAAAACTAACAGCCGTAAATAGGTAGGACAGACAGACGGACGAACGGACGGACTGACGGACGGACAACGTAGGCTTAGTAACTTTTCACCCTTTGGGTACTGAACCCTAAAAAATTAGCTATACATGAGCAGTTTAAAAATGTGATACATTGCAAATGCATACCTACAGGCAGATTATTTTCCGTATCCACGTCTCGGAATGACATTCCGAATCGATTCAATACTAAGCCATATTGACATTTCGTAAATGCCCCTCCTCCGAAATGGAACGTTTCCATCAAGCGTGGAATCCTGGCAGAATGCCACACGAAGCTGCCTTGCTGCATTTTAAAATATTCAAGCTAATTTTATTAGCTCGTAATTTTTGGCTTCGAATTTCTTGTAACAGGTTGCAGCTTAGTTTTTTTTTTATTGGATCTTGTATTTAATTCGAATTTAAAGTTGTAGTCTTTAAAAGGCAGCATCTATTCATCGAAATGTAAGTTTTACTAACTTTGATGAAGTCACGTTGTAAGTAGCGGTTGTCTTTTGGTAACATTTTCAATTTATAATCACAGCCACTTAACAACGTACACATGGTTGCAAGTTTAAGTGCACACTTCAAGTTGATCGTTGAAATGCAAACAGCGTATCGGTGCCTCTGTACTGCCGAAATTTCAAGCTGCATATAGACTTGCTAGTAGAGCTATTTCCCGCGATAATTGTGCGCTTCGGGTTAAAAGCATCAAATTTCTACCATGGATAGGGTGTTCCTCGGTGATCATTTTCAGATGTGGAGGGAAGTCTGATTCGTCCCCTGTGCGCGGGGGGAGGGGGGTGAAGTACGTATCTGGGTCATTGTTTTCATTATTCTTTTACGGATCAGTTAATGCTACTAGGGCTTGTGTGGTATCGTTTTCGAGTAAAAAAGATACGAGGAATTCATTTTTACTGCATAATAGGCATATTTCTATACAATAAAATAATGTTTTACACGAAAAAGTAAAAACCATTGCCTTGATTTTTTTTTTAAAACATCTATATCTTTGGAAATCTTGATAAATATAAGTAAACAAAATTAAGCAAATAAAGGTTATTTAGTCTAGTTTATAAAAACATATACTTGTTGGACACTTATCATACAACAACTACAAGAAAAAAATTCATTTACGCGTCGAGGTAAAGCAGCATAATTCGTTTACTGCGGATTACGAGTGATGGTTTGGAGGTAAACATAATATGTAACTTTATAATTTCGATAGCAAACGATTATTTGTTGAAAATTAAATAGAAAAATAAATTAAGCATAGTTTTAATGGATATAATAAGGAGCGGCAACAATTTTAAAAGGATATAATTCAGAGCGCGCTCCATACAAACGATGTCTGGTTATATTTCCAATATTATCCAATTAAATTCAATGAAATTTTACAGAAACAGTCTACAGACTAATATCTATGCTCGTATTGTCTCAGATTTTCGTAAAAATGTATAGTTTCGAACTTACAGTGCCTCAAAGATTTCCATACAAATCTTAAATTAACCCTAGCATTGAAAGAAAATCGGGCACAATACAAGCATAGAGATTAGTTGATAATAAATTAATAATATAAATAAAAAATTGTTTTTGAAAAATTTCGTTAACTTTAATTGTTTAGTATTGAATATATAACCAGACTTCGTTTTTATGGAGCGCGCTCCCTCTCCTATATCTATCCTCTTAGGAGGATATAATTCGGAGCGCGCTAGGAGCTTAGGCTCCTCAAAAAAAAAACATATAATAATTGTTAAGTATATAGGAAAATCGGCAATTATTGCCGGCTTAAAATCATAGCGCTGAGAATTTGGAGTGCAGCTGCGGTGTAAATGCACCGTCCAGTACCTACCAACATCTTTTGTAAAGCAGCACGACATTATTAGCACTGCAGATATAGTTTCTGCCTCGGGAAGAGTAGTCTACTCTAAATTGAGTGCGATTCGACTGTATCTTTCGTCCAGTCCATCCCTAAAGAAATGAAATGAATACCTAACTATTTAGCGGAAACTTTAACTATAACCAAAAGCAACTTAGAGAGAGCTAATTTACTGAAAAAAGCCACGCAAAGCCAGCAAGTGGCTTTTTGACTGAGGTGCGAATCATTATTCTAATCCCCTTTTCACGCAACATCTATAAAAATGTAAGAATATACGAGTGTCAGCCTCCTCGCTCGGGTGATCATGAGGCAAAATGACACAAATGAACAAACAACTTTATTCCGATTTGTCGCGTCAAAATTGCCATGAGAGAGCAGATAGATGCCACACTTTTCCGTACCTCCTACGGATGCAATGCCCAAAAAAAGTGTATAAGAAAGAAAGAGAGAAATTTTATTTCTTCGAGTATATGAAAATAGAACCGAATTATTCTCATTCTTGTCACAACAATCAGTTCTTCCAGTGTAGAGGCAACAGAAAAAGAAATCGACGCAACGAATGGGAGTAAAATTCTTTGTTCTGCCGCTGCCTCAGATTTGAGTCAATTAGCCCCATGTTCGCCCGAGGAGGCTGACACTAGTAACTTTTTACACTTGGAAGATTCAATGCCAAAAGGACGTAGAAGAGTGATCATATCATATGCAACCGTAGACATTGATGTATCGTACGAGTAACCTACTAGTGGTGGGGTTTTTCAGTAAATTAGCTCTCTCTGAGTTATGGATTTGCTTTCGGTTTTGGTTCAAGCTTCGATAAATAACAAGGTAGGGTATTCACGAATTGGTTGTGTCAATGAATTTGACACAATGCAGGTATCGGCCAATACACTGGCCTGCAAAACTAAGTATCGGTTTAACCGGTATGATACGGTATGTGGTTCTTTTCAGGCAAGGGGAAAAGAACGGCTTTGGACACTTGGAAATCTTTACACTAAGCCTGAAGTAAATAGGGCCTTTGAAGAACTCAAACGGAATAAGTGAGGACTCAATTCCTAATAGAAAGATTTGTATTGTTGATGTATGACCGCATTAGTTAAAGCTTTGACTGTCTGTGAAACTGCCGGCTTAGGATGGACTACCCAATTTCTTCACGTGGGTGTCGCACGAGGCGACTAAGTGATAAAGTTTTTGGCAGTGTTTTGTGGGCGAGAGATTAGCCCCCTGTCATCACCTGACACGTCATTTCATCGTGAAACCTTCAACGTGAAATGTTCAATATGGTCAAAGTGAGCCTTGCTACAACGCACTGCACGCTTAACATTGTTGTTGGTCGTTGTAGCAAAGTATCCACCCCGTAAGGGATTATGGTCGTGAATTTATGTATGTATGTATTTCAAGAGCGAGCATAGATATTAGTTTGTAGACTGTTTCTGTAAAATTTCATTGATTTTACTTGGATAATATTAGAAATATAACCAGACTTCGTTTGTATGGAGCGCGCTCCGAATTATATCCCTTTAAAATTGTTGCCGCTTCTTATTATATCCCATTAAGACTATGCCTAATTTATTTTTCTATTTAATTTTCAACAAATAATCGTTTGCTATCGAAATTATAAAGTTACATATTATGTTTACCTCCAAACCATCACTCGTAATCCGCAGTAAACGAATTATGCTGCTTTACCTCGACGCGTAAATGAATTTTTTTCTTGTAGTTGTTGTATGATAAGTGTCCAACAAGTATATGTTTGTATAAACTAGACTAAATAACCTTTATTTGCTTAATTTTGTTTACTTATATTTATCAAGATTTCCAAAGATATAGATGTTTTAAAAAAAAAACAAGGCAATGGTTTTTACTTTTTCGTGTAAAACATTATTTTATTGTATGGAAATATGCCTATTATGCAGTAAAAATGAATTCCTCGTATCTGTTTTACTCGAAAACGATACCACACAAGCCCTAGTAGCATTAACTGATCCGTAAAAGAATAATGAAAACAATGACCCCAGATACGTACTTCACCCCCCTCCCCCCGCGCACAGGGGACGAATCAGACTTCCCTCCACATCTGAAAATGATCACCAAGGAACACCCTATCCATGGTAGAAATTTGATGCTTTTAACCCGAAGCGCACAATTATAGCCAAAATGTATGAAGAGAATCCTCTACTATGCTAGCAAATCATTATAACGATAGTTTGTTGGAGCTAAAGAAACTGTCGAAACTCTACCAAACCGCCCTCAACCTTCCTTGAGGCTAGGCCCTGAAGTGGGTTATATACGTTGCCTATCATCCTCATCATCAGCTTATATACACCACTAGTTTTAAATTACTAACTTGTAAAGGGTGAAATCAGGCAAGGAAACTAAACAACTTTCCCTAAAGTACCAACATGGGTCGAAAAACTGATAAATTTTTTCGACCTCCCATGGAAAATCGATCGGCAGATCCACACTTTTGTATGGGAGGTCCAAATTTTTTTTGTTACTTATAAAAAACTAGTGTTATAGGCTGTGTTGATGAAAGCAAATAATTATGTAGCTACCAACGTATTGAGTTGAGGCGATATATAAACATTAGGATACCTACAACATAGCTCGTCACATAGACAAAAGCGTGGATCTGCCGATCGATTTTTCGACCTATGTAGAATTTATAACACGCTGTGTCTTCGTTATCTAAATGAATTGGCTTTTGGAAGACACAGCGTGTAACGAATATTTTAGAGAATCATTGGACCGCAGTTCCAGGCGTTCCAACAGCCCCCAAAGATTTCCCCTTTTCCTCCGAAATTTTAGTCTAGGGTCCTTCTTAATATGCCAACGGTTTGACAGGATAACCAAATCATTAAATTAAACAACTTTCTCTATGGGAACTGTTCCATACAAAACTGCAAACCTAATCGACCAAAATATATATGGGACAGGATATATTTTTCACGTTTTCGATGTTGCTCCCATATAGAAATTACCTAGTTCATCTCCTTAAAAAACCGTCAGCATATTAAGAAGGACCGTGTATAATTCGTACCAGTGTGAAATGGATCTTATAATTTGGGTAAATATTTGATAAGCTCTCAAGCGAGGTCCTATTGTATTTCAAACTACATTCTGTTCTCTGATATATTATGTTTCGGTGAGAGAGAGCGTATCAATTATTTGAATTACGTAATAGAGGCTCTATTACCCTCGGGAAATTTGACTATGATTGAAACCGTACAGTCTCTACACAAGGTGTTAAATGAATGCGAAACCTGAAAACTATTTGCATACTATTAATGAACTCTACAGTTCTAGAAAGAGCTGCTCTCAGTGTACCACCTTAGCCCTTTTGGGGCTAGATCTAGCACTTTTTAAAGTAGGTGAACTCGTTGTTTAATTATTTAGCCCGGAAAGGGCATCTAGCCCTTTTCAGGCTTTTCATTTTCTTAAAAATATTGCACCAAATCTAAAATTTGCGCCATGCTAACATCGCAATAACATCGAACTTTGGCGATTTGTGTCATAATTATATTGATTTATTTATATTTTGTGGTAGATACCATTTGTTCGATTACGGCAACGTACCGCATCTCTACGCCGCGCCGATCCAGGTTTAGTTTGTTAAATAACTAAATAATATTGGTTAAATTTTTCTTCAAATTCTGTTTAATTTCGAAAAATGTTATTGTGGTTCAATAAATACATAATTGAAATCATTAGTAAATATGTTTTTTTAGGCTTTTTTTACAGTAAGTTTTTTCTTGGTAATTTGTGCTCCATCTAGCCCGATAAGCAGTCAAAATAGCCCGATCTAGCCCTTTTTTTAGGTACTTTAACTGCCCCTATTACTAAAAAAAAAGTGCCAACACTGGTGCTCTGTAGGTACTTACGTAGATGTTTTCTCCATCGGTAGCGCTACATGATATTTTGATTAATGAAATCTACTTTTCCCAGAGGAGAATCCAAGAAGAGGTGGAAGGATTGTTTAGAAGAAGATCTGAAGAGTATTAGCAGGAAAACATCTTCGAAAAGGGAGGTCAGAGACAGAGCGAAATGGGAGAAGATCGTTGGGCAAGACCCACATAGGGTTGTAGTATTGCAGAAAGTAAATTAGTACTTACTTTCAAATAACCTTTGGAAGCTACATGGTCAATTGACTTTGTTTTCCAATAAATATAAATCATCTTGAAAGTACCTAGAGATTCACCGACTCATCAAAATAATTATCTTCATTTGAAATTCTAGCCCTACATTGAAAACAGAGATGGATGATTGCATCAGTATTTTCTAACGAATCACAGTATCTAGCTCCTAAGGCTGCCTGTCCACTGATGCGAGCTGGCTGTGCGAGCTGTGTAGCTGTGTAAATATTAACCAATCAGGAGCCCGGCCGATCTCGGGTAAATCTCGGATTTTCATCAAATCATGATATTTCGGTCAGAACTTCATTTGAATAGAGTTGACATTTGAACGAAAATGTAAAAAAAACCCAAAGAACTCAAAAGAGAGATCAAAAGCTTTGAAGAAATTACTGTACCCTTTTCTTTCCCTTCCAGTGTAACCAACAGCAATTTGCCGCAAAACTAGAAGTAGCAATAAATTAAGTGAAAGATTCCCAAACCCTTGTCCCGCTCGCCCGCCTGTAACCACTCTTTCCCCTAATATGATATTTCGTGAGGTCCCCTAAAGTTGGTATAAAACTTTACATGATTGAAGTACGGGTCAAGTGGGGCAAATGTGGGATGTGAATAAATTCACATATTCGGCCTTGAACTAAAAATTACTCTTTGAGCATTTAAATTTTATTACTTTTTGGGATTTTTGGAAAAAACTATCGAACACTTGCTATGAAACTGAAAAAAATCTGCTTGTCCATACAAAACTGTAAACCTACTCGAGTCAAATGTATGGGGAAGCTGATTTTTTTTTGGCGATTTCGATGTTGGTCCCATAGAGAAAGTTGTTCAGTTTGATGGTCTGACCCTGTACAATAAGAATTAGAACTGAAATTGAATAATGAATTAAGGACTGACCTTGCCTGATGTTTTAAAATAGTCCGATCGGGGTCCAGGTGCAGGTGTTTTGGCATTGATAAATTTCACTGAAGCCTACCTTTGCAGGCATTTACACAAAGTCTGCAATATAATTAATTAATTAAGTGTATTGTGAGGACCTGAGATGTGTGAGTGCACCGACAGCGGCCACTTGCATGAAGTTTCCCATCTGTAGGGATATTTTATCAATAGCCAAGACAAAGTTATCTAGCACAAGTGAAGGAAAAGTTTGATGTCGTGTCTTATCAGGATATCAAGGCACTAGCGGAAAAGAGACAGGATTGGCGAATACTCTACGAGTCTACCGACAAGAGCGTAGCTCTTAAAATCAGGCCCTGTACCCGGACTTTCGATTTTCGATATATCGGACCGGTTCGGTCTGAACTTTAATGTAATAGAGTTGAAATTGGAACGAAAACGTTCACGCAATTGTGAAGTTCGAATGTCCGGGTAGAGGCCCTGATGATGATGATGAGAATTTTGCACACCTACGTCAGTCAGTGTTGGGCAAAATGTAATTAACTACTAATTACATATTGTAATTATTAATTGCAATTAAGTACGCAATTACTTTATTGGTTAAGATTATAAATAAAAGGTGTAAACTAAAAATGTGAACTCAGACCATCAAACTGAATAACTTTCACTATATAGCCTATCTCAGGAAACACGAAAAAAATCAGCTGTCCCATACATTTGTGTCGGGTACGGCAGTTTTGTATAGGACAGCTGTTTTTTTCGCGTTTCCTGAGGTAGGCTCCATAGTGAAAGTTGTTCAGTTTGATGGTCTGAGTTCACCGTTTCAGTATTTGATAGGCTGTCACTTACACCCTGTATACAACGTGTTAATGAATTAGCGCAAAACCTCATACACCCCAAATGATTTATAACAAAATAAGTAGATTGCAACAATAATTTAATTATTTTGATAGTAAAAATTTTAAGTTATTCGTATTTTAAGTTTTGAGGCAAAAATGATTTGTTATCATTTCGGCACTGAAAGAAAGCGCTAACGTACCCATGGATATATTTTTATAATCTTGTTTTGGTAGTAGTCGGGTTCAGTAAATTTTAAATTTTGCAAAAAAAAATATTTAATATTCTGAAAAAAATTACCTATGTTGAAACCATGATAATTCGATTCTGCTCTCGATTCTAAACAAACTACTTTCTAGTTTTGCGTTAATTCATTAACACGTTGTATAGTATATAGCTGCCTTATTTTGTGCCTCTTGTATTTTTTTTCTCCTTAATTGACTGTTTATGTTTTGGTGTAAATTAAAGTATATTTGATTGATTGATTAATGTTATAAAATATGGCTAATTGAATCATTTATAATCGGAAAAGGCATACATTTAAAATCGTAACGAAAAAAGTAATTGAGTAATTGCAATTAATAATTTAAATACCGCAGTGTCTTAAAACGAAAGTCTTCGATCAGTGTGTGTTGCCAGTGATGACATATAGAACAGAGACGTGGTCGTTCACTCAAGGCCTCATAAAAAGGCTGAAAGTCACCCAAAGGGCAATGGAGAGGGCTATGCTCGGAGTTTCCCTGCGAGATCGAATCAGAAATGAAGATATCCGCAGAAGAACCAGAGTAGCTGACATAGCCCAAAGAATTGCTAAACTTAAGTGGCAGTGGGCGGGGCACATTGCTCGCAGAACCGATGGCCGGTGGGGCCTGCTAGTTGTCGAGTGGCGACCGCGTACCGGAGAGCGCAGCGTGGGTAGGCGTCTCACACGGTGGACCGACGACCTGGTGAAGGCGGCGGGAAAACGTTGGATGAGGGCAGCGCAGGACCGGTCGTTATGGCGATCCTTGGGGGAGGCCTATGTCCAGCTGGACGTCCATCGGCTGAGATGATGATGATGATGAATTAATAATTACAAAATTTAATTCGTAGATAATTACATTTGACCTAACGTCCTCAAACTGATCAACTTTTAGGTACTATGGGTGCAAACCGATCGGAGCAAGAAAAAAATCTGTTGTCTCATACATTTTCAGTCGAGCAGGTATTGCAGTTTAGTATGGAACAGCTGATTTTTTTTTGGCTCCGATCGATTTGCTTCTATAGTAAAATTTTATTTTATTTTTTATTTTTATTTATTTATTAGAAAAATCTACAGCCTAATTACAAGCATTCTATAAAATATGTAATCTAAAGAAATACAGGGTGTAAAAAGACTACTCCCGAAAACTGAAACTATGGATTCAGACCATGATACCTAACACTTTGGCACTGAAATTTTTTTTTTTAATTTTCACAAATTTTTTTTTTCGGGCCTTTATTTCTACAATTATGAACATTAAAGCCTACCAGTGACATAATGCAATACAATTTTAATTGTTAAACACAAGCATTTCGAAAATAGCAAAAATCCGCAATGTAAAACGCACTCATCAAACTCGTCGCCAAGCTACGGTCGCGCGCCACACTGCTGTAAGGCGGTGTCCTATTGCCATCGCACGCGCGATGGTGCGATGCGATGTGATCGTACTGATGGGTAATTCTCCGAAATTTTACAAATCGTTGAAATTTTTCCATAGAAAAATTTGAAAATTTGAAAAATTTCGGAGAATTACCCATCAGTACGATCACATCGCATCGCACCATCGCGCGTGCGATGGCAATAGGACACCGCCTAAGGTCACTGCCCGCTCACCCGAGCGATGTACGCTTTACATTGCGTGGCAAGAAAATGGAAAAATCACGAATAATTTTTTTAAATTTAAAAGGTTAGCGCCATTAATTTTTATATAGGTTCAGTGATATGTTCTTAAAGTTTTCGGGAGATGTCTTTTTACACCCTGTATAACACAGGCCAATTACAGATTTTTCTTAACAGTAGTAACAATAGGTAAATATAAAGAACAGAAACGTTTTGTCTTGTGTACATACAACTCGATGTTAAAACAAGTGTTAACATAAATAGTACTTATGCAAAACTACAAATAGTACAATCGAACCAAATTATGTAGGTAGCGAAAGATAAGAAATTATTACGAGGCTTAGGTACCAGTCTAATTACATCGGCATCGGAAGATAATGCGAGTGAAGTAGTGTTTGTAAAGAGCAATATATTACACTATATTTTAGCTAGGGTCATAAATAAATGCTGAAAGACTAAAAGTAAACCTTAATTACAACCAACTATATTAGTTAAAGTTAATAAGTCCCTAAGACATATCAAAACGAAATGGGCGGGACCGGGTTTGAATCCGCAATATTTATTTACCGTACCAATATCAACGATTTTTTCCACCTTATAGACGGAGAAGGCAAACATCGTGAGAAAACCTGCTGAATAAGAAACTGTGTTGCGTAGGTAGGTATAGGTATCTAGTAATAGATACTCTTCCTTATACTGTGGTATAGGTCTGTGAATTCTTCAATAGGGTTTATAATAGGAAATGATTTAGACAATTAAACTGAACTACTTTCACTATGGAACAATCTTTGAAATCGTGAAAAAATCAGCTCTTCCAACCAAACGTCAACGGCTACTCAGCCCAAATCTATCCTATCCTACTAATATTATAAACGCGAAAGTTTATAAGTATGGATGGATGGATGGATGGATGTTTGTTACTCTTTCACGTAAAAATTACTGAATGGATTTGGATGAAATTTGGCACACAGATAGAATATGTTCAACATATAGGATACTTTTTTAAGTTCTACGCAGACGGAGTCGCGGGTAACAGCTAGTGGAACAAATTTTTTTTCGCCATTTCAATGTTGCTTAGGTAAAAACTACGCACGCAACTGCATACGCTGAATCTATGCAATGTTAGTTCCAAAATGAAAGCTGTTCAGTTTGATGGTCTGAAGCACAAAATTTAAGTTTGAAAATAGCGAGTTATTAGCAAAAATGTGAAGCAATTTAAACCTTGAATGCTTCTTTAAATTTAAAGCAAATTATTTAACAACTTCCTGCATTGAATCAACGAATGTCCTAGTTAACAGAACAAACTCTGTAATTTCAAACAAGGAATAATTTGTAAAATGGACGGATAACTCTAAAGTTTCTTCGGAAAGGCAAAGGGTAAAGTTCCTTTTGAGTCAGCATTCGATTCTGCTTCATAAAGAATGAAAGATGGAAGTTCAACATTCATTTATCAATTTGTTAACAATGGATCTTTGAGACATAATAAACTAGCTTAACTCCGCGACTTCGTCCAAGTGCCTACATTCATTTTGTTTGCGGAATCAAATAAAGGCCGCGGTCCGAATTACGTCAAAATCGATTTTAGCGCGCTCAAACGCGTCCCGATTTGGTGTAAGCGCGATATCGTTGGACGGCGTGACGTCATTGATGACGTCATTATCAGCGCCATCTTGGAATTTCTGTGATCATGCTCCACAGCGATATCCCCGTGAACCTTATGTCAAACCAATCAATCTTATGTCACTGTCAATGTCAAACTGATGTTTTATGGCGGTTTTTCATACAATACAACTGTCAGTGGTTTGAGACCGGTCCGATTGATTACAACGCTAATAGCGCCGTAAGTTGTGAAATCACGCTTTTTGTTTCGGACCAGCGATTATGGACGTTAGCACTGTGAGCTATGAAATTGTAAATCGGACCGCGGCCAAAGTCTCGCAACGGTGTATGAGCTGAGGGAAAGTGGTGAATTTTCGCGCAGTTAGATGACCTAAAAAGCGACTAATCGGCCAATGGGCCGTCTAGCCCAACAGACAAAACTCGCAATCGCAAATTCATAAAACACGACCGGTAACCATTGTCCTCACCATTGACTTACCAACACCTGGACGTCGGATCCTCGCTCAAAAGTGTCCGAACCAAAAGAGTAACTGGCGAGGTGCTGGCGAGTAACAATTACGCGCCAGTCTTTATTTGATCCGCCGAGTACGCACACGTCTATAATGCCGTACCGCGATGCTGTAAGAATTGTCAATAAAACCGGTCAAGTGCGGGTCGGGCTACTCGCGCACCGAGGTTCCGTGCCACACCACCACAGAACACAACATTATTAACTTAAAAAAAAAATTTTTTTTGTTTATTCTTTTTTTGTCCGAGACCTTTAGCGGAATACCGACTCACACTTGGCCGATTTTTATTATTTGTTGTTATTTTGTAGAGTGTGCTCTATAATAGCTCGTAGATTTGCACGCTGTACTACACGGGTAAAAGTTACTTTATTCAAAGCCTACAGCCAGTCGTTTTACACGTGCAGTCTATGGACCAACTACACTCAGCGAGCATACAGCGCCCTGCGTGTCCAGTACAACAATGCGCTCAGGATGCTGCTAGGGCTGCCGCGGTTTTGCAGCGCATCGACTATGTTCGCGCAGGCGCATATAGATGACTTCTACGCCATCATAAGAAAGCGGAGCGCCTCGCTGCTGAATCGCTTCCGGGGCAGTACTAATAGCGTCCTGAGCGTGTTGGCTGAGCGGTGGGACTCACCCATGGTACAAAGGTGGATGCAGCTGCATGCCAGCTCATCCCCCTTTGTTCAATAATGTAATATAATGTATGTAATGTAATGTATATTGTAATTGTAATTTTATTTTAATTTTATTTTATTTAATGAATTTATTTGTGAACTAATATAGTTATAAGACAATTGTTACTAACACAATATGGATGAGTAATCTGAAATAAATAATTTTTAATTTAATTTTTTTTTTTTTTTAATAATCACACTAAGTTTGACGCTTGTATGTATTACCGTTTTTAGGATACAGCTTAAAGAAAAAACGTTGATAAAAACTAGTTTCTTGTTGAGAACCCTCCTTAATTTTTAATTTTTTGAAATTTTTATTATTTGTTAACAAATCCGCCGTAATAACGCATAATCTGAGAAAATTTCAACTATCTAGCTATTGCGGTTCAAAAGTTACAGCCCTAAATAGGTAGGACAGACGGACGGACGGACGGACGAACGGACAACGTCAATAGGGTCCCGTTTTCACCCTTTGGGTACGGAACCCTAAAAACTATAAAAGCAAAATGAACAGCTGTTTCAATGTTTTTGATGGGTTTATTTTACTAACACGTACCTACTTATATTATGTAAGTTAGTCTAGGATACTTTTTACTCAGTCTTGGTTTTCGCTTAGTCAGCTCTCTCACAGCTAAAATTACGAAACCCTAAAGACCGAAACTCTTTATGTAACGTTAGTAATAGAGTATCTAATTCGTTCCGATGCTTGCCAAACTCTGAACAATGTTTCAACAATCCTTCCAACTATATTTTCTAAACGATCGTTCCCTCAATCCATCACTTAATATAACTATCAACTTTCTTCAAAGAACTTTCACTTACATTATAATACTTACAAATCGACCATCTTCTAAACGATAAACGATCTTACTTTCATTCGGGGTGGCCAGAAACGAAACAGAAATTTTCGAAAAACATTATTGCATAACTTAAAAATGACTTTGCTACAGGTATCTGGTAACGAAGACTGGAGCCATATTTCAGAGCATAATTATTCATAGCATAGCATAATTTCCTGACTATATTTCCCCGAAAGAAATAGTCAGAGAGAGAACAGGACAGAGAGATATTCCCTTAATTTATAGCAATGGATAATAGTAGTAGAGTAGATCTGTGTGACCAATTAGCAGTGCCCGAATTCTGTCCAGTGCATTGTGACAATTAATGAGCTTGTTGTCACTGGTGGACACAATAAAAGTTATAATATAATGAATAAGTACAAAATTAAAGCAAGCAAGTGTCCTCACGCCGTTTTTCTTCCCCGCCGAGTTTGCGACAAACTTGTGAAAAAGGTAAAATCTATTCAACAATTATAAAATACCAGCGCAGCATGAGTAGGCTGGCCCGTGGACCGACGACCTGGTGAAGGCGGCGGGAACCCGTTGGATAAGGGCAGCGCAGGACCGGTCGTTATGGCGATCCTTGGGGGAGGCCTATGTCCAGCAGTGGACGTTCATCGGCTGAGATGATGGTGAAATATCTGAAGGGTTCTATTTATAACCCTCATTGTAATTTTAACCTACGTGCGCGATCCCCGTCAAACCGAATTTAATCAAAGTCAAAACAAAGTGCAAAAATGGCGGCAAAAAATATATTATTCCATTTCGCTTCGGACAGAGGACTGAGCCTGAGTAATGGACGCATTTGAAATTATGATGACTTCCGTTTTTTACCTCCCAAAAAGATGCTAAGAGCATGATGCTGGGAAGCGGGCTGACTAAAATAGTCTGTGGGAAAATAAACTGTCAAGTGTGAGTGGAACTCGGATAAACAAAACAATATAGGGTGTAATAAAATGCCCTAGTAATACCTACTTCAGACCATGAAGCAAACTTCAAAATGGCGAAATAAAAATCTGCTATTCAACAAAATTGCAGTACCGGCTCGACACAAATGACAGAAGATTATTTTTCTCGGTGTTAGCACCCCCTTAAGAATTACTAGGGTGTTTTGTAATTACACCCTGTAGATAAATAGAAGGATACGAAGTCCGTCATTGTTGCGCTGGGCGATGAATCAGTCGTTTGTGCAGTCTTTTTTTTTTATTTTATTAAAAATGGGTTTTCTCTTGACCTCGATCCAGTCCTTAGGACAAATATGGGGTCGAAGATGTAGCGAGCTAACCCAGAAGAAGCCTATTCACTTACATACAATACTTTGAAGTAATTCGGGTTGTAAGTGCTCGGAAATACTGACGCAGGCAGAGCATTCCACTCCTTGACTGTGCGCATTATAAAAGAATCAGAAAGCGCTTAGTGCGGATAAGTGGGATATCAACCAAGAAGGGTATCCCGCGGTGCGTCTGGAAGTCTGATAGTAGAAAAAGGGGAAGACGGAATGAGCTCATGCAGCTCTTGGGCACACTCACCGAAGTACAATCTGTAGAAGACCTAATACGCAGACAAAACCCGAAGTTGTTTAGTAATAAAGGGTGTAAAATGGGATAGCAGCGAAAAAGACGCGAAAGCAATTAGGGCTTGCTGTCTACACGATGAGAAGAAGACCATACACCATGTATATTCAGAAACTAGCTGTTGCCCGCGACTTCGTACGCGTGGACTTGGGACTTGTTTATGGGTTTCTTTTTGTGGCCTGTGTAATATTTATCAATTATATTTCAACTAGCTGTTGCCCGCGACTTCGTCTGCGTGGACATGTGATTTTGTCTCATGTCTCGTCTAAGGGTCATGAACGTCATGGTCAGAACCAAGTCTAGAAACCCAGGCATGTAACATTAAAATGGCTATTAAGGAATGGGCTGATAAAATACACATGCTAGAATGCTCTGGCTTCTCGGGTCTGCAACATTGCAGGAAATTCATCAGCAATATAACACCACGAATCCCACAGTTCATACTGAACAACAGCAGGAGCAAAGCTCGTGCTATCGTCGGAGCTCTCACCGGGTACTACGCCTCACAGGCACGATAAAGCTCACTCTAGATCCCAGTTGCCGGGCGTGCGGAGAGGAAGAGGAAACCATGGAACATTTATACTGTGTGACTGCGATGTCTTGGTGGCTAAACGTATGTGTTCTGAGACTGAGAGATGGTTATTCAAAACTGGGAGATTACAGGTTTCTTCCCCTGAACACTATTGCCTCTCTCATTTTCCACGTTTTTCAATGGTGAAGAAAATAAATATTAAGTAGGAGTCAACACAAAAGATAGGTACCATTGGGTTGATGTGTTGCTGGCTTGCCAGCCCCCATAATAGGATAAGAATAGGATAATAGTCATGAACTTGAGCTGAATCAAAATCAGAAAGTACCTACATTAAGTAAGTATGTAGGTATAAAAAAAAGTCATTCACAGATGAATCACTTGAATGAAAAAAAAAACTCTTCTTTTCTACTGTTCGTCGGTTATTAGTGTTTTATTTATGTCGAGCAGCATAATAATCATCTTACGACCCACTGCGGATCACAGACCTCCACTCACAAATAAACGTTAGAGGATAGAGGATAAGCGGAAAGCGCAGCGTGGGTAGGCCCCTCACACGGTGGACCGACGATCTGGTGAAGGCGGCGGGAAAACGTTGGATGAGGGCAGCGCAGGACCGGTCGTTATGGCGATCCTTGGGGGAGGCCTATGTCAGCAGTGGACGTCCATCGGCTGAGATGATGATGATGATAGAGGATACTCTACCACGCGGGCTAGTGCAGAATGGTGGAGGCAAGAGCTAAAACGATAATATTCTAGCAAGCAAATGGTCAACTTGTTAAAAGAATTATTTTCAAGCCACATTTGTAAATCTCTAACCTTACTTAGCTATTATGTAAGTACTTAGGCACATTACCAAACTGTGGTGTTATAAGGACTTTTTAGATAAGTAGGTACCTATCTTTTCATAGATTGTGGTAGATTTATGTTCTATAGTTAAGCTACACAAATCCTCAAGAAATCATAATTGAACCGAAAATCAAACAAAACTAATATTTGGCAAAATTTTCTGCAACAAAATTATTATACCGTAGAATTGGCTCAGATTGGGCTCAAACTACCATTATACTTACATACAAAGATGTATTCAATCAATTTGTAAGCTCCTGCTAGAGTTAAAAATACGCCTAACGATATCTATGAAGATGAAAACGATACTACAATAACTTTAGAAAAGGTTAAAAGAAAGAAAAATATTTGACGACCCGTTTGGTGTAATGGTTACCACGCCGGACTGCCAAACCAGGGTCCTGGGTTCGAATCCCAGTTAGGTCATGGATGTAATATGTTTGTGCCGTTGTTGTATGGTTTCTATAATAAAAAGCCTATACTACTTGCTTCGGATCATTAGGTACAATGTATGTGACTGTGAGCGTTATTTATCTAATTATTTTTCAATTCACCGGTAAGTTACTTTACAATCAAATCTGTAAGACCTAATTTCTGAGACGCCTTGAGCGTGAGTTACGAGTAAGTGCAAGTATGGTCGAAATGTATGAACTTCGAGATCAGGGATTTAATCAACTAAATTAAGCTCCTGCTAGCTAGGTTTTGGAATAAATAATGTTATTGTTGCACACTTGCTTTTAAAAAACGCCTCACGTCATCTATTAAGATGAAAACGTACTACAATAACTTTAAAAAAGGTTCATAGATTCATAGATTCTTTATTGTACACAAAAACAGTTAAAAGAAAGAGTATTTTTTTTATATTTGACGACCCGTTTTGTGCAATAGTTACCACGCCGGACTGCCAAACCAGGGTCCTGGGCTCGAATCCCGGTTCGTTCATGGACATTATTATGTTTGTGCCGTTGTTGTAATGTTTCCATAATAAAAAGCCGTGCTTGCTTGGGATCACTACAACGTATGTATTAAAATAAGAAAAAAACAAAAGAAAACGTACTGTCCTAAAATTGGATCTGATCTAATCTCAGGATATTATTAAGGTCAGCAAATTGCTTCTGTCAAATTCGTTGAAAAATGGATAAAAGTTAAAAAAAAAATCTCACCCAAGAATCGAACCTCCAACCTCTTGCGCGAAAATCTGACCATTTCCCAACTACGCTACACAGCTCTTGAGAGAAGTGTTGAAAAAAGCAACCACTATTTACTACTGGAATCTACCCAAATACATCTGTCAGCGTCAAGTCGGCGCTAGTGAGCATGATAAAACATTGGAAATTATCCCACAGACTCCCACAGTAACCCATTGCTGGGATAAAAAGTATCCTATGTGTTAATCTAGAACACATTCTATCTGCATGCCAAATTTCATCTAAATCCGTTCAGCCGTTTAGGCGTGATTGAGCCACAAACACACAAACATCCAAACATCCAAACATCGTCACAAACTTTCGCATTTAAGTTACTTTACAATCAAATCTGTAAGACCTAATTTCTGAGACGCCTTGAGCGTGAGTTACGAGTAAGTGCAAGTATGGTCGAAATGTATGAACTTCGAGATCAGGGATTTAATCAACTAAATTAAGCTCCTGCTAGCTAGGTTTTGGAATAAATAATGTTATTGTTGCACACTTGCTTTTAAAAAACGCCTCACGTCATCTATTAAGATGAAAACGTACTACAATAACTTTAAAAAAGGTTCATAGATTCATAGATTCTTTATTGTACACAAAAACAGTTAAAAGAAAGAGTATTTTTTTTATATTTGACGACCCGTTTTGTGCAATAGTTACCACGCCGGACTGCCAAACCAGGGTCCTGGGCTCGAATCCCGGTTCGTTCATGGACATTATTATGTTTGTGCCGTTGTTGTAATGTTTCCATAATAAAAAGCCGTGCTTGCTTGGGATCACTACAACGTATGTATTAAAATAAGAAAAAAACAAAAGAAAACGTACTGTCCTAAAATTGGATCTGATCTAATCTCAGGATATTATTAAGGTCAGCAAATTGCTTCTGTCAAATTCGTTGAAAAATGGATAAAAGTTAAAAAAAAAAATCTCACCCAAGAATCGAACCTCCAACCTCTTGCGCGAAAATCTGACCATTTCCCAACTACGCTACACAGCTCTTGAGAGAAGTGTTGAAAAAAGCAACCACTATTTACTACTGGAATCTACCCAAATACATCTGTCAGCGTCAAGTCGGCGCTAGTGAGCATGATAAAACATTGGAAATTATCCCACAGACTCCCACAGTAACCCATTGCTGGGATAAAAAGTATCCTATGTGTTAATCTAGAACACATTCTATCTGCATGCCAAATTTCATCTAAATCCGTTCAGCCGTTTAGGCGTGATTGAGCCACAAACACACAAACATCCAAACATCCAAACATCGTCACAAACTTTCGCATTTATAATATTAGTGGGATTATATTTCATGTTATCAAACGAATACCTATTTGAGGAACGTAAGAAGATACGATTTCTTTTATAATTAAGTATATTTAGATTTTACAGAATTAACAAACAGTGTATATAGTTAGTTGTACCGGTCCGTAGGTGTTTGGTCCCTCGATCTTCAGCACGTCGGCAAACTCTTGAGCGTGAGATTTGCCACCACGATGGACCCGCATATTTTGCGTGAGGCGTAATTTCTGTACTATTATATGGCTATTATACAGGGTGTAACAAAACACCCTAGTAATACTTAAGGGGGTGCTTCAGACCATCAAACTGAACAACTTTCACTATGGGGCCAATATCGAGAAAAAAAAAACAGCTGTCCCATACATTTTAGTCGAGTCGGAACTGCAGTTTTGTATGGGACAGCTGATTTTTTTCTCGATGTTGGCCCCATAGTGAAAGTTGTTCAGTTTGATGGTCTGAAGCACCCCCTTAAGTATTACTAGGGTGTTTTGTTACACCCTGTATAGCACACAGCGCTTGAGGCAGGCGTTCACCTCATCTACTATAGTGCCCCGCGTCACCACTGGCAACATCTGGCGAAAAGTTAGTTTGAACTGATGAGGTTGAATATTCTTTTTAAAGACCCTCGTCTCTCAGACTAAGTGAATGTTTCTAGACCGCCTGCAGTTGGTAATAAGATTCAGCGAAACATTTACATAAGCTGGATATTTAACTTTGCATTTATGTTAAAAGGTCCGTTACAGACACAGCTTAAATTTTTTGTATTTTAACAAGCTGAGAACGGAATATGATTATTTAAGATTTTATTATCATCGCCATGTCAAAGATTTTTATAAACAAGATTATTACCTACCGAACCCAGGTCGGTCGCAGTAAGGACAACATGGTCAGGTGGGGATTCTCGGATGCGCAAAATGTGACTTGCTTGTGCGGAGCTCCACAAACGATGGCCCATCTCACATCGTGCCCTGCGTGCCCCAACACCTGCGCGCAGGAGGAGCTCATGATCGCTAGCGAGGGTGCAGTATCGGTTGCCCAATTCTGGCAAGGTACTATTTAGCGACTTTGTTGTGTTGAAGCCGACACGATAAGCAAGAAACCTACCTACCTAGGTAATTTAACGGTGTAGTTAATTTTTACTTTCGATTCTTGTTCAATAACGGACATCCAAGCGTATCGCGGGATATCATCCCTACTTGGTTGAAATCCCACATATTCTCACTAAGCGTATTTCGTCTTTCAGAATCTTTTATACTGCGCACAGCCAAGGAGTGGAATGCCCTGGCTGTGTCAGTATTTCCGAACGCTTACAACCTGAATTCGAGTACGAGTGAATAGGCTTCGTTGGTCTGGGTAAGCTCGCTATAGTATAAGAGTACTTATTGCAACCATCAGCAGCTAGGCTGATTTAGTGTTTATGGGGTGTAGAGCATTTCTGTGATGGAGATGGACCAGGTCTGCCTGCATAACTCCAGTCAGTTTAGGAGTTACTGATGATAAAAGGTCTGTAATAAATTGTAGCTATGTGAACAGTACAAAAACTGTCAAGTTCTGTCAGTCGGTTAAGGAGATACAGCCATTCAAAGTTCCGACCTTTGAACGGCTGTATCTCCTAAACCGACTGATGGACCATGTCAGTTTCTGTACTGTTCACATAGCTACAGTGCATACTACATCAATAACATACGATCAGCCTTGCAGCTGATCGCTAATTTATTACAGACCTTTAATCATCAGTAACTCCTAAACCGACTGGAGTTATGCAGGCAGACCTGGTCCATCCCCATCACAGAGAAGCTCTACACCCCATAAACACTGAATCAGCCTTGCTGCTGAGGGTTGCAAAAAGTACACTTATCTTTCGGAATACTACATCAGCGAGGACTAGATTGAGGTCAAGAGCAAACCTATCTTTTGATATATTAAAAAAAAAACTTTATTTTAATCTTCTTTTGATTGGAAATGTTCTACCGAAACATGCTTTATGTTTCGGTTAGTTACCTAAATTAATATTCATGTTTTGATACTCACAACATTGTCAATAATGATGAATGCTGTTAGTAGGCACAAGACGAGCAATTACCATTGAAAAATACAATATCAAGAGCCAGTAATCAACTAATCTGCAGCAGGCTTCGTCAAGAAAAAGAAGATAAATTTCATTTACTTACTAAACATAAACCACATTCTTCGTCAATAATAACGGAGATTTTTAGGTATTTATTATTATCATAAATTTAATTATGTTTACCAAATTGTGCACTAAACATGTTTTTTTTATAAGTATGATCACCATCATCAGACTTTCAGGTACCTACAATGTACATATCTGAATGAATGAATGAATGAATATGAATGAATAAGCCTTTTATTCAGACAGTTTACATTTGACTAAAAAAATATAGTGTACATATTAAGATATGTACCTACATATCTACACCTATCATTCTAAATCCCATTAAATCGTCACGGAGGAGGTGCTGAATGTGAGCCTCAGTGAGGTGCAATGGTCCCAGGCGTCACTTCCTGTTCGGTTTGGGGGGTTGGGGATACGACGGTTGAAGGACACGGGGCTTGCGGCTTTTCTCGCGTCTGCGCATGGTGTAGCGAATTTAGTAACTCAGATTCTCTCAGTGAATGGTGATGGATTCGCTGTGCCGTTCGTAGACGCGGCTTTATCGAGATGGTCAATGCTCTATCCAGACCAAGTTGCACCGGAGTGCCCAGGGGTTCAGAGGGATTGGGATAGCGTGTCGTGTGGGGTGGCGTTGGCGGGGCTTTTGGAGAATGCGGAGGGGGCCGATTTAGCTCGTCTGAAGGCAGCTTCCAAGCCAGAGTCCGGGGCGTGGCTTCATGCGTTGCCGTCGCCGCAACTGGGCACATACCTTGACAATAGCACCTTACGAATAGCAGTCGCTTTAAGGTTGGGTTGTGACGTATGTGTTCCGCATCGTTGCGTTTGTGGTGCGATGGTGGGCGCTAATGGTCACCACGCTTTAAGTTGCTTGGGTTGTGTTGGGAGACGGCCTCGCCACCATGCACTGAACGACATTGTTCGGAGGGCGCTTGTGGCGGCCAATGTTCCATGTGCGCTGGAGCCGGTCGGTTTGTGTCGCACGGACGGGAAGAGACCTGATGGTCTCACCCTTGTACCGTGGCAGAGAGGCCGTAGTCTTTTGTGGGATGCCACTTGCGTGTGCACTTTTGCGGCATCTCACATTAGGGGTACTGTGCGTGCGGCCGGGTCTGCGGCAGAGTGGGCGGCTTCGCAGAAGCACGTGCGGTACGCGGTTTTAGAGTCCCAGTACTTGTTTGTGCCGCTGGCAGTGGAAACGTCGGGGACGTGGGGGGTGGAAGGAAAGGTGTTTGTGAGAGATCTGGGCAGGAGGATGGTAGAAAGTGGCAGCGATGTCCGCTCAGGGTCATATCTGGTGCAGAGGATTTCATTGGCCATCCAGCGCGGGAACGCAGCTGGTGTGATGGGATCCTTTGTGCCGGGTACGTTTAATGACGAGAGGCCCATTTAGAGTGTGCATTTCGGTTTTTTTTTTTCCTGTAATTTCTTGTGACGAAGCTTGACGTGGATTTTTTTTTGACTGTACTCCTTTGGACGAGGCATGTTGTCGAATTTAAAATAGATTGTTTGGAATTTTTTTGTAATTTATTATTGTAATTTGTGACATTGTTGCGAATAAACTTAAATCCCATTAAATTATAATCATATCAAAATCCAACAGTATTCCATCTGGAAATCCAACAAACTTCTAGACTGTTCGAGAACATTCTATTGTATCTTGAAGTTTAAGTTTAAGGTGGACCGTATCGGATTCTTAGAACACACTCACAGAAAGAACTCCGCACAAAATGTTCAGGAAATTTTGATTGTGTGCAATAAAATATTTCGCAGGTTTGGTTTATTTAACAAAATATTTTTAATATTTGCAAATTTTTACATTAAAAATTCCAAACCAAGTTGATATTGGCGACGAAAATTGACGTCATTCTTCAGTAGGTTTATTTGTTTATTTTCACGGCTTACCAACTTAAATACACTCGCGGAAAAGAGAGAGAGAGAGATTGGCGAATACTACACTGACAAGAGCATAGCATAGCATAATGTTCACGACTATATTGCCCGAGGGGGTAGTCAGATATAATATTCTGAAACCTCCGAAAATCCACGTTTCACTAGTAGTACCGAAACTCTGTCCAGTGTGACGGGGAGTGTCGCCACTTGTAATGGACGGTGGGTACAATACATGCCTCAATATTGAGGCATGCAGGTTTCCTCGCGATGTTTTCCTAATGCCAGTGGTGTTACAAATCGTACATAAATTCCGAAAAACTCATTGGTACGAGTCGGCCAGTAGGCCTCGCATGCCACCCCCGAGAAAACGATAAAAATCGAGATGTGCCTCCATCTTTATTACTTATTTTACGCATGGCAGAAAGAGCGCGCACGAAGTTTTTCTCGTTTAAACCCTTTGTCGTGGGTGGCATGCTAGCCGTGCTGGACGGGGATCGAACCATCGCCTCCTGCACGGTAGGCAAGGTTACTCGCCACTGGACCACCACGGCTTCGACAAGCACTGCACTGACAAGAGCGTAGCTCTTAAATAAGACGATGATGATGACGACCAACTGTTTAGTTGGTCATCATCATAATATATTAATCATATCAACATATCTAAGTAGTATAGGAGCCTATTAATTAGGACGATGATAGTCTACCTTCCTGTATCCTGATCCTGATCAATTGATCTACTATTGTTATTTACGGAGTTAAACCCGTGACGATCCACCTTAACAACTCACTCCAAACTTTCTAAATTTGCTACTATTCATTCCAGATTCTCTTAACAGAGCTTTTAGGTCCACGCACTAAGAACTAAAGTCCCTTAATTTTAATGTCTTCTTACGTGGGATAAAGTAAAACATAAAGTTGGCAAATGAGGGTTCGTCCGTCTGCCGCAGAGTTTAACTCTGACTTAACTAGAACGATTTCAAATGTACCTATATCATTACAGTAAATGTCATCATCATCATCACTAGTCCACTGCTGGGAATGCCTCTCACCAATATAACGATTTTAAACGTAGGTACAGGGTGTCCGGTGGCAGATTTAGGATTTAAATTTCGAATTTCTCCGTAACCGTTGCACGGAGGAGCGGGGAGGGGGCCGCGTTGGCTTCGTCATTCGTGCGGGTTTTTTAGTCGCAATGTCGCAGTGGACGGGTGAACAACGTGCGTTCGCAATCGAAGCGTATTTTAAAGCCAATGATTCGTGTGCAATTTCTCGTCGAAGATTTTGTTCACGTTACAATATTCGACGGTTACGTGACGCCCCAAGTGAAGATTTGATTCGATCATGGGTGCGAAGGTTCCGGGCAACAAGTTCAGCAGAAAATAACCCACGACCGGGGCCCAGCCGGACGTCGAGAACAAATGAAAACATCGAACTCGTCGCGTCCAGTTTGAGCGATAATCCGCGTCAGTCCGTTCGCAAGAGAGCGGCTGCCTTGGGGCTTCCAAAAACTATAGTGCACGAGATATTTTTTTCCAACATTGAGAGACCATCCTTCCTACACTTCACGGACATGGTTTCAGCAAGATGGCGCCACCCCGCACACTGCTAGGGAGACCATGGCGCTACTGCGTGATTTCTTCCCCAACCAACTGATAAGTCGTTTCGGTGACATCCCCTGGCCACCCAGGTCACCGGATCTTACACCCATGGACTTTTTTCTGTGGGGATATCTCAAAAATAAAGTCTACGAAACAAACCCGGCGACTATCTCATCATTAAAAGAAAATATCGTTCGCGAAGTTCATGGCATCTCGGCGGCACTTCTCCAGCGAGTGGCAAGAAATACTGAAGCCAGATTCCATGAATGTATCCGACGTGACGGTCAACATTTAGACGACATAATTTTTAAGAAATAAAACCCGCATTTGTCTTCTTTATAATGATTAAAAATATAAATGTATATTTCACGTAGTTTTTTTGTTATTTATATTTTAAATCCTAATTCTGCCACCGGACACCCTGTATATCCATTGTATTAAGTACATTTCATAATCATCACTGTCCACTGCTGGACAAAATTCTCACTAAATGCATATTATTTAAACAACTACTTATTAATTTTATAGTGCTAAATGCTAATTAAACCTAGAATTTTTGTATAAAAGTCTAAGGGCCTATTCCACGACTTTATAGTTTATCTAACAGATAGCCTATCAATGACTTATTCGGAATTGTTGACACAGGCCCTTAGTCTGTTAGATTTTACGTAACTCTGTTTTCTAAAACAATATTTTTGTTCATTAATTTAATTGTTTTACAAGGTTAAAAATAAACAGATTATTCCTCCGTGATAAAAAAAGTACTCTTTGCCTCCGTGTAAAAGTGGGTGATGAATGATAATTAATGGATTTAGGATGTTTTTTATTTATTGCGTAAGTTCTCTCTTTATTTTTGTGTTAGGTTAAGAATTTGTTATAATAACATTTTTACCCTGTATTTGCAATAAAATCTATTTTCTCAAACATGCTTGGAAATGTGAGCATTATTTTGACAACCTTCTTCGAGATAAATCGACATTGCTGTACTGGCCAAATACATGCGCGCAGCGGCCGGCAATGTTGTATGAAAATCCATATCTGTCGTGTTTAGCGACCAAATAAATTACATAGTAAACTCATATCTGTCGTGTATTTTAAAAATGGAACGATCTTTTACTCCGAAACATGGCGACCAAGGAGGTAACTCATCAAAGGTTTTATTTAAATTTCGAACTGGTATGCAAATAGAAAGCTGTTTTGTTTATTGAAAAAAAAAAAACAAATTGTTGTTCGTTGTTCGTCATTGATTTTGAAAAGAGTGAGAATATTTATTGTTTTCATTTCCGCGCATTATTTGAGAAAAGTACTATACAAGCCTTGGCCACAACTAGGCATTGATGGACTTACGTATGTGTGCCTTGGCTTCGCCTCGGCCCACATTTACACGTTCGTCCATCAATGCCTCTGTTGCCGGCCTCTGCAGTAATGTACTATTATCTTATGTATCGAAAGCCAAGCGTGGCGATTATGACAAAACCTCCCTTTTGGCGGAGGCCTATGTCCAGCAGTGGACGTATAAAAAGGCCTGCAACATAGCCAAGCCATGCTACTAGGTAGGTGTTCTTTATTATTAGATACTCCATATATTTGGTAAGGCCGCCGGGAACAATAATAAATCTAATCAAATCCACAATCAGAGAATGCTGACAAGGAAACTAATGAACCAATATGAAACTACAGGATTATATTAATATTTTAGGAAAAATAGGCGAATTAGTCCAATTTCACGAAATAACTATTCTATTCTATTTTTGTTTAATGGCGTTTCCTTGGTGGATTTTGCCAATATCTAGTTTAAGAAGAGCAATTAGTGCTTGACATTGTACGGTAATTGGATATGGCGATCTCAAAGCCCTGTTTTTATACAAAAACACACACTCGAAACCGCCATAAAATGGCGGAGCCGCGTGGCTACCTAAATCGCGAGCCAACGACAGACGTCCACTCGAAAGCCCTCTAGCCACGCGACTCTCACGAAATAACTTACATAGGGAAAGATTTAGTACTTTGACAATACTTTGACTATGTATTATATGCATGAAAATAAAAAATATGTTGTTCCATACTAAACTGCAATGTCGACGCTCGAGTTCGCGACTCAAATGTATGCAACAGATGATTTTTTTTTTGCTCCGATTGGTTTGCTCCAATAGTAACAGTTGTTCAGTTTGATGGGTAGACACTTAGTTTAAAAGGATGCTAATGATATCAATTTCACCCTGTATACAGGGTGTAACAAAACACCGTAGTAATACTTAAGGGGGTGCTTCAGACCATCAAACTGAACAACTTTCACTACGGAGCCAACATCGAAATCGCAAAAAAAAATCCGCTCCTTCATACTAAACTGCAGTACCGTCTCGACTCAAATGTATGGGATGGCAGATTTTTTTTTTCTCTACATCGGCTCCATAGTGAAAGTTGTTCAGATTGATGGTCTGAAGCACACCCTTAAGTATTACTAGGGTGCTTTGTTACACCCTGTATAGGGTGGTGGTGTGCTGCGGGTATGGATGGACTTTCAACCTTCTTTCAACCATGAAGATTAGGTATTGAATCCACTACCAAACCGTTCTACCTTGTTAAAGAACCAGTACATCTGCTGGAATACCTATCCATTGTGCCTGAGCACCTGCACGAGACAGGACCTAAACAAAAACGATCCTGTTCACCAAATATCTGACCAATAAAACAGAAACACAATCGTAGAAAAATTGAGACGAAAAGAAGAAGAAATAACTTTTAAACCGCTTGGTAGACTCGACCCGATCCAAGGGCTGGCCTCGGCACTTTCCTCTGCCAAAAACTAATAACTAGCGTTAATAATCAACCATAGTAGGTATAACCATACTTATTATAACCATACTTATTAATCTGTTTCTCCTAATAATTTCTCTAAAGAATCTGTCCAATTTGTGTTTTTTCGACATTCCCCCTTTTGTTTTTGTTTTTTTAATTAAAAATGGGTTTGCTCTTGACCTCAATCCAGTCCTTAGGACAAAGATGGGGTCGAAGATGTAGTGAGCTAACCCAAAAGAAGCCTATTCACTCGTACTTTGAATCAATTGAAAAATGGGTGATGAGAAAATGATGAACAATTACAGACCTATAACTCTTATCCCTGTAATATCCAAAATTTTTGAAAAACTGATGTTTTTAAAATTATATTCATTTATATCGTCCTGTAATATACTAAGCGCTCAACAGTTTGGTTTTAGAAAGAATAGCTCCACAACCTTGGCTTGTTTTTCGCTGATCAAACTAATTTCGGAAAATCTGAGTAACGGCTATCGTGTTGCTTCCATATATCTTGACATGAGCAAAGCCTTTGACTTTGTCTCTCACGACATATTATTACAAAAACTTCAATGTTATGGTATTCGAGGAAAAGTCTGTGAATGGTTTGAGAGTTACCTCCATAACAGACAGCAATGTCCAAGATATTTATTTATTTACATACCACAAAATAAGCTATAGGTCGGTATACAATCATAACAGATACGGCGTTCCACAGGGCAGTGTTCTGGGGCCGTTGTTATTTCTTCTTTACTCAACGATCTTCCAGACACTTTAAATAATGACTGCATACTGTTCGCCGATGATACTACTCTTGTTATTAAAGGCAAAGATAAACTAACATTAGAAACTGATATAAACCAAAGGTTATCAATAGTTTGTGAATGGCTTAAGGTAAACAATCTCAATATCAATATCTCCAAGACGAAACTCATAGAACATCAAACATATAACAGTACATCTATGGACTTGAATGTGAATATAAACGACAACGTCATCGAATGTGTGAATGACGCTCTTTTTTTAGGCATTATTGTTGACAAATACTGTAATTGGAAACCCCAAATAAATAAATTATGTAATAAACTTGACAGGTACGTTTTTATATTGAATAGACTAAGACATGTAACATCTGAAGAAGCAGTCCTCACAGCTTATCATAGAATAGTGTCTTCAAATTTACGATATGGCATTGTAATGTGGGGCTCTTCAGTAGAATCAGATAGGGTTTTCGTAGCACAAAAAAAATGTATTAGAGCAATGTATGGGGCAAACGTTCTTGATAGCTGTAGACCTCTGTTCAAAAAATTGAGAATTTTACCCTTGCCTTGCCTGTACCTGTATGAAATGTGTAATTTTGTTCAGAAACATTCTTATCTATTTGTCAAAAAGGTTGATATTTGGAACAGAAGGGATAAGTACAAATATAAATTAAGTGTACCCGTTCAGAGAAAACAAGTGTTTTCAAAAAATGCATACTGTATGGCTATTAGAATTTACAATTGCTTACCAGATCAGTTCAAGGAATTAAATTTCAATCTGTTTAAAAAGAGGGTGCGAATGTACTTTTTGGAAAAGTCCTATTACTCAGTGCAAGAATTTTTAAACGAACCTAATGTCGCGCGTTATTAATATTTGACTGGACCTTGGATTAATTTTGTAGTTATGTGACATATAAGCTTTTTGTGTGACATGTATCTGAATGATCTGACATTACTATTTAATTATTGTATTTAATGCCTTTCAATATTTTTTCTTTTTTTTTCTTTTTGTTTTTTAAATGTATTAGTTGTTTTTAAATGTATTAATTGTTATAATTCGTTGTTTACATAAAAAAATCCTCATTATCATGACTGAATGTAAAATTTTAATATTAATATTTTCACGCCTAAAATGGCAGAATATGCTGGATTTTGAATATTATGTTTTAACTATGTTTGTACCGTATACTGGAAAAATTCGGGTTGTAAGCGCTGGGAAATACTGACGCAGGCAGGGCATTCCACTCCTTGGCTTTGCACATTATAAAAGAATCAGAAAGGCGCTTAGTGCGGAAAAGTGGGATATCAACCAAGAAGGGGTGGTATCCCGCGGTGCGTCTGGAAGTCCGATAGTAGAAAGGGGAAGGCGGGATGACCCCATCTTCTTAAATGCGATTCTGTATTACAATTTGTTATCGATCGAATCGGGTATCGGGTAGTTAGTACCCACACAATAAGGCTGCCTGTCCACTGATGCGAGTTGGCTGGGCGAGCTGTGTAGCTGTGTAAATATTAACCAATCAGGAGCTCGGCCGAGATCGGCTGGGCTCCTGATTTTTTAATATTTATACAGCTACACAGCTCGCCCAGCCAGCTAGCATCAGTGGACAGGCAGCCTTAGACCCATGATGTCGTGTGTTTGACAGTCAGTGGTAACATCTCACACGCTGCATTGCCAAGAGTAAGCTGTCCAGCAATGTGAGAAATTATGGAGCCTGTGTCTGACAAGGCAACCACTGCACTCGAGAATGGCCTTAGGCTGTAATCGGCATGGACCCAAAGTTGTACAGGTTTTGAACATTTTGTTTACATCCCCAACAAACAAACAATATAAAGTTTTATATGATTTAACAATTTGCAACAAGGTTTGCGTTCGTCCAATATTCGGTCTCTCTTTAACTTTTGAGGGACAAATAAGAGATTTTCGAGTGCGTATTTATTTTAGTACCTATGACAAATAAGGCCACTTTGAAGTTAACAACCTGTAGGGCATATCAAATTAAGGTAAACAAGCAAGCATGAGCCATAGGGATCTTACAGACGAGCGACACTTAGGCCTCGTTCAAGGAGACGATGCACTTCACGCGACACTTCACGCGGCACGTCACGCGGCACTTCAAGCGTATTCTCCGTTCATGGTTCCGTCCGCGGCAGCTGCCGCTACACGCGCCGCGGCAGCTGCCGCTACACACGCCGCGGCAGCTGCCGCTACACACGCCGCGGCAGCTGCCGCTACACACGCCGCGGCAGCCGCCGCTACACCCGCCGCGTCGCCCGCCGCGGCTACCGCAGCTTTTTTTGCATCCTGTCAGTCTTTATATATAAGCTACTTGGTCTTATCCGTAGGAATTCGTTTTAAACCGCCCGTTTCGTTTTAAACCGGTTTAAAACCGCCCGTTTACAACTATAGCCGTGTTGCCCGCCGCTGCACCCGCCGCGTCAGCTGCCGCGTCAGCCGCCGCGTCAGCCGCCGCGTCACCTGCCGCGGCTGCTGCCACATGCGACGCCTCAAATCAAACAAAAGCATGCAAAAACGCTTCTCCGTGAACGCTCTCATACATCTTCATATGTTTGTTTTTCCGGCAGGCCGCGCCGCGTGAAGTGACGCGTGAAGTGCATCGTCTCCTTAAACGAGGCCTTAGCTGTCGTGGGGGGTCGCAGAACGTCGCGCTCAATACATTTTACGATCCGCAAAGTGTCGCTCGTCTGTGAGAGCGCATAGCACAGTGTAAGAAAGAGTATCTATTACTATATTAGTCATAGTCACCCTACCCCGATTGCCCAGAAAGAAAGCTTTGGTTGAAACTTCTTAGTCATTACAATACAATACTATTTATTTTGAAAAACATAAAATAACATCATTAAAATCAAACAAAAAGGGGTCTTATCACTAAAATCTTCTTCCAGACAGCCATAGGATGGAAGAGTCTATAATAAAAAATATGTGGTGTGGCGGTGTACTATTAGGTAAGGCAAATATATACCTATATATGTTTTTTAACCTGTTTTCCCTGTTCCTACTACCTATGGACAAAGGTTAGGTTAGGTGCTACATCCCAATATCCAAATATATACTAATTAAAAATAATAATTATATCATTATCATAATCATTTCATTCGATGGAAGTCCACTGCTGGATATAGGCCTCCTCCAAGGATCGCCACAACGACCGGTGCTGCGCTGCCCTCATCCAACGGGTTCCCGCCGCTTTCACCAGGTCATCGGTCCACCTTGTGGGGCCTACCCACGCTGCGCTTCCTGGGCCTTCCTGCATGGGTAGCATGACAACCCGCGATAGCCGTGATACGGCTTTATCACGTCTTTTATCTCGTTCGTTCGCGCGCAAACGAAAGAGATAAAAGACGTGATAAACCCGAATCACGGCTATCGCAGGTTGTCATGCTACCCATGCTGGTAGAAATTTAATTGATAAAATTATTAACAAAATATTTACATAATAGGTACCTAAGTTATTCTTAGTTCAGAATGAAATTACCTACTTCTTCTTCTTATCGTGTGGGCAGAGCCCTGGTGTCAGAGTTTTTTCTGACCGCCTTACGGCCTCTGACGTGGTTTTTATGTAACGACTACTACCACCAGAGATAGTAGCCGGGACCAACGGCTTAACGTGTCATCCGAAGCACGGAATCTTTTTTATTTTCAGACAATCAGGTGATTCAGCCTGCAATGTCCTAACCAACTGGGGAAAAACGCACAAAGTGACATATCACTAGGTGTCCCCCGTGGGAATCGAACCCACGACCTCCGTATCGAGAGCCAATGCTCTTAACCATAAGACCACGGAGGCAGTCGCAATTACCTACTTATATGAATTAATGTGATGCCAATTAAAAAGTTAATTAATACTTGGTTGTTTTTTTTCATGCCATAAAAAGCACTTGCTAAACCTTCCAATCGAATTATTGATTTTACATGTATGCCATGTTAGCTTAATCAAATTAAACAGCTTATTATTCAGCTCTGTTGGAGAGGAGCATGCCCCGGAAAGGCAAATCGTGGGTTCGAATCCCGCTCGCCGCCCGACTTTTTCAATCTTTAATTTAATTTGCTAAACCTTACTTTCCGATAAAAGCCTTATTCAACGATTGAAACTTTGTGTTTACCTACTTTGTGTTTACCTACTTTGTATTTACCTACTTTGCCTACTCAACGCCTAAAGCCTTTGCCTAAAGTGTCATTATAGGTATTTTTATTTATTGCTTTATGGTATAACCTATCACCTTACATACCATACCTATGCCAGTTTTTTGCCTATCACGCTTAACCATTTTCACCTTTCAATAGCCCAAAGCGCACCTTTATTATGTCAAAAGAAGAAATACAACCGGTCAAGTGCGAGTTGGGCTACTCGCACACCGAGGGTTCCGTACCACACCATTACAGAACACAACATTATTTACTTAGAAAAATTTTTTTTTTTTCCGGGACCCTTAGAGCGAGACCGACTCACACTTGGCCGGTTTTTAGCAGGTATTTGTTGTTATTCTGTAGAGTTTGCTCTATAATCACACTAAGTTTGACGCTTGTATGTATTACCGTTTTTACGTTAGAGCGTGAAGAAAAAACGTTGATAAAAACTAGTTTCTTGTTGAGAACCCCCCTTAATTTTTAACTTTTTCAAATTTTTATTACTTGTTAACAAATCTGCCGTAACGCATAATCGGAGAACGCATAATTTCAGCTATCTAGCTATTACGGTTCAAAAGTTACAGCCCTAAATAGGTAGGACAGACGGATGGACAGACGGACGGACGGACGGACGGACGGACAACGTAGGCTTAGTAATAGGGTCCCGTTTTCACCCTTTGGGTACGGAACCCTAAAAACTCTCGAATTTTCCGGCAAGAAGGCGAACCCGAGAAGCAGTCGCCATTCCTCACGTTATCAATCAATGTGAAATATTGCAGAGCCATGAAATAAAATAGGTAGGTACTGTGTCGAAACATCGTAACTCACAAAACGCATAAATTCAGCAGGAGTGGTCGTTACGACCAAAAGGTCTCTTAGCTTGCGTTGTGCGAGTGCGATATCGTTTTGGGACTTTTAGAGGTGTTTATAAGTTAATACCATAGATATATTATACTTCAGAACAAGATACACAATCAGCGGTCCAAAAATGGCAGACCCAAATGAGGTACTTTACGAATAAAAGTACCTCTTCTTGCCTCAGTACCGGGCTACCTCTCTGACTGTAAACATACATAATACGACTAAGTTTAATAGTCAAATATCACGTACTAGTATCAACCTACAGCGCTCATACTTATTTTGTAAGTCTTATAATTTGTCTCTGTTCCGGGGTGCGATTTTTGAAAGTCAGACGTTCAAATCAGCATTAGAAAGAAAGATGATCGAAAGATCTCCATAGTAATTTTGTCATTTTCTACTGCTTTTTTGAACGTGGGACTTTCAAAAATACCTCTCCTGTCATCGTCTGATAAATGACATCTTGTTCCTTTTTCAAAATGCTGTTTTAAAAATACATATTTTTTTAAAGACATGCATGAAGCATTTACAACTTTATACCTGGAAAATAAGGTATATGTTCCATTGATACATAGAAGAAGAATTTTTAAGTCTAGTGATTTCAATCTCTTTGTAAAAGTTTAAAAAGTATGTGTCAATTTGGACAAAAATTTGCTATGATTTTATATGAGATTGTGCATCTTGTTTTTTTATAATATATCTATGGTTAATACCGTACACGTAGTACCTAGTACCTAGGCTCAGTTTCGCTTTCTTTATTGGCATGAAATTTATTGTTGACAGACAGGGAATGATGGGAATGTACTAACGGAACTTCCATTGTGGGGTGGTCAGAAATATAACTACAATTACCAGCTGTCTTGCATGCAGTTTTAATAAGTCTAACTTTTAGCATAGGTACTACAGAAAATTCAGTATTTATGCAGACCTTTAACCCATTTCAGTTATATTATTTTGACTTCGTAATGTAGTAAATAAATGTTGGGTGTTTACGTAGTTTCTAAGCTTGTTCTGGCCTCCGACTTCACGAAGTATTTAATTTTAAAATTTATCAGGAGTGCGATTTTTGAATCTCATACTTGAATTCACCAGTTGAAAATGTATGGAGATACGCATCTTTCTACTGCTTATTTGACTTTCAAAAATCGCCTGGAGTATGATTTTTGAATGTCAAATCAGCTGTAGAAAGATGCGAATCTCCATAGTAATTTTGACGTTTATAACTGCTGAGTTCAACGAATGAGTTTCAAAAATCGCACTTCTGGTTTAAAAATTTTAAATTTACTAGTTACTTACACCTTTCTGTCAGTTGTCATTGTAGTTATATTACACGAATCTGTCTCACTAAAGGTCAATTTCGATTCGAAAGGATATTTCTATTAAGTTGTATTTTTGTTTCAACTCCTAGTCCCCCTCAATATCAGATTAGGGTCCATTCATCAGAGTAACTGCCTCCTTGGTCTAATGGTTAAGAGCATTGGGCTCTCGACACGGAGGTCGTGGGTTCGATTCCCACGGGGGACACCTAGTAATATGTCACTTTGTGCATTTTTCCCCAGTTGGTTAGGACATCGCAGGCTGAATCACCTGATTGTCTTAAAAGATAAATGATTCCGTGCTTCGGATGGCACGTTAAGCCGTTGGTCCTGGCTACTATGTCTGGTGGTAGTAGTCGTTACATAAAAACCACGTTAGAGGCCGTAAGGCGGTCTGAAAAAACTCTGACACCAGGGCTCTGCCCACACGATAAGAAAGAAAGATCAGTCTATAATACCTATAATACGCAATTATACGAATAAGTGTGAGAGGGAGAGTCAAACTCCACCTTTCACAAAGTGGTCCCAGTAGAGAGAGATAGAGAGAGAGTTGAGTAGAGTTTTAAAGCAGCGATTAAAGATTACCCTAATGTAGGGCCGATTTCGGCATACAATTACATTGCCTGATTTGTTTTCTCTATTTTGAAGTGTAGCGATCAAAGCAAGCATCGAAATCGGCCCTAAATGTAAGGTATTATAATCGCTGCTTTAGAAAGCATTTCTTCTAACTTAGTTGAATACGCATGTCACCAATCTAACGACAATATCAGGGACCAACTGCTTAATTTCAGGTATAAAAAAGTACTCTTTGCTGCTTAACTTTCTCAAATTAAATGCTTAACTTGCCTTCCAAAGCATAGATTCGAAATGGGATCTCCTCTCGTCTAAAAAGATTTCATGGGTGGCAGATACCTACGAGTAACAGAAACTGTAGGTACATAAAATAACAATAATTAACGGCTTTTGGACGTTAGTCTACAAGACTACAGAATTAGTAGGTATTTGACATTCATAAAGTTACATGTCCAGTAAAGCGCCTGAACAAATATGAATAGCAATGTTACACTCCGATTGCAGTGGAATTTGCTCTATAGTTACATGTAGGAGTAACTCTGTTTCACTTTAGAGAACTTCCAAATCAAACAATTTTCGTCTGTATTTGTGGTGCATAATCACTAAAATACAGGGTGTACAATAAAATGGGACAGCTACTCAAAGGGGTGCTTCAGACCATCAAACTGAACAACTTTCTCTATGGGACCAATATCGAAATCGCGAAAAAAAAATCCGCTCTCCCATACAAAACTGCAAACATAACTCGACTGAAATGTATGGGACAGCGGATTTTTTTTTCGCGATTTCGATATTGGTCCCATAGAGAAAGTTGTTCAGTTTGATGGTCTGAAGCACCCCTTTAAGTAGCTGTCCCATTTTATTGTACACCCTGTATAGGACTTGTGAATTTGGAATAATCTTTACGTTTGAATTTCAGCTGGATTAATATTATTACTATTTATTACCGACATCTGCAGTCCGACTCTCGGTAGAGAGTACATATGTTCCTTGAGTCCGACCAATCCACTGGACCACACTAGATGTGGCCATCTGTTTTCGCGCCCTTTTAGCTGTTATCCGACTTTGCACCCTTTGATTAGGTACCTACTGTTTACTGAACAACTTCGGGTTTTGTCGGAGGGAGGACTGCGCAAACCATAGACATTATTATTCTACTACCGTGAGCGCAAACGAAGATTGACGAGAGGAATTATTTTTCTGCACGTCTAGCATGATTTCTCTACTTGCGCGCGACTCAGCTTTTTCCATAGTATAAGTCGTGGCAAATGCGGCTTTCACTCTCCGAGAAACGCGGGAACAGGTCATTTTCTATGAAGCGAAGGCGCGTCGCAGGCGTGAAGAGAAATCATACTAGCTAGACGTTCTATTTATTGTACTTAAATTATAATTATTAGGACCACAGGGGTCTCATTGATAGACAAAGCGAGCTTGGATATTGGGTTGGGAAGCGGCAAGTTAAGACACAGACTTTGAAGGAGGAGTAGTAATTAAAACTTGCTTAGGTACAAAATCTTGCAAAGTCATCAGCACTGGTAGCATGCCAACCCGCGATAGCCGTGATACGGTTTTATAACGTGTTTTATCGCGTTCGTTCGCGCGCAAAAGAACGAGATAAAAGACGTGATAAAGCCGTATCACGGCTATCGCGGGTTGGCATGCTACCAGTGCAGGAAGCTGGAAACACGCTGGAAATCTCTGGAAATAGGTATTGTCTATACTACCTGCACCGGTAGCATGCACACCCGCGATAGCCGTGATACGGCTTTATCACGTCTTTTATCTCGTTCTTTTGCGCGCAAAAGAACGAGATAAAAGACGTGATAAAGCCGTATCACGGCTATCGCGGGTGTGCATACTACCTGTGCTGGAGGAGTACAGACTGCCATACAAGCGGTGAAACCTTTGAGTATAGATAGCTATATCTATGCCTTTATCATTCTAAATCTATGTTTGTCATAATATCTTTAATATCTTTATCCCTTTCTACTACCCCGTTCCCTTTATACGCGGTTAGCAAATCTATAAAATAATCAACGCAACGGTCGGCTGTATGGGCTAGATCCCTTTGCTTGAACATAACAAAAAAAATGCCTTTGTCTTTGCATTTGATAATAGTGAGGTGCAAAGAGTAATATAAGTATATTAGAAAAGAGAACCCAATCGTGGCAACATTATGCATCCACCTTATGTCAAATTGAAGGCTAGCTAACGCCATCTGTGTTTCTCTGAAAATAATTCTACCTATACTATGCATACCTACTTATATATATACTTATATACTCATACCGTTGTTTGAATGCTAGTTTTCGTTCAATCCCGCACCGATCGAGTGAAATTCCAGTATCCTTACTATTCCTGTAATCTGTACATTGGTAAGAGAACAACTGAAACTCCAGAACATCACTAAATCGGCACAAAATTGAACAAAAACTACAAACAACACGCACATTACGCAAGGTCGGTCGCCATTTTGCAAATTTGTCAATTTGACATTGACATAGACAATATAATCTTTTTTTTTCATAGTAAAAGATATATTTAACAGATGGCAGCACATTCTATGCAAACTGAATCGGAAAAACCACCAAAAGGCAAATGTCCTCCGAGGTGAGGTGCCTTGTAAATGTAAAGTCAGGTCAAGGTTAAGTGACTCAAATACTGACTCGTTACTTTGCTATAATTATATTACCTACTAGTCGTTTTTTTCGAGTTGGTCGCTCCCTCCCTTCCCACTTCACCGTACCGCACCCCTTAGAGACCCTATTAAATGCAATTTTATAACCTTTAGCAACGCAAACACGTACGGCACGTCCGTCCCGGTCACTAATATCGCTTTTAATTTTAAATTTTTATTTGCTTGTTATATTATTTTTTGTCGACGGGACCAGTTAATGTGCCTGTGACAAAATGTTGTAACGGTCATCGACGGCCAACTCCATGCAAACGGGTTGTAGGTAGTAGGTGGATACTTATTGTTTTATTATTGGTACCTTATAAAGACCTTTATAAGGTACCAATGCTGAATCCGTGGTCTAATGGTTAAGAGCATTAGGCTCTCGAAACGAAGGTCGTGGGTTCGATTCACACCTAGTGATATGACTGTCACTTGTCCGTTTTTCTCCTGTTGGTTAGGACCACAAACTAATTAGAAAGAACTACCGTGTTAGGACCAAAGATATAATATTGTAAGGAAAAATCAAGCCACGTGCGCGCGCAACGTGACCGACTGCTATATAAGCCGGGCGACGCCGAGTGCTCGCTCACTTTGCAGACAGCGCTCGTCGGGGTAACATCGTGTTCTACGTGGCTTATTGGTTCGGATATCGTTTTTCATTAACTTTCTCGTTGTGATTAATTGTGACAATTGGTGATAAGGAGTGATTAGTGTTTTGTTTCGTGTTTTTGTTCTTTTTTAGTAATAATTGGCAATAAAGCAATTTTCTATTCTATTCTTCTATTCTTTCATGTGTAAAATTGAGTAACTTCTGTGAATCCATTTTGTATGAGTTTCTAAATGATTGTGTTGGTTCTGTAATTGATGTTTTTTTTTGTTATTTTCACTTCGATTTCCTAAAATCAAAAGTGGGACAATAAAACTCAAGCTCACAGCCTTCTAATCAATGTTTAGCCATTCTTGTAAAGATCTGATGGAAACAAAACTCTAATGCTACCCACATGTAATTTTGTTGTTGTCACGTGTGTTGTTAATGTCTTGTAGACAAAGGAGTTCACGTAGCAGGGCGTGAAGACGCTATAACGTGCAAAGGTCGCGTAGTAGGTTGCGCAGCGAGTCTAGAAACCAAGGTACACCTGTCATTCCTCTACCTGAGGGTCCCATGCTGCGTAAATCTCGAAGTAGATCGTTGTGACGATCTCACGAGTCGTGTTAATAGACTGCGCACACCTATACTGCCTTATCATGTCATCATCTTTGATCCGAGAATCGAGAAGAGAAGTGGTTTGGCGGAGGACGGCCGAACATCTGGTGCAAAGCAAACTGCATCGGGATGCCGCGGTGAATGGGGAGCGTAATGTGCAGTAGGTACGGCGCAACTACCTGTTGAGCGCATGCGTGCGCTGAGGCAGCGCTACTCCGTGCAGAGAGCATCCTGTGCGCCTCAGAGGCGTTGCACTGCGCTGCGCGCCTGTGCGCCTTGGCTGCGCTGTGCGCCTCAGCGGCGTTGCACTGAGCTGCGCGCCTGTGCGCCTTAGCTGCGCTGTGCGCTTGTGCGCCTCAGCGGCGTTTCACTTCGCTGCGCGCCTGTGCGCCTTAGCTGCGCTGCGCGCCTGTGCGCCTCAGCGGCGTTGCACTGCGCTGCGCGCCTGTGCACCTTGGCTGCGCTGCGCGCCTTAGCTGCGCTGCGCGCCTGTGCGCCTTAGCTGCGCTGTGCGCTTGTGCGCCTCAGCGGCGTTGCACTGCGCTGCGCGCCTGTGCGCCTTGGCTGCGCTGCGCGCCTGTGCGCCTTAGCTGCGCTGCGCGCCTGTGCGCCTTAGCTGCGCTGCGCGCCTGTGCGCCTTAGCTGCGCTGTGCGCTTGTGCGCCTCAGCAGCGTTGCACTGCGCTGCGCGCCTGTGCGCCTTGGCTGCGCTGCGCACCTGTGCGCGCCTGTGCGCCTTGGCTGCGCTGCGCACCTGTGCGCGCCTGTGCGCCTTGGCTGCGCTGCGCACCTGTGCGCGCCTGTGCGCCTTGGCTGCGCTGCGCACCTGTGCGCCTTAGCTGCGCTGCGCGCTTGTGCGCCTTGGCTGCGCTGTGCGCCTCAGCGGCGTTGCACTGAGCTGCGCGCCTGTGCGCCTTAGCTGCGCTGCGCGCCTGTTCACCTTAGCTGCGCTGCGCGCCTGTGCGCCTTAGCTGCGCTGTGCGCTTGTGCGCCTCAGCGGCGTTGCACTGCGCTGCGCGCCTGTGCGCCTTGGCTGCGCTGCGCACCTGTGCGCGCCTGTGCGCCTTGGCTGCGCTGCGCACCTTTGCGCCTTAGCTGCGCTGCGCGCTTGTGCGCCTTAGCTGCGCTGTGCGCTTGTGCGCCTCAGCGGCGTTGCACTGCGCTGCGCGCCTGTGCGCCTTGGCTGCGCTGCGCGCCTGTGCGCCTTAGCTGCGCTGTGCGCTTGTGCGCCTCAGCGGCGTTGCACTGCGCTGCGCGCCTGTGCGCCTTGGCTGCGCTGCGCGCCTTAGCTGCGCTGCGCGCCTGTGCGCCTTAGCTGCGCTGCGCGCCTATGCGCCTCAGCGGCGTTGCACTGCGCTGCGCGCCTGTGCGCCTTGGCTGCGCTGCGCGCCTGTGCGCCTCAGTGGCGTTGCGCTGCGCTGTGCGCCTGTGCACCTCAGTGGCGTTGCACTGAGCTGCGCGCCTGTGCGCCTTAGCTGCGCTGCGCGCCTGTGCGTCTCAACGTCGTTGCACTGCGCTGCGCGCCTGTGCGCCTTGGCTGCGCTGCGCGCCTGTGCGCCTCAGTGGCGTTGCGCTGCGCTGTGCGCCTGTGCACCTCAGTGGCGTTGCACTGAGCTGCGCGCCTGTGCGCCTTAGCTGCGCTGCGCGCCTGTGCGTCTCAGCGGCGTTGCACTGCGCTGCGCGCCTGTGCGCCTCAGTGGCGTTGCACTGCGCTGTGCGCCAGTGCACCTTGAGCTTGAAAAAAAAAAAGCTTGTGCGGTATGCGAACGTTGTGCCTATGCCGACAAGTCGCTGTGTGGTATGCGAACGTTGTGCCTATGCCAACAGTGTGGAAATCTTGGGCGGTATGCGAACGTTGTGCCTATGCCGACAAGTCGCTGGGTGGTATGCAAACTTGGAGCCTATGCCAACAGTGTTGTTTTGTACGTACAACTTAATTGAGTCGACTCTTTCCCTGTTCTCTGGTTGATACTATTTGATTGGTTTTTCGGATGATCTCAAATAATGTTTACTAGATGACTAACGTTTATTAAACATTTCAGATAACGATGATGATGAATGATGAGACGTCTCATGTATGAATGTGGTGATGAATGATGGAAATGCTTACTATGTAAAGAGTGGACAGTGAAAGTGTTTGTATAAGGATGATGTATGAGAGAAAGATCAGTTTGGATCTGTAGGATGCTTAATAGGCTAACTGTCATTTATGTTGCAGATGATGAAACTGAGGCTATGTAACTTTATGTACATGCCCTTGATAGAAGATGCAGTCGAGGACGATGCAGTTTCAGGAGAGGCCGTGTAAGGAAAAATCAAGCCACGTGCGCGCGCAACGTGACCGACTGCTATATAAGCCGGGCGACGCCGAGTGCTCGCTCACTTTGCAGACAGCGCTCGTCGGGGTAACATCGTGTTCTACGTGGCTTATTGGTTCGGATATCGTTTTTCATTAACTTTCTCGTTGTGATTAATTGTGACAATTGGTGATAAGGAGTGATTAGTGTTTTGTTTCATGTGTAAAATTGAGTAACTTCTGTGAATCCATTTTGTATGAGTTTCTAAATGATTGTGTTGGTTCTGTAATTGATGTTTTTTTTTGTTATTTTCACTTCGATTTCCTAAAAATATATAGTTAGAACATTGCAGGCTGAATCACATGATTGTCTGAAAAAGAAAATGATTCCGTGCTTCGGATGGCACGTTAAGTCGTTGGTCCCGGCTACTTTTTCTGGTGGTAGTAGTCGTTACAGTCATAAAAACCACATCAGAGGCCGTAAAAACTCTGACACCAATGTTTGTTCACGCGCAAACGAGCGAGAAAAAAGATGTGATATAGCCGTATCACGGCTATCGCGGGTTGGCGTACTAGGCAGGGCTCTGCCCACACAATAAGAAAAAAAAAGACTTTTTGAGTTGAAACATAGCTACGCGACGTATTAGCAATAATTTAAAGAAATATTATGCCGTTGGAATTTATTAAGTTGGTCCACTTTTGAAGCCCAAACTTTTAAGCTACTATAAAAATCGATAGGTAACGTTCGAATCGTTACGCTTGTCACACACAACACAACCCTATCTGCCCGACCATAGACAACGTGTTTTGACTTTGACGTTTTGACGAATGAATTTGACATTTTAATTTTTATTCGTGACAAGACCCGAGTAGTTTGTCGAGATAAAAAATGAAGAGTTTCGCAATTTATTAATTTTTAATAAAAATATAGTGTTTTATCAGTATGACTGTGTGGACAAAACTCGAAAATGAGGAATGCTACGCTGTCGGTAAGTAATTACAATCATACTTTTTTCTAAGCAGCAAAAAACGACTTGTACCAAATTCGAGGCACAGTTTGCAACAAGTGGTTTTTCTACTCTCCCGCGAAGTGTGTTAAATATAAACATTGTCTCATAGTACCAATAAGACGCTAAACATTCATTCATCATTACAAATTGATCGTAATTTTTACTTTTAATTAACTTTTATAACAAATGTTTGCAAATGACCACTCCCTAATTGAAAATATGATTATTCTCCTAACTGATAAGTAATGCAACCAATTGAATCGTACGCGACATCCGATGTTTTCATTATTATATCCAAACAAGTTTTTTTGATGTCATTTGTTGATAAATATTTGAGTTATAAACACTTTTGTGATGAGTTGAGATTTCTTTGATATGTATTAGGTTTAATGAGATATACCTGGTTTTCTTTTACTTTTACAGAACTGCATGATATCTAGATTACTTATCTTTATATAAATACTAGCTGTTGCATGGGACTCTGTCTGCGTGGACTTTAAAAAAGTATCCTATGTGTTATTCCAGAATATATTTTATCTGTGAGCCAAATTTCATCAAAATCCGTTCAGCCGTTTATGCGTGATTGAGTGACAAATATACAAACTTTAACATTTATAATATTACTAGTGTTAATCCACGACTTCGTCCACATAAATTATATACCAGATTTTAAGTCAGATCTTAAGCTATCAAACCAAAAAAGTTTCATCAAAATAGGTTCAGAAGTTTTTGCGTGATGCGCGTTCAAACACACAAACTGAGAAACTTCTTTTTTTAAATTTACAGTTATGTAAATCATTGACGTACCAAATAACTGACGCCGGGTCTAGTACAAATCTCTCGAAAAAAGTGTCTGACACTAACCTACATAAACCTAAGTATGGGTAGTAATATAAACTAACTAAAAACGCTGAAATTCTCTTCCATTTTGCTTGCATAGTGTTTACCTGATCGCGGCACCGCATTATTATATGTGAGCGTAGTTGGTTGATCAAACGAAGACTGTTCGGTAATCTTTGATGCTTTTTTGGTTCGGATACTTTTAAAAGGCATACCCTACGTCCAGGTAGTTGGTAAGTCAATGGATTAAATATATAAATAACGCTCACAGGCACATAAATGAATAAATAAATAAATGTCTTGGACATTGTCACACAAAGTATCTAGTCACATTTAAAGTACCAGAATCTAGCCTGGACTTGTATTATGATGACTAGACAACAATAAAGAATATATAGGTTCTACAAACATCTATGACTCGGGTACAAATATTAATATTCATCATTTCAAACCAGTGGCCCCCGGCACAGCAAGCAGGTTCACTACCGACTGAGCTATCAGGCCTTCAAAACTAAATATGTAAATATAATAATTAACACTTTAACTGCTGACGACCTACGTCGTAGGTTAGCGACATATGGGCCGCAGTGCGCACGACTCAAACCTTGAGTCAGAATTGTATCGCATTCCACAGTGTTAGCACTGTGAGTGTCATCGTTTTGACCTTAGCGAAAGCGAAAGTGTTAACAGAGAGCACTGTAAAATCAAATATGGTCCAATGCTCTGTCATGCTTTCTCTGTGCTTTGCTGCTCTCTCTGGTGCTATGCTGTTTCACCTATGTTTCTCTTAATAGTTTGCATCCTGCCAGTAACAATCTTTGGAAAATGTGGACCCTAACAATAGGACTAGTTAAAATTAAAAGTCACACAGACGCGTGCATAGAAGGTAGGCAGAAAGACAGTGAAACCCTAATAATTTCTAAACTAAAAGCATTTTGTTTACGCAATGTTTTTTAATTGGTTTAATTACCTGTATTTAAACAAATCAAAGTCATTTAGTGAATTAAATGCATTTAGTTTAGAAATTATTAGGGTTTCACTGTGTTTTGCCTGCCCGCAGTGCATAAACCGAATAATTTCGAAACTAAAAGCATTTTGTTTACCAAATGACTTTGATTTGTTTGCATACAGGTAATTAAACCAATTAAAAGTCATTCAGTAAACAAAATGCTTTTAGTTTAGAAATTATTAAGGTTTCACTGCTTTTTGCCTACCTTCAATGCATGCGCCTGAGCAAGATATGAAGAGAGCTATGCTAGAGTCACATTCACGGGTTCACGAGTAGACATCTTTCGTTCAACACGCGGTATAGAAATAAGAAGGGAAGAGAGGGAGAGAAAGACAGAGTTATCTAGCCCAAGTGAAGGAAAATGTCGTGTTGTATCAAAAACTCATCGACAAGAGCATAGTAGCTGCTAAAACTTAAATAAGACGATGGTAGAAAAATAACAAGTCCAGGCTAGATTATGGTACTTTAAATGTGACTGTGCGTGATGTGTGGGAATTTTTGTGACATTGTCGTAGATATTTATTAATTTACGAGCTTTTACCCGTGACTTCGTCCGCATAAATTATATACCAGATTTTAAGTCAGATCATAAGCTATCAAACAAAAAAGTTTCATCAAAATCGGTTCAGTAGTTTTTGCGTGATGCTCGATCAAACAAATAAACACACAAACAAACAGACAGACAAAAAGTTCAAAAATTTGTGATTTGGAATCAGGGACACCTAAAAACCATATCGTTAATCTTTTTTTTGTAAATATCTTCAATCAATGTACAGACACACTTCGGTTACAGTTTTATAATAGTTTAGATTTGCACACCAAAAACATACAGCAACAAAAACAGAAAAGAAGAATGTAAGGGTACAAGTGGCGGTCTTATCACTAAAAGCGATTTCTTCCAGACAACCATGGGATGGAAGAACTCTTAAGTAAAAAAACTTGCTATGGTGGTGTAATAAACCATTTAATTTTTTTTTTTGGAACATACTCATTATAATATTATACAACTATTAAATATCTCAATACCTAACCTAATCTAAACATACACTTACAATACTGAACGGTACTTTGAAAGCTAAGCTATAACTAAGTAATAAATAAGATATAAAACCGTTCTAGGGACCGTCCCGCAGGGAGAGGCTTTGGAGGAGGTTTATAGATTGTAGGTATAGAAATTGACGAAGCTTGTTGCAGATATATGGGTTGAATTTATTGACGAAGCCTGTTGTGGATGTGAGTGGTGTACCTATTGCCTTTGATAAAGCCTGTTGTAGAGGTGAATGTTGTAGCTATTGGCTTTGACGAAGCCTGTTGTGGATGTGAATGTTGTACCTATTGCCTTTGATAAAGCCTGTCGTGGAATTGGTCGTGGATACACATTTTGTACTTTTCGTTTTAATAAAACTGTCGATGACTCAGATATAAAATATATAGCTAATTTATATACAAGAATAGAAAGTATTATTATCATAATATTGTAAAACAATTTTAATATTTTCATACTAATGTCGAAGCGAAACAAAATTACGTGCCTCTGCCTATGGACATTATATTACAAGGGAATTACTCGCTCCATAAATTGTTTCCTTTATTATTTTCCTGTAGATGCTTTATTATGTATGTTTTTGTTATCTGTATTATTTTATGTACAGGATTTAGATTTAATTACAGTATCAGGACAATAAACCCGAAGTTTTTTAGTAATCAAAGGGTGCAACGTCAGATTGATTGCAGTGAAAAGGGCGCGAATTTCATTAGCCAATGATGGCAAAGGATTGAAGGTGGTACATCCTGATTGGTCAATATAATTTCACGTGCTATTAAAAGGACAACCGCCGCTCTCCCTTGAAAAAATACCTTAAAATGTATAGAAGTTTTGACTGAAGTCAATAGATTCTTTATTGTACACAAAAACATAGTTATGAAAAAAATTACAATAAGTCGTGATTTACAAAGGCGAGCTTAACTCTAAAAGAGTTTTCTTCCAGCAAACCGTCGAGTGAGAGGAAAACTAATATGTTTGAAGTCAAATGTGTAATAAATTATGGGGTTTTATAAAAACGACTCAGATAGTATCATTTATTTTTATGTAACGACTTATTTAGTCATTCATTATTAATAAATTATAAAAAAGCTTCAACCCCAAAATGGCTGTCAATGTTGTTTAGTAGGAGGTGATGCAAGCACAATGTTTCTTTTATATAAAAATGATAAAAACTAATGAATCATTGTAAAATAAACTAATGCCTGCAGTTAGTTTCTAGTGTTCCATAGTCCAGAATAAAAATAGAAGTATGGACATTTTTTGGTATTATGTGCTGGATGTCCTTTGAATAGCGCGCGAAATGATATTGACCTATCAGGATGTGCCATGTTCGCCGCCTAAAATCAGTTGCCGCTATTTGCTCATAGTTTTTGCGCGCTTTTTTATTTAATAAACGCGACAAGTGACAATGACAATTCAGAGTACATTGCTGGTTACTAATGACGCTAAACTTGCAGTGCTTCATGTGTCCTAGCATTCTCAGCAGTGTACTCTGAATTGGTTGCGTTTATAGTGAAAGATGTTTAGTTTGATGGTCAGAAGCACCTTAACCTCCAGCGTAAATTTTTACTTCTCATAGGACAACTAAAACCATAAAGGTATTATACTACGTAAGAGAGACGGTGACAAATGAGAGAGCGAGATGTACCTAGCGGCATGCCAGTATAATAGAAAGAGATACGTGACGCGAGGCAATAGAACCGTTTTTGGGGATTTGGAGTCCTGGTAAAAATTCGGTTTCTGTGAATAATCGTGAACCTAAAGTGAAATCGTAGATAATTTTGTGAAATATACTAACACTGTTTCATTAAATTATTCACGATTTCACGTTAGATTGAGAATTATACATAGAAATCGAATTTTTACCCTGCCGAGGACTCCAAAAAACGTCCAAAAACGGTTACATTTGACAACTCATGTCACTTACTCTATTCCGTAAGGTATAATATCTTTATGACTAAAACACTAACAATAGATTTGATTATTTCTTATGTCCTATAAGAAGTACAGATGTACGCAGGAGGTTAAGTATGTAACGCATTTAACGCGTTATAGTACCAGCCTGCGTAACATGACAGAGGTGAGAGCGACACAGGTCACTCATAAACGTCAAATTTGAGTGAGATGCTATGGAGATAACCGCCAATTTGACGTTTAGAAGTGACCTGTGTCGCTCTCACCTCTGTCATGCTACGCAGGCAGGAGTGCGATTTTTGAATCTCATTCGCTGAGTTCATCAGTTGTAAATGTCAAAATAACTTTGGAGATATGCATCTTTCTAATTCTGATTTGACATTCAAAAATCATACTTCAGGAGTGCGAATTTTGAAAGTCAAATCAGAAGTAGAAATATGCGTATCTCCGTAGTTATTTTGACATTTACAACGGCTGAACTCACCGAATGAGTTTCAAAAATCGCACTCCTGTTCGTTCATTTGTTTCCAATATAAAAAAATCAAAATAATTTTCTCCTACAATTTGTCTCATAATGCGAAGTAAAATAAAATAAGTAGGTTGACTCATATTAACTTTTTGCGATTCAATTGACCCCAGTGTGATTGGGGCCGACATTAATATTGGCAGTTGACTTGTTTTGACACCTCGTAATTGGACTTCCTCAGGTGAAGGGGAGAGGAAGTGAAGGGGAAAGGAAATACTTGCGATTTAGTTTAATATTTGGGAAATGCTGTATGATTTCTCACTAAGAATACAATACAGACAGTCGTAAGAGGCGACCTTTACCGACTAAGGAATAAGGTTTCTTAGATTCACTATGAGATCTTTTTAAAGATATCAGCTGTATACAGGGTGTAAATTAAAATAGGACAGCTACTTAAAGGGGTGCTTCAGACCATCAAACTGAACAACTTTCTCTATGGGACCAATATCGAAATCGCGAAAAAAAAATCTGCTGTCCCATACATTTCAGTCGAGTTATGTTTGCAGTTTTGTATGGGAGAGCGGAATTTTTTTTCGCGATTTCGATATTGGTCCCATAGAGAAAGTTGTTCAGTTTGATGGTCTGAAGCACCCCTTTAAGTAGCTGTCCCATTTTATTGTACACCCTGTATATACCAATATAATAACAAATGAAGAGGTATTAAGAATGGTTAAAGAAAGGAGAAACATTTTGAAGACAATAGAACACCGGAGGGGAATGATGATCGGACACCTGATACGAAACGACAACTTCTTTAAAACCATACTGGAGGGGAAGAGAGGCAGAGGAAGACCCATACAGAGTTATCTAGCCCAAGTGAAGGAGAAGGTTGATGTCGTGTCGTATCAGGAACTCAAGACACTAGCTGAAAGTAGACAGGATTGGCGAATACTCCACCGACAAGAGCGTAGCTCTTAAATAAGATGATGATGATGATGACAACCAATATACAGGGTCCTTCTTAATATGCTGACACTTTTTTAAGGGGATGATCAGACCATCAAACTGAACAACATTCTCTAAGGGGTCAACATCGAAATCGTGAAAAAAAAAATATCTGCCATCTTCATGAAATCTACTCGAGCTAAATGTATGGGACATTTAGCTCGAGTAGATTTGCAGTTTTGTATGGAAGAGCTGATTTTTATTTCGCGATTTCGATTTTGGTGCCATAGAGAAAGTTGTTCAGTTTGACAGTCTGATCATCCCCCTAAAAAATTGGCAGCGTATTAAGAAGGACCCTATATTTACGAAAATATTTTAAACGCTCGCAAAAAATTTTCTCTCTTTCCCAAAAACAGTGTCGTTCATAATTACAATACAAGAAATATAAATAAATTGGTATCCCCAAATTGTCGACTCTGTAAGGTCGACACATCTTTCATGGGGCACTGTATACGCTATACTTACAAGATACCAGAGGATATTCTAAACTTGCCTGACAAAAAGTTTAAGTCCCATGCTAAGCAAGTCCTCTGTAAAGAAGGTTACTATAATCTCGATGATTATATTATGACCAAAATGTCTGGTCGTGACAATGTTACACTATGTAATTCAGTATTGTATTTGTGATTGTACTATGATTTTTTTTAAAGATATTTGTTGTAGAGTTTCTGGCCGCATTTTCTCTACACCGGAATAACTTCCGACGCGGTGGTAGAGACAAAAAATGACGTCAGAAAGCTATCCATGTGAAATTAATTTGAATAAATAAAAATAAAATAAAAATAAATAGTAAAACATTATTGAGTTGGAACCGTGGTGGTCCAGTGGCGAGTAACGTTACCTGCCGTGCAGGAGGCGATGGTTCGATCCCCGTCCAGGCCGACTCGTACCAATATGTTTTTCGGAATTTATGTACGATTTGTAACACCACTGGCTTTTCGGTGAAGGAAAACATCGTGAGGAAACCTGCATGCTTCAATTTCGAGGCATGTATTGTACCCACTGTCTGTAAATTGGTCAGACATTAATCCCCCTCTCTTTCTACCGCGCGGCGAAAATGTATGCCTGTTCCTGCTGTTTCGTTTAAGCGGCATAAATTTTCATGTTTGTGTACGATAGCGCAGTAAATGAATATTGTATTTTACCACATAAATGATAGTACTTTTATGTTCAAGTTTTCACTTCTACCGGCACTCCCGGAGTGCAACCCGTTGTTTTTTAATTCGAATTTTATGTTTTTTTATAGCGTAACACCAGCCAAGTAAGATGCAGTATTTTGGTCTAAGATTTTCAGCGAAGACCACAAAAAAGGGTCCCGGAGATTTTTTATTTTTTTTTGTACGTTAATATGTTGGGTGGTGGTGTTGGTTGTACGGAACACTCGTTGCGCGAGTAGCCCGACTCGCACTTGACCGATTTTTATTTAGGTCGTCGCGTCGATCCAGTAGCTTAAGAATATGCCAGCCGGTAGCAGGGCGTCCTGCAATTGGGGCAAACTCAAGGAATATAATACTCCCTACCTCCCTAGGGCAAACTTCTTGCTAAGCATAAGCAGTCCTACCTAACCTCTGAAGGGTATACTTTATTAAGACTTTATTTATAAGTTGTATGAAATGAAATAATCCATTAACTTAAGGTTAATGGTTTCAAAAATGCACCAAAATCAATATTCGGTTGATGGTGTCAGATAAAGGCAAAAGCCGCAAAAGAAGTTAAATAACAGGTTTATATTAGTGTTTCGCAAAGACTAAACTATAGCGCGATTTAAAAACGAACAGCGACATCTAGCGGACCCAAGTGTCATCATAATCATTTCAACCCTTTTTAGGGTTCCGTACCCAAAGGGTGAAAACGGGACCCTATTACTAAGCCTACGTTGTCCGTCCGTCCGTCCGTCCGTCCGTCCGTCCGTCCGTCCGTCCGTCCGTCCGTCCGTCCGTCCGTCCGTCCGTCCGTCCGTCCGTCCGTCTGTCCGTCTATCCGTCTGTCCGTCTGTCCGTCTGTCCGTCCGTCCGTCCGTCCGTCCGTCTGTCCTACCTATTTAGGGCTGTAACTTTTGAACCGTAATAGCTAGATAGTTGAAATTTTCTCAGATTATGCGTTATTGCGGCGGATTTGTTAACAAATAATAAAAATTGCAGAAAGTTAAAAATTAAGGGGGGTTTTCAACAAGAAACTAGTTTTTATCAACGTTTTTTTCTTCACGCTCTATAGTAAAAACGGTAATACATACAAGCGTCAAACTTAGTGTGATTATAGAGGAAACTCTACAGAATAACAACAAATACTAAAAACCGGCCAGGTGTGAGTCGGTCTCGCGCTAAAGGTCCCGGACAAAAAAAGTTTTTTCTAAGTAAATAATGTTGTGTTGTGTGGTGGTGTGGTACGGAACCCTCGGGGGGCAAATGGGAGCCCACGCCCCGGGCGGCAGGTCTAGGGAACGCCGCGGCACGCTAGGGAACGGCAGGCGGGTTGGCGATCGCAGTTGGGCGCCTTTTACGACACCCACGGGACGGGCTGGGGTGGTACAATATTCTTGGCTGGCACCACACGGCACACCAAGGCACCCATGTGTGAACTGATGATAATTACTAGTTAAATCGCACTAAGCGCCTTTCTGATTCTTTTATAATGCGCACAGCCAAGGATTGGAATGCCTTACCTGCGTCAGTATTTCCGAGCGCTTACAACCCGAATTTCTTTAAAGCACGAGTAAATAGGCATCTTCTGGGTTAGCTCGCTACATCTTCGACCCCATCTTTGTCCTAAGGACAGGATCAATAGCAAACCCATTTTAAATAAAAAAAAAAATAAAAAAGTGAATAAAGATTTTGGTGCCTTACCATATAATATGATAAAAGTGGGTATTGCCACAACTGCACGCTCAAAAATTAGTTTGTTGTTGTAGCAAAGCTTTTGTCCACCCTAAAAGGCATTATGTGAGTTTATGTATGCATGTATCCGTTTATATAGAAACTGATTTACAAGTACCAATATCAGGTGGCGCAGTATTAAGTGACAGGTGCGCTATGGGATCGAATTCCCGTAGGTTTACAACTCTAATAGACTCGGCCAGTATAGTTGATGAGAGATTTTCTGAAACCCAATTGACAACATTTAATCTTTTTAACCACTTTAATGAAAAATATAAAAATAGGTTAAAAAATAAGAGATACATATTTTTTCGATTTAATTTTTATATATTTCTATTTTTAATTTACTTTTGAATTTTCTGTAAAAGGAAGGATTTATGGCTAAAATACCTTGGCCGCAATAAAATTAAAAATAAAAACTGTCAAATACAACAGAAAAGCCAAGCAGGAAAAGGAATAAAATCTCATTCTTATTTTATTTTTCAAATAACTCGAGAAATAATGGATAGAAAAATCGGATAATTTTGATATAAGCTTTGAATCACATAATCTCCAAATGGTTTTCTAATTTTGGTACCTTTCTTAAAATGAAATGTTGTCAATTGAAAAGAAAAAAGTAGCCTCGATTGATGGCGTTGACTCGAGATGGATTTCTTCTTCTTGTAGTGCCATCTCCTATCGGAGGTCGGCTATCATTAGGGCTATTCGGACCCTGGAGACTGCAGCCCTAATTAGTGAGGCAGAGTTCATTTCGAACCATTCGCACGATGGATTTGCAACCTTGCAACTAATACACAATGAAAAATTCGTATATTGACGATATGCATTGTTTTATTTACTTTTTAGCTAAAATTTCCACCTTCGGAGAGTTCGGAGCCAAGTCACGTCAAGGTCAACAAACTCCCCATTCTGTTTTAATGAGCGGTTTTCCAAGACTAATAATAAAAAAATCAGTAGATGGCAGTAATAAATTAACTGATAAACCTGTCACATTGACAGTAATAAGTTAAATAGTTTCAAAAAAACTAAAAAACACGCTTTTGCCAGTAAAAAGTACGAAAGTCTGGTCGAAATAAACCAAATGAGTCCAAGCTCGAGGGGTTTACTAGTAGGTAGCCATTGAAGAGTTCCACTATGAGTGTATAGTTTTCTTAGTAAGCGTTTACAAGTATTATTTATTTTGTTTGTGCATCTAAAAGTTTATTGAAATAATGCAGGTGTTCTTTGTAATATTGTTCGTAATGCATTTATTTGTTATCATAAATAATTCGCTTGAATGGCTGACTCATTTTAATTGATGGATATTATAAAAACTCGTGGGTTTTTGTATTAGCCTTCCTGAAAATAAATAATCTCGGTCCTGCCCATTATGCCGGACCTTAAACATGAAGTTTTTGCTGTTTTAGCCTAAATTTTATTTGCTATCTCTTAAAAGTAAACGATTCGTCGAAACAACGAACAAACTGCCTCCGTGGTTAATCATTACGTTAAGAGCATTGGGCTCTCGACACGGAGGTCGTGGGCTCGATTCCCATGGGGGTTAGGACATTGTAGGCTGAATCACCTGATTGTCTGAAAAGAAAAATGATTTCGTGCTTCGGATGGCACGTTAAGCCGTTGGTCCCGGCTACTGTCTCTGGTGGTAGTAGTCGTTACATACAAAACCACGTCAGAGGCCATAAGGAGGTCTGAAAAAACTCTGACACCAGGGCTTGTTGCCCACACGATAAGACGAGTAAACGATTTCAAAGCGATGTTTTTCAGTTTGATGCAATCTGTTTAATATGTATTATTACACTATATATTGTTAGGTACTTTCTCTTTAAATTAGATACAATTATTCTATATTATAAAACAGTTCCGCGAATGTTTGACTGAATTATCTATACTTTTAAAAACAGTATTATTTTATTATATAAAACAGTTTCGTGGTTGACTGACTGACAGACAACGCTCAGCCTAATTCGCTGAAGATAGAAACATTTTGGAGTGTATATTCTACTGACAATTCTTACTTTGCCTTGTGCCCCTTGCACTAAAAAAGGATTTTTCAAAAATCAACACCTGAACCGGTCTAATGAGGACGAAGAAATAAACGCGGAGGTTGTGATAAACGCGGACAAAGTGGCGGGAAAAAGCTAGTAAAATATGAATACAGGGTGTACATTAAAATGGGACAGCTACTTAAAGGGGTGCTTCAGATCATCAAACTGAACAACTTTCTCTATGGGACCAACATCGAAATCGCGAAAAAAAAATCCGCTCTCCCATACAAAACTGCAGACATAACTCGACTGAAATGTATGCGACAGCAGATTTTTTTTCGCGATTTCGATGTTGGTCCCATAGAGAAAGTTGTTCAGTTTGACGGTCTGAAGCACCCCTTTCAGTAGCTGTCCCATTTTATTGTACACCCTGTATATTCTCACAATATTATTATGCCTACGACTATTTTCTCCGAGGGGTGCGATATATTATAGATATTTCATTATCTATTTATATCACATTTCACTAGCAATTTCGAAGTCCTGTGTCCGCTAGTGAGGTCATAATTTTGGCATTGCCAAGCAATCCGTCTGGTTTAGCCTTCAATAGGCTATTATATTATGCCAACCTAGTCAAATTGGCCAATGTTTATCGAATGACCAATGAGTTTTTCGGAATTTATGTACGATTTGTAACACCACTGGCTTTTCGGTGAAGGAAAACATCGTGAGGAAACCTGCGTGCTTCAATTTCGAGGCATGTATTGTACCTACTGTCCGTTACAAGTGGCGACGCCGACGGGCTCACTCCCCGTCACACTGGACAGAGTTTCGGTACTACTAGTGAAACGTGGATGTTCTGAAGATTCAGAATATCTCTGACTACCCCCTCGGGGAGTATAGTCGTGAGCATATGCTATGCTATGCTTATCGAATGACAAAACGCGCGTTTGTATGAACACAATAAAAAAAGAAGAAATATAAAATAAATAACTATTATTCATACTTTATTAGAAAAAATAGTATTAAAGCTAAGAAAATTACTGAAAATGTGAGTTTTGCGTTAATTTCATACGTTTTTTTTGAGAAGATAAAAATTTATGTAGCACTTCTAAAATTTCCTAACTCTACGACCAACAATAATCATTCACTGCGCATACGCAATAGAGTGTGCTACGATTTTGGTTCGCCTGTGTGGTGTCTGAGTCACATTCCCCCCTCTTTTAATTGTCCCATGTGAGTATGAACTTGTTGTTTTAGATACTTGATTTCCTGTTTGCGGAATTCAATTAACTTTGGATTGTGCATTTTATAGTAACGCATTAACCGCAAGCTGTAGGCTTAGCATGCCACCCCCGACAAAACGAGAAAAGTCGAGATGTGCTTCTGTCTTTGTTACTTTACGCATGCCAGAATGAGCGCGCATGATGGTTATCTCGTTTTGTCGCTTTCCTCGTGAGTGGCATGCTAGACTTACTGCAAAATAATGACCATGAAATTTTTCGCTTACGCTAGTAGACAAAACGTCAGTGTAATCGCGTATGAGATAGGGATAGTCATACAATTTATATGAAAATTGTCATTGACTTACCAACTACTGGACGTAGGGTCCGCGCTCAAGTGTCCGAGACAAAAGAGCACCAAAACGTAAAAAGCGAACCAATTACGCGATAGTCTTCGTTTGATTGGCCGACTAGTTAACGCGCGGTCGCGCGGCGCGGGGGGAGTGGGATGGAAAATAATTTCAGCATTTTCAATGTTTTAAGTTGATTTATATTACTACACGTAGGTACTTAGGTTTGTGTAGTATAGTCTCGGACATTTTTTTCGAGAATTTTTACTAGACTCTGCGTCCATAGTATTCTACGTCAATGGCCGTTGTACAAAACTGTGGTTACATCGATAGGGACAGCAATAAGGTATCGATTTCCTTCTCTTATTGAGTGAATAGGACAAAACACGTTCCAACTTCTATTCCTTCTCCCACTGCGGTTGGGGTAAAATTTTCGAGGATTTGCGAGCTCTAATTGGTTCATTCCATTACATGTCCCTAATTGAACCAATACGATCATTTTAAATTTACATTTAAATGCAGTAAGTTCTATCCTATGGAACAAAAGATTTATTTTCGCGATTCCGATATTGGTTCCAAACTGAAAAGTATTCAAATTGATGATCTAAAGCATCCCGTTTAAAAAGTAACTCATTTAATTTTCCACCCTGTATAGACCCTTTCGGTTTGTCAGAAATATTTCTACAACATCAAACTTTCTTGCGTGCAGTTTTAGCTTTTTATCGTCATTTTCTCTTTTATCGCTAGCTGTTCAGGAAACTCCCGTAGTATGTATTACATCCAAGGATAGTAATTCGGTGGTCTTTCCTAATAGTATAAGAGATAGACGTACTTTTTGTTATCATCAGCTGTAAGGCTGATTCAGTATTACATTAGACTGCAAAGGTCCGACCTTTGAACGGCTGTATCTCCTAAACCGACTGACAGACCATGTAAATTAGTGTACTGTTCGCATATTACAACAACACCTGGAGTGCAATTCTCTAAGGTAAGAATTGACAGGTCGCTGATTTTACAACCGATGTTTGCGCTTAGAGAATTGCACTCCTGAATATTCATGCATATTAATTTTTTGCAACCATAACTGACCTTTGAACGGCTGTAACTTCTAAATCGACTAACGTTATGCAGGCAGACCTGGTTCATCCCCATCACAAAGATGCTCTACACCCTATGACTACTAAATCAACCTTGCAGCTGATGGTAATAAAAAGTACGTCTATCTCCTGTAACATAAGACGGAAACCCGGCAACAAAGATAATTTATACTGTACGTTATTTTATTTTTGGCACATCATTTGGCATGACTTTAACTTCTATTGTTATGCCGTATTAGAAAGCTATTCCTTACCGAAAGTAAACAGCAGGATGTCATGTTGCATCTATTTATTAATGTACCGGTTTATTATAATGTAGTTATATGATGTAACATTACCGTTTTTGGATTAATTTGTTGTGTGTAGAATGTGGCGAGGTAATATTATGTATTGTTATGGAAAAGTTTGTAAAGGGAGGAGTACACTAAATTGGAAACGTAATTAGAAAACAAAACGAAAAAGAATTACAATCCGGGCGAATTAACTAGGCACCTGGCTCGCACGTGGCTCGGAATTTGGCACCCCTCCTGCTACCCCCCCGCGGACCGAGCGAGCCAGGTGCCAAGTTAATTCGCCCGTGTTGTAAAACCGACGTCAAAACTAATAATAATAATATCTAATATCTTGGACAATGTCACACAATTTATCTAGCCACATTTAAAGTACCAGAATCTAACCTGGACTTGTATTATGATGACTAGACAACGATGTAGAATACATATATAGATACAAACATCCATGACTCGGGTACAAATATTCATATTCATCATACAAATATTTGTCCCTTACGGAAAAACTCAATCGAGTTTATTGATTTTACATGTATGCTATGTTAGCTTAATCAAATTAAAGATTGAAAAAGTCGGGCGGCGAGCGGGATAGGCAGGTCATGGGTTCGAATCCCGCTGGCCGCCCGACTTTTTCAATCTTTAATTTGTCTAAACTCAAATTTAAAAATAAAAGGTATTACAATCCTTTTAGATTCGCATCTACAAGAACATTTTTTTACTACCCCATTTCATCCCACTGCTGGGCAAAGGCATCCCCTTTAATCCTCCAACCATCTCTGTCCTGGGCATGCTCTTGCCACGCGTCATAGAAAGCATCCAGCTCTACAAGAACATAAATTAGTTTTTCTGGATGCGGTGCCATACCAAGCCAAGCCCAATAAATAATGGTTCAATCGGCTGGATCACTAGCCGACTGAGCTATCAAGCCGTCATTTAAAAACATACCTAATTAATGTAAAAATACAAATGTTCACTACAATTCCTTATTTGGAACTACGTCCACACATTAACTAACGTAAACACACTAAATAACGCTACATTCATTTTGCACGCGATAATACTTGCATAAAAATATCAAAATGACCTGGCCAACGAGTATATATATATTTTTTTTTTTATGCTCACAGGCACATACATTGTAATGATCCCAAGAAAGCACTATTTATAGGCTGTTTATTATGGAAACCATACAACAACGGCACAAACATATAAACATCCATGACCGAACCGGGATTCGAACCCAGGACCCTGGTTTGGCAGTCCGCCGTGGTAACCATTACACCAACCGGGTCGTCAAAAGTCGTTTGGTTAATACCTACTATTTACAGATAATTGTGACAATAAACGGTTATTCTATATCTTGTTCCAGCTATCTACAACTTCACTCCAACCGGCTCAGCCCCTCACCTGCCCCTCGCGGTGGGCGAGTTGGTGCACTTGGAGCGGGAGACCACTCACTGGTACTGGGGGAGAAGCCTCAGGCGGGACGCGTGCGGCGCCTTCCCCAAGAACTATGTCGTCATAAGGGACTGTGAGATTGACAGGTTTGTGCTATATACTTCATGATGCTTGCGGTGGGCGAGTTGCTTCACTTGGAGTGGGAGACCACTCACTGGTACTGGGGGAGAAGCCTCAGGCGGGACGCGTGCGGCGCCTTCCCCAAGAACTATGTCGTCATAAGGGACTGTGAGATTGACAGGTTTGTGCTATATACTTCATGATGCTTGCGGTGGGCGAGTTGCTTCACTTGGAGTGGGAGACCACTCACTGGTACTGGGGGAGAAGCCTCAGGCGGGACGCGTGCGGCGCCTTCCCCAAGAACTATGTCGTCATAAGGGACTGTGAGATTGACAGGTTTGTGCTATATACTTCATGATGCTTGCGGTGGGCGAGTTGGTGCACTTGGAGCGGGAGACCGACGCGTGCGGCGCCTTCCCCAAGAACTAATTCGTCATAAGGGACTGTGAGATTGACAGGTTTGTGTTACATACAGCATGATGCTCGCGGTGGGAGAGTTGGTGCACTTGGAGTGGGAGACCGCTCACTGGTACTGGGGGAGGAGCCTCAGACGGGACGCGTGGGGCGCCTTCCCCAAGAACTATGTCGTCATAAGGGACTGTGAGATTGACAGGTTTGTGTCATATATACTTCCTGATGCTTGCGGTGGGCTCATTGGTTCACTTGGAGTGGGAGACCGCTCACTGGTTCTAGGGACGGAGTCTCAGGCGTGATGCGTGCGGTGCCTTGCCCAAGAACTATGTCGTCGAAAGGGACTGTGAATTTACATTATTATTTTCAAGGATTCCACTACAGACCTACATGGTAGGTAGTGAATTTGCCTGCTGATCCGAGGGTCGTGGGTTCAATTGAAGGGGCAAATATTTGTGCGAGTAATATGAATATTTCGAACCCGAGTTATGGACGTTTGTATCTATTTAATGTATTGTATATTCGTGTCTAGTCATCTTCTTATCTTGTTGTGGGGGCTGGCAAGCCAGCAACACTTCGACCCAGTGGGATCTTTTGTGTTAGCCCCAATACTTTTTGCTTTCTTCACCCTTCAAATACATGGTCAATGAAGGAGGCAATACCATTGAGGGGAAGAAGCCTAAGATCTTCCGGTTTCGGATATCCATCTCCGAGGAGGCACATGCGTTTTAGTCATCTTAATACAAGTCCGGGCTAGATGCTGGCACTTTCAATGGGACTATATTATAATCTGTGTGACAATTTCAAGATATTTATTTCGGTATCATTCCACCTCTATCGGTCGGTCGGGGTCAAATGTACATTCATCTCTATAACCGGTCACGTACTGGAACCCCAAAACGTTAGGCGCACCTTGGTCAACCAGCAAGCATCTAGATGCTGTACTTTAAGTACTAGTAGGCTTATATTTTCACCGCGATGACAAGTCAAACACTATTATATGCCAATAGCGATCGACTTTACAGAAGAAGGACGTAATTTTAGTCCTCACTCGTTTCTCACTCAGACTCAATTCGTTCATAACCTAATTACTAAATGAAGCCATTGCACCGATTTGCGAAATATTTGATAACTCGGAGAAATTGAAGTAATTCTAAATTATCCTAACACAATTTCTCTTATCACAATTAAACTTAAATAACTATGTCTGTAGGTCAGCAGTCACAACTTTAGGTCGTAGTCATAGACTAGATAGAACACAGAAGCGGCACGCACGGAAGGCCGAATTTTTATGTTTTGTACTATTATAAAGCTTCGTTCCTAAAATATTACAATCACTATACATTGTATAATATGATCGTATTTTACACGATCATTGTCACGTCACACAACAAAAATTATGACGTGCATCGCCAAAGCGCGGTACTCGCAACTGGCGTTCGACTGACTCGATCTGAGATCGCCGTACGTACGCCTGTTTCGCTCGTTTGTATGAAGCTGGCCTTCTGTAGCTTTCTCTTAGAAGGTGAACTCGTCGTAGCGCAATTGTATGAAGCGTTGTCTCTGTGGCGTATTTATTCATGTGCTTGCAGTGCCGAAAGATCACCAAAAAAAGGGCATAATTTTATTGAGTATTTCCTAATTTTTCAACCACTATTATTTGTTAGGGACAAATATTGCGGAAAAATCGCGCCGACATACGTTTTGTTTCTGCTATGTATTTTAACTTGAACTTTCCGCAAACTGTCAGAAATTCCATCTGCGTACTTTTATATCAACTATGTTGGAGTCACGTTTCAGGTTCTGACCCGAGCACTTGTCTCGCGTTGTTTTTCGCGCGTCGCGTTTTTGCCTGCCACGAAGCTCCGCAATCCTCAATCTCTTCTTGTTTTTGACCAAAAACAATCCCTGAAATTGGGATAGATTCTCCCATAAACTACTTAACACTGGCGGAAATGCAGTGCTAACGCACAAGCAAGAGTCCATTAATTATAAATTTATAAATAAATAAATAAAATCTACTATGTTGTTATTTTTTTCAAAATATTTGTCCTTAGGGACAATCTTTACATTAGTGTAAAGATTCGTGCGTAATGTAAGCATGCGTGAGTCGATCGTGCGTGCGCTTCGACCATTCGTTTGAATAAACTGTACTTTCTGCTCTATCCATATTTCGTCGTAATGATATGTCGGTAATAAAACGTCAATTGTAAGGTCACTGACCCGCGATAATAAACTATGAATCACTCGCTACTGTTTAATTGAAATTATTATCGGTTTAGGAAAGCTGACAAATTGATGTTATTGTTTAGCTTTTATGGTACATCAACACTGCAATGTGACGGGTTTCGAATAGCACCATGCTAGGTGGGTGTCGTAGGAGGCAAATGATTGCTTCAGGTATCGTCAACATCTCTCAAACTGTTCATGTATGTTATCATCATCATCACATCCTATACAGGGTGTAAGGAAAAGTATCATTAACCTTTAAACCACATACTCTAACCATCAAACTGAACAACTTTTATGGGAGCAAACCTGTCAGCAGCGCAAAAAAGAAATCAGCTGTTCCATCATCATCATCATCTCAGCCGATGGACGCTCAGCTTAGAAGAACCAGAGTAACTGACATAGCCCAAAGAATTGCTAAACTTAAGTGGCAGTGGGTGGGGCACATTGCTCGCAGAACCGATGGCCGATGGGGCCGAAAAGTACTCGAGTGACGACCGCGTACCGGAAAGCGCAGCGTGGGTAGGCCCCGCACACGGTGGACCGACGATCTGGTGAAGGCGGCGGGAACCCGTTGGATGAGGGCAGCGCAGGACCGGTCGTTATGGCGATCTTTGGGGGAGGCCTATGTCTAGCAGCTGTTCCGTACTAAACTGCAGTACCTACTCAACTCAAACGTATAGAACAGCAGATTTTTTGCACTAACAGTATTGCTCCCATAGTAAAAGTTGTTCAGTTTGATGGGTAGAGTATGTGGTTTAAAGGTTAATGATACTTCTCCTTACACCCTGCATACGTCCAACTGCAGGGCACAGGCCTACCCCTTGCCCACCCTCAGGGAGGGTGTTATTTTTTGATTTGACTGACTGACTGCGGGTCTGACGTTGTTTTACGTTTTACTAGCTGTCAGGAAGCTCTTCATTCACTTTACTTCAATTTTTCATCGACAATGTATGATAAGTTGAATTTACAGCAGGCAATAGCACTTTCAGACCGGCTCCGAAACTAGCCGAAATTTTACCGGGAAAAAACCAGTACCTACCAAAAAACAGCCCGCAGATGTCAAATCTGAGGTCAGTTTTCCATTTTCCGGCCGCCATCTTGGAAAAATGTGACCCTCACAATTCTATAAGCAGGGGCCCAAGATAACAAAGCTACAATTGTGATGTCGCACAATTGTATCAAGCTGGGCCCAAGAAGGTCAGAACTCAAGTAATAAAAAAAAACAATTTATTCATTTTTCGGTATCCCATCATACCGTGGATGCTGAAAAACCTTTTTATTTCCTCAGAAGTGTAAATAGGCATTTATAGCTAGAGAGAACTTTTGCATTATTTCGGGGGTTCAGTGTATTTCGTGGGACTATAAACTGGATTTTTGATGACCAGGAGACTCATCTGGTACTGGTTGGCTTGGAGACTTATTGTGCCTCCACCTTCCTTGACTGAGCGGTACGTCATCGTCCCTGATTGACTCTAATTCAGCTTATGATCCAGCCTCCACCTGGCTAGGTCTGGGCATATCCTGCTGCTCCCCATCGTCACTATCCTCGTCACCAGGCCCCATTAGAAGATCCTCGATATTGTCTTTCTTCACAACATATGCATAATTGAAAATCCTGTAAAATTACTGAAATAGCACACGAGCAATATGTCGGCAAGTGATACCCTTTAGCCCTACTTAAATTCGTTGACCCATAATTATGCTTCAAATTGCGATTTCCAGGTAATAAACTACGAAATCAAGGAGTAAAAACATTATATTTACTTTTTGTGCACCAAAATTCACAAAAAATAAACAAATATTCATGTACTTATCCATACAATCGTCAAAGGCGGAGAGGAAAAAATTCGCTCACTTGTCAGGTCTGTACCAGCTCACCAGCTGACCGAGGACCACCGAAGCCGCGCTTGGGTCAAAGTTCGGTTTACGCACAAACGTGTGATGCTGAGCCCGTTCAGTTAGAACGAGTAGTTTTTATTCTAAAATGATTTTTGTAAACCACACAAATGTTTTGACCGGTTCTGAAAGTGCTATAAGTATGGTCTAATAATTAAGATACTATAAATTGTAAAGGTTCCTAATGATAATAATTATAAATATGCTTGATTATTAACCGACGAAAAAACAAAAGACGGAGGAGGTTCTCAAGTCGACGCGTATATTTGTTTTTTTATGTATGAACACGCATAACTTTGTACAGAGTAGTCCGATTTTGATAATTTTTTTTTTGTTTAGTAGGTCATACTTCAGAGGTGGTCCCATTTTAATTTGGTGAAGATCTGGTAAAGGGCTTCGGAGATAGACAATAAAACTCCGCAAAAAATCTATGGCATATCATCGACGATTGAAATAAATGATCCGATAACTTCTTACAGAGTAGTCCGATATTGATAATTTTTTTTTTTGTTTGGTAGGTCGTACTTCAGAGGTGGTCCCATTTCAATTTGGTAAAGATCTGGTAAAGGGATTCGGAGATAGACAATAGAACTCCTCAAAGATCTAGAGCATATCATCGACTATTGAAAGAAATGATTCGTGTTCATGTTCCCTTTTAGGTCATACTTCAGAGGTGGTCCCATTTTAATTTGGTGAAGATCTGGTAAAGGGCTTCGGAGATAGACAATAGAACTCCTCAAAGATCTAGAGCATATCATCGACTATTGAAAGAAATGATTCGTGTTCATGTTCCATTTTAGGTCATACTTCAGAGGTGGTCCCATTCTAATTTGGTGAAGATCTGGTAAAGGGAGATATACAATAGAACTCCTCAAAAATCTATAGCATATCATCGGCGATTGAAATAAATGATTCGTGTTCATGCTCCCTTTACATTTACAATGAATATGTTAACCCAATATAACACCAACACTGAAAATTTTGAAATAAAAAATTTACTTCAAAACTAAAAAGTACCTACTAAATAATAATATAACCAGCGTATTTTAAATTCGCATCTATCAGAACATTAATTTGTTTTTTGGATTCTAAAACAATAAATTACTGTAATTTTTAAAGAAAAAACATATTTTTTACGAAATTTTATTGTTTTATTTGGTAGGTAGGCTACCAAATTTTACACGTAAATTACAGAATTTTTATAATTTTTGCTAATAAAGTTACATTAATACATTTTGTTCTTACAAGTTAACAAAATAACTTCCTTATATAATTACATAATTTGCCATAAGGCCAGAGGGTACGCAGAGATCTGCTGCATATGAGTGCACAGTGCACGCTAAAGCGCGCTCATGTGTTGGTGTGTTTGGATGTGTTTGTGTTTGTGTGTGTGGGGGTGTGTGTGAGTGTGTGTGTGTGTTTGTGGGTGTGTGTAGGCAGGGGTTGGATGAATACGTGTGACAAAATAATTATAATAAAATGTTTATGTGCACCCACTTATCCAGCCCTACGACTTACGTCTTGGGGTCACTTTATAAGCACATGGATAAGTGGATCACAAGTGGAGGATAGGAGGAAAAAATATTCAACTAAACTTCTTACTCGCATGCGTGAACCGTCCCTCAATCGTATATATCTTATTCTTATAGGCTCATCATCAGGTTCTCTCAGTTCGATATCACCATCTTCCTCACTCCACATACTATTTGGAATCGTTTCGTATCGCACAGCAAATTCTGCCAGACTTATATTTTCTAGCTCATCAGGCCTCAACACAGGGTGTAACAAAACTCGCCGGCGGGGGACAGGACGTAAAGGCTCTGCTGGTCTCCCAGTCCCCTGCCATCCGGGCGAAGATGGAGTGCCGCTGGGTTATTTTAGTGGGTATACCGGTGACACGCACCGGGGAGTCCCACATACCCCTCCCATCCCCCAACGGGAGGGGATACATAAAGCATTTTTTCCCAGCGTTAAAAAAAAGAGGTTGTAACAAAACACAGGTAATTGCCGAGGTAACCAGAGGCGGTGAGGTAAAAAGTTGGTGGGAGGCAGGGAGGCTATGGACAATACTGTATGTAGTAATATATACTCTTTCTTATACTGTGGTTAAAAGGTAGGTAGCTATTTTAAAAGTAATCGAAAATTATGCATGTAGTAATTAGAAGATTATAGCCACAAAAAATTATAAAATAAAAGCTTTTTAACAAAAAAATTCAACCGCCGAAAAAACTGAAAAGCATAAAATAATAATTAATTTTACCTTAATAACTAAATTCTTAAACTAATGTAAGTAAGTATATCAAAGTATATAATATTATTTTGCAATTATTTTGAGTTTTTAATTAACCTTAATAACTAAGTTCTTAAACGAATGCAAGTATACCTAAGTAATTTTGAGTCGGCGCCAAACAATCCATGAACAAAGATCACTAAATAACCTTAAATTTAAAGAAATAACCAAAATGAAATTAACAATGCAAGCTCTCCGCACGACCACTAGCAACGAGACGGGACGTATGCACCTGGGCCTCTACTCGGACATTCGAACTTCACGATTACGTGAACGTTTTCGTTCCAATGTCAACTCTATTACAATGAAGTCCGGACCGAAACAGTCGCGATATATCGAAAATCGAAAGTCCACAGGGCCTGTGTGGATAGTGATGTTATATTGGTTACGTTACGTGGTGTGTGCCCGTTCGGGTTGCTGGCGCGCATCACGCAATTAATTAATTTTCTTGTTTGGCGCCGACTCAAAATTACTTAGGTATACTTGCATTCGTTTAAGAACTTAGTTATTAAGGTTAATTAAAAACTCAAAATAATTGCAAAATAATATTATATACTTTGATATACTTACTTACATTAGTTTAAGAATTTAGTTATTAAGGTAAAATTAATTATTATTTTTTGCTTTTCAGTTTTTTCGGCGGTTGAATTTTTTTGTTAAAAAGCATTTTTTTAGTATTATATAAGTATAGAGCTCGAACAGAGTGCTGAAAATGATTGCTGACAGAATGGACTCCCCTCTGCTTGGTAGATTTACTGAATTACATGTGTTCGGCATGCGGTAGATCTGCCAGGTAGGGAAGTAAGTAGCCACCTCTGCTTGATGTTTTATTTATTTATTGATGTTTTAATCTACTAACATAGTTTATAAGTTCTCCAGTACCTACTAACATTTTTTGTATGGACTATTATGTTGTCTGAAATAAAAGATTTTTATTTATTTTATTTATAAGTGTAAATTCACAAGCTATAACATAATTTGCACATTTTCATTTGTGTGATAATGTTAACTTCATTTTGTATAAATTAGTAGTTTTAGCTTGACATCACGTATATTTTTGTAGGTAATTTGTGACATTTAAATCTAATAATTTGTAAATTTAATTTAATTTAATTTTACATGCTTAATATTTGCACGCCTGCGAGCAGGCTGGATACACTTGTACTAAATAATATCGATGACAAGATCTATTGTAAGAAAACTGTATTCATGCAAATAAATAATTTCTATTCTATTCTATGTTAGTACTGCCCAAACCAAAGCGTAGATGTGGTGTCGCTAGATGAAATTCTATTTCTTTTTTCTTTTTCACAGAGATGCACTTAGCAAAGCTCTTGTTAAAGACGAGATCACTATCTTATTTCTGTCCTTATTAACGTAATACATTTTAATTCTATGGTCCGACCCCATGGGTCCACTAGCGTAAGTGAAAATACTAGGTCTATGGCCCAACACGAATATCCATAGCCTCTTCGGTTCCTCTTCTATTTCTTAGTTGTAATTTCAGTGGGGTTCACATCCGTAGAACTATTCTTTAAATTGCAGATGTGGCGACACGATATTGGCGTCGGCCGGTGGCGGCGGGATCGTTCATGACATAGCCGTCACTTTGAGAGAATGGCTGCAGATTTGGAAGACTTTGTATACTGTAAGTCTTTTGTACACACTGTATTGCGCCACAATACTATTTGATTGTTCAATTATTATGTTCGGAACACGGCCTTCTGACTGCAGCGCTACAAAGAGTCACCTTAAAAGCGTCCTTATGTCTTAATCTAGTCATAGATTACTAGTCATTTCGTAACAGATACATCACTTCCTTAGAAAATGATAAATTTTGACGTTTTATTTACCTACTGCCAGACGGTATGCGCAAAAACATCGTCACAGTCTTGTTATTACTTTGTACGTACAGAGCGTATGCGACGTTGCCGTCTTGAGCGAGTGGCAGAAATCAAGCAAGCGCATCAAGCATACGATGCGCCAAAGTGTAGGTACTTATCTCGGTACCTCGGTAGCGCCGAGTGACGGAAACCTGGTCTAGTTAAAGTATAGATTTTGTGTAAAATACACCAATGAATTAGGATGTCAGAATCAGATAGTGTCTTGTTCACATAGCCTACCAGTACCCTAGTTACAAAGAGATATACAATACTTTGATTTGCCTTCCCGCTATAAAGGTATTCAACGCACAAGTTCTCAGTGTAATAACCACGGAGGAAAGAAAGGAGGTATTGCAAGGCAATTAGGTCTGTCGCCATTATATTAGGTCATGACGTCACAGTGGGTGGCCTATGATGCTCGGTTTGAAGCGGACATTCATTCTTATTGCTGAGAGGGGTTTTATAAATGAAATACATCTACAACGACAAAGTACGCTGTTCCTGGATCCGGTTTTAGGGGCGGAACCTTTGCACCCGTCTTGTTCCCCGTCCCTGCATTTTGGCGACACTTCGATAAAGATATTGCTTTGCGACACCTCTGCTCCTTTTTGTCCTCCATGGTAATAGCTTAATGGTTATAATGAACCGTAATGTTTTGCCCCGTAGACGAATGACAACCGGTTCAAGTTCATGGAGGTGAGCATGCGCGCGTTGCTGCAGCTGCGCGCGCAGGCAGCCTCCGTCGCGCTGCCGCAGGACCAGCTGCGCAAGGTCGCCAGGACTGCCGTCTTCACCATCGACAAGGGCAACAGGTAGGCTTGATAGGCGAGGTAACATGAAGTCCGCAACTTTGGATTTTATTTGGTCCCATAGAGAAAGTTGTTCAGTTTGATGGTCTAGTCATCCCCATAAAAAAGTGTCAGCATATTAAGAAGGACCCTGTTTAGAAGAAGATTACAGGGTGTTAGGGTAAACAGTTGCATTACTGAAAGGGGTGATTGTACCCATAAAACTGAACAACTTTCCCTAAGAAACCCATAGGATATTCAAAAAAACATTTTGGACTTCCCATACTAAATGCAATCAGCTGTTCGAACTTTTGTATAAAAAGTCGAAATTTTTTTTTGCTAATTTCCTGTAGGTTTCTTCGGAAAGTTGTTCAGTATCCTGGGTTCAATCACCCCTTAAAGTAATGCAACTGTTTACCCTAACACCCAGTATAGTTATGATGCTTTAATTGCAATTAGTATACCACAAACCCAGACTGATGTTGTAAAATGTGACTTATTCCTTCAGGAATCGACATCTTCGGCGGATTGTACGGTGTACGATACGATTGACCGGCAGCTGTACAGTGAAGGCATCAGGACCTCTGTATTAGCACTACAGTTTGATAATGACTTGAACCTTTACCAGGGCCCATTCTTTCTGTGTAGTCTTCCCCCGTACTATAACTTTTAATAAATTATTCCAACAGGACACTAGGTATGGAGTTGGCAGTGCGCACGGCCGGTGGTCAGCTAGCCGATCCACTGAGTATGTCAACGTATAAATTGAACGCGTTACACGAAGAAGCTAATGCTAGGATCGAGAAAAATATGGTGAGTTAGTCAATTAATCAATCAATCAAATATACTTTATTTTACACCAAAACATAAACAGTTATTTAATGGTTATTTTATTTATTTTATATTGTTCTTTCGAGACCCATACCACAATCAAAAATAAAATATAGGGGTAGATAAATGATATAAAGCAAGACATAGAAACGCTACTTGACATCCATTCTTAGATCAAAGTAAAATGAATGGATAGGCCCAAAGCGCTTTAAGTTGAAGCACGCAAAACTAGGGCACTTCAATACAAATTAGGGTACTTGGTCTGTCATCTCAGTACATTTTCGAAGTAAAACTGTCAATTGTTTTGCCTCATTTTTCTGGTTTGAAATGTTCGCGTAAGGCCGTTTACTAATGTCATTGCATCCATTCACAGTTATGACAACCGCCCATTAGAATAAGTGAAATGTCAATAGTAAACGGAACCGTCTTGAATCATTTTGTCTCCAGCTGGAAGACTCAGCTATTTCCTTACGTTAAGAACGAATTTTGCTTGAATTTGCTTAAAAAATGTTACATTTGTTTAACAGACGTAACAGATTAACGTCTAATCTAGCTCTGTCACTCTTATGGCAATCTGTGTGCGACTGTAAGAAATGACTATACATGTTTTTGTACAGTTTGATATTGGGTAGACCCGGTCACATTGCAATAGATAACACAATATTACAAAGGGTGTAACCAAAAATTTTGTATAGTAACTAGATTGTACACTACGGTGCTGGCACCGGGGCAAGTGAGATTACCTAAATCCTCGTGTGTCCCTTTCTAACTAGGGAGTCCATTCATTCTCAAATTTGACGGGATACCTAATATGCATTTATTCAAGCCTGTTTCTTACCATTTCGTTGAGCATTCAATATTATCTTTTTATTCTGAAAATGTTTTTAGGGGTATATATATATATATATTATAATTTTGAGTTTACCCGCCACTGTTCTCGTTCATCCGCAAAAATAATACGTGTTAATGAATTATCGCAAAACTAGAAAGTATTTTGTTTAGAATCGAGAATTGAATTATCTTGGTTTCGACATATGATTCTTTCTTCAAAATAAAATTTACTGAACCCGATGTCAACCCACCGCACGGACACACATACCCTACTTACTAAAATGTATCCATGAGTAGGTTAGCGCTTTCATTCATTGCTGAAATGATAACATTTTTGCCTCAAAATTTAAAATGCGAATAGCTTTAAATTTTAATTATCAAAATAATGAAATTATTGTTTCAATCAATATTTTGCTATAAATCAGTTGGGGTGCATACGGTTTTGCGCTTATTCATTAACACGTCAGTACCAATACGTACTTACCAGATTTTATGTCAAATCATAAGCTATCAAACAAGAAAAGTTTCATCAAAATCGGTTCCTTAGTTTTTGCGTTTACATACCTACATACAATGCTATTTTACACAAGATATGCCTTCATAGAAAAGGGTGCGTTAAATTGTGCTGCGTCACGTAAGGTGAGTATTATTATGTTCCTTGCGCGTCTCAGCCGTCTCGCTCGTAGCATTTCTTGACGCGGACTATTGAAAGACGCCCCAATTGGGTCGTTTTCGAGTCTTCACTTTGCGCGCGCTAGTAACATATATCTGCTTCTTTTTGGTATAATATTATATTATTGCCTACATATCTAGTTTGTAAGAAATGATAAAATACCTTTGGAAATATGGACGGTATTGCGTTCGATATCAAGAATTTCCGTGAAGTTGTAACATAATCTTCCACTTTGAAATGTTTCGAGCACACGAGTGATGTCTTGCTGGTTTTCCCAGGGGCTACTGTCAACCATTTTTCTCTCAGCGTTTCATCCCTGGGAAATCTACAAGCAACACACATTTTGTGTTTAATACATAGGTCGCCAAAATGGTCAATGGTCACCCTAGTTAAGAAAAGTTTAGCGAAACAATAAAATATCTAACCTGTGGAAAGAAAACCCACAGCCAGGGTAAATTTCATTTTTGCATCCTGTAACACAACAAAAATTGACCATTTCGAAGGTTTACAATGTTATTATCAGTTATCACAACAATTTAATTTGTTATTTTATGACTTTTCAAATTTCAAATATGTCCGCCATAATAATATTTTTTCATAACACCAAAGAGTTGCCAATAAAGAGTTTTGAAATAATACACTAAAGTATTGTACTTACCTTATTTGTTTTGTTATAAATTGAACAAAATTAGTGTAAAACAAATAAAAATTATCAATACCTATATACTTTAAATTATGAATTTTCAAAACAAAAATATTTTTTTTATTTACATACATCTTTTGTTACAGTAAATTCTAAAGTGGTAGCTTAATAAGTAGGCAACACGTTAGAAAGAGACACACGAGTATTCTGGTTATCTCACATTTGCTTGGTTGTCAGCCTACAACAACATTGAAGGAAATGAATACTTATTACGTAAAATTAGAGTTTATTTTGCATTCTCCACGAAATTCGAGAGTTTGGTCCACCTATAGGATACTATATACAATGTTCTTGGGTGTAACTTTTAAGTTGTGCAATATTTACGGAGGTGATTAAATCCCTTAAACTGGATACGAATAAAAAAAAAATAGGCACAAAAAACAATGATTTACTAAATTAAAATTTCGAATGAGTTTCATACTAGGCCACTTTCTTTTTTGACCGACATTCGACATACAATAATAGTCCTCCAACGCACGCACATGCGCGAACGTAAAGCAGCTGTGATCTTTTGTCGCCCTCGGGGCCGCCAGCCTCTTTCTTACCCTTTGGGTATGGAGCCCTAAAAATGGAGAGACTGATCGTGTATATTTCTATTTTCCCAGGAAACAACCCCAACGACCCCAACTCCAGTAACCCCGGCCGCCCGAACGTACTCCGTCTGCGTCAAGATACACAACTTCGTCTGTCGCATGTCGGACGCGGCCGAACTGTTACTCGCGCTGTACGACTCCTCGCTGAACAAGCTCACTGAGCACCTGCTGCTGAGGTGGCCTCCGCACCACGTGACTCCCACACAAGTCGTGTTCACTGTGAGTTTATATCAACTAGTGCGATAGATACACAACTTCGTCTGTCGCATGTCGGACGCGGCCGAACTGTTACTCGCGCTGTACGACTCCTCGCTGAACAAGCTCACTGAGCACCTGCTGCTGAGGTGGCCTCCGCACCACGTGACTCCCACACAAGTCGTGTTCACTGTGAGTTTATATCAACTAGTGCGATAGATACACAACTTCGTCTGTCGCATGTCGGACGCGGCCGAACTGTTACTCGCGCTGTACGACTCCTCGCTGAACAAGCTCACTGAGCACCTGCTGCTGAGGTGGCCTCCGCACCACGTGACTCCCACACAAGTCGTGTTCACTGTGAGTTTATATCAACTAGTGCGATAGATACACAACTTCGTCTGTCGCATGTCGGACGCGGCCGAACTGTTACTCGCGCTGTACGACTCCTCGCTGAACAAGCTCACTGAGCACCTGCTGCTGAGGTGGCCTCCGCACCACGTGACTCCCACACAAGTCGTGTTCACTGTGAGTTTATATCAACTAGTGCGATAGATACACAACTTCGTCTGTCGCATGTCGGACGCGGCCGAACTGTTACTCGCGCTGTACGACTCCTCGCTGAACAAGCTCACTGAGCACCTGCTGCTGAGGTGGCCTCCGCACCACGTGACTCCCACACAAGTCGTGTTCACTGTGAGTTTATATCAACTAGTGCGATAGATACACAACTTCGTCTGTCGCATGTCGGACGCGGCCGAACTGTTACTCGCGCTGTACGACTCCTCGCTGAACAAGCTCACTGAGCACCTGCTGCTGAGGTGGCCTCCGCACCACGTGACTCCCACACAAGTCGTGTTCACTGTGAGTTTATATCAACTAGTGCGATAGATACACAACTTCGTCTGTCGCATGTCGGACGCGGCCGAACTGTTACTCGCGCTGTACGACTCCTCGCTGAACAAGCTCACTGAGCACCTGCTGCTGAGGTGGCCTCCGCACCACGTGACTCCCACACAAGTCGTGTTCACTGTGAGTTTATATCAACTAGTGCGATAGATACACAACTTCGTCTGTCGCATGTCGGACGCGGCCGAACTGTTACTCGCGCTGTACGACTCCTCGCTGAACAAGCTCACTGAGCACCTGCTGCTGAGGTGGCCTCCGCACCACGTGACTCCCACACAAGTCGTGTTCACTGTGAGTTTATATTATCCCAGAAAACGGTCGACCTAGGACCCTTTCTTTATAAAATAAATTAAAAAAAAAGGAAGAGGAGGGTGATCTAGATGCTTTCGATAACAAGTACCCAGAGCTTCCTCAGGATAGGGTAGTTCGAGAATTAAAGGGGAAGCCTTTGGCTACCAGGCAGATGATGTAGTTGTAGGCTAAGAAAAAAACACACACGCAGGTTATACAGCAGGCATGTCAAACTCAAAGTCACTGATGGGCCAAATGCATAACGATAGTAGAATCAGTGGGCCGCAAAGAACATAAAGAAATAAACTCATTGCATCTATCGTAGAACAGGACGGTTCCTAATATATTAAAAGGGCAACATTTTCAGGACCCTTGTAAAAAACGCAACATACCATATTAAAAAAGTAAGCGAGCGAAGCGAGCTTGAAATTTTTCACATCATGACTTAATACAGTGGTGGTACCTACATAATATGAGTACCTACGTCAATTCTGCACGCTTGCGGGCCGCAGCGGGCACCTTTTCTTAAAATTGAATAGGGCCGCAAGAAAACGCACTACGGGCCGCAAGTTTGACATGCCTGGTATACAGGGTCCAACTTAATATGCGGACGGTTTTATGCGAGGATGATCAGACCATAAAACTGAACAACTTTCTCTATGGGACATCCAACATCGAAATCGCGAGAAAAATCCCATGTCCCATTCATTTGGGTCGAGTAGGATTGCACTTGAAGATTGAAGTTTTATGGTCTGATCATCCCCTTAAAAAACTGAGCAAATTAAGAAGGACCCCACATTTTTTAAAGTTTTCTAAATGTTAATCCTTCTGAATAATCCATACAAACTTCCATCCATATGAACTTCATTATTTTCAGGACTTGGGTAGCGACATCAAGAGAGAGAAGCTATTTTTAGTGTGTCACGTGGTACGGATAGGATCCATGGATGCACAGAACGTTGATCACAGGTATTTATCACAATATTAAACGTTTCTCAGCATATTTCCTGGGAATTGCTAGATGGCGTCAAAGCTGTGCCAAGCAAAGTCAAATATAGGGGGAAGATTAAAATATAAAGAGCAACATAAAAAAACAATGGTGTCGACTCGAACTGTGCCACGACTTAACTATATTTATTCCTGTCACTTTCTAAAATAAGATTAAGAAAAGATACAGAATACCAACAACTGACTTTAGTGCTGTCAAAGTGACGTTACACGCCCAAAAACGCCTTAAATAAGATGGCGTACACTATGATGGAGTCGCGTGGCTAGAGGGCTTTCGAGTGGACGTCTGTCGTTGGCTCGCGATTTAAGTAGCCACGCGGCTCCGCCATTTTATGGCGGTTTCGAGTGTGTGTTTTTGTATAAAAACAGGACTTTGAGATCGCCATATCCAATTACCGTACAACGTCAAGCACTAATTGCTCTTTTTAAACTAGATACTGGCAAAATCCACCAAGGAAACGCCATTAAACAAAAATAGAATAGTACACTATGATGTGTAACGTCACTTTGACAGCACTAAAGTCAGTTGTTGGTTTTCTGTCTCTTTTGTTAATCTTATTTTAGAAATTGACAGGAATAAATTTAGTTAAGTCGTGGCACAGTTCGAATCGACACGTATGTATGTGGAAAAGATGACCAAAAAGATGCTAACACAATATTTTGTTATGTAATATTGGATTATTAAAGAAAAAAAATAGTCCAGTCAGTAATTAACCTGCCAGCTGTTATGAATACGAATATTTGTACACGAGTCTTGGATGTTTCTTTCAATATTTGCATTGTGTACCGTTCTCTAGATTCTGGTTCTTTAAATGAGACTACAGGGTGAAATTGATATCATTGGCATGCTTTTAAACTAAGAGTCTGCCCATCAAACTGAACAACTTTCACTATGGGAGCAAACCAATCGGAGCAACTAAAAAATCTGCTGTCCCATACTAAACTGCAATGCCTACTCGACTCAAATGTATGCAACAGCTGATTTTTTTGTTGCTCCGATCGGTTTGCTCCTGTAGTAAACGTTGTTCAGTTTGATGGGTAGACTCTTAGTTTAAAAGCATGCCAATGATATCAATTTCACCCTGTATATCTCGAATCTTACAGAGTCTCAAAATTCCAAACTCAAGATTTGTCAGAGGGCAATGGAGCGTAGTATACTAGGTGTAAAAAGAACGGATCGTGTCAGAAACACTACACTGCGCTCCAAAACACGAATAGCTGTTGGGGAAGAAACCGCGCATGCTTAGAAAAAGTATGTCTAGAATAAGCCTCATGCTTCTACCGTATAAAACAAAAGGGGCCAACTTTCTTAGGTTGGTGTGCGTGATGCGTCATACAAATTATATCTGTGTGCCTGTATATGGATAGGGTTTAGCGACCGGTCCTGGTTGCAATTTTTTTCTACGCTTTCGTAGCTTCGACTGCCTATCTTAACATATAATAGTATAAGAGATAAGTGTACTTTTTGCAACCATTAGCAGCAAGGCTGATTCAGTGTTTATGGGGTGTAGAGCATCTCTGTGATGGGGATGGACTAGGTCTGCCTGTATAACTCCAGTCGGTTTAGGAGTTACTGATGATTAAAGGTCTGTAAAAAATAGGCTGATCGTATGATATTGTTGTAGTAGTATGCACTGTAGCTATGTGAACAGTACAAAAACTGAAATGGTTCATCAGTCGGTTTAGGAGATACAGCCGTTCAAAGGCCGGAACTTTGACTGACTGTATCTCCTAAACCGACTGACAGAACTAGAAAGTTTTTTTACTGTTCACATAGCTACAGTGCATACTACAACAATAACATACGATCAGCCTTGCAGCTGATCGTTTATTTTTTACAGACCTTTATTCATCAGTTACTCCTAAAGCGATTGGAGTTATGCAGGCAGACCTGGTCCATCCCCATCACAGAGAAGCTCTACACCCCATAAACACTGAATCAGCCTTGCTGCTGATGGTTGCAGAAAGTACACTTATCTCTCGGAATATAACTTATCCAAGCGCACATGATATAATAGCGCTCATTATTTTTTTTTCACAGACGTAGTTCGATAGCACCAGTAGCGGTAGTGACTACACCGGTGGGTGCTATGAGAAGGCCCTTCGGCGTTGCCTGCGTGGAGGTGACGAGGTACCTAGCCGCGGAGAGCTCCGATAAACATATACAAGTGCCTTTCTATGCGTGAGTACCTTTTGTTACAAGTAAACTGAATAGATCATTAAGGCACCTTAGGCAACCTTAGCTATCTATCTATCTATAGATAGCTAAGGTTCTATAGATAGATAGATAGCTAAGGTTGCCTAAGGTGCAACCTTAGCATAAGAATTTATATTGTTTAGTTATTAAGTCGTGTTATGTTGTAGAGTTTCTGGCCGCATCTTCTCTACAGCGACAACACGTTCCGACGCGGTGGTAGCTTCAAAAAAAGATTGTGTGCTTCAAGCTCATATATTGAATAAATTATTTTTGACTTTGACTTTGGCAATCCATTTTTGATTATGTGTTTTGGAGATGTGAAAAATCCTCTTAAGCCAACGCTTATACGTATAATAGAACTAAACTAAGAAACATACGAATTTATTATTATATTCAGAGAAAAATTAATTTTTGAGGTTTCTACATATCAAAAAACCTTTATCTTTGGACTTAAATATCTCAGTAACTATATAGAATTAACACGCCGAAGCTTTACCTAGGCCTTCAGAACATCAAAATGAATCGCTTGCTTAGCTTAACTCAGAATGTCTGCTCGGACGAGGTTTTTGAACATAGTGTGACAATGCAGCTCTGTACTTTGCACGAAACATTATAGATCTACTTTAAAAACAGTAGACTTGTCAATTATGTACCACTTAAAAATCGGCTGGCAAGAACCAATTTGAGAATTTCAGCCCCATTGGCAAGAATGTTGAAAACTTATAATACTATTAGTAAACAAATGGATGTGGACATTTTTCACGACTCTTTGCTGTATTTAAAAATAAGTTAAAAAAGTATTTTTTGAATAGTTATAGTGTAAATCAGTAGGTATGTACCTGTATTCCGAATTGGCGCGACAACCATCAGTCGTCACGTTGTTTAACAACAAAATTAAAAAAAAAACAAGAAATGTATGCACCTTCTTTTTAAATTAAGCTTTTTATGCATGCTGAGTTAGCCTATAAGTATGACATGTATACACTCAAAATTATCATGTACCATTGTGAATGTAAAACTATATGTGTCATGTTGGCTTCCTAATAAACAAATTAATTAAATAAAGGTCCCTATCCCCGAGTAGACCAATCACACAAGCGATTTTGAACCATAGTATAGGCGATGTGGCAACTGCACCGTAACGACGTCGCAACTGAATCGCCGCTCTTTTTCTGAGCGTTATTGCCACGACATCGCCGAGATTCCGCCGCGACACTGATCTCTGAAATACCACGGCGATATAGTGGCCGTTCGAGACTATATCGCGAAGATGTCGCGGCGATATTGTGACGGTATCGTTCTCTCAACGCCTACGCTCAATAATCGCTTGTGTGATATGACTTGAGACCAAAGATAAAATATAGGGGTAGATAAATAATATAAAGCAAGACATAGAAACGCTACTTGACATCCATTCACACTTATGACAACCGCCCATTAGAATAAGTGAAATGTCAATAGTAAACCGATACCGTCTTGAACCATTTTGTCACCAGACCTCCAGCTGGAAGTCTCCGCTATTTCCTTACGTTAAGAACGAATTTTGGTTGAATTTGCTAAAAAAGTGGTGACATTTGTTTAACAGACGTAACAGATTTACGTCTAATCTAGCTCTGTCATTCTTATGGCAATCTGTGTGCGACTGTAAGGAATGACTATACATGTTTTTGTACAGTTTTATATTGGGTAGACCTGCTTGAGACATATTGACCTTTTATACTAGACCCCAGTCTCGTATAAAATCTTAGCAATTTTTTGTCCGTACAAAATCTTCTCTCATCTCAAAATTTTTGTGTCAAACAAAAACCCACACTAATTAAGTATGCATGCAGTTATTTGGCATCTGGTTGGCATGTCGTATTTGATTCTTAAAATTAGTCGTATTTGGCATGTTTTCTGTGAGCTAGTAAAAAAAGAGATCTTATGAGCTCTTTTGGTTCTGTCATTTTTCGAACGTTGATTGTGAATCTAGCTCAATTTTATTTAGTGAACTCAACTCTCATATTGTAGAAAACCAAAATTTAAAACATTGATTTCAGATGTGATAAAGAGAAGATGGACGTATTATTAAAACAAGTGATAACCAACCAGCGAGAACTGAAGGACGCTAAGCATTCACAAGGACTGTGGGTCTCTTTGCAGTTGGTTGAAGGAGATTTAAATCAGGTGAGTGACGAGAAACCTTTAATTTTGTTTTGGAATCTGATTAAATTTTTTATTTTACTATTTTCAGTACTGTTCGGTATTGGGTTGACATTGAAACCAAGTAGTACGACTTTTGAGGAGTCCCATTGTCTATCTCCGAAGCGCTTCATTAGATATTCAAATCAGTCAAGAAATACCAAAGTTATCGTGAAAAATAAGTTACTAAAAAAAGCAGACGATCGAAGCGAACCTCCTCATTTTGGTGAAATCGATAAAAATATTATCTAGCGGGGGTGAGGTTAACATTAGGGGGGGGGGGGGGGCGAGGGAGTGTCCGTACTGTCTGTAAAGGTTGATCAGAATCTCATGAAAAATAAGGAAATAAAATTTTAGAGTAAGCAACACTGGGGTAATTGGATTAGGGCCCTTTAAACAATGCGACTTTTTGCAGCACTTCTGAAACGCCATACAGCCACGAAGAAAAACGTTGCGTAATAAAATTCAGCTATAAAATGATGATGATTTGGGCGTTCAAATGATCTTAAATATGCACTCATTAACAAACGCGCGTTTTTATGGCCGCAAAAAGTTGCAGTTTGTAAAGGGCCTACTTGATGACAGTTTGACATTGCCATGTGAAAATCTATATTTTTTAACTTTTTTTCATTTCATGAGATTCTGGTCGACCTATAGTACTATAGGCAGACCATGGGAGTGCCGCGCACGAACTTGATAGCCTATAGATACTCTTTCGTATACTGTGGCATAACCTAATACCTATGTATACATAATTCCCGAATGCCGCTAAATGGCGCGAAGTAGCCATTCGTGTACTGACCCTCCGTTTATTTTACCCACAGATACGTGAAGAGAACCCACACGTGGTAGTTGGCAACACAGCCGTAGCCCGCAAAATGGGATTCCCCGAAGTGATTCTACCCGGCGACGCGCGCAACGATCTCTACGTGACTCTATGTAGCGGCTCCTTCTCTAAGGGTGGCGGCAAGTCCTCCGAGAGGAACATAGAGCTGTGTGCTAGAGTCGTAGACAAACACGGTCGCAGAATTCCTGTGAGTATCATCATCAGCCCGCAACGATCTTGACGTGACCTGTAGGCACAAGTCGTCCGAGAGGAACACGAGATCAACATACGATACATTTGAATCGAGTTGAATGGAACAGCAAATTTTTTGTCTATACAGGATGTTAGGGTAAATAGTTGCATTACTTTAAGGGGTAATTGTATCCATGATACTGAACAACTTTCCCTAAGAAACCTACAGGAAATTAGCAAAATTTTTTTGGACTATCAATACTAAATGCAATCAGCTGATCGAAAGTTTATGTACCTATAAAGACGAAATTTTTTTCTGCAAATTTCCTATAGGGCTCTTTCTCGTAACACACACACACACTGACAATATCTCAGCTGTCTGGCGCTGCCTTGGCTGCCTGAGATATCATCGTACGTACTGGCGAGCACACATACAAGCCGCGTTTGGTACCATTCTATGAAGATGGATTACTGTCTTATACTGAGTCATCATCATCATATCAGCCGATTTACGTCCACTGCTGGACATAAGCCTCCCCCAAAAATGGGGGGATTTGCCATAATCGCCACGCTTGGCAGGCGGGTTGGCAATCGCAGTTGGATTGAATGTGTGTACTCAGAGGATGCTGCTGCCCATCCTCCGGTAGATCCCTTAGTCGCCTTTTACGACACCCACGGGAGGAAATGGGATGGTGCTATTCTTAGCCGACACCACACGGACTTATACTGAGTATCTAAAGTATATTATTATTTGCAGGGATCAATCTCGATAGGCGCAGGAGTGCCGGTAGTAGACGAGTATACTTCGTTAGTGTATTATCACGACGACAAGCCGAGGTGGCAAGAGGTTTTCAAGGTAAGAGCACGTATCTATCATATCTGTTGAGGTTGTGTGGTCAAATATTACGAAAGTTTTGCATCGTGGCTGTATCGCGTTTGCATCGATGCTTTATCGCGTTTGCATCGATGCTGCATCGCGACTCAATCGATGTTTTTTGCAAGTGCAAGAACATGACAGAGATAAAAAGGTAGTAAAAACTATAGAAAGACTAAGTTGCTAACTAATTTTGCATATTTTCGTGCATACAATTTCTTCTCTTTTTCGCGTATAGGTTTGTCCTTCACTATAATTTATTTGAGTGGCAATTGCTTATATTTTTCGAGGGTAGGATATACTTATTGTTTAAAATAATATTGCAAAATAAAATGCTTTTTAATAATTAATTCATCTTGCTTACCTATAAAAAGTTATTCCTTTTAATTTGCTTACAGCTTGTGCAGTATCTCAGTACAAATTACGGCATTTTTAATGCCGATAATTTTTATTCTATACTGCTGCATGTGACCGCAGTGATAGAGTGACTAAATGCAAGACTACTATATCGCCGCAACAGAATGGGACAACTTCATGAAGCGCGATGTTTGCTCTATACATTATACCTCAGTGGCTGTAAGGGCTTGGTCAATGATCAATAGCTACCGCGACCTGAATAGATCTATTGTAGCTGTCACTCTAGACTAAAGGTCATTTCCTAGGCCCGCGGACTTCATGAACCGTGTTATGCTTTTGGAGGGGAGGTTCCTAATGTCAGTAGGTGTTACCACGTACCCGTGCTACGAGGCGTACGTACTGGCGAGTTCACATACAAGCCGCGTTTGATACCATTGTATGAAGATAGATTACTGTCTTATACTGTGCATTCGACAGCCCGGTAGCACAGTCGGTAGTGAACCTGCCTGCTGTGCCGAGGGTCGTGGGTTCGAATCCCGTAAGGGACAAATATTTGTATGATGAATATGATTATTTGTACCCGAGTCATGGATGTTTGTATCTATATACGTATTCTATATTTATTTATTTATTTATTTATTTAACAAATGTATTACATTGCATTACAGTCTAAACCTTTTCACAATGTAACTTATAGGTAGGTACTTAAAAGAAAACATAAATTAACAAAGACAGGCAAAAACAACACACAGACAGACTGTTCATTGGCCCGTTATAGAGCTGGCTCTAGTTACACTTTCACAAAACCTCATACACTCTCGGAGTAGGTCAGACAACCTGTCAGCGAACAGATCGCAGTGCGGCGACGACTCGACTATATCGTTGTCTAGTCATCATAATACAAGTCCAGGCTAGATTCTGGTACTTTAAATGTGACTAGATAATTTGTGTGACATTGCCCAAGATATTATTATTATATGGCGACTCCTGCTGTGAATGACCACTATTCGCAGAGGAGGTGTATGGGCGTTTCCTGGTCCACCAATAACAACTCTCATATTTGCAGGTGCACCTAAACATAGAGGAATTCAAAGAGGCCCACCTCGTGTTCCTCTGCAGACACCGCAGCTCGAACGAGGCCAAGGACCGAGCGGAGAGACACTTCGCTCTCTCGTACTTGAGGCTGATGCAGAGGGAAGGCACCACCACGCCCGACGGCATGCACGATCTGTGCGTCTATAAGGTAAACTAAAGTTTAAATTATATACCATATTTTAAGTTAAATCATAAGCTTTCAACCGAAAAAAGATTCATCAAAATCGATTCAGTAGTTTTTGCGTGATGTTTTTTTAAAAAAAACTGTTTCTATTAGCATCTAGGTGTTTACGTAAAAAGGGTTTTTCGCAATTCAACTCCCAAAGGCGCGAAAACGAGGTTGAAAGTTTGTAGGGGAATTTCGTAGCGAAAAATGAAAACGTAAAAATCTGCCGTCCCATACATTTGTATTGCGTAGGTACTGATTAAAGAAACAGCTGATATCGTTATTTTTTCTTGATGTTGCCTCCATTCTGAAAGTTGTTCAGTTTGATGGTCTAAACTTTAAATATTACTAGGGTGTTTTGTTACATTCTATAGATCGAAAATTATTAAGTAGTTTACTAGCTTTCGCCCGCGACTATGTCCGCGTGGATTTTGGAAAACTTCAACATCCCGTTTCACCCCTTTGGGGTTCAGAAATCCTTTCTTAGGGTCAATTCACACGTACCACAACCACACCACGTCGCAGCGACAAAATGTGGTCAAGCTGTGGTTACGTGTGAATAGTGTCGCAGCGGCTTTTTGCAGTTGCGTTGTGGTACCGACAAAATGTCGATGTGGTTGCGTTGTCGCTGTCGTTGCGATGTGGTAACCACGTGGTCATGTGCAGACTCCGGCTTTCGTAGAGGAAACACGGCTTTCCGGCATGTCGTGGCGATGTGGCCGCGGTGCCGCCGCCGGTGGTGGCGTTGCCGTCGCGATGTGGTTGCGATGTGGTCGTATTACACAGGTGGTCGATAACAACGGCAAAATGTGGTACGTGTAAATTGTAATATTCATTTTCAATACAAAATATACGCCCGACCACATCGCGTCTTCTTTGTGGTGTGGTTGTGGCTGTGGTGTGGTTGTGGTACGTGTGAATTGACACTAGGTAGAATTACAAAAATTCATCTCTTTATCTGTGGTTTAGGCTGGGCGTTATCTGTCAGTCAACTGTTTAGTAATTATTAGTTCATTAAAAAGGACGAGCATACATGAAAGAACTAATAAATGTGGAGGTTGTCAGGATCGTAGCAGGTGGCGTTCCGTTGTCTCTGCGTACCCCAGTGGGAGACAGGCGTAAGAATAAGTATGTTATAAATATCTTGGACAATGTCACACAAATTATCTAATCACATTTAAAGTACCAGAAACCAGCCTGAACTTGTGTTATGATGACTAGACAACGATATAGAATACATATTATAGATACAAACATCCATGACTCGGGTACAAATATTCATATTCATCATACAAATATTTGTCCCTTACGGGATTCGAACCCGCGACCCTCGGCACGGCAGGCAGGTTCACTACCGACTGTGCTACCGGGCCGTCCGTTATCATCATCATCAGCCTATCATCGCCCACTGCTGAACATATGCCTCTCCCAAGGCGCGCCACAAGAATATGTCTTTGGCCTTCCTCATTCAGTCGCTCCCCGCTACCGTTTTTAGGCTGTCTGTCGAGCGGGCAGCAGTGAATATGTATTTATTGTGTTATATTGAATAAAACCACACATTGTAGGATTCGTGTTGTATTGTCAACGATCCGTACAAGAAGAGAGCATCCATCGATTAATATTATAACTAACTTAAGTATAGCTTAGTCAGCTACGTTTGTCACAGTGTTGCAGCGCGTAACGTTAAGTCGCGGTAAAAGGGTTAACTTAGGCATATACTACACCTTCCCCCAAAAGATATCCCTTCAGTATGCTAGTTTATTACAATTTGAAACAATTTGTTCTCAGATCGACCCAAAACGCGCGAGCACAGCCGACGTAGAGACCGAAGCGGCGGCGGCCTGCCTTGGCCTTCCTTCCAGAAGAGACGAGCTCCCCGACGGCGCCGAGAAAGGGCTAACTCGCACTGTGCTCAGCTTAGTGCACAGAGACAATCTACAAGTCGCTACTAAGCTGTGTTCTACCAAGCTCACGCAGAGAAGTAAGTTCATTTGATTCTCATTAAACGAAATACGAATACATTGAACTAGCGAACACCCAATCCAAATACAAGAAATTTCCTGTATGTAGGGTGTTGCAGAGGATGTTTATGCTGTATCGAAATTTTATATAATATAATATACTCAAATTTCGTTTTATGTATGTTGATTATATAACAACAGTGTTTAGATTTAGAGTTTCAGTGTTTAGATTACTATTTATCAAAATGTTAACATAAGGAAACCTGTAATTGGCTATATTACCTACACAAATTGTTATTTTTATAATTATTACTGTAATGCTGTTGGTTTCGTCAATAAATAAAATGAAACAAATAAAATAGCGACCCGCCCCGGCTTCGCACGGGTGCAATGCTGACACTAAGCATGTATTATATACACATAAACCTTCCTCTTGAATTACTTTATCTATTAAAAAAAAACGCATCAAAATCCGTTGCGTAGTTTCAAAGATCTAAGCATACATATGGACCGACAGACAGCGGGAAGCGACTTTGTTTTATACTATGTAGTGATGATAGTGATAATAATAATAATCATAATCATTTATTGCACAATAACGCTCACAGGCACACATTGTAATGATCCCAAGTAAGCCTCAGGCTTTTTGTTATGGGAACCATACAACGACGGCACAAACATATAACATCCATGACCGAACCGGGATTCGAACCCAGGACCCTGGTTTGGCAGTCCGGCGTGGTAACCATCACACCAACCGGGTCGTTAGTCGTCATAATATTCAATTATTAGCGATAACGTTTAATTGAAGTAATTGATTTAATTGAAGAAGATAATCGTGGTCTTTTTGTGATAATGTCAGTCTACTAGCGGTAAATATTAGACTATTAATGATAATCTATGAACTTGCAGTGGAAATCCTGGGCGTACTGAAATGGAACACTCACCACGCTGAAGGGACACTGCGCGCTGCGTTACAAAGGTTACTGCACGTCCCTAGTGAAGAAATAGTGAAATTCCTTCAGGATATACTCGATGCACTATTTAGTATACTCACTCAGGTATGTCAACAATCTATACGGTGTGCCCATAAAGTTATTATACCTTACGGAATAGAGGCATTGGCAGCTGAGAGAGGTTTTCGGGGCTGCTGATTAAGAATATGAAATCATTTTGTTTTTATCTTCAACTTTCATGAGGGTCGCCATACAAATTTCATAATTTTTGAAATGCTGTTACTTTCTCGGCCCCGTAGCCCTCAAAGGTTAAGTCCTATGACAAAAATGCATACCATTTGTTTTGTAGGAAATTTTGTCAGGTTTAATTTGTCAATACAAAACATTTCAATACGACTTGCAGATTTCGAGAAATAAGCGAAAAACTGAAAAAAGTCACCTTTAGAACCCCCCCTTCCTCGAGTTCACCCCCCCTTCACCAGGTCAATTACTTTTCTTCAATATTACGTACCAAAGGAACGTTTAAAAAAGTTTCAAAACTCCGGAAATTACTTCTCCTGAATGGTATATTTCAGCTTAATTTTACTGGGTTATAATATACAGGGTGTACAATAAAATGGGACAGCTACTCAAAGGGGTGCTTCAGACCATCAAACTGAACAACTTTCTCTATGGGACCAATATCGACATCGCGAAAAAAAAATCCGCTCTCCCATACAAAACTGCAAACATAACTCGACTGAAGTGTATGGGACAGCAGATTTTTTTTTCGCGATTTCGATATTGGTCCCATAGAGAAAGTTGTTCAGTTTGATGGTCTGAAGCACCCCTTTAAGTAGCTGTCCTATTTTATTGTACACCCTGTATAAGGTGAGTAAGTCCATCAATGCCTAGTTGTGGCCAAGGCTTGTATAGTACTTTTCTCAAATAATGCGCGGAAATTAAAACAGTTAATTTTCTTAAATAATTCGCGGAAATTAAAACTCTTTTCAAAATCGAACTGACGAACAACGAACAACAATTTTTTTTTTCAATAACCAGCTTTCTATTTGCAAGCCAGTTCGAAATTTAAATAAAACCTTTGATGAGTTACCTCCTTGGTCGCCATGTTTCGGAGAAAAAGATCGTTCCATTTTTAAATATGAGTTTACTATGTAATTTATTTGGTCGCTAAACACGACAGATATGGATTTTCATACAAACATTGCCGGCCGCTGCGCGCATGTATTTGGCCAGTACAGCAATTTCGATTTATCTCGAAGAAGGTTGTCAAAATAATGCTCACATTTCCAAGCATGTTTGAGAAAACTTATTTCATCTCGCTACGATAACAGGGACGTCGCGTCTATCAATGGTGCGGATGATGTCAGGCCTCCGTCACTCAGCAGTAGTTACCGAGATAAGCACCTACACTTTGGCGCAACGTAACGCTTGCTTGATTTCTGCCACTCACGCCAGACGGTAACGTCGTATGATGCTGTACGAAGTTAACAGTGCTGAGTCAAGCAATATTAGATACATTTTTGCGCGTCCATGCATCCATCACAGCCCTTGATCAGTCCGTCTTCGGACATAGGCCTCCTCCATATTTCTCCATGACGTTCTGTCCCTCTGCATCCAGTTCGGACCCGCGTGTCCCCTTATGTCATTGACCCATCTTTCTGGTGGGCGGCCTCTACCACGCGTGGTTTCTCTGGGCCTCCACTCCAGTGTTCTCTTGTTTTCAGAATAAATGTACAGAATTTCCCTTATTGAACTCATTTCACTGACCCTTCATGTTCGTCAGGTACAAGAAGACTGTGAAGGCTACAGCGACAAGTCGTACAGCGTGCTGGTGCTGGAGTGCCTGCTGCACGTGGTGTCGCTGGTCGCCGACCACAAGTACCAGCACTTCCAGCCCGTGCTACACGTCTACATCGACCGCAGCTTCTGCGACGCGCTGGCCTACGAGTACGTATCATAGGGCCCTTTAATATGCTGACGGTTTTGAAGGGAATGATCGAAGAAGAAGGTTATAGCGACGAATCTGTAAACCAGACACTTCACTCTCGCGAGAACTTTCAAGGAAAATTACTACGGCTTATGACGCCACGAGAACAATGAAGGGCATCCACACCCTCGTTCTCGGCGAGAATGTAGTGCCCGCATAAATATCTTGGACATTGTCACACAAATTATCTAGTCACATTTAAAGTACCAGAATCTAGCCTGGACTTGTATTATGATGACTAGACAATGATATAGAATACATAATTATAGATACAAACATCCATGACTCGGGTACAAATATTCATATTCATCATACGAATATTTGTCCCTTACGGGATTGGAACCCGCGACCCTTGGCACAGCAGGCAGGTTCACTACCGACTGAGCGACCGGGGCACCGGGCCGTCAAAACAGAGCTAGTTACAAGCAGGCGAGCTGAGGCGACGCGCGGGGAGAGAGGTGGCCGGCTATAAAAGGCCCAGCGCGGTAGCTTAGGCCGGCAATCGATTGGCGCTCATAGTTGAAGCACAGACGGCTTGGGGGATACCGAGCAGCTAATGTGGAAGCTTACCAAGGGATCTACTATCGGGTGCCCCTCCTGATCTCCTCCTGAAAGGTTATCTACGCGGCTTGGGGAAACCGGGCAGTGTGATATCAGTCCTGAAACTTACTTTTCTCAAACATGCTTGGAAATGTGAGCATTATTTTGACAACCTTCTTCGAGATAAATCCAAATTGCAGTATTGGCCAAATACATGCGCGCAGCGGCCGGCAATGTTGTATGAAAATCCATATCTGTCGTGTTTAGCGGCCAAATAAATTACATAGTAAACTCATATCTGTCGTGTTATTTAAAAATGGAACGATCTTTTATTCCGAAACATGGCGACCAAGGAGGTAACTCATCAAAGGTTTTATTTAAATTTCGAACTGGATTGCAAAATTTTGAATGTTTTTTTTTTTGAAAGCTGTTTATTGAAAAAAAAAAAACAAATTGTTGTTCGTTGTTCGTCATCGATTTTGAAAAGAGTTTTAATTTCTGCGAATTATTTGAGAAAATTCACTGTTTTAATTACCGCGCATTATTTGAGAAAAGTACTATACAAGCCTTGGCCACAACTAGGCATTGATGGACTTACGTATGTGTGGCTCAGCTTCGCCTCGGCCCACATTTACACGTTCGTCCATCAATGCCTCTGTTGCTGGCCGCTGCAGTAATGTACTATAGCTTAACTAGCTTTGTTACGAGACGTACAGCGTGCTGGTTCTAGAATGTCTCCTGCACATACTGCACGCTGGCCTACGAGTACGTATTACATCTCAGCCGATGGACGTCCACTGCTGGACATAGGTCTCCCCCGCAGATCGCCAAAACGACAAGTCCTGCGCTGCCCCAACGTTTACAACGTCATTCCCGCCGCGCCGCCTGCACCAGGTCGTCAGTCCACCTTGTGGGGGCTCACCAGTGTTGCCAGCCGGATCTTGTTAAAAGTAACCGGAATTCGATTAAAAAGTAACCTTTTGGTGTGAAAAGGAACCTTTCATATTTTTTTCCAGTAATAAGGTATTAAAAGTTGATGGACAGATGTTGGTTCTATTAACTTACTGAAATGAAAAAAATCAGTAGCGTTTTCCAATTTAAGTTGCATTTACATCCGATTGATTGATCGAGCGAGTAATTGAGACTACTTAGACCATTTTTAGTCATTCGTGATTTGGTACCTATACATTAGTGCGAGAGAAAAAATAGAGAAAAATGCGTTTTTAGGAGTTGCACTCACTACGTTACGGACGTTTTGCTTTATAAAACAGTGCAAAAATATGACAAAGCATTCCGTTTCATGGAAAAATATGATTGATAATACAAATTCCTAAAAATGACCTAAAAGTAACATTTTGAATCGTTTAACCTAAAAGTAACCTGACAGTAGAGCTAAAAATCACCTAAAAGGTTACAAAAGTAACCTTCTGGCAACACTGGGGCTCACTGCCTACCCACGATGCGCTTCCGGTTCGCGGTCGACACTCGAGAACTCTACGGCCCCGTCCGTCGGCCATCGGTTCTGCGAGCAATATGCCCGGCCCATTGCCAATTTAGATAAGCAATTCTTTGGGCTATTTCAGCTACTCTGGTTCTTCTGCGGATCTCTTCATTTCTGATTCAATCTCTCAGGGAAATTTCGAGCATAGTTAGGGTAAGTAAATAGTTGCATTACTTTAAGGGGTGATTGTACTCATAATAATGATCAACTCTCCCTAAGAAACCTATAGCAAATTCGCAAAAAAAAAACGATCGATCAGCTGATTGATTTATAGTACTCTGTGCATTTAGTATGGAAAGTCGAAATTTTATTTTTTGCGAATTTCGTATAGGTTTCTTTGGGAAACTTGTTCACTATCATGGGTATAATCACCCCTTAAAGTAGTGCAACTGTTTACCCAGACACCCTGTAGATTTTGTACAAACGATTTTAAAGATTTTCGTAATTTTTTTAACACTTTCTATAAACATAGAACACTAATATATATATTTGTATCCGTTGCCATTCATCCATTTTTATTGAGTCTATTGATACTAAGTCTATTTTTGAACATACGGTTGCTTTATTTTAGTTCGTAGTAGACCGTTCAGCCCTCTCAAATAACATGTCTCCCGCATAACATCTCAATGAGAAGGTGGTGACTGAAAAACAGCGCTGCCCGAGCCCACGGCTTCGGAACAGCACAGCTGACGTCACCCACCTTTTGCCTAGGTCTCAAAAATTGTCTCTTTTGTTTTTGTATAATTTGTTTGTTTATGTGTAAGTGCACAAGATTAATAAGTTTTGTATCTGTAACCCTATGAATATACTATGTTCTGTAACTAGAGAATGTAAGAGAATTGAGAAGAGAAAGGCAATAAAGATTTTTTTAATTTAATTTTAATTTGCCAACCATAGACGATTTTTTTCGCTTACGCTGGTATACGTAATATCAGTGTAACCGCGTATGAGATAGCGATATTCATAAAATCCTATACAATTTATATGAAGCTAGACGACTGACTCCGGAGTCAGACAGCCGTTGTAGTATAAAAAAGTGGTTACGTCGATAAGGACAGCAATAAGGTAGCGATCTCCTATTTTAACTAGAGCGAATTTGCTATTGTGCATCTCTTATTGAGTGAATATGACAAGACACGTGCTTCCTTCTATTACCTTCTCTTTCTACGTTGCCAACAGAAAACTGATAGCAGTGATGGTATGGCTGATAACAACAGCCGACGGTAGTGAGAACAAGCGGCTACTGCAGTGTATGAAGTGCCTCGAGAGTCTGGTGCGCATCGTCGCGCGCAGTAGACAGCTGCGCAGAGACCTGGCCCTGGGCTCCGATGATAGCGACTTCCACTTTCAGTTCGAGGTTAGTAATAACAACAGCGACGGTAGTGAGAACAAGCGGCTACTGCAGTGTATGAAGTGCCTCGAGAGTCTGGTGCGCATCGTCGCGCGCAGTAGACAGCTGCGCAGAGACCTGGCCCTGGGCTCCGATGATAGCGACTTCCACTTTCAGTTCGAGGTTAGTAATAACAACAGCGACGGTAGTGAGAACAAGCGGCTACTGCAGTGTATGAAGTGCCTCGAGAGTCTGGTGCGCATCGTCGCGCGCAGTAGACAGCTGCGCAGAGACCTGGCCCTGGGCTCCGATGATAGCGACTTCCACTTTCAGTTCGAGGTTAGTAATAACAACAGCGACGGTAGTGAGAACAAGCGGCTACTGCAGTGTATGAAGTGCCTCGAGAGTCTGGTGCGCATCGTCGCGCGCAGTAGACAGCTGCGCAGAGACCTGGCCCTGGGCTCCGATGATAGCGACTTCCACTTTCAGTTCGAGGTTAGTAATAACAACAGCGACGGTAGTGAGAACAAGCGGCTACTGCAGTGTATGAAGTGCCTCGAGAGTCTGGTGCGCATCGTCGCGCGCAGTAGACAGCTGCGCAGAGACCTGGCCCTGGGCTCCGATGATAGCGACTTCCACTTTCAGTTCGAGGTTAGTAATAACAACAGCGACGGTAGTGAGAACAAGCGGCTACTGCAGTGTATGAAGTGCCTCGAGAGTCTGGTGCGCATCGTCGCGCGCAGTAGACAGCTGCGCAGAGACCTGGCCCTGGGCTCCGATGATAGCGACTTCCACTTTCAGTTCGAGGTTAGTAATAACAACAGCGACGGTAGTGAGAACAAGCGGCTACTGCAGTGTATGAAGTGCCTCGAGAGTCTGGTGCGCATCGTCGCGCGCAGTAGACAGCTGCGCAGAGACCTGGCCCTGGGCTCCGATGATAGCGACTTCCACTTTCAGTTCGAGGTTAGTAATAACAACAGCGACGGTAGTGAGAACAAGCGGCTACTGCAGTGTATGAAGTGCCTCGAGAGTCTGGTGCATTGCAGTTTTTTAAACAAATATAAATGTTCGGGGCACACAGCTTTTTATGTTTCGAAGTGGCATGTGATTTAATTGAGTGTATTACCTGACTTCTAAAAGTGCAACACCGAATACCACCTCCCCGTAAGCTCACTAATACGAATCATTTAACAACGAATGCACGCTACCACGAAAAACTTATCGCCGAAGCCACGCGACCTCAAATAACCAAACCTCTAATTCACCAACACGAATCACAAACATTTCGGAATACTTCCATAATTTCGGAAACATTCCGGAATACTTCCGGAATATTTCCAGAATACTTCCGGAATACTTCCAGAATACTTCCGGATACTTCCGGAAACATTCCATAATTTCGGAAAAAATCCGGAATACTTACGGAGCTTCCGGAAACATTCCAGAATTCCGGAAGTATTCCGGAATAATTCCGAAATTATGGAAGTAAGTATTCCGGTATTACTCCGAAACTATTGAAGTATTCCGGAAGTATTCTGGAATGTTTCCGAAATTATGGAAGTATTCCGAAATGTTTGTGATTCGTGTTGGTGAATTAGAGGTTTGGTTATTTGAGGTCGCGTGGCTTCGGCGATAAGTTTTTCGTGGTAGCGTGCATTCGTTGTTAAGTGATTCGTATTAGTGAGCTTACGGGGAGGTGGTATTCGGTGTTGCACTTTTAGAAGTCACACACTCGATTTAAGATTTAAACTTACAGATGAGGTAGTGAACGTGCTAAAATGAATTGTTGTTGCTCGCAGAGTTTCCTACAAGCGCTGGAGTGGCTGATGCGCTGCAGTGACAGCGCCCTCACCTGCCAGGGATGCGCTCTCAAGTACCTGCCGGCCGCCGTCCCTCACGCTATCAAGGTCTACCCCGAGACTGAGCTCAGGTACATTATCAACTGGGTCATTATTTTATTCAGGGTACCATAATCCGGTCCCCTTCAAAGGCAACGGAACAAAGGCGATTTTGTTAGTAAAATAGGTAAATTCCAAAATAAAACTGTTATCGGTAGCTACCGAATAAGAAACCAGTCTTAGAAAAACGTAGGACTTAAAGTAAAATACTATACTTTTTTAACCGACTTCAAAAAAGGAGGAGGTTTCTCAGTTCGACCGTATATATTTTTTTTTTTTATGTGTGTTCGCGGATAACTTCGTCGTTTATGAACCGATTTTGATGATTCTTTTTTTGTTGGAAAGGAGATGTTCCGAGGGTGGTCCCATGATAAGGAAACCAGGATCTGATGATGGATCCCAAAGAATCGAGGGGAACCTTCGAAAATCGTAGTGCCGACTAGTGCGTTTGTTAATTTAAAGCACTCCTATTAAATCGAACTAATCAATTCACCACTAAAAATTGTGAAATAAACAAAATTTTAACAAAAAATTAAAACCGCCTTCAAAAAAACTAAAAAGTTAAAAAATAATATTGCAGCCTATGACTTTTTCGTTCGCATCATAAGAACATTAATTTGTTTTATAGAAGTCGGTGTCAAGCCAAGCCAAAAAATGCGAGCCCTGTCGCGAATCGTATCGGCTTGACAGCGACTTCAATAAAACAAATTAATGTTCTTATGATGCGAACGAAAAAGTCATAGGCTGCAATATTATTTTTTAACTTTTTAGTTTTTTTGAAGGCGGTTTTAATTTTTTGTTAAAATTTTTGCAAATTACGGTAACTCAGTTGTTTGTAGTATGAAATGCAATATAATTTTGAGGGACGGTAACGCAGTGGTTATTTTGCTGACAAAACATCAATAAATAGCAAGAAAACATCGCTGCAAATGTCTTTATTGATTACTATAAACAACGGTTTGCTGGAAGAAAACTCTTTTAGAGTTAAAGCTCGCCTTTGTAAATCACGACTTATTGTAATTTTTTTCATAACTATGTTTTTGTGTACAATAAAGAATCTATGAATCTATGACTTATAGAATTTATACGATAAAAGAAAATAAAATGTAATCCAAATTGTACCCTGAACACAGGTCCGGCACTTCAAACAACGTTTTAGATTTGACATGATGACGTTCGCACATGCGCACTTTGCGAAAATTGTGCATGACATATGTGTAGGGTTGACTTAACACGCATCGTATGAACTACATTATACATTTCGTTACTTTTTATAGTTCATTCTGTTATTAAAATAGTTTTTAAGCTAAAGAATCGCAGAAAATGTGAATTTAGCGTTATTTTCCAACGTTTATTTTTACTGTGAGGAGAAAAATAAAATATATTTTATGTAGTCAAATCCAAGGGGTGCGCGCGCCTGACTGCATTCCCTCGCTCGGCTTCCCTCAAGTTACCACAGATAGTGTGAGGGGAGGTGAGGTATCTGAAGTCAGAGGGGGACGGGAAGTGACCGTTCTGTATGTAGAACTATATACTATTACCTATTCTGTGCCCTGAATAAAATAGTGGCCTAACTATCCTTTTTGGCCATGTGTCTCTCAACATTGAATTAACGACCCCGTCTCTTATGTACGCAACTTCTGATACGGTTTTCCCTGTCATTTATTCGAGAATTTCTTCCGGTAAGTTTATGTGTATAATAAATTTACTTATTATTATAGATCCCACACAGGCGAAGATGGGGCGAATCGCTAGTATGCTATATGTAGAATAGCGGCGCCTGCTACTACGTACGCGCAGACCACTGACTTTAAATACTCATAACTTTTGATTGTGTGAACCTACGAATAAAAATGTATAGAAATGTTAATCAAGCTCAAACAGTGGCACCAAAAAAATATATACCGTGTTCTAAATTTGTTCTTTAAAAACTCTACCTTGCTGCCAAAACTCATACAAAATGACATTTTTATTAGGTGCCAAATGATGTTGATTTTGTTTAGAGTTATTCTTCTATAGTTATTCTTATTCGTAGGCGTGAACCGTTCGTGATGAAATAAAACCTAAATGTTAATCTAAACTAAGCCCTATGCTTTTGTGAAAACCCATTCAAGTGGTTCAGTAGTTTTTTAATGAAGCGTGCACAAACAAACAAACAGACGAACATTCTAAAAATGGTCTCAATGCAATCCATTCCATTATCCTAAACACCCCGAGCACCGAGAGATTGTACCGAGGAGGCAGGGTTCAGCCATGACCTATTTAGTATGTGACAGCCTTTATAAATGGACAGCACAACATTTTTTTAATTACTAGGTTTACTGAATTGCACGGCATTATGGCTATTGTTACCTTGGCCGGAGATGATGATGAAAGTTGAATAGAAAATTTCTGTAATATGTAAAGAAATGTCAAACGATGATTAGATTCAGGCAAAGGAAATGCATCCCATTTCGTCTTGGAATTAATTTTTCAAATAACTCGAGAAATAATGGATAGAAAAATCTACTTTTATGTACACACGGCGACAGGTCAGGTTACTCTGTTTGGACTTTGAACTATTAGAAGTTGAACGCTGCGAATCGTGCGAGAGGGTGCGGTATGTTGTTGTTGTTTCGTCTCACGGCACGCTGCGCCCGCGCCGGCAGCCGCGTCTATGCAGGCTCTCTACCGCAATATTTTGTGTTTTGTACGTAGTGTAGTTATGGGTATATAGGGTGCGTAACCTGATGTGTCGCCGTGTGTACCTAAGCTTTTTTAAGACATAATCTCCGAGTGGTCGAATATTTGTACTTTTTCTAAAATGAAATGTTGTCCACTGATTACCAACAGTGCAAGCATAGTGCGGTGTCTATCCGCGCTGCCCTTCGGCCGGCTCAGCAAGCAGCGCATGCTAGCCCTCCTGGAGCTGGTGCGAGGCCCGCTGTGTCGCGAACCGAAGGCGCGCGCGCACCTGCTGCCACACCTGGCCACCACACTCAAGAAGCTACTGAAAGATAAGGCTGAGGTGCGTATTAATTTGTGGGACATTTGATGACGCTGATTGTTAGGACGTTATACTAAAATCTTTGGCCGCATCTTATCTTTAGCGACAACACGTTTCGTCGCGGTAGTAGCTTCAAAAAATATTTGACGTTTAATAAATGGGCTTCAAGTTCTTACATTGATTTTTTTGAGTTTGAGTTTTAAAAGGATAAACTATTTCGACTGGGGTTACAGAATCGTCGCTTAAATTCAAATATCTTCAAATAGAAATACCGGTTTTGTTTTATACAGGGTGTAACAAAACACCCTAGTAATATTTCAAGGGCTGGTTTAGACCATCAAACTAAACAGGGTTTAGTCTGGAGTCAACATCGAAAAAATAAAAAAATCTTTCTCTATCTCCATAGTGAAAGTTGTTCAGTATTATGGTCTAAACCTCCCCTTTAAATAAACTAGTGTTTTTACACCTTTTTTTAATTATGAACACAGAACACGAACATTTTCGTTCTGAAATGAATTTGTAAAGATTATGTAAAAATTATTTTCAGATCTTAATTTTTTAAGATCATCACTTCTCATTTACTTAGAAAAAATCGAGTGCATTTGCACACAATTTGTTTGATTTGACGTTAATATTATTGTCACATTTTAGATGAGTATTTTAAGTTGAAATATATTCCCAATTATTTCAGTGTTGTCCTTATAATTTGGGTAAAACGTCAATATAATATTTGTTTTATGTCTAAAACCGACAATACACTGTCAAACCATTTATAAAATGAGTATAAATAAATAATATGTGTTACTGGTTCAAATGCTATTGAAAACTATATTTACCTACTTATTATACTAGCTCTGTTGCCCGCGACTTCAAATGGCGTTGACTTTCAGAAAGTGTTCCAAAACATTTTGTATCCGTGTTTTTTTTTTTTTTTTTATTAACGATGGGTTTGCTCTTGACCTCAATCCAGTCCTCAGGACGAAGATGGGGTCGTAGATGTAGCGAGCTAACCCAGAAGATGCCTATTCACTCGTACTTTAAAGGAATTCGGGTTGTAAGCGCTCGGAAATACTGACGCAGGTAAGGCATTCCACTCGTTGGCTGTGCGCATTATAAAAGATTCAGAAAGGCGCTTGGTGCGGATATGTGGGATGTCAACCAAGAAGGGGTGATATCCCGCGGTGCGTCTGGAAGTCCGATAGTAGAAAGGGGGAGGTGGGATGAGCTCATGCAGCTCAAGGGCACACTCACCGAAGTACAATCTGTAGAAGACCGACAAGCAGGCACTCTGCGGCGGTGGGCTAGGCTATGAAGCTTGGTCTCCACCAGCTCACTATCGCCAATGAGCCTCCTGGCTCTGCGTTCCGAATTTCATCCAATTCCGTTCAGCATTTTCACAGATCGACAAATCGTCAGTAATTTTTTCACTTTTGTAATATTAGTAGGATGAAAAGATATGAAAAATTAAATACGAAATGAATCACGTAAATTTTTGATTTATATTAAGAGGGCTATCGGAGTCCAGTGGCGCCACAATAATAAAGATTTCTCAATAAAGAAAGCCTAAATTAAAAAAATGCTCAACAGATAAACTACAAAAGCCTTCAAGCCATTGTTATACAATACTTTTATAGGTTCTAAACATTCCACTTTTAGATAATTTCGAATAAAAATAAAAGCGGCCGTTTTTTTTCTTTTTTCAAAATTTGTATTTTTAGACCTTTAAAAAACCTTCTATGAAAATAGCTTGAAGGCTTTTGTAGTTTATCTGTTGAGCACTTTTTTAATTTAGGCTTTCTTTATTAAGAAATCTTTATTATTGTTGCGAGGGCGCCACTGGACTCCGATAGCCCTCTTAAATTAATGTTAGCACACCAAAAGTCGCAGACCCTCAATCTCAATAGTATTTGAACCATACCACTATAACATAAAGCATACATGATATTGGACTGTCGGTACAATTGTGTATGTCGGCGAATTGTTAACAATGTAAATGTAAGTAACACTGTCCGTCCCACCGTAATGGTACGTCACTGCATTGGTATGTACGCACTGCACTTTGAACGTTTCGTTCGGGCGAGTTTGCTGTGAGAATGTGTTTCAAATTTTGACAATGGGTTTGGGACAGTTTGGTAAAAAAAGTCCACCGTTTTGCTCTTAAGGGGCCGGCAAACACCTGGCGAAGCGCTGCGTAGAGCATTGTTCATTGCCAAACCATGATCTACTTTGCTTGCGTTGAAATAACATCGAAAATAATTAACACAACTACTCGTCCGCGTCCCGTCTTGAGGCGAAAGTTGTGTTAATAGATTTTTGATATTATTTTATTAGAAGCATCAAGTGTTATATCTATCTAAATATGAAACTAAGCATGAAACCAACAAAATTCCATAATATAATGATTTTATTTTCACGCCAAATGCATTACACACAGATGCATCTAAATCATCAAATCTTGCAACTATTTTTCTGCTGTGCGGTCGTCAAATAGCATAGTCCTTAGAGAAGACTTATTCCTTTAGGCATCATCGTCAACATCTCTATGTCCTCACCGTGAGGTTTTAAGAAATGGACATCGAACGCCTGAACGCTCTGATCGGCTTCCTGTTCCAACGTTATAAAGGAGAGTGTTCACATTGTTTATGAGCCAAAACTCGAGGTGTTTACTGGTAGCCATTGAAGAGTTCCACCACAGAGTACTATAATTGTACATCCTGGCTCCATCTTTGCATACGAATGCAAAGTTTCAAATCGACCCGATAAATAGAAAATAAAAATTACTTCCTAGATTTTCTTACATCTAAACTATTATAAAACTGTAACAGAAGCGTGTCTGTACATTGAAGATATTTACAAAAAAAAGATTACGATATGGTTTTTAGATGTCCCTCATTCCAAATGACCAATTTTTGGATTTTTTGTCTGTCTGTTTGTTTGTTTGTTTGTTTGTGTGTTTGTTTGTTCGAGCATCACGCAAAAACTACTGAACCGATTTTGATGAAACTTTTTTTGTTTGATAGCTTATGATCTGACTTAAAATCTGGTATATAATTTATGCGGACGAAGTCGCGGGTAAATGCTCGTACTTAATAAGTTTGTTAGTTACATGCAGGTGAAGCGTAAGCGTGTTAAAAACCAAACCATACCAGCGTTAGAAACACATTCTCACTGTAATCTCGCGCACAACGCACCTGCAGCCGTAATGTACGTGTATGTCATCGTCCCCAGTTGAAGAGGTAAGCACGCACGCCGATGCATGCCGCCCGTTCGTCACTTTGTGCCGTTTCTATGTTTAGAAGTTAGCAAGGTTGACCAAACTGTTGTGTTAATAGGGGGAAATATTTAGCAACCGTTCTAGGTAAACTGACATAGAGAGTAGCGAAAAATTTGTGCAAGCATTCTATGTAAAATGGCAGAGAGTAGGTAACGCAAAACCAGAGTAACTGTGTGTTTCTATTTAAGATCCACAAATAAAGAGACATGATTATATCTGTGACGGTTAAGGACACTTTAATATGAAATTTTTTGTTTGTATTTGTGTTTTAAAAAAAATTGTGTTTACTTTTTTTCTGTCCTTTTTGATATTTGAACAGAAACATTAAATGTGCCTTTTTTATAATTCATAATAACTCTTTATCCTAGTTGTATGAAAAGACTCATCATTCGGGGTTGGTACAATAATTGTCATTTTACATTTATAATTCAGCAATTGAAAAAGTGTTTTTGTCATTTAAATTTAGGTTAGGTTGTTTTGCAATTTATTAGGTTTCACAATCAATCTAAGTTATATTATACAACATAGCTATAATCAACCTTCAAGATTTAGTGGTAATTATAATGTAGACTATGTAATATTATGTTGAAAGAATGAATGGGTTTTCTATGTGTATAAAAAATAACTACATTAACATTCATTCGTTTAACATGAGCCATCTTAAATCAATATTAACACATTCGTGCACCCTAACGCAAATGGGCGTTTTACAGACCATATAGACTTGCCCAGACCGCATTATATACGTTTATATGCGTTCATACACGTATGGGAGCATTGCGAACGAATCTAGAGTGGACAATGACTGAAAAATCTCAAACGGGAGTGTCACGATTGTGTTAAAATTACTAATACTAGAGATCATTTCATATGTCACTTCACTAAATCTTCATTACTGTTAATAGACTAAGATTCCATTAAAAAATTTCTAGGTTCATAATATTTAGGCTTAGTGTTTGGCAATGATGAATATTCCAGTAGAAATATCATAGTAAATTAATAACTAACTAATATTTAATTACTTAAAATACTTTACTTACTCTGATGACTGTAAGTTACATATGAAATTATCTTTATGAAGAGAACCCTGTAAGGTTTAAATTAAAGCATGTTAATGTTTAATTCACTAATCCGCAATCAATGAAAAATGGTCTAGTTCCAATGATATAGTAACTTTTTTCAAATCAACAATTATCCACGGCCATTCTTAACACATTCGCGGACGGTGACCGGTAGCGGTGATAATAATAAAAGTTCTATTGTGTCTCGTTCACTGTCCGCGAATGTGTTAATATAATGTTCAGACCATCAAACTGAACAACTTTCACTATGGGACCTACATCGAAATCATGAAAAATAAAAACTGTTGTTCCTTACAAAACTATAATACTATTCGACCCAAATGTGTAGAACAACGCGATTTCGATTCCGGTCTTTTAGTAAACGTTGTTCAGTTTGATGGTCTGATCAGCCGTCATCAGACCCGTCATCAAACGTCAGCATATTAACAAAGACAGGGTGTAAGGGACGATTTAGGGTACAATGGGTCAAGTCTGATGATAGTTCCGATTCGTCAAGCGGTTTTTAAACGCCCGGTTTACAGACTGAAACGGTGAACTCAGACCATCATACTGAACAACTTTCACTATAGAGCCTACCTAAGAAAACGCGAAAAAATCTACTGCTTCATACAAAACTGCTATACTTACCTACCCGACTCAAATGTATGAGACAGTTGATTTTTTCCTAGCCACAGTAATGATATCCTTAATCCCCTTTTCTCCTTCCTTTCAAAACAAATCCCGTCTTTCACCAAATCCTATTCCTCTCCGCCAATCCAAGGTCGCCGTGCCGAGGGATGCATGGCTAGGGGCGAGCCTAGTCATAAGCGAGCCTGATGTTCGGGACCGGGTGAATCCGAACACTATGTAGCCTTGCTTCCGCATGCGGGGCTCTGTGGAAGTGGACCGTATATTTCCCTTGCTGATCGTGGGAACACAATGAGGCCAAATAATTTTATAGAACTCTGTGGCGGCGGTGGAGCTCGCCACTCATCACGCCAAGGTGTACCACGGGGCGAAAAGCGGGTTGCGGAGTGTCGCATTGCTACGCTGAATGTTCAGGGAGGAATGAAAGATAAGATGGATGAAGTGTGTCAGGTAGTGAATGAAAGATGTCTTGATATTTTATGTGTGAGTGAGACCAAACGAAAAGGGAAGGATGTTACCCACCATGGTCCACTGACTGCTATATGGTCTGGTGTCGGTCAGACGGAAAGAGCATGTCAAGGTGTAGGGGTCATCCTCTCCGATCGGATGGCTCAATGTCTGAATGGATATGAATGCGTGTCACCCAGACTTATTTGGGCTAGACTCAAATTAGGGCTAAGCCGCATATTCTTGCTGGCTGTATACGCTCCAGATACAAAGCTGTCCATGCCGGAAAGGGAGAAGTTCTGGGACAGCGTTAGAGACATCCTTAATACATGTGAGATGAATGAAAGGATTATTATGTTGGGTGATTTCAATAGTTGGATCGGAGTAAAACGGGATTTGTATGAAACAGTTTTAGGCAAGTATGGCGATGATAAAGTGAATGAAAATGGTGTAAGCTTGTTAGATATATGTCTGGAGAAGGATCTCTTTGTGACGAACACTTTATTCGCACATAAGAAGATCCATAAGTACACATGGGAAAGGGGAGAAAGTCGAACAATGATTGATTTTGTTATTGTAGATCGAAGGCTCAAAAGTAAGGTTGTCGACACCAGAAGCTTTCGTGGAGTCAGCAGCGTGGGAACGGACCATTATTTAGTTTTGTGCCGAATTAGTGGTCTGTTTAAGTCCTGGCGACATAGACCACGTAAATCAACAACCTGCCTCGAACGCATCAGGGTTGAAAAGTTACAAGAGAAGGATGTGCAAGAAGAATATTTGAAAGAATTGCGTAAAAGGACTTCCCACGTATGGGAAGACTTGTATGATGGGGGAATGAAAGAGCTTTGGGAAACTGTGAAGACTTCTTTAGTTGAATCAGCTACCGAAATATGTGGAGTGGTGAAAAGGAGGCAAGGAAGAAGGATGGATGAGAACTGGTGGGATGATGAGGTAAAAAAGGTCGTGCAAGAGAAGAAGAAAGCCTGGCTAGACTTTCTAGCAGTAAAAGCTAATGGAGACGTTAATGCGGTAGCGAAGATGGATGCTTATAGAGAAGTAAAAAAGAAAGTAAAGAAAGTTGTGGAGCAAAAGAAGAAATGCATAAAAGAGAAGTATGAGGTTAAGCTCTCTGACGATTTTAGGACCAACCTTAAACTGTTTTGGAAGCAGGTTAAGGTGGCTCGTGGAGCGTCGGGAGCGACGAAATTAAGTGTTATAAGGGACGAGGATGGAAGAGTGCTGAATGACGAAAGACTGGTTTTAGAGCGTTGGAAGAATTACTTTGAGCAGCTTTTTGATAGTAGCCAGGATGAGGGTCCCGATAGCGGAGAAACCTCAGAGCCAGCATGCTCAGAGATAGGTATGGAAGAAGAAATTACGGGAGATGAAATAGTGAAAGCGTTAAAAAGTATGAAATTAGGTAAAGCTGCAGGTTATGACAGGGTAAATGTCGAAATGCTAAGAAGTGGAAAAAGTGTAGTGACAAGCTTGCTGTGGAAACTTTTTAATATGTGCTGGAGGGACGGTCAAGTACCAGATGACTGGTGCAAAGCCGTCATCGTCCCATTATATAAAGGCAAAGGTTCACAGCAAGAATGCAAGAACTACCGCGGCATCAGCCTTCTTAGTGTAGTTGGCAAACTGTATGCAAAAGTTTTGATTGAGAGAGTGATGAATGTAACTGATGAAAAAATGTGGGACGTACAAGCGGGATTCAGAAGAGGTATGGGTTGCATGGATCAAGTCTTTTCTTTAAGGTGCATCTCAGAGAAATACTTAGAAAAACACCAAAAAGTATTCTGCGCCTTTGTAGATCTTGAAAAGGCATATGACCGAGTGAACAGGAGTAAAATGTGGTCGACACTGTCAGCATATGGGGTTGATGACCGCTTAGTGCAGGCTTTGAAGTCCCTCTATGAGGGCTCTAAAGCCTGTATCAGAGTTAATGGGGCGTACACAGACTGGTTTAACATCTCTAGGGGTGTGAGACAGGGATGTGTTGCGTCGCCATGGCTTTTCAATCTTTATATGGATAGTTGTCTGACTGATTTGAAAGAGATGGAATGCGGTATAAGAATGGATGAGCTTAGTGTCAAGTGCCTTTTGTATGCTGACGACCAGGTGATACTTGCGCCGTCGGTGACGGAGTTACAAGACATGTTGAATGTGATGAATGAGTCGTTGAAGAAGAAAGATATGAAAGTCAATGTATGCAAGACGAAGGTAATGGTTTTGGAACGTGAAGACGATGTTACAGAATGTAACATTGTTATGGAAGGAGACAGAGTGGAACAGGTGAATGAATTTGTATATCTGGGAAGTTTGTTTAAGAGAGATGGAAAGTGTGACGGGGATGTGGAGCGAAGAGTGACTGCGGGAAATAAGGTAAATGGGGCCCTGCACGCCGTGGTGAGTAGCCGGTCTGTATCAAAAAGGGCACGTCTGGCTATTCACAGCGGTGTGTTGGTGCCTACGCTAATGTATGGGAGTGAATGTTGGGTATGGAATAAAAGGAATGAAAGTCGAGTGAATGCAGTTGAAATGCGCTCCTTACGAAGTATGTGTGGTATTACTTTGGTTGATCGAATCAAGAACAGTGTGATAAGGGATTGGTGTAAGTTGAAGGATGATATAGTAACAAGGATTGAGAGGGGTATGCTTAGATGGTTTGGTCACGTAGAGAGAATGAATGAAAGAAGACTTACGAATGAAATTTATCGAGCACAGGTGAGTGGAAGTGTTGGGAGAGGCCGTCCGAGGAAAACATACCACGATCAAATCAATGATCTTTTCCGAAAAGGACAAGTGCGTAGCACCCTCAATCGACGGAAGTGCATGAAAAGATGTATGAATGTCAATGAGGCTAGAGAAGTGTGTCAGAGTCGTAGCGTGTGGCGATCTGTGGTCTCTGCCTACCCCCTTGGGACAATGGCGTGAGCTTATGTATGTATGTATGTATGTAGTTGATTTTTTTTCGCGTTTCCTGAGGTAGGCTCCATAGTGAAAGTTGTTCAGTTTGATGGTCTGAGTTCACCGTTTTGAGTCTACGGAGGACTGTCTCTTATACCCTGTATTTCTAGACCTACTTAGGCCATTTTTCGCTGACTCAACTAAAATTTTACTAATTTCATGTTTTATGTGGCCGTTCAAATCAAAAAGGACCAAAAGGCGCGCTCCACTTACAATTTTTTATAATATTTAGCCTTTGAAAAACGTAGTAAGTCACGCCCGCTTTCGGGTCCATTTTGATTATCGCCTTAGGGTCAGAACACGTGTAGCTTAGAACTTTTCGAACATTTTTCAGTGCTCAATGCAATGTCGCACTTATACAATTGAAATAGAATTGTAAATAAGTGTCAAGTTATAATTTTACTTACCGGACCGCGGAGTTTGCAGTCGCACGCTATTTACAACTCTATTTGAATCGGACAAGGACGACATTTCATCAACAGTTCTCCACTATATGTGCGCTGACCCTTAGGCGCGGTTTATACAGAAGAGACGTGTGTCGGTGGCGAATAGTCAAAGTAACACAATATAAACCTTATAGTAAGTACGTAGCATAGCGTCGTTTGGAGAATTACGCCCGTGCCTCCATGCGACGTCGCCTGGTGGCGCGGCCGCGATTCTCCTTTACGACAAATACGACGCTAAGCTACGTAGTTACGTACTGTGTAGGTCGACCAGAATCAGAAACCAGAAAAAAATATAGATTTTCACATGGTAGTGTCAAAATGTCACCTGTCTAGTCAAAGTAGGCCCTGTACAGACTGAGCCTTTTTGCACCGATAAAAACGTACGTTTGTCCATCGCGGGACTTAATCGCTTCACTAGCAATTAATAGGCGTTTGTATCGATTCAAACGCATGATTGTAGCGATGCACACGCGCGCGTTGTGGCAAAGGCTGTCGACAAATAACTGACCAAATATTACGAAAGTTTTGCATCGTGGCTGTACCTGTACCGCGTTTGCATCTATGCTTTATCGCGTTTGCATCGATGCTGCATCGCGACTCAATCGATGCTTTTTGCAGCACTTCTGCGCTGCAAAAAATCGCAGTGTGTAAAGGGCCCTAATCTTAATTAGATTAGTGTTGCTTACTCTAAAATGGGATTTCCCTATTTTTCATCAGATTCTGGTCCACCTATATAAAGTTTATGTTGTGTTACTTTGACTATTCGCTACCGCACGTCTCTTCTGTATAAACCGCGCCTTAGGATTCGCTTTTAACACATGCGTCGCACCCGCATCGTGAGATATGCACACAACCGTTTTCTAACTTAGTTCACGAAAAAAAGTTACAATCCATATTTTCTTCTTCAAACTTATTTATAGTTATGTATGTAATTGTATTTACTAACTATTTTAATGTGTGTGTGAGCATGTAGTGTGGTTAGTTGTGTGTGTGATTTATGTTATTGATAATAGGTTAGAAATGTTTAGTGGTTCACTGTGGAAGAAAAATCGTAATAAGTAACTTTTCCATATTACATTATACTAAAAAGTATCAAATATTTTTTAGTATAAACATTTTACAGCCATGTTGTGCTATTTCTAATGAAATTAGAAATTGAAAAATTAAGTCTCGGACGGGAAATGACCTGCAACCTTCCAAACTGAGGATTTGCTTTCGTCCATTAAGCTACCGAGCCTAGAGATCGAAATTCTTCAACCTGTTCCGTCTTAAGGGACGTGGCGCCATCTACTGGCGTTGTTTCAAACTACCAACTTGCAAGTCCAATATTACAACTTCATGCGATATAGATAATACAACCAGGAGTGCGATTTTTGAAACTCATTCGCTGAACTCAGCAGTTGAGAATTTCAAAATTGCTATGGATATATGCATCTTTCTACTGCTGATTTGACTTTCAAAAATCGCACTCCTGGATTGTGATTTTTTTTGAAAGTCAAATCAGCAGTAGAAAGATGCATATCTTCATAGTAATTTTGTCATTTTCAACTGCTGCTTTCAACGTATGAGTTTCAAAAATCGCACTCCTGTTCGAATTTCAAATATTTTATTTTTATTTTAAACATGTTACAGCCATGTAAGTTGAAATAGCACAACATGGCTGTAACATGTTTTTAATCAAAAATATTGTTCGTACCTACTCAAATTTTTTGTGGGTGGGCAATTTTCTGGATAGGTTAGGACAAAAAGGGTTTTTGTTTAGGAATTATTGTTATATGCGTGTTGTGATTGTGTTGCGTTTTAATAATAACCTTCTATTGTGTAACCTGTTCTCGTTATCGTCTATCTTACTCTATTCCCTAGTAAATAACTTCTATTTCACATTTATTTAAGTATTTACTATGAATTTATATTTGAAGATATCAATATTCCATATTTTTAAATAACATGTATAGTACTTATCTTTTATTTACAAATTTATTATTATTATCTGTAAGAAAAAAGAACGATAACGGTGAAACTTTTAAATAATAACTGCAATGATTTTTTAATTGTTTTAAAAATAATAAAAGTAAACAAAATTAATAAGCGCCTTTGATGTCGCTTGTGAAAACTAAAATTGTGTGCAAACTCTTGATGTGTTGCATGTACTGCACTTTTGACCTGTCAAACTGACAGACCTGTCAAACTGGCAGAACTGTCAAAATTGACATGTCAAAAGTGAGGACTGTTCATTACAAAAATTCTCTTTTAGTAAAATTTATTTTATCTAGTTGTGATGACCAGTCTAACCAAAGCTAGTGTACGCTTTTGAAAAATGCTCAATGAAATAAAAGAAAACTTGTTTATGACAAAATGGAGTAGTAGGGGTAAATTCCTTACATGATTCAAATCTAGAAATAAATTTAACTATTTAACTGTTTTAACGCCACATCGAAAGAATGGGTGAGGATCGGCTTGCCAGGAGAGTAACAACTTATTTATGAATGAGCCCAAAACCTCATACACTCTTACTGATTTGTAATGAAATAATTGCATTGAAACAATGATTTCATTATTTTATTAATAAAAATTATTCGCATTTTAAATTTTTATGGAAAAATGATGTTATTATTTCAGCAATGAATGAAAGCGCTAGCATCGAGTTCAGTAAATTTTAAATTATTCTATGTATATATTTTATCTGTTGATATTTTGAAAAAAAAAAACCTAAGTTGATAATTAGATTCTGCTCTCGATTCTAAACAAACCAATTTCTAGTTTTGCGTCTGTTCACTAACACGTTGTATACTGGACGTCGACCTGTAGGTTAGGTATCGCTGTAGCAACGCAGTGAAGGCTGAACATACGTGAATTTCAAGCCAATTACTGGCGAGATGTAGCGAAAATCCGAAAAAGTGGCGCTCTCTCTTTTTTGGAGGCCACAGATATTTAAATGAAAGCTGTTATAAGAGATTTAAATACAGATTATCTAGTACCAAATGAAGTACCAGAATCTAGTCTAAACTTTTGTGTAAAGATTAGACCATGTCTTTGGTACAAATATGCACCTATTCATTTTAATCACTAAAATATTTTCCTGCGAATCTCTGTTTCGCAGGCAGGTTTACATTCAACGGCTAACAGGTCCAATTTCTATTCTTGACACTTTATCTCCATTCATAATGCACGTTGGGGTCGGGTATATCTCATCGTAACCCTCCCATTTTGTCATAACCTCAACATTGGGTCCACGAAGGCGTACGCTAGCAAGCTTTGGGTGTGACAGTGGGACAAAGACGCCGCGCACAAGTCTCGCTCGGTGGGCAAGGCGGCGAGGCTGCTCGGAGCCGACACTTCACGCATCAATGACCAGACCCATCATCGACAGATTGTATGTATTTAGTTTTTAATGCATGTCTTAGATCCTTAAGTAATTCACTGATTTCAAGTGCTCACGTGTTTTGAAATCAGCTTTCAAAGTGTCCAAGATTGAACCACGCTTTACAAGTTTAGTGTGTAATATAACATTATGAAACTTTGAATAGAACCTTGCTACAACTACATAAATTGGTAGATGTAGCAATGTTCGTGATCATCCTAAGACCTTATTTTTATGTACACTTTTTTAGAAATAGTATTAGTATACAAAGTGAATACCTAATTATTGTTTTATAGTCCAATACGTTTCAGGTACTATTGACATTCAGTAATAAAATATCAGCAAACAAACAACTGTTTATGCCATCTCCCTTTGCTTATATTGTTAGGTGCATAATTTAAGTATAATGTAAATAAATCTACATATTTTTTATTTTACGCAGCCATACCCAAGTGCGAAAGGTTAGTTTGTTGTTCGTATTAATTTATGTATGTATACCTCGTGATATTTTTATTTGGCAGTTGATTCCTAGCAATTTGGCTTGTTGAAGAGTTTCTTGCTGTTTCTTCTCTACAGCCACAATAATTTCTGAAGCGGCGGTAGATTATCCATCCATCGCCTTAACCTTACATTGACACCATTTTCAGGTGGAACTCTGCATCGAAACCCTTGGCGAAGTCGTGACCCTCTTAGCAAGGGACGACGTGGGCCCCATAGAGTCTATAGAAGCGGACAGAGGGGAACTGGCGAGGCGGTTGTTGCCGACTGTACTCAAAACTGCCGCGTCTATGTTGAGAGAACGCGCTAGAGTGGAGGAACAGAATGGGACGTTTACTGACGACCCTATGTTGGTAAGTTCCGTGCAGTTTTTTCGTTAATTTCACACATATTCCCACTGTAACTCCAAAAAACCACGATCAATAGCGGTGACCATTCAGAATACTAAACAGTCAAGTCCAGCGAGCCCAGTTATGAATCTAATCTGTTTAAGAACTCTTAATGAAGTTAATCAAAGAAGATAGGAGGAGGAACAATAAATATCCGACTTCACTCCATTGCAAACGAGAGACAGGAATAGGAAAAGCATTCCGATAAGTTATAAGCCGAGGGAGTAAAGAAATCTGGATGCTTCTATTCAATTTTGATGTTCAATCACTTAAAAGAAAGAACTGATTTCTCCTGCAAGAGAAAAAGCCTTTTTCCAGCGGAATCATACAGGTTTTATCTATCAACCCATGGTCTACTAAAAATCCAGACAATCATCATCATAGCCGATAAACGTCCACTGCTAGACATAGGCCTCCGCCAAGGATCGCCACAACGACCGAGCCTGCGCTGCTTTCATCCAACGGGTTCCCGCCGCCTTCATCAGGTCGTCGGTCCACCTTTTGGGGGGCAATCATTTATTGTAAAATCCAGATAAGAGAAAAAGAAATTTCTCGTCGACAGTTTAAAGGTTCATCATCATCATCTTATTTTGACAGCTACGCTCTTGTCGGAGGAGAATTCGCCAATCATATTAAAGGATAATAAATCAAAACTCGTTTTATGATTCCAGAGGCGAATAGTAAGCATCCTACTCGACATGGTGCGTCAGATGTCAGAGGAACAATACACGATGGTCGTGAAAGCGTTAGAGGCGGAAAGCGTCGGGGGTTCATCTACGCTGGTTTCTGATGCTCTGGCCTTACTGCTGGCCATTCTTGAGAACCCTGTCTTTAGAGCTCACTGGGCTGATATGCTGCATTTACAGCATTATATTATGCTTCACGCTTTAAGGTGAGTGCCTTTGTATGAAGTTGACTTCTGAAAACCTCGTTATTTGACAAGTATCTAACACACACACACACACACACATATGCTCACGACTATGTTCCCCGAGGGGGTAGTCCGAGATATTCTGAAACTTCAGAACATCCACGTATCGTGACAAGTATCTAAACTATTATAAAACTGGAAAAGAGGTGTGTTCGGCGTACATTGAAGATATTTACAACAAAACGATAACGATATGGTTTTTAGGTGTCCCTGACTCCAAATTACAAATTTTTGGATTTTTTTGTATGTACCTATGTTTGTATGTTTGTTCGAGTATCACGCAAAAACTACTCACCCGATTTTGATGAAACTTTTTTGTTTGAAAGATTCTGATGCGACTTAAAATCTGGTATTTAATTTGTACGGACGAAGTCGCGGGTAAAAGCTCGTATTTCAATATTTCTTCTCGCCCTTTTTTTTTCTTGTTTTATCGGTCTTCGGTTTTTCGTTCTTCCTTCCCGAATTCATCATCATCAGCCTAGTATACGTCCACTTATGGACATCCGCTTCCAATCACGAACAAGCGTGAGACAGCCGTACTATTAATTCACCACGCGGGCCTAGTGTATTTTAAGTCTCTTCGATATGCTTCTAACCTGACTTAACAAAAAAGTACACCTCCATCTAACGCCACTATCAAGAACCAACTTCTCAACGTGCCTTCCGAAGGCTTCAAAGAAATTATCGAGATGAAATTCCATTGCAGATTACTAGCTACAACACTACGCGACCGCCTCCATGCAACCGACGAAAACGACCCCGAAACTATCTCCAACGTGCATCGAATGTGCCGAGAGTGGTTCACAGCCATCACAGCGCTCACTACCTCCCAGCCTCTGCAGCTTGAGACTCTCCCAGCCGCGAGGAAACAGAGAATCACAGCTCTGTACGGAGATATTAGACATACTGCTGCGCACGCGCTCGCTGATATGTGGTTCAGTTTAGGTAAGTGTTATTAGACTTGTGATTCACTGTGATAGACGTGTGATTCAGTGGTAGGGTAGCGGTTCACTACCGGCTATAAGCGTGCCCGGAGTTCTCTCCAACGTGCATAGAATGTGCCGAGAGTGGTTCACAGCCATCACAGCCCTCACTACCTCCCAGCCTCTGCAGCTTGAGACCCTCCCAGCCGCGAGGAAACAGAGAATCACAGCTCTGTACGGAGATATTAGACACACTGCTGCACACGCTCTCGCTGATATGTGGTTCAGTTTGGGTAAGTGTTATTAGACTTGTGGTTCACTGTGATAGACGTGTGGTTCACTGTGATAGACTAGTGGTTCACTGTAGTAGGCTTGTGGTTCACTGTGATAGACGTGTGGTTCACTGTGATAGACGTGTGGTTCACTATGGTAGACTTCCAGTTATAAGTGCGCCCGGAGATCTCTCCAACGTGAAACAAATGTGCCGGGAGTGGTTCACAGCCATCACAGCTCTCACTACATCTCAGCCTCTTCAGCTTGAAACCCTCCCAGCAGCGAGGAAACACAGGATCTCAGCTCTGTATGGATATATTAGACACACTTGTGCACACGCGCTCACTGATATGTGGTTCAGTTTGGGTTAGTAGTATTAGACATGTGGTTCACTGTGGCAGAGTACTGATACATTGTTGTTGACTAGCTGTTCACTGTGGTAGACTAATGGTTTACTCAATTAGATTAGACTGTGATGTCTTGGCGGCTAAACTTATGTGCTTCCTGGAAGATGGTTATCCAAAACCGGGAGATTACAGGTTTCTTCCCCAGAACAGAATTGCCTGGTTCATTTACCACGTCTTTGAAGGGTGAAGAAATAAATACGTAGGGGTTGTTGGGTCTTGCCACAGATTTTAACACCCACAAGTTAAAGCAACGAAGCTAACAGATGGCGATACCGTCGCCCTCGGAAATATGCTCCATACAAAAGGCAACTTCACCGTAAATACGGTCTTTACCTTCTACAAATAAGGACATTAATCGCGCAAGAGAAATAATAACAGAGATTCGATATACAACGTGTTAATAAATTAGCGCAAAACCTCATACACCCCAACTGATTTATAACAAAATAATTAGATTGAAACAATAATGTCATTATTTTGATACTTAAAATTTAAAGTTATTCGCATTTTTAGTTTTGCTGCAAAAATGATTGGTTATCATTTCAGCAATGAATGAAAGTGCTATCGTACTCATGGATACATTTTCATAATCTTTTTTGGTAGTAGTAGGGTGAGTGTGCACGTGCGGTGGGTAGACATCAGGTTCAGAAAATTTAAAATTTTACAAACATATTATTTAATATTTTGAAAAAGAAATCCTATGATGAAACCATGATAATTCGACTCTGCTCTCGATTCTAAACAAACGATTTTTTAGTTTTGCGTTAATTCATTAACACGTTGTATATTCAAGGTCCAATTAAGAACTGTTGGACCTAACCTGGCGGAAAATCTTCCCTTTTCAATGGAAAAACCTTCCACAGTTAGTTCCTCCATATAGGGCCAATACAAATGATCCCATTGGGTCAAAGTGTTGCTGGCTTGCCAGCCCCCATAATAAAATAATATAACTTATGAGTTTAATTTGATATTGTTTGTTCGCAGAGGAGCACAAACGCTCGTTTACTCTATGCCTGGTGGGTCCGTTCCTCGAGGTCAGCTTCCTTCGAGACGAGGAGGTTCGCAACAAGACTATACCGCTCTTCTTCGACATGATGCAGACTGCATTCAATGCTGCCGGCGATGGCGGTAAGTGGCCCTGATACGTCTTACTTAAGATATTTGGCGATCGGATTGGTTGAGAAGTTATTGCTGTTCAAAATTCAAAGTGAAAGTTAAAATAATTTATTAAATATAGGAGCTTAACCTTTGGTATGCCGGAAAGCGAAAAATAATGTATTTCTATTGTGTCTGTAATAGGGATGATGACAATTTTTATTTTTTTAAAACTGTTTGATATCTTAAACACAAAAGTGAAACAGATTTTTTAATGTCTTTAAAAATAACCGAAATATAAGTGTTTGAAATTTACGGTTAGAGCGAGAGGCAGATATAAAGGAAGTGACGTCATACCCTCGTATTTTAATACAAATAATAACTAAGTGTCATACAAACATCTGTTTTGCATGACAGAGATAGAAGACGATAAAAAACGTATTTCAGTCGCTTATAACATTTTTGTTTTCTGTTTGATTGTTATTTCGTTTTAACATTTTGTTATTGAATTTAACCTTTTTTTGGAATGTAAATATTTTTCGAATAATTACATCGATATCTGACGAAATTATCCGGGACCAACTGCTTAGCTGTGTCTTCGGAAGCAAGGAAACGAATGACACGACGATGAAATATCACTAAAAGTTCACCCATGCAAAGACTGCGACCGGAACTGACGTTGCTTAACTTTGATCATCGATTCCAATACCAAAGGTCACCCATGTCTTCGTCATCATCATCAGCCTATAAACGTCTCAGTGCAGGGCGCAGGCCTCATGGAGGTTGTTTGGGTGTTAGTCCACCACGCGTGCCCAATGCGGATTGGTAGACTTCACGTACACATCAGAATTTCTTTTTCAGCATATGCAGGTTTCTCGTGATGTTTTCCTGCACCGTTTGAGAGCAGTCGGAGTTTCTATACCTCCGCAACGTTCCATCGACGCTGTCTGAATGAACTATGTATCAAATTTATATTTTTCCTCTGACAGAAGGGCAACTGAAAGAGCTAGAAAGCGAGATGATAGACAAGATAGACGTGCTAGCTGAACTGGGTTGTGGTGACGCGATGTGGCGCGCGCGGTTTGTGTCGCTCTGTGGCGCGCTCTGCAACGCCGCCCCGCCCGACCTCCGACGCGCCGCCCTCGCCATGGTCGCCGCCGCCGCGAGGCAGCTCGACACACTACTAGAGGTACTACACGGTCACAACCTTGACACTTCATACAAACGAGCTACTTTTTCACAAAGATAGAACAAACTTAAAAACGGACAAATCGAAATATTGTAAAAAATAGTAATCATCATCAGCCTGCCATCGACCACTGATAAACATAGGCGTGCCCCAAACTGCGTCAAAAAAGCTCTATCTTCGGCCTTACTTCAATCGAAAATGAGATTACTTCCACAGCTTTAATTGTTTCTGTGTCAGTTCTTGCACATATCGTGAATATGAATTGGCAAAAAATATCGAAAAATGTGCAATAAAGATTATCTGACATTTTCACATCGTCATAGTCACCCTACTACTACAACGATAAAGTTGTCCCCCATTTCCGCGTCAACTGGTTACCGTACTCGGAGACTGCACAAGATATCTTTCAGTTTCTTAACCGAGTTGCAGTTAATTTTAAATTGAATGTAACTTAAGGTACGTTTCTCGCTAACTGGATAAGTATTACGAATTCCTATCCTATCTTTACTTTTTTTTTTTTTTTGTAACTTAAATTCGACGAACGTCTTCCTCGAGGCATTCCAGATAAATAGTGTTACTAAAATCATGTACTTTTGGAAGCCTCGTTCTTCTCCTAAGGTTTATAACTAACGAAAACCATAATTAAATCATCTATTGGTTGGACATTATTCTAAACAACATAACATAAAATAGAGATGTTACGCTTTCGCTCGATCGAATGGCAATATGACTAAGTAGCGCTTAGTAGCATAATTTTTTCGATGATTCTGTATTAGACCTGGCGTGGCGTCCATTACTTAGTAAGAGTTGAGACACATTACTACCTGACAGCGGGCCCATACAAAAATTACATTTAGTATGGGAGGCCGTCCGCCGTCGACGCGACGACAGTAAATGTGTCTCAATCTTAAGAGGCCATAGGTTCAGACGAATATTTTCTATGAGAAACGCAATTGTCCAGCCCTCCAAAAAGTGCGTGCGCGTGCCGTATTTTCGATTAAAAAGAGTTAGCAAAAGTACTTTTTATAGATTTTTTTTATGATTTCACTAGATAAACTAATAGTGAATATGTGAGTATAAATAACAAAAATCTGAAACTATTTTAAGTTCTTCTCAGGTGAGAAAAATGGTTAAAAATACATGAAAATACGTCATCTTTGTGACGATTTTCTATAGAGCGAAGTAATTCCAATCGTGTATTCAATATATGATTTCACTAGATAAACTATCCAAGAATACTGAGGTATAATTTTGGTTTCGGTAAATTGTATAAATCTAGTCGAAACATGAAAAATAAAAGATGCCTCCAAGGCGTTTTGTCCTACCATAGTGTCTTAAGTCAATGGAATCCCCCTTCCATCATCGTACGACAAGACGTAGTGCGAGACTGCATCCATACGTTGTCGATATTCCAACAATCCGCACAAATAGGTTCGCATCCTCTTTTATGATGAGAACCGGTAAGGTTTGGAACTCTCTCCCTGCGTCTGTTTTCCCAAGCAAATACAATCAGGATATTTTTAAAAGAAGAGTAAATAGGCTTTTTCTGGGCGAGCGCGCTACATCCTCGGCTTCATCTACACTTTCCATCAGGTGAGCTGAAGCCAAGCGCAAACCCATTACGAATAAAAAAAAAATAAAGAAAAAAGAATAACCAATACATAACTCGTCTAACTCATATTGCAAAGAAAATGTTCTCTATGTGATAATCTTAATTTAAAATGATTCACAGTACAGGACGGCGGCGCTGCGGTCTGCAACTCCACACAGAATGCATCTTACTACGAGAGTGCTGCACTTCTACGCGCAAATAGAAAGGCCACACATGTACATCAGGTACGACGAATTTATTATCATAGCAGCATATTCGCAGCTATTTCGTGTTAACTTGAGAAACATTGGAAAAATCAGCTTATTCACTGCCATAGACAAAGTAGAAGGGAACGCAATATATCTACAAGCATAGATTATAACAACATGGGTGCATTCACAAAGATACCTATTTAATGCAGAAATGCATTCCTAACGACATGAAAGGAAATTAAATAAATATGAAATTCCTCTATAAAATCGTCTTCAACCGCAATTATTTTGAAAACTTCAAGACCTCTTTAGGGTTTCATCATCTCAGCCGATGGACGTCCACTGCTGGACATAGGCCTCCCCCAAGGATCGCCGCAACGACCGGTCCTGCGCTGCCCTCATCCAACGTTTTCCCGCCGCCTTCAGCAGGTCGTCGGTCCACCGTGTGAGGGGCCTACCCACGCTGCGCTCTCCGGTACGCGGTCGCCACTCGACAACTAGCAGGCCCCACCGGCCATCGGTTCTGCAAGCAATGTGCCCCGCCCACTGCCACTTAAGTTTAGCAACTCTTTAGGCTATGTCAGTTACTCTGATTCTTCTGCGGATCTCTTCATTTCTGATTCGATCTCGCAGGGAAACTCCGAGCATAGCCCTCTCCATTGCCCCTTGGGTGACTTTCAGCCTTTTTCTGAGGCCTTGAGTGAACGACCACGTCTCTGTTCCATTTATGTCATCACTGGCAACACACACTGATCGAAGACTTTCGTTTTAAGACACTACGGTATTTGGGACGTGAAGATACTACGTACTACGTAGCTTCCCGAACGCTTTAGGGTTTAGTTTTCGAAAAATCCTATCTTAGTGCACGTAGGGTGCATTCTCTGTAGAATATGTATTCAAAATTTTATGTTTCTAGAGGGTATAAAAACACCCTCGTAAAAGGAGACAACGTCGAAAAAAATTAAAAAAATTCACCGTCCCAGACATTCAAGTTCAGTAGGTAACTGCAGTTTTGTATGAAACTGCATCCTTTTTTTCTCGACTTTGGCTTTATAGTGAAAGTTGTTCAGTTTGATGGTATAAATCATCCCTTTAAATATGAATAGGCTGTTATGCTAAATATGCAGTGGTGCAGCCTGTGCATTGTCTGTCCGGCAGTCAGGAACTGTTTTATAGGTATAGATAGAAGATGTGAGTCTTGCCACAACAGTTTTGAGGTTACGTACGGTACGTACGTATTAGGGATGCAACGATTACGAAGCGGTGCATCGTTTTGCATCTGTAATCGTAATAATCACGATTAATAACGATGCAATGCACCGTATTAAGAATCGTACGATTATTAAATCAGATTGAAAATGTCAACGGATTACACTTGTTGACCAATACCAGGCCTTAATAATAGATTCCAGAGCCGAAAAACAATTTAAAAAAAATTTGATCTTTCGCTGCCATTTTAGCTCATTTTGAGCCAACTCTGACTTTTTTTAGACAGCCCGGTAGCACAGTCGGTAGTGAACCTGCCTGCTGTGCCGAAGGTCGCGGGTTCGAATCCCATAAGGGACAAATATTTGTATGATGAATATGAATATTTGTACCCGAGTCATGGATGTTTGTGTTTATATATGTATTCTATATCGTTGTTTAGTCATCGTAATACAAGTCCAGGCTAGATTCTGGTACTTTAAATGTGACTAGATAATTTGTGTGACATTGTCCAAGATATTTATTTATTTATTTGGGACAGATTTCACATAGGTTAAATTTCTTTGGATTTGACTCCCTCTTTTTTTTAAATTCTACTTCTATGTCTTTGATTTAATTTCCGGTAAACAAAATCTTGGAATTTTTTAAAGTTTTTTTTTATGATTTATTTTTATGATTCATTGGAATGCAAAGAAACACTATGAGAAACTCATTCTGAGGATAATCTCAACTAAATTTGTTTAAATAATGGTAATGCATCGGTTATCGTAATAAATAACGATTAATATCGTAATCGTAATGGCCGAATCGTTGCATCCCTAGTACGTATGTATGTCACCCTCAAACAGTGCGACCTCCTCCGCAGATACGTGCACAAGCTAGCGAAGATGCACCGTGAGGCGAACCAGTGGGCGGAGGCGGGTCTGTCGATCCGTCTGCACGCCAAGCTGCTCTCCTGGGAGCTGGAGCCGCTGCCGCAGAGACTGCGCCACCCCGCACACACGCACTCCACGCACGAAACACACCGCGAGCTGAAGGTGACGTGGAACAACATGGCTAGAGAATGGGCTCCACAAGATGGTTGCTGACGTCGGGGAAGACCCAGGAGAAGATGGAACGAGGGATTCGATGCTTTCCTGAGTTTGCATCGGTTAGGGAGAATTCGGATGCAAGGGGAGGCCTTTGCCCAGCAGTGGGACTCAGATCAGGCTTGAGCGCCTTCCTGCTTCGTATGTTAAGCATTTGGTCGCGGAAAATACCGTAAAATGATACAAGTATGACAAACCATGACAAACTATTATTGACTTTGCTAGTGTTGAAATACATACATACATACATACATATTGTCACGCCTGTCTCCCACTGGGGTAAGCAGAGACAACGGAACGCCACCTGCTACGATCCTGGCATACCTCTCTAGCTTCCTCCACATTCATAAGACCTTTCATGCATGCTCGTCGATTTCGGGTAGATCTGACCTGGCCCTTCTTAAGCACTTAGTGTTGAAATAACATCGAAAATCAACGTTCTCGGGGACTGACCAGTTGTGTTAACTGATTTTCTATGTTATTTCAATGCAAGCAAAATCGATAATAGTTTGGCACTGAAAAATGCTCTATGCTACGCTTCTCCAAGTATGTGCCGTCCCTAAGGCCTATTAGGGCGGCTCTAAAATACGTTGACAGCATCTCCACGGTTATCTTTCCTCCTTTAGGATTGAACCTCATCTGGCAGCACGGAATCGCATTTTTTTACGTTCCATCCTATTCTGTCGCTCAGCAACGTCATTTGCTGAAGCGAGAAAAATAGTGGGAATGCGATCGCGATTGCACATGGCCGCACCGGCAGTTCTGTGACCTTTCTCGCTCTAGCCAATGACGTTTCTGAGCAACAGAAAGGGATAAAGCGACAAAAAGTGCACATCCGTGCTGACAGATGAGGCTCAACCCCTATTCACCTACTTTATCATGCACAGTGTTGCCACAGTATAAGAAAGAGTATCCATTACATATACAGTACGGACACTCCCTTCCTCCCGCCAACTTTTTACTTCACCCCCTCTATCGCCCCCTGGTTACCTCGTACTGGTTACACGTTACCTACGAAGAAGACTAAAGGTTCAATTTCTTTGGTTTCCCATGTACTGACGTCATCTTGTCAATTTCAAATTTTTGTATGCAGTGTCCGGATCGTGTTAGTGCTATGCTCTTCCGTTGACGGTAATGATCATGCTGGACTCCTAATCGAATTATAATTTATTTGTCCCCAGGAATTCCTCTACCTAGAAATAGCAGAGCTCCTCCAACGCGGTCAGCAATGGGAACTAGCGGTCGACATAGTCAAAGAGCTGGTGTCAGTGTACGAGGCTGAAGCGCTAGGCTACGCGCCCCTCGCGGAGCTGCATAGTCAGCTGGCCGCCTTGTACTCGTGCCTGCAGAGGACGCCTCGCTCCCACCCCGGCTACTACAGGGTCTTGTACCTTGGTAGAGGGTTCCCTTCACATTTGAACGTACCTAATGTGAGTATTGGGTATTATCGCTTTAGTGTCGCTTAATTTTTAAGGGATTCAGGCGATGAACGACTGTCATCGCTTTAGAAATACGTATCGTGGTGCGGGGTGTATGATGGAATAGCTAAGAAAAGTATTATGAAACTGTAAGAAATGTGTCTGTCGCTTTTCTGTCACGAAATTATTATGAGAATCAAGCTATAAACGATAATTGTAGCTTCATAAATGCGTATCGTGTTACAGGCGCGAAATAAGTGACCCGATAACATGAAACCTTCATGAAGCCTACCTCAGGAAATGCGAAATAAAATCAGTTGTCCCATACAAAACTGCTGTACGACTAAAATGTATGGGACAGCAGATTTTTTTTCGCATTTCCTGAGGTAGGCTCCATAGTGAAAGTTGTTCAATTTGATGGTTTAAGTTCACCGTTTCAGTCGCTAGGCACTGGCACTTACACCCTGTATTTATATTAATTAACGAGCTTTTACCCGCGACTTCGTCCGCATAAATACCAGATTTTAAGTCAGATGATTAGCTATCAAACAAAAAAAGTTTCATCAAAATCGGTTCAGTAGTTTTTTCGTGATACTCGAACAAACAAACACCCAAACAAATAAACAAACAAACAGACAGACAGACAAAAAATCCAAAAACTGGTGATTTGGAATCAGGGACAGGTAAAAACCATGTCGTAATTTTGTTGTTGTAAATATCTTCAATGTACAGACACATTTCTGTTACAGTTTTATAATAGTTTAGATTAAATGAAACTATATCGTTCGCAGGGCTTCGTGTACCGTGGCAACGAATACGAACAATTCCACGACTTCAAGGAGAGATTGCTGGACGAGTGGCCCGAAGCCGAAGTGCTGCCGAAGCTAGACCCACCCGGGGAAGAGATCACTGAGTCCGACGGACAGTGTATCCTTTTTAATTAATAGACTTGGGAAACTGCAGCGGAAGACTGGTTGAAATACTTTCACCTTGAAAAGACAATGCAGGTTTTGTATGGAAGGTTGGCGTCTTATTTTTCGCTGTTATTTTTGGCGCGGCCAGCAATCAAACTTGAATATTTTATTTTAGAATAAAGTAAAAAACAAAACTTATTAACATTGTATATCCCTAATCGCAGTCCGGACGGAGATATAAAGGCTTGAAGTTGAAAATATTACCATTACGTGCACTTCAAGCCTTTATATCTCAGTTCGGACTGAGTTCCGAGATATTTGTAATAATAAGTGCTGTTTTTAACTTTATTCTGAACTATAATATTCAAGTTTGATTGATGGCCGCGCTAAAAAAAGAAAAAAGGCGCCATTTTTAGGCATAGGCTTTTAACTATTCCCACGAGGGACACCTAGACAGTGATATGTCACTTTGTGTTTTTTCCCCAGTTGGTTAAGATATTGCAGGCTGACTCACCTGATTGTCTGAAAAGAAAGATGATTCCGTCCTTCGGATGGCATGTTAAACCGTTGGTCCTGGCTACTATCTCTGGTGGTAGTATTTGTTATATAAAAACCACGTCAGAGGCCGTAAGGCGGTCTGAAAAAACTCTGACACCAGGGCTCTCTGCACACACGATGAGAAGAATAGACTTGAGAGTTGAGACCCTGTTTGAAATACTTTGACCTTGAAATTTAAACCTCCTTCGATGATTGATGATGAATGGTTTATCGGAGCAGGGTGTCAATTTTCACAATGTTCAAATAAATGAGAAAATCTCGAAATTGATCGAATTTCCAATTTTTTTTTTGCATTTGCCCCTAAACAGTTATAAACTTGCCTATCTCCTGTTTTCGGTTTGACGTTGAGTTTTGGAACATTACTAATGTACCAATATTACAATACTATTAAACGAGCAACATGTGACAGCAGCAGTCTGAATTGAAGTTGCTAAATTACGTACAGGTTTAGGGCTTACCCTCATCTGTCAGCACGGAATCGCATTTTTTCATGCTCTATGCAGCTTATGAGTTGGCACACTAAGAATAAGGATTGACCCTCATATATCAGCACGGAATAGAATTTTTTACGCTCTATCCTTTTCTGTCCGTCAAAAACGTCATTTGATAGAGCGAGAAAGGTCGCAGCACTGCCAATGCCACAGCGTGTTATAGCACCTTAAGCTATCTTCCTCGCTCTAACAAATGACGTTTTTGAAGGACAGAAAAGGATAGAGCGTAAAAAATTCTACTCCGTGCTGACATATGAGGGTCAATCCTTATTCATTAGTGTGTCAACTTATAAGCTGTTTAAATCTAAATATTTAAAAGAAGACACTGACTGACTGACTGACATATCAACGCACAGCCCAAACCGCTGGGTCTAGAGATTCCTAATTTGGCACGTAGGTTCCTTATGAGGTCAAGGGGTGCACTAAGAAATAATTTTTCAAAGAGATAGTTACAGATATAGCTAATTTTTTCTAGTTTTACACTTTATCTTGTTTCCTTAACTGTTCAAAAACAGACCTTCAGATAAACGCCGTAAAGCCTATAATGGGTGACAAGCTGAAGCGTCTCTCGGGCAAGCCGGTGGCGGAGCAAATACTGGAATATTACAAGCACAATAATGTGGATAAGTTCGTGTTTAATAGGCCCTTTCACAGACCTGGTGAGTACAAATTTGTTACATTAACAGTATTAGATAATTAAGCAGGTACTAAAAACAATATAATTAAATTAACCTCTTTCTGGCGCAGTCGAGCAAAATACGCGAGACCTGTAAAATGTTTTTCCTGAAACAAGAAAAAAAAGCTAAACTTATTTAGAGTTTTCCTGAAAAACACATCTTATCTTTCTGACTCTATGCCGGAAACAGAAACGGCAGACATCAAATGTCAAATTCTGACATTGTAAATATAGTTTTTTATTAACCCTTGAATTCCCGCGGACGCGATATCAACTTTTGCCATGGAGTTAACAAAGCACCGAGTGACGTCACTCCGACACTTGAAAAACTACATTATTTCATTAATAATATTTGTAATCCTTTTATTTTATAATAATACGAGCTTTTACCCGCGACTTCGTCCGCATAAATTATATCTGGTATATATATTTTAAGTCAGATGATAAGCTATCAAACAAAAAAAGTTTCATCAAAATCGGTTCAGTAGTTTTTGCGTGATACTCGAACAAACAAACAAACACCCAAACAAACAAACAGACGGACAAAAAATCCAAAAATTGGTGATTTGGAATCAGGGACATCTAAAAACCATATCGTAATAAATTTTTTTTTGTAAATATCTTCAATGTACAGACACATTTCTGTTACAGTTTTATAATAGTTAAGATTGTTATTGAGACAATATCGAAATGGTTTAGGATTCAGTTCTCCAAAAAAAAATTGTCATACCGAATTCCCGATTTGTGAAGATCTCTTGTCTCTTCAGTTCTCAATTTTTTTTAGATATAGGTAGATAGATTAATGTTTTTAATGTTGTTTCGCAGAGGAATCGTTGGACGGTTCGACTGACGACATATCAAATCAGAACGAGTTCGCGACGCGATGGCTAGAACGGACGGAACTTCAGATTAGCGATACATTACCTGGTAACTATTATTAATATTGATTTAACAATGAAACTAAGTTGACTTGTCAACTGCAACCTGTATTGGGCCAACCTAGCTGCCTTTGCGGTACGAAACCGACAATATTTTAATGCATCATGATGATGATGATGATGAAATCTCAGAAGTCAAGTAGGGGTGGGGAGTGGCCGTTCTGTCAAAGTATAAGAAAGAGTATCTATTACTAAGATACAGTACGGACACTGATTCGGAACGGAAAATGATTCCGTGCTTCGGATGGCACGTTAAGCCGTTGGTCCCGGCTACTATCTCTGGTGGTAGTAGTCGTTACATTAAAACTACGTCAGTGGCCGTATGGCGGTCTGAAAAAACTCTGACACCAGGGCTCTGCCCACACGATAAGAAGAAGTACGGACACTACCTGCCTCCCACCAACTTTTTACCTCACCCCCTCTATCGCCCTCTGGTTACCGCGCATTGGTTGAAGACCCGGTTGGTGTAATGGTTGCCACGCCGGACTGCCAAACCAGGGTCCTGGGTTCGAATCCCGGGTCGGTCATGGATGTTATATGTTTGTGCCGTTGTTGTATGATTCCCATAACAAAAAGCCTAAGGCTTACCTTGGGATCATTACAATGTATGTGCCTGTGAGCGTTATTTATTTATTTTTATTTATTATTAACTCGTTACCTACGAAGAAGACATAAGGTTCAATTTCTTTGGTTTCGCATGTGCTGAAGTCATCTTGTCAATTTCAATGTTTTTGTATGCTGTGTCCGGGCTGTGGTTGTGTATAGAATGAACCTAAATGGCTTTGGAGTGGGAGTGTAAGTTTATGCTGGTGATTATAATGATTCAATGTATAATTGCAGGAATACTCAGGTGGTTCCCGGTGATATCGCACAAGACGTACTGGGTATCGCCGGTGGAGGCGGCCGTGGAATCGCTGCAGGAGACCAACAGGTCGCTGAAGACTCTCATCCTAGCGACGAGGCCTTCCGAAGCACCTTTACAACCTCTTACTATGCGGTTGAGTGGTAAGTTGTTTTTAGGGTTTCGTACCCAAAGGGTGAAAACGGGACCCTATTACTAAGCCTACGTTGTCCGTCCGTCTGTACGTCCGTCCGTCTGTCCTACCTATTTAGTTCTGTAACTTTTGAACCGTAATAGCTAGATAGTTGAAATTTTCTCAGATTATGCGTTATTACGGCGGATTTGTTAACAAATAATAAAAATGTCAGAAAGTTAAAAATTAAGGGGGGTTCTCAACAAGAAACTAGCTTTTATCAACGTTTTTTCTTCACGCTCTATTGTAAAAACGGTAATACATACAAGCGTCAAACTTAGTGTGATTATAGAGCAAACTCTACAGAATAACAACAAACACTAAAAACCGGCCAAGTGTGAGTCGGTCTCGCGCTAAAGGTCCCGGACAAAAAAAGTTTTTTTTCTAAGTTAATAATGTTGTGTTCTGTGGTGGTGTGGTACGGAACCCTCGGTGCGCGAGTAGCCCGACTCGCACTTGACCGATTTTATTTATTATCACTACCGATCCGAGCGAAAAAAAAAACAGCTGTCCCATACATGTCAGTCGAGTTATGTTTGCAGTTTTGTATGGGTCAGCTGCTTTTTTTTCGCGATTTCGATATTGGTCCCATAGAGAAAGTTGTTCAGTTTGATGGTCTGATCATTCCCTTAAAATAGTTTCAGCTAATTTTGTTAAACCTTATATAGAGTCTTTCTTAATATGCTGACACTTTCTCTATGGCACCAACATCGAAATCGCGAAAAATAAATCAGCTATTCCATACAAAACTGCAAACCTACTCGAGCGAAATGTATGGGACAGTTTATTTTTTTTTTCGCGATTTCGATGTTGGTCCCATAGAGAAAGTTGTTCAGTTTGATGGTCTGATCATCCCTTTAAAAAGTGTCAGCATATTAAGAAGGACCCTGTATAAAATTCCCTATATCGCAGGTATCCTCGACCCAGCGGTACAAGGCGGTATAGTGAACTACGAGAAGGCATTCCTGATACCCGCCTACGAGGCGAGACATCCAGATCATGCTGACCTGTTAGCTCAGTTGAAAGATCTCATTGTGGACCAGATACCGCTGCTTAAGTTTGGTTAGTGTTTAGACGTACAAGGTGGTATAGTGAACTACGAGGCGTCACTGATACCCGCCTACGAGGCGAGACATCCAGATCATGCTGACCTGTTAGCTCAGTTGAAAGATCTCATTGTGGACCAGATACCGCTGCTTAAGTTTGGTTAGTGTTTAGACGTACAAGGTGGTATAGTGAACTACGAGGCGTCACTGATACCCGCCTACGAGGCGAGACATCCAGATCATGCTGACCTGTTAGCTCAGTTGAAAGATCTCATTGTGGACCAGATACCGCTGCTTAAGTTTGGTTAGTGTTTAGACGTACAAGGTGGTATAGTGAACTACGAGGCGTCACTGATACCCGCCTACGAGGCGAGACATCCAGATCATGCTGACCTGTTAGCTCAGTTGAAAGATCTCATTGTGGACCAGATACCGCTGCTTAAGTTTGGTTAGTGTTTAGACGTACAAGGTGGTATAGTGAACTACGAGGCGTCACTGATACCCGCCTACGAGGCGAGACATCCAGATCATGCTGACCTGTTAGCTCAGTTGAAAGATCTCATTGTGGACCAGATACCGCTGCTTAAGTTTGGTTAGTGTTTTGTTTGTTTTAATAATCATCAGCATAGATTTTTCAGAGAGCGATGGAGTGCGAAGTGTGCCGGTGGTGCGTTGCGGAGAAGTTTGGACTCTTAATTATGAGGGTCCGGGTTAGAATATGCATGGACGATATGCCTTTTACTGCTTTTGAATGGTGGAGGAAAATTTGCATACGCTTTCTTTCACCGAAGTGTACCAATTCGCATTGGGTACGCGTAGTGGATGCCCAAACATCCTCCCTGAGGGTAGACCTGTGCCCTGCAGTGGGACATATATATAGGAATATGATAAGGATTATGTTATGATCATCATCCTATTCAAGAGTTACGCTCTTGTCGGTAGACTATTCGCCAATCCTATCTCTTTTCCGCTAATCTCTTGAGTTCTTGATACGACACGACATCATCCCTTTCCTTCACTTGGGCTATTTAACTCTGTCTAGATCTTCCTCTGCCTCTCTTCCCCTCTATCTTCCCTTCCAGTATGGTTGTAAATAAATTGTCATTTCGTATAAAGTGTCCGATCATTTTTTCCTCTCTGGCTTTCGATTGTTTTTAGAATGTTTCTCTTTTCTTTAACCATTCTTAACACCTCTTCATTTGTTATTCGTTCTGTCCAACTTATCCCCCCATTCTCCTCCAACACAAATACAGGGATATTATTGAAAAAATCCAAAGAAAATTTGCACGTTTTATTTGTAAAAAGAAATACGGATTTTATCCCTACCTATACCCATCGCTATTTGTGTTGGGTATGATAGGGTTAAATACTTTAGAGACGCGACGGAAGCTGCAACTTTTAATGTACTTTTACTTTTTAATAAACAATAAAGTGGACAACCCATCAAATTTGTCACGTATAGGGCTTTACGTGCCTGATCAGTACTTGCGCGTGGGGCTGCGCAGGGCTCGGCCGCTGTTCGCGCGGGCCGGGGTGCGCACTTGTAGCGCCGCAAACGCTCCTACAGCGCGAGCCATTCTAATGTTCAATTTAGTTTTAATGCAAGTTCCTGAAGCTGATATTTTTAACAATAGTCCTCATTTGTTTTATAGTTATGCAATATCTGTTATCAACAATTTATAAGTTATCTATTTTGTTCTGATCTCGATTAAGTATAATCATTAGTAAATTACCTATGTATTTTTAGCATGTAAGTATTTTGGAAATTGCTCTGTAAATTTACATGTAATGTTTTATAATAAATATAAATAAATAATAAATATAAACACCTAATGTCAAAAGCCTACACGCCTTGGATCCCCGGAGTAAAGTTAACCCCGGGCATGTGCCACTCCAAAGCACTTATCAAAGGCTACAATCGCAAACTTGCGAACGGTCTCCTTGCCCTCAGCAAGGATTAAATTTGTACAATAGCAAGGTCACTCACAGGCCACTGCAAACTAAATAAGCACATGCATACACTGAACTTAAGTGACAGACAGTTACTAAACTACAGTACTGAACTTAAGTGTTAAGGCTGCAGATTCTGCAAGGAGGAGATGGAAACTCCTCTGCACCTCCTATGTGACTGTGGGCCCCTGATGTTCAAACGCAGTACTCATCTAGGTAGGCATATCGACACCAGATGAGATACAAATTGTCCCGATCAAGAATCTGCTGCGATTTCTGGCCGCAGTGGGGATTGGTAAGGAATTTTAAAAAGGGCGTTCACAAAGGACCAGCGATGGTCTACGTGGCTTAGCAAGCCTGTCAAGGCTTAAAACTCAAATAATCTAAACTATTATAAAATTGGAAACGAAATGTGTCTGTATATTGAGGATATTTACAAAAAAAAAATTACGACATGGTTTTTACCTGTCCCTGATTCCAAATCACCAATTTTTGGATTTTTTGTCCGTCTGTTTGTTTGTTTGTTTGAACGAGCATCACGCAAAAACTACTGAACCGATTTTGATGAAACTTTTTTTGTTTGATAGCTTATGATCTGACTTAAAATCAGGTATATAATTTGTGCGGACGAAGTCGCAGGTTAACACTAGTAGCCTCTAAATGCGGAATGAATGTTGTATCTATTGTGTGGCGCAGGTCTGGAGGTGCACGGAGCGCGGGCGCCGGCCGCGCTGGCGGGGCTGCACTCGCACATGGCGACGTGCTTCAAGCGCGTGCAGCTACACGTGTACCAACGATACGGACGCAAGGTCGGTGCCACCTCACCCCCTCTATTGCCCTCTGATTACCTCAGCAGTTACCAGTAGCATAAATTGACACCACAATTGAAACGCTAGAATTTGTTTTCGAAACAAACAGAATATAATCTCAGGAGGAAGGATAAAAACTTTTTCAAATAGACGGGTGTCAAAGCGTTTTATTTACCAAAAAGTCATTGATACCGCACGCAGCTAAAATTGTTGCAGCCCATAGATATAGTAACTAGATGAAACCATACCGTGGCCGCACATGAAACAGCAATAGTGCGACTTTTGCATACAAAAAGACGGTTTGTTTGGCAAGATGTCATCAACATTCCATAGGTTTGAAAGTGGTTTGACATCTTGCCAAACACAAAAACCGGCCACGGTTATCGAAACAAAAAACAATATTTCTGTCTTTTTTGTTTACATAAGTTTTCATAACTGGCTATCTCGCTCTCTCATTTCTTGGCTCCATCTTTCAGCGTAAGCGAAAAGTTTTTAATCTAAGTTGCAGCCCTAGGGTCAGCGCACACCCAGCGTAGAACTGCTCGCGCATGCTCGAGCATGTTCTTTACAGTCGCGCACACCTAGCGGCGCAATCCGCCGGCGGCAGCGGCGGATGCTCGAGCATGCGCGAGCAGCTCGCGCGTGTTCGAACAGTCTCGCGGATGCTGCCGTGTTGCTACAGTTGACAGTGAATTTTGCAGTTGTGTTTACAATATTTTAAAGTAAAGACGTGCGATAAGAGCAATTTTAAAGTATGGTGGACTGGGATTTGGTAATTATTGGGTTACTAGCAGAGGAAGAGGAGCAAGAAGAGCACATCAATAAGAATTTGGGTAGGGAACCCTAAAAATCAATGTTATTTTAGATTTTCCGTGTATTTTCGATAACGACTAGATTATTATTTATTATCTGTAGGTAGGCAACTAGGTACTAAATTTCCCTTTTAGGGCTTAGCTGATAAAAAAGATGTTAGAGCTAGTCCGAAAAATGACGGGGTGGCAACACTGACGACGGATCGCAAGCATCGACACGCGCGTATGCTCGAGCATGCGCGAGCATCCGCGCGCATGCTCGCGACTGCTCCCGTCGCCGCGAGCATACTCGAACAGACGCTGAAGGGATTTAATCACTTGCAAGCTATTTTCAACTTTATTTCAATGGGAATAGAGTTAATTATCAATTGAATCAATGAAAATTATCAATTGAATCAATGAAAACTGCTCGCGCATGCTCGAACAGTTTTACGCTGGGTGTGCGCTGACCCTTAGACTGCATTTCGCATATGCTGACGTCATCTTGTCAATTTCAGTTTTTTGTAAGCAGTGTCCGGGGTGTTTCGTCTATATCGTGCCAAAAATCTCAAATGGCTTTGAGAAGAACCAGAAGAAATTACAAGGGTTCCTTTTTTTGCCATAATTAATTCATACAAAATACACAGGTATGCGACTTCGAACCCGAAACGCCAGAAGTACAACTGCGTATGACTATGAGAGACAGCATACAGACCGACCCCGGAAACCTTAGCAACAACCGCATCTCTGACATCTCCACTGGCAACGAGTAAGTTAACAGTTTCTTGATACTAAATACAGGAGTGTCACTTTGACCCCGAGACGCCAGAAGTAGAACTACGTATGACTCTGAGAGACAGTGTACAGACCGACCCCGGCAACCTTAGCAACAACCGCATCTCTGACATCTCCACTGGCAACGAGTAAGTTAACAGTTTCTTAATACTAAATACAAGAGTGTCACTTTGACCCCGAGAAACCAGGAGTACAACTACGTATGACTCTGAGAGACAGTGTACAGACCGACCCCGGAAACCTTAGCAACAACCGCATCTCTGATATCTCCACTGGCAACGAGTAAGTTAACAGTTTCTTAATACTAAATACAGGAGTGTCACTTTGACCCCGAGACGCCAGAAGTACAACTACGTATGACTATGAGAGACAGTGTACAGACCGACCCCGGCAACCTTAGCAACAACCGCATCTCTGACATCTCCACTGGCAACGAGTAAGTTAACAGTTTCTTAATACTAAATACAAGAGTGTCACTTTGACCCCGAGAAACCAGGAGTACAACTACGTATGACTCTGAGAGACAGTGTACAGACCGACCCCGGAAACCTTAGCAACAATCGCATCTCTGACATCTCCACTGGCAACGAGTAAGTTAAGAGTCTCTTAATACAAAATACAGGAGTGTCAGTTTGACCCCGAGACGCCAGGAGTACAACTACGTATGACTCTGAGAGACAGTGTACAGACCGACCCCGGCAACCTTAGCAACAATCGCATCTCTGACATCTCCACTGGCAACGAGTAAGTTAAGAGTCTCTTAATACAAAATACAGGAGTGTCACTTTGACCCCGAGACGCCAGGAGTACAACTACGTATGACTCTGAGAGACAGTGTACAGACCGACCCCGGCAACCTTAGCAACAATCGCATCTCTGACATCTCCACTGGCAACGAGTAAGTTAAGAGTCTCTTAATACAAAATACAGGAGTGTCACTTTGACCCCGAGACGCCAGGAGTACAACTACGTATGACTCTGAGAGACAGTGTACAGACCGACCCCGGCAACCTTAGCAACAATCGCATCTCTGACATCTCCACTGGCAACGAGTAAGTTAAGAGTCTCTTAATACAAAATACAGGAGTGTCACTTTGACCCCGAGACGCCAGGAGTACAACTACGTATGACTCTGAGAGACAGTGTACAGACCGACCCCGGCAACCTTAGCAACAATCGCATCTCTGACATCTCCACTGGCAACGAGTAAGTTAAGAGTCTCTTAATACAAAATACAGGAGTGTCAGTTTGACCCCGAGACGCCAGGAGTACAACTACGTATGACTCTGAGAGACAGTGTACAGACCGACCCCGGCAACCTTAGCAACAATCGCATCTCTGACATCTCCACTGGCAACGAGTAAGTTAAGAGTCTCTTAATACAAAATACAGGAGTGTCACTTTGACCCCGAGACGCCAGGAGTACAACTACGTATGACTCTGAGAGACAGTGTACAGACCGACCCCGGCAACCTTAGCAACAATCGCATCTCTGACATCTCCACTGGCAACGAGTAAGTTAAGAGTCTCTTAATACAAAATACAGGAGTGTCACTTTGACCCCGAGACGCCAGGAGTACAACTACGTATGACTCTGAGAGACAGTGTACAGACCGACCCCGGCAACCTTAGCAACAATCGCATCTCTGACATCTCCACTGGCAACGAGTAAGTTAAGAGTCTCTTAATACAAAATACAGGAGTGTCACTTTGACCCCGAGACGCCAGGAGTACAACTACGTATGACTCTGAGAGACAGTGTACAGACCGACCCCGGCAACCTTAGCAACAATCGCATCTCTGACATCTCCACTGGCAACGAGTAAGTTAACAGTTTCTTAATACTAAATACAGGAGTGTCACTTTGACCCCGAGACGCCCGAAGTACAACTACGTATTTATAATGTACTCGTACACACAGTACAGTTTGGAGTAAATAAAACTATTATTCGTTTATTTATGTTCAATACTATAACTAGTTCGGTAAATCTGTAGGACTTTTATAACATAAACTTTCCTTTCTGTTGCAGCTCTGCATCGAAGTCAAAGTTCTTCAGTTTCAACAGTGCCATCAATCCTCTAGCTAGGTAAGTATTTTAAAGTTTAAAAAGTAATGTATGTGTTGTAATGAAATTTTAATGGGGATGACGTCACAGTCACAACGCAGTATTAAGCTTAGATCAAAGTAAAATGAATGGATAGGCCTTACGCGAACATTTCAAACCAGAAAATGAGGCAAAACAATTGACAGTTTTACTTCGAATTTGTACCGAGATGACAGACCAAGTACCCTAGTTTGTATTGAAGTGCCCTAGTTTTGCGTGCTTCAACTTAAGGCGCTTATTTCGTACAAATGTTCATACAAAGCGCGCGTTTTGACGTCCGATAAAGAATAAGTGATCAAATTAGACTAGTTGTCAAATAGGCTATTTGGCAACTAGTCTTATTGAAGGTGCACAAAACGGCTCTTTTTATTATAAAACGACTAGCCCTGCCATGTAATACTGCAAATTTTAGTTATAGAATTTCATAAGTAAAAAAAATAAAAGTTGATTTATTTGCACAAAAGAAAATCATAACAGAATAAATACAGAAGAGGGGCACAAAGTGGACAGCAGTTCGTACATTAAGATTGAGAGTGTAGGGTTTGCAAAATAAGTACACATTTACTGTTGATCACTAGACAAGTAGTATATGCGGAGCGCGCACGTCCGCATCTGATAACGGCCAGTAGGCAACTGCCCCACTTCGCGTTCGCACAGACACTACAGAGAGTAATGTCGGCTCTTCATTCTCGCCGAGAACGGGCGAGACAGGCCGAGAACGAGAGTGTGGATGCCCTTCATTGTTCTCGTGGCATCATAAGCCATTGTAATTTTCCTTGAAACTTCTCGCCGCGAGTTCTCGGCGAGAGTAAAGTGCGTGCATACTGGTCCCACACTAGGCAAACCTGGCAACGTGTGAACCAAAATTTGAAAGTAAAGCAACATTTGAAAATTACGACTTAAAAAAATGTGATTATTATTTTTTCTAACCTGTTTTGTCCCCCTGGTAGATAAATAATAAATATAATTTTAATTAAACAGTAGGAATAGCAGTAGCGGTGGAGTCGCGGGATACTTCGGCACTCTCCAAACACCAAAGAGAAGGGACAAAAGACGCGCCGGCAGGAAGGTACGTAATGTACGTGACGTGACTTGTACTTTACTATCAGTTTAAAATAACAATGTGCATGACCTTGAAGGGCCGTTCGATAACTTCACTCGGTTGTAAAGGAATATATGCTACGGTCCAAAATGCGCAAATATGCGCTATCGGTAGAGATAGCATACACACAATCGGTTTATAATGAGCGAATGTGCGGATACGTTTGCTGTCTGACGTCATCAGTGACGTCATTAACTTGCGCTTACGCCGCATACGAAAAATAGGTAGTGCAGCATATGCATGTCAAATTGACAGCTGGTTCAAATTGTACAAATTGTTTAGCAGTGTATTCGTACTTACTAATTTGGACCGACCGGTAAAGCGTGTGCATAGCGTTTGCACTATTGGCATAATTCGAACCGTAGCAATAGACTCTATGTAAAGGAAATAATCATTTGAATGACTCGAGTGAAGTTCGTGTGATTGAGTGACGTCACATTTGCAGGCGAGGTCATGCACATTGTTATTTTAAACTGATAGTATGTTACGTCCAACTAAAACTTTACGAGTAACTAATATCATCGTGTCGTAAGAGGACTGTGTAGCTGCCAATCTACATACAAAAACTGAAAATGTTTTTACAGAAATCTATTGTTTTGTTCATTTGATCCATATACAGAGTGTAACAAAACACCCTAGTAATACTTAAGAGGATGCTTCAGCCCATGAAACTGAACAACTTTCACTATGGAGCCAACTTCGAAATCGCGAAAAAAAAATCCGCTCGTTCATACAAAACTGCAGTACCGTCTGGATTCAAATGTATGGGATGGCGGATTTTTTGTATTTTTTCTTGACTTTGGCTCCATAGTGAAAATTGTTCAGATTGATGGTCTGAAGCACCCCCTTAAGTATTACTAGGGTGTTTTGTTACACCCTGTAGATACAGGGTGTTAAGGTAAACAGTTGCAATAATTTAAGAGGTGATTATACCTATGATACTGAACAACTTTCCCTAAGAAACCTATAGGAAATTCTCAAATAAATATTTGGACTTTCAATACAAAACGCAATCAGCTGATCGAACGTTTGTATGTAGTAGATTTTTTTTTGCGGTTCAGTATCATGGTCACAATAAACCCTTAAAGTTATGTAACTGTTTACTCTAACACCCTGTACATAAAACGTTGAAGGAAAACTTCGTGAGGAAACCTGCATACGCTGAAGAAGAAATTCTGATGCGTATGTGAAGTCTATCAATCCGCATTGGGCACGCGTGGTGGACTTACGCTCATACCATTATCACTATGCAGTGGGACGTATATAGGCTGTGATGATGATTGTATAATATGGTATGTATAGGGTGTTACAGAAGTAAAAATAAACATTTCAAACTTCTATGGGGGTTGTTGAGACTATCAAACTGAACAACTTTCACTATGGGACCAACATCGAAACCGCGATTTTTTTTTTGTCCCGTACTTTTAGCTCGAATAGATCTGTAGTTTAGTATGGAACATCGCAAAAGCATCGCATCATGTGAATTATGGCAAATCTCCCTGTAGTGTACAGCAATAAAGAGTAGTAGTAGAAAGGTGTATTCTACACTCCCCATTTTGGAGGAGGCCTATATCTAGCAGTGGACGTCTATCGGCTGATAATGATGATGATGATGTAACATCCGTTTTTTTTTTCGCGATTTCGATATTGGTCCCACAGTGAAAGTTTTTCAGTTTGATGGTCTAACCACCCCCTTAAATGTTTATTTGTATTTTTGTAACACCTTGTAGACTTCGATTTCGATGACTGTTTGCTAAAATTCGACATAAATAGCAACAAACCTATCATTTCAAACTTTTTCGGTTTTTTGTATGAACGTTGGCAGTTCCACAGTCATCTTAATCTCAATGTACTTAAGACTTAAGTCGGTGTTTGATTCCGATTTCTTCGATGTACGTTTTTCTCTTTAAAAAAATTATTGTCTTTAAATTTCTTGCATGCTGTATTGTCTGTGCATATTTTATACGCTATATTATTTGAAATTAGTAGGTCCCAAGTTATACAAGATTCTCGCTAACATATTTTTATGGACTCGAGAAAGATAGTTAAAATTAACATTTAGAACTTATAACTAAAGATACGCTTAATTTAAAATAATTTATAACGAAATGTATATTATTGTTAATCACACACTAACAAAACTATGGACCCATAAGGTCAGAAATAAATGATAAATAAAATACTAATACTTGAAGATTGTAACACCTCAAAACTTTTGATTGAGTGTACGAAATTTGATGAAATGAAAAACTGAATGTTACTCCAAGCTAAGCTCTACTCTTTTCTGAAAACCATATCATGACTGTCATGAAATTTTTTAAAAAATTCAAAAATTACGTATCCCTTAACCTCCAAACATTTTATTAATGACTTTGACCAGCGTTTGCCCGCACAACTTCATCCAAGTGGATTTCTTCAAACTATAACATCCCGTTGCACTCCTTCAAGGGCAGATTTTTCAAAAAATCCTTTCTTAGTGCACCCATTCAACCTTTGTAGAATTATACAGGGTGTAAGTGACAGCCAAGCAAATACTGGAACGGTAAACGCAGACCATCAAACTGAACAACTTTCACTATGGAGCCTACCTCAGGAAACGCGAAAAAAATTAGGTGTCCCATACGAAACTGCTGTATCTACCCGACTAAAATGTATGGGACAGCTGATTTTTTTTTCGCGTTTCTTGAGGTAGGCTCCATAGTGAAAGTTTTTCTTTTTGATGGTTTGCATTCAGCGTTTCAGTATTTGCTAGACTTACACCCAGTTACACCCTGGATGTATTCCAAAAGACATTGCCCACGTGACGAACTGTATTCGTTTCAAATCGTTTCACAACTAACGAATAAGTATGATCAAAGAATAAATACAAAGATTATGATAGCTAAAATTATACACAAAATAGGAGGAATATCATACTTCCCAAGGAAACGGAAATTATCCTTTTCTATCGTGGCATTTCTTATCAAATTCAAATTTACCAGTTATGTAGGCGAAACTGGATTGGGCAATGTCTTTTCATGTTTCTTTCTTTAGTAGTTCAGTTCTAAGGCTCTGCGTTGTCTGTCAGTTAGTCACGGAACTGTTTTACATGTATACCTGTAGATAGATGTACGTACAAACCAAATATATTATGTGTATAAAATGTATTATTACTAACCCAAAACCCTAAAAGCTTTATACAATAACCGACGCTTAATATTTCAACACAGAGCGAGGTAGGAACTTCAAGTGGTAGCCAATGGTACACCTCACACTCTACCCCGAACGGCACCGTCAACGTAGTCAACAACAATGTCAACAGTGTCAACAACAGTGTCAACAGTGTCAGCAGTGTCAACAACACACCGCAGGAGACGCCGTCAGCATCGCCGTTGCGAGAGCTTAGGCAAGAGGTAAGGGTAAGAACATTTTGTTGACATTTTTTTGTCTGTTTGTGTCAACTAACATTTATAAGGTACGGCAGAGCTTATTTCTAATCATTTCTGTGACATTGTGTTATAAAAATTTTAATGTACTGCTGAGGTATAATGTTCTAATAATTTATGTGTATAAAATCTTAGATCAAAGTAAAATTAATGGATAGGCCTTACGCGAACATTTCAAACCAGAAAAATAAGGCAAAACAATTTACAGTTTTATTCGAAGATGTACCGAGATGACAGACCAAGTGCCCTAGTTTGTATTGAAGTGCGCTAGTTGTTGCGTGCTTCAACCTAAAGCGCTTTGGGCCTATCCATTAATTTTACTTTGATCTATGTATACAAGACGAAGAAAGCTAATAAGAAAACAGTCTACGACAGTGTCCGCCATATTGGATTTATGGATACAAGGCTGGGGATTAATCGAAGTGGAAAAACGCGGCGGAATTTTACTCTCGTTATTTTGCAGCAAGCAGAAATATTCCGACGTTATTTTGCGCCGTCCTAGCAAGCAGAAACATTTTCCGAAAATATTTTGCGCCGTCCTAGCAAGCAGAAATGTTCCGAAGTTATTTTGCGCTGTCCTAGCAAGCAGAAATGTTCCGACGTTATTATGCGCCGTCCTAGCAAGCAGAAATGTTCCGATGTTATTTTGCGCTGTCCTAGCAAGCAGAAATGTTCCGAAGTTATTTTGCGCTGTCCTAGCAAGCAGAAATGTTCCGAAGTTATTTTGCGCTGTCCTAGCAAGCAGAAATGTTCCGACGTTATTTTGCGCCGTCCTAGCAAGCAGAAATGTTCCGATGTTATTTTGCGCTGTCCTAGCAAGCAGAAATGTTCCGAAGTTATTTTGCGCTGTCCTAGCAAGCAGAAATGTTCCGAAGTTATTTTGCGCCGTCCTAGCAAGCAGAAATGTTGCGACGTTATTTTGCGCCGTCCTAGCAAGCAGAAATGTTGCGACGTTATTTTGCGCCGTCCTAGCAAGCAGAAATGTTCCGAAGTTATTTTGCGCCGTCCTCCATCCATCTATCTGGGCGAAAAAAACGCGTCATCGTTTCTTTGCTAGGACGGCGCGAAATTACGCGAGTGAAATTCTTTTGCGTTTTTCCCCACCATAGAACGTGTAACAAAATATGGCGTGAGCTTATGTATGTATGCCACACGTCTTCACTACTAAAATCTCTCTTAGTATCTCACTCTTTCTTCTTCGTAGGTGCGGTATCTGTAATGAATGGCTATTCAGGGGACCGATTGCGCTAAATAAATCTCAACTGAAACGACATTGAACCGGATGCGAATCAAAACTGTTGACAAATCGCTCGAACGTTTCAGGCTGTCAATATCATAGTCAATAAGTTAACTTATTGACTGTGCTGAATTCAAATTTAGCGCGATACGGAATTCAGCACAGTGGAATAGTAACTGGATTGGATTGCAATGTGATTTGAACTGAAATTTAATACATAAGGATTGAACTTCGTTGTTTTAAATTTGCGCGATCGGCCTCCAGTACTTAGTACTTCTATTCTATTTTTGTTTAATGGCGTTTCCTTGGTGGATTTTGCCAATATCTAGTTTAAAAAGAGTAATTAGTGCTTGATCTCAAAGCCCTGTTTTTATACAAAAAAAACACTCGAAATCGCCATAAAATGGCGGAGCCGCGTGGCTACCTAAATCGCGAGCCGAACGACAGACGTCCACTCGAGAGCCCTCTAGCCACGCGACTCTTACTTAGTACTTACTATTATAATTATTCTGTGACAGCACAGTACTAGAAAGACTATGGTATTACATTCAGTATGGACACTCCCAACGTTAAAAAGCCCACTAGTACTTTGGTGGGATCATAACACTGTAAGCGTTATTTATTATTTACTAGCGACCCGCCCCGGCGTCGCACAGGTGCAATGCTTATACTAAAATGGCCTCGATTCGGAGTGTACCACGACTAAACTAAACTAAATGTATTCCTGTCACTTTCTAAAATAAGATTAAGAAAAGAGACAGAAAACCAACAGCTGACTTTAGTGCTGTCAAAGTGACGTTAAACGCCCAAAAACGACTTAAATAAGATGGCGTACATTATGATGGCATCTTATTTTGCGCATTTAACGTCACTTTGACAGCACTAAAGTCAGCTGTTGGTTTTCTGTCTCTTTTCTTAATCTTATTTTAGAAAGTGACAGGAATACATTTAGTTTAGTTTAGTCGTGGTACACTCCGAATCGAGGCCATTATACATATAAACCTTCCTCTTGAATCACTCTATCTATTTAAAAAAACCGCATAAAAATCCGTTGCGTAATTTTAAAGATCTAAGCATACATAGGGACAGACAGACAGCGTGAAGCGTCTTTGTTTTATACTATGTAGTGAATTATAGCGAGCGAAAAGAAATAAAAATCTATTCGAACATTAACTTGCAGTTGGTGACAGAGCGGCCATTACGCGCGGAGGTGGAACGCGAGCGACGGTTATCTCAACGTACGAGCTTACTCACCTCTTCTGCGCCTCCTTCTAACAGAGATTCCATGGGTATGTTACTGTCTGATTGATTTCTAAAAAAAAAATGCACTATATTGCCACACAAAAATACAGAATAGGACACAAAACAATAGACAGATTCATCAAACAGAAACCTCACAACGATCGATCGATTCCTCCTCGATTTCTAACTTCTTTCTTTTGCTGGCGACTGTCTGAGTTGACAAATATTTGTAAATCCCGAACATATTCTCTCTGTGTGCAAGTGTCTCTCTGTCATTCAAATCCATTCAGCCGTTTACGCGTGATTGAGTCACAAAAACTTTTAGATTTATAGAAATAACCGTAGGACGTATGCTGATCAAATCAGTTGCGTCCTACAAAAAGGGGAGGTGCGGAGTACTCGAAACCGACGGGCATATATGAAGAGATGTATGGATGTGCATGAGGCAAAAGTATGTAAGGATCGTAGTAAATGGCGCGCCCTGGTCTCTGCCTACCCCACTGGGAAAGAGGCGTGACGTTATTTTATTTAAGAAAGCAGTCAGGTATGCAGAACATTTATACACTATACAGGGTGTTACAAAAATACAAATAAACATTTAAGGGGGTGGTTAAAACCATCAAACTGAACAACTTTCACTATGGGACCAATATCGAAATAGCGAAAAAAAAAATCATCATTATCATCATACCAGCCGATAGAAGTCCACTGCTGGACATTGGCCTCCCCCAAAATGAGGAGATTTGCCATAATCGCCATGATACGACGCGTTTGCGATGTTCCATACTAAACTACAGATCTACTCGAGCTAAATGTATGGGACAAAAGATTTTTTTTTCGCGATTTCGATGTTGGTCCCGTAGTGAAAGTTGTTCAGTTTGATGGTCTAAATCACCCCTTAAAAGTTTTCAATTTTTATTTCTGTAACACTCTGCATGTGTGTGCGCTAAACATATTATGCACCCTACTATCTCGTTCTTACCCCCGGAATGTGATGAAATCGGGAAACCAATACAATCAGAGGAGGGGTCGGAAGCAGTGACTGTAACCGGCAGCCACACGGTGTGGGGTGGGTATCAAAGATGTTTACGATGTCTTAAGACACCCGTCTAGATTCGTGTTATTCTAAGCGGACACCACACGGCACATCATCATATCAGCCGATAGACGTCCACTGCTGGACATAGGCCTCCCCCGAAATCGCCACGCTTGGCAGGCGGGTTGGCGATCGCAGTTGGATTGAATGTGTGCACTCGGAGGATGCTGCTGCCCATCCTGCGGTAGATCCCTCAGTCGCCTTTTACGACACCCGCGGGAGGAAATAGGATGGTGCTATTCTTAGTCGATACCACACAGTTCTTAGAAAGCACAAGGCACAGATCTAAACTATTATAAAACTGTAACAGAAGTGTGTCTGTACATTGAAGATATTTACAAAAAAAAAGATTACGATATGGTTTTTAGATGTCCCTGATACCGAATCACCAATTTTTTTTATTTTTTGTCTGTCTGTTTGTTTGTTTATTTGCTTGTTTGTTTGTGTGTTTGTTTGTTCGAGCATCACGCAAAAACTACTTGATGAAACTTTTTTTTTGTTTGATAGCTTATTTATGATGATCTGACTTAAAATCTGGTATACAGGGTGTAATATAAAATGGGGCAGTCACTTAAAGGGGTGCTTCAGACCATCAAACTGAACAACTTTCTCTATGGGACTAATATTGAAATCGCGAAAAAAAAATCGGGTGTCCCATACATTTTAGTCGAGTTATGTTTGCAGTTTTGTATGGGAGAGCCGATTTTTTTTCGCGATATCAGTATTGGTCCCATAGAGAAAGTTGATCAGTTTGATGGTCTGAAGCACCCCTTTAAGTAACTGCCCCATTTTATATTACACCCTGTATAATTTATGCGGACGAAGTCGCGGGTAAATGCTCTTGTTTAATAAACTTCTTTCAACCACCAGGAACGACAGACTCGAACCAAGACGACGACGAACCGCCGCCTCTACCGCAAAAATCAAATCGAAGTCTCGATCCCGACGCCGAAAACAACAATCAAGAGCCGACCTTACCCCCTCGGTATAACTACGATACCGTCTGGTCGCCGAGGGGGTCATTCCTTTACAATTCCTTAGCACAGAGACGCACGGTGGGCGATAAACCACCTACACCGCCACCGAAGAAGAAGAATTCTAGTTTGATGTGATCAACTTCTTGTCACTGAGTATCTATTACTAGATACAGTACGGACACTCACTTCCTCCCACCAACTTTTTACCTCACCCCCTCTATCGCCCTCTGGTTACTTCGCACTGGTTACTCGTTACCTTGCTTGCTTATCGTGTCGACTTCAACACAACAAAGTCGCTAAATAGTACTTTGCCAGAATTTGGCAACCGATACTGCACCGTCGCTAGCGGTCATGAGCTCCTCCTGCGTGCAGGTGTTAGGGCACGCAGGGCACGATGTGAGATGGGCCATCGTTTGTGGAGCTCCACACAAGCAAGACACATTTTGCGCATCCGAGAATCCCCACCTGGCCATGTTGTCCTTGCTGCGACCGACCTGGGTTCGAAGTCGGTTTAAGGACTTCCAGGTCGCCCAAGGCAAGTCATGTCCAGGCGGTAGGGTCTCAGACGGCGGCACAAATGGAGTTGGGAGGGCCACTTTTTGTCTCCAAAGAGTACACGTCGCTTGCGCTGGGCCAGTATTCGGTGGGTCGACACACTTCATAAAGCTGCGTCGGCTTGGCAGCCTTTGCGGCGCAGGGATGAAGCCGTGCATGGGACTCGTTACCTAAGAAGAAGACATAAGGTTCAATTTCTCTGGTTTCGCATGTGCTGACGTCATCTTGTCAAATTCAATTTTTTGTATGCAGTTTCCGGGCTGTGCTACTACCAAGCCTCATTCGGTCAGGTCTGGCACTTTATATTTAAAGAAGTCATTTTTGAACCTGGCAACCCTATAGTTGCGGCAGACTGAAAGGCACCAACCCTTGTTAATCCATTTCTTAGGTCAGTCTCCTTCCGATGGCACCTCATTTACTTCCCAAAGAGATAGGTGGAAAAAAATATCATAAAGGAAAAGGTAATTGCGGCAAGATTTTTCTAGGCAACCTGGCGGTGTTGTTTGAACCCCTGTGTAAAAATTCACTAGAATCAGATTTCGTTCACCAAATAGGTGCATAATTTTACGGTCGGATCTCGGTCTAAGGCTGCCTGTCCACTGATGCGAGCTGGCTGTGCGAGCTGTGTAGCTGTGTAAATATTAACCAATCAGGAGCTCGGCCGATCTCGGTCGGATCTCTGATTGGTTAATATTTACACAGCTCGCACAGCCAGCTCGCGTCAATGGACAGGCAGCCTAATACACGTCTGTCACGGCTTAAGAATGGGTACTACGTACAGTATTACCACATTTATTAAGCTTATGCATGTACCTGTGCGTACTTCGTGGTTTCTGATATATTTAGATGACTATTAAATAGTGAATTTACTCGAAAGCAATTCCTCGATATAAGGTAAATACTCGAAGTGTTCAAGGGTCGCTTGAAATACTCAGATCATCATTATTCGTATTGCTTCCCAAAATTTTGTCTGTAGGTTTAAAACTCAAATTAACGCAAAAATACTCAATGTAAGCAGTACCATAAAAATACGCTACCTATACATACATACAGGGTCCTTCTTAATATGCTGACACATTTTTAATGGAATTATCAGACCGTTAAACTGAACAACTTTCTCTATGGGACCAACATCGAAATCAGATGTCCCGTACATTTGGCAGAAGATTTGCAGTTTTGTATGGAAGAGCTGTTTTTTTTTTGCGATTTCGATGTTGGTCCCTTGGAGAACGTTGTCAGTTTGACGGTCTGATCATCTCCTGAAAAAAGTGTCAGCGTATTAAGAAGAGCCTTATACAGGGTGTGAGTGAAATTATTATTAACCTCTTCGATCAACAATATACAAATTAACCTTTAAACAGCTTACTCTACCCGTCAAACTGAACAACTTTTACTATGGGCGCAAAACAGTCAGAACAAAAAAAATATCAGCTGTCCCATACTAACCTGCAATACCTACTCGATTCAAACGCATGGGACAGCAGATTTTTTTTTTGTTCTAACAGGTTTTCTCCCATAGTAAAAGTTGTTGTGTTGTCTTAGTTTAAAAGGATGCTAATGATATCAATTTCACCCTGTATAAAACTGCAGTACCTATCCGGTTTTTTTGACAAGCAGAATTTTTTTTTAATACTTTGTTTCCATAGTAAAAGTTGTTCAGTTTGATGGTCTGAACGTTAAATCACCTCATTAAATATTACAAGGTTTAGACTCATTGACCTACTTGGACCATATTATAAATAATATAGCCATAAATATTACCCACCATAATAATTTAGTTTGTACTTACAACGATGTTACCAATTTTTATTTAAAAGTACCTTAGAAAGCTCGAAATCGTAATTTTTTTAAAACTATTTAGCAATAATTACCTTTGAAAAGGAAGCCTAAGGCTGCCTGTCCATTGACGCGGAGTTAGGCGGCGGAGCGATATTAACCAATAAGATTGCATAAAACCTCCGATCCGAGATTTTATGCAATCTTATTGGTGAATATTTCTCCGTTTCTCCGCTCCGCAGCCTATCTCCGCGTTAATGGACAGGCACCCTTAATCAATGGCTAAAATTCGTTGAATATCAACACACTTTTTTAAGTTATAGAAAAATAAAAATGTCTTCGTCTTTTAGTGAAATTTACCGAACATTAATTATACAGTGGCCTCGATTCGGAGTGTACCACGACTAAACTAAACTAAATGTATTCCTGTCACTTTCTAAAATAAGATTAAGAAAAGAGACAGAAAACCAACAGCTGACTTTAGTGCTGTCAAAGTGACGTTAAATGCGCAAAATAAGATGCCATCATAATGTACGCCATCTTATTTTAGTCGTTTTTGGGCGTGTAACGTCACTTTGACAGCACTAAAGTCAGCTGTTGGTTTTCTGTCTCTTTTCTTAATCTTATTTTAGAAAGTGACAGGAATAAATTTAGTTTAGTTTAGTCGTGGTACACTCCGAATCGAGGCCAGTGTGTACAAATGCATTACATATGAAACGGACCATCAAAATGAACAACTTTCACTATGGAGCCAACATCGAAATCCCGCAAAAAATGTTGATACCTAGCTATAGAAATCGTCAGCAGATTTGTTTTTCTCGATTTCGATCTTGGCTCCATAATGTAAGTTGTTCAGTTTGAAGCTCTATGGTCTGGTAATATGTAACGCATTTAAATGTACACTCTGTATAGACCCATACATACGTAATTCTATCAATGATTTTTTTTTTGTATTTCTAGGAAATACGCTTTTTATTAAGAAAATGATCAAAATGTATATGTCCCTTTCTTGCTAATTAACATTTAATATTGTGCGAAAAAGACGCAAACTTAAAATGAACTTTCGTGCAATGCACTCCTTACGTGGTAATAAAAAATGTAAATAATTTAGATTTTTTTGTTCTGTTCAGTATTGGATTTTTAGACGCTATTCTAATTTTAGTTTATTTATAAATATGGCAAATGTATGGGGAAATCGAACAAAAGATCAGTACCTAGCCTAAGTTTCCATTAATATTTAAGTTTGTTTTTGTAATAGGTAGGTAAGTAAAGAAAGTTATTTAAATTCATAATTTACATTGTCACAATTACGGTTGTAATTTTTAATAAATACCAAAAATGGTTATTATTTTTCTGTAATTTTTAGTATTAGTTCTGTTAATAATATTTTGTAGACCAATCATTATTGTACATTAGTGCAGGGCCTGTATGTTAATTTACCCACACACGCAGGCATACTCAAAAAACACACACACACACAGACACAACACACACAAGCACACAAACTCACGACTACGGCTGTATTCACATTCGGGGCGGTCAAACCTTTACTATGGGTTCGCTACGTCATGCCGAAACACGTTTCGTCTAATTATATTTCATGTGGACTAATCCACTATTTATTTAATCTAAACTATTATAAAACTGTAACAGAAGTGTGTCTGTACATTGAAGATATTAACAAAAAAAACTCTGATTCCAAACCACAAATTTTTGGATTTTTTCTCTGTCTGTTTGTTTGTGTGTTTGTTTGTTCGTTTGAACGAGCATCACGCAAAAACTACTGAACCGATTTTGATGAAACTTTTTTTATTTGATAGCTTATGATCTGACTTAAAATCTGGTATAAAATTTGTGCGGACGAAGTCGCGGGTTAACACTAGTATATACTACAATTTGTACAATGGTTGATATAAACTACTACATTTCATCCAAAAACTAAAGCTAAAAATTTACTCTTCATCTAACTATAAAATCATCGATGTACCTTTTATTAAACTCATCTAACTTATTTTGATTACAATGTGTTGTCGATAAACAGGTTGATACTTACATAACAATATTTCGATCAATCTTATTTTTTATGTTTAGATAAAATAAATGAAGTCATAGATGAAGTGTGATTAGATAAAACGCTTTTAGGAATAACTTCATGTACCCTTTTCGGCCATAATTAAAATTCTGCTGCGAAAATAGGCAACGGTATTTTCAATTATTACTACAAATTGATCGACGGCAGTCGTCGACGGTCTGTCCATACAAAAAGCATGACTAATGTACCCATCCATTCGCATCAAAACGCAACGAACGGCGTCCCATACTAATCGTACTTTTTGTATGGACAAACCGTCGATCGCCGTAACCCTAATAAGTTTCCTTAGTCGATTTAAACTTTATTATAAGTCTCGTTGATTACCATTATACTTCCGCGGCCATATCGCACCAAATATTATGTAAATTGTTGATTTTTCTGTATATTATTTAATATACGTAGATATTATTAGATTTTATGTTAAATATGGATATTGTTTTGTAACCACGTTGTAAGTAATTACCATGAATAAATAGATTTTTTCAACATTGTATTTTCACTGGAACATTTCTTAGATAATAATTAAGATAATAATAAATAACACTCATATATACCTATAGACTAGTTCCGTGTGTAATTCTACTACCAACCTTTTCTGTCACTTTTTTTAGGAAGCATGAAATCCGCAACTTCGGATTTTATTCCATTACTTTAGATTCTAATTTTGATTGATAAAAATAGTCTCGTGTGAACCCCTAAGAGCAAGGATCTCCTTTATTCTAAAGCATAGAGACCGCATCAATTTACTATTATAGTAGTCTCTTTCGTCTTATGACGTACCTTTAATAGTTGAAGAAGACGGAACTATAGATCTTTGTTTATGCGGCTGTCCACTTTTCACTTTTGTGCTAGTGTGTGTGAAAAGTGACTGTAAACAGGGCAGTTGTCACTTTGGTCTAATTAGTCTCTTTTGTCCATACTACTTGACACCACACACAAAAAATGGCATTCTTGCAATGATATGGCTCCCTCATTGCCTTTAGAATAAAGGAGATCCTTGCCTGAACCCCAAACGAGACTAGTTTGAAGTTGTTATTTTTCCGCAATTATAGGCTGTCTAATTAATATGGTATACAATTTTATGTTGGTAACTGTAGGTTCATGATCAATTTGATCGCGTAACTTGGCAGAGTTAAATGCTAACGCGAGCCTGGTCCCCAGGTCATCAGTTATATGATCTAAGTCACAGGCTAATCGCACATACATTGTATTGATTCCAAACGTAAGCTAAGCTACTATGCTACATAGAAATTAAACACTATAAACTTACAATTTTATTGCCTTTTTGGGGTAGTTAATTTCCTTGCCACAATTAACAGACATCATTTTAACAGTTGTGGTTTATTAAGTTTCAAGGGAAGCTACACCAAAAGTATAAGACGGTCGCACGTTACAAGAAATTTCTAATGGCTAAATTTTAACGCTCGCTTTAAAAATACCTACATGCTAAAATTTTGAATTCTTCAGGATGCAAATCGCTTAAATCAATGAAAGCGTGACGTAATCTGGCCTTAAAATTAGCTTAAAACCGAGGTCGTTGACAGTTCTTATCAATTTATCATCACTAAACGAAAGTCTGAATAACTACAAATACTGAAAAGTGTACTCAACATATAAATCTGTTTACCTATTAGCCCCTTTCCTGCTATAAGTAGGTAAACACTTCCGTGTTTGTACAAGTTTTACAGAGGAGGGGTGTCATCGTCATCTCAGACGATAGATGTCCACTGCTGGACATAGGCCTCCCCCAGGGATCGCCACAACGACCGGTCCTGCGCTGCCCTCATCCCTTAATAACATCAATGAGTATCCTTAAGGGAATATAATTCGCACTCCATACAAACGAAGTCTGGAGTGCGATTTTTGAAACTCATTCGTTGAACTCAGCAGATGAAAATGGCAATATCACTTTGGAGATATGCATCTTTCTACTGCTGATTTGACTGTCAAAAATCATACTTCAAGAGTGCGATTTTTGAAAGTCAAATCAGCAGTAAAAAGATGCGTATCTCTGTACACCATAGAGATTAGTTTCTAGATTGTTTCGGAAAAATGTAATTGACTTTAATTGGATAGTATTGAAAATATCGCCAGACATCTTTTGTATGTAGCGCGTATTTGCGCTTTCGCAATAAACTTCTCTTAAATATTACCATAGTAGGTGTAGGCAGTAGCTTAGCGAGGGGGGGGGGGCAGGGGGGGGCAAATGCCCCGGGCGGCAAATTGGGGAAAAATATAGATTGATTGAACTCTGTGAAAACTCGAGCTCGCTTCGCTCGCTCAGGAATATCTCATTCGTTAGCAAATATTAAAAATAGTATAATGTATTACTTTACTATCTCTCATAAGTAATTAAGTAGATTTTTATTTGTGTGCACACAGATTTTTACCCAAACATATTAGTTTTCCTCTCACTCAACGGTTTGCTGGAAGAAAACTCTTTTAGAGTTAAGCTCGCCTTTGTACATCACGACTTAGTGTAATTTTTTTTCATAACTATGTTTTTGTGTGCAATAAAGAATCTATGTATCTATTATAGTACTCTGTGGTGTAATCAATCTTCGTTTATATGGAGCTATGCAACGCACATTAAGTTTACACCCTGTATAGGTATGATGGATTCATCATGCCAAAGGTAGATACCTACCTAACTGATAAAATGCATTATTTGTGCAACCCTACATCCTCTGTAGAATAGGTAAGTAAGTATTTCAGTCAGTCCCGGGACGGTTTTATTATAGTGTATTATATGTATTATTATAATGTATTATACCTAGTATTATATTATCGGTGGTACTAGTAGCAGTTGTTGTTTAGAGAAGTTGTAAAAGATAAATGGTAATTAAAAATAAGTACTTAGGTACCTAGCCTAAGTGAATTCAAAATTGAGGTCATCGTGTTGGCTAATAAAAATACCTGAGCTAATATTTATAAGAAAAACAAAAATATTTGCTAACTAGTTAAAAATAAAATATTCAGTTAAATTGAGATTAATGAAATGTTTAAGCGAAATGAGGCCTTCACCCATTAAGATAACGTTTTGTTTTTGTATCGTTCGTTCTAATAGCATAGCCGAGTAATTTATTATACATAAGTATTATGTCGTATTTTTATTTTATACCTACTTAGTTAGGTACCTACAAGATGTTAGCAGAACGAAAAGCCTAAAAAGTTTATCCAATCCATTCTTTTCTTTCTTTCTTAGGGTGCTTTTCCACCAGAGATGTGCGAGGGAAATGTGTCGTGCGAGGATGTCTAGCTGTGCTGTGAAAATGTGTGGGGGCTTCCACCAAAGCTGTGCGAAGAAAATGTGTCGTACGAGGATTTGTAGCGGAGCTGTGAAAATGCGCATTAATGTGCGGTGCGAGCCGTGCGAGGATGCGTTGCGAAGCTGTGAAATGTGTCGGCGGGGGTGTGTATGGTATGGACTGGCTGGTACAGTATGTCGCAAACCTCGCAACACATTACTCGCACACATCTCTCGCTTGTTTTGTACGCACAAAAACCTCCGCTTAGCCGTTTCCGACAGAGCTATGCTGATCGAGGCAAGGTAAATGAAGCGATTCTATTGGTTCTTGAAAAACACATTCCTAGCTTCGCATCCTCGCACATCTCTGGTGGAAACGCAGCCTTATCCTGTGTGCAGAGCCCTGGTGTCAGAGTTTTTTCAGACCGCCTTACGGCGTCTGACGTGGTTTTTATGTAACGAATGCTACCACCAGAGATAGTAGCCGAAGTACGGAATCATCTTTCTTTTTAGACAATCAGGTGATTTAGCCTGCAATGTAACCTAACCAACTGGGGACAAACGCACAAAGTGACAATATCACTAGGTGCCATTCCATTCTAGTGTCTGGGGACCAACCGTGGTCATACAGTTCTTAATTGGACCTTGTATTACCTAGTTATCGAACTCAGACCATCAAACTGAACAAATTTCACTATCGAGCCTACCTCATGAACCGCGAAAAAAAATCTGCTGTCCCATACATTTTAGTCGGGTAGGTACAACAGTTTTGTATGGGACAGCTGATTTTTTTTCGCGTTTCATGAGGTAGGCTCGATAGTGAAAGTTGTTTAGTTTGATGGTCTGAGTTCACCGTTTCAGTATTTGCTAGGCTATCACTTACAGCAGCCTGTATAGATAATATTTTTTCTTGCGCGATTTGTGTCTCGTAAAAGACGTCGTTTACTAGGTAGGTATTCTGGATTTCAATAAAGCAGTAGGTATCTACCTAACTCATGATTTGGGCGAGAATCGGCCAGATAAAAATCGCGTCACGCGTCCAATGAATGCCCACGCAGGTAAGATGTAGGCTTATAATTACAAATCTCATTACCAACATGTTTGTACGGCATACAAAATTGCACCACCCTTATCACATCAAAGACCTCGTGGCCAGCGCGTGGTTTAAAACACTGTTCGGAAAATTTTGTACGCTATTTAATTAATTAACAGTATTGTTTGTAATCGGATTTTGGACAGAAACGGAATAATGGAGCATTGTTTACTTGGTCCATAGACTTAGTGGAACGGTTTGGTTTTGATTTAATTCTTTTATGAGTTGGTAGACGCTTTATGATTTAGGTAGGTAGGTCTAGCTGTTGCCTGCGACTTCGTCTGCATAGACCTTAAATAAATTAAATTAAATTAAAAAAGTATCCCCTAGGAATACAGGGTGTACAATAAAATGGGACAGCTACTTAAAGGGGTGCTTCAGACCATCAAACTGAACAACTTTCTCTATGGGACCAATATCGAAATCGCGAAAAAAAAATCTGCTGTCCCATACATTTCAGTCGAGATATGTTTGCAGTTTTGTATGCGAGAGCGGATTTTTTTTTCGCGATTTCAATATTGGTCCCATAGAGAAAGTTGTTCATTTTGATGGTCTGAAGCACCCCTTTGAGTAGCTGGCCCCTTTTATTGTACACCCTGTATACAGGGTGTAACAAAACACCCTAGTAATACTTAAAGGGGTGCTTCAGACCATCAAACTGAACAACTTTCACTATGGAGCCAACATCGAGAAAAAATAAAAAAAATCTGCTGTCCCATACATTTTAGTCGAATCGGTACTGCAGTTTTGTATTGGACAGCTGATTTTTTTATTTTTTCTCGATGTTGGCCCCATGGTGAAAGTTGTTCAGTTTGATGGTCTGAAGCACCCCCTTAAGTATTACTAGGGTGTTTTGTTACAACCTGTACTGTGTGTCTTAGAGCTCAACTGCGTCTAGTTACTGGAGCCCTGACCGGTCACTCGAAGGTCCATTTTAACCATAAAGTTATTATACAGGAATAGAGGCAGCGACAACTGAGAGAGCGAGATGTACCTAGCGGCATCACTGTATAATAGAAAGAGATACGTGACGCAATAGAACCGTTTTCGGGGATGTAGAGTCCTGGTAAAAATTCGGTTTCTGTGAATAATCATGAACTTAAAGTGGAATTGTAGATAATTTTGTAAAATATACTAACACCATTTCATTAAATTATCCACGATATCACGTTAGATTGAGAATTATAGACAGAAATCTAATTTTTACCTTGCCGAGGACTCCTGAAAACGTCCAAAAACGGTTTCATTAGACAATTCGAGTCACTTGCTCTACTACTGGTATACCTACTATATCTTTATGATTTCAACCCCCGACGCAAAAAGATTGGTGTTATAAGTTTGACGCCTATGTCAGTCTGTGTGTCTGTCTGTATGTTTGTCTGCGTTTTTTAAATAGAAAGCTAATTTTCGCGAGAGTGTTCTTAGCTTTGTTTCATGAACATCGGTTCAGCAGTTTTCATGTAACTTTCAAAATTACAAAATAACACTAAAATACAAATTAATAAAACCCCCAAAGCCAAAAACAAACAAACAAGATATTTTAGGTCAATTAATGCGTAGGGGAGCGCTATGATTTTTTTTTACAATCACTTGCGGTCACCTACGCATTAACATACATTTGCTTACATGCATAAAAAAAGGTGACAGAATAATTTTTTTTTTACTTTTTAAATGTTTGTTTTTGGCGTTTTGGGTTTTAACAAGCATCTCTTTAATATTGGTGTCACTAACAGTAGGTACTCTGTGCAGGGTGCATGGAGATTGAGGAAACGGCTGCGCATGCGCTACTGGAATGCAACGGTGAAAACACCTCGGATCACCTGGGTCTCTTCCAGAAGTCTTCGGCAGCATTAACAGGCTAGTGGGCTTCCTGGAGAAGCTGGTATGGCAGTAACGATATTCCCATCCCACCTCATGCAAAATAGGCGCCTAGGACGTCGAGTTGCGGAAAAGGAGCCAGATTAACCAATACCAATCCAAATAATAACTGGCCCAGAACGAGGTGTGTACTCGCACATAGAGGGTTCCAGACCTAATGTTACCGTAAGAAGAGATGAGATCTATGCATGATTGAGTGACAAACACCTGAAGATCCAATCTTGGACGTTTATAATATTAGTGAGATTTCCTACAGGGTCCTCCTTTAATATTCTGGCGGTTTTTGAGAGTCCCATCAAAGTGAACAACTTTCTCTATGGCACCAACATCAAAAAATATATAGTTTCATACAAAACTACAAACTTATTACTGAACCAAAATATATTCAAATCATTGTTTGAATTTTAAACTTATGTCACAGATTATTTAATCCTTAATGTATGATGCACGTCATTGGAGTTGGCGATTTATTTGGTGCGACGCCGCGCGCACGCTACCGTGAAAATTCACGACGCCCCGGCGGCGCCGCGTGATTAAGTAAGAAATAAAAACAATATAGGTACTTAAAAGAAATCGCTGTAATTACTGCATAACATCTATAGGATCCTTCTTAATATAATTGCAGGACCAACGTGGTTTACAGGAGTTAAACTGGAGGGAATGTGTGGTGGGATGGGCCTCCCGATAAGAATAAAAATTAAAATAATTTAAGAATTTCCAGCTGTTATGGTACTATATGTACTATACTGCGCAGTATTCATGGAATTTCTTGTCTCAGCTCAACATACCTACCTATTTGATAAGTTTATTACATTATAATTCATAAACTAAATCGGAAGAGAATACAATAGGTGATAAATTGATAATACTTAATTAAGATAGCTTGGGAAACCCATTCGAGTAACTATGTGCATACTTTTACGTAGGTTACTTAATTATTGTGATCATGTGATCATTCACACAACTCAATTATGTGTTAAGAGGATAGAGCCCTTGCAGCGCGCTCCATACAAAAGAAGCTTCGTCCTATTTTCAATATTAACCATTTATTGACGACCCGGTTGGTGTAATGGTTACCACGCCGGACTGCCAAACCAGGGTCCTGGGTTCGAATCCCGGTTCGGTCATGGATGTTATATGTTCGTGCCCTTGTATGGTTTCCATATTAAACAAGCCTATAGTGCTTAACTTGGGATCATTACAATGTATGTGCCTGTGAGCGTTATTTATTTATTATTATTTATTTAAGTCAATGAAATTTTCTAAAGACGATCTAGAAACTAATCTGTCCTGTATTTTGTCAGATTTCCATTAAAATATCACGCTTAATATGCTGACTTTTAAAAAAAAACTGCAATTTTACTCTACCCAAATGTACCTACTTACTTACGTATGGGGCAGCAGATTCTTTTTTTTTGCGATTTCGTCGTTTTGTCTTTCAGAGAAAGTTGTTTAAATTGATGGTCTGATCATCCCCTTAAAATTGTCAAGCATCTATACAGGGTGTAAGGGAATTGCTTCCAAAAACTCAAAGGGGTGAAAGTACCCATCAATATTAATAACTTTTAGTACGGGACCAATGATGAGATCTCAAAAAAAACAGCTATCTCATACTAACATTAAATTCCTACCGCCGGAAAATAGTATAATTGGAGGAGCAGATTTTTTTTTGAGATCTATTTGTTGGTCCCGTACTAAAAGTTGTTCATATTGACCGGTACGTTCACGCCTTTGAGTTTTCGGAAGCAATTCCTTTACCTAGGAGCCAACGTCGAGAAAAAATAAAAAAATCTGCCGTCCCATACATTTGAGTCGAGACGGTGCTGCAGTTTTGTATGAAAGAGCGGATTTTTTTTTTTTGCGATTTCGATGTTGGCTCCATAGTGAAATTTGTTCAGTTTGATGGTCTGAAGCACCCCCTTAATTATTACTAAGGTGTTTTGTTACACCCTGTATAGTTGTAATAGAAGAATTAATTTAAGATTTGTACCTATGGAAATCTTTGAGCCACTGTAACTTCGAATTTCAAAATTGGTAGTAAAATCTGTTCAGATTGGTCTGAAACACAGGGGGTGTTCAGATAGCATGTAACGCATTTAAGTTTACAATCTGACTTTTCAAACCTCACACGATATTTTCGACAAATCACTTGACTGAGAGTTACTAACCTACCTATGGTTAGTACCTACTGTAATGTTAGATAAATGTAATAATATAGAGATCTAAGTAAATCACTATGCATACTTAGTTCCTAGTAAGAACTTCCGCAAATCGCGATTGGAATGTAATTTATCCTTAACCCCACTCTCCAATATGGTAATCGATACCTTATTAGTATTTATTAATTCATCAACAAAATGTAAACTTCCTTGTTTATCTCGTCAAGCTCTATACAGAGCTCCGCGTAGAAGAGAAGCTCTGGAGCTTCCCCCTGAAACCTAGTGGACTTGGTCTCCGGGGTCAACCTGCCCGCCCAGCGAGGCCAGCGTTCCACTGGGATCTCACTGATATGATAATAATCACCCATGGGCGTAGCGAGCTACGAGCAGGGAAGGGCAGCTGCCGCCACCCCTTAGAGATAGCGCGCACGAGCAACTAATTTGTCTCTCACATCAAGTCTACGGGTTTGTATGAAAGTGCGCGCATGTAACGACGCGACAGACGGGAGACTTTTCATACAAACTCATAGACTTGATGTACAGACACAAAAGTTGCTTGTGCCGTGCGCGCTATCTCTTAGAAGTTAGAAGAGCGGTTCGCTAAGAAACTAACAGGCTTGAAAAATGGCTTGAATACATTTTTCTTTGTTCTTCACCCGTTTGGGAGCTACGATGCCACAGACAGACAGACCAACAAACAGACAAACAAACAGACAGGCCGACATAAGAACACTCCTATTTTTGCGTCGGGGGTTAAAAAGATACAGCCCATAAAAGAAAGGACGGTCGGACGCGACGCGGACACCGGAGGCTCAGTAAAAGGGTAGATAACTTATTATTAATCTGTCGTAATAGGATCCAGTTGGCACAGACCTTTTGGGTACGGTACCCTAATGATCACGCGTAAACAAGAAGGTAACCCAGATAAAAGTCTGAGTAACCTAACTAAACAATGCATACTTACCTAAATCACGTGAATTAGGTACGGGCCAGCTAGACGGTTCGCAAATATGCGTCACATTGCGGTGTCGTGATACATAAGACTGGTGTTCTGTTCACGTCATGAACACGTCATTATAATTTTTTTTTATAGTACGGATGGGGTTGCTCTTGACCTCAATCCAGTCCTCATGACGACGATGGGGTCGAAAAAGTAGCGAGCTTACGCAGAAGAAGCCATTCACTTGTGCTTTAAAGGAATTCGGGTTGCAAGCGCTCGGAAATACTGACGTAGGCAGGGCATTCCACTCCTTGGCTGTGCGCATTATAAAAGATTCTGAAAGGTGCTTGGTGCAGATATGTGGAATGTCAAATAAGAAGGGGTCATCATCACCAGCCTTATTTATCTTTTACAGGTCGGCAGTCTAGCGCTCGAGGGCGTTCATAACTAAAAGTTCCCCCTAGCTACGCCGCGCCCATGTTTAGATCTTTTAGTTCTGGACGCTGCCCACCTCAGAAAGGCCCGTTGCCCCCGACTTTGTCTTGCCATGTCAAAGACAGTGGGCACCAGTGGTTCAATAGCCCCCCATAAGTGGCATTCTACGTTTGAAAGGGTTACGGTTAATATAATTTTTTTTTATACGTGGCACCAATATGAATACTATACAGGGTGTTAGGGTAAACATTTGCATTACTTTAAGGGGTAATTGTACCCATGATTCTGGACAACCTTCCCTAAGAAACTTATGGGAAATTCGTGAAAAAAAAATTGAACTTCCCATACTAAATGCAATCAGCTGACCGAAGTTTTGTATGAAAAGTGGAATTTTTTTGCGAATTTCCTATAGGTTTCTTTGGGAAAGTGGTTCATTATCATGGGTACAAATGCAACTGTTTACCCTAACACCCTGTATAGTAGTATAGTATGAAAAGCCGCTAAACAAAACATCCTGTATCTTTTTTTCTCTCGAACAGATATTGGTCTCGCGTATTAGCATTTCACCGCTTAGGTACTTATTACTTACCTACTTGAATTACTTGTTTCATATGGATGGTATTATTATAAATGCTAAAAATCTACCATTTTTACCATTTTATACATCTTCAAGAGGAGCAGGCAATCACACCGTAATGCATAGTTTACCCTAACACCCTGTAGATATAGATAACTATCGAAACGTCATGATAATTAATTGAACCAGATTACCTAGAAGATCCTACCTATACTTAGGAAATGATTAAATTTTTATGTAATAAGCGCCTTATTACTTCGAAATAAGGGAGATCCCATATAGATCGATTATTTTTAAATTCGTAGAATCACCTCTACGTACGTAGTCTACAAGAGACTTAATTACATACTTGCAAAAAAAAATGGATTTGTTACGTATTTACTTATTACAAGAAAAAAAAAAATATATTCGAGGGGCTAGTGGCTTTATGGACGGATGTAGGTATTCGTGCGCGGTTTGGCTCGCCACATGGCCCTAGTAATATTTAAAGAAGTAGTTTAAATTAGACCATAAAACTAAACATCTTTTACTATGGAGACAAGCTCGAAAAGGATTTAAACATCAGCTGTCCCATACATTTGAGTCAAGTATAGCTACTGCAGTATCTTTTTTTTCTCGATGTGGCTCCATAGTACAAGGTGGTCAGTTTGATGGTCTAATATTACTAGGGTGTTTTGTTACACCTTGTATATGCCGTATGGTTCCACCTCATTAATTTCTTCCCGTGGTGTGGGTTTCTTCGTCAAGGTGACTAAGGGATATGGTTGCTGTGGTCGACCACCTTCGACAGACAGTTCTGGTCTCGCACACTTAACTATCTATAGCTATCGCCGGTCGTCCCGATTACGGCGGTACTGTGAGATCTGTAGACCATCAAACTGAACAACTTTCACTACGGGACCAACAACGAAATCGCGGAAAAAAAATCTTTTGTCCCATACATTTAGCTCGAATAGATCTGTAGTTTAGTATGGAACATCGCAAACGCATCGTATCATGGCGATAATGCCAAATCTCCTCATTTTGGCGGTGGCCAATGTCCAGCAGTGGACGTCTATCGGCTGGTATGATGATCATTTTTTTTTTCGCTATTTCGAAATTGGTCCCATGGTGAAAGTTGTTCAGTTTGATGGTCTTAACCACCCCCTTAAATGTTTATTTGTATTTTTGTAACACCCTGTATACTGACTAAATTGGCGACGTACTTAAAAAGGGCGAGGTCAGATCTACCCGAAACCGATGAGCATGCATGAAAGGACTAATGAATGTGGAGGAAGCTAGAGAGGTAGCAGGTGGCTTTCCGTTGTCTCTGTCTACCCCAGTGGGAGACAGGCGTGAGAATATCTATGTATGTAACAATCCTTTGCTCCACTTCCGAAAAGCGCCATACAATTAAAACTTTATTTACACTACAAATACAACAAGATATAAATATGTCTCTCTCGTCATATGAACCATCCCTCCGGTATTGAGTCACTCGGAGTGTAGAAGCGACCGATAGCGCACGCGTGACGATCGCAAAAATAAAACGCGTTTTGTGTTGTGCGGAAAAATTGTGCAGCGACAATATCTTGCTTATTTTGTGATCTTTGGATCGAGATTTTATAGTGAGTATTGCATTTATTTGTACGAGGTGTGAATATTAATGAACGAAGATCCTGAAAAAATAACATAACATTTATGTAACTTTATGAAATCTGAAAATATTGTTTCGTCTTTTCAAAGATTTGCTGCAACTTTTTCCGACTTGGCCGATTTATATGAAAAGCTGACTTTCTTTGGTTGATTTTATGATGTGATAGACAACTCTATATTAAATGATGGTTCTCGTGCTGAAATATCTTGCTATAATAATAATAAGCACGTGACTGAAATTCCCTTCTGGTGTTATCAAAAATATTATTACAACTAACTAGCTTTAGAAGCTTTAGAAGCGAAGCTAGCGTGCAGCTAGCTAGAAGCTATAGAGCTTAAAATATAATTAAGCTAATAAATACCATTTGTTTACTTAAAAAGTTACCTAGTTTTGACTGGACTTGGAATACCTACCTATTTCTGAATTAACTTTAGTTTTCTCTGAACTTGTAAACAAGTAAATACTTTCTTGTTATTACCTAAATTTTAATTAAAAAGCTGTAACTAACTAAACAAAGTTAGTTTTTGTTTATGTTAATAATCTTTTTTAACCTGTAATAATTTAAAAGAGATTAAATATATGATCAATACCTACTCTTCAAATTAAAGATTGCTAATTTTTATAATAGGATATGTTACGGGATTCAAACCCGAAACCCTTTATTCATCTAGACCTGTGTAATAGTTCTCTTTACTTTGTGAGTAAATGCTATGCTTTGAGTACAACGAAATGGCTTTTCAATTATGAATCAAAACATTTATCAAGCAGCATGAAATTGTAACATTTTCAGCGTATTGTTATGATGACTTGGAATCGAATGGCGCCTCGGAAACGGTAGAAATGTAAACAAGCATATCACATTACGCTCACTGTCATTCATTGTTATGAAAGTATGAGATATTTGCATTCCGCGCAGGAGTGCGGTTCTGTATAATTATAATTTCACTAACCACACATGCTCACGTTTGTCTTCTGTTAAGGCCAGGTCTCTCGTATAACGTATCTATACTTTTATTTGAATTAAATATGTTGAAAATAATTTGATTATCAAAAACCGGTTCGAAAACAGACAAAAAACGGGAAACCCCGTCTTACACAGAGACAACAAATGCTAGATTTTGAGAAATACATAAAGAAAAACCGGCCAAGTACGAGCCGGGACTCGAGCAATTAGTGTTCCGTACTATCAGTTGTTTAACATGGGTCATTGAATACACCCACTATAAATTGACACCTACTTAGTATGTGGTCACATAGTAACTGAAGATCATTTTACACTGGTCACTCTGGTGTTCGTTTTTTGGGTATAGAAAAAAAACTATCCAAGTTAGAGCCACCGTGATAATTTTCCAGCCATCTACACGCTATTTTTGATGTTTATGATTTTTTTCAGATCTTATACGGCTATATTTTTTGAAATAGAGGTGGGGACAGCAATTTCTCGGATTTAATTGAAAATTTTGTTAAACAAAGTTTTCGTCTTTTCATAAGCTTTCAATCGATACCCCACAACGTAGGGTAGAAAAACATTTTTTTTTTATTTACCCATTCTTACTCCCCGAATCGCCCCCCAATATAAAAATTTAGCATTTTTTATTTAACTTATGATATCGGACCAGCAATTTCTATATCTGTACCGAGTTTCAATTTCCTATGTCTTACGGTCTCTGAGAAAAATGCCTGTGACAGACGGACGGACAGACACCGAGCTGATTCCATAAGTGTTCCGTTTTTCCAATTTTGGTACGGAACACTAAAAACTGACTCGTGCACCCAGGGGTCGCTTCACTACCTACAACATTATTTAAAAGACCCATATTTGTTTTTCTGTTATGTCCCGTTCACAAAATGTCCCTTCGAAAAACAACGTCCCTTTCACGTAAAGTCCCCCATTTCATTGGATATACGTATCACAATATGGTATGCTTAAAAGAAAAAAAAATGTAATCTTTGTACCGCCCCAACGTCACAGTTGCTAGAAACTGTGACTGGGGACTTGCCGCGAAAGGGAAATTTTGCGAAAGGGACTTTTCGCGAAAGGGACTTTTTGCAAAAGGGACTTTCCGCGAATGGGACTTTTTGCAAAAAGGGCAAAGGGACGTTTTGTGAACGGGACATTATATCCGCCTAAATACTTTGCGCGACCCCGACATACACACCTTTCATCGAATGAGATATTGATGAATATGAACCATAGAGAAAATAACGCGCTCCCCTAGGCAATAAACATATTTTCGAACTAAATACAAATTATGATCTATTTTTACTTAAATCTTGTTGATTATATTCAAAGATAAAAATAAGACATCGTCATCATTATACAGCGTGTAAACTAAAATGGGTTACGTACTTAAGGGGGTGCTTTAGATTAGACCATTTTAGATCAAACTGAACAACTTTCACTACGGGACCGACATTGAAATCGCGAAAAAAGCAGCTGTTTCATATATTTTGGTCAAGTTTTGAGTCGATACTGGCATTTTCTATGGAACAGTAGATTTCACGATTTCAATTTTGGTCCCGTAGTAAAAGTTATTCAGTTAGACTTTGATGATTTGAAGCACCCCCAGAAGTACTTATCGCATTTAAGTTTACACCCTGTATACAAGTACAGGATAAATAAATAAATAAATAACGCTCACAGGCACATACATTGTAATGATCCCAAGAAAGCACTATTAATAGGCTGTTTATTATGGAAACCATACAACAACGGCACAAACATATAAACATCCATGACCGAACCGGGATTCGAACCCAGGACCCTGGTTTGGCAGTCCGGCGTGGTAACCATTACACCAACTGGGTCGTCAACGTCAGGATGGAACAAAACATCCCATACCTACTTACTAAAAACTAATATTATTTATATTTAAAGATGTGGTCAAGACCACTGAACTGAACAACTTTCACTATGGACACAACGAGAAAAATAAAATAAAATCAGCTTCACACACACACACACACACGCTGTCACATTTGAGACAGATTTTTATTTCGGGATTCGAAGATGGCTCTAGAGTGAAAGTTTTTCAGTTTAATGGCCTAAACTTGGTCTAAACCACGTCTTTTAAAATACCACCTCTTACAGGGGTGATTATTTACACCCTGTATAATTAAATTTATTCACCTGTCTTATCGTTTATCAAAATAAGAGGCCCATTTTTAACGGCTTGTTCAAAACAGGTTTAATTAAATTAATTTACTATTTATATGTAAATTTCCTTCTTATGTAAATTTCTGTGGAAGTAGATAGATATAACGAACTATTTTCTCCGTAGTTAGTGATTATTTTGATACTTGGTAGTCATGTTTTTAGGGTTCCGTACCCAAAGGGTGTCAAAACGGGACCATTAGCCCAGTCATTTTACGGTTTGAGCCGGGACTAATTAGTAATTGGTGTTTTTTTCGGTATAATATTTAAGAGCTAATTTAATCTTAGAAATGTACCAAAATTTAAAAAAAATCTCGTCAGCAACAGTTCCAAATTGAAAAATGTTGTATTATCTCGTTATAAAAAACCTGACGGAATTTTTTTTTTGCAGATTTTTAAGGCATTATCATAATACATAATTCAAACGTGGTGTAAACATTTTTGTCCACTTAGACGGTTTTAAAAAATACATTCGTATTTTTTAATAAAAACCTCATTTTTTAAATTTAAATGCCTATTTTATTGCTCAAAAATAATTTATATTGTAATATCTTATTCAAATCAGTGCATGGTTTTAACATTATTAATTTAAAAGCCTTCTGGGATTCACAATTTTAATTTCTGTGCTGCGTAGCGATTTTTTTTTTATTTGTTTTCAGATAGTCTTTTTGTCACTACCTAAATAGTGCCAGTTACAGTTTAAAAGTCCAATTAATAATTACTTCCCACATCTCCTAACAAAACTCCGTAAAATGACTGGGCTACATAATATGCCGTCTGTCCTAGCTCTAAAAGGTAGTAGTTGCTTATGAACCGTAAATAGGTAGCGAGTTGTCATTTTCACAGAATAATTATGTGTTATTATATTTAATAATTTAGATTTGCAAACAAATAATAAAAAAAACATAGTAAAAATTAAGGGGTCCCCAAAGTCCTCATGAATACCAGAAACGTCTTTGTTTTAAGGTGAATTTTTTGCTCTATCTTTAAAACGGCTATACATACAAGCGTCAAACTTTCTGTGATTACTGGTTATAGAGCAATAAAGTAAAACGACAAATAATAAAAAGTTATCAAGTGTTTTTCCGGGCTTGCTCAAAGGACAAAGAAGGAAGAAAACATTTTTTTGTAAATATCGTGGTACGGAACCTTCGGTACGCGAGTCCGACTCGCACTTGACCGCTGCTTTAACTGTTCTTGAACCGGTTCGTATAATATTCTCGTCTTATGGCTAATATTTGCTGGGACCCAAACACATGATTATGATAACTTTGATCGTAGTACCTACATACATGACATGCCTTTTTCCCAGAGGGGTAGGCAGTGCCGGATTTATATTTTTTATGAGAGGCCACTTTATTTCCGCCGCTCCATGTACCTTTCTAAAATAATAATTTTCCATTTCTAGTAAGGAAGGTACTAAGTTTAATAAACGAATGAATTAGTCATTAAGAAAGAGCGTAAAAAAGAAACAAGAATGAAATTTTTTTACGGGACTTTTTAATAGCAAAATCATCTTAATTTGTCATCTTAATTGTCTTAATTTCATCATAGTTTATGGTGTTCATTATCTCTGCTTCTATGTAGAGAAGAGCTAAAGAATTCATTCTTTTCAAAAAAAAAATCTTGAGACAATAAAGACCTTTGATAATTTTTCACGCGTTTTAAATGGGAAAAACTCCTTTCCCCAGAACATGAGAAAACCAGTGAACTTGTTAGACTTTTATCCTCTGAAATCGAGTGAGCGTCCTCAGAAATCTGCCGCCCCTAGGCCGCGGCCTATACAGCCTATTCACAAATCCAGGACTGGCGTAGGCAGAGACTAAGGATCTCCACTTTGGGTGGTTCTGACACACCTCTCTTGCTTCCTCTAACCTCTTACGACTTTTAACCTGGCATTTTTTAATGAAGTCCCCCTTAATCTGGTGTGTGTCCTAGGTCTGCCTCTACTAATATTTCCTTCCACATTTGCCATGTATATACAGGGTGATTTTTAATTCGACCTATTCCTTGAAAGAGGTATATATTCATACTGAAGCAAAGTATTATAATACTAACAAAAAGGTTATTTCTGAAAAATCTTAAAACCACCATATGGAACTCGGTAACCACTCATTTTCGACCACCAGTTAACATTAATGCAAATGACCTCTACTATGACATGTTTCAAGGAATAGGTAGAATTACAAATCATCCTGTATATCTATTTTGTAAGTCGACATTCATTCATCCTTTTGATATGTCTAAACCAGGCATGTCAAACTCAAAGTCATTGGGCCAAATCCATAATGCTGCCGTCCCATACATTTGAGTCGAGACGGTACTGCAGTTTTGTATGAAAGAGCGGTTTTTTTTTCGCGATTTCGATGTTGGCTCCATAGTGAAAGTTGTTCAGTTTGATGGTCTGAAGCACACCCTTAAGTATTACTAGGGTGTTTTGTTACACCCTGTAGAAAATTGTTTGTGTTGTTAGGAATGTGTCTTTTGCTATAAATATTATGTTGTTCATTTCGGGTAGGCGCTAATTCTATCTGCAGAAATCTTAAGAAATCAACTTTCAAACAGCATCTAAATTAGCTAGAACTGAATTTCAGGAAGGAAATAGAAAGATTAAAGGGATTTGAGATTTCCAAATTAATTTGATAAAATCCTTTTTCGCAGAAGGTACCACTTATTAAGTTTTCGGGACCCTTGATCTCAGTCTTCATGTTGAGGTGGTTTGGCCATGTAGAAAGAATGTGTGAAAGTAGGTTGACGTATGAAATTTACAAGGCAAGTGTGAATGGAATGGTTGAAAGGGGTCGCCCTAGGCGAACGTACGCTGACCAAATAGGATGCGTACTGAAGAAGGGCCAAATAAAATGTACCCGGAACGGACGAGTTTGTATGAAGAGACTTATGGATGTTGAGGAGGCGACAGATGTGTGTCAGAATCGTAGCATGTGGTGATCTGTTGTCTCTGCCTACCCCAGTAGTGGGACATAGGCGTGAGCATATGTATGTATGTATGTATGATCTCAGTCTGCACACTGTTGGGCCGCATCAGGAAGCTGTTCTTAAAATTGGTTCGGGCCGCAAGAAAGAGCCGTGCGGGCCGCATGTTTGACATGCCTGGTCTAAACCAAAACAAAACAATGGTCGATACATTTCCCTATATTTCTCGATTTTGAGACTGTTATTGCAAGAATTTTCTGAATATGCTATATGGAGGTATAATACAGGCTGTAAACTTAAATGCATTGCATAGTTTATGGGGTGCTTCAAACTGATCAACTTTTACCATGGGACTTGTTCGAATAAATAATACAGGGGGTTAGTTAGGGGTTAGTGTATACAGTTATATTACTTCAATAGGTGATTGTACTCATGATACTGAACAAGTTTCCCACGGGAACATAATGAAAATTTGCAAAAAAAAACGAATTTTTATATAAACGGTCAGCTGATTGTATTTAGTATGGAAAATTAAAAAAAATTTGCGAATTGCCTATAGGTTTCTTAAGGAAAGTTTTTCAGTATCATGGGTACAATCACCCCTTAAAGTAATGCAACTGTTAACCTTAATCCCCTTTATACAATAAAGCAATAATGCTAAAATGCACAAAGAAACATTGAATGAAAACGAATGCAAAATCTTCCGCGTTGCAATTTGGACTGCGCTGATGCAGTGCCAAAACTGGTGTAGTGTATTTCTATTTTTAGCTTAGCTATCAATAATGTTTGTAGACAGAAGAATATGAAGAACTTTGAATCTAAGATTCTTTGTTTTAAAGTAGATTTTCCTATAAAGATGTTACTGTCAAGTCTAGGAATAGTCTGGATTCAGCAGAAAATGGTGCAATAAGAGTTTAAAGTGGCAAATAGAAGCTGTTTTCTTTAAGACGTATCCCCGACCGAACGACTTTGACCCTTTTAGAGCCACCTACTACATCATTTTAGTAGGTATACCTATTTTTGACTAGCTTGTCCTTCATTATGTCGCACCCTTAATAATAAACCGGTTTATCTCTAAATTTAGGGAATCTGAGATATAGCTAAAAATTGGCTTGTCTCTAACAACACTAACAGGTCTCTTTCTCACAACAGCCTAAATCCCGTGAAAATGAGAGATAGCTTGAGTTATCGCTATTCATTTTTAAAAAGTTCCGTGTTTTACTTTAATCCAATTAATCCTAAAGTGGCAGCTATTAGTGTTATTACTACCGCGCAGAAGGAAACATCTTATTCTCGTGTAAGAATTAGAGATAGATCTGTTTACAATTTAATATCCCATAAGTTTATTCAAAAACTTTTTGTAAAACAAAAGCACATTTAGAGTTATTACATTATAGTACTACAATAAGTGACACATGAAATGATATAACTATATTTGTATCGTTACACTTTTGAACAATAGTCAATTGTTATTGTATTATTCCAACACGTACCTTTTTAAAATTGCGAATCATCCGTTTTTACCTGATCTATTCATAGATAGTTTGTTTTATTACCCATATTTTTGTAAATCATTTGTAACATTTTGTTTTTTGTCTTTTTTGTATTAATAATGTGTTTTTGTTTTCTGGGTCATCTGACTTTCAGTCGTTTTATTATTATACAGTACGCACATTTTAAGTTTATTTTATATTTTTTTAGTATGAAAGGGAAAGAAAACTACAAAAACTGCTGGAGCTATCACTGAAACAAGAGAATCGCGTAATAATGTTATTATAAAAAAAAATCTTCTGAGGCAACAACTTATCCAAAATTGACGCTTTTTTGTTACTTGCCAGTGTTGGAAAGTAGGTATACTTAAAAATTTAGAATTGTGTATTAGGATGGAATTAGTTAGTCGATGTCATTGAGAATCCTCATATACCTAGATCAGATGAATATTGAAGAAAGGCCCAACATCTTACTTTACAATTTATTTTTATATTAAGTTAAAATTATATTCATGAATAATTTCTTTAAGTGTGACAGTTTTTCGTGTAACTGTAATGTGAAACTCGTAATTTGGGGCATGTGCCCTAGCAGTGGACACTGGTTACTTTCAGCAATGGCCTTCAGGATACTATTGTCAATACTCCGGACCCGGCGCAAGAGAGATGCTGCTTTTTTGCGAATTATGGCCTGCAAGCAGTCCACTTGTGCCTTAGCAAATATCACTGATGCTCTACAAAATCAAAGGCAGTTCAGGCTCAGGCAGTCCCAACAGAATCCTGAATACATTATTGTATTGAACTCGCAGTGCATTGTACGTTTTTTGAGTTTATGTGTTCCCTAGGCTGCTCGTGTAAAAAGAAGTACAAAAAGCTTGAAAAAATATTATTTTTACGGAGTTTGAACAACGAGAAAACCTACGAACCAGCATGTTCGCTCTTATCGACAGCACTCAGCGCTCCTTCTCCATGTCAGAATCATCCCTAAGGTCCTCGGTCACAATATGCGCCAGATATTTGAACTGTCTCACTCTAATTAAGGGAAATCCGTAAAGTTGCATCGGGCGGGGGTACAATATTAGGGCATTTGTTACCGGCGCGGCGTTTGTCTTTAGACAATGTACTCACTCTTTTTGACATTGTAACGAAGACGATGCGACTCCGCGTAAGAATCGCAGACTTAGAGTAGTTTTCTGATTTCACAGACTGAAGGAGCCAGCAGAATCATATCGTCCGCCGTAGCTAAGACTGTTGACCCATATATCACCTATATGGCAACCAACACGCGTTCTGCTTAGCTCCTCAATCAGCGCGTTGACATACTGGCAGACCTTCCTTGCTCACCCCACACTCCATCCTGTACTCGGTTCAGAATACTCGTCTGCCCATCTTGCACACTTAACTTGGCCTCCATACCAATGCCTAAACAGAAATATGATATCAGCAGGTGATCCTGCACTTCCTAACCTATACCATAGGATATTGTCGCATACGCAACCAGATAGAACGCCTTGGACAGGTCCAGAAAACATACGTATACAGGGGTGCTTCTGTCCGTGTAATATTTGACCGTATGCTTTAGACTCAGTATGGCACTTTCCGTAGAGAGCCCACTCCTAAACCCGAACTAAGCATCGTGTTAACCAAACCGTCAAAAACTTTAGCCACGGTGGTCGCCAAAGATATCGGCCTGTAGTTAAACCTATCCGAGGCATCCTCCGTCTTGTTTTTTAATGATGGGGACGACAACTTACAGTTCTCAGTAGATCTGGTGGTAGGTATGAGTGAACCATGCAGACGTTGAATAGAAGTGCCAGGACCCTAAGCAGACGAGGACCAGCATTTCGAAGGTGTTCGATGCTGAGACCATCGTGGCTAGGTGACCTACCCCTTTTCATGTCTCTGAAAACTCTAAAAATGTCTACTTTCAGCATCGGACGGCCGCTTCAACACTTTCTCAACAATGAGCTGATAGTGAACTGGTCCCGGGCACTCACACCCAAACTGTTTGTTCAGATTTTTATTTTATTTTGAAAGAGAATAAAGTTCTTATCTTAGACTTAATAAGTTAAACAAAAGATTAAATTTTGTTAAAATTTAAAGGCTGAAAATTATTTATGAACGCTGCATATTAAATAATCACGATTATATTTCAATAAAATTAAACTTATTTTTTACGCTATTGATAAGAACTAAATTTAATAAATAAAGAAGATTATTGTGAAAACTAATAAATATTTTCTTATTTACATCATCGTTTGTTAACCAAATATTACTAATAAAATGTAATATCCCGTATTATATTGACTCTATTTACACTGCATTTTAATAATAATCTGAACTATGTCTAATTATTTGCATGTGGAGTTAACTCGGTTTTATAATAAAAAAGAACTTTTGGACTTATGCCGGTACAAATCCAAAAATAAAAATATTGTTTTGTAATAAAGTGGTCTATCTTGGTATCCCCACTTTTAATTTAATAAATTAAATAGTACATGATTGTTGTATAATGATTGGGAACGAAAAAGTGCAACAAGTGAATGAGTTTGTATATTTAGGATGCATGTTTACTAGAGATGGGAAATGTGAGGGTGATATGCATAGGCGAGTAACAGCGGGAAACAAAGTAAACGGTGCTCTGCATACTATTGTGGCTAGCCAGGTAGTGTCCAAAAAGGCACGACTTGCTATACACAATGATGTGTTGGTGCCTACACTTATGTATGGCAGTGAGTGCTGGGTATGGCAGAAGAAGCATGCAAGTAAAATTAATGCTGTTGAAATGCGTTCCTTGCGAAGTATGTGTGGTGTCACGATGAGAGATAGAGTGAGAAATTGTGTAATAAGAGATCGATGTAAATTGAAAGAAGATGTTGTGACAAGAATAGAGAAAGGAATGCTTCGTTGGTTTGGTCATGTGGAAAGGATGAGTGACAGCAGATGTACGAAAGAGATATATGTTGCTAATGTGAGTGGAAGTGTCGGCAGAGGGCGCCCTCGTAGGACGTATGCTGATCAAATCAGTTGCGTCCTACAAAAAGGGGAGGTGCGGAGTACTCGAAACCGACGGGCATGTATGAAGAGATGTATGGATGTGCATGAGGCAAAAGAGGTATGTAAAGATCGTAGTAAGTGGCGCGCCCTGGTCTCTGCCTACCCCACTGGGAAAGAGGCGTGACGTTATAGATAGATAGATAAATAGTACATTAATTTAATTCTTTTTCATTTCACAAGAAAATATAACTACATAGTTTAAATAATGCAAAATAATTAACAAATAACATTGTAAGTTATTTAATCATGACAATATCCTGATGTGAATCTAAGAAAGCTATTTGCGAAAACTTTGATCCTCATTTGCCACAAATACGCATTTTTGAGTTAACACGGTTTATTATTAGGGGTGCGATGTCACTGTAGTGCCTTCTAATCCATGGAAATCAAATTCGAAAATCATAAGAATTCGCACCAATTTTTTAAATTACCTATCTAATTAAATCAGAGGTCTTAAAAAATTTACTTCATAGCATTTTTAGATCTTAATATTGTCTACACAGTGGTGTATGTCACAAGTAAAAGTGACTTCAACTTACAAAGTTGATGCACATAATACAGACTTATTCAAATATTTAGGTTTTCCTTTGAACACAGGTTTCATATGTATTTTATGATTTTAAAGAAAAATAAGAAACACATGGTAAAAAAACCGAGATGTTAAAGATCATATCCACTTACTTAAAAAGTCAGGGAAGGAACCTTAAAAAGGTCTGGTCAGGTTGTGAAATTCGGGCTCACTTCACACTCTCAGTAAAATATCGAGCTTGCTCTCATTTTCTTCTCATTGATTCAGAGCTCGACTCTTATCAATTTATCATCGAATAACCACAAAGTATTCCCATCCAAAAAGATGCTCTCACTAAGTTAACGCTGGGCCGGGTTATATTTTGCTGGTTTTTACAAGCTATTTTCTCGTTATTGTAAAGACATACAAATTAATGAAAAATATATCAATGATCTTCAACATCTCGGTTTTATTTCGTATGAAGTATATTTCTTATTTTTTTAAACCTGTGTTCAAAAGAAAGCCTAAAAATACCTCTTTGAAAAAAATCTGTATTACGTGCATCTAGGTACTTTATAAGTTGAAGTCACTTTTACTTGCGACACACACCAATGTGTAGACAATATTATGATGTAAAAATTTCCTTTTTCCATTTTTTTAAACCCAATATTTAATGAGTTAATTAGATAATTTAAAAATTTGGTTCGAAATCTTATGATTTTAGAATTTGATTTCCTTGGAGTAGAATGCACCACAGTGACATAATGAAGGAAAAGCATAAAGAAGACAAAAATAGGTATACCTACTAAAATGACGTCGGTACTTCAGTAGAGGCATAGGTAGAGGTGAGGCGGCTGTCAAAGGTTCAAGGTCATTCAGTGGGGGATACAGGGGCGTCCGCCCGGTTTTGAGTAACTTAGCAACCATATTATACATTAACTATGGCACTTTTTAAACAGAAAACAAAACTGAACAATCTACGGGATATGAGAAGTGATGTGGTTTTTCTCGAAATCTATTTTAATTAATAAAACTGAAGAAAAACGACTCCAAAGTCACCTCTTTTTTTCCAATTGTAACCGTTTTACTCTTACATTGTTGATCAGAAGAATATGAAAATTTACAATATTCTTCACAATACAATATAAAACGATGTGGTTTTCTTATTTTTTGAAAATTCATAAAAAATCATACAGGTTTTCAAAGAAAACGGGAAATTCTGACCGGAGCCGCGCAATTGAAGCGGGATGGCTAATTGCAAAAGTATGCTTGTAAGAAAGAGAGCCTTGCAGATGGGAGGAGTAGCCTTAACTTTTTTGGTCATTTATAATACCGAAGAAGCTCTGCTTCGCTAACGATCGCCTCATATCCTGTCATTCAGTATTTCCTTTTCATCTAAAATAGTACCTACTTTAGAGAATTGTTAAAAAAACCTATATTATTATGAAGAATGACTAACAGTTTTCTTGAACATAATTACAGTTGAACTATAGATTAAAATCGTAAATTATTTTACTAGTCGCACACACACACTCATTTGTACTGTTATTAACACTTGTTTATGAACGATTTGGAGCAAATTGTAGGTATGTTACCTATGTACTTAATATAGCAATTTACACATACAATACAATACTTATTATTATGTGCAAACATTATGCTATGTTGTAGAAAAGATGTAAAATGAATTTCATTTTGAACTTTTCCAAACAAAATAGATTTATTTTCGCCTTTTGCGTGTAGGAGCCTGGAGTGCAATTTTTGAAAACTTCAAATCAGCAGTAGAAAATGTCAAAATTACTACGTCATTCGATCATTATATATTGAACCTGTGACTTTCAAAAATCGCGCTCCTGAGTGCGATTTTTGAAACTCATTCGTTGAACTCGGCAGTTGTAATTAATGTCAAAATTACTATGTTTCTTTATTTATTGAGATATTTATGGAGATACGCATCTTTCTACTGCTGATTTGACATTCAAAAATCATACTCGCACTCCTGGAGTGCGATTTTTGAAACTCATACGTTGAACTCAGCAGTTGAAAATGTATGGAAATACGCATCTTTCTACTGCTGATTTGACTTTCAAAAATCGCACTCCCGGACCTGGAGTATGATTTTTAAATGTCAAATCAGCAGTAGAAAGACGTCCGTCTCCATAGTAATATTGACATTTTTAACTGCTGAGTTCAAAAAATAATTTTCAAAAATCGCACTTCTGATCGACTCGTACCAAGTATAATTGATTGATTGATTGATTGATTGAATGAGTTTCAAGGAATCGAATATGTACGATTTATTTATTTTTTTACCGACTTCATCATTCATACACATTAAAAAACAGAAAAACCCAAGACTGTATGAAACAATAAGACAAGTTTTATTGACAAAACATAAAATCGAATCTCTATCTGTGCAATCAATATTGTATGGGTACTTTATTTCCTAAAGTCGTTGGTATATAATTTTGCCCGTGTAAGTTATCGAGTATTCATATTACAGCAATATATCAACTCCCACACGTTTTGCTCCGAGGCATGTAACATGGCGATTAAAATCAACAGAAAACTGATAATAAAAAACTCGCCATAATTAGTAATTAAATAAATACATAAATACATATTTTCACGCCTGTCTCCCACTGGGGTAGGCAGAGAAAACGGAACGCCACCTGCTACGATCCTGACATACCTCTCTAGCTTCCTCCACATTCCTCCTCATTAGTCCTTTCATGCATGCTCGTCGGTTTCGGGTAGATCTGACCTGGCACTTTTTGAGCACGTCGCCAATTTGGTCCGTATACAACGTGTTAATGAATTAACGCAAAACTAGAAAGTAGTTTGTTTAGAATCAAGAGCAGAATCGAATTATCATGGTTTCAACATAGGTAATTTTTTCAAAATATTAAATAATTTTTTTTTTAATTTAAAATTTTCTGAACCCGATGTCAAGTGTCAACCCACCGTATAGGCACACTCACCCTACTTACTACCAAAACAAGATTCTTAAAATGTATTCATGAGTACGTTAGCGCTTTCATTCATTGCTGAAATGATAACAAATCATTTTAACCTCAAAACTTAAAATGCGAATAACTTTAAATTTTAAGTATCAAAATAATGAAATTATTGTTTCAATCAAATTATTTTGTTATAAATCAGTTGGGGTGTATGAGGTTTGTTGTATGTACGTCTAGGCCGTCCACTTCTAACATTTCCACTTACGCTTGCCTTATAGATTGCACTCGTCAATCTGCTCTCATCCATTCTTTCCATATGACCAAACCATCTCAACATATTCTCTATCTTTGTCACTACATCCTCTTTGAGACCACAACGTTCTCTAATAAAACTATTTTTCAATTTGTCTATCACAGTCACACCACACATATCACCACACATAGTAATTACAAATTATAAAAAAAAACATTGAATTTTATTCAGGTAATTACATTTAGATTATATGTATGTATGTATATGCTCACGACTATATTCCCCGAGAGGGTAGTCAGAGATATTCTGAAACCTCAGAACATCCACGTTTCACTAGTAGTACCGATACTCTGTCCAATGTGACGGGGAGTGAGCCCGTCGCCACTTGTAATGGACAGTAGGTAGAACACATGCCTCGGAATTGAAGCATGCAGGTTTCCTCACGATGTTTTCCTTCACCGAAAAGCCAGTGGTGTACATTTAGATTAATTGTACAATAAAGCGGTCAGCACAAGCGTCGTCAAAAACAAAGGTACAAAAACAGACAAACATGCTTCGTCAAAACAAAACAGACATAAATCAGCAACATGCTTCGTCATTATTAAAATATCGAATTTTACGATCCATCTATCTATAACATCACGCGTCCCATTAGTGTACGATCCTTACATACAGGGTCCTTCTTAATATGCTGACACTTTTTTAAGGGGATGTTCAGACCATCAAACTGAACAACTTTCTCTATGGGACCAACATCGAAATCGCGAAAAAAAATCTGCTGTCCCATACATTTGGCTCGAGTAGGTTTGCAGTTTTGTATGGAAGAGCTGATTTTTTTTTCGCGATTTCGATGTTGGTCCCATAGAGAAAGTTGTCCAGTTTGATGGTCTGAACATTCCCTTAAAAAAGTGTCAGCATATTAAGTTGGACCCTATATATCGACACCCAATATGAATAACATTGTAACTTTAATTACCCGTTGGTACAAATTTATAACTTATGAATTCAGTAAGATCAGACTTAATTTTCTGTCTATGAACTGTATTTCTATGATTATAAGAACTATTTTTGTTAAACAAAATACCTTCATTGTAATTGAAGATGAATAATGTTTCCATTGAAGTATAATTGTAGATGAAGTTACAATACACAAAATATTTGGTTACAAGGGTTCCTTACTGTTACAGTCATTGCAAATTGACATACAATGTTATTCATTTTAAACTGCACCAAATTTATACTTTGATAAAATTGTAATTTAAGTTACCTACCATGTTATTCTGCTAAACTTAAACACTTTATTTAAAATGATGTCATTGTTATGAAAGTTTCGGTGTGGAGATCAAGACTAAGATTCAAGTAAGTCATTTGAATATAATAGCATCATCATATCCAATGTTATTGTTAGTGAGCAATATTTGTATTCGTAAACATAACAGCCATTACCATCAGGTTTCTGCTCAGTGGATATTGTGCTCCAGTAATGGTGAACGTTGGTGGTTTAACATTTATAATTTTTTTGAGCCTCATTAAAAAAAAAAAATGTCTCAACTGTTCCACAGTTTTCCTCTCAATAGGTAAGCTATAAACAAAGGTATTAACCGCCTTTGACATCTTTATAACAACAAAGTTTCATTTGTTTTGATTTTCGCTTGTTTTTTTTCACTTATTATAAAAACAGAATACAATCAGTTTATGATTATTTGATTTACAGAAAATACCGATACTCCAAAAGACGAGTAAGTCAAATGTAGTTGAAGTTCATGAAGTTCAAGTCAAATGGAGATTTCTAAAAAACGCAACTGTGATCATTTTGAAGTACTTCATGGTTGGTTTTATTCTTGCTTAAATAGTTATTTAATAGCTTTTTACCATTTCTTGTGTGTCTAGTATTTCATATCATATCTGATATTATAAATGTAAAAGTTGGGGAGTGTTTGTGTGTGTGCGTGTTTGTTTGTTACTCTTTCACACTATGAAATTTGGTAGGTAGTCATATCTGTTCTTGATCTATCGATCAAGAACTTTTTTAATATATATTTAGGTACCTAGGCTACTTTTCACCGCGGGGAAGACGCCCCAGGCGGAAAGCCAGTGTCTATTCAATTAAAAAGTTATTTTATAAGTGAATGAATGAATATAGAATAATGATTATCCGATTCAAAGAATGTACGAATACTCCAAATGATGATACTCTAAATCAAATGAAAATCTGTAAGAAACGCAATAATAGGGGAAATGCCATAAACGAAAATATTAAGATTTCAGTTCGCCAACACATAAATTCAATTCCAGTCAAAGAGTCACATTAAGTGAGACAAAGAACATCCAAACTTTACTTTGAAGAATCTCTTAATTTTCCTAAACTATACTCTCTCTATGCCGAATGGATGACAGAAAATAGACCAAATGATACCAAAGCTACCCAAGAACAGTACAAGCAGATAAGGAAGAAGTCAAAAAATTTAAGAAAACATTGGTAACTGCGTGTTTTGACTTACAAAAAATTTTAAGTACTCCGCAGTCTGATGTTTCAACTTTCATGGAGGACATACTGTTATGTGTGGGACAAATGCATTGGAAAAAATGGCCCCAATGAAATTGATAGCTTTATATTCGACTTTATAAAAAAGAAGGCTTCACTAGGTATAAAAGAATTTCGATTCTATTCAGACTGCTGCGGTGGCCAAAACAGAAATCGAATCATATTTTTAATGTATGCTTATGCTTCAAAAACATTTGGAGTAAATATAACACACAACTTCTTTGAAGTTGGTCATTCCCAATCAGAAGGAAATTCAATGCATGCTCTTATAGAGCGACGAAAAAAAAACCAAGTTTTGTATGTACCACAAGAACAATGGTATACTCTCATACGTTGTGCTAAAAATACGGGCAAACCATACGTCGTGAAAGAGGTCAATCAAAATGATTTCAAGTTCATTGCTAAACTTAGTTCCTAATTGGGAATTGGACAAGGATAAAATGAAAATGATGTGGTCAAAAGTTAATCATATTCAAATTAATACGAAAAGTCCAAATATTATAAACCTTCAAAATAATTTTTATAGCGATCAACTAAATTGGATTGATTTGGACTACCACAAAGTAAAGACCAGGCGCCTGAATCAAATCAAAAAATTGGAGAAATTGTGGAGTCATAATTTACCAATAGCTTATAGAAACTTACACCCTATAAATCAAAACAAATACAAAGACTTTAAGAGCTTATGCTCCAGCGGTGCAATTCCAGAGCAATACAGAATGTTTTATGTAAACTTGCCCCACTCAAACGCCGTTTCTAATGCCGTTGACTCTGATATTGAAGACTAATTGTCTACGCTTCAGCTCTCTAAACTAGCAACACTTGTCTACGCTTCGTATCTCAAAAAAACTAGCAACACTTGTCTAGTAAAAACAATGTAAAAACCTATGTAAAACGTGTACTCCGTATTAAACGAGTTTTTTCTCAAGAAGAAGTTTCAATCATATACATTGAAATCTGGCGACCGATACAAAACATCAATCTTCGGATAGAATCATCGTAAAACATTGCGAGATTGGGTCTGCGAAGAAAACTTCTACAGGAGCCTGCTGGACTAATTTGTGGTGGCCTAAGTACCAATCATCACCGGAGGTCAATTCCAGGGAAGTAGCCTGATCCTTCTATTCCTATTTCCTATTTTCCTCCTCTATTTGTGTGGATATCGTTAAAAACAAGACAAGCGTGCCGGCGACATCTTGCCGGTTTTTTTGAGGTTAAGATCTATCGCGTCAGTCTTTTCGCCGTAAGATTTATTATATTTGCATTCTTTCGAGCCTTTATACATGACAAAACTAGAAATAAACCATATTAGGTAACGATAGTTCTGTTTCAAACAATAAAATTGATTCAAAATTACATATTCTAACATATAACCTCTAAAATATAACCTATTTCGTAGCACTTTCAGCTTTCTAGATTAGCTTTACAAATTGTTCAACAGTGATAACGAAACATTCCAGGCTTGTGCTGAGATACTCACACGGTCAACCTATTAAACATACTCGGAGTGACTACCGGGTACCAAGTGCTAACTGCTAAACACGGATACCCTAACGGTTTCGATCAACTGTACCTGCCTTACATTATTGCTGCGCTGGACTGTGCGGAGAGGACCAAGTCATTTCTTTGTAACGGGTTTGAACTGCACACTTATTAATTTTACCCAGCTCGCTATTTGTTGTTTATCAGGTACCTTACTCAGTTTTAGATATAATGACTGACCATAATAACGACAAGGAAGATGGTACAGAATTTAAGGCTCTTATCAAAAAGAGAAGCGTCATCCGTTGTCGTTTAACAAAATTTAAAGTGTATTTAAAATCTTTTGAAGATGTTGAAGCTAAAGATTTGACATCTACACAAGTAAAGGAGATCTCTCTTAGAACAGAGGCCTTTCGAGACTTATTAAACAAATTTGATGAAGTTCAAACTGAAATAGAATCTATCTGTTCCGATATTGAGAATCAAATTGAAGAAAGAGACGCCACAGAGTCTGCGTTCTATACCATCTTAACCATTGCTCAAGAACTCGTTGAACACGATTCAAAATTGAATGAGAGGGCTTTGTCCGTCTATAGTGGACCGCCCGCTAACGCTAACACAGTGAACTCACTTAAATTGCCTACTATACAGCTGCCCACATTTGATGGAAACTATTTGAAATGGCTAGAGTTTAAAGATACCTTTGACTCACTGATAAATTCGAATGAAACTATTCCTGAAATCAATAAGTTTCACTACCTACGATCATCATTGGAGGGCAGCGCTATGGTGGTAATCAAGTCTATTGAGTTTACCTCGATGAATTATAAGGTTGCATGGGAACTTTTATGCCAGAGATACGATAACAAACACATCCTAATAAATAATCATTTGAAGGCATTATTCAATATTGAAAATATAACTAAAGAGTCCTATAAATCCTTGCGCTACCTTATAGATAATGTATCAAAGAATTTACGTGCACTGACTACTTTGGGTCAACCGACTGAACAGTGGGACACGTTGATCATTTTTATGGTATCGACAAAACTTGATATTAATACTGGCAGGAAATGGGAGGAGTATAAAAACAATTTAACCCATTTACCATCATTGATTGAATTCAATGACTTCTTACGTAACAGAGCTAATATATTAGAAACTACATACGTCAACAAGTTTGAAAAATATGACAATAAGGCCAACTTCCAGTCTAATCAAAAATCAACAAAATCCTTTGTCGCATCTGCATCTGTAACAAAAACGATAAAATGTCAAGTTTGTAATGGACGTCATCAGGTCTATGAGTGTACAGCATTTAAAGATTTGAGTATAGATGAGAGGTTGAATGAGGTCAATAAGTTAAATCTTTGTCACAATTGTTTCCGCAGTGGCCATAGAACCAACACATGCTACCTGAAGGGATCTTGTAGAATCTGTAAGAAAAAACATAACACGTTAGTACATAGGAGTCCTTCGCCTACAAATCCTAAGGGTTCTAACCCTAATGATCCTAATCCTAATGCTAACCCTAAAGATAATAATTCTAAAGATCCTAAGGATACTAACCCTAAAACCGGAAATACAGATCCTAAAATACCTGTCTTACCAATCTCCTTGTCAGCTCTATCGGTGGGCCAGGTGCTCTTGTGTACAGCGTTGGTCGATGTTGTGAATCTAGAAAACAATAATACTTACCAAGCGAGAGCCTTACTTGACTCGGGCAGCCAGTCCTCGTTCATTACTGAAAATCTGAAAAGGAAATTAGGATTAACTACAGAAAATACTAAACCTATAAATATTTCAGGTATTAACAATGCTCTTTCAAGTGTCTCACAACGTTGTGAAATAAAGATAAATTCACGAGTAAATTCATTTAGTATTAATATGACATGCCTAGTTGTGCCCAATATTACAGGGCATTTACCTACAGTTCCTGTGAACCAGGAGCTGGGAATACCTCAAAATGCAGAGTTGGCTGATCCCACGTTCCACTGTCCCTCTAAAATAGATTTACTTTTAGGGGCGGACGTTTATTTTGAAATAATGGGAACAAAGAAATTAAGTTTAGGTGCTAAGAGGCCTATCCTACAAGAGTCCAAGTTAGGGTGGTTGGTTGCTGGCCCAGTAGGGACCAACAAAGCTAATCCTATCGTGCAGTGTAACTTTACTCAAAATCTAGACGACTCTTTGAGAAAATTTTGGGAGATTGAGGAAATACAACCTGATAAGGCACCTCAATCAATTGAAGAACAACTTTGTGAAAATCACTTTGTACAAAATACATGTCGTTTATCCAGTGGTAAATTTTCTGTCAAAATTCCTTTCAAAGAAATACCAGAAGAGGCCCTTGGTGACTCCTATTACATAGCTCAAAAGAGATTTTTAAACTTGGAAAAGAAATTAAATAAAAACGATGATCTTAAGGATCAATATTCAAAATTTATAAATGAGTATCGTGATTTAGGTCATTTGTCTGAGGTGAGACGTCCCGAATTTGGATGCTATTTGCCACATCATGCTGTGATCAAAGAGAAAAGCCTTACCACAAAACTTAGGACCGTTTTCGATGCTAGTGCTAAGACGTCTTCAGGGAAATCGTTGAATGACATTCAACTGGTAGGTCCGGTGGTACAAAATGACTTGTTTTCAATTTTATTAAAATTTCGTTCAAGAAAATATGTCCTCACAGGCGATATAGAGAAATTCTTTCGGCAAATAGAAATTGACGAATCTCAACGTCATTTGCAATTAATTCTATGGCGTGAAAATAATCAACAACCCATTCAAATATTTCAACTTAATACGGTAACCTACGGCACTGCTTCTGCCCCGTATTTAAGCACAAGGTGTTTATTGAAATTGTCAAAGGAATGTACTGATAAAATAATTGCAGATGTCATCGCCAACGATTTTTATATTGACGATATGAGCACTGGGGCTCAAAATATTGATGATTTACGTCATATCTACCACGGTGTAAAGAAGGTCTTAGATTCAGCCTGCTTTCCTATACGTAAATTCCGTTCAAATTGTATTAATTTAGTGGAGGATGATGACGTATCATCAGAATCACTGGATATCTGTAAGGATGCCAATGTATTAGGTCTACATTGGCTACCTAAAAGGGACATTCTTCATTTTCCTAATGATATAGACACTTCTTCTCCGGTCACTAAAAGGAATATTATTTCCATGACCAGTAAAATATTTGACCCCCTGGGTTTGTTGTGTGCTTGTATTATCACTGCTAAAATAATACTACAGAAACTGTGGGAAGTGAAGTTGGATTGGGATGACCCAGTTCCGCCTAATTTAATTAACATGTGGAATAATTTTAGAAAAAACTTACCTTGCTTGTCATCTTTGCAGATACCTAGATATGTTATCACCACCAGCTCACCTTCTTCAATAGAACTCCATTGCTTCGTAGACGCGTCCCAGTGTGCATATGGGTCTTGTGTATATATTCGCAGTGTAGATGGTGGAGGCAATGTGACAGTAAAGTTATTGTGTGCTAAGGCGAGAGTGGCACCCTTGAAGCCAATAACTATTCCGCGTCTGGAGTTGTGTGCCGCCTTGTTAGGCGCACGCTTGAGTACAAAGGTAATAAAAACCTTTAATTTAAAAATTGACAAAAGATTTATATGGACCGACTCTACAGTCGTCTTGGGTTGGGTTAAAACACCACCAAGAGACTTGAAAATATTTGTTAGTAATCGTGTCAGTGAAATAAATGATCTAACATTAGGGTTTACATGGAAACATGTGCCCACCGCCTGGAATCCTGCAGATTTGGCTTCAAGGGGTATCACTCCGCCTCAATTGTTACGTTCCGAGCTCTGGTGGGAGGGCCCTAGTTTTCTTAAAGGCGATGAATCAGATTGGCCTCAACAACCCATTGTTAAGCACGATTTGCCTGAACTAAAGGTTCATTTTGTTATAGAACATACAAATTTTATAAGGTTTGAACGATATTCAAATTTAGTTAGACTAAGGCGAATTTTTGCTTATGTACTACGCTTTGTAGACAACTGTAAAAATAAGATAAATAAAACGAATGGTCCCCTTAGTGTTGACGAACTAAATAGTTCAACAAATGTTTTAATTAAGGCCTGTCAGTTGGAATCCTTCCCAATTGAATTTAAAAATTTAAACAAGGGTGAACAGCTTCATCATAAATCTAAACTGCTACCACTCAATCCATTTTTAGATTCATCAGGAGTCATAAGAGTAGGAGGGCGGTTAAACAATTCAAATTATGATTATAACAAACGACACCCGGTTCTTATAGATTCCAAACATATATTTTCTAAATTACTGATGAGGTATGAACACTTAAGATTATTTCATGCGGGACCACAACATCTACTGTCTTCTATTCGTGAAGAATACTGGCCTATAAGTGGCAGGCGTCTAGCACGAGCTACGGTCCGAAATTGTACAGTCTGCACGCGACTCAGAGGTAGAACTATTCAACCTATTATGGGTAACCTACCTTCAGTACGAGTGAACCCTGGGTTTGTCTTTAATTCTTGTGGTGTCGATTTTGGAGGCCCCTTTATGATCTCGAGCCGTTTGGGTAGAGGTAACCGCATAACAAAGTCATACTTATGTCTGTTTATATGTCTCGCTACTAAGGCGGTTCACTTAGAAGTGGTCAGTGCTCTTAGCACTGAGGCGTTTATTCTTTGCTTACGACGCTTTGTTTCTCGTCGAGGTAAACCCAACATTATTTATTGCGACAATGGAACTAATTTCGTCGGCGCAAATAGCGAGCTGGGTCAGGTTATTCGGTCCAGTCGTCAGTCTATATTTGAATATTCAACAAATGAAGGCATAAAATTCATGTTTAGTCCAGCCTACTCACCCCACTTTGGCGGGATATGGGAGGCGGGTATCAAGTCTGCTAAATCACACTTAAAGCGTATTGCGGGCAATGTGTCGCTCACGTTTGAGGAGTTAGCGACGCTGTTCACACAAATAGAGGCTATCCTCAACTCACGCCCGCTATCTCCTCTCTCGCCAGACCCCAATGACCTTTGCCCTCTTACCCCAGGGCACTTCCTGATTGGAAGACCATTGACCACGGTACCTTCCTTGCCAATAGCTAACCACGGGCTCAACAGATATGCCAAAATAGAGCTAATACGGCAGCAGTTCTGGGAACGATGGCGGAAGGAATTTGTGGCTGAGCTGCAGCAACGGACAAAGTGGCGGACTCGACAGCAAGAGCTCCGACTAGGAGATATGGTGGTGCTAAAGGAGGATAACCTGCCACCACTTCGATGGCGCCTAGGGCGCATCGCTCGGCTCTACCCTGGTTCAGACGGTGTTAGTAGAGTCGCCGACGTAGTAACCAACAAAGGCATAGTGAAGAGGGCCTATAATAAAATTTGTCCCCTACCTCAAGAAAACTGAAACCAGGGCGTTTCAGCGGGGGCAGGATGTCTACGCTTCAGCTCTCTAAACTAGCAACACTTGTCTACGCTTCGTATCTCAAAAAAACTAGCAACACTTGTCTAGTAAAAACAATGTAAAAACCTATGTAAAACGTGTACTCCGTATTAAACGAGTTTTTTCTCAAGAAGAAGTTTCAATCATATACACTAATAATTGTAGCTGGTTTTTTTTTGTGTGCTGTAAAGTGAATCAAGATATTACAAAGTGATTTTTATTATTTTCTTTAATTGTATTTACCGTGTTTTTTCAACCAAATGTAACATTGATACACGTTGTATTGTTGCTTACAATATTATTCAATAAAGATTTTCCTTTTGTCAGTAAGATTCGTGATTGTAAAATAAGTTACAATGCTTTTTATATAAAAAATACTTAAAACCTGTACATTGTAACATTGCAAAAAACATACTTGCAGTTGTTCTATCAATATAACATGTAGATCATTTTGAAAGAGCAATTAAAATCAGTATATTGCACCTACAATTGTATAGAATAACTTTAGACAACAGCTGCAAATAAATAATAAAGTTTAAAAAAAAATTAAAATGGCTGTGCTGAAAACCATGTTACAGTAAATTACAATGTTATTCATATTGGGTGTCGATATTATACCTCGTTTGCTTCATTCACATCCATGCATCTTTCCATACAATAATGCCCGTAGGTTTCGGGTTCTCTACCGTAACCGATTTGATCAGAGTACGAGGGCGCCCTACTCTACCAACACTTCCATTCAGATTAGGTATAGCTTATTATATCTCTTTGCTTGTTCCTTAGCTAGAAATAACATCTCTTATAACCCTTTGTTACGCATGTGTAGAACATATAACGACCACTGTAAAGATTTCGATATATTTCATCAAAATCAGACTCAATATGTTAACTCTATTAGATGTGTTTTACAAACATTTGAATAACTATTTTCTCAATTCCAACCATAATGTTTAGATTTTAAGATAATGTTGTGAGCAGTTGTTATTGAGAGGCAATTTTAGCCCCATTCTAGATATATATTTGTATAGCATATGTTTTATATTGTCTTTTGGTTACTGTGCCTTTTTTTTATTCATAATGGGTTTGCGCTTGGCTTCAGCTCACCTGATGGAAAGTGTAGATGAAGCCGAGGATGTAGGTAAAAATATCCTGGTTGTATTTGCTTGGGAAAACAGACGCAGGTAGAGAGTTCCAAACCTTACCGGTTCTCATTATAAAAGAGGATGCGAACCTATTTGTGCGGATTGTTAGAATATCGACAACGTATGGATGCCTATTAAAATAAAATTATGATTTACAAAAACATACAACAGTTGATCAGAATGACGGACTTAACGACAGAACGACAACATAATAAAGAACAAAACGAATGAATACAGACAGAACTGAGATAAACAGACAGATTAGAATCTCTCCCATGATTATATATTTATACATTTATACACATACGTAAATACAAAAAATTACATCACACTATGAGGAACATATTTGTTAAACATGACATTTAGTTGTCAAAGAATTACGTCATTTGAGAGACGTGACAAAAAGATAACTGCTTCATTTAACTAAAAGATAAACGTTTTATTTAGGAAGAGATAATAACTTTATTTTGCATATTCATCTAAATATACTAAAATAAAAGCGGTCAAGTGCGAGTCGGGCTACTCGCGCACTGAGGGTTCCGTACCACACAACCACAGAACACATCATTATTAACTTAGAAAAAATAACTTTTTTTGTCCGGGACCTTTAGCGCAAGACCGACTCACACTTGACCGGTTTTTAGTATTTGTTGTTATTTTGTAGAGTTTGCTCTATAATGACACAAAGTCTGACGCTTGTATGTATTACCGTTTTTACTATAGAGCGTGAAGAAAAAACGTTGATAAAAACTAGTTTCTTGTAGAAACCCCCCTTAATTTTTAACTTTCTGACATTTTTATTATTTGTTAACAAATCCGCCGTAATAACGCATAATCTGAGAAAATTTCAACTATCTAGCTATAACGGTTCAAAAGTTACAGCCCTAAATAGGTAGGACAGACGGATGGACGGACGGACGGACGGACAACGTAGGCTTAGTAATAGGGTCCCGTTTTCACCCTTTGGGTACGGAACCCTAAAAACACTCTGGTAATATTTAACGGAGTGGTTTAGACCATCACCAAACTGAACCAATTTCACAATGGAAACAACAACGTAGAAATATAAATTTAAAAAAATCTGCATCTCTGAATACCGAATTGTCAGCTCGCCGACGATGTTTTTAGTGAATTGCATTGAGAACTACATTGACACTATACAGGTATGTAGGAAAAATTAATAAAAACGCAATTTAATTAAAGCTAGTAATTGAATACACAATTAAGATTAAATAATCTTACTGTGGAAATTATCCAGTTCATTGAAATAGTAATAAAAAAACTATTAAGTAAACTAATTTTGGATTTCACTGGATTTTTAATCACCTTTTCGATTAGTTGCTTTTAAAAATAACATCACTATCATCTGCGTGTTATATCTGTTGATAACGGTTGGTGATGTTTTTGAAGTCTTATTATCAAACATACATAAATTCACGACAATAATCCGCTTTTATAGTGATCAGAAACTTTACTACAGCTACCAAATATTATAATACAACGTGTCAATGAATTAACGCAAAACTAGAAAGTAGTTTGTTTAGAATCGAGAGCAGAATGAAATTAGCATGGTTTCAACATCGGTAATTTTTTTCAAAATATTAATTAATTTGTTTGTAAAATTTAAAATTTACCGAACCCGATGTCAACCCACCGCACAGGCACACTCTACTTACTATCAAAACAAGATTATTAAAATGTATCCATGAGTACGTTAGCGCTTTCATTCTTTGCTGAAATGATAACAAATAATTTTTGCCTCAAAACTTTAAATGCGAATAACTTAAAATTTTAAATATGAAAAAAAAATGTTTCAATCGAATTATTTTGTTATAAATCAGTTGTGGTGTAAGAGGTTTTGCGTTAATTCATTAACACCTTGTATAAGTACGTTCCACTGCAGGGCACAGGCCTGTCTTTTGTATGTATCTATGGGCGTTAGTCCAGTGCGGATCGGTAGACTTCATATAGGTACGCATTAGAATGTCGTGAGGAAACCTGCATGTACGCTGAAGAAATTTAGAGTCCATGCAGGTTTCCTCACGACGTTTTCCTTCACCGTTTAGTAGCAGTCGGTATGACGTAGGTATACAGGGTCCTTCTTAATATGCTGACACTTTTTTAAGGGGATGATCGGACCATCAAACTGAACAACTTTCTCTATAGGACCAAAATCGAAATCGCGAAAAAAAAAATCAGCTGTCCCATACATTATGCAGCTTTGTATGGGACAGCAGATTTTTTTATCGCGATTTCGATGTTGGTCCCATGGAGCAAGTTGTTCGGTTTGATGGTCTGATCACCCCCTTAAAAAGTGTCAGCATATTAAGAAGAACCCTATACAACGTGTTAATAAATTAACGCAAAACCTCATACACCCCAACTGATTTATAACAAAATAATTAGATTGAAACAATAATTTCATTATTTTGATAGTTATAATTTAAAGTTATTCGCATTTTAAGTTTTGAGGCAAAAGTAATTTGTTATCATTTCAGCAATGAATGAAAGCGCTAACGTACTCATGGATACATTTTAATAATCTTGATTTGGTAGTAAGTAGGGTGAGTGTGCCCGTGCGGTGGGTTGATATCGGGTTCAGAAAATTTGAAATTTTGCAAACAACCCTATTTAATATTTTGAAAAAAATTACCTATGTTGAAACCATGATAATTCGATTCTGCTCTCGATTCTAAACAAACTACTTTCTAGTTTTGCGTTAATTCATTAACACGTTTTATAAATTAGAAAAACTCGTTCGAATTTTTTCTTAAAACACCGTAAGAGTTTGGAAGATTTTATCATAGTTAAAAGATTTTTTAAAATTAATGCCTGCAAGTTCTATTACTTATCTAATTTTCTATTTTATTAACACTCCCGCGCTGCGTTATATTAATTTAGGATCGGAAATTCCATGTATTATGCGTCAAAACAACATGCTTCAGTATCACGACGCTTGAGTGAATTTACTTGAATTAAATTTTAAATTCCGCATTTTAAAACATGTGCTTTATGATCGTGAATCACACGTGAGTTTAGGTACCTACACATTCAGATATAAATACATACATTTTCAAATATGATTAACATGATACCTAAATCCTTGTTACGCTACGGGACTTGAACCCACAACCTGCCAAACCGGCATTTTCATTTTTAGGGTTCCGTACCCAAGGGGTGAAAACGGGACCCTATTACTAAGCCTACGTTGTCCGTCCGTCTGTCCGTCCCTCTGTCCGTCCGTCCGTCTGTCCTACCTATTTAGGGCTGTAACTTTTGAACCGTAATAGCTACATAGTTGAAATTTTCTCAGATTATGCATTATTGCGGCGTTTAATAAAAATTTCAAAAAGTTAAAAATTAAGGGGGGTTCTCAACAGGAAACTAGTTTTTATCAACGTTTTTTCTTCACGCTCTATCGTAAAAACGATAATACATACAAGCGTCAAACTTATTGTGATTTTAGAACATACTCTACAAAATAACAACAAATACTAAAAAACGGCCAAGTGTGAGTCGGTCTCGCGCTAAAGGTCCCGGACAAAAAAATATTTTTTTTTCTAAGTTAATAATGTTGTGTTCTGTAGTAGGTTCTGTAGTGGTGTAGTACGGAAGCCTCGGTGCGTAGCCCGACTCGCACTTGACCGCTTTTTATTTGATATTTTGAAGAACAAAAAAACGCCAGTAGATGGCGCCAAAGTTGAAAAATTTAGGCATGTGACGTAATGGCTCGGTAGTTGAATTGGACGAAAGCACAGCTCCGGTTTGGCAGGTTGCGGGTCCGAGCCCCGTCAGAGAAAAATAAAAAATAAAATAAATATACACTCACCGAGGTCACCGTGATCGAAAAGCTGACAGTTATTTTGCTCATAGATTCCGTTTAGCAATTCAAAGAGGATTCCCTCTTGCTGCCAGTCTATTAGGAATCATGCTCCGATTTAGTTCCGTTGCTGATGTATTTTAACTAACGTAAAAAAGGAGGAGGTTCTCAATTCGTCTGTAGGTGTATCTTTTTTTAAATGTAAACAGAAACACACGATAACTTCGGTATTTCTTATCGTATTTGGGTGATCCTTTTATGTTCTGAAGGAGTGCTTCCGATTTGAACCTGTTTTAATTTGGTTTAGATCTTATGAGGCGTTTCGGAAGCAATGAATTTTCTCAAAATTGGATAGCAAATCGATTGACGATTGAAGAAATGGCTTCGTGTCGATGTACTTCTATTTTTTTTAACCAAAAAGTAGAACGCATTGGGCGTTTCGCCTACAAAACTGGTAAATTTGAATTTTATAAGAAAGCCAGGAGAGAAAAGGATAATTTCCATTTCCTTGGGAAGTATGATAATTATTCCTCCTATCCCGTGTATAATATCAGCTATCATACGATTTGTATGTGTTCTTTGATCATACACATTCGCCAGCTGCGAAACGACCCAAAACTATACACTTCGTCACGTGAGCAATGTCTTTTAAACAAAAATTAAAAAATAATAATACAACCTACGTCTCTTAAATTCATTGTTTTATTGGAGTTGATGCCAAGCTGGTACAATCAATGGTACAATTCTTAATCATATTATGAAATGAAAATCGTCCGTTTTTGCGTTTTATTCTACTTTATTCATCTGGGAGATCACATGTGACTCATTGGTGTCCTATGTTCATTTGACGTGAACTCACCCAGGTGAGATACATCCAAAAATCATCTATATCTTATCCAAGGAAATATATTTTAGGTCTTCTTATCGTGTGGGCAGAGCCCTGGTGTCAGAGTTTTTTCAGACCGCCTTACGGCCTCTGACGTGGTTTTTATGTAACGACTACGAACTACAAGAGATAGTATCCCGGATCAACGGCTTAACGTGCCATGCGAAGCACGGAAACATCTTTCTTTTCAGACATTCAGGTGATTCAGCCTGCAATGTCTTAACCAACTGGGGAAAAACGCACAAAGTGACATATCACCAGGTGTTTCCCGAGGGAATCGAACCTACGACCTCCGTGTCGAGAGCCCAAATGCTCTTAACCATTAGACAACAGAGCCGGAGGCTGGTTTTAGGTAAATAAATACATTGAAATCAATGTGTACATTGATGTACACATCAACTTTACCAGATGACTTTGTGGAAAATAACCTCTTGTCTTTTTTTTTCTCTATGTTTTCGTGTAAAATAAAGTTATATTAATATTGTATGATGAAGTTTATTTTATAAATTGAATTTATGCCAAGATTAATAAAGGATCCAATTTAGTCAAAAAAGTCACCAAACGGCAATTTTATTGGTAGTTTTTCCTTAATTTTGATTAACATATTTGGCAATAGAATTTCTAAAAATTTTAATCAAAATCTAAATTTTATCAGTAACATTGTAACAAACCAGGTGGCTAAGTACAGAGCTTCGGCTTCGGCCAAAACTTCGGCTAATTTTTGTTGAAGCTAAATGTGTGGCCGAATAAGCTTTATTAGCCGAAATCAAAGAAAATGATTTCACCCAGTGGAATAAACCATTACCACGTAAGTTAACATTAGCATTTATTATTTATTTATAATCTATGAATGGAACTACACTCATTCTAATGTAAATAATTTCCGAGATAAAACAATTATCAACGTGACAGTAATGTATGGAAATCATAGATATAATGATATTGTTTAGTAACGAATAAAGGTTTATTTGTAGAAGAACTTATTGTCTCGTAAGACATATTGGATAATGCATCGTGGAGTAAATTTTCATCTGTAAAAGAGATGATAAAAATTTCACTAAAAAAAAAATATTTGAGCACAAATTTTGTGGTATAACAAATGATTGAGTCCCAGGGACTTTGGGAGTCAGACTCCCAAAGTCGGAAAACCGTGTATTGGGAGACAATAAAACCGTGTACTGCATTATAATGTTCGTTAGATATAAACATTTCACAACAACGCCGACTCGTTCTTTGTTACATGGAAACTACCGGACGTGGGGTCCGCGCCCAAAAGACCACCAAAGATTCACCATTCACCATTCTAGTCGTTATGTTACTACACGTACTTAGGTTTGTGTAATTTAGTCCCTGATACTTTTTTAGAGACTTTTGTACTAGACCCGGCGTCCATAGTATTCTACGCCAATGATTTCCTATCCCAAAGTTTTCTAGAACAAATAGCTTTTTAGCGATAAGACCGCTTCATTTGCACCATAATCAGTTTTGTTTTCGGTTGTGCAATGCATTTTTGTGTTTGCTGTAAATAAAGTATATTTCATTCATTCATACCTATACTTACACATTTCAATTTTCGCATAGTAAGTTTATAGAAAATCATTTGTCATAAAAGTTTATGTGACTTTAGAAACCTATAAAACCTAGAATATAGTGCACGCTGAATCGAATGAGAATATAGACATTCTGTAAGAGGAGGGAGGTTACACGTTCAGTATTTCGTCATTCTGGTCCATCAGTCTGGTCATGTTTATTTGATTTGAAGGGAAACTGATATACTGAAGCACCATGTTAGTCGGGTCAATCTCGAGTCAGTTTCCCTTCAAATCAAATATACATGACCAGACTGATGGACCAGACTGATGAAATACTGACCGTGTAACCTCCCTCTAAGGTTACACATACACATACATAAACTCACGACCGTAATGTCTTTCAGGGTGGTCAGAAACATTGGCTCAACTGCCAACCACCTCCACCATACCACCACCAGGGGTTAACAGGCACCATTGCTACCTACTTGCTGTACAAGAGGGGGGGATCAACTTGGCACCTAGCTCGCACGTGGCTGGGAAATTCGACACCCCTCCTGCTACCCCCCGCGGGACCCCGCCGTCGACGGGCGAGGCCGTAGCATAGCATCTCAGTTACCGTTGCACATGTCCCTGCGCTTTAGCATTTTCGAGTTATTCTTTCCGAGTTTTCCGAGTTTTTTATTCTGAGTCACGTGCGAGCCAGGTGCCAAGTTAATTCGCCCGAGTTGTACGTAATATCGACTGTCCTCAAAAAATTTAGGATAATGTTGTGAGGAAAACTACATACGCTGAAGAAAAAAAATCCGATGCGTATGTGAAGTCTACCAGTCCATGCACTAGGCAACGTGGTGAACTAATGCTCATACACCCTCCCTGAGGGTAGGCCCGTGCCCCTCAGAGGGACGTAGGGCATATAGGGGGTGTAAGTAACAGCCTAGTAATTACTGAAACTGTGAATTCAGACCATCAAAAAATCTGCTGTTCCATACAAAACTACTGTACCTACCTGACTCAAATGTATGAAACAGCTGATTTTTTTCCGCATTTCCTGTGTTTGGCTCCATAGTGAAAGTTGTTCAGTTTGATGGGTAGAGTATGTGCCGTTTTAAGGTTTTGCTAGCCTGTCACTTATACCCTGTATAGGCAGGCTGATGATGATGACTGTTAGCTTCACAATTCTCTAAATGTCTTGTTTTTGGTAACAATAGCTATCAAGTATATCAAAATAAACATTGACATTGATAACCAAGAAAACCCGTTTTCAAAAACTACGAGACTTGTTTTCATTTTTTACGTCAACTAAGTAAATATTTAATTAACGATGCGCATTACAAGTAGGTATTTAATTAGTAACGATATTAGTCAGATCATAATTAGTAATGTCAATTAGTCACAGTAGTTGCGGTTTGGGAGACTAAGTATGACCTTGCTTATGAGTCTAATTATTATTCCCTTTATGTTTTTGTATAGTAAATTGTTGACTTCTTAGGTGGCTTTATTACCTCTTATATCAGAGAAGCAGATGTATGCATGATTTTACTTGACCGTGTGGACGGGCGTCAAAAATGTTCCCTGAAAGATGCTAATAGGGATAAATAGGAGTAGATTCATCATCTCAGCCGATAGACGTCCACTGCCAGATATAGGCCTCCCACAAGGATCGCTATAACGACCGGTCCTGCGCTGCCCTCATCCAACGGGTTCCCGCCGCCTTCACCAGGTCGTCGGTCCACCTTACGGGGGTTCACTGCCTACCTACGCTGTGCCTTTCGGCGATCGCCATTAGAGAACACTTTGGCCCCATCGGTTATCGGTTCTGGGAGAAATGTGCCCCTTCCTTGTCACTCGCCTCTTGCCACTTCTGGCTCAAGCTAGCAGGTTCTTTTGCGAATCTCTTCATTTCTGATTCGAAGAAAAATATTGAACAAGTACATAATATTGCACCAGCTGCAATTAATGGGCTGGAGGATGAGGAACTACTAATAGACAATGCGGGTTTTGTATGTAAGGTTGGCGCCTTATTTTTAGCCGTTGTTTTTGGCGCGGCCAGCAACCAAACTTGAATATTTTATTTAAGAATAAAGTAACAAACGAAACTTATTAACATGTATATCCCTAAACTCAGTCCGGATGGAGATATACAGGCTTGAAGTTGAAAATATTACTATGACGTGCACTTCAAGCCTTTATATCTCAGTTCGGACTGAGTTCCGAGATATTTGTATAACAAGTGTTGTTTTTAACTTTATTCTGAACTATAATAATTATTCAAGTTTGATTGATGGCCGCGCTAAAAAAAGAAAAACCGGTCAAGTGCGAGTCGGGCTACTCGCGCACCGAGAGGGTTCCGTATCACACCACCACAGAACACAACATTATTGTCTTAGAAAAAAAACTTTTTTTGTCCGGGACCTTTAGCGCGAGACCGACTCACACTTGGCCGGTTTTTAGTATTTGTTGTTATTCTGTAGAGTTTGCTCTATAATCAAACTAAGTTTGACGCTTGTTTGTATTACCGTTTTTACGATAGAGCGTGAAGAAAAAACGTTGATCAAAACTAGTTTCTTGTTGAGAACCCCCCTTAATTTTTAATGTTTTGACATTTTTATTATTTGTTAACAAATCCGCCGTAATAACGCATAATCTGAGAAAATTTCAACTATCTAGCTATTACGGTTCAAAAGTTACAGCCCTAAATAGGTAGGACAGACGGACGGACGGACGGACAGACGGACAGACGGACGGACGGACGGACGGACGGACGGACGGACGGATGGACAACGTAGGCTTAGTAATAGGGTCCCGTTTTCACCCTTTGGGTACGGAACCCTAAAAAAGGCGCCATTTTTAGGCATAGGCTTTTGCCAGGAGCATTATTATTCAAACTTTTTCAAAAACTAACATGCATATCTTCTTTTTTTTTCAGGTACAAAATGAACTCCGGATGGTTAGCTTGGGAGTGCATAGTGTTTGCAGTGTTTGTGTGTGCGTCGTCTTTAGTACCTCTATGGCAGAGGCGCAAGGACGCAAGCGCCCCTGGGGGCGCTAAGCGAGCGTATATATTCGCCGGGGGCGGTGTATCAACGCTCGCTATGATATTATCTGTGTCGAGAGGAACGCTGGGTGTGCGGTCGTTTTTAGGTGAGTTTTTTTTTTAATACCTACAACAAGCATCGTGAGAAATGCTTCAATTTTGAAGTATGTTGGTATTGTGCCCGAATGACAACGGGCTCACTACATGTGTGTTATTTGGATATCATCACTATCCATCATTACATCAGCCTATATATGCGTCCCACTGCAGGACACAGGCCTACTCTCAGGGAGGGTGTACGCGGATTGGTAAGACTTCCCAAACGCATCAGAATTTCTGATGATATACAGGGTGTACAATAAAATGGGACAGCTACTCAAAGGGGTGCTTCAGACCATCAAAGTGAACAACTTTCTCTATGGGACCAATATCGAATTCGCGAAAAAAAAATCCGCTCTCCCATACAAAACTGCAAACATAACTCGACCGAAATGTATGGGACAGCAGATTTATTTTTCGCGATTTCGATATTGGTCCCATAGAGAAAGTTGTTCAGTTTGATGGTCTGAAGCACCCCTTTAAGTAGCTGTCCTATTTTATTGTACACCCTGTATGTGCAGAGTGTTAATTTATTTGCGGTACAGATCAAATGGAGAGCTTTAAACCATCAAACTGAACAACTTTTATTAAGGGATCAACATAAAAATCGCAAAAAAAATCTGCTGTTCCATAGAAATTGTAAATGGACCCAAATGTAAAGCACTAAAAGCTTTATGCTTTTAAACACAAAAAGTTTTGTCTAGTAGTTTAGGCTCGAACAAACACAGACTAACAGTTTTATAATAATGTAGCTTACAGTATTAAAAATAGTGCAAATATACAAAAAATTAAAGCTGTTTTTGTACCTGGAGTGCGATTTTTGAAACTCATTCGTTGAGTTGAACTCAGCAGTTGTGAATGTCAAAATTACTATGAAGATATGCTTCTACTACTGCTGATTTGACTTTCAAAAATCGCACTCCTGAAGAATGATTTTTTTAAGTCAAATCAGCAGTAGAAAGATGCATATCTCCACAGTAATTTTGACATTTTCAACTGCTGAACTCGGCGAATGAGATTCGAAAATCGCACTCCAGGTCGGAACAAACTAAAAGAAATCAAAATCTTTATTATCAAAGAATTTATAATATTTAAGATTTTAGAATGGATAGTGACGTGACGTGCGACAAGCAGGTTTAAAACATTTAAATGAGCGGGAAGTTAGACGCGGATATGTGTGTTTCCATCTATTAGTTGCATCGTTAAACACCTACGGGACAATTTGCAGTCGTTCAGTTGCCACGTGCGGCTGAAACTTTGAGTTAAAATTGTAGTCGTACTTAAAATAAATGTAGAGAGTTCATAGGCAATAATATTTCTCGATGACATTTAAAAATTGCATCCCAAATGAAAACGATGTTGTTATAAAGGGTGTTACAAAAATACAAATAAACATTTAAGGGTTACCTTACCATCCTTACCATCAAACTGAACAACTTTCACTATGGAACCAATATCGAAATCGCGAAAAAAAAATCATCATCATCATCATACCAGCCGATAGACGTCCACTGCTGGACATTGGCCTCCCCCAAAATGAGGAGATTTGCCATAATTGCCATGATACGATGCGTTTGCGATGTTCCATACTAAACTACAGACAGATGTACTCGGGCTAAATATATGATATGGGACAAAAGATAATTTTTTTCGCGATTTCGATGTTGGTCCCGTAGTGAAAGTTGTTCAGTTTGATTGTCTAACTAAACCACACCTTAAAAGTTTTCAATTTTTATTTTTACTTCTGTAACACCCTGTATAGTGTCTCGAAGACCTATCGTCTCAATCGATTTTGATTAGACTTATAAAGTTGCTAAGTTTCCAAGAAAATCATATTAATGACCGGTGTGAATCTCAACGCAACATTTTTTAGTATAAGGGGTAAGTCCCCAGTACTATTATCGTGTTCACATACATAGGTACTAATTTTGTGATGTGAAATAAAATAATATAAACATCAACTGGCACAGCTGACCGTGACATTCGTAACGAAGTGGTTACAGTGCAAGCGAATCTAATATCTTGCTATAAAAAATTTTAACATAAAATTAAAACCGCCTTCAAAAAAATAAAAAGTTAAAAAAATAATATTGCAGCCGATGACTTTTTCTTTCGCGTTATAAAGACATTAAATTATTTTATCGAAGTCGCTCAAAATCGGTTCATAAACGACGAAGTTATCCGCGAACACACATCAAAAAAATATATACGGTGGAATTGAGTAACCTCCTCCTTTTTCGGTTTAGTCGGTTAAAAACAAAGTTTACTATTACACTTTATTTTGTCTTTGTTCTTAACAATAGCATATTTAAGAATAACTAGAATCCCCTTTTTAGTATGTCATCGGGATATCCAAAACCATTGTATAAATTTTCAAAACTGTATTCTTGTGTGTATAACTGTATAACTGTGTTTATAACTGTGTTCTTTTGCGTAGCTGGATGTGTCGCCGTGTGTACATTGGACACACGGCGACACATCCAGCTACGCAAAAGAAACATAACCTGGCCGCGTGAATATTATTATATTAGGCCGCTTATTTTGGTTTTTTCGTAGCTTGATTTGTCATCGTGTGTATGAATACCACCTCAAAGGCTCAAAAGCCGTAATAACTTCATGAAGTCGACCCAATTCAAAGTGAGGATCCTCAAGCTGGAAGCGGTCTAAGGCGGAAATGCATTACACTTCCCGACCCGTTTGTCCCTGAAGGAGAGGAGCTGCTTGGGCAGATTTGGAGGTGCTTAAATAGACTCCGAGCTCAGATTAGCCGCAGTAAAGACAACCTGTTCAAGGGGGGTTATACAGGGTGAAATTGATATCATTGGCATCCTTTTTAAACTAAGAGTCTACCCATCAAACTGGACAACTTTTACTATGGGAGCAACCACCACTATGGGAAAAAAATCTGCTGTTGCATACATTTGAGTCGACTAGACTTCGCAGTTTAGTATGGGACAGCAGATTTTTTAGTTGCTCCGATCGGTTTGCTCCCATAGTAAAAGTTGTTCAGTTTGATGGGTAGACTCTTAGTTTTAAAGGATGCTAATGATATCAATTTCACCCTGTATGGGTTCGTCCTCAGGTGTGAATGCGGTGCTGCTCCTCAGATATAGCCCATCGTGTATCCCGCCCTTTCTTTTCGAACACCTGCACGCGAACGTAATACGTGGCCGGAAATGGCAAGATTTTTTTTTAAATACTCGACTTCTCGTCTGTAGGAAATTCGCAAAAAAAATCGACTTTTCATACAGCTTTGTAGTATTGTAGTTAGTATGGAAAGTTCAATTTTTTTTTTTGCGAATTCCTATATGCTTCTTAGGGAAAGTTGTTCACTATCATAGGTACAATCACCCCTTAAAGTAATGCAACTGTTTACCCTAACACCCTGTATGGCAGGAGCAGTACTTTTCAAGCACTTATCTTGAGATCATTCTATGGAGGGCCCGGGGTGCGCCACTAGTTCAACATGACTTAATATAATAAATTAATAATGTTCATTTATCAATTCTGTACTACGGATGTAAATTTATCATTTTTACGTTTATTTTTTAGGCAAAAGGCGTGTTAACACGACTTGACAATGAAAGAAATGAAACTATAAAAAGAAAATCTTAGCATGCAGTGCATCTGCGCCATTATTGTAAATGTTTGTCCCACAATTTGTAAGCAATTATAATTATTATTCACCTCAGTTTTTATACCTACAGTTTTGGAATTAATGTCGCGTGTTTATTCAAATTAAACGATAAACTTCGAATTCGAATTTAACGAATTTATTTATACTAATAGTTTTATAGTAATGTTTGTTTATTAGAAGTTCATCGCTTCTTAGTGGAATATGGGTAGGTACGTCTATACAGGGTCCTTCTTAATTGACATACACAAACACAAACACACAAATAAAAAACACAAACACATACACAAACATAACACAAATGACACAAACACACAAACACACACACATGTTTGACACAAATGTAGAATTTCTTTTCGCGATTTCGCGGTGTTGGTACTGTTGAGAAAGTTCTTCAGTTTGATGGTCTGATTATCTCCTTAAGGGTATATTTTCGTTTGTGACGTCATCACTTGCCGTACTATGGAAAAAATCAGAAACAAGTAGAGGTTTGCCGTTGTCAAAAGATGTCAAAGATTGAATTTGTTCGCTATTTTGTATGGTAGGTAATCAGACTGTTTCATTTTTACTAAAATATTTCAAAAATGTTGTGTCTTTTCTAATCGTATTTAAAAAAATAGATTCATTAGTTTTTTTATATTTATATTATCTTTCTTTTTACGTAAGCTGTAAATTTAACCGTGTAACATAATCTTCTAAAAATATTCCTAAAGTAACCCATTTTTCGACAAACAGTGTCCGGATTTTACGCGATTACTAAAATAAATTATATGAAACGTACAAAAAAACGATTCATTTGATTTTTAAGTAAAGGCAGATCTTTTATTATCAATATAATACGCTGGATTTGCAATAGCATATCACTCAAAACAATGTTCCTGAAAGATGGGGTTTTTGAGAATATACCCTTAAAACAGTTTCAGTTAATTTTGTTGGACTTTACATAATCAAGGCTGATGATGATAATTAAAGTCTCTACAGGCGAAAAAAATTAACCCTGCATTTTGGTTGTGGTTGAACCACTAGTTAGTTTTAGTTGAAACTTTTATCATTTAGTAAAGCTATTACCCTAAAAAGAACCTTAGATAAGCACTTTGAGGATTCGTTTTCAAATGATCGTTTATAGAAATTAGCGCAAGGCCATTATAGATTGGTAGTTTAAACTAAATTAAATATTTAAATGGGTTTTTTCTTACTAACGTACACAATTACGCACCTACCTCGAAAATGTGCTAAATGTTCTTTAGAAAGATGGTAGTTGTAGGCTTGTAGCAATGTTTTGCTAAAATAATTTCTTAATGAACTCTGCTAGAATACTTGAAGCCCGATAACATTATTATATAAAATGTTTATTATATAATTATTGCAAAGTTTTAACTGACTTCAAAAAAGGAGGAGGTTTCTCAATTCGACCGTATATATATATATATATTTTTTTTTATGTGTGTTCGCGGATTACTTCGTCGTTTATCAACCTATTTTGATGATTTTTTTTTGTTGGAAAGGAGATATCCCATGTGTGGTACCATGATAAGGAAACCAGGATCTGATCAAATTAAAGATTGAAAAATTCAGTCTCGGGCGGGACTTGAACCCGCACCGTTCCAAACCGGGGAAGTGCGTTATCGTAGCAAGTTTTTATGCAAATACAGGACGTATTTGAATAAAAACTTTCTACGTCAACATGTCAACCTAAACAAATTCGGAGACAATGCACAAAAATCGTTGCAAAGAACGTGACAGAATTACCGAAGTAATTCGTCGATTAACCAAATACTTAGAAGCCCTTCAAATTAGCTTTCTTATATCTTACACGTGCCGACAAAAACCTTAGGTACCTATACAAAATAGTTTGAGGGACCGTTTCGCGTGACTAGTAATTCCTAATTATGATTTGCGTCTGGCTTAGAATAGCCTGCTGGGTGTCTTGTCCATAAAGGATATATCTCTGACGCTCCCACTAACTGACACCACTTTTTTTTTATTACTGATGGGCTTGCTCTTGACCTCTATCCAGTCCTCGGGACGAAGATGGGGTCGAAGATGTAGTGAGCTTACCCAGAAGATGCCTATTCACTCGTACTTTAAAGAAATTCGGGTTGTAAGTGCTCGGAAATACTGACGCAGGCAAGGCATTCCACTCCTTGGCTGTGCGCATTAATCATTATAAAAGATTCAGAAAGGCGCTTGGTGCGGATATGTGGGATGTCAACCAAGAAGGGGTGGTATCCCGCGGTGCGTCTGGAAGTCCTATAGTAGAAAGGGGAAGGTGGGATGAGCTCATGTAGCTCTTGGGCACACTTACAAGTTGCTCATGTAGGTGTTTAAGTTGATTTGATACCGATTGAATCGAGTAGTTACACAATAAGAATAGTAGTATCTGTAATGTTGCCTCGGTAATTGCATAGCACATCACTAGTCATTATTTCATTAAAATCTCCTAGGTACATAGTAATTTGCATATTACTAACATAAAAAACCTGTACTTAATATGTCGTTAGATAATGACAATGTTAATTATTGTCATCGATAATTGCCGACCCAAAAAGCAGCAAATTATTGTGGCTTTAATGCTAACTAGGCACGATGCCACACGAGAGGTCGCGGGGTCGATTTCCATATACCGGAACAAATACTTGCATTGTTTCTACTATGTTTTTGTTTCCCACAGCTTAGAGTAAAAACAACACTAAGTACTAAGTATATTAATAGAGTAGATATACCTAATACAATATGTTTTTTTTTTTATGAGAGTCCTTGCAACGCGTCCGAGCACTGCATACAAACGAAGTCTTTTTTTAAAACTGAAAAATTGAAGTAGATGAAAAATTTTAAACACAGATACGAATTCTCTTTGCATCCAGGGGCCCTAGACAAAGGTGACGCTAGTTGAAACGGACAAAATGTATGGGTTTGACCCTTGGGTAGGGTTCATACAGAAGAGACGCGTGGCGGTGGCGGGTAGTCAAAGTAACACCAATATAAACCTTATATTACGTAGCATAGCGTCGTTTTTTGACGTAAAGAAAAATCGCGCCCCCGCCACCAGGCGACATCGCCTGAAGGCGCGGGCGTAATTCTCCAAACGACTCTATGCTACGTACTATAAGGTTTATATTACCGCACGCCGCCCGCGAAATGTCCGCGCCTCGTCACTTCTGTTTAAACAGCCCTATGGATTTGACATTGGCGATCGAAGCGTTTTGACGTTTCCTTTCGCCACCATACGTCAAGTCCATACATTTTGACCGTTTCTACTAGCGTCGACGCGACGCCAATAGAATGTCACTTTTGTCTAGGGCCCCAGTATGTGGTAATAGATAGAACTCTTTCTTATACTGTGGCCCCAGTTTGACAGATTTACGCTAAAATATATAATGCTAGGATAATTTAAACAAACAAAGATAATCATACCATGATGGATTTGTTCTCTTTTTGCTTTAAAAAACAAATGACGTAAAGATTATACAGGATGTAAGGGGACAGCCTATGTCTCCACAATAGACTGAACAACTTTCACTGAAGAGCCTACCTCAGGAAACGTGAAAAAACAGCTGTTTCATACATTTGAGTCGGGTTGGTAGGTACGGCTGTTTTGTATGAAACAGCTCATCAACGCCAACAACGGAGTTGAAGCAGTCGCCGTGGCCGAAATCGGTCAGGAGCAATCATCATCATCGTCATGAAACAGCAGAATTTTTTCGCGTTTCCTGAGGTAGGCTCCATAGTGAAAGTTTGTTAGCTTGATGGTCTGAGTTTACCGTTTTAGTCTGCGGAGGGCTATCCCTTACACCCTGCATTGTGTCCTGATACGATCAGACACTACAATAGGTAGCTACAACACATGAGTAAATATAAACCAATGCATCTCTGTTCCAGGATTCCCATCGGAGCTGGTCTACTACGGCACGGCTATGTGGGAGACCCTGTACGGGATGGCACTTGCCTTCCCACTGGTCTGCTGGATCTTCATTCCGGTCTACTACAGGCTGCAAACCAACTCCGTCTACGAGTATTTACAGGTAACAACATTGCTGAAATTTTTATTAAAAGACGGCGATAGGAACGATGGCGAGCTCTCTAGGTACCTACATACCTACAGGGTGATCCAGACCAGATAAATATAAAAAAAATTTAGGTTACTGACTTGGCTTGACCAGAACAGCCAGGAAAAAAGTTTTTTTCTAAGTTAATAATGTTGTGTTCTGTGGTGGTGTGGTACGGAATAACGGAACCCTCGGTGCGCGAGTAGCCCGAGTCGCACTTGACCGGTTTTATTTTATGATGTGCCGTACTTTTTAACTGTAACTCTGTCAACAAATAAAAAAGGAGTCCGATTGGTGTTCGATTGGTTAATTTTAAGTGCATGTTTTAAATTAAAATTATTTAAAACATAGTGCACTTACTGGCAGATCCTGATAGGTCCGCAGTCAGCAATGTAAAATCCAATGTTATATTAATCCATCTGATCTGGACCACCCTGTATCGGTTGACGATGATAATAGTTGGAATATGTCAAATAAAGAAAGTAAGTCAATTATACATATATGAAAGCCTTCTTATCACTTATGTACATAAACAAAAGTGTTATGAGTATGAGTTAGATTGGTAATTTAATTATAATACCTACATAAATTACACTCACTCTCATTTTTAATGCGCCATATGTACTGCCTGAGTTGAATCTACTCTGATAGTACGATACCAGTAATTTCATTAAAAAATAGGTATAACACTTGTAAATATTTGGCCGAACACGAACGTAAAAAAAGCAAAACATGTCCAACCAAAGCCGGACTAATGGCAACCCTATTCCCTATGGCTGTCCTACTACTTCCACTGAAATTCAAGAGCTGTACGTTACTTTAGGTTCAATTTCTTTGGCTCCAATACACCGCACAGCTTAGCTTGTGTTAGACAACTCCTACCGCGACATACCTAGTTTCATAGCACTTGGATCGCTAAAATTCCTTACATTTCGGACAATCAAGCGTTCGGCGTGTGCTCAATATCAATTCGTAATTATCATAGCAGTAATCTTCAACATACACTCTCAAGTCTTCTCCGTGTTATCAATTACTATCATCAAACTATCATCAGCAAAGGGTGTGAGCAGCAAACCCAACAAGAGCATTTGCGTTGTTTCCATGTAAATGGATAATCTTCTAGTGACCTTATTCGGCAGTGGGACTATTATTATGCTAATGATAATTTCTAGGAACTTTTACCCCGGTAGTGGCCTAGAAATTATAGAAACACCAAAACACTTGATCATATAACAGATATTTACAGTATTTATACTGTAACTAATCTCCGTTCTGTGTAAAGTACACAAAACGCTAGTAACAATACTTTACCTTCTCCTGTTTGTAAAAAACCTCAATATTCGAGCAAGTAGCATTCGGCACGGAGACCTACTCTCGTATTTTTAAGTTATACACACACCCCCACACAAACATCTACACTCTACCCTATTATGTAAAACCATAAAAAAAAATGTACTTTGGTGCCTGCAGGCCGGTGGTATAAGTGGTGGTTGTACAAGGTGGTCCGACGACCTGGTGAAGGTGGCGGAACCCGTTGGATGAGGGCAGCGTGGGACCGATCGTTGTGCCAATCCTTGGGGGAAGCATATGTCCAGCAGTGGACGTCCATCGGCTGAGATGATGATGATGATACTTTGGTGCATGTTAATTTCAACCTTATTCCTTTCACCTTCCAGATGCGCTTTGGCTCCCGCTGGGTGCGTCGTCTGGCTGCAGGAACCTTCCTAGTCCGTCAGGTCCTGAACCTAGCAGTCACTGTCTATACCCCAACAGTGGCCTTGCATGCGGTGCTCGCTCTGCCACATTGGGCATCAGCTGCTGCGTTGACAATAGTTGCTATTGTGTTCAATCTGCTGGGTGGATTGGCAGCTGCTATCAGGTATGTTGAAATACACCATGATTTCTTTCAGGGTGGGTTACACTTTGGTGAAAATATTGCTACCACTTACTTTATTAGGTACCGTACGGGAGGGATGCCACAGGCCATATTATACTGCCGTGATACGGTAAAAGGCGTCCTATGAGGTTTCTTGAAACTTAGCCGCCCTTTACCGTACCAAAGCAGTATGAGTACTTTTAAGCCATCCTTTGTTAGTCTTATCTTTGGCACCCGCAAGTTATATAGCCCAGTCATTTTACGGTTTGAGCCAGGACTAATTACTAATTGCATTTTTTTTCGCTATAATATTGAAGAGCCAATTTGAGCTTAAGAATGTACCAAAATTAAAAAAAAATTACGTCAGCAACAGTTTCAATTTTAAAATATACTTAGATATTATCTCGTTCTAAAAAACCTGATGATACATTTTTTTTGCACATGTTTAAGGCTTTACCATCATACATACTTTAAACATGGTGTAAATATTTTTGTCTACTTAGAAGGTTTTGAAAAATACATTCGTATTTTCTAATAAATACGTCATTTTTTAAATTTTAATGCCTATTTTATTGATCAAAAATACTGTATATTGTTAAATCTAATTAAAATGATGACATTGGTATCAATATTATTAATTTAAAAGCCTTCTGGGACACACAATTTTGATTTCTATGTTGCGTAGCAATTTTTTTTTAATATGGTTTAGGATAGTATTTTTATCACTAAATGGTGCCGGTAACAGTTTAAAAGTCCAATTAATAATTACTCCCTACCCCGCCTAACTAAACTGCGTAAAATGACTGGCCTAATAACAGTTTTAGAGAAATTGGCACATTTTGTTGTTCATAACAGTGCTCGTCGGTTTATATTCGGTTAGGTGCGCTCTACAGCTTGCTTATACCTACTACATAAGGTCCTGCGTGATCGGGAAGGATGTCATTCATAACGTCGTCATTCATGATGTTCTTGGTATATTTGGGAGCAGTGTTTAGTAATTTTTTTCTTACATTTCCGAGTAGGAAATACCACCACTTTAAAAGGGCATCAAAACTGGCTCATTCATTCTGCAGCTGTGATGCCACAATGTGGGCTTAAATTTATTCAATTGTGATAAGACTGCGTTGCCTTTAAGGAATTGTTTCTTTCAGTTTTTGTATGTAAGAAAGAGGTGGATCACTTTTAAAATAATTTACTTACTAAGAGTTAGAGACATTTGGAGTTTCCATACCTGGACTCTTCAGACTATGGATTGCAGGCGCTCTGGGGCATCAATGTTTCTCGCTTCGGCTATGTAGGTAGTAATAGATACTCTTTCTTATACCGTGCTTTGGCGAAAGATGTTTATGAACAACAGAACGAGATAGAGCTACTGGAATGCTATTCCATTCCAACCTTAAACAAAATTAATAAAGGTGTTTTGACGACCCGGTTGGTGTAATGGTTACCACGCCGGACTGCCAAACCAGGGTCCTGGGTTCGAATCCCGGTTCGGTCATGGATGTTATATGTTCGTGCCGTTGTTGTATGGTTTCCATATTAAACAAGCCTATAGTAGTGCTTAACTTGGGATCATTACAATGTATGTGCCTGTGAGCGTTATTTATTTATTTATATTTATTTATTTTTCATGACCGATTTTAAAACAGAAATAATTCAAGAATCTGGTGCTTGAATAAGAAGTCGGTCATAATTTATCAATGATGCTAATAAAAGGAACCAATTATTTTCCAGAGCGGACGTCATCCAGACCTTAACGATGGTGCTGGTGAGCGGTGCCTTCATAGTTCAAGCGACTATTCGTTCTGGGGGGCCGCAGAAGGTTCTAGAAGATAACCTTGAAGGTGGAAGGTTGCAGTTTTTCAAGTAAGTTACGATTTTGTTGTAGTTATCATAAATCACGTTTGCCTTACTATTGTAAAAGGAGCGGACGGTCGAAAGGAAGGAATCTTCATATTTCACTCACATCAAGCATACTGCTTGCTGCTCTTTATACCTAGACCCATGGTACAATAATATACTGCGCCTGGTATTCTCTTCCGATCACGTGACTGACCACGTAACTGACACAAGCCTACGTCATCATACCCTTTTACCATGTTTAGCGGCCATTTTTTTGTGACGTAGGCTTGTGTCACTCTGGGAATAGAAAACCTTGTTTTTTTTAGACTATGCCCAGACCTTTAGCCATCTGTTTTATTTTGGAATTTATCATGATCCTGTGCTAATCTGATCCATTGTAGACTCATTACTCTCACAATTTCGAACCTCCCTCACCCTCCTTGGCCCTCCAAGGCTCTATCACATCCAGGATAATCTTTCTATCATGTTTAAAACGATCTTTTACTTGTTTTTTCTTCCTGTTTTCCTATCCTGTACTGTACGTAACCTTCATTGGGTTAATTCTGGGTTAAAGCAACAAAATTAAGTCCCAGTAGTTCCTTTGGGATATGGCAAAGGTACTAATGGTTCCATTAGTACCTTCAAAGGAACTGTCAAAAGGTACTTCTGGGAATTAACCATTCATTGAAAACTTTTGATTTTTTATTTATTATGTAGTATTGGCCCATAACATTTGGATATGGTGGCTTCTTCACAACCTCAAAATGGCCTTTCTTATGTATAGCACGGACAGGGAACGTAATGATCGTCAATCGAAATGTCTGCTATGTTTTACGTCAGTAGTCATTGTTTTATTGTGAAAAAAAGTAAACCTGCATGCGTAACATGACAGAGGTGAGAGCGACACAGGTCACTTCTAAACGTCAAATTGGCGGTTATCTCCATAGAATCTCACTCAAATTTGACGTTTATAAGTGACCTGTGTCGCTCTCACCTCTGTCATGTTACACAGCCAGGAGTGCGATTTTTGAATCTCATTCGCTGAGTTGCAGCAGTTGAAAATGTCAAAATTATTGTGGAGATATGCATCTTTCTACTGCTGATTTGACTTTCAAAAATCATACTTCAGGAGTGCGACATTTTCAACTGCCGAACTCAGCGAATGAGATTCAAAAATCGCACTCCTGATAAGCTTTATACAACGTGTTAATGAATTAGCGCAAAACCTCATACACCCCAACTGATTTATAACAAAATAATTAGATTGAAACAATAATTTCGTTATTTTTATAGTTAAAATTTAAAGTTATTCGCATTTTAAGTTTTGAGGTAAAAATTAATTGTTATCATTTCAGCACTGAAAGAAAGCGCTAACGTACTCATGGATACATTTTTATAATTTTGTTTTGGTAGTAAGTAGGGTGAGTGTGCCCGTGCTTGTATGTTGTCATCGGGTTTGGTAAATTTTAAATTTTGCAAAAATATTATTTAATATTTTGAAAAAAATTACCTATGTTGAAACCATGATAATTCGATTCTGTTCTCGATTTTAAAGAAACTACCTTCTAGTTTTGCGTTAATTTATTAAAACGTTGTATAAAACAGTAATTTTAAACCTTTGAAATTAATCAATAATTAATATATTAATTAATATTTTTTGTAATATCATACAATAAGGTCAATAAGAAAATAAACTGCTATTTGTTCATTTGTTCAACTGTTGTTTGTGCCACTTACCAAGACACAGTTGTTTTGCGCACATTTTGGCACGGTCTGCATAAATATCATAATTATAATCGTTGAGTAATTATGTAATTATAATAATATTTTAAATATGCTTGCAAGCCGATAACTTTACTGCTTTATAATCAAATCCAATAGGTTTGGTATTTATTTCATAATTTAATGTACGCATTTTTGTCAGCATATCGTCATCAGCGTCTATCATCCCCACTACTGGTATAAAGGTCTGCCTATAGTGCACATGGGCATTAATTAGTCCACCACGCGAACCTAATGGTGGTTTGTGTAATTCACATAATTATGCATAAGAATTTCTTCATAAGGTTTCCTCACGGTGTTTTTCGATTGAGATAACCCATGACAACCTGTTGTTTTACTTGCTGCCTAATCCTCTGGCCCTGTACCCGCACTTTCGATGTTCGCTATATCGCCACTGTTTCGGTCCGCTCTTCATTGTAATAGAGTTGACATTGGAACGAAAATGTTCACGCAATTGCCAAGTTCAAATCCCGGAGTTCGTCAGTTTATTACTGGTCTTGATTGTCATACAAAAAAACTACTAATATCCTTTGAACTGCCGAAAGCGTAGATCTTCTGTGTAGATTGTGTCTGGAATTGCGGCAATCCATGGGTAAAAGCAATGATAACCAAAGTTAATTTTCCCATTTCAGATTCCACTGGGATCCAACAGTCCGTGTTGATACGCTATCAGCTCTCTTCGGCCAGTTGTTCATGTCTGTCTCCATCTACGGATGCCAACAAACCTTCGTCCAGAGATACTGTTCAATGTCCAGTGAAGCCAGAGTTAGGAAGACCCTTTTGGCGAATGTACCAGCCGTGGCAATACTCTTCAGTCTGTCTTGGGTGGTTGGAATGGCGTTGTATGCGTTGTATCAATATTGTGACCCTCTTCTTGCTGGGAGGATAGCAGCTCCGGATGAAGTTCTGGCGTATTATGTGCAAGACCAGTTTGGATTTTTACCTGGGATGCTTGGACTGTTCTTGGGAAGTCTTTTTAATGGCGCTTTGAGGTGAGTGGCCAAAGTTGTAGTTGTGGCGTAGACGCCAGTAGAATTGACAGAATGTATGGATTTGACATTGACGATCGGAACATTTTGACGTTTGCTTTTGCCACCATACGTCAAGTCTACACATTTTTTATGTTTTCTACTGTCGTTAACGCTTATCGAAAGTACTTTGTCTAGGGGCCCTGGAATAGTACCGTATTGTAATTTGTATTTGTTTATTTTCAGTTTCGTAGTATCGAACGTGAACTCCCTAGCTACAGTCACGTGGGAAGACTTCGTTTCGGCTGCGCCTGCGTTCAAAGATATCGATGATAAACAACAGCTCACTGTCATCAAGATCATTGGTGTCGTCTACGGTTGGTCTCTCATTTTAACTAGCAGCTATGTCACAGTATAAGCAAAGTGAATATAATACTAATAGTGAGGGCGCTCTCGGGTCGCGACAGGCCAATCGTGCGGGGGGTGCAGGTGGCGGGGGGCGCGGTCCGATTACCGCCAGTACCGATTCACCTGCGCGCTGTACCCCAACGGCCGGTGCCTCACCCCTCCGCACGCCACGCGAGCCCCCCCCCCCGCACTCCGCGCAAGCATAGACCCAACGCGGCTACTAAGCGCGCCCACTTTATTGTATTTACGCTATGGTATAAGGAAGAGTATCTAGTACTACATACCGTACGAACACTCCCTGGCCCCCACAAATGGCTATGTCGTATTACGTTGTAGAGTTTCTGGCCACATCTTCTCTATAGCGACACGTTCCACGGCGGTAATAGCTTCAAAAAAAGATTTTTCGCTTACCTAATAAGTGGGCTTCTAGTTCCTGCATTGAATAAATTATGTCGACTTTGAAGTGGCTGTAATAGAGTTAGGTAGGAAACGGGTTGGGACTTAAAGACATGATACCTAAACATTGGGCACAATTTAGGTAGGTGACTTACGTTGTTACGTAGATACGGAGTGATGATCGTCTTAGACTCTTTCTGAAATATAATGCACACTTTTTCAATAACTTTGAAATCGCTAAAAAAATTTGCCATCCTATCCATATTATATTTGGATCGAGTAGATAATTGCAGTTTTCGATAAGAGAGCTAACGTTCCATCCCCATCTAAACTATCAAAACTACAGAAGTGTGTCTGTACATTGAAGATATTTACAAAAAAAAGATTACGATTATGGTTTTTAGATGTCCCTGATTACAAATCAATAATTTTTGGATTTTTTTGTCTGTCTGTTTGTTTGTTTGTTTGTGTGTTTGTTTGTTCGAGCATCACGCAAAAACTACTAAACCGATTTTGAAGAAACTTTTTTGTTTGATAGCTTATGATCTGACTTAAAATCTGGCATATAATTTATGCGGATGAAGTCGCGGGTAAATGCTCGTATAAAATAAATTGTTTAGTCTGATAGCCTGATCGTTTTCTGAAAATAATATGCGCAGCGCAAGGTGGATTGACGACCTGGTGAAGGCGGCGGGAACTCGTTGGATGAGGGCAGCGCAGGACCGGTCGTTATGGCAATCTTTGGAGTAGGGTTATGTCCAGCAGTGGACGTCAATCAGCTGATGATGATGATTTCAAAAATATTGTTTACATTTTCAAAACTATTGTTTCTCGTCTTTTCCAGCAATCCTCATAATGTGCCTGTCACTTTGCGTCGGCATCGTAGGCGGTGTAGTCGAAGGTTCTCTCCTAGTAACATCTGCGACTTCTGGCGCTTTACTCGGGGTGTTCCTCCTGGCAGCTTTGTTCCCTGTCGCTAATGGTAAAGGAGCCGTGTGGGGCATGTTGACGTCACACGTGATCACGACTTGGATGGCAGTGGGCAGGATACTTTATGTGAACACGAGAGTGGCGATGCTGCCGTTGTCTGTTGAGGTGAGTGTTGGTTTATAACAAAATTTTAAGTAGCTCAAGATTTGGAAGACCTGAAATTGCAGTCGCTAATAAAACGTAATAGTTGGATGATCTTTTAATAGCTAAATAAAATTACTATCATAGCCGCTAACAGATAAGAATCCTTTTGTGAAAAAGAAGAAAGGGTTGTTCCTGCTTTACACGTTCCTTTTTGCAAATAGTTTTTTGCAATGAGCAAACTAATGATTTTGAAAGTTCCAAGTGCACGGTTTAAAAATTGATTATTTAACGGCGTTCGAAACCACTGACAAACCACTAAATCTTTTTGTATCTTTTTTCCAGGGTTGTCCAAATGAAACCGTGTCGGTGTTCAATCCTAAACCATTGCCAGTCGGAGTGAACCAGACATTGATGCAACTAGCGCCCATTCTAGAAGCTATGAACAACACACGCTCTGTTCATGACGATAATGCATCAACTATGTAAGTTTTTGGTTTATATCATAATATATAGGTATATTTTCCTTATCAGGATGTGTTTACATGTGTTTATACATATTATTATTAATAATAATCTATCTATCTATCTATAACGTCACGCCTCTTTCCCAGTGGGGTAGGCAGAGACCAGGGCGCGCCACTTACTACGATCTTTACATACCTCTTTTGCCTCATGCACATCCATACATCTCTTCATACATGCCCGTCGGTTTCGAGTACTCCGCACCTCCCCTTTTTGTAGGACGCAACTGATTTGATCAGCATACGTCCTACGAGGGCGCCCTCTGCCGACACTTCCACTCACATTAGCAACATATATCTCTTTCGTACATCTGCTGTCACTCATCCTTTCCACATGACCAAACCAACGAAGCATACCTTTCTCTATTCTTGTCACAACATCTTCTTTCAATTTACATCGATCTCTTATTACACAATTTCTCACTCTATCTCTCATCGTGACACCACACATACTTCGCAAGGAACGCATTTCAACAGCATTAATTTTACTTGCATGCTTCTTCTGCCATACCCAGCACTCACTGCCATACATAAGTGTAGGCACCAACACACCACTGTGTATAGCTAGTCGTGCCTTTTTGGACACTACTTGGCTAGCCACAATAGTATGCAGAGCACCGTTTACTTTGTTTCCCGCTGTTACTCGCCTATGCATATCACCCTCACATTTCCCATCTCTAGTAAACATGCATCCTAAATATACAAACTCATTCACTTGTTGCACTTTTTCGTTCCCAATCATTATACAACAATCAGTCACACATTCATCCCTCTCCATTACCATTACTTTAGTTTTATTCACATTCACTTTCATTCCTTTCTTCTTCAATGCTGTATTCATGAGAGTTACCATGTCTTGTAGCTCTCCCGCTGACGATGCAAGTATCACTTGATCATCAGCGTACAGGAGGCACTTGACTAGTAACTCTCCCATTCTTAAACCATTTTCGCATTCTTTCAGATCAGTCAGACAGCTATCCATATACAGGTTAAAAAGCCAAGGGGACGCAACACAACCCTGTCTAACTCCACTGGTGATGTTAAACCATTTTGAGTGCGCCCCGTTGACCCTGACACAGGCACTAGAACCCTCGTATAATGATTTTAGTGCCTGCACCAAGTGATCGTCAACACCGTATATAGATAGCGTAGACCACAATTCTTCCCTCCACACTCGATCATACGCCTTTTCCAGGTCCACGAAGGCACAGTATACCTTCGCGTGCTTTGCCAGGTATTTTTCGGCTATGCACCTTAGGGAAAAGATTTGGTCCATACATCCCATTCCCTTTCGAAATCCTGCCTGCACATCCCACATTTTTTCTTCACTAACATCTATCACATCATATCATAATAATAACTATTTACCTTATCCTCTTCGAATCAGAGTATAAATGCGTTACATACTTTAATGCGTTCTAATGAGTCCCCGAGACGATCAAGTGCACGATCTCCATTCACGGTCCATTACATAATTTTGATCAAAGTGAAAATTAAATGACAAGCTATCGAACGCGTTTATCAGCGGCTAGGGCATTGTGTGCAACCAATCTGCAATGTTTGTTTTTTGCGACAGTGTCGACACTATTTTTGCCGGTACGTGAAAAAGGGGTTATACTGAAAAACAGCGCTGGTCAGTGTGTTTTACCACACTACCAGCAAAAGCTGAAGCCTAGTCCCTTTGTCATGGTATTTATAAATGTGTAATGTTAATGTTATATTTCATTTAATATGTTTAGATGAAATGATGTATATTTTTTTTTGCTGTGACAATAAATCTGTTTCAATTTCAATTTCAATTTACTTGACAAGACAAGTCTACGTGATTGAACCGAATATTGATCGTTTACAATATTCACTTGACGTCAAGTCAATGTAGTAAATCAGTTTAATCAAGTAGACTTGTCCAGTGCACTTGATCGTCTCGGGGACCTATAAGACCTTTCTCTATTCATGGAGCAAACACCGAAACCGCGAAAAAGTAATATTTTGTTCCAATATATATGTACGTCGATGACTCGACCCAAATGTTTAGTGTAGGGTTTGCTAAATAAGTACACATTTACTGTTGCTCACTAGGCAGGTAGTATATGCGGAGCGCGCACGTCCGCACCCGACAAAGGCTGGCAGGCAACTGCCCCCACTACGCGTTCGCACAGACACTACATCCCTTCTTTATTTTAATTTAATTTAAGATGTATTTTGTAACAGTACACTTCATATCAAAACTATAAGCAATACAGGTACATATGAATATAATTATTATTATAAAGTCAGTAGTACTACAGCTTGCATTTATTTTATATTTTCTTAATATTTTATATATTTCTATATGAATCTACCACCGCTTCGGAAGGTGCTTCGCTTGGGAGAAGAAACGGCGCAAGAAACTCCACTATGCACATCGCTATAACATAACAATATAATGTGTTATGATTGATAATCTTTGATTATTAAAGGTTACGTTTCTTACTGCTTAATTTCATTTCATTAATAGTTAATAAAAGCTTTCCAGTACCCATAGTACTCTGTGCCAATACTGAGCCCAGTAGGCATTTACATTCAACTTTAGCTTACTACTCTAGAGTCTAGACTATCCCTTTCCTTTTTATAATATTTCAAGATTTTAACTACAATTTGTATTATTACAACATTTAGTTTTATTGTGTAAAATTTAAAGTCTAGTCCCACTTTATATGACACACTATTAATTTTGTAACCTAATTACATTAAATTAATAAACCTTAATTTATTTTTCTTCTTGACCTGTGAACTGTGATCGTTATTTCAGGAGTGAGGGTTGGTTAAGCAAACAGCAAGATAAGATTGACAAATCGCGATCAACTTCCATTCCAAGTAAATTTAAAACTTTGTGGTAGGATAGTATAGGTTATATACTTTTGTCACGTTTGTTAAGTTTGGATTTAAGTTTACTTTTGTTAGGTACTTATATAAAATCCAACTTAGTTTAACCGTACGTAGAACAATTTAAAAATATAATTTTTAGGTTTTATTAAACCAACGTGAGATTGCACATTGTTACTAGAAAAGGTGTACTGTTGAACTACAAAAAAGTATTAGCAAGACTACTCGTAATTTCTAATTAGGCATATGCCTTATTCAATTTTTACTTCAATAGGTAATTGGATTTGATCACAAAACATTTTCATTAAGTATCACTTATACCTTGATTTACTCTCTGGCTAAAATATAAACATTTTCTTTTGGACAATATTGGTGGTGCTCTTAAATTGAAAAGAGTGGCCATTCGAAAATAATTTGTTACTCAAACAAACTTTGATTATGTCTTCGTAAAATATCGTTGTCCATGGCACTTAGCGTCAAAATCAATTTCAGTGTGATACGCTCCTTGTACCTGTGGACAGATTTCGAGTAGTATATTATTATTGGCTAGATAGCTTTAATGCTTGCCTCATGTTTCCAGTTTCTGCAATGAACTTTATGGAATAATAAACAAAAGGTGTTCAAAAGAAACCTAGTATAGGTACAGGACTATTGCATATAATTGTATGTCTTGTGTGTTCAATTTCTTTGCAAATTTAGAATTAAGTGTTTAGTCTATGTTTTCGCTGTTTATCATTGCATTTTAGTACATAAAGACTGTGACTATTGGGTCACGTTACTTAAATTGGTACATATGTTCCATTTGACAGCATAAAATATAGCTCTAGTATTTGCTAACATTCCATAGATCTTTATCATTTCTTATTTATTTATTTTATATTTATGTCCAATATATATTTATTCTAGACATTTAATAGCCCATAGTTTTAGTTTTACATTGAGTTTTTTGCCTATGGCTCATTTAGGATTATTTGAACCCGAAAGTTTCTGCTTGTTAATTGTCCAGTTTTGACTAATTTTCATGGCCTGTATTAGTTTCGATACTATAAACATAGTTTTTTTATTTTTATTTGGTCCTTTGCATTTCGTGTATCATGATGACACTTTTAAGTAGGTATGAATGGTCGTGTAATGTCCGGCTTAGAATAGCACCAAACATAATATTAATGTCGTAAAAGGAGACTAAGCAATCCCCTCAGGCTTCGTCAATATCTCGGATGTGCACCGGATGCTCGAATAATTTTTTAATGTCACATTAATATATGCACGCAATATGACGACCCAAAATTACTTTTGGACTATAAATTGACCATTATTCTTTCAATGAAAAGATTTTAACATTTCATTTGATTTAACTCGAATTGATTTGATTTCATTTAATTTCACTCGAATTTATTTGATTCTATTTGATCTCCTCTCATCTCATCTCATTCCTGTCCTATCCTTTCCATTCCTTTTTTTTTATTCATTTCATTCAGATAACTACTGGTCAGAGTTACCTGCTTCAGGATCGTATCAATTTACGATTTATAATATTAAGGAAGTAAGGACAAGAGAGTAAGTCTGTGATAAGCACATACACTTAGGCACTTAAAATATTCAGCGTAACCGCCAGCCACTGCAATTAAGGACTTTTAATTTTATAATATGAGTGCAGTAACTATTTTATTTTCATGACCCTTTAGCTTTTGCTAACAACTTGATAGTTGCATGATTCTATAGGTTATAACCCATATGATTTTATTGTAAAGTTGTATGACACTTTAGCTTTCGCTAACAACTTGATAGTTGCTTGGTTCTGTAACCCATATCATTTAATAGTTGCATGATACTTTAGCTTTTGCTAACAACTTGATAGTTGCATGGTTTTATAACACGATGATGATAAGATGATGATATCATTTTATAGTTGCATGATACTTTAGCTTTCGCTAACAACTTGATAGTTGCATGGTTCTTTAACCCATATCATTTTATAGTTGCATGATATTTAGCTTTCGCGAACAACTTGATAGTTGCATGGTTCTGTAACCCATATCATTGTATATTTGCATGACCCTTTAGCTTTCGCTAACAACTTGATAGTTGCATGGTTCTATAACACATAATTATTATCATTTAATAGTTGCATGATACTTTAGCTTTCGCTAATGACCTGATAGTTGCGTGGTACTCTAACCAATATCATTTTATAATTGCATGATCCTTTAGCTTTTGCTAACAGTTTAATAACTGCATGATCCTGTCACCATTGCATTTGCATGGGTTTGCATGGCCTTGCATGGCCTTGTATGTAACTGCATGACCTTTTTGTTTTTACTAACAACTTAGTTACTGAATAGTCCTTTAACTATTGTAGTTGCATATATTTGCATGGCTCTGCATGGCCTTGCATGGCATTGTATGTAACTGCATGACTTTCCCGATTTTACTAACAACTTAGTTATTGAATAGTCCTTTTACTATTGCAGTTTCATATTTTTGCATGACTTTGCATGGCCCTGCATATCCCTGCATGTATGATGCATCTGCTTGACCTTTTAGTTTTTACTAACAGTTTAATCACTGCATGGTCCTTTAACTACTGTAGTTTTACCTACTTCGCACTTTATACTTATCGCCTTTTAGTTCGCGTGACTCGCGCTTGGAACCTAATATTCGGTAGGTATGTATAAAGTGTATTATACTGATACGTAGTCAAGTCAGTAACTATCGGTGCAAACGATATAGCATATTCAACAGTGTATTTATAATTGAATTTATCTTGAATCGCTAAGTTAGACGTATGGTATAGATGTAACGGAAATTTGCAAGAAATCCCTTTTTGCCCCCTTGTTAAATAGTTGCAACTTTGCAAGTCATTCCCTTATCACAAGTCCTTAGGGATAACTAGGTACAAACAATATTGATTGTGATTGAATATCAAAATAGTTTTACACTGACATACCTATGCAGAAACCTTATGTAATCCGGTAGGTATTTGTGTTAAATTTTATGAGCATTGGCTACTGTTTTGCACCGATTTACTAACTCGTATCTATACGTACGCAGCGTTACATAATATTTATAATAAATAACACTATAATATTCAAGATGTTATTATACGCCTGTTTTCTACAATTTATAGTATTAATCATTGTAACCAGACAATTAGTAGTCTTCGTAAATATGTATCTGTCTGTTTAACCTTAACCTTAACGGCAACTGTAACCGACCGACCAACCGACCGACCGACCGACCGACTGACCGACCGACTGACCGACCGATCGATCGACTGACAGACGGACCGACCGACCGTATCTGACCTTCAGCTTAACCTTTAACGGTACGCGAGTGCCATAGGGCACCTATCGCTACTCCGTCGAGTTATGTGTAGGTAGGTAACATAGACAGAGTCACGATTACGACACTCTTACGATTTTATGTATTCTGGGATTTCGTAAGAAAGGATTTTGTAAGATCCTCAGACGGCGTCGACTGTTAAGTCGAGGTCCTAATCAAACGGCTTGCATAGATATACATACTCCTCAATCTAGCTGAATAACTTCATATTATGAGATAGTCATTGTCGTAGTCTCTGCCCTCTGCCTACTCCGTAGGATTATGGCTTGAGCGTAAGTCTATTATAAAAACATGTATGGTAATGTATTGTACATGACCTTTAGGATTGGAGTCTAGTCGCAGCAATCGTTCGAACAGGTGCTCGATTTGTGGTATGTATATTCTTATGACCTCGACCCCAGCATAGCGTGTATCGTCCTGATGTGTCCCCTTTCCTCTTTTTCCTCCAGCGTTTGATGGTCATAGTTCATGAAAAGAAAAATAATCACTGTTATAGATTGTCAACCACCGCACAAACTAAGAATCCAATGTTTTTTGACATGAAAACTAATGAAATAGGCATAGTAAATAAATGAAAGTACCATGATAGCCCTCGTGGATAAAATTATAATGAATTATCGTTATTGTCCTTTTAAATCAGAATAGAACGTTATTTTAGATAATAGATATTCGCTTTGTTCGTAGTTTTCGGAATATCACTGACCACCCCCTCGGGGAACATAGTCGTGAACACACGCTACTCTGCTGCGTGAAATAATACTTTACAACGTCGCTTTAATTTCAAAATTCCGACGTTGTATTTTGTTTTTATTTCAAAACCAGATAAAATACAGTGTGCACTTACGTAAAATAAGATCCCGTCGTCGCCACATGTAGGGTTTGCTAAATAAGTACACATTTACTGTTGCTCACTAGGCAGGTAGTATATGCGGAGCGCGCACGTCCGCACCCGACAAAGGCTGGCAGGCAACTGCCCCCACTACGCGTTCGCACAGACACTACATTTAGTATTACAGATTTTTTTCGGGATTTCTGTATTGATACCGCTTTAAAAGTTGTTCAGTTTCATGGTTTGAAGCAACCCCTGAAATATGTATCGCATTCAAATTGACACCATGTAGGTACTTTGACTTTGCCTTTCATTTACAATGGCCGCATCATATCAAGCCTGAACAAAACTTTCAACACAATCTTATTTAAGCATTCATGATTTTTTTTTATTTGAAGTTTCACTTTTTTTTGTTTCAGATCAAACATCTTCCTCACAATATACTCAGTGTCATACATGTGGTACGCAGTTATAGGTACCGTCGCTTGCGTTATCGTCGGGATCGTAGTAGGATGTTTCACTGCCACAGAATCTGATGCCTTCGACGAACGCCTCCTCCATCCATTCGCAGCGAGAACCGCCAGAAAACTTCCAGGCACTAAACGTACGTTCACTCTAGAAAAGCAGAAAGTCGAGAAAGTAGAAGAGAATCCTTCTAAAGAATCTTCAGAAAAAACTGATGATACAGCAGTGGAAGAAGTGAAAGAAGTGAAAGAAGTAAAAGCTAACACTAGTGCGGTATTTACTCCGACTGATAGTAGGTTGTTTGATGCGTATACGCCTACAACGCCGCTGCCACAAAGAACGAAGTTGTGAGATCTTTTTAAAGGTAGTTGGGATACAATCCAAACGACTATTCCTATGTTCCAATGTTGTATTTAAATAACAGTTAAAATGTAGGCAAACGTTGCAAGAATTCCTGGGTTTTAATAGTCAGATAATTATGATTTTGGTTTGTCAAAGTTTGTACGTATTTTACTAAAATTTTGAATAGCATCTTTCGTAGAACTAGTTTTGTAGATAGATTTTCAGTTTTTTTGTAATTAATATACGTGAAGCAAGATTGACTGTCCGCAATTCTTGTTAGAAGAGAGAATGTAGTCGCACAGAGAAAAAACTATCATAAGTTAAACAGGTTTTACTAAATAGATCCAAATGTGACTATAAAGTCCAAAGAAAGTATGTTGGGCGCGAGAAAAGATGATAATTAGCTGGTTTCGTTGGTGAGGCAAGTTGTAATAATCTTCATGAACGCCAAATTAAAAAATCCTAAGATCCTCATCTTGGGTCACCGATACGAGAGGAAGCCAGCTTACCTACTCTAATTCAGAGATTGGAGTCACACAGATTGGATTGAATTTAAGCACTGAAGAAGACGAATTATACTATTTTAGTAATATACGGTTTCGAACACCAACTAGAACCATTATTTTTGGAATTTAATAGAAAATATTAATAAAGAAGTGAATGTATCCATATTGGGCTGAAAATGCACATGTTAGCACAGCAAGTTCCTGTTAGAAAAATAAAAATGTAACTTATAAATTAGATGGAAAAAAGTTTTTATTTTTCTAGTCAAGGTTTTTAAACGATTTATCCATGTGATAATAGGTAGTTTATTTTGTAAATAAACAGTGATATTATTATTATGAATATCGTTTAGAATAGAGAGATTAAATTAATCTTTCTGTATAATGTGTAAGTAGCTATTTTAGACAGGGTCCTTCTGAAACACGGCAAAAAAAAATATTGATCGTAACTGTTAAAAACTGTTTAAAAACATTTACATTTTGCGAAAAAAAAAATTGACAGATGGGTCCAATATTTTTAAGGGTTTATTAGGCCATCAAATTAAACAACTTTCTCTATGAATCGAAATTCTGGAAAAAAATAGGTATAGGTATATGACAAGAGGGACTTGTCATATAGATAAATTAGATTAGTTTGATGGTCTGATCATCTATCTCCTTTTGTCTCTAATTTTTTACACTAAGTATTTCAGAAGGATCTTGAATAAACTTTCAAAGTAGACAAATAACTAATTTTAAGTACTTATATACTAAAAAAATTATTAATTCTACTCCTTAGATTAGTCGTCGTATAGAAAATAATAGGTCATACTAGGAAAATCTAGAATTTTGAATTATATTTACTCCTTTTAAACGAATTTACTATATCAAACGTAAGCAATATCGTACGACGAGGTACTAAGCTGTTAAGATTCTTAGACAATTTATTGTGATACTTATCATATTATGATCCCAAAGCAGAAATTTTTCTGATTTTTGCTTTGGTAGGTATTTGAGCTTAATCGTAAACTTTCACTGTTAGGTTAGAACCTCGTTCTGTATAAATTCCGTGGACGATCAAACGGTACCAAGGACAGACTTTGATCTAATGTACCCAGTAAGGTGGCATAGGTATTGTGAATGTACCTAATACCAAAGTCTTTGATAAGTTAAAATGTCAAGATTATTTCTTAAAAATTATAAACTCCACGATAAATTGGCTTAGCATAGTACAACCCCTTGTAAAGTTTAATTTTAGTTCAAAAGCCTTATTCACAAATTCCTAAGGCCCCTAGCACACGGCGTATTTTAAACGCGCAGACGACGCACTTTTCTGAAACGCGCGATTTCTGCGCCGTAGATGCAGATTTTTGCGTTTTTATTTTTATAGATTAAACGTGCGTAAAACGCGATACAAACGCGCATGTGAAGAGCGTTCGAAAATCGTTTAAAGTGCGTAGAAAGGGTCGGAGGAGGGGTAGAGGAAGGGTGCGCGCTCACGCCACCGCATCGCCCGCGCCGCAGTTTCTGACCAAAACGCGGAAGCTACGAGCGACTGCTGCGCGTCTGTATCGCTTTATATGCGCGTAGTAGACGCGCGTTTCACGATCGCCCCGTATGCTTAGGTTACAAGTTTGCGTTCAAATCACGTTTGAAGCGCGTATACGAGCGTCATCTGCGCGTCGTCTGTGCGTTTAAAATACGCCGTGTGCTAAGGCTCTTAGAAGGCGTTTTCATCCGTCATTATAAAATGCTTGATGCCTCGCACTTCAAGCATCAAATTGCTTGATAGCATGGTTGATCGTCTAGAGAAACTTCACAATAAATGATTTGTGATGATTGTCAGTATTATTTTTATGTGTGTATGAAGTTGAATGACCAATATTATATAGGTATTTTGTACAAATTATTTTTTGAATAAAAATATTTAAATAATCAAACGAAACAATGATGAAATAAAAATGTTGAAACAATTTTTTGTTGTTTTACTCAATTCAAGATCTTATTTTGTGTTCGACAGTTAATTCTGGTGATAATTTTACCTGGATCAGATGTCGATCTTGACCAAGTAAAGTAGCCAAGTCTTTTATTAGTAAATGTATCGACCAAAGTAAAAATTTACTTTGGTTATAGGTACATACATACATGTGGAATAATCCCGGACCGAATTACGATTTCGTATGGATTTCAAATTCTTTGCGGAATTCTGGAAGGCGCAATAGGTGCAAATCCATACCAAATCCTATTCTGGAGTGCGATTTTTCAAACTTATTCGTTGAACTCAGCAGTTATAAATGTCAAAATTAGTATGGAGATATGCATCTTTCTACTACTGATATGACTTTCAAAAATCACACTCCCGGAGTATGTCCAAAAATTTAAAATTCAAAATTTTTTATTCTAAATAATATCACATAGATAGCTTTTTGACGTCATTTTTTGACTCTACCACCGCGTCGGAATGTGTTCCGTTGAGAGAAGATGCGGCCAGAAACTCTACAATACTCATCTTTTAAACAAAACAAAATCTACAAAGTACAATTAAAATACAATATTGCATTACATAGTGTAAAATACGGCATTACATAGTGTATGATTTTTGAAAGTCAAATCAGAAGTAGAAAGATTGCTGTGCCCAACCGGGTTCACATGTATTACCTACCTTATAATGTAAATTTAACACCTTTTATTATTAGTACATGTGTAACGCAATGAATAAATGAATTATGAATTATAAAGATGCATATCTTCATTGTACTTTAGACAATTTCAACTGCTGAGTTCAAGCATAGATAAATTCCATCTTCTTTGGTTCAAGGCACAAAGGTGTGAGTTTCAAAAATCGCACTCCTGATTATATTAGGATTTCCGTATGTGTGTGACAAAATTCAAATTCAAAATTTTTTTATTCAAAATAATATCATATAGATAGCTTTTTGACTCTACCACCGCGTCGGAAGGCGACAGGCGTCAATTTAAAAAATACGCAAGTAAATAGTAGTAGTAGTAGTATATCAATAATTATCATGTTTTTAAGCCGTTCTGTCCTGAGCCTCATTGAAATTGCAATTGTAATGAGGGATTTTCTAAAAGCCATAAAAATAAAAAGTATCTGAAAAGTAAGAATTTTTTTGCTCACTTTTCAGCCTTAAAATTAATTTATGAATAAAAATAAAATTAAAATTAATTTTCTTTATTTCAGATAGATTACATCCATATTGTTGTTAAATAACTATGTTAGTAAAGTGCTTAATAAAGCTACTGTCGTATCTACTGGCGACCATCTTCAGAAAGCTGTTGGTGCTGGCGCGAACCCTCTGCAGCGCGGCGGCACAACGTTTGCGGAGCGTGGTGGGAAACCCAATCGACATGAGCGTCCGCGAACATGCCTGACGCACTGCAGAAGCGCGGCAGCCCCAGCAGCATCCTGAAGGCGTTATTATATTGGGTGCGCAGGGCCCTCAGAGATGCCTGGCGATAATTATGCAGTCCACAGATTACAGGTGTACATGGATGTGCAGTACGCTCTAAACAATGTTATTTTTACTTGCGCAAGCCTTGCAAAAGCGCAAGCAATGCCTGAATCTGTGAACTATCATATTGGCCCTGACTGCAAGCGCCCTGCGCTCCCTTTCTATGTCTGCATCATCATGCCATTTATGCACTTCCTTTCACCGTTTGGCAAAATCCAGAATGAGTAGGTCATTTTAATTTTCGAAATTGCTTTGAGAGAGATCTTACGAATTCTAACACTCCTCCCCCCTTCCCCACTCGGGAGTTGAAACGCTGCAATGCAAGTACCCATATCTACCCACATCAACTGTGACAAATTACATCATCAGCTCCTCATTTATATTAAATTAGGGTTGTCACATTCGCGAGGTTAAAGTGAAAACATGTTCATAAAAATTATTTGTGATTAATGATTATTGTACATGCCTGCCCAGGAGGCCGATTGCGTTATTTTAAAACATCGAAGTTCAATACTTATCCAAATTTCAGTTCTAATCACATTGCAATCCAATTACTATTCAACTTTGTTTAATTCCCTATCGCGCTAAACTTGACTTATTTATACTATGCGACTGACAGCATGTGTGTTAAAAGTAATAAAAGTTGTGGTTTGCAGGCGGTCCAATCATGGTTCAGTTGCGATTTATTTAGCGCGATTGCTCTTCTGTGATACTACACGCTAAAACTTAACTGTTCTTTTTATGATTGTAAAATCGATGAAATTTTTTGAACATTTCATCAATTTGTCGTCCAAAACAAAATATATTTTTTTATTTTTTATTGTGGAAATGTTTTAATATTGCTTCAATCAAGAGGCACGTAGAGTTTGGCCAATGGTAATGAATTATGTTGATATTCCTTAGGATATTCCGAATATTTAGTATATCCTATACTATACTAACCATATTAAGTAACCTGATAAATGATAAACTATACTAAGTATACTAACCTATACTATAATAGCTAACTTTATTAAGTCAATTCTTTGAGCCTTTTCACACAGGTGCTTTTCTTTTCCAATAATTTATTACAAGACATACAATACATACATAAATTCACGACCACAATACCTTTCGGGGTAGTCAGAAGGTTTTCTACAACAGCCAACAAAAAAAATCAAATCTAACAAAATAGTTTTATTATTATTACAAAACATAAATAGTAGTAGTAGTAGTAGTTAAGGAGTATACTTGACATGTAAATTATTTTACAAAATAAATGACTATGACTATGACTAAATTCCTTAGCAATGTACATAACTTTTAATTGTTTATGTACACAACACAATTACACTTACAATTTCATATTCCAGATTTTCTGCATCGTGTAACAGTCGGTTACCATTAGAATGGAAATAGGACATGTCTGCCCCTGACGGTATAAATAGACTATTAAGGGGCTATGTAAAAAAAATAGGATTCTTCAAAGCTCCATATATCATGAAGTACTAACAGTAGGAGTATGATTTGCGGATATGTGTAAATTGAACATATAATTGAAGTGTTGATTAGAGCCAAAACACGATTAAGACAAATTTTCTCGATAGAAAAACAAGCCAAAGTAGCCTCCGTTTTTGTCTATAAACGCTTGTAACTGCTAAACTGTGAATAATAGAAACATGAGACTTGATTTAAAAAAAAGAGATTGCTATTATCTAAGTTTTGATTAGAGCAGAATTGAACTTACATAAATAGTACAATCACAATTAAATAAAGTTTGTTTTTTCGCTTGATTCGTTCCAGGCGCGCGCCGCCCCATCTCTTTCTCTCGCATCTGGCAGTAATATAAGCTATCACACGCCCGTTTCGCTTAAATTATTTTTCAACATAGGCCCTTAACAATAAGTACCTACCAGTACTATATAATTTTTCTGATGGATTGACAACCCTGAGGAAGGGTTACTCGCGTGTGACGTCACGATTTCTTATGCTAATCCCTGGGAGAAGGACACTTGCTTGGGCGGCGATCCAATTTGCGTTACAATGAGATTTTTGGGATGAAGGTAGAGTATCCAGTAGGTAAGATTGATAGTACTTACTCTCTTTTTGGCATCGCCGCTGGCTAAAACCTTAATCAGTAACACGAAATCAATTTTTAAAAAAAGCCGTGGTGGTTCAGTGGCGAGTAACCTTGCCTGCCGTGCAGGAAGCGATGGTTCGATCCCCGTCCAGGCCGACTCGTAACTTTTTCGGAATTTATGGATGATTTGTAACACCACTGGCTTTTCGGTGAAGGAAAACATCATGAGGAAACCTGCAAACTTCAATTTCGAGGCATGTATTGTACTATCAGTTTAAAATAACGATGTGCATGACCTTGAAGGGCCGTTGGGTAACTTCACTCGGTTGAGAAAGGAATGTAGACTCTTTGCAAAGGAAACAATCATTTGAATGACTCGAGTGAAGTTCGTGTAATTGAGTGACGTCACATTTGCGAGCGAGGTCATGCACACTGTTATTTTAAACTGATAGTACCCACTGTCCATTACAAGTGGCGACGGGCTCACTCCCCATCACACTGGACAGAGTTTCGGCACTACTAGTGAAATGTGGATGTTCTGAGGTAACAGAATATCTCTGACTACCCCTTCGAGGAATATAGGCGTGAGCATATGCTATGCTATGCCAAGAATTTAATGCAAAAATTACAAAAATCTCAGTTTTTTCTAACTAAAGATTGGAAAATTCAGTATCGGACGCGGGACTTGAACTCTTAATTTGCCAAAAAGGAGGTGTACTTACACCCAATGACAATAGTAAACAGTAAAAGTCATTGCTTACACCTTATACATGCTGATGACGAATTAACATGAAATATTTGGAAACAGCACGAATCGTAGAGGTATAGGTGGTTGGGCAGGTCATACAATATGTCGATGAGTACCTTTACTTGGGCCAAGTAGTATCCTTCGAAAACAGGCAGGCCAAAGAAGTCACTCGTCGAGTCGACAACGCCTGGAAGAGCTACTGTTCCATGAAGGAACTGATGAAGGGCGACCTTCCACTGTCACTCAAGAGCAGACTCATCGACATGTGTATTCTGCCCATCCTAACTTATGGTGCTCAAACTTGGTCATTAAATTGAAGGTTCAAAAGTGCAAACTGCAGGTTTGTCAATGGAGCGCATGTGTAAAACGGACAGACCGTATCCGGAACACAACACTGCGCTCCAAAACTCAAATAGATGGCGTAGGGGATAAGTGAGCAAAAACTAAAGTGGAACTGGGCTGGGCATATTTGCAGAATGCACACTGAGTGGTGGGCATCCATCGTCACGCAATGTGCCTCACGACGGGAGCCGAGGTCGAAGCAGACCACGGAAAAGATGGCGAGACCAGTTGGATGCCTATTACAATGAGTGGCTCGACGTAGCACCGATAAGAGAGATGTGGAAGGGTTTGGGGGAGAAATTTGTCCAGCAGTGGGACAAAACAGGTTAAAAAAAGGAAAATGTTTTGTGTTCGGAGACGTCCCTATAACCTTACCTACAAGGCTAAAAGGGGACATAAATAGAGAAAATAAAACCGGTCGAGTCGGGCTACTCGCGCACCCAGGGTTCCGTACCACACCACCACAGAACACAGCATTATTAATTTAGAAAAAAAAAATTTTCTTGTCATGGTGGCGCAAGACAATTTGGCTGGTTTTTAGTATTTGTTGTTAATCTGTAGAGTTTGCTCTATAATCTTACTAAGTTTGACGCTTGTAATAGTATGTATTACCGTTTTTACGATAGAGCGTGAAGAAAAAACGTTGATAAAAACTAATTTCTTGTTGAGAACCCCCCTCTATTTTTAACTTTTTGACATTTTTATTATTTTTTAACAAATCCGCCGTAATAACGCACAATCTGAGAAAATTTCAACTATCTGGCTATAACGGTTCAAAAGTTAAATTAAATAAGTAAAATTTAATAAGTTGCCCTAAATAGGTAGGACAGACGGACGGACGGAAAGACGGACGGACGGACGGACGGACAACGTAGGCTTAGTAATAGGTTCCCGTTATCACCCTTTGGGTACGGAACCCTAAAAAAGTACCCCAAGCATTTTTTCTAGAATATTATCTTCTACCTAGTATTAGCGTTACGTCTACCTAGACACAGATATTGATATTCTTGATATACAAGCACTTATTTGTTCCCTAGTGTAGTGAGAGATAAAAACAAAAAGTCGAATGTAAGTGATATCGAAAAACTTTTATCAAAGCAGTCTCCGTAACGAATAAAATATTATAAACTAGCAGTAGCGAGATTATTATATTTGCGAGAACCATTGCTTTTAACGCCTCTAGAAACAGAACACATAAGTAAATAACCGCTAATCATATGACAGCCTGAGCCTTATGTTATTTACAACGTGTTAATGAATTAGCGCAAAACCTCATGCACCCCACCTGATTTATAACAAAATAATTTGATTGAAACAATAATTTCATTATTTTGATAGTTAAAATTTAAAGTTATTAGCATTTTAAGTTTTGAGGCAAAAATTATTTGTTATCATTTCAGCACTGAAAGAAAGCGCTAACGTACTCATGGATACATTTTTATAATCTTGTTTTGGTAGAAAGTAGGGTGAGTGTGCCCGTGCGGTGGGTCGACTTCGGGTTCAGGAAATTTTAAATTTTGCAAGCGAATTAAAATAATGAAAGAATAGTAAATATGAATATGAATATTTGTACCCGAGTCATGGATGTTTGTATCTATATATGTATTCTATATCGTTGTCTAGTCATCATAATACAAGTCCAGGCTAGATTCTGGTACTTTAAATGAGACTAGATAATTTGTGTGACATTGTCCAAGATATTTATTTATTTATTTATTTTATTTATTTAATTATTTAATATTTTGAAAAAAATTTCCTATGTTGAAACCATGATAACTCGTCTCAGTTCTCGATTCTAAACAAACTACTTTCTAGTTTTGCGTTAATTCATTAACACGTTGTATGATTATGAGTAGTGATCGGTAACTATTGTGCAACTCGCGGCAAACTCTAGGGGTGACAATTGTAACACATATCATTGGTTAACAATTACAATGTTATCATATTATCGTTTTCTTCTAGTTTTTTCGAATACGGTCCCAAATTAGAGTTATTTTCACGTTTCTCATTGTTTATTTTTTTTCTGTTGATAAAGGCAAAGGGAACTAACCCATAAAGCCATGTGCAGTCAAGACCACGTCAAGCTAGAGATTCGAAGCACGATATTGTTTTTCATACGAACGGCATATGAACGATACGAAGATCAAGTTGTCGAACTTGACGTGTTCTCTACTGTATCTATGTATCATATTGGTAATATCATAATACAGGGTGTACTATAAAATGGGACAGCTACTCAAAGGGGTGCTTCAGACCATCAAACTGAACAACTTTCTCTATGGGACCAATATCGAAATCGCGAAAAAAAATCCGCTCTCCCATACAAAACTGCAAACATAACTCGACTGAAATGTATGGGACAGCAGATTTTTTTTTCGCGATTTCGATATTGGTCCCATAGAGAAAGTTGTTCAGTTTGATGGTCTGAAGCACCCCTTTAAGTAGCTGTCCCATTTTATTGTACACCCTGTATAATTGAAATAACACACACCGATTAGAACATGACTTGTAAGAATAATAATAAAAACTCAAGGCCACAAATAACTCGCATATTACCAACCCTGAAAATGCCGCGAATCGCACAATAGTTACCGATCTATAATTATGAGTTATGAATGACAGAGCTGTTTTGACAGATCGCCCAGACGTTAAAAATCAGTCGGATGGTGAGCGCTGGGGGAAAGTAGAAGGGATTTTCACTTAGGTTGAACTTGACGAATCAAAACAAAACCGGGCGTTTAAAAGCCGCTTGACGAATTAGAACTATCATCAGACTTGACCAATTGTACCCTAAATCGACTGATCTATCGCGAAAAAAAAATCTGCTCTTCCATACAAAACTGCAAATCTACTCGTGCCAAATGTATGGGACAGCTGATATTTTTTCGCGATTTCGATGTTGGTCCCATTATAGAAAGTTGTTCAGATTGATGGGCTAATCAGCCCCTTAAAAAGTGTCAGCATATTAAGAAGGACCCTGTATACTGCTTGATATTGGGGTAGGTAACTGTGACATCTTTTTCTCAGTAGTATCGTCAATAAATGGGGGACTCTTGAAGGTTTACTTAGCGGTCGGTTTTATGATGAGATGTTATAATACATACTATAAGCCAAAAACTTCATTAAAGCCATCGGCCGTCGTTTGAGGGAGAGGGGCCGAGACCCCCGCTCCGGGTCGTACCTGGTTCAACACATTTCCATAGCTATACAGCGTGGAAACGCCACGAGCGTGATGGGCACTTTTCAACCGGGTTCGACCCGAGGCGGGCTCTTTGACTGACCACAATTACTTATACAACGTGTTAAAAAATTAGCGCAAAACCTCATACACCCCAACTGATTTATAACAAAATAATTAGATTGAAACAATAATTTCATTATTTTGATACTTAAATTTTAAAGTTATGAGCATTTTTTAATTTGAGTCAAAAATGATTTGCTATCATTTCAGCAAGGAATGAAAGCGCTAACGTACTCATGGATACATTTTAATAATCTTGTTTTGGTAGTAAGTAGGGTGGGTGTGCCCGTGCAGTGGGTTGACAACGGGTTCAGCAAATTGAAAATTTTACAAACAAATTATTTAATATAATTATAAAAAAATTACCTATGTTCAAACCATGATAATTCGATTGTGCTCTCGATTCTAAACAAACTACTAGTCATTTGCTTCGAGTTGGCCGCTCCCTCCCTTCACGCTTCACCGTACCGCACCCCTAAGAGACCCTATTAAACGCAATTTTATAACCTTTAGCAACGCAACCACGTACGGCACGTCTGTCCCGATCACTAATATCGCTTTTAATTTTAAATTTTTATTTGCTTGTTATATTATTTTTTGTCGACGGGACCATTTAATGTGCCTGTGACGAAATTTTGTAACGGTCATCGACGGCCATCTCCAAACAAACGGGTAGTACTTTCTAGTTTTGCGTTAATTCATTAACACGTTGTATAAAGCTCAGCTTTCAAAGTATCGCTTAGTATTGTAAATTGTGTTTATATTAGGTTAGGTTTTGATTTATTTAATAGTTATATATACCATTCTTATGTAAATATTACTGTAAATAAAAAATAGCAACAGATAATCTAAATTAAATAATTTTATACATACTATCCATTGAAGTACAATTTTAATGTACTTATTCCACGAGGCAGTCATAGAGATATTTTAAATATGGCATATTATGAATATCTACAATTAACTAGCAGTCAAGTACTCAACGGTGTGATAATATACAGGGTGTAAGTAAAACTATGATTAACCTTTAAACCACATACTCTACCCATCAAACTGAACAACTTTTACTATGAGAGCAAAACTGTCAGAACAAAAAAATAAATCAGTTGTCCCATACTATAAACTTATCGATTCAAACGTATGCCGTATGGGACAGCTGATTATTTTTTTTGTTGCGGTTTAAAGGTTAATGATACTTTTCCTAACACCCTGTATAGGGTCCTTAATTATGCTGACACTTTTTAAAAGGTGACCGTGAAACTGAACAACTTTCTCTATGACACCAACACCGAAATGGCGGAAAATAATAAGCTGTTCCGTACAAAACTGCAAACCTATACAAGAATGTAAGGGACGGCAGATTTTTTCTCTCCCATAGAAAAAGTTGTTCATTTTAACGGTCTGATCATCCCCTTAAAAAGTGACAGTATATTAAGAAAGAACCTGTATATCAATAATTATTCAGTGAATAACCTATAGGACATTTTGTATCCCGAAAGTGAATAGAATTCTAATAAAGCAAATCCACCGGGAAAGCTATTATAATATAGTAAATAGTAATGTTCGTTATTAAATTCTGAAAATCGAATTCAATCTATAGACATTTTCGTCAAAAATGTAATATCAAATGTTTTTGACTATTTTTATTTTCGTCATTTAATAACGTTCTTCTAAAGCAGTGTCCACACGTACAATTTTTCCAGGAGTGCGATTATTGAACATCATACGAGCGAATCGGCAGTAGAAAGATGCACAAACCACATAGTAATTTTGACATTTTCTGCTGCCGATTCGCTCGTATGATGGTCAAAAATAGCACTTCTGGTTGTTCACTATCACTACGGATTAAAGTTGCACTAGCCAGCGTAGCCTAGTAAAGAGACCACCTCGAGAGACGTACTGAACCCTCAATACGTACGGCGCACCCTTGGCCTCTAATGCTCATTGGCTCTTCACCATGATGTCAAGTCACAGTACCTAAGTATAAGAAAGAGTAACGGAGTATCGGAGTATGGATGCAATCAGTTTCGAAAAAACCATTAACATAGATTGATTTCTAATAAAAAGTAGATGGCGTTGCACGAAGATAAATCGCGCTATCGTTAAGTTTAAAAAAAAAATCCAAGTTGAGATAAAAATCTCTTCTTAGTCTACTTATGCAGTGGCTACGGAAACCTATCACGGGCGTGTCAGAGCTTTGTAATAACTACGATTGTAAACTTACACTAAAATTTATGTTGCTATACCCAAAAGGGTCTCATGATGTACTTACTGTATGCAAACCCCTCATACTAAAAACTATTTTGATTTGATTTACTATGTTTCTCTGTTTGAGTGAAATGAACAAAACACGTACTGAACTATGCCGTCTCCCTCTACGCCTCTAGCTGTAATAATCATAGAGATAGATGTCCACACTGTATGATATAAAAATAGAAACTCCTTGTAGACACAGCTTTACAAACATACCGAAGTCACTCAATATAAATTTAATTATGTTTATGTTGTCCTCATTTCCAATCAAATTAAGGATCAAAGAAAATAAACAACGTTTTTTCATTAGTCATATTTCATTATATATTTTAGGAGCAATTGTAATTTTTTCTTCTGAGTCTCCCCAAATTGCCAGCCATTTAAGAAAGTCTTGACCGATGGCGCAAAGGAGGGGAAAGTTTTAACTTAAGAGTGATTGAAAGAATGATGTCTTTTTGCATCATTATGCCGACAAGGAAAAGCTTTTTACGGTATTTACTTTCGTATCTAGAATTTAAATTGAATTCACTTGAAACTCGCTTGAAATGTTGAGATTCCAGCTTTAGTTAAATTCCGCGGCAGGTATTTGACAGGGTTATCAATTTTGGTACTGTTTTAGTAATTAAATTCTTTTTGATATTATAAGAAACCTAAATAGATACCTACCCAAAAGGTAATTTTCGAAAGGAAATACGCGTCTTGCGTTGTCAAGTAATTGGTATTTTGACTGAACTTTAGAAAAAGTATGGCAAGAAACTCTACAAAAACTCTATTAATACTTACATAACTGAATGAATGAAATATACTTTTATATATAACTATATTTTATTACAAAGCAAAATAAAAAAACAACAATTAAATTACACATAGTCGGTACCAGATATTTTCGACACTCTATATTTTCCTGATTCTGATTGTGACTCTATGTTGATTCGAAACAACTAGAATGTAAGTGATAAAGTTATTCAAAAGGACCGTCTATTATATCATAAAGTAACAGAAAATACTACGCTTAATTTAATAACATACAGTATCATACCAGGTTCTGATATTTTGGTCAGAATAAAAGCGTATCTCTGGTTCTTCTGTGGATCTCTTCATTTCAGATTCGGTCTCTCAGGGAAACTCCGAGCATAGCCCTCTCCATTGCCCTATGAGTGACGTTCAGCCTTTTTATGAGGCCATGAGTGAGCGACTACGTCTCTGTTCCATATGTCATCACTGGCAACACATACTGATCGAAGACTTTCGTTTTCAGACACTGCGGTATTTGGGACGTGAAGATACTACGTAGCTACGCTGCCCAGCCGAGATGGATTCGACGGTTGATCTCTTTCTCGAAGTTGGACCTACCTCTAACTGAATAGTTTGTTCCTAGTTTGTTCCAGGTAGACATAATTGTCAACAACTTCGAGCGCAGAGTAGCTGACATAGCCCAAAGAATTGCTAAAGTAAAGTGGCAGTGGGCGGGTCACAATGCTCGCAGAACCGATGGCCAAATAAATGGGCTAAAAGTTCTCGAGTGGCGACCGCGTATCGGAAAGCGCAGCGTGGGTAGGCCCCTCACACGCTGGATCGACGAGCTGGTGAAGACGGCGGGAAAACGTTGGATGAGGGCAGCGCAGGACCGGTCGTTATGGCGATCCTTGGGGGAGGCCTATGTCCAGCAGTGGACGTCCATCGGCTGAGATAATGATGATGATAATGAAAAGCATATACAATGCTCCGTTAAAGATGCAATGATTTTTTCTTAAAGAGCCTGCAATGTGAAAACGCGACGCACTCTTACTAGTTTAGCAGTACCACAGTGCTTCTTAACACATTCGCGGACACTGAACGAGACACAATAGAACTTTTATTGTTAACACTGCTATAGCCGGTCAGTGTCCGCGAAAGTGTTAAACAGTATTCAGAGATCGTTTTATATTTCTTATACGACCCCAAAGCCTATTCAAATAGCAAACAAACATTAACCAAACACTTAACGACAATATAAACACTCAAAGTAAACTCGTAGTAATTCCATTTCATTCGGATATCTATCCGATAATGGATTTCTGATTAATTCCTTCCATCATTTTACTGAGATTAAATCACCAGGATTGGAGTAGATCCCTACAGGGACCAGCGATGATAACTTTTCATCAAATATATAAAATACGAGCTTTTACCCGCGACTTCGTCCGCATAAATTATATACAAAAAACCTGACTCGTCAATCTCAGGACTACCTATATTGAGAGTCAGTATCCTAATCATAATTTTATGTAACGTTTTTATTGTGTTATTGAACTGTACCTCCTATTACATTACTGGTGTGTATAATAAACAATTTTTAATTTAATTTAATTTATACCAGATTTTAAGTCAGACAGCTATCAAACAAAAAAGTTTCATCAAAATCGGTTCAGTAGTTTTTGCGTGATACTCGAACAAACAAACACCCAACCAAACAAACAAACAAACAGACGGACAAAAAATCCAAAAATTGGTGATTTGGAATCAGGGACAGGTAAAAACCATGTCGTAATTTTTTTTTGTAAATATCTTCAATGTACAGACACACTTCTGTTACAGTTTTATAATAGTTTAGATAAGTATAGATCCGATTACCAATCCGCATTGGGCATGCGTGGTGGACTAATGCCCATACACCCTCCCTGAGGGTAGGCCTGTGCCCTGCAGTGGGACGTTTATAGGCTGATGATGATGATGAAGTATATTTTTTTTTTTTTTTTCAATTTATTTTACAAAGAAAAAGTTACATATTTGTTTTCCTACTTAAGCTTTCCTACTGCAAACCTTACAAGGTTTAATCGCAGGAAGCGAGTCGCTTTACAGCGTATCAGGTTTTACAAATATACAAGTTATACAATATAAAAGACCTTAGGGTACACTATAACATAATATGTATGATATGTAAAAGTTTGCGAGTGTGTGTTATATTGTTAAATAATTGGTCCCATCCCATGCTCAGCCCTACGACAGTTGGCAGCGTCTTGGGGTCGGCACAAATGTCCACTGAGCATGCAGATGAGACCAGAGAAAGATCGCAACTCATTTAGGTACTGTTATGCCATGTGTACCTACAGTGGTCGGATCACCGGGCGCAGATTCACCTGAGTCCAAGAGACAGCTGTCCACCCGTCCATTGACCGGCCGACGCTATGTGACCATTTGATATATGTGATACATTTTTATTTATATTTTGAGGATGAAAACGAATAATACGAATAAGACTTATGTTACTCATATTAACTTACCAACTACTGGACGCAGGGTCTGCGCTCAAAAGTGTCCGACACAAAAGAGAAATAAAACACATAAAGAGAAACAATGCGCCAGACTTCGTTTGATTGACGGACTACGTAAGAATTTGTAAAACCTATGCAAGCAAAATAAAATTAAAATGTCGTTAGTTTTTAGTTGATTATAACATTTATGTACTTTGGTTTGTGTAGGTTAGTATGGGACACTTTTTTCGAGAATTGTATATTAGACCCGGCGTCCATAACTTAGTAAGTCAATGGTTACTCACAATCACAGACCATTACTGGTCTGTGCTCACAACTAAGAGCGGCGTTCGTGTCAAGTGTTTGACGTATCTGATTTTTGCTGTAAATGTACGCCCACACTCTCTGCACGTCAGCACACCTCCGACTAGATTGTAATGGATGGCCGCAGGTGGACGGGCCATCAGCTCGTTGCATTTCACGTCAAGGTCCAAACATTGTGCTTGTTCGAACGCATACACCTTAGTGTTCACAGTATGCCTCCAATGTGACCGGTAATTAGCCAGTGTCTCCCAGCTTGATGGATCAACGTCACATGGATTTTATTGTGCTCAAATATCTGGTATTTTAACTTATCTACCGAGTGTAATATCAATCTGTACGTTCACCTTGTCCAGAACTATAACTTTGTTCTTTTTCATACTGATGCTTTGACGAAGTCGACGACAAGACTTGTCAAGATTCTACGTAAGCTGTTCTGCCACCAAAATATCATTATTATCATCATCATCCACGAGTAAGGCCTCTGTATGCTTTTTACAGAGGACTTTTTTGATCGGAGTTTTAAACATATTGTGATTGTTATTATTGTATTCTTCCTTCGATAACACACGGGAGACTGCTAACAGAAAAACAAGCTTAATAAGAAGCCTATCATATAAATCAGAAAATGTTATGTCATAAATCTCCAAATTACTTAACATACCTACCTTCCAAACACAAAAGCAGCAAATATTATTACAATAAAAGCGGTCAAGTGCGAGTCGGGCTACTCGCGCACCGAGGGTTCCGTACCACACCACTACAAAACACAACATTATTAACTTAGAAAAAAAATATTTTTTTGTCCGGGACCTTTAGCGTGAGACCGACTCACACTTGGCCGGTTTTTAGTATTTGTTGTTATTTTGTAGAGTATGTTCTATAATCACACTAAGTTTGACGCTTATATGTATTATCGTTTTTATGATAGAGCGTGAAGAAAAAACGTTGATAAAAACTAGTTTCTTGTTGAGAACCCCCCTTAATTTTTAACTTTTTGACATATTTATTACTTAATTGAATCAGGCGTTACTTTGCGGAAATCCATGACTAATAGGTAGATGACACGATTGTATCAAGACCTCCGCCTCTAAATACCTAGTAGACAAAGTACGTTCGTCGGTCTAACTCCTGAGGATGCTCCTTGGTGGAGCGAAACACGTGTAGAGTAGAAATTATTTGGTAAGCAGGTTGTATTTTATTACGTAATACAACTTTGTCTACTAGGTATTTAGAGGCGGAGGTCTTGATACAATCGTGTCATCTACCTATTATTTATTACTTGTTCACAAATCCGCCGCAATAACGCATAATCTGAGAAAATTTCAACTATCTAGCTATTACGGTTCAAAAGTTACAGCCCTAAATAGGTAGGACAAACGGACGGACAGACAGACGGACGGACGGACGGACGGACGGACGGACGGTCAACGTAGGCTTAGTAATAGGGTCCCGTTTTTACCCTTTGGGTACGGAACCCTAAAAACGTAACTTTTAAAACTAATACTATGACCTAATTTCCGTAACGTATAACAAAAACATGTCCACGTAAGTTTTCCCTTGTCCTATGTAGATATCTTGTGAATAAGAAAGAGAATATGAATATCAAGTAAACGAGCAACTTTAGACCAATTTCCAGACAAAGTATAACCACACAGCCCGGGCAATCTAGAAAATGGCGTCAAAAGGCGTTATATGCTAAGGCACCTACTATATTTTACATACTACGCGCTAGTATCGTATACAGTACGATCTTTTTGTAGCTTTTGTTGGAACAACATTGGAAAATCTGATCATCTGTCGAAAAAAGTTCACAGTCAAAGAATAGGTCAAATGAAGTGACTAATCGGAACATCAGAAACGGTGGTTGAAATGAATAGTTGCATTTTTCGACCAACATCAGGGTTGCAATCCGGATAGTTGCACGAACGGATTGTTGTTAATCTGAGTCTAACACTACACAGCATATCAAGATACAGGAAGAATATAAAAAGTAACCTACTTACAAAATAGTTATCAGAGGTAGAAGAGTATTAGGCTGACATCAGACGGACTGCACCACAACAACCGCACGAAGTCGCATCAGCAACCGCACGCAGTCGCAGTCGCAGTCGTCTATATCAACTGCATGCAGTTTTACGTTCGACTTCGTGCAGTCATGATATCAACTGCACGCGGTCGGCTGCAGTTGAGTGAAGTCAATATCAACTGCATGCAGTCGTGCCTACTGTAGCATGCAGTCGTGCCTTCAGCTTCGCGCGGTCGGCTACAGTAGGCACGACTGCATGCAGTTGATATTGACTTCACTCAACTGCAGCCGACCGCATGCAGTTGATATCATGACTGCACGAAGTCGAACGTACAACTGCATGCAGTTGATATAGCGACTGCGTGCGGTTGCTGATGCGACTTCGTGCGGTTGTTGTGGTGCAGTCCGTATGATGTCAGCCTTAGAGTCAGGGCACAGGCCTACCTTCAGTCTTCCCTCGGCGAATGGGCGTAAGTAGACCACGCGTGCCCAATGCGGATTGGCAGACTTCACATACACATCAGAATGCCTTCTTTGGCGTATGCAGGTTTCCTCGCATTCTTTCCCTTCACCGTTTGAGGGCAGTCGTTACATACCTACATAAGTTAGAAAAATTCATTGGTAAATGGTATTGGCCGTGATTAGGCAAAAGAGAAGTATGTTGTCAGGCAGCCAGATGGATTGACGACATCTGGACAAGTATCGGCAAGACCTGGATGCGGCTGGTACAGGACCGAGAAGAATGGTAAAATAGGGAGGAGGCTTATGCCCTGCAGTGGGTATATACGGGCTGAAAATGATAATGGTGATGATGACATGCTAGTATTGAGTTTCCATATCTCTCCGCAAGTGAAACGAAGCTTTGATAGTTAAAAGCTCTGAACTAAATAATACAAAATAATAATTAAGGTAAGTGCTCTTGGTCCTTTATAAAAGCGTTATAAAGTATGCATAGTAGCATTTTCTTATAAATAAAAGCGGTCAAGTGCGAGTCGGGCTACTCGCGCCCGGAGGGTTCCGTACCACACCACTACAGAACACAACATTATTTGAAAAAAAAACTTTTTTTGTCCGGGTCCTTTAGCGCGAGACCGACTTACACTTGGCCGGTTTTTAGTATTTGTTGTTATTCTGTAGAGTATGTTCTATAATCACACTAAGTTTGACGCTTGTATGTATTACCGTTTTTACGATAGAGCGTGAAGAAAAAACGTTGATAAAAACTAGTTTCTTGTTGTTCCTTTAATTTTTAACTTTTTGACATTTTTATTATTCGTTAAGAAATCCGCCACAATAACGCATAATCTGAGAAAATTTCAATTATCTGGCTATTACGGTTCAAAAGTTACAGCCTTAAATAGGTAGGACAGACGGACGGACGGACAGACGGACAGATGGACAGACGGACAGACGGACAGACGGACAGACGGACAGACGGACGGACGGACGGACGGACAACATAGGCTTAGTAATAGGGTCCCGTTTTCACCCTTTGGGTACGGAACCCTAAAAAGATAAAAACATTTAGCCACGGTAATATCGGCGTAAAAATTCCCGTCGGTATGACCAAGGAACACCCCATGTTTGCCAGGCTATGTCAACGTACCTAATAATATATCGTGGACTAGCGTAACTATATATTGCGAGGTTCTCTTTACGACCCTCAAGAGAATTGCGTGCGGAGTTACGATAATTGTCTAGGAAGTATTACACTCTGGTCTTGATAATAAGTTCACATTCGAGATCTGAGGGCCCAGACAGGAAGAAATGAGCCTCAATCATTTCAAACACAGGTTGAAAGCGCTTCTTTTGAAAAGGTGTTTATATTCCGTAGATGATTTTTTTGTGGTTTAATTGTTACAATTTGGTAATTGAGTTGAATCATTAATGTATTTTGTATTAAATTTGTATTATGACATTCAGTTCAATTCAATTCTGACATTATTATGAAATTTGTATTTTGACATTCAATTCAATTCAATTCTGACATTATTTGACATTATGATTAATTTAAAATTGAATTCTTGTTTAATATTGAATATTTATGTAATACGGAAAAAATATGTAAATTATTAATTTTATATTGACTTGTTGTTGTAAATTTATACTAAATATTATTCTGTGTTTTATATGTAACTTATTAGGTTTTTCTTTAGCTTTTATTTCAAACACAATGTAATTTGTATATGAATAAAAAAAATAAAAAATTAATATGATATGATTTGACGTTTTTTTTTTTTTTTTTTTTTTTTTTTTATGTTCGATAGGTAAACATTTGACCCCAATCTCACCTGATGTTCAGTGATGATGAGGCCGAAGATGTAGCATGCTTACCTAGAAAGATGCCTATTCACTCTTGCCTTGAAGAGGCCCAGGTTGTATTGCTCAGGGAACAGGTCCGCAGGCAGTGCGTTCCACTCCTTAGCCGTGCGCACTATAAAAGAAGAAGCAAACTTCTTCGTGCGAATTGCTGGTAGGTCAACGACATAAGGGTGGAAACCCAGCCTGCGTCTCGTCCCCCGCAGATGAAAGGGAGACGGAGGTATTAAATCGTGTAATTCCGTCGCACACTCTCCGAAATGTATCCTATAAAAAACAGATAGACAGGCTACCTTGCGACGATGCTCAAGACTTTGTAGCTTCGCCACAGAGGTTGGATCACCTATGAGCTTCCTGGCACGCCTGTCGATTGAGTCCAACGCGGCCAGCTGGTATTGGGCAGACCCGTCCCAAAGATGGCAGCAGTACTCCATGCACGATCGGACTTGTGCTTGATAAAGTTGTAGAAGCTGTCCCGGAGTGAAGTACTGTCTGACCTTCGAAAGGACGCCCAGTTTTTTCGCTGCGGTTTTCGCCATGGACTCAATATACCGCCCGAAATTCAAATCGGACGATATGTTAAGAGGGGGTCATACCTATTTTGTCTGTTTTCGAACCGATTTTTGAGAACCAAATTATTACATTTAATATATATAGTTCACATAACAGTGTAGATACGTTCTTTCTGCAGGGCATCTAACCGTTGAAAACACGATTCTATTAAATTTTCTCGATAGAAAAGAGGAGCAAAGTAAGCTCGATTTCAGATTTATAACCAGTTTTACAAGAATCACACTACACCATTTCTTCTGAATATACCATCATTTGAAAGGTAAATAATTATAGCAGGGCTTCTAACCGATGGATTTTTCCCCAAACACCCAAGAGAAAAGATATTGATGAAAAATGCGTTTTTTTACGATCTTGCTTTCAATTGAAGCGGGATGGCTAATTGCGAAAGTTTGCTTGTTAGAAAGAGAGGCTTGTTCTACTAATACCCAGCCTTAATGCCCAGGAGCTCCAGGCGATCAGCTATCGGTATGGACACATTTCGGAAAGTCGGAGTCAAAGCGAAGGGACTCCGTTTTGTGGAGAAAAGGCACGCCTGTGTTTTGTTTGCGCAAGTGCAAACGCTTCTTATTCTACAAACGAAAATGTCGTAGCCATTCTAATTAGTTTGTGTTCGTAGCGTTATCGTTATCGATGATAGAAAAATGATAGAATGCTAGACAATGTCACAAAGTATTGACAATCGCTTATTAGAGAAAAAAAAACGGAATCTGCTCTATGGTTAGCGTTTAGTTCACTCAATCATTCACTCTTTTTTCTTTTTTATGTGCTAAATCGTGTTCGATTTTCAAAAAAATAAAATTTGAGATTTCTGTCAAATTCCGACGCCCGCGATTCTAGCGTTATCTACAAGGTCGGGTCGATCGACAGGAAGTGTTCAAAACGAAACGCTCATTGTCGGTAGAAACTGTCAAAAACTGCATGTTGTCTAGGCCTTTTCTATTCGTTCTCGTTCTTTCCTACAGTCCCATACATTTTTTATCGTTTCTACTGTCGTTAACGCTAATCGAAAGACACTTTATCTAGGCCCGGCAGACTATTCACTAAGCGCAAACATCGTCAAAACCTTAAATTCGTCGTTGAAACAACGGCGAGCTGTTAATTTCATGTGTCTAACTCATATAAAACCATCCTTTATGGAAAGATTGAGTTTGGTCATATGGAATGAAAGAGCATGAGTAGATTGACGCATGTAATTTAAAAGATTAAAAAAAATATATATATAACGTGTTAATGAATTAGCGCAAAACCTCATACACCCCAACTGATTTATAACAAAATAATTAGATATCAACAATAATTTCATTATTTTGATACTTAAAATTTAAAGTTATTCGCATTTTAAGTTTTGAGGCAAAAATGATTTGTTATCATTTCAGCACTGAAAGAAAGCGCTAACATACTCATGGATACATTTTCATAATCTTGTTTTGGTAGTAAGTAGGGTGAGTGTGCCCGTGCGGTGGGTTGTCATCGGGTTCAGTAAATTTAAATTTTGCAAAAAAAATTATTTAATATTTTGAAAAAAATTACCTATGTTGAAACCATGATAATTCGATTCTCCTCTCGATTCTAAACAAACTACTTTCTAGTTTTCACGTTGTATATACAACGTGTTAATGAATTAACGCAAAACTAGAAAGTAGTTGGTTTAGAATCGAGAGCAGAATCGAATTATCATGGTTTCAACATAGGTAATTTTTTTCAAAATATTTAGTAATTTGTTTGCAAAATTTAAAAGTTTCTGAACCCGATGTCAACCCACCGGACGGGCACACTCACCCTACTTACTACCAACACAGGATTATAAAAATGTATCCATGAGTACGTTAGCGCTTTCTTTCAGTGCTGAAATGATAACAAATCATTTTTGCCTCAAAACTTAAAATGCAAATAGCTTTTCATTTCTCATACTCTGAAAGTATGTCATTGTTTATCTACGAAGCGGGTTGAAAGTGATACTTTTCTTCCCTAGGGCGGAAAAATAATTTAAAAAAAATCTACGTCTATACCAGTGTCTATACTGAGCAAAGGCAAAAACCTATTCAACCACACTTCGATAAATTACAAGTTACTTAATTCAATTTTTTTATAATTATTAGGAACTAAATATTTGAAATTATACCTAATAGTGCTTAATTTAAATAGCAATAATTATTGCGATTTTGAGACTTTTATATAAATTAAAATAATCATTTTGTTTTATGTTTATATAGGGAGAATTAGACGAAAAAAAAAACTGGCTGGCACGATATCGTTTACAAAAAAAAAGTTACGTGAAAAAGAAAAAAAAAAGGCGGCAAAGCGAGTTCGAGTTGAGCTATTCATAAATTAATTTTTCAGATGTACTTACCTACTTAAAATGAATTATTCAAGCGATTCTGAAATTGGTTTAACGCCTGATTCAATCATAGATGAGGCTAAAGCAGTCATGGAAAATCTTTTACCGCCGATTTCGAAGGAAAGATATATAAAATCATACAACGATTTTATAAAGTGGCGGGCCGAAAAAAAAGTGAAATCTTTCTCAGAAAGTGTGTTTCTTACATATTTTAGCGAATTATCTAAGAAATATCAGCCTTCTACTCTATGGAGCATATATTCGATGCTGAAGACTACTTTAAATACAAAACACGACATCAATTTAAAGAATTACACAAAGTTAACATCATTTTTGAAGAGACAGTCGGATGGCTTTAAAGGCAAAAAGTCGAAAGTTTTTACTGCACAGGAAGTGGAAACCTTTCTAAATTTAGCTCCTGATGAAATATATTTGGCAACAAAGGTACGCAAAATCATTGTTTTTTCACTGAATTGTGTAACAATAGGTCTCTAACAACGGTAACAATGTATAGATTTGATTGCTATCTAATTAATAATAAAATGATTGTTTCTTAAAGGTGGCACTGATATTCGGAGTAAGCGGCGCATGCAGATCTATTGAACTTACAAATATCACTGTGGAGAACGTAGAAAAACACGACCAATTATTATTGGTAAAATTGCCAAATACCAAAACCAAAATGGACCGAACATTCGTGGTGCGGGAAGAATTCGCTCGATTAGTGCAAAGATATCAAGAACTTCGCCCCGATAATTTGCAAACTAATCGTTTTTTTCTGAACTATCAGCACGATAAATGTCTTAGACAAGCTATCGGTAAAAACAAAATCTCCAGCATGCCTAAGCAAATAGCAACATGTCTGAACTTGCCAAATCCAAATCTTTATACTGGACACAGCTTTCGCAGAACGTCTGCCACGCTTTTAGCCGATTCTGGGGCAGACTTAACAATGCTCAAAAGACACGGCGGGTGGAAATCGGGTAAAGTTGCTGAAGGATACATAGAAGATTCAGTGGAGAATAAGTCTAAAATATCGAGTAAAATAACAGAGACCATAAAACACCCCACTTCACCTCGACCAGGTAGTTCAAAAGATTCAGATCAGTACCAAAAGCTAGGTAAAGAAGAGGTGTCTATTCCAGGCAGAGATAATGAACCAACCTTTTCTTCTTTCAAGGAGAGAATGCCTTCTCCGACATTTACGGAAGTACAGAATACTCAAATTTCACAAACAATATCTAATGTCAATATTCCAGGAAAAAATCTGTCAATATCATTCACAAATTGCTCAAATTTTACCATTAACTTTAAGTAAGTATGTAACTTTTTTGCAATAAATATTTTTTTTACATACCTATCTGTTTGTTTACTTTCCTCGTATTCGAAATGAAAAGCAGAGTGTTTAACTCGGGTGAAAGTACCCATTTCACACTCGAACTATGGGCGCCCCTCACGTTCGTTCGGGGCGCCAAACATCTCGTGTGAAATGGGTCACTTTCATCCCTTGGTTAACAATCTACTATTAAATTTTAACTATCAAAATAATGAAATTATTGTTTCAATCTAATTATTTTGTTATAAATCATTTGGGGTGTATGAGGTTTTGCGCTAATTCATTAACACGTTGTATACGGTCGAATTGAGAAACCTCCTCCTTTTTTTGAAGTCGGTTAAAAAAGCAAGTAAAAGCTACTAAACCAATTTTGATGCGGTTCAAAATGTATAAAAGTCTTACGGTTCAAGCTAAAGCGGGTTTTTACCGCGTTTTTATTGATTTTGGAGTTCCCGATTATATCAACTGCCATGATCACGGGATCATAAGATCATTCGCTTTTTTTTCTTTGCTTAATTAGTAACCGTTTATCTCTCAAAAACGGTTTTATCTATGGTTCAACTTAAATACTTCATTTTTTGAACCTGATTGATCGAGATGAATTCATGAGGATGATGCTTGGATGACGTCCCGGGCAATATTACTTGAGTATTCATATTATTTATATTAATTACAACCCCGGCAACTTGGCACCTGGCTCGCACGTGGCTCTGAATTCGACACCCCTCTTACTACCCCCCGCGGGACTCCGCCGTCGCTGTGCGAGGCCGTAGCATAGCATCTCAGTTACCGTTGCACGTGTCCCTGCACTTTAGCATTTTCAAATAATTCTTTCCGGGTTTTCCGAGTTTTTTATTCCGAGCCACGTGCGAGCCAGGTGCCAAGTTAATTCGCCCGGGTTGTAGCGATTTTGGCTTTAGTTCCCATCGTGAAAGTTGTTCAATTTACTGGTCTAAACCACCCTCTTAATAATGTAAAGTAGGTATTTAAGTTTACATTCTGCATTACATGGTTCAACATTATTGTAATTGTTTTTACCCTACCAAGAAATAATTCTGTAGCAGCGTAACCAATCAAGCCACGCGGACGAAATAACTGGCCAAGGCAGAAATAAGTACTGTAGCATTTTCGGCACACCCTTTCTCAAGCACATCCTAGTCCTAGCTACATACATACGTAGTACAGAAGCGACATAGTACTACATCGTGAGGTTGTCTTTACGAGCCTCCTGGGACCTGCGTGAAGAGTTACGATAATTGACTTGGAAATATTTGAGCTACGCCTGCGTATGGAGCGAATATTATCAGTTCTGATTTATTTTCTTCTCTATTCCCTGATTCATTTAAGGTCAGGCCACAGCCACACAGATGCGGGATTGCGGGAAAGAGGTCGGGAAGTGGACCTGCGGGAAGCGAATGCGTTTCGGGGCGTGCCTCATAAGGTCCGGTGATGGATTCGTAAATCGCGACGTGCCCGTTACCGCTCTGTGTTGCCTCTCGCAGTCGGTCCTGGCCGCGCCGCTCCCGGTCCGCTTCGCGGCCGCCTGTTTGGCACAGCGTTCGGCCCAGTACCGCTCCGTACCGCGCCGCTCCAGGCTCAATTTTCTGTGAGTATATTAAACTCAAACATTACAAAAAATTCCGCCCCGGTCCGCTCCAGGCTCAATTTTCTGTGTATATATTAAACTCAAACATTACAAAAAATTCCGCCCCCGGTCCGCTCCGCGCCGCTCCAGGCTCAATTTTCTGTGTGTATATTAAACTCAAACATTACACAAAATTCCGCCCCGGTCCGCTCCAGGCTCAATTTTCTGTGTGTATAATAAACTCAAACATTACAAAAAATTCCGCCCCCGGTCCGCTCCGCGCCGCTCCAGGCTCAATTTTCTGTGTGTATATTAAACTCAAACATTACACAAAATTCCGACCCCGATCCGCTCCGCGCCGCTCCAGGCATGATTTTCCGTGTGTATATTAAACTCAAACATTACAAAAAATTCCGCCCCCGGTCCGCTCCGCGCCGCTCCAGGCTCAATTTTCTGTGTGTATATTAAACTCAAACATTACACAAAATTCCGACCCCGGTTCGCTCTGTGCCGCTCCAGGCATAATTTTCTGTGTGTATATTAAACTCAAACATTATAAAAAATTCCACCCCCGGTCCGCCGGTACCACTTCTGTGTGGCCTGACCTATAAACCTCTGTATAATTTTTTTTCCTTGCAAGAAGATTGTGTCATCCAGCCTGTCACCGTCCACTGCTGACTACAGGTATCTAGTAATAGATACTCTTTCTTATACTGCGCTACAGGTCTCGCCCAAACCACGCCAGAAAAGTCCCCCTTCTTTATCCAGTCGCTCACCGCTACCAGTCTCAGGTCGTCGATCCAGCACCATAGCTTCCCACACTATATCTGCCATTTCGTGGTCTCCATTCTACAACTCTGACTCCCCATCGGTTATCAGTTCTTCGGCGAATATGACCAGTCCATTGCCACTTAGATCGCTAATTTTCAGAGCTATATCAACCACTTTAGTTCGCTGCCCTCACCGCTGAGCGACTATAAATTGATGAATTAAATATCTTGAATATAAATAAATAATAATAATTAGTCCTGTCGTAAGGGTGCACGTTTCCGCACCATAGGTTATTTCATTATGTGTATGTTCAAATGTCCCACTGCAGGGCACATGCCTATCCTCAATGAGTGTGTATGGGCGTTAGTCCACCACGCGTGACAATGGGGATTGGTAGACTTCACTTACGCATAAAAATTTCTGTCATGCATGTCGTCCGTGCGGATTTGAACCCGGACCCCCATGATTGAGTGTCGATACCCCTCCGCTACGTACCACCGCTACATTATGAGTATGTATGTTTATTTCAACTGCCTCCGTGGTCTAATGGGTAAGAGCAGTGGGCTCTCGACACGGAGGTCCTGGGATCGATTTCCACGGGGGACACCCAGTGATATGTCACTTTGTGCGTTTTTCCCCAGTTGGTTAGGACTTTGCAGGGTGAATCACCTGATTGTCAGAAAAGAAAGATGATTCCGTGCTTGTTGGGTGCTGGATCTAATATAGTGGAATAGGATCAGTAACATAATTTGGAGGTGTAGGGTGATTTGTTAGGGGCTGGAGTCCGCGATGCGCTGGTAATAAATAAAATTCACAGGAAATCTTCAATGCTGTGTATTTTGTCCGAGATCGCCGGAAGAAGAAGGAAATACAGAAATGTTGCCACATAGCATCTTAAAATTAACACTTATTTTATATAATATGTTAATGTTGCCATTATTCACTCGCAACAGTGCTTCGGGTGGCACGTTAAGCCGTTGGTCCCGGCTCCTACCTCTGGTGGTAGTAGTCTTTACATAAAAACCACGTCAGAGGCCGTAAGGCGGTCTGAAAAAACTCTGACACAAGGGCTCTGCCCACACGATAAGAAGAACAATCAGCCCTAGGTACAATTTCAAACACATTTCGCAAAATCATTGTGACATATCTGTTTCAGATAAAATTCATCGGATCTCGTAAAGTAATTGCTCGGATGATCCCATAAATTCCACTATATCCCAGCCCAGTAGCTCGTGTCCAATCAAATAAACCGATTTCGGTTACAACCGGGGCTAATAAAAAATTTTATGTCGTTCAAAATGCTTTATGTTTGAATTTGAATTGGGAAAAACAGTGAAATTGAGTTGTTTGTCTTTCTTTATTAAAAATTGCGATGTTTTTTTAACCTTTTTGATTTTAGTCTAGGAAAAATACGGTTCGAGATTGCATTAAAAACGCTTTAGTAAATTGTTTTTGAACTAATATTATTGTTAGTTTATGACACTTTTGTGGAGATTTCGTGGTTATATTATACAACGTGTTAATGAATTAACGCAAAACTAGAAAGTAGTTTGTTTAGAATCGAGAGCAGAATCGAATTATCATGGTTTCAACATAGGTAATTTTTTTCAAAATATTAAATAATTTATTTGCAAAATTTAAAAATTTCTGAACCCGATGTTAACCCACCGCACGGGCACACTCTCCCAACTTACTACCAAAACAAGATTATAAAAATGTATCCATGAGTACGTTAGCGCTTTTTTCAGTGCTGAAAAGATAACATAACATTTTTTCCTCATAACTTAAAACGCGAATAACTTTAAATTTTAAGTATCAAAATAATGAAATTATTGTTTCAATCTAACTATTTTGTTATAAATCAGTTGGGGTGTATGAGGTTTTGCGTGGTGGTGTGGTACGGAACCCTCGGTGCGCGAGTAGCACGACTCGCACTTGACCGGTTTTATTTGATTGAGATTTGAGTTTACGAATCTCGACGATTATAGCAGTGTCTACGATATGAAAATGTGAAAAGAATGAAATAAAAATCTTCCGAATACTCAACTACCTATTTTTATTTTATTTCATCCTTAGGGTTTCTTTGACCCTCTTCAATCTAAATCCTCTGAAACCTTATTAGGGTCAACTACAAAGCTCTTGTAAGAGGGCTTGGATCATCATAGTCCTTTTATAAAGATGATGGCTTATTTACCTACAATAAAACAATTTAGAAAATCTTTTGGTACCTAATACCTATTTAAATTAAAATAGAATTAAACTATGAACAACAATTAAATCAAATACAGGGTGACATTGATATCATTAGCATCCTTTTAAGTCTACCCATCAAACTGAACAACTTTTATTATGGAAGCCAACCGATAGAAGCAAAAAAAATCAGCTGTTGCATACATTTGAGTCGAGAAAGCATTGCAGTTTAATATTGAAAAGCGATTCGTTTTTTCGCGAATTCGATGTTCGAATGCTCTAAGTTACGTTTTTGAAATAATATTTAGTGCTTTTGTGTTCGGATCTACAAGGTGAAATTGGTATCATTGGCATCCTTTTAAACTAAGAGTCTACCCATCAAACTAAACAACTTTTACAATAGGAGCAAACCGATCGGACAAAAAAAAATCTGCTGTTGCATACATTTGAGTCGAGTAGGCAGCGACGGCGGGTGCAGTTTAGTATGGGATAGCAGATTTTTTTTTGCTCCGATCGGTTTGCTCCCATAATAAAAGTTGTTCAGTTTGATGTGTAGAGTCTTAGTTTAAATTAAAAGGATACTAAAGATATCTATTTCACCTTGTATACATTATAAATAAATAAAAAGAAATGTAATCGGCTGCGATACGATGAAGCCTGGCATACGCAGGAGAAGACATTCTCGATGACTGAAGCAGCTAAACAAAAACATATTTTATAACATGTCCTTTACCATACTGCTTTTATCTACATCTGATTATCATAAAAACGTGTTCAAGATGTTTTATTGGAGAAAATATTCAAATGAAACGATTTGTTTGATCATCGAATAGGCTCAGTCTGGAACGAAATTGAATTTATATAAGTAATTCCTTTTTTTCTTCGTTCGCTTTTTAAAATGTTTTATGGAAATTTTTTGGGGACTTTGCTATTGTCCGCGACGTTACCCGAGTTAATATAATTAATGATTTTGTTTCTAAAATGAATAGTTTTATTTAAGAGGGCTATTCGAGCTCAGTGGCGCCCTCGTCACAATAATAAAGATTTCTCAATTAAGAAAGCCTAAATTAAAAAAGTACCCACTAGATAAACTACAAAAGCCTTCAAGCTATTATTATTATTCATATAATTGTATTATACAGGGTGTACAATAAAATGGGACAGCTACTCAAAGGGGTGCTTCAGACCATCAAACTGAACAACTTTCTCTATGGGACCAATATCGAAATCGCGAAAAAAAAATCCACTCTCCCATACAAAACTGCAAACATAACTCGACTGAAATGTATGGGACAGCAGATTTTTTTTCGCGATTTCGATATTGGTCCCGTAGAGAAAATTGTTCAGTTTGATGGTCTAAAGCACCCCTTTAAGTAGCTGTCCCATTTTATTGTACACCCTGTATAATACTTTTATAGGTTATTATTCATTTAATACTTTTATAGGTTTTTTAAAGGTCTCAACATACAAATTTTGAATAAAGAAAATAAAACGGCCGCTTTTGTTTTTATTCGAAATTATCTAAAAATAGAATGTTTAGAACCTATATAAAGTAGTGTATAGCAATGGCTTGAAGGCTTTTGTAGTTTATCTAGTGGACACTTTTTTAATTTATGCTTTCTTTATTGAGAAATCTTTATTATTGTGCGAGGGCGCCACTGAGCTCGAATAGCCCTCTTAAAACCAAGTTACCGTCATGATATTCTTTGCTTTACTATGAGCAACTACACACTTAAAAGATAGTTTGTACCTATGTTGTAGAAAAGCGAAAAGGTTCTGGTTCTGAAAGGGATTATTCAATGTCAAAGTCAAAGTCAGTATAATTTATTCAATATAGGAGCTTGAAGCACACTTATTGAAAAATAATAATGGCAAAAGATATTTATTTCTTAGTCGTGAAACCCACGGAAAAAACAGCTGCGGTGATTAATTTATGTTAATATACAAGAAGAGTCATTCTGACGGGTTTTTTATGCCTTTATTACCATGACTAAATATTGTAATCTTGTTTATCATAATATAGTGCTTCTGCTACAATAGACCAAGAGTCTTATTTATAGTTAGTTTGACTGTATTGCTCTGGCGCTGCCAAGCAAAGGCCCAAAATAGGCTACCTTTTGTATGCAACAACAAAAAGGTCTTAATTTGATGACTATTAAGTCCGTTCTAAAACAAAATTATAATTATCAAGATTTCGATGGCTTTAGCTACTGAATATAAAACACAAATGGAAGGAGCAAGTAAAACACGTTCGATATACTTAGTACGATATCCGACACCAGGGCTCTGCCCAAACGATAAGACGAGAGAGATAGTACGATATTTTACTGGCCAGGTATTCAGCGAGTCTTGATAGCATCAGGTGTAGCTGTATTTAAGTCTTATCTCATGCAGGTGTTCGGACATAAGGAACATTGTAGCAGGTGTCTAAATAGAGGAAGTGACATGAATTGTCAAATGAAACCATTTTTGGACGTTTTCAGGAGTCCTCGGCAGGGTAAAAATTAAATTTCTGTCTATAATTCTCAATCTAACGTGAAATCGTGGATAATTTAATGAAAGTGTTAGTATATTTCACAAAATTATCTACGATTTCACTTTGGGTCCACGATTATTCACAAAAACCGTACGCGGTCGCCACTCGAGAACTTTTCGGCCCCATCCGCTATCGGTTCTGCGAGCAATGTGCCCCGCCCACTGCCACTTTAGTTTAGTGATTCTTTGGGCTGAAAGTCACCCAAAGGGCAATGGAGAGGGTTATGCTCGGAGTTTCCCTGCGAGATCGAATCAGAAATGAAGAGATCCGTAGAAGAACCAGAGTAGCTGACATAGCCCAAAGAATCGCTAAACTAAAGAGACATTTACCCAATGCCATGTAACAAATAGTTTTTCTTACTTATGAACCGTCAGGTCTTAGGTTTCTTCCCCTTAATGGTATTGCCTCCATCATGAACTATGTATTTGAAGGGTGAAGAAAGCAAAAAGTATTGGGTTTAGCACAAAAGATCCCACTGGGTCGAAGTTTTGCTGGCTTGCCAGCCCCCTCAACAAGATACGATAAGATACTTATATACGTAATACTAACTGCTCTCAAACGGTGAAGTAAAACATCATGAGGAAACCTGCATATGCTGAAGAATAAATTCTGATGCACGAGTGGCGGCCTGACGCTCATACACACTCCCTGGGTAGGCCTGTGCCCTGCAGTGGAACGTTTAAAGACTGATAATGAAGATGACACTGGGTATTGCAGATGGTGACTGGGAGGTAGTTCATCCTGTGTTCTTGTCCTAAGGTACCCCGATGGTACAGAGGGCCCTCGTGAGACGCCGCCACCTCTCCCTGTCCTGCGCCTGGTGTTCTATTTCGCACCAACTCAACCCGGCTGCTCGTAGCATAGCGTCGACGGTGCGCCGCCACGTGTGTGCGGGTCGCCCTGGTCGTCTGCTTCCACCAGGCTCCCACGTGAAGGCGACTCTGGCGGAGTTGTCCTCTTCTCTCCGAAGCGAAGTTCATCCTGTGGGGAAATTAACTCAGTTGGTACCTTTCCTTCCACAGAGTACCTACATCTAGTGACAGACGGGTCAATGTTTAAAGTCTTCATACAGCTTCGATCCCCTTGACCCTTCCTCTCGTATTTTGCTCCGTGGCTTGAACTTCCCACGTGTGCTTTCCACTCTAATTAATGCCAAACTCTCGTGAAGTTATGACGTAGTTTAGCCTGTTTAATAAGACGAAGGAACAACTTATTACAACAAATGGTAACAGTAACACTATACTGGATGTACGATTGGAACTCGTTGGGTTCTCGCGCTAAATACATTTCTTTGATGATTTTTCTGTATAGGCTAAGACCGACGTCTGATTCGAAAAAATGCTAGCACTCTATCGGTTTCAATAGCGTGCTAGTAATTTAAAAGTAGCGAATTTTAAGGGTGTATTCCGATACGAAAACTAAAAAAACTTTCCCTAAGAGACATGGGTCGAAAAACTAGAAATATTTTGGGACCTTCCATACAAAAGTACCGATCAGTCAATCGATTTTTTAAGGAAAATAAAATAGTAGATTGTTAACCAAGGGATGAAAGTGACCCATTTCACACGAGATGTTTGGCGCCCCGAACGAACGTGAGGGGCGCCCATAGTTCGAGTGTGAAATGGGTACTTTCACCCGAGTTAAACACTCTGCTTTTCATCACGATTACGAGGAAATTAACCAAAACCAGATAATGCAAAATCAATTTCTGAATCGATATTCGGTCGATGAATTCATTTTAGGCTACGTTTAAAAACGTTTGAAAATCACTCGGGGACCAATAGGAAGTAGAAAAAAAACATACGAAGATTGTGGATGCTAGAGTGAGACAGATATACTTCCCTAGTGATTTTTACACGTTTTGAAAAAGATCCGCAAAATTTGCAACATGTGGCTTTCCCTCCGTTTTTTTTTCAAGTTTTTTTCTTTTTCGCGCAAGGCTGCGTTCCGAACCTACGCCCCAGGTGCACCCCGACCGCAACTTTTCGCACTAACGCCGTTCAGGAGTGCGATTTTTGAACATCATACGTGCGACTCGGCAGTCGAAAATGTCATAATTACTACGAGATTATGCATCTTTCTACTGCCGATTCGCTCATATGATGTTCAAAAATCGCACTTCAGAGCCTCGGTGAAAAACGTTCTACCATAGTGCGAGTTGAAAAAACAACCGCACCTAAAGGTCCTGAACGCAGCCTTGCGCGAAAAAGAAAAACCTTTTTTTTTTTAAACTAGCCTGTTTTTTAAATTAGGTACTTTTTCTTCACCTGTTCTTCACGCAGAAAACAAAATGCATATAACTTATACAAAAGTTTCGAAATGTTACTAATTATTGTTATTATTACTAAATTCGAATATTTTTGTTCATAATAATTATAAAAATTAATAATTTTAATATAATGTTATCGAAGTGTGGCTGTATAGGTTTCTGCCTTTGCTCAGTCTATACCTACTGAGCAAATCTACGTCTATACGTAGATTTTTTTTTAATTACTTTTCCGCCCTAGGGAAGAAATGTATCACTTTCAACCCGCTTCTTAGATAAACAATAACCTACTTTCAGAGTATGAGTGATGAAAAGAAACTTGTGTTTCGACCCATGTTCATTAGGAAAAGATATTTAGTTTCATTATCTGAAATTCAGGTGATGATTCATCTTGACAACATACAAAAAACCCGACTGCATAAAAAAACTATTAACTGAAAAGAGAAAAACAAGCTCTTTAATCACTAATCAGCTATACCAACATTGTTTTCTTGAGCAAATATAATTTGAATGTTATTAGGTAGGTATCGCAAACGGGGAAAAAGCCGACCTATTATTGGTTTGTCCCCGCCTGCAATACCTACCTAATAACATTGAAATTATATTTGCTCAAGAAAATAAAGTTGGCATAGCTGATTAGTGATTAAAGAGCTTGTTTTTCTCTTTTCAGTTAATAGTTTTTTTATGCAGTCGGGTTTTTTGTTTTTTTAATAATTTAGTTTATTTCATACTTTTAGTCTTGTGTCTAAATGGTAGCATAAAAGTACTATAATATATATATTTTTGAAGTCGTCTGTTTACTAGCTTTTATTTGATACCCATATTGTATTTTTTTACAAAAAAAAAATTTATTCGCACCCGCCTTAATAACCTATGTCACTCTCACGATTTTTAGGCGGTGTCCTATTGCCATCGCACGCGCGATGGTGCGATGCGATCTCATCGCGCGATGAAATCGATCGCGCGATCAAAAAACGTGTGTCCTAATTTGGTGCGATGCGATCGATCACCCTCCCTTGCTTCGTGTACCTGCACTCAGCGGGACCCCGTGTCCTAGAACGATGCGAGTATGTATGGGATTTAGTTCCAAATTTGTTCTATCGAATTCAATTAGAAATAAAAAAAAACCGTCAAAATGGAAGAATTAGATCCAGAGCCACCAACGGTCTAGGGCCTAAACGTATAGGAAAGCTGGATTCAGTCTATCTCGAAAATAGACGCCAAAGTACATCATTTAGCCTCGGTCTTATGACTCAAAGCGGTCACAGATTTTTTTTTACAGCGGTAAGACAATCGCGAAAAAATGGGGTCTGGGCCTAAATATATAGGAAACGAACTGGATGCATTTTAAGAAAGAGCCCTCTTAGGAGAACACCACAGCAGATTTAGTTATTCTCAAATCGGTCACCGTTCAAAATCAGACTGGGGTTGAAAATTAAAAAAAATAGGTCTTGGGCCTAACATATAGGAAATGTGAAACCAACTTGGATCGAAAGAACACACTTTACCCATCACAAAAAACCCGGTCTTACATGGCGGATCGGTCACCTTTCCAGAATCAGACTACTTTTATAATATAACAAAAATGACAGATATCTCGACAATGGTAAGTGGTAGAAAAAAATTTGTTATGAACAAAATTGTTGGAAATTTAATGCTCTTCACGTTTGTAATAACTTTGTTTACAATCCTATGCATAGGAGACGAGATATTTGTAAAAACTGAATAATTAAAATAGTAACAGACAGATATATCGACAACGGTTGATGATAGGAAAAGTTTTTGAAAGATAAAATTGTAGATAATGTTATGTTCTACAAGTTTTGTAACAGCTTTGTTCACGATTTGATGCAAACGAAACGAGATGTTTGCAAAAAATTATTAATTAAAATAGTAATAGACAGATATCTCGACAACGGTTCATGATAGAAAAAGTTTGTCTGAAAAACAATTGTAGACAATGTTATGTTTTACAAGTTTTGTAATAACTTTGTTCACGATTTGATGCATACGAAACGAGATATTTGCAAAAAATTATTAATTAAAATAGTAATAGACAGATATCTCGAAAATTGTTGATGATAGGAATAGTTTGTGTAGCATACAATTGTAGATAATGTTATGAACTACAAGTTTTGTTATAACTTTGTTCACGATTTGATGCATACGAAACGAGATATTTGCAAAAAATTATTAATTAAAATAGTAATAGACAGATATCTCGACAACGGTTCATGATAGAAAAAGTTTGTCTGATAAACAATTGTAGACAATATTATGTTTTACATGTTTTGTAATAACTTTGTTCACGATTTGAAGCATACGAAAAGAGATATTTGCAAAAACGAATAAATTAAAATAGTAATAGACAGATATCTAGAAAATTGTTGATGATAGAAAAAGTTTCTTAAAAACACAATTACAGACAATGTTATGTTCTACAAGTTTTGTTATAACTTTGTTCACGATTTGATGCATACGAAAAGAGATATTTGCAAAAACGAATTAATTAAAATAGTAATAGACAGATATCTCGACAACGGTTGATGATAGAAAAAGTTTCTTGAAGATACAATTATAGACAATGTTATGTTCTACATGTTTTGTTTTAACTTTGTTCACGATTTGATGCATACGAAAAGAGATATTTGCAAAAACGAATTAATTAAAATAGTAATAGACAGATATCTCGACAACGGTTGATGATAGAAAAAGTTTCTTGAAGATACAATTATAGACAATGTTATGTTCTACATGTTTTGTTTTAACTTTGTTCACGATTTGATGCATACGAAAAGAGATATTTGCAAAAACGAATTAATTAAAATAGTAATAGACAGATATCTTTGATGGGGGTTGGAGTCACTCGCGTCCGTAGGTTTACCCTCGAGACCCTACACGTGACCCCTGGGTGGTGCTAAATGAGTGACAACTTACCGGTGGTAGGTTTCGGCCGAGGCTGGTTACCACCCTCCGGACTGAGCCGTGTCGCCAAGTGGTATTAACCATGTTTCGCCATGAAGTCCGGAGTTGCCCCATGGAGGATGGGTCTGAGCAGTAGTGTCGGCTAAGGAGTGGAATGCCCTGCCTGCGGACCTGTTCCCTGAGCAATACAACCTGGGCCTCTTCAAGGCAAGAGTGAATAGGCATCTTTCTAGGTAAGCATGCTACATCTTCGGCCTCATCATCACTCAACATCAGGTGAGATTGGGGTCAAATGCTTACCTATCACACATAAAAAAAAAAAAAAAAAAAAAAAAAATCTCGACATCGGTTGATGATAGAAAAAGTTTGTTAAGCATAAAATTGTAGATAATGTTATGTTCTATAAGTTTTGTAATAACTTTATTCACGATTTGAAGCATACGAAAAGAGATATTTGCAAAAACGAATAAATTAAAATAGTAATAGACAGGTATCTAGAAAATTGTTGATGATACAAAAAGTTTCTTAAAAATACAATTATAGACAATGTTATGTTCTACAAGTTTTGTTCTAACTTTGTTCACGATTTGATGCATACCAAAAGAGATATTTGCAAAAACGAATTAATTAAATAGTAATAGACAGATATCTCGAAAATTTTTGATAATAGAAATAGTTTGTGTAGCATACAATTGTAGATAATGTTATGTACTAAAAGTTTTGTTATAACTTTGTTCACGATTTCATCCATACGAAACGAGATATTTGCAAAAAATAATTAATAAAAATAGTAATAGACAGATATCTCGACAACGGTTGATGATAGAAAAAGTTTCTTAAAGATACAATTATAGACAATGTTATATTCTACATGTATTGTTTTAACTTTGTTCACGATTTGATGCATACGAAAAGAGATATTTGCAAAAACGAATTTTGACAGCCCGGTAGCACAGTCGGTAGTGAACCTGCCTGCTGTGCCGAGGGTCGCGGGTTCGAATCCCGTAAGGGACAAATATTTGTATGATGAATATGAATATTTGTACCCGAGTCATGGATGTTTGTATTTATATATGTAATCTATATCGTTGTCTAGTCATCATAATACAAGTCCAGGCTAGATTCTGGTACTTTAAATGTGACTAAATAATTTGTGTGTTTGTGTCCAAGATATTTATTAAAATAGTAATAGACAGATATCTCGAAAATTGTTGATGATAGGAAAAGTTTGTGTAGCATACAATTATAGATAATGTTATGTACTACAAGTTTTGTTATAACTTTGTTCACGATTTGAAGCATACGAAAAGAGATATTTGCAAAAATGAATAAATTAAAATAGTAATAGACAGATATCTAGAAAATTGTTGATGATAGAAAAAGTTTCTTAAAAATACAATTACAGACAATGTTATGTTCTACAAGTTTTGTTATAACCTTGTTCACGATTTGATGCATACGAAAAGAGATATTCGCAAAAACGAATTAATTAAAATAGTAATAGACAGATATCTCGACAACGGTTGATGATAGAAAAAGTTTCTTGAAGATACAATTATAGACAATGTTATGTTCTACATGTTTTGTTTTTACTTTGTTCACGATTTGATGCATATGAAAAGAGATATTTGCAAAAACGAATTAATTAAATAGTAATAGACAGATATCTCGAAAATTTTTGATGATTGGAATAGTTTGTGTAGCATAAAATTGTAGATAATGTTATGTACTACAAGTTTTGTTATAACTTTGTTCACGATTTCATCCATACGAAACGAGATATTTGCAAAAAATAATTAATTAAAATAGTAATAGACAGATATCTCGACAACGGTTCATGATAGAAAAAGTTTTTGAAAAATAAAATTGTAGATAATATTATGTTCTACAAGTTTTGTAACAACTTTGTTCACGATTTGATGCATACGAAACGAGATATTTGGAAAAAATTATTAATTAAAATAGTAATAGACAGATATCTCGACAACGGTTCATGATAGAAAAAGTTTGTCTGAAAAACAATTGTAGACAATATTATGTTTTACAAGTTTTGTAATAACTTTGTTCACGATTTGATGCATACGAAAAGAGATATTTGCAAAAACGATTTAATTAAAATAGTAATAGACAGATATCTCGACATCGGTTGATGATAGAAAAAGTTTCTTGAATATACAATTATAGACAATGTTGTTCTACATGTTTTGTTTTAACTTTGTTCACGATTTGATGCATATGAAAAGAGATATTTGCAAAAACGAATTAATTAAATAGTAATAGACAGATATCTCGAAAATTTTTGATGATAGGAATAGTTTGTGTAGCATACAATTGTAGATAATGTTATGTACTACCAGTTTTGTTATAACTTTGTTCACGATTTCATCCATACGAAACGAGATATTTGCAAAAAATAATTAATTAAAATAGTAATAGACAGATATCTCGACAACGGTTCATGATAGAAAAAGTTTTTGAAAAATAAAATTGTAGATAATATTATGTTCTACAAGTTTTGTAACAACTTTGTTCACGATTTGATGCATACGAAACGAGATATTTGCAAAAAATTATTAATTAAAATAGTAATAGACCGATATCTCGACAACGGTTTATGATAGAAAAAGTTTGTCTGAAAAACAATTGTATACAATGTTATGTTTTACAAGTTTTGTAATAACTTTGTTCACGATTTGATACATATGAAAAGAGATATTTGCAAAAACGAATTAATTAAAATAGTAATAGACAGATATCTCGAAAATTATTGATAATAGGAATAGTATGTGTAGCATACAATTGTAGACAATGTTATGTACTACAAGTTTTGTTACAACTTTGCTCACGATTTGATGCATACGAAACAAGATATTTGCAAAAACGAATTAATTAAAATAGTAATAGACCGATATCTCGACAACGGTTGATGATAGAAAAAGTTTGTCCATGATACAATTGTAGATAATGTTCTACTTATGTTCTTACTTGTACAACAGTGGCTGATTATTTTAATAAAACAACTTGAGTTTAATTATTAAGGCCAAAGGTTTTATTTCTCACCTTTATCAAACTTCGATAAAACAAAATATTAATTTTCTTATAGATTCGAACGTAAAAGTCAAACTGAAATATTATTTTTAACTTTTTTACTTTGAAGTTGGTTTTTATTTTTTTTGTTATTGAAACTCGAATTCTAGTCGTAAAGACCAAAAAAATCTTTGCCTATGCCATTCTCCCATTTTGACGGAACACATTTTATTTCTAATTGGATTCGATAGAACAAATTCTAATCAAATTAAAGATTGAAAAATTCAGTCTCGAGCGGGACTTGAACCCGCACCCTTCCAAACCGGGGAAGTGCGTTATCCAATGGCTGTAATATGTTTGAAATCAATAATATTTGAAATTAGAACAAATTCTATAGAACAAGTTCTAGGACACGGGGTCCCGCTGAGTGTAGGTACACCCTTGCCTCGTCGCGCTCCTCGGTCGCGCGATCGAAATTAGGACAGTCAATACTGATTCCTATGTTTGATCGCACGATCGCACGATCGTGCGTCGAAAATAGAACAATTCGATCGCATCGCATGATCGCGCGATCGAAATTAGGACAGTCAGTACTGATTCCTATGTTTGATCGCACGATCGCACGATCATTTTCATCGGACGGACGCATGATCGCGCGTGCGATGGCAATAGGACAGCGCCGTACAAATCTAACGACACCTCATACGTCAAAATCCATCAAGCCGTTTAGGCTGTAGGCCGTGCCAAAGAAATATAGGGGTAAACGGGGTAATGGGGGTCGCTTAAGCAAAACTCATTATTAATTACAAGTTCTTAAAAGAAATATTTATTTATGTTTATATTTAAGTGACATACTTATCCAGTAATCAGTCTAACAAGTTTCATTAATTTTGGTAACGTACTTTAGGTATAACATAATTTTTTTTAAAAATCAACTTTGACCACCATTGTCCGCACGTGCGAAAAATTGTGGTCACCTGTTGGGTAATGGGAGTCAGCTCATCCTAGCAGTTATCACACACATAACCTTCGGCCGAATCCCACCCAGAGCAGTCTGCATGTGCCCATAGCCCACATGATGTGCATCTGTACCATATTTCGTTGTTCCGACCGAATTCGCAGCAAATGAGGCAAGTATTAACACCGATTGCAGGGTCTTCTACGTCGTCATCTTCATTATCATCACATATATTGGTGACACTTGTGTCAGATTCAGAAGACGATTGTATATCTTGTAGAACACGTCTTTTGGCTTTATTTTTCACAGCTTTGCTCTGAGTTTTCCGTTTTCTGGATTTATTAACTGGTTTTTTATTGTCTGCCCTTAGTTTCTGAGTTTCTTTTCGCTTCTTAGATTTATCCTGGTTTTTTTCTTTCTTTACTTTCTCTTTCTTTTTATTTTCTTTTTCTACTAGAATATCTTTCATTGGTGTAGATGTTAATATTTTGGCATGCTGCTTAGCTCGACCTTTTTTTGTTTTAGCATTTAGTGTTTTTTCTGGAATTGGTAGAAGTTTTATAAAGTTTCTTTGTGAAGGAATGGGCGATATGATTACAGGACTAGAAGAAGCAATCGGAGATTCTGATGAATGTGGAACGATTTGCTTTCGTGGAGAAGCTGGTACATTTTCAACAAAAGTGCTGGAAGATGCACTTGCAGATGCTGGAATGGGCAGAGTTTCTGGTGCAATCAAAGGGCTAGGAAATGCAAGGGTGAATGCTTCCGATGTAGTTTTCATTTGAAGGGCGTTAGGTAGGCGCCCAAGGCGTGGTTCAGATGAATTATTTTTCTTTAAACGCTTTTGGAAGCTGGAAAATGGTATGTTCATACTTTTGGCCGCTTGTCTCATGGACGAACCTTCATCCATAAGCTCCTTTGCTTTGCGGAGTGTGTCAACTGACCACTGAGCTTTGTTTGTAGTTCTAGGGCGTGTTTTCGGCATCTACAAAAGATAAGAATAACATGTAGGTAACCTAATAAGTACTGCGGGTAATAGGAATCACTGCGGGTAATGAGAGTCACCCGACTCTCATTACCCAAACCTGACATATTGAAAAAATATGGCCACACAATATTTATTTTAAGATTTATTACCACAAATGTTAAAATAATCTGTTCTCAAATGTCCAGACTAAACAATCAAATTGTTGATTAAAGTATATGTGTAATAGTAATCCACTCACCGCTTATTATGTGCACACGAAAAATTACATCGAATTGGCGCGAAACAGTGACGCCGCCATTCCTTCTTAGCGTTCAACGCGGGGTGCGCGGGTGTTTGAGTGGAGCAAGGGGCACGCTTCGTGGCCTTGAATTCACTGCGTGCGCGACTCTAGCCATTTTTATTTTTTAGTTATTACCTTGACCACCATTGCCCACTGACTCCGATTACCCCGTTTACCCCTACATACAAACATACATACATACATACATACGCTCGAAAAACATGACCCTCCTTCTGGCGCAGTCGGGTAAAAAGGGGTGTAAATTTACCACTAGCTAACTCCGTTTCAAAAATCCACTCTAGGTGTTTTGTAGATGGTCCGCCTCCTTACTCACCTACACTACAAGAGGACATCAAATAACCGAGTGACCGAGTCCGAATATTATATGTATTAGAAATTAGTTCAGTGTGACAGTAATAGGTGGATGGTGTATTGTTCTTGTGTGGTGGAAATTAATTAGATTAGGCGTCGCGTCTGTATGGGTGGCACGGGGCGGCATCGGCACCGCGAAGACGCTTCGTAGCGCTCCCTCCATCTCACCTTTGGAAGATACGACACCTTTCGAAGTTACAGTAGTATTACATTCATCCATATTGGAAAGGCAAAGGGATAGTCCCATACAGCCTTTTCGAAGTTACAATAAACTTTGGTGATTTTTTTTAAATAATTTATCCTTTCGGAAAGGCAATGGGAACTAGCCCTTACAGCCTGGTCTTTAGTTGCATCTTTCTTTGTACTTAAAACTAATCTAACCTAACTTATACCTAACTCTTGAAATTCGTCGATGGTACACACATTCCAATGTTCAAGAGAGTTTTACGCGAAGATCAATCCGAATCAAATGGAAGCTGCTTTTTTATTTCTCACTTTTACTTCATTTTTCTTCATTAATGGCACATTATTAAACTAATTCCACCACACTAACACTATAATGATCACGAAGAAAATTAAGAAACAAAGCCCGTCCTTTTCTTCACAATTCCCGTGCAAAACTCTCCTCCTAGCCTAAAACCTAAACTCTAACACATTGAAATGCGAGGATGGAGCACAATCCAATGTTCAATGGAGCTTTACGCGAGGATTTCAATCCAAATCAAACGGGAGCGCCTTTCTTAATTTCTCACTTTTACAAGACAGTGAGTTTTAGTAGTACATTAATTGTTATTAGGGGGCCGTTCGTTTAGCATTACTATTTGGACCACGTCTAACCTTTATGAAGCGACCCGAATTTTACGTGACACCACGCTTATTTTACTGACAAGAGAAGCTGCGAACTTGGTTAATTTATAGGGTTTAATTTGTTGCAAAGAGTAAAATTAAAAAAGTTTTTTTTTTTTTGGGTAACTTAACAAAGTAATTCCTACATCTCGAGTAGTAAAATTCAGAAGGATTATGCTTAGAATGAGAGATTGCATCCGTGTTCTACGCATATACTTAACGCACACACTTATGCACTTACAAATATCAATACCCAGTAACTGACTGCTTTCTTAATAGTCGAAATTAGCTATGATATCTTCATCATCATCGCTTCTACATTTCCCAATGTAGGGCACAGGCCTACCCTCAGGGACTATGGGTGTGAGCGTTAGTCCACCACGCGTGCGCATGGCGGTTTTGTAGACTTCACGAACGCATCAGAATGTCTTCTTCAGCAGCGTATGCAGGTTTGCTCACTATGTATCTCTTCACCATTTATGAGCAGTCAGTGTTGCGGAGAGGCGCAACATGCCAACGAAACTCTCAATCTCTCATCGTGGATTCGAACCCAAAACCTTGTGCTTGAGCATTTATACCTCTCCGCAACGTGCCGCCGAAGCTCTCAATTTCTCATCATGGATTCGAATCCAGAATCTCGTGGTTGAGCGTTCATATCTCTCTGCAACGTGCCACCGAAGCTCTCAAACTCTCATCATGGATTCAAACCCAGAACCTCATAATTGAGCGTTCATATCTCTCTGCAAGGTGCCGCCGAAGCTCTTTTAAACTCTCATTATGGATTTAAACCCAGAACCTCATAGTTGAGCGTTCATATACCTCTCTGTAACGTGTCATTAAAGCTCTCAATCTCTCGTCATGGATTTCAACCCCGAACCTCATGGTTGAGCATGGTTGGTTGGTTGGTTGATCTCCCTGCAACGTACCGCCAAGTCTCTCATTGGGATAAAAAATATAAAGTGTACAGGCTACGTACATGAAATAATATTATATCTAAGAAATATGAGCTATAAGTCCAATAATGAAAGAAAATAATTACATCATAGAACGAAACGGCTAGCTCTTTGGCATAGATTGAGCGAGCAAGTGCCTTTTCTAATTAGGGGTTCCAGATCAGTCTCCCCTTATACCAAGTCCTATAATTCATTCCAATTTCTTACTTATAATGAAGGCATAAGGGTGCTATTCAGGGACGTGAGTAGAACGGATTATATTAAGGACTCGGGTTTGTACTAACGAGAGGATTTCGCGTAATTACTTTTCGAGGGAAAGTAGTAATATATTTAGCTGATACCTAATTGTTTTGTGGGTTGAGTGTCAGTTATAATGGTAATGGGCTGCTCAGTTTGGTCGGCTTGGACGTGATTAAATTAAACAAGTATATACTTACTCAGTTGCTGGGCCATAAATCACACAAGCGATTATTGAGCATGGGCAACTGCTTTCTTTCTTTTTTAGGGTTCCGTACCCAAAGGGTGAAAACGGGACCCTATTACTAAGCCTATGTTGTCCGTCCGTCCGTCCGTCTGTCCGTCTGTCCTACCTAGTTAGGGCTGTAACTTTTGAACTGTAATAGCTAGATAGTTGGAATTTTCTCAGATTATGCGTTATTACGGCGGATTTGTTAACAAATAATAAAAATGTCAAAAAGTTAAAAATTAAGGGGAGTTCTCGACAAGAAATTAGTTTTAATTAACGTTTTTTCTTCACGCTCTATCGTAAAAACGGTAATACATACAAGCGTCAAACTTAGTGTGTTTTATTAAGCAAACTCTACAGAATAACAACAAATACTAAAAACCGGCCAAGTGTGAGTCGGTCTCGCGCTAAAGGTCCCACACAAAAAAGTTTTTTTCTAAGTTAATAATGTTGTGTTCTGTGGTGGTGTGGTACGGAACCCTCGGTGCGCGAGTAGCCTTACTCGCACTTACCGATTTTATTACTTATGGGTTTGCTCTTGACCTCAATGCAGGACAAAGATGGGGTCGAAAATGTAGCGAGCTTACACAGACGAAGCCTATTCACCCATACTTTGAAGGAATTCGGGTTGTAAGCGCTCGGAATAGTCCGAGATCGTAAAATTATGCACCTATTTCTTAGGCGAACGAAATGTGATTCTAGTGTATGCTTACACAGAGGTTAATTCAACGCCACCAAGTTGCCTAGAAAAATCTTGCACCTCATTTAATTCCCTAGCAGACAGGTGGAAAAAGTTATACCACAAATCATAATGGAAAAGATACTTGCGGCAAGATTTTTCTAGGCAACTTGGTGGCGTTGAATTAACCTCTGTGTAAGCATAAACTAGAATCACATTTCGTTCGCCTAAGAAATAGGTGCATAATTTTACGGTCGGATCTCACACTAGAAATACTGACGCAGGCAGGGAATTCCATTCCTTGGCTGTGCGCATTATAAAGATGCTGAAAGGCGCTTGGTGCGGATATGTGGGATGTCAACCAAGAAGGGATGATATCCCGCGGTGAGTCTGGAAGTCCGATAGTAGAAAGGGGAAGGTGGGATGAGCTCATGCAGCTCTTGGGCACACTCACCGAAGTACAATCTGTAGAAGACCGACAAACAGTCCACTCCGCGGCAGTGAGCTAGGCTATAAAGCTTGGTCTCCACCAACTTATGGTTGCCAATGAGCCTCCTGGCTCTGCGTTCAACCGAGTCGAGTGTGGCTAGTTGATACTCGCACCACGGTCGCAACTGCATAATATTTATGAGCGTACGCAGGCGTTGACTGAGAGATATATCGCCACGAAATCGACACAATTCTGCCTTGACGTCGGTGATCCTTGCATTGTACCAAAGATACGGCGAGAACCGAGCGGGTTGCGGCGATATCGTGCCAGTAACGTAGACGCTCAAAAATCGCTTACTAGTGCACGAAGAAAAATATCTTAGAAGTATGTAACAACTATTTACTTCACCTTCAAGGAGGGTGCATCGGCGTTAGTCCACCACATATACCCTACTCATCAGAATATCTTCTTCAGCATAATGCAGGTTTCCTCACGATATTTCCTGCACCGTTTGAGAGCAGTGTGTATTACGTCTGACTCCACCGATATCGATAAAACAAAACTACTTTTCGCTAGATTTAATCAAGGCAAAGAAAGTCAAAGGATACACGAGCCCTTTTTGATATAATTCAATCTCGGAGGAATGGCTGCAGGAAATAGAAGGGTGATAAAAAGGAAAATGTTTCTTTTTGCGAATTGGGCGTGGGGTGTTCTTGAATTTAAAGTGATTCCTTTCGGGTGTGATTTTGTCATTTGATTTTATGTTGCAATTTCTCATTTGGCAGGTGCTGCCGCGCTAGCAATAACAGCAGTAAGTACCTGTTGCTTGATTTTGAGGAAACGGCGCTTAAAGTTTTCGATAAATTTTTTATTTGCATATTCTTAGATTTCTTAGTAAAACTGTATTTATTTTAGAGAAATAAATTTTTGAAACAAATGATAGCTATTTGTAAATTGAAATGCACTAACCAATATTTTAAATGCGAAGAGTCAAAGCTATAATATTATGCTTATAATCAAGTCAAGTACCTAAATCTGTCAAGTTAAATATAAAAAATAAAATGAAATAAATGTTAAGGTTTATTTTAGAAGTGTAAAAACATTATAATATTACTAGTTTCACATTCCTCTGAAAATGTCTGTCTGTCTGTAAAAAGAAAGCGAAAAAGTACCTAAATTGTTAAAATGAATGATCGTAATAAAATATCTTCAGTTCTATACCTAGAGCATTACAAATTAAAAAAATGTTTTCAAAACGAAATCAAAGAGAATAGAAAAGGAATATTTTCCAGGGCTATTCCTTTAATGGTTAGAAATAAAAGTGAATGAGTCTGGGAGCTAATAGGGACAATTTATTTTATGTCTCACTCGCGAACGTACAAATTGGGAGGGAGTCATATGTCACTATTTCTTTTTTATTGTTTTGACAAGCTGTCGTTTAACCACAAGAACGTAATATATTTGGAGGTGATCATTGACGTAGAATACTATGGACTAGGGTCTAATACAAAATTCTTCAAAAAAGTGTCCGAGACTAAACTACAAAAATTTAAGTACGTGTAAACCAACTAAAACATTGAAAATGCTGAAATTCTTTTCCATCCCACTCTCTCATCGGGGAAAGCGCGCGTTCGGCCGATCAAACGAAGACGGTCGCGTAATTGGTTCTCTTTTTACGTTTTGGTGCTCTTTAGGTTCGGACACTTTTGAGCGCGGACCATACGTCCAGTAGTTGGTAAGTCAATGTATTCGATACTTCAACTGTTATAATTTTAGCCCGTAGGCTTAAATAACTTTCTTCCTAACTCCATGTCGTAACAACACTTCTAATGACACCAGGAACTATACGGTACGCCCACTGAATTAACTGACCAATCTATTTTTGTGTCGGGAAAGAGAAAATCTTTCTATTATTATTTAACTGATGGGTTAACTTGGTAGAGAACACACTCATGATGATTAATGTTTGTAAAACATCAGTTACATATTGGGTAGCACTGAACGAGGACTTTCCCGAAAATATCGTAAAATATTAATGACGTGTAAACGTTTTATAATGATTACTATTGGTTACAGACATACTATTTTAATTATAAATAAAATATACATAATTTTTGATCATGCTGCCTATGCCTACCCTTATGCGCATTTGTGTCGCGTAGGTTGGTCAAGTGTTTATTGGATTCGTTGCACATAAATATTATGTTAGATTCACCTCATAAATTCTACCCCGACATAAATTCAGAGTTCGGCTTCCGAGCCGAGCATTTTGCTGAGTTGGGACCTTTTTGCCACTGCGGCGCACAAACAATCTCTTTATTAATTAATGTTTTGACAATTTCACTAAAATGTAACCATGATGTAAGATTGTATGTGTGTCGGACAGGTGTCGGAGATCCAAATAAATAATTTTTCTTTCTTTCTTTCTTTCTAGGTAGGCATTGCAGTTTAGTATGGAAGGGTAGATTTTTTTGTTGCTCCGATCGGTTTGCTCCCATAGTAAAAGTTGTTCAGTTTAATGGGTAGACTCTTAGTTCAAAAGGATGCTAATGATATCAATTTCACCCTGTAGGTATAGGCTCAAGCGTTGTTACTATTTGCGTGAAACTTTGATACTTATGCTGTTACTTTAAAACGGTTGAAAATTTTAACATAGATCATTGGAGCCGAATTTTGTAAAAATGCTATAGAATGTGAAATTTCCTCGCCTCGTTCTGTGCCACCCAGTATAAATCAAAAAGGTGGTTCCACTACCTTTATAGTATTTATTATTGGTCCCATATTAAGATCTTCCGCCAGGCTAGGTGTGAAGCCTGGGGACCGGTCGTAGTCCAACAGTTTATAAGTTGGAACTCTAATGTATATACAGGGTGAAATTGATATCATTGGCATCCTTTTAAACTAAGAGTCTACCCATCAAACTGAACACCTTTTACTATGGGAGCAAACCGATCAAAGCAAAAAAAAAATCTGCTGTAGCATACATTTGAGTCGAGTAGGCATTGCAGTTTAGTATGGAAGGGCAGATTTTTTTGTTGCTCCGATCGGTTTGCTTCCATTAAAAAAATAAAATAAAATAAAAATTGTAAAAGTTGTTCAGTTTGATGGGTAGACTCTTAGTTCAAAAGGATGTTAATGATATCAATTTCACCCTGTAGAATCTCTGTGACCGTATGTATACCTCTTGCGCGATTTATGGCCTGCATTCGATTGTAAACCTTATTTACAGTGGGTTACGTATTCACGTTGAAAGTGGTCTTTGTATGGAGAATATTAGCGAGGGCGACATTAGCGCCATCTGTTTTATTTAACGCTATAACTCGCGCTGTTGTTGGTGTTGACGTATGATGTTATCTGTGGCAAGCGCAAAACTTATATTTGTGAGCATAAAAATGTATGTGTGTCTATTTATTTGGAGAACAAAATAATGCTTGCATACCTACGATACGACGGCAATATGATAATAAGCTCGATCTCTCCAATAATTTATTTACATTCCATATTTATGGACCAATATAAAATTTTAATAAAACATTTTCAATTCTCAATAAAAATTGCTGAACATAAAAATTCATAAGTAACATTTTCGGAGGGTATCCGATAATGTAGTCAATGGTATTAGAGTACCCAAATGGGTCCATTATCGTGGAATTTTATTAGTTTCGGGCTCAGCCGGGGCACAGTCGAGCCGGTGCGATGACATTATTTTAATAAAGTTCATTCGTTGTCTTAACCGACTACGACAAAGATTGGTAACGTTTGGCTGTAACTCGAACAGATTTGTTAATACTAAGTGGTAAAACAATGAAATTATGATAAGTTGAAAATTGAAAACAATTATTCCGTTTTTTTTTCAAAGTACCGTGGCGAATCTGGAATTATTCTTTTTCACGAAAACTGTCTACTGCTTAGGTACTGTTGGGATTCAAAAGTAAAAATTACTAGTAAATGTCAGCCAAAAAGCAGTAGCGAAACGCAGCCATGGCAGCTATTTTCATCAAAAAGATATTTGGTCCTACCAAACTATCGAGAGGTTCATAAAAAACACAAGTGAATGTGTGTGTGTGTGTGTGTGTGTCATTCATTATAATTATGCAGAGTCCATTATTTCTGCCAATTTTACTGCGTTCTGAAAAAGATATCCTATCAATATCGAGAAAATGTATCGAAAAGGCGACGTTTTGTCCCGATTTGGGTAGGATTAATATTTAAGACGATTGTGTTAGGGTTTTCGGGTCAAAGATATAAAATACGGAAAATGTAAGGAAGAGTGAAATAAAATACAGACGAAATATTTAGAGGTGGTACCACGTTTTTGAAGGCGAGTTTTTTGTGAGAAAGATTACTGTCGGAAATTTACAATCTTCCTACTAACATTATGATCGTCCGGATTATTGTCAATGTATTCCAGTTCTTACATTATTCCGGACATATTTAAGGTAAATAATTTTTCAATAGTAGTTGAGGAGGGTGACACGCGCTTCGATTAGCCGAATCTCTGATGACAGGCAAAGTATATTGGTAAAGACAGAATTTATTGAATGCATCAGAGATTCAGCCAATGCTTGCTTGCTATGATCCTAATATCTCTTGCCTGTCTCTCTTCAACTGTCTCAAGTAGCTCTATTTAGGGTCCTTCTTAATATGCCGACACTTTTTTAAGGGGATGATCATTAAACTGATCAACTTTCTCTATGGCACCTACATCAAAACCACTAAAAAAAATCAGCTGTTCTATACAGAACTGCAAACCAACTCGAGCCAAATGAACCTATGAGGTTATAGATAGGACAGCTGATTTTTTTTCGCGATTTCGATGTAGGTGCCATAGAGAATGTTGTTCAGTTTGATGGTCTGACCCATCCCCTAAAAAAAGTAACAGCATGTTAAGAAGGCATGTTACCTTCGTTTGTTGGTTTCGGGTAGATAAATTTTTTACCTGCATACACCGCCACACATTTTTGAAGGCTTATTTCACCACTTCTGAATATTTTCTTGTTCGCTTATTTGACAGATCGTTTGACATATTTTTCATACAAAATAAACTTATCCAAAGGTGGTGAAATAGGCCCTAAGTGTGGGTACATATTTTCGTTCACACTTTCTTCTCGCTCCAAAACACAAATTAGCTAGTGACGTCCAACAGTAGTAGTCCAAAGAGAAAGTGCCGACGATTCGTCTCGAGCTCGAAGCGTTTACGAGCGCCCTCTATAAATCTGCTTAATGCTGGCATCGATGGCTAATAGGTACCGCTATTATACCTATAGATGGCACGCTATGGAGTTAGGGATCCTTACACTTTGCTCCAGGAAACCATTTTATTTTGAGGCTGTTTTGAAACATAGAAACAGAGATAAAATGTTTAATTCTAGATAGAAACAGACATTTGAAACCTTCGATCAACAATACCTATTGTGAAACACTCAAGGATAGATAGACTATAAATATAGAGGTAATTACCACCATCTCTTACATACAGGGTCCTTCTTAATATGCTGACAGTTTTTTAAGGGGATGACCAGACCATCAAACTGAATAACCGTCAGCCTTCCTTATCCAGTCTCTCCCCGCTACCTTTCTCAGGTCGTCGGTCTAGCGGACATGGCATATCCCTCACTATGCCCGCCAGGGCTGCCAGTTCGTGGTCTCTTCTCTGACTCCCCATCGGTATCCCCATCAATTCTTCGGTAAATGTAACAAAACACCCTAGTAATACTTAATTGCTTCAGACCATCAAACTGAACAACTTTCTCTATGGGACCAACACTGAAATCGCGAAAATAAAACCGGCTGTCCCATACATTTGGCTCGAGTAGGTTTGCAGTTTTGTAAGGAACATCATTGGGAACATCTGTTTTTTTGGTCAATTCGATGTGGGTGCCATAGAGAAAGCTGTTCAATTTGACGGTCTGATCATTCCCTTAAAAAATTGTCAGCATATTAAGAAGGAAATATGTTTACACTTTTTTAAGGGGATGATCAGACCGTCAAACTGAACAACTTTCTCTACAGTGCCAACATCGAAATCGTGAAAAAAAAACTGCTGTTCTATAAAAAACTGCAAACTATTGAGCCAAATAGGACAGCAAATTTTTATTTCGCGTCGGACCCACACAGAAAGTTGTTCAGTTTTATGGTCTGATCATCCTCTTAAAAAACTGTCAGCATATTCAGTTGGACATTGTATGCATTGAGCGTTTTGTAATTTTAAATAGGTACGTGTTTGTGACCTAGTTCAACTATCCCATAGACTTGACATTTAGCGTGTGTTCATTCGATGCATACGATAGTTGGCTTCATTAGGATGCGATAAGCATCAGCACTGCACCCCAGTGAGTTGCAGTGACAGTGAGGGATCGATTCGAGAAACCTTTAGTTGCACTAGCTGCATATTGCTGTGTTACAGAGCAGATTATCTCACTGTTAAAAGTAGCCAATTCACATTGTACTTAGAACACTAATTACTAGTTCATAATATCTTTATTTGCCGAAAAGTTGTGATTTGTGGCCTACATAATTAAATCCGGGCTAACAAAACCTCAGGGTGAAAAGCTAAAATAAATAAAAAATACAGGATATTAAAAAAAAACATCCCTGAAGCACCTTTTTCTATATGTAGGGAATGATTTGATTTCTATCGAAACCTGAAAACTATTTCAAAATTCGGGGAATGTTACAAGCTGACTACATCCCTCGGGAAACAATGTGAATATCCTACTTCCTACTAATATTATAAACGCGAAAGTTTGTAAGTATGGATGGATGTTTGCTCCGCTTTCACGCAAAAACTGCTGAACGTATTTTGATAAAATTTGGCATACAGATAGACCATGGCCTGGATTAACATATAGAGTACTTTTTATCCAGTAACGCAGACAAAATCGCGGGCCACAGCTAGTTATTATTAGCATAGCATAGCATAGCATATGCTCACGACTATATTCCCCGAGGGGGTAGTCAGAGATATTCTGAAACTTCAGAACATCCACGTTTCACTAGTAGTACCGAAACTCCGTCCAGTGTGACGGGGAGTGAGCCCGTCGCCACTAAATCGCCGTTATTATTATTATTTAATATTATAAAAGCGAAAGTTTGTAAGTATGGATGGATGGATGGATGTTTGTTCCGCTTTCACGCAAAAACTGCTAAACGGATTTTGATGAAATTTGGCATACAGATAGACCATGGCCTGGATTAACATTTAGGGTACTTTTTATCCGGGTAACGCAGACGAAGTCGCGGGCAACAGCTAGTATTTTATAATTAGAAATTCATTTATAGAACAAGCATCTTTGAATCCCCACACCTTGTTTTGCTTGATTTCACGCGGTGCCCCCATGTTTGAGAATGTAGTTAGGTGTCAAAAACCAAAACCAAACACTCATTAAAAAAACAAATGGGCACTATATTCAGGGCCTTCGGCGAAATCGCAAAAAAAAAAATTGGTCAGACTAGACAAAAATGTATGAAATATATTTTTGCATACATTTTTTTTTACATTTTGAAGCTTCATAATGAAAGTTGTTCTGTTTGAAATAGGTATATCGATTATGATGTTGATTCAGTCTCAAACAACTTATTTTACACAGGCGAAGCTACAAGCAAAAGCTAGTCTTCAAAACATTATTTAGAAAGTTATAAAAAAGTGCACTCATTTTTTTGGGCACAAAAATTTCAACCCAATTAAAAACTGAATGTATTTTAACAACATTTACATCGAAATAAAGAAAAAATATATACAACTAATTGTGAAAAAGAATATTCAACCCGCTAGAGATACATTTAAAAAGCAATTTAAATAGAATCACCCTATTTACGCGCCGTATAGCCTGCGAGGGTATGACTAGAAAAATGGGCACTTTATTAAAACCCACTATAAATCTGTTTAATGCCTATCTAAATGGTTATTCATTTGAAACAGCGACTTGTATGAATGGATATTAGGTTCATGTTTCTGTCTAATAAAATTATGGAGCAAATACCTTTTGTATGTTTATAGCTTCATTTAAAAGCAGTATACTAATGTCTCTGATTTTCTGAGAAGTAATAGTCTTAGACTACTTATATAGGGACGCGTAACCACGTGTCATTCTACTAACAAACTTTCTGACACTTTTTGCGGGGGGCGAGGTAACATGTTAACCGCAACTTTGGATTTTATTCCCTATGACTTTAGATTCTAATTTTGAATGTTCAAAATCATGAAAAGTAGTCTCGTGTAAACCCCAAATGTTCTAAGATCGAAATTAATGTTTCGCAATAATAGGCTGTCTAGTTTAGTGATAAGTTATAAAATTGAATGTACATGATCATTGATCTTATACCGTGGCAGAGGGGAAATGCTACCGCAAGGCCGGTCCATATAATAAATAGTCTAAGGTAATAGTAGGTAATTGTACATAAATATTTTTTTAAATTCACTTTGGAATTGTTATTAGGTTTTCAAAAACACGTTTATAATTTCACTATGGCGCCAAAACAGAGGAAAAAATATTTTAAATAATTTGCTGTTTCATACAAAACTGTTATCTACCTACTGCACTCCAATTTGTGGGACAGCAAATTTTTAATACAGTGTGTTAACCCTAACACCCACAACAGTATCATGGGTACAATCACCCCTTAAAGAAATGCAACTGTGTACCCAAATAGTTGAATTACTTTAAGGGGTGATTGTACCCATGATACTGTATACCCAAACAGTTGCATTACTTTAAGGAGTGATTGTACCCATGATACTGTGTACCCAAACAGTTGCATTAATTTAAGAAGTGATTGTACCCATGATACTGTGTACCCAAACAGTTGCAATACTTTAATTTAAGGGGTGATTGTACCCATGATACTGGACAACTTTCCCAAAGAAACCTATAGGAAATTCGCAAATTTCTTTTTCGACTTTTCATACAAAATGTCAATCAGCTGATTGCATTTAAAATGGGAAGTCCAACATTTTTTTTTGGGAATTTCCTATAGCTTTCTTAGAGAAAGTTGTTCAATATCATGGGTAAAATCGCCCCTTAAAGTAATGCAACTGTTTACCCTAACACCCTGTATTTTTCTAGGTACTGAAAATTGTTCAGTTTAATGGTCGTAAGTTCTAAACTACCTCTTTACATATTACTAGGGTGTTTTACCCATAAAGGTATTATACTACGTATGAGAGACGGTGACAGCTGAGAGAGCGAGATGTACCTAGCGGCATGCCTGTATAATAGAAAGAGATACGTGACGCGAGGCAATAGAACCGTTTTTGGGGATTTGGAGTCCTGGTAAAAATTCGGTTTCTGTGAATAATCGTGAACCTAAAGTGAAATCGTAGATAATTTTGTGAAATATACTAACACTGTTTCATTAAATTATTCACCATTTCACGTTAGATTGAGAATTATACACAGAAATCGAATTTTTACCCTGCCGAGGACTCCAAAAAACGTCCAAAAACGGTTACATTTGACAACTCATGTCACTTACTCTAACACCACGCTGTGTACCTAAATACGTACCTACGTATATTTCTTATACTGTGATAGAACCACGCAGCGGTGAAATAATCATAAAGGTATCATAAAGAGGAACTAACAGCTGAGAGAGCGAGATGTACCTAGCGGCGCCACTGTATAATAGAAAGAGATACGTGACGCGAGGCAATAGAACCGTTTTTGGGAACATGTCAGCACAATCGACTGGGTAAATATTCATGCCCTGAATAATTAGTGAATCTTAAGTGAATTCGTAGATTATTTTGTGAAATATCCTAACATTATTTCATTAAATTACCTACGATTTCACGTTAGATTCACAATTATACACAGAACTCGAAGTTTTAGGGTGCCGATAAGTGCCGACAAATGCACAAAAAACGGTTTCATTTGACAACTAATGTCAGTCAGTCACTCTATTCCGACAGGTATAATAACTTTATGTAAATAATTGATAGCTATGAAAATAGAAAACTTAACAACAATTTTCCTATTACTAATAAGTGTCCGAGGGATTAATATTGCGTGGCACAGAGCGTTGTAAGCGATTATAAGCGACGACTTGATTTATAGGGGGCGGGGAGGTTCTTGTGATAAACGACTCGGACTTATAGCTCGCTAGCTTTTACCCTCGACCTCGCTTACGTTGAATTTGTTTCGTTTTCGAGATGTCTTTGTCCTGTCTTACATTAGACCTTACATAATATTTTATGGCTTATTAGAGGAAGATGGATAAATTATTTACCTACAGGGTACAACTTAATAAAATGCTGACCGTTTTTTAAGGGGATGATTAGAACATGAAACTGAAAAAAAATCTCTACGGGACCAACATTGAATTTTTGAATAATAAATTTTTGACGTCATTTTTGACTCTACCACCGCGTCAGAAGGTGTTCCGTTGCAGAGAAGTTGCGGCGAAACTCTACAACACACATCCTTAAAGACCACACATTTTGGTCATTGATCCCATTATTATGTAGGTATACTATCATAATTATACTTTCCCGATACGTCGACGTTGAAAGTGACTGTGATCCTTACGTCACACATACTAAGCGTTCAAGTTGTAGATATTCTGAATGATAAGTACATTTAGGACATATCTATCTGACTATCCCCACAGGCAATACAATAGTCCAGAGCCTCTGACGTTTAGAGGTGAGACAGTTAATATTATATCCTATATCCCAATTCTACTTTGGTCTAAGTATATCCCTACGTAACTGAACGTCTGTATATCAAACCGTTGACATTGATAAACAAGCAGTCAACTCCGGCATTATCTCGAGACGTAAACGCGACGTGTATTAATATGTATGAGAAATTAGCGAGACGTTGCCTCGGAGATCTTAAGTTGGGATAGATACAGGCACTTGCTGTAAAAGGTGTTATTGAGTAGTGTTGAGTTTTTATAGCAAAAAAAGAAAAATTAATGCACACTTTCAACACAGACGATCTATGTAAATTCATCATGCATCTATGTATAAGATATTTTCACTGCAGTCGCTGTCAAGCCATCATAATTCGCAACTTCATAATATTATTTTCACCATTTTGTTTATTGTCGGTTTTAACTTTGTTTTTAATTTTTGGAGTGCTAGATGTTAGATGGCTCTTCTGTAAAAATTGCACAATTATAAACGCAACTACGATATTCTTTCAAGCACAAACTTGTAATGTGAACTTGAAAGTGAAATGAGAGAGTTTATTGTTTTGTGGTGTATACTTGCTTATAAATTTCTAATGGGTACAAAGAAAAAATTTAATGAAATGCAATTTTCTTTTGGACGTTTGAACAAAAAAAATTAAGGTGTTGCCCACAGTTGAAACCAATGCTAATAGATAAACAATAGAATATAATTTGTACCTTAACTTATAGCTTTATTCGTTTTTGTATTAATTAACATGCCATTATACTATTCAGATAATTTGTAATATGTACTTAAATAAAATTGTAGATAATTTTATTGTTATTATGCCCAACCGGGTTTCATGTCTGAAACTATTTAAAGTTGTTAACATGAAAGCAACAAATAAATGAATATGAATATGGACTTATCCTGTGCCATAGTAAAATACATTATTGGTGATAAGGCCTATCAATTAGCATAGATTTCAATTGTGGGAAATGTGGGCCAAAGAGTTGCAAGTCCTTTGATTTGCTGATTTGTCATCCTAGCTTACTTTATAGCTGTAAGGTTTTAGCAAGGCTGACATGGCATCTCCCTTTCGTGTTCACATTCGAGATACCAGTTTGTGCTTTATGGAATATCACGACTGTATAGAAAATAAATACCAAAACATTTCAACGGTAAAAATGTCCGGCAGTAAAGTTTTCAAGCAAACGTCACGGGATTTGAAACGGTTGTTTGCACAAAGAATTTGTCAATTCCTTTGTTGCCTAGCTGCCTGGGTTAGGTACAACAGAGTTGCGAGATCAATACGTAAACAAAAGATTTTACGGTAAACATTTGTAGCTAATTCTATTGAATTAGCCAGTTGGTAGCTTTTACAAGATGAGCTGGTATGGTTCTGGCTTAATTCCACTCGATTTCTGCTCATCGGTTTATGGCAGACACCACATCATCATCATCATCATATCAGCCGATAGACGTCCTCTGCTGGAAACAGGCCTCCCCCAAAAGGGGGGGATTTGCCATAATCGCCACGCTTGGCAGGCGGGTTGGCGATCGCAGTTGGATTGAATGTGTGTGATGTAGAGATGGTACGTTTTAGATGGTATATCACAGGGTTTAACACTGGCCACTGTGCTAGATTGAATTTGGAACACATAGCCGCTAAATAGTAAAAGAAGCAAAGCGATAGGTTTTTTTCTATCCCGGGTATTAACGAGAGACAGACGTATTGTTTTATTGTAATTTTATCTAAAAGAAAATATACTCGTCTACCAGTCATCAAGTGTATTTCTTCTACAAAACCTCTCGCAGCCAAGCAAGGTGCCGTGTGTACATCACAGTACTCACAGGATGCTGCTGCCCATCCTCCGGTAGATTCCTCAGTCGCCTTTTACGATACTCACGGGAGGAAATGGGATAGTGCTATTCTTAGCCACATGCGGTCCAAAATCCAAATTAATAAACTAACTGACGTTTTTAAAGAGGGTGATCATACCATCAAACTAAGCAACTTCCTCTGCGGGATCAAAATCGAAAATGTACTGAACAAAACTACAATTCCGCTCGACCAAAATGTTTGGGACAGCTTTTCGTGATTTCGATGTTGGTCCCATAAAGAATGTTGTTCAGTTTGATGATCTTGATCAGCACCTTAAAAAAGCATCAGCATATAATTATTTCGATGAGAGCGTCGGTGGCGCGTTGCGGAGAGGTATGGACTCCCAATTATGGGGGTCCGGGTTCGAATCCGCACGGACAAAATGCCATGTACCAATGAGTTTTTCTAACTTATGTACGTAAAACCGACTGCTCTCAAACGGAAAACATCGTGAGGAAACCTACATACACTGAAGAAGAAATTCTGATGTGTATGTGAAGTCTACCAACCCGCATTGGGCACGCGTGGTGGACTAATGCCCATACACCCTCCCTGAAGGTAGGCCTGTGCCCTGCAGTGGGACGTTTATAGTAAAGGCTTATGATGATGATGATGATATAATTATTAAGAAGGAGCCTATACAAGGTGTAACGACAGACCCAAGTAATATTTATGTAGTAGGGGTAGTTTAGAGTTAACTTTCACCTGGAGACAACATATAATAAAAAATTTTTTACAAAAAAATAAAAACCGACTTCAGCAGTAAAAAAGTACAAAATAATATTTCAGCCTATGAATTTTACGTTCGAATCTATAAGAAAATTAATTTGTTTTGTCGAAGTCGTTGTCAAGCCGGTAGGTATGATTCGCGACTGGGCTTGCAGTAATTTTTTGGCTTGGCTTGACACAGACTCCAACAAAACAAATTAATTTTCTTATAGATTCGAACGTAAAATTCATCATCATCATCATTGTAACCAGATACTCAGTAGCCTAAATTATTTAAAGATACCTTGAAAAAAAAAGGATAGCGCGATTTAAGAGATGTTTGTATGTTGTCAGATTTTCGGAACATCAATGCTAGGATTAATTTAAGATTTGTATGGAAATCATTGGGGCACTGAAACTACAAAACTATACATTTTAACGAAACGACAACACACAAGCATAGAGATTAGTTTCTAGATTTTTCTGAATTTTAATTGACTTTAATTAATTGGTTAGTATTGATAAATTTGATAATACAGGGTGTAACAAAACACCCTAGTAATACTTAAGGGGGTGCTTCAGACCATCAAACTGAACAACTTTCACTATGGAGCCAACATCGAAACCGAGAAATAAAAATCAGCTGTCCCATACAAAACTGCAGTATCGGCTCGACTCAAATGTATGGGACAGCTAATTTCTTTGATTTTTTCTCAGTGTTGGCTCCATAGTGAAAGTTGTTCAGTTTGATGGTTTGAAGCACCCCCTTAAGTATTACTAGGGTGTTTTGTTACACTCTGTATAACCAAACTTCGTTTGTATGGAGCGCGCAGCAACGTTCAACGTCAAGTAGGTTTTAATCTTTTTCTCTTCTACCGTTCATGTTCGGTGTTCAAGAAACATTTTGTATTGTATTGTTTGCGTCAAACAAAATACTGCCTGAGGCTATAGCGTTTTATTTACACACATAGTTCTATCTCTACTTTCCTTTCTCTAGAACAATACAATATTTGTTTTAAATCCATCAAACACTAGGTGTAGTCCAAGCGTTCATTTACTATTTGATTTGTAAACATTACTCAGATAATCTGTTAAGTAAGGCGGATTGAAAATGAATATCAGAAGTACCGGAAAGCGCAGCGTGGGTAGGCCGACACAAGGTGGACCGACGACCTGCACTGGTAGCATGCACACCCGCGATAGCCGTGATACGGCTTTATCACGTCTTTTATTTCGTTCTTTTGCGCGCGAACGAACGAGATAAAAGATGTGATAAAGCCGTATCACGGCTATCGCGGGTGTGCATGCTACCATTGCTGGTGAAGGCGGCGGGAAAACGTTGGATGAGGGCAGTGCAGGACCGGTCGTTATGGCGATCCTTGGGGGAGGCCTATGTCCAGCAGTGGACGTCCATCGGCTGAGATGATGATGATGATAACCTACGACTTATTTAAAAGATTTTATTTTGCTACAGCCGACGTTACCGTTTCAGAGGTCGAACGGCGAAAGAGCAAACAATTTTGCCGCTTTTAATATAATATTAGTATATCGGATACACTGCACCACAGCCTATTGTATTAAACACCGTCTCAAATTTTAATTAAATAGATTGTATGTATACTGTTTTGAAACATCTACTTAGATGAAATAAGGCCCGTGATGATCATGTATACTGTAAACATAATCTTAACTTCAGAATTAAATTGTAATTAGAGTTTCTGGCCGCATCTTCGACAACACGGTCCGACGCGATGGTATAGAGGGAGACATTCCTTGGTCAATGCGATAGTATAAGATTTGACATTTAATAAGTGGGCTTCAAGTTCCTATATCATCATCATCATCATAGGCATCTGTTGCAGATGGTTTAAGCAGTGTTTTTGGAGAAGCACTGACGAAGCATGGTTCTCACACCTGGCAGAGAAACGTGACAAAAGGCATTAATGCTGTCACAATTCCACCTTTATCCGCCAGCGGCGTACGGTTCTGTTGTAGAGGCTGTGGACGTGTATGCGGCTCTCGGACTGTACAGACATGAGAAAAAGTTCCTATACAGGGTGAAATTGATATCATTAGCATCCTTTTAAACTAAGAGTCTAGTCTACCCATCAAACTGAACAACTTTTACTATAGGAGCCAACTGAGCAAATAAAAAATCAGCTGTTCCATACTAAACTGTAATGTCGATGCGCGAGTTCGCGACTCAAATGTATGCAACAGCTGATTTTTTTTTCGCTCCGATCGGTTTGCTCCCATAGTGAAAGTTGTTCAGTTCGATGGGTAGACTCTTAGTTTAAAAGGATGCTAATGATATCGATTTCACTCTGTATCTAAACTATTATAAAACTGTAACAGAAGTGTGTCTGTACATTGAAGATATTTACAAAAAAAAGATTACGATATGATTTTTAGATGTCCCTGATTCCAAATCACCAATTTTTTGATTTTTTGTCTGTCTGTTTGTTTGTTTGTTTGTTTGTTCGTTTGTTTGTTTGTTTGGGTGTTTGTTTGTTAGAGTATCACGCAAAAACTACTGAACCGATTTTGATGAAACTTTTTTTGTTTGATAGCTTATCAACTGACTTAAAATCTGGTATATAATTTATGCGGACGAAGTCGCGGGTAAAAGCTCGTATTGAATAAATTATTTTAACTTTGACTTTTCGTGCCTACTGTGGAAGGCAGTTGACCACTATCTTGCCTCCACCAATCTGCACTAGGCTCACGTTGTGGAGTATGGCCCAATGCTCTTTACCCTTATTAGTGAGAAGAGGTCAAAAAGCTTACAAAGTATTGTTTCTGATTCTATGGAGGAGGCCGTCGTCACTTAAAGTTCTGATACAAGACTTTTACTAAGTATGATGAAATGGATACGCGAATAACTAATAAAAACCGGTCAAGTGCGAGTCGGGATACTCGCGCACCGAGGGTTCCGTACCACATCACCACAGAACACAACATTATTAACTTAGAAATTTTTTTTTTGTCCGGAACCTTTAGCGCAAGACCGACTCACACTTGGCCGGTTTTTAGTATTTGTTGTTATTTTGTAGAGTTTGCTCTATAATCACACTAAGTTTGACGCTTGTATGTATTACCGTTTTTACGATAGAGCGTGAAGAAAAAACGTTCATAAAAACTAGTTTCTTGTTGAGAACCCCCCTTAATTTTTAATTTTTTGACATTTTTATTATTTTTTTACAAATCCACCGTAATAACGCATAATCTGTGAAAATTTCAACTATCTAGCTATTACGGTTCAAAAGTTACAGCCCTAAATAGGTAGGACAGACGGACGGACGGACGGACGGACGGACGGACGGACGGACGAACAACGTAGGCTTAGTAATAGGGTCCCGTTTTCACCCTTTGGGTACGGAACCCTAAAAACGAACTATTTTTATTTCCTCATTTCATAAAACCGCAGTTGTGTTGAAGGGACGTCCCGTGACGTCATCAAATGAGTCCCGCCGCCATTTTGGGTGATTGCGTGAGGAAACTCATTTTGCGGTATTTGCATGTTTTGCGAGCTCATTTCGGCTGCGGTGCAATTTTAATTTTCCCCCGTATGCTGTACGTAGGATTTGGAATGCAGCTGTTTGCATTTAGATATGTCACAGACACTTGCAGATTAGACACTATAGATTGGTGCTAAATATTGTTTGGTTGGTAGTCAAAGACTGAACTGATTAAACAGGGTGACATTGACATCATTAGCATCCTTTTAAGCTAAGAGTCTATCCATCAAAGTGAACAACTTCCACTATGGGAGCAAACCGATCGGAGCAACTAAAAAATCTGCTGTTCCATACTAAACTGCAATGCCTACTCGACTCAAATGTATGCAACAGCAGATTTTTTTTTTTGCTTCGATCGGTTTGCTTCCATAGTGAAAGTTGTTCAGTTTGATGGGTAGACTCATAAGTAGTTTAAAAGGATGCTAATGATATCAATTTCACCCTGTATAGATTAGATTAGAGCAACGGAGGGGGCCTTGCGAAGAGGGGAGGGGGGGGGGGGGGAGCGTGGGGCAGGGGTCGCATGAAAATGAAACTTTTTTCCCATATTTTCCCAATCATTCATGGCGTAGCATTCCAAAAATCAAAAATTTTTTAATCAAAATAATATCACATAGATAGCTTTCTGACGTCATTTTTTGACTCTACCACCGCGTCGGTAGGTGTTCCGTTGAGAGAAGATGCGGCCAGAAACTCTACAACACAAACCTTTAAATAAAACAAAATATACAAAGTACAATTAAAATACAATATTGCATTACATAGTGTAAAATTGTCAAGAACTCCAATCATGTTACGCAGTGTGGACACTTCTCAAAATTCATCGATCCTCTTATCTTCACTCCAAGCCAAACTTGTATCCCTTATATTTATATTCCGTGGCCAAACTCACAATACTTTTGAAAATAAAGCAAAATACATAATTATCAATAAAATTATTTACTAAAATAAAACAGTGAAATTAGTCCCTTCTATTCTATATTTACTTCTTCTATGTACAACATGAACACACGGGTTCTAGCTAGATTGCTACACAAGAATTAATGTTGTGTGGATGGATGTGGTATTTTTATTAGTTTGTGCTTTTATTTGTTCTTATTTTTAAATTCATAATAATACAGAAAGGACAAATGCTTTCAATAGTGAAAATATATATATATATACAGAATATTAAAAGACATATTTTAAATGTGCTTAATACAAGAATGTAAATAAAACCAAATGTGTTACGGTTATCCTGAGTTGAGAAATGCGGTTATTATTCACATATTGCATGCATGCATGCATGCATATGCTCACGACTATATTCCCCGAGAGGGGTAGTCAGAGATATTCTGAAATCTCAGAACATCCACGTTTCACTAAGTACCTAGTACCGAAACTCACATAATTATTATTTTGTACAAACAAGGATATAAGTTGAAAGAAGTTTCAGAATCATCGCAGTCTCAGCCTACCTACCCATATATGAGTGGGAAATTGGAATTTGTGTAATAAAAACATTGTTAAATAATTTTTCTGCAGTTGAAGCCTAGATAATTTGCATAAGGATGAAGCATGTTGCAGATATTTTTAACTATTTATTTTAGGTTTTGACGGAGCATGTTGCTGAATACTGGCATTATGTGTATTTTGATTGATGAAGGCACAAGCTTCATCAACTGGTTTGACATGACTGCTTTTATCTTTTGTAGACATTAAAGAATTATTTTTAGTACACATTCGAATGTTTCTTAATAAATGGATGATTATAATTCGTTTGCTATTATTTCTGAAATCAATTCTGATTATCTGTACCAAAACGTAGAGCTATAAATTATTCTTATGCATAATGATGGTCTTTCGTTTTACTGTGTCTAAATAAGGTGTAATTAATAATATTTTCACAACTTTTAAACCTGGTGAGATTTATAAAATATTGTAAACCATATCCATAATCCTAACTAACTGAATGTTCTTAAACGGAGTTTACCTTGATCTATGTGTTTAATTAGAAGCACCTTGCTTAGTCCCGGAGCACATTGTGACATTTCCGAGTCCCTGCATAATTTGTTATACCATTTTGAACTTTATAATCTGTCAGATAAAAATTGTATTTATCGTCCTCTAGCACCTTATTGTAGAGAAGCCAATTAAATTTTTAAAGAATATTTCAGTAGGACTGAGTAGTTTTATATCGACATGACTGTGGTATCGTTGCATTCAGTGGAGTTTACAGAGTAGGAAAAATGACGTCGCCTTCTCCATTGGTGGAATGGGGAGTTATGATGTCATAAATTTTTTGATTGGGATTAACAATTTTTTTTTCTGATACCTGTCGGGGTATCAAATGAAAGGGCTTTGTAGAATACACATTTCTACTAAGGGTTGGTTGAGGTTGATGTATATAATGAAACACAGATATAGTCTTCACTAGTAATGTGACTAGCGCACGTCCGCCCAGCACGGCGGTCGGTGCACGAATACCGAGCGAATGAACGATAGATATTGACCACAGACCGCACCAGCCGATAGATGGCGCTACCGGCGCTTTCCGCATTAACTACTCTTTATTGCTGTACACTACATCCCTTTCTTGTTTTAATTTATTTTTTACGTTTACTCGAATCTACCACCGCTTCGGAAGGTATAGCCCGTGGAGAAGAAGCGGCGCAAGAAACTCCACAGTTTAGCTAATCTCTTAAATCTTATTTACAATACAGTGTTGACTGTTATCAATGCTATTACATTAAACAAATTACGAATAAGTTATTCAGACTAATTTGTTTACAGAAAATAGATATTTATCAAATATTGATCTGAAATTGTCAAACACCAAATTCAACGATAAACAATGTTTATGGAAATTACAATCTCATTATATTAACACATTTCAGTTATTGTTACTTCTGTTCTATACTATCCCTTCCCTGTAAAAATATTTTTCTATTGATAGGTGTAAGTAAACCTACAAAAATAACGTTCCATAGATCTTTATTATCTCTTATTTATTTATTTTGGCTAACTACTAGTCAAAGTCACTGCTTCAAGATCGTATCCATTTCCGTTTTATCAAATTAAGGAGGTAAGGACAAAAGAGTGAATCTGTGATAAGCACATACACTTATGCACTCAAAATATTCTGGCGGGTGCCAGCCATTGCAATTAAGCGCTCACAGCTATTTTATTTGCATGACCCTTTAGCTTTTGCTAACAAGTTGATAGTTGCATGGCTCTGTAACCCATATCATTTTATTGTTGCATGATATTTTAGCTTTCGCTAACAACTTCATAGTTGCATGTCCTATAACCCATATAATTTTACAGTTTCATGAATGCTGATATAACGCTGACTGACAACAATATTAAGTAAGGTACACTAGGTCGCTTTCGTTACCAGCTATGTACAGTAGTTACCTTTAGTTAGTCGACTAGACTAGTTTTGAGAAATCAGCAGTTTCAATTTAATGGACCCGTTTAATAAATAGATACTATTTTACTCAACCTATACAGATAAAATGCTGATACCTAAATAAAATAATAATCGTAATAATTTAATTAAATGTTCTTTGACCCACTTTAATGCTGATCTTTGACAATGTTGCAATTACTCAAAAGATTCGCAATTTAATACGCAGTCACAATTTAATGTTACGGGCAAGTAAAAAATCAGAGTCCACACATTACTGTCGCTCTCATTTAGGGCTCTATGCCACGAGCACAATTTCAGCCAACGCCCTGTCTTATTCATCTATTTCCTCTTTGGTCTGTAAAAAGTTCTACCCCATTAGGTATGCTATGCTTCGATTGTTCCTAATATTGGAATAAATTTTTGTGGTTGAAAAGCTTGTCATTCTCTCACCATTTGGTAAGTCATTCCGTCCAAAACCAAAAATAAAAAAAAAGTCTAGTCTACTACAACAGTATGCTAGACTAGAAACTTGGGATTTGATTCCGCTATCTTGGTACTCACGAATATTGTTTTAGCAAAGGGTCTGATGGTGGTCTACCCTATGAGTTATTTTGTCTGCTATACATAAGTATTCAGTCACTAAAGCAGTATTCCAAATAAATTTTATAAATTGGCATAATATTTCCTGCCGTTCAACCGTGAATAAGTTATTATAATTAATTTCCCTTATACATACATACATTTCTATAACAATAACAATAAAATAAACTATAACCAATTTAGCAATTAGTTGTTAGTTACATGTAACGTCATGAAACTCATGAAAATATTGTCTAATGTAAGGTATACTTAGGTATGTATCTGAAACATTAGTTACTTACTTATTATTTAAACACTAATAATGTTTTCCTTTTACGAAACATACAGTTATATCATTTGGTAGGCTTTAAAAAAATAATGCTATTTTTAATTACAATGTACATGAATTAAGTGCAACTGTTGTTTCAACTTAATTGCGTGGCGTAATATTATTACAGAACTGCAAATCATTTTGTTTTTTGACTTGCTTGCACTGAAATTATATTTTTTATTTAAAATATTATGAATTTATAACTAACCGATTTGGTTCAAGTACAGTGTAGTATACTTTAACACATACAAATGAATAAATTAACAGTGCAGTGCCTGCAGTGATTAGGTAAGATACAGATTTTATCTATGCAAAGAAGAAAGAGCAATAAGTCATTAATTCCTTATATTATTGTCAATGGAATGACCAACTACAAGCTGCTAATAATTACTTATTTGACTTGTCATCTGAATGACCAACTACGAGCTGCTTATAATAATTTATTTGACTTGTCATTTGAATGACCAACTACAAGGTGCTGATAATGAAATAACAGTTTTTTTTCCAATTGAATGACCAGCTGAAAGTTGCTAATAATTATTTTATTTATTTGACTTGTCATCTGAATGACCAACTACAAGCTGCTGATAGTAAATTTGATAGCATTTGATGCCCAGCTAAAAGTTGCAAATGTCAATTGAATGACCAGCTACAAGTTGCTAATGTCAATTAAATGAACAGCTGAAGGTTGCTAATGTCAATTGAATGACCAGCTACAAGTTGCTAATTTCAATTAAATGACCAGCTGAAAGATGCTAATGTCAATTAAATGACCAGCTGAAAGATGCTAATGTCAATTGAATGACCAGCTACAAGTTTCTAATGTCAATTGAATAACCAGCTAAAAGCGGCCTATGTCAATTGAATGACTGAATAACCAGCTACAAGTTGCTAATGTCAATTAAATGACCAGCTGAAAGATGCTAATGTCAATTGAATGACCAGCTACAAGTTGCTAATGTCAATTAAATGAACAGCTGAAGGTTGCTAATGTCAATTGAATGACCAGCTACAAGTTGCTAATTTCAATTAAATGACCAGCTGAAAGATGCTAATATCAATTAAATGACCAGCTGAAAGATGCTAATGTCAATTGAATGACCAGCTACAAGTTTCTAATGTCAATTGAATGACCAGCTAAAAGCTGCCAATGTCAATTGAATGACCAACTGTACTGTTTGTAACTGTTTGTTGTACATGGCAAAGCACTAACCATTAACCAGCTACAAGCTGACAATATGAGAGTAATCACCCTGACCATTTCAAACCTCTTAGCTATTAATTGGAGACATTTTCTCTTTATTAAGCACTAAAGCAAGGAGGTATGGTTCAATCGGCGCCTTAGCAGTCGTCCTGTTGAAGGCTGGTTTTTCTGTGACATCTAGGAACATACCATCTGCGAACAAAATTGTTAACCAGTATTATCGGTTTAGTCATGAATGTTATGATGCTTGAATATGATATAGTTATTAATCTTCTCTCAACTGAGATGAAGTGTTTCTTGTTAAAATGTGAGTAGGTATTTCCAGAAATACTAAATTTAATAAGAAATCACCTAATCATTTTCTAATACTTTTTGTAAATAATTGTCTGAATTTACATTGATCCTTAAAATATAATATCCTTGCTCAAATAGCCAAAGAAACTAATTAGTTTCACCTGGAGTAATTATATCCATAATTATGACATTAACAACAATGTTGCAAAGATAAGATCAACGTAAGGTTACTGAATTGAAGTTCTATAAAGTATAGAATACGTCAAACAAGTTCCGGTAACAAATCGGATGATGATGATGATCGGAAATTATGTTGGTACTATTGATGTTTGAATTGAAATATTTTCATGAACTAGTACCACCAAATAAGCTCCGAAAGTGTTGTATATTATTATTGTTCTCGCATACCTACACTGAGAATGTCCAATAAGTAAAACGTTCAAAACGTAAAACTTTGGATTACAACTTAAATTTTTGTGACATCAGAATGTTCGTTACGCCAAATGTTCGTTACGCCGAATGTTCGTTAAGTCGAATGTACGTTACTCAGAACGTTCGTTACGTCAAATGTTCGTGACGCCGAATGTTCGTTACGCCGAATGTTCGTTACACCGAATGTTCGTTACGCCGAAAGTTCGTTTGCCGAATGTTCGTGGCGTCGAATGTTCGTTACGCCGAACATCGGTTACGCCGAATGTTCTATACGTAGAATGTTCGGTACGCATAATGGTAATAAGTAACTTTTATTAGAGACCATCACAACTACGAAGTAAGACAATTACTTAAAAATGACAATGTGTCAATATAAGTATAAAAACTATTGGAATAAACTCACTTGGCATATCTTGGTTACCTAATCCTGTTTGTCTCGAATCAAGACACTATTCTTAACCTTTGGTATGCAGGAACGCGCATCAGCATGATGAAAACCATTTATTTCTATTGTGTCTGGCTTTTCCGGCATACGAGAGGTTAATGCGCGTATTTTGGATACCCATTAGGGCATAATGACGGACTACAAGCATGCATTAGTATATGCTCACGAGTACACTCCCCGAGGAGCAGTCAGAGACTCAGAAACCCCAGAACACCCTTGTGTCCAGTCACGTGTGACGGGCAGTGAGCCTGGAGCTACGGACTTGAATAAATTCTTTCAATCGTTTAAAGTAATAAGGAATGATTACGTGACCTTAAAGATTGATGTCCACAGCTGGCGCTGGCGTACATTTGTTCATCCTAGGCGCCGCGCCGTCCCGTGTTGTCCCACACCTTTTCCTATCTGGTCTCTCCTCTTTCCTCCAGCATTCGATGGTCGACATGTGGGAAAAGAAATACAGTATGTAGATAATTCCAAATAAACAATTTAAAATCGGGAAAAAAAACTATTTTTTCTTTTCTTTTGAAATATATTTTTATCACTAGGCAAAGGCAAAAACAAAGCAATGCTCGCAGAAACCAGATAATTAAGATAATTCCATATAAACGATTTAAAATCGAGACAAAACTATTTTTACTTTTCTTTTGAAATATATTTTAACACTGTGTAACTTTTTAGGCAACAAATAAAGCAACGCCAGTAGAAACCGTCTTCGATTGTGTTTAAATAACTCGCTTAGCTTCCTTAACTGGGTGTCCTTAACTGGTGGATTTTATTTCGTTGGCACCGTTTGTATTTTTTAATTTTCATCCCTCAACAAACTGATAAACACTTTACTCACGTGAATTTCGAATCCCGTCGTCGCCAATGTAGAATACACATTTCTACTAAGGGTTGGTTGAGGTTGATGTATATAATGAAACACAGATATAGTCTTCACTAGTAATGTGACTAGCGCACGTCCGCCCAGCACGGCGGTCGGTGCACGAATACCGAGCGAATGAACGATAGATATTGACCACAGACCGCACCAGTTAATAGATGGCGCTACCGGCGCTTTCCGCATTAACTACTCTTTATTGCTGTACACTACAGGCTTCATGAGCCGGTTTCTTTTCAGCTACTGGTTTTCGAAAAATCTAAAAAGTATTATCAAAACATACCAAGTTTGGGCTTCTCCGGGTGGGAAACGGCTTGGTAGATTTTTGTAAAACATACGTAAAATGACTCAGAATATCCTCATATCCAAGGTCAAAAAAGGAATTTAAAAATATTTACTTTTATTAATTATTTTTAATTTTTTCATTAAGTGATTTTTTGTGTGATATGATAAGATAACAATTTGGCGGGTGACTAATTCTGCATCATTAATTATTATACAAGTCTGTAAGTAGGGATATCGGTATAATATAAATTATTTGTTATGTAACTAATCAAGTTATCAGTTTTATCACATCAGTAAAAAAATTATAATAGACTATGTAATCTTATCATGAGGGCTGGCAAGCCAAACTTCAACCCAATGTGATCTTTTGTGTTGACTTCCACTTATTTATTTCTTTACCCTTCAAAAACATGGTAAACGAAGGGAGGGAAATAAACCTGTAATCTCCTGTTCAGGAGAAGAAACCTTTAATCTCCCAGTTTTGGATAAAAATCTCCCAGGAGGCACATGCGTGTAGCCGCCAAGACATCGCAGTCACACAGGATATAAAAGTTACTTATTCTCGTAGTTCATTAAATTTAATAGCCTACTTTTAATGCTAATATCCACAATTTCAGTTTGAAATCGAATAACGAATTAATGGTTGAGGAATAATTGAACGAGCGAACGAATGGAAGAACGATTGGATGAATGAAATCAAGAACTCAGTTAAATTGAGCTTTTAAAGCAAGATTGAATCAGACTTTTTAGTTTTTAAAAAGAAAATGGACTCTCAGGCCATGGCGAGCTAATTGGATTTTGAGCTATCAGAAAAATGTTATAAGGAAGATTTTTACTTGAGATTTTTCCATTCAAAGAATAGGAAGCGACGTTGAACGCTGAAATTGAGTCAGTCGAACTTTATTTTTGTTTTTCCTTGAATTCGTAACGTTGAATATTAACTACTTAACTTTTGCATTTTATCGCTACATTGGTGAAAACAATCCTTGTTATTTTAGAATGAGAAAGGGGACATTTTGTTAGGTTGGGATTTTGTTTGTATCCTGAAAATAAATTGATTTCTACTCTATACCAAAATTTTATGTCAGTACTTAGGTATCATTATTCTACTGATCAAACTGAACAAATCTCAGTATGGAACCAATTACGAAATCGCGATGAAAAATTTACTGTTCCATTCAAAATTGCAGTACATAATCGACTCAAACACATATGAAACTGCAAATTACACGGTTAAAGGTATTATAGTACTCTGTGGTTGACTTTATACCAGGATATACATACACTACCAACCTACGTTACATACCCAAGGGGATGTTTTAGTTTAGCTTTAGAGTTTAGACCATCCATTTCAGATTGGTCACTATAAGTATTAGGTACACTACCAATTCTTACAATGTTTATTTAGACCCGAAGCTGTTATTTCGAGGAAACCTGTGTTTTTGTAATCTGGGACCCCAATTTCCAGGCTTGCCTTGTGAGGGGACCAATGTTAACCTAGCTAAGCCTATAAATATATCATGCCAGCATGCATAGTTAAGATCCAGACATATTAGGTATTAATTCTAATTGTATTATTTTCTGTTCAGTTATGCATGTTGAAATAAAAATATTTTTCATTTTTTTTTCATTTGAACAATTTTAATTTATGGGACCAACTTTGAATCTGCGAATCCTACTTTACCCAACTATAGTGGAGCAGCAGATTTTTTATCGCTATATCAATGTTGATGCTATAGTGAAAGTTGGCCAGTTTGATGGTGTGAAACACCCTGTTCGATATGTAACACATTCAATTTTACACCCTATATACCGATAAAAAATTTACCCTGTATACGAACAAAAACTAGTAAAAAACAAATTAATCAAATCAAATCAAATCAAATCATTTATTTCAGAACATAAATTCCATAGCAATGTCACAAATTAAATTTCATTGTTAGTATTGCTTACTTACTAGGTTAGTATATGAGAGGTTAGTATATGAGATGAAATTAAGTACCTACCTAAATAAAAATAGATTTAATTAAATCGTCAATTTGTTACATATAACGTTTATCTTCAATAATTCAAAATTGTTTTGTTCCCCTCTTTATTGTTAAACTTTTGGAGAATTCCGGACAATTTAGCGAACAAACGGGTCAACAACGGTTTTATTACAAAGTGCCGGCAACTTGTTTGAAATTGAATCTTTGGAATTTTGACACCCCTACCATTTGTTTCCTTTATCAGGAGTTAGCTACGAATAAGAATGTATAGAAATCAAAGAGATTATACCTAAAGGCATAGAGAGAGCCATACCACAATGCAAGGTTGGCCACTTTTTTGACGTTTGTGTTTGAGTGTGTGATGTCAAGTAGTATGGAGAAAAGATGACCAAGTGAAATTTGCCCTTATGTTTACGGTCACTTTTCACACACGCTAGCACAAAAAAAGTGGACAGCCGCATAAACAAATATCTATAGTTCCGTCTCCTTCTACTATTAAAGGTACGTCATAAGATAAAAGAGACTAACTATAATCGTAAATTGATGCGGTCTCTTTGCTTTAGAATAAAGAGATCCTTCCTCTGAGATAGAAATGTAAATCAAGCTCAAAAAGTGGCACCAAAAAAACTGTACGGTGTTTTTAAATTTGTTCTTTAAAAACTCTACTTTGCCGCCAAAACTCATACAAAATGTAATATTTCGTTAGGTGCCAAAAATTGTGTTGATTTTGTTTAGAGTTATTCTTCTATAGTTATTCTTATTCGAAGGGAGTTAGCAAAATTGAGTTTTTTTCGGTTTCAAGGTTTACTCCATAGTGAAAGAGGTTCAGTTTGATGGTCTGAAGTATGGGAACAAGATTTATTAGCGACTTTGCTGACGAGTTCTTTTTTTAGATTTGGTATATTTCTAGGCTCAAATTGACTCTTAAATGAGCCGAGGCAAATCAATTCTTAATTAGTCCCAGCTCAAACCGTATAATGACTAGGCTATTATTGTCGTAAGTTCATTTAAATGGAACGACTTGAGATCGAAAACCGTTAGTAACCAAACTATTCTAAGTTCAAAATAGTGCGGTCGTCTGCACACAAACCAGTAAGTAAGTATTTAGCGACTAAAGTGCAGAGTGACCACTGGATAGCTTCTGTTTTAGACCGTACTATATTTAAAGCCTCAAGCATCAAGCAATTTTCGTTCCTACCACGTTGGGAGAAGAGTTCAGTTAGGGGACTTGATAAGGTGGTAGACATTTTAGCTTCGACTAAATTCGCCATGTTTAGGACATTGTGCTCGGGTCTTGTGGTTTCTGGAACTTAAAGCTATACAATGCAAAGGATATGAGCTAATAATTTCAACTGCCTCCGTGGTCTAGTAGTTAAGAGCATTGGTTCTCGATACGGAGGTCGTGGGTTCGATTCCCATGGGGGACACCTAGTGATATGTCACTTTGTGCATTTTTCCCCAGTTGCTTAGGACATTGCAGGCTGAATCACCTGATTGTCCGAAAAGAAAAAATGATTCTGTGCTTCGGATGGCACGCTAAGCCGTTGGTCCCGGCTACTATCTCTGGTGGTAGTAGTCGTTACATAAAAACCACGTCAGAGGCCGTAAGGCGGTCTGAAAAAACTGTGACACCAGGGCTCTGCTCACACGATAAGAAGAAGAATAATTTCAACGTAATCTCATACTAAAGTGACAATGGGCGGGGCACGTTGCTCGTAGAACCGATAGCCGATGGGGCCGAAGTGTTCTCGATTGGAGATTACGTACTGGAAAGCGCAGCGTGGGTAGGGGCCCTACAAGGTGGACCGACGACCTGGTGAAGGCGGCGGGAACTCGTTGGATGAGGGCAGCGCAGGACCGGTCGTTATGGCGATCCTTGGGGGAGGCCTATGTCCAGCAGTGGACGTCTATCGGCCGAGATGATGATGATGATGATTCACACAATCTCTAACTAATACCTATTGCAAATGCGAAAGTGTGTCTGTCTGTCTGTTTCTGCTTGTTACCTTTTAATGGTTAAACCGCTAAATCCATCTTGATGAAAGTAGGGTAGCTTGCATCCTGAAGATAGATAAACACCCAATGGCTTTATTAATTTATACAGGGTGTAAATTTAAATGCATTAAATTATTAAAGGGGGACTGCAGACCATCAAACTGAACACTATGGGACCAATACTGAAATCGTGAAAAAGATATCAGTTGTTCCATGCATTTGGGTCGAGTAGACATTGACATGTTCTATGGAACAATCAATTGTTTTTTTTCTCGAAAATATTGATCCCGTAGTACAAGTGGTTCAGTTTAAAAATCTGAAGCACCCTCTAAACTAAAGTATTTATGTAACGCATTTAAGTTTACACTCTGTATAAATACCTACGTAAAATAAAAATAATATACCTAAATATAAGTGTTTTCACTCGCACAATATCTGTTCAAAATGGCATGTCTTTCTTTGAAACAAATTTTTTAACACTTCAATAAAGGGCGACCTTTTGTTTTATTTTTAAAACGGGCCCATTGTTCATCCTTTCTGCCTGAAAATAGGTGTCCAATGAGTAATTTACGAAAAAAAGACCCGCCCGAAAATAAATCTCGCTAAATTATAGTAGGGTTGCCCTTCAGCAGGCAATTATCGAGTTTGGTACGCGGTGAGGTGCTCCACCTTTTTTTTTTATCTTGAAATTTCTATCTCGTGCTGATGTTTGGGTAACATTTTAAAAGATCCCTTTATACTAATTTGTTAGGTACTGTTCTACATAATTCAAATTGCTTTATTAAAGTAAGTCTTATTCCAATTCTAAAAAAAATATACATTATATTAGAAGAAGCGAATATGGCATATAAATGGCGACTGACTCGCGTAACACTGAACAAAGTTTGGGTGCTAATAAATATATTAAATAATTACAATTTTGGTATATTTTTATATTAGGTTGTACAAGGTGTTACAAAACACCCTAGTAAGACTTAAGGGACTTAAGTGCTTCAGACTTTCAAACTGAACAACTTTCACAATGGAGCAAACGTCGAAAAAAAATTAAAAAATCTGCTGTCCCATACAAAACTTCGTACCGATCGACTAAATTGTATGGGACAGCTGATTTTTTTTACTTTTTCTCGACGTTGGCTCCATAGTGAAAGTTGTTCAGTTTGATGGTCTGAACTACCCCTTAAGTATTACTAGGGTGTTTTGTTACACCCTGTATAATTAAAAAAAAACAAGCGAATATAATACAATCTGTTTTTTTATTCACATGACTAATACCTTGTTCCTAATTAAATTTAGCAATATTACGTAAAATGTAGGGCAGGTTTGAATTCACAAACCATTTTTTCCCCAGGATTCCTATCCTAGCGATGTTTTCTTCCCCGTTTGCGAGCAGCATAAATCGGCTTTGCGTACTGCAAAAGTAATGAAATATTATAAATTAAATTTCTACATTTCTCTCCAATCTATTAAAAATTCTTTTAGCATGAAATTTTTAAACTAAATTGTAGCTCTGGCATTTTTTAAATGAATCTCCCGTATTAAAAATTCTTTCATAATCTGGTTTTTTATTTAAAGTTTATAGTAGACGTACCTAACTAACTAGTTAGTATGCGAGTTTTCCAGCCATCAAGACAAATAAAACTGGGGCAAAACATTTTCAGCACATCATTAACGAACTTACTGGAGGTTTGGAAAAATCATAATGAACCTTTGCCAGCTTCCTAAGATGAATCCAGTGCCGTCCAAAAACGAGTGTCGAAGAAAATTTCAATTTTTTTTTCTTTTTTACTGAAAATGGGTTTACTCTTGACTTCAATCCAGTCTTTAGGACAAAGATGGGGTCGAAGATGTAGCGAGCTAACCCAGAAGAAGCCTATTCACTCGTACTTTAAAAGAATTTGGGTTGTAAGCGCTCGGAAATATTGTCGCAGGCAGGGCATTCCACTCCTTGGCTGTGCGCATTATAAAAGAATCAGAAAGTGTGCGGATATGTGGGATGTTAACCAAGAAGGGGTGATATCCCGCGGTGCGTCTGGAAGTCCGATAGTAGAAAGGGGAAGGCGGGATGAGCTCATTTGTAGCTCTTGGGCACACTCACCAAAGTACAATCTGTAGAAGACCGACAAGCAGGCTACTCTGCGGCGGTGAGCTAGGCTATGAAACTTGGTCTCCACCAGCTTACTGTCGCCAATGAGCCTCCTGGCTCTGCGTTCAACCAAGTCGAGTGTGTCTAGTTGATACTTGGTTGAGCCATCCCACAGGTGGCGTTACAGAAAGACAGACAATATAACCTATTGTTATTCTCAGCCTTAAAATTCTTATATTAATACTGAACAATAAATGCTCTAAAAGTTTAGTTTCATTACAAGGAATCCAACATTATGCATGTCATTTGCGTTTTTCTTTAAAAAAAATCTTGCAAGCGACAACCTTGGCTCGTGAAACGTCAGATTTTTTTTTACTCGAGTCATTAGGCACAAAGATAACGAGGGTATCTCTCGTTGATGTAGTAACAGACTGAAATTTTATCCGACCGGCTATGGTTTTTGATTAATTATACGAACTTTTAATGATTCTGTATTCAGGTTGTTAGGGTAAACAGTTGCACTACGTTAAGGGATTATTGTATCCATGATACTGAACAACTTTCCTTAAGAAACATAATTATATTACAGGAAATGCCCAACAAAAAATCTAAAAGGAAAATAAAATCTCATTCAACCTCTATTTTATTTTTCAGTATTTTTCAAATAACTTGAGAAATAATGGATAGAAAAATCTGATAATTTTGATATTAGCTTTGAATCACATAATCTCCAAATGGTATTCTAATTTTGGTACCTTTCTTAAAATGAAATGTTGTCAATTCAGTAAATTAGGAACCTTATCCCGTAGTCACTTTTCACGCCTCAAAGAGAAAGAGACGGGGTTGTCCATTCTAACCCGAAACTAAGCTATGTTTGTTGCAAAGTTTCTGTTCACTCCAAAAGGTATTATGGTCGTGAAATTATGTACGTTAAGAATAACACATCCACAATTTAACGCTCTACTCCTTTACCTCCATATTCTATGAAACATGAAAAATTAATGTATTTAGTCTTTTAGGTGGATATTGCTTTTCAGCGATTTTTGAACGCGGTACATGAATATTTCAAACACACGTACACATTTTTTTTAAACATAATTTCTTTCATGCGTGACTGTTCATCCCGATGATCGAATGAGTTGAAAAAAATACACACCCTGTTTAATTATTCTGATGAATGAATTTCTTTTACTGTCTGTCTATAGGGTACTTCTTAATATGCTGACACTTTTTAAGTGGATGATCAGACAGTCAAACTGAACAACTTCAAACTAAAAAAAATCTGCTCTTCCATACAAAACTGCAAACCTACTCGAGCCAAATGTATGGGACAGTAGATTTTTTTCGCGATTTCGATGGTGGTCCCATGGAGAAAGTTGTTCAGTTTGATGGTCTGATCATCCCCTTCAAAAGTGTCAGCATATTAAGAAGGACCCTGTATTCAGGTTTACTTGCTATATTTTCCGTCACCGGTTGAGGAGTTTAAATTACTTACGTAGGTTAGAAACATTCATTGATACATATTATATCGATGGTCTGCAAGACAAACGTGCTAAGTGCAAAATTTTGATATTTGCAAAATGTATTAAATAAGCATGTTCTACCGTTTAAACTTACCCAAATGCCGTAATTCCGTCTCTTTCGGTCTAATCAGTAAGTGTACATTTATAGCAAGTGACATCAAGTTGAAGCTAAGAAAGGTAATGAATGTTATTTACTACCTTCATTCACAACAAAAAATGATAATAAATAGATTTAGAACATTTGACTTGTTTGACAAACACACTAAGTGCTTTTGTTACTTATGGCATTTCGAAACTTTCGGTTCTCAATTATATTAAATAATGATAGTTAATACATACGGTTTAATGTGTAATTTGCTTAATAATAAAAAAAAATCGGCCGTCCGAGGAAAACATACCACGATCAAATCAATGATCTTTTCCGAAAAGGACAAGTGCGTAGCACCCTCAATCGACGGAAGTGCATGAAAAGATGTATGAATGTCAATGAGGCTCGAGAAGTGTGTCAGAGTCGTAGCGTGTGGCGATCTGTGGTCTCTGCCTACCCCCTTGGGACAATGGCGTGAGCTTATGTATGTATGTAAAAAAAATTATAATATTTAGTCTCTTGTTTAATACAGAGTAGCAGTAAATTCCTAAAATAGGAAAGCTAATAATATACATAAAAGTGTTAAATGCACAATTAAATATATTTTTTGTGTACAAAAGTAGTAAGTGACGGTTTTTTTCATGATTTTGATATTTTTACAGTATATTGTGAAAATATACATTTTATGTTTATGTTAAAATTAATAAAAATTAATACCCTAGCTAAGTATAGGAAGTATATACACGATTCCTGAGCACAGTTTTAAGTTATAGCACATTGAACATTAAAAATAATAAAAACGACTCTCCTGAATAATTACTAGATCTGTAATTAGCATGTGGCATGTCTTGTCTTGGATTCAAATCTGGACTCTCTTGATAGACTGTCTATGGACAGTGACAGGAGAAGTATGCTTCTCCGTAACGTCCCACTGACTGGCGTTGAAATCGTGAGCATAAATATTACTAACACATACGTTTAAAAATTAAATTAAAAAAAACCTTAACAAAAATGATAATTCTATTTCTTTTTTAAAAACCGTAACAAAAATGATAACAATTTAATTCCCTTTTTTTTTTCTGCCTTCAATAAACCGACACACTGGAAAGCACAATTTTTTTTTTCATTATTTTGCATGTAAAATTCAATAGAAATTTGATTTACTTAACTTACATCAACGTTTTTCCTAGAGCTCTCAACTATCCGCATTAAATAAAGATAAAAATAAACTTCAGTTCTAAAGTTAGATTAAAGTTTTAAGATGCAATTTTAAACTCCAGTCTCTATTAAGCTACTTCAAAAGACGCCTCAAGAAAAACCTCGACTTTAATTATTATAACTACGAGTTTGTAACCAGTTTAATGGAAATAGAGATGGGATTTGTTTATTCTTCATCGTTGTATCATTTGTTAGGATTGTGACATAAAGCTACGACATCTAGCTAGGGAAAAGTGGCAATGGACTGGTCATATCTGCCGAAGAACTGACAACTGATGGGGAGTGGGTATTCTTATTATGGTTCAAAAAAAAAAAATTCAAAATTTTTTATTCAAAATAATATCATATAGATAGCTTTTTGACGTCATTTTTTGACTCTACCACCGCGTCGGAAGGTGTTCCGTTGAGAGAAGATGCGGCCAGAAACTCTACAACACACATCTTTTAAACAAAACAAAATGTACAAAGTACAATTAAAATACAATATTGCATTACATAGTGTAAAATTGTCAAGACCAGACATTTTGGTCATTCAAATAATCATCGAGTTTATAGTAACCTTTTTTACAGAGGACTTGTTTAACATGAGACTTAAACTTTTTCTGAATATGTCAAACTTCAAAATGTAAAAATTGCATTGATTCTATTGTTATATTCCATCTTATGTATATTTGCATTTGGTGATGCATTTTAAGGCAATAAAGAACTGAAACTGAAACCTGAAACTGATGTCACTCCTCAGAAAATAATATTGTCGGGAGCACACATTCCAGCCGTGGTCAGACCGTGGCCGTGGCCGTGGTGGCCGTGGTTGACTTTACAAATGGATCTACTCGGGCTAAGATGAACAGTTTCTCCTCCAAGCGGTAAAAGATTACCAGTCCATCATTCAAAATAATGCAAAAGAAACCTTATAATACAAAAATTTCATAAATCGAATCCGGTACCCCTCTACGTTAACAGAACAAACTTCAATAAGTAGAGGGTAATAATTACGAAGGAGGGAAAAATAAACTTGTTGGTAATAAGCTTTGTTGTCGGAAAGTGTAAAGCGGGGGTTTAATCAAAGTTAACTATCTTTGTGCCGAGTTTTATAAAAATGGAGTAGGCAATTTTCCGGTTCAAATTGTAAACTCATTCAAGGTTATTGTTGGTTGAAAGTATCGCAAGTATCAGTATTGAATATAGTCATTTGAATTGCATATTTTGAAGTTACTCTTTAAGCAACACAAACTTGTAGTTTGCATGCCCAGTGAGGATTGGTGACTTCACATACGCATTAATTTTCTTCTTCAACGTATACAGGTTTCCTCACGATGTTTAATCCGTCCTCAGTATATTATCACGTGTCAATATTGAGTATTTATTGTTGAGTGTTAGTAATATTTGCCAATATTTAAGTAATATTGGTATTGAGCGTCAATATTGAATGTTGGTATTAAGCATCAATATCGAATGTCGGTCAATAGCGACAATATTGGTCGGTACTGAGTAACAATATTGAATGTTGGTCGGTATTGAGCGTCAATACCGAATGTCGGTATTTAGCATCAATATTGAATGTCGGTTTTGAGCGTCAATACTTAGTGTCGGTTTTGAGCATTAGTGTCAGTATTATGTGTAAGTATTAAGTTTTTATCTTACCTCTCATGAGAGTCAGTACCTATTGAATGTTTATCTTACCTTCCTTCAGTGTCAGTATTGAGTGTTTATCTTACCTGTCTTGAGTGATCATGAGCTTAACTTTAGAATCTAGCTGTTACGAGTTACTAACTTAAAAAAGAAAAATACCATATCTACAGTTTTTGCAAACATGAACACCCATCTATTTGATGAGTAAACTAGAGAACATCGCAAGCTCTGTTTGATTGAGCCACTCAATCGTGCTGCTTGTTTACTTTACTCTACAGAATCAGGCATTTATTTTTATTTGTTGGCTGTGACTTGAATTCTAGTTCGCTAATGACTTATCTGCGTGGTTTGAATCCTTTGCGAGTAAAAGATTTTCTTTGTAAAGTTTTTAATGATGGTGTAAAAAATGGTATTAATATAAGAGACGAGCTTTTACCCGCGACTTCGTTCGCATAAATTATACAACGTGTTAATGAATTAACGCAAAACCTCATACACCCCAACTGATTTATAACAAAATAATTAGATTGAAACAATAATTTCAATATTTCGATACTTAAAATTTAAAGTTATTCGCATTTTAAGTTTTGAGGCAAAAATGATTTGTTATCATTTCAGCACTGAAAGAAAGCGCTAACGTACTCATGGATACATTTTTATAATCTTGTTTTGGTAGTAAGTAGGGTGAGTGTGCCCGTGCGGTGGGTTGACATCGGGTTCAGTATATTTTAAATTTTGCAAACAAATTATTTAATATTTTGAAAAAAATTACCTATGTTGAAACCATGATAATTGGATTCAGCTCTCGATTCTAAACAAACTACTTTCTAGTTTTGCGTTAATTCATTAACACGTTGTATAAGTACCAGATTTTAAGTCAGATGATAAGCTATCAAACAAAAAAAGTTTCATCAAAATCGGTTCAGTAGTTTTTGCGTGATACTCGAACAAACAAACACCCAAACAAACAAACAAACAAATAAACGAACAAACAAACAAACAAACAAACAAACAGACAGACAAAAAATCCAAAAATTTGTGATTTGGAATCAGGGACATCTAAAAATCATATCATAATCTTTTTTTTGTAAATATCTTCAATGTACAGACACACTTCTGTTACAGTTTTATAATAGTTTAGATAGACGTATTTTTTTGTTATTGTCAGCTGCAAGGTTGATTCAGTACTCATAGGGAGTAGAGCATCTCTGTGATGGGGATGGACCAGGTCTGCCTGCATAACTAAAGTGGATTTAAGAGAGACTAAAAAAAAACGTTTTCTTTTTTTTACATTTTGATATCATATCAAATAATGACCCAATTATAAGATCTTTCTTAATATACCTATCGAAGGTTTTTAAAGAAAATGATCATACCATCGAACTGAACAACTTTCTGAGACCAATATCAAAATCGCGAACAAGGAATCCGCCTTTCCATACATTTGGGTCGGCAGTTTTGTATAAAACACGGTCATTTCAAAATTGCTGCCATATAAAAACTTCTTCAGTTTGTTGGTCTGATCATCAACTGAAAAAACCGAGTCTATATTCAGAAAGACCCTGCATAAAGGATGATTCAAGCTAGACCGTGTCGGGTCCGAGCCGGATCCAAGCGTCAGCCGTAGGACGGTCAACTAATATTACATGTATTTTGTATGGACACACTTACGCTATACCGAGCGCCAACTGATTCGGTTCCGCGCCGGGTCCGAGCCGAGCGCCGGGCACCCGCTACGGCCAACGCTCGGCTCGGACCCGGCTCAGACCCGAGACGTTCTAGCGTGAGTCATCCTTTATTATGTACAGCAATCGAAAAACGTTTACTGCTGAATAAAATATACAGGATTATGCCCAGCAGTGAACGTTTCTCGAAGCTAAGATGACGATAAAACACACCCCACAATTGTGTGTATAAATTTCGGATCCGTTCTTTCAAGTATCTCTCGTTCACTCTGGAAGGCGGAGTGCGATTACAAACACTGTTCTATTCTTGACTCGTGTTCTGAATAGACTGGAATAAACAAAGCTTTACTCTTGCCTTTTCTAATTGTTTTTTTTTTCCTCTTTACAAGTACGCAAGCTCAAGAGCTTCACACTTTCTTGTAGACTAGATGAATAAATGAAATGTTCTATACGTATTCTGCGTCTACGTAAAAACAAACATACAGTTAGTATGAGCGGCGCGCACTTTGAAAAAACTTTCACGCTTCAACCTATCAACAAATTATCATATAATTTAGTGGATAGCATAATTTATTTTTGACATTTTACCTGCCAAATGAAAAATTATTTTTTACCATAGAAATATTAATTTACTAATGGTTTTTACCTGCATTGCATGTGAGATGGAGATGACATAACGTTTCGAGACATCGAGCAGTGCCCCGTGTGCACTGCTCTTGAATCCCTTTGGTAAGTGTTTAAGCTAATTTGTGCTTCCTACTTACCTGTATGTTTACCATTTTTTTTATTCATGAGGAATAACTCTGTCATTCAGTGCTTTGTCTGGAGCAGTTGTCAGTGACAGTGGAATCAGATACACGCACGTAATCAATGCGTATCAGCAGTACCTAAGTGTGGTAAAACAGAGTACCTACACAAGGAGAGGTGAAACAGGCGCCTTGTCATCAGGTCAGAACAGGTGGCTTACCTAATGAGTGGAAAGAGGTGACTATGAGGGGATGGTTGGAGGCCACTGCCGAGGGATCAACCCTTAACCCAGAGTTAGGATCAAACAGATAACATCAGACACGAGATGCGTATTAAAATTTATACTTAGGTACATGCAGAACGTACCAAATACAATATTTACATACCTATCAGTTTATTTGCTACCGTGGAGATAATTATAAGTAGTTTGCGCCACACGGCACGGCATACTTGAGTCATACAAAAACATTTTTGCTCGAAATCCTAGTCTTCCGTATGTCACAGCCTGAAGCCATCTCCTCGACTTTATAGCCGGTCTCAGAAGGCCTATAGTCCCGGAGTCTGTCCTTGTAAACCATTCAAAGGAGATATTTAGAAAATCTTGACTTTAAAAAATAGAGTGTGCGCTGAAATGACGGGTAAAAGAGATGAATGGAGGACGATCCCAAATAATGGGATAAGGGCAGAAGAGAAGAAGAATGAGATAGAATATATTCTGGATTAACACAGGTAACTTTCTACACCACGCAGACGGGGTTGCAGGCAACAGCTAGTATACAGGGTGTTACAGAAGTAAAAATAAAAATTGAAAACATTTAAGAGATGGTTTAGACCATGAAACTGAACAACTTTCACTATAGGACCAACATCGAAATCGCGAAAAAAAAATATTTTGTTGTTTTGTTGTTTTTGTTGTATTTTGTTTTTAGTTTTTTTTTTTTTTTTTTTTTTTTTTTTTTTTTTGTTTTTTTTTGTTTTTTGTTTTGTTGTTTTTTTTGTTTGTTTTTTTTTGTTTTTTTTTTTGTTTTTTTTTTGTTGTTTTTTTTTGTTTTTTTTTGTGTTGTTTTTGTTGTTTTGTCCTCATTTTGGAAGAAGTCAATGTCCAACAGTGGACGTCTATCGGCTGGTATGATGATGATGAATATATATTTTTTTCGCGTTTTGTTTATTTGTATTTGTGTAACACCCTGTTACAGTATTTAATAAACAAATACAGAAAGTTATGAAACTAATCAATGACGCTTTGCACAGACGCGACGGCATGAAGACAATAGGTGAAAATGGCGAGAGATTGTACAATGACTTCAAAAGACAATTGTTCAACTATAAAGTTGCACGTCAAAGTTAGAGCTGTTTCGGGAAATTCATTAAATATGAATACAATAACGTGTTGAAA